>JAGSMT010000099.1:1473045-2946090 GCA_029286875.1 Lamproptera curius
GAGTTCGCGGGGATCTACCGTCCCCATTAACTAGAAAAATATATTTGTCCGCTCTCAGTTTGTTTCAGCTAATCTCCGTAATGGCTACTCCGATTTGATGGGAGCTTCACTGGAAGCTAGCTAATGTAACTAGTAGTAACTTGGTCAGAAAAACCGTTATTTTTTATATCACCACGCGTACATAATCGAGGGCAAAAGCTAGTTAATGAATAACTGACCAAAGTGTTTCTTCCCCCATCCGTTAGCAACGCAGTCCATGCTGCTCTCGAAGTTCTCGTCCTGCTCCGGGAGGCAGATCACGTTTATGTGCTCGTCCAAGTCTACAGGCTCCTTCAGTCGGAGCATGGCTAGGTCGTTCCTCAGACTCTTGGGGTGGAAACCTGTATATGGATGCATCATCATCATTAGCCTGTGATAGTCCACTGCTGGACATAGGCCTACCCTAATATACCCCTATCCATTAGGGGGTTTGGACCGTATCCCACCACGTTGGTCCAATGCGGGTTGTTGGGTGGACCGACTTTTACATGCCCATCCGACGCATGCATCGTCTAACTTTTCAGACAATTGGGTGATCGGCCCAAATTGCCTAACCAACTAGAAAAAAACAATGAAAATTTGTTGAGTCCCGCAGAATGGTATTTACTACCTCCGGTTTCTAACGCACACGCTCATACCACTAGGCTAAGGAGGCAGTCAGAGAAAGAAAGAAGACAGTAATGTTAGGACGCTACTGTTCTGATTAGCTAAGTTGATTTTCTTCTAACAGAGGACCGTCGTAAGGAAAAATACCGCGGTGCTTATATCCGCCGCAGTAGTGTGCAAACACTACACTCTTACAACAACCTTGCCAACGTATTTACTGGGTAAACGAGGCGTAACAACCATGTCTCCTGTAGAAAGGTGGATTGTTGTGTCTTACGCTTAGTTTCTTAGGTAGGCCGTTAACCATCAGGTGAACTCCTGGTCATTAAATCGCATTAACATTAAAGATGGAAAATAAAACCGTTTTCCACTTTGGGCATAACAGTATTGTTAAAACAGCTCCGGTTTCATAATCACTATGGGTTAACGCATAGAAACTTTTCAGACAATTGTACTTTTTGTGGCTCTTATCCTAAACAAACTATAAATAACGATACCACACTGTTTCTCCGCAGAATTCGAACCCACGACCAACATTACTAGGCACGGAGACGACGACGTTTTATAGCAAAAGCAGTATTAAAAACGGTGACAAACTGTCTATTCCTCATCACTAAATAGTATGAAACAATGTCGCTTTCTCTGTCCCTCTTTCCCATGTATACCTAAATCTTTAAAACTACGCAACGGATTTTGCTCCTGTTTTTTGTAATAGACAGAGTGATTGAAGATGAAGGTTTATACGTATAATTAATGCGTAACATTGTAGTGAAACGCCGATGAATTCATATATTTTACATATATCTGTATTTCACCCGTACGGAGCCGGGGCAGGTCGCTGGTAGATTATAAAAGGACAATTACCTGAATGTATATACTGCTCCATCACAATCCTTTCCTGCGCTGGCAGACGCTCCTTGTTCGTTTGCGTGTCCCATTCTCCTGCACGTATCTTCAAAGCGCCTGGAGCATATCTAAAAGAAATTAAAATAGAAGATAAAACATAAAATAAATATGTTACACCACCAATCAATTTATACTATAAATAGACCTTTTAATAAAGTGTCCGTAAGAAAGCGGCGTTGTATAGATGTAGTGAGATTAACTGCCTCCGAGCCTAGTGGTTATGGCGTTTGCTTTAGAAACCGGAGGTTGGGTTCGAATCCAGCGGGACTCAACAAATTTTGTTGTTGTTTCCTAGTTGGTTAGGACAGTTTGTCCGATCACCACTTGTCTGAAAAATGAGATGATCCATGCGTCGGATGGGCATGTAAAAAGGCGGTCCACCCACCAACCCGCATTGGACCAGCGTGGTGGGATACGGTCCAAAACCCCCTAATGGATAGGGGTGTATTAGGGGAGGCCTATGTCCAGCAGTGGACTAACAAAGGCTGATGATGATGATGATGATGATGAGTGAGATTAATCTAGTAGTGAAGTAGTATACATTATTTTCCTTCGGGTAAACTCGGATCTTTATCAAAATACGATGACACCCGAACTGTCAATAAATGATCGTATTAAATGAGTGACATTTTCATATCCATTAATATGAAACTTATCGTTTAGAGTCAAATGTCAAAATAAATAATGTCATTGCATATTATAGAGATGTGTAGGCACTGAAGTTAGTGAGAGAGCGAGATAAAAACGGCCTTTTGCGATAAAATCCACTGTCATTTAGCGATTGACGTCTCGATGACAGTTCATCGATATGGGTCGCTTTGTTTGCGTGTTTTCCGAGTAAGAATTGTCCAAACTATTGTTTATTATACATAGAATCCGTTAGCAAAGTGTAGTTCAGACGCTATTAGTGACCTTAGACGCATTCACGTAAACATCATGTTTTACTCGGCCCTGTATGGTTTATATTAAAAAAATACATTTAATAATGATAGTCTTGTCGTTTCGTTAAACACGACTTACTTGGAGGCGATGTGAGCGCCCGTTATGACGACCTGCGGATGGATCAGAACCCCGACCCCCGCGTAAGTTTCAGTCGCCGCCTCCAGTAACGCGACCACCCATGGGAACTCGCCGAACTGGGCTTCAGCACCCTGCGAATATAAAATGTTTAGGTATATTTCACTAGACGTTGCACGCGACTTCGACTGCGTTGTAATATAAAAAAAATCTGTAGGTTTTTTTTTGTAAGAGTAGCCTAGGTTACAGTCTGTTGCATCTTCCATTGAAAATCCGATCAAAATAGCCATTCCAGAGATTAGCCGGAACGAACAGACCGATAAACAAAAATAAAAAAATCGTTTTGTAATAAGTATGTATGTATGTACACCCACCAACCCGCATTGGACCAGCGTGGTGGGATACGGTCCAAAAACCCTATAATGGATAGTGTTGTATTAGGGGAGGCCTATGTCCAGCAGTGGACTATCACAGGCTGATGATGATGATAAGTATGTATATATTTAAACACGGTTTTTTTTATTGCCTACGCAGGCAGACGAGCAGTCGGGCCACCAGGTGGGAAGTGGTCACCGAAGCCCATAGACATCGGCAATAATATTGGTATCACCAACGCGCTGCCTACCGTGAGACATCGGGTGTTAAGTCTCGTTTACCCAGTAAATACCCGGTGATAGCAACCTAGACGGTCCCCTGTAAAAGGGGACCTACTACCAGTGAAATCTTGCATTGCTATGCCTTACGGATATGTTTGATTTACAGCCAGACACAAGTGTACGCGCAAACACAGGTGCACTCTGCCTTCCTTTTTGCTCTC
This sequence comes from Lamproptera curius, assembly GCA_029286875.1. Taxonomy (NCBI): domain Eukaryota; kingdom Metazoa; phylum Arthropoda; class Insecta; order Lepidoptera; family Papilionidae; genus Lamproptera; species Lamproptera curius. The sequence continues at coordinate 1,476,431 of JAGSMT010000099.1, forward strand.
ATACCCCGATGGGACGGATAACCAACATGACCGAAGAAAGATCGAGCAATCAGGTGATCAGCTTGCGCTAAGCAACCAACGAACAACTTAGAAAGTAGTTCCAACAGGATTCGAGTCCACGACCTCCGGTTTCGCTGTTGTTAATGATACTGACCGTTCCACCGGTGATGGTGAAGTCGATGCCCTTCCTGTTCCTGTACCCGCATCCTTTGAGGGTCTTGGTGTTCGGAGGTGGCGGTGGCGTCGGTTCTTTGGGGTGCTTGCAGCACTTCTCGACACTCTCCTGACATTCGCCGAACCTGAGGTAATGTATAAGATGAATAGACCGCAGAAATTAAGTTTTCCCAATATATTTATGGCCTCATGATCGTATTCCGCTTGAAAGCTTTATGTAGTATATCTGTCTCGTGGCCTAGTAGTAAGGACATGTGCTTTAGAAATCGGAGTTCGTGGGTTCGAATCCTATGAGGATTCAACACACTTTCGTTGTTGTTCCTTGTTGGTTAGGCTAATTGGGGCTGATCACCCCATTGTATAAAAAGTAAGATGATCCATGCGTCGGATGGGCATGTAAAAAGTCGGTCCACTCACCAACCCACATTGGACCAGCGTTGTGGGATACGGTAGAAAAACCCCCTAAAGGAGGAGTCGTGCGTCTGGGGAGGGCCATGTCCAGCAGTGGACTAACACAGGCTTAAGAAGATGTGAGCATTTTTGAGATTTTGCTTCGACTAAGTTTTAACTCGAAGCTTACACGGAACTTTGATTGTTTTAAAGTCTTCTCCTAGTTGCTTATGTAAATGTCGGTGGGTTGCCCAACTGCCTGAAAAGTAAGATGATCCATGTTAAAGAATCGTCAAAACCATCTTTGGCAGTCGTTACAGGACGTCCGAGTATTATAATCTACGCACATTTATCTATTGAATCCAGTCTACCTTTTGGCATGTTGAGGTAACATATATTTTATACAGAAAACTGATATTCACTTAATTATGAAGGAATTAGACACTTACCCTATGATAAATAGGAAATTAGTTAAGGAGGAAAATATTTTACTGAACGAAATTGGAACGACGGCGGATTCTCCTCTAAAGCTACAAATACTTTAAATAAGTTTATTTTGATATTTTATCAACAGTTTGTAGTAGTCCACAGCTGGACATAGGCCTCCTCTAATACACCGCTATCCATTAGGGGGTTTTTGATATTTACGTTCCAATAACAACAGCCAAGTTCTGTCTGTTGTTATTGGAATCTTTATCCCGAAACTTGGCTGCTGACAAAAGGCTATCTGTCCCTGGATTATCCTTCTCATCACTTAAACTCCTTGATTCTGCTGACCCACCTGATGTCCAAGGTCCAGGCTCCGGTCACGCTCGAGTTGAAAGCGTCCACGGCATTACCGTCCGCATCGCACAGGTAATAAGGCACACATTGGCAATCGCTCCCCCCAGACTCGACGATGGTAGATCCACTGGTTTGTTGTATGGGAGCAGTGGTAGTCTGAAAATAGACAGACTGTCAAGTTCAAATCGATTAAAGCTAAAGTGGGGGACTTTACGAAGTATAAAGTCAGTGGAGGCACTTATTTATGATATTACAGATGCATAAGACTACTAGCTTTAACTGCCTCCGTAGCCTAGTGGTAAGCGTGTGCTTTAAAAACCGGAGGTCGTGGGTTCGAATCCTGCGGGGATTAAACAAAATTTTCATTGTTGTTTCCTAATTGCTTGGAGCAATTTGGGCTGATCACCCAATTGTCTGAAAAGTAAGATGATCAATGCGTCGGATGGGCATGTAAAAAGTCGGTCCTGTGCCTTACTCTCTCCGGTCGTGTCGGTTATCCGTCCCATCGGGCTTTGAGAGTATAAAGGAACGGAGAGGAAGTATAAAGGAACGGAGAGGACGCCTGTGTTAGCGCATACACTTGTACACTATAATATCTCCTGCGTAGTTGCCTGATTTCTAATATAGATCGGCCGCCGTAGTCGTAATCGACTGGAGAACTTTATTATTATTATAAGACAACTGCAATCATAGTGTGATGGTTGCTTCTGCTTTAGCAACGAACGGTTGTGGGTTTAAAACGCGTCTCGTGATTAATAACATTATGTTGTCGTTGTTTTCTCGTTGATTGGGGCAAACCTACACATTGCCTGAAAATAAAATGATTCATGTGTCGGATAAGCGGTGCTAGTAATTGTAACCATCTTTAGAATTTGGGGCAGTACCTCTGCCAAAAGACACTAGTTGAAACCTATTCAGTATTGAGAATACCACACATCAGCGACCAGTAGTGCTGTCTACCAAAGAGTAGTTAAAAAAAATGTCAGTGTGTGACTTGACCGTTTGACTAACTTATACACACGCGTCGACTAGCTAACTTCATGGGTAGAATATAATCTATTCGTTTGCAGAAAGATATCGAAATACTCGATTTTGAAATATTAAAATAGTTGATTTAATACATTATCTATTTACATATTTTTTAAATATTCCGATCAAGACTTAAATGAGACTAGCTAACTCAGGGTCGATATTTTCTGATGGTAAGCAAGCTAATATCCAAAAAGTTTCCTGTAATTCTTTCATCTGAAACGAAAGCTTCAATAAATTATTTACCGTTCATGTCATTTGGTGGACGCGCTCGATCACTACTTTTGAGTACAAGATGTCGGCCAGATGCACCACTGGAGCTATGATTATGTCTGTGGAACGCGCATAGACTCCGGTTCAACATCCAACAAACACGAACATTGTCCTGTGAATGAAATATATGTTCATATTATCAGTTCAACTTGCTTGCCTTTACGCGAATACCAACTATAGATGTGGTGAGAAATTATTCTCCTTCGGGAAAACTCGGATCTTTATCGGAATACGATGACACCCGAACTGTCAATGATCGTATTAAATGAGTGACATTTTCATATTCATTAATATGGAACTTTATTGTTTAGTTTCAAATGTCAAAATTAATAAAGTCATTGTATAAAATAGAGATGTGTTTTGTGTTTGCACCAGGTATCTCGACCAATTAAGAGCCTTTTTACTGTATAAGATCGTTTTTTTTATCCGTTTCAACCAAATACTTTGCGTTACCTCAACCATGACATTGGCAGAATCACCGAAACATCCTCGGTGGAGCCATTATAAATAAAAGAAGAAGAGTATAGAGCTGTATAAATACTGAAGCTGTTAGAGGGAGCTTAATACATACAAACTTCTCCGAAAAATTACGCAGGACAATCTTTTCTCACTATATCTATACACATGATTTATTAATAAAATACTACGGATTATATCGCGTTTAATTATTTTTATAATATTCTCAACTTTTCTAAGGTGCAGGATCTAAGAGTGTCCGTGGACATGGATCCTGGATATTACGATGGATAAAGTCTTTTATTAAATAACTATTACTATTGTGATAGTACTGAAAAAGGTTTAAAACTTAAAGTTATAAAAATAGACTTAAGCTTATCCATTGTCTCAGACAAATCCACAATTTGTCATGGGGTTGGCTTCTAATCTATTCAGATTACCCTAAATAACAGTATATACGCAAAGTGACTGGTATCTGACCTCCACGACCTGACTTCATTTGATGGAGGACATAATCGTCAGCCAGTAAAGGAACATTATGCTGAGTACATTAGCATCTTTATGACAATAATCAAAGAAGAACGCAATTTCATTCCCACTTGTTAACTATGGATTTATGCTTCCAGACTCTTGTCTATTGTAAGCTTCATCTTATACATAATTCGCGGGAATCTACCGTTCCCACGAACTTCGAACAGTCGTTCCATGGGTTACAATGAAAATATTAGAATAATTGTACGAAGTGAAACACGGCCGTATTTGCGTACGTAAGATCGAAATAAGATCTAAAATACTGCTTTAATATTATAAATATGAAAGACTTTTTCCGTTTGTTCCGAATAGACTTCGAAACGAATCAATCGATTCGAAACATACCTTTATTACAAGTAAGCTTTATTATCCTTTAGTGACATAGGTTACTTTTACTCTTGGAAAATCCAGGTCGTGGGTCGTATGCGTCATTAGGTTACTTTGTGCTAGTCAACGATCGCGGGTGTTATTGTAATTCACATGCAGGGGCTCGTGTCGCGACACATTCACTAGGACATTATATTTAATACTTAAATCATAAGCTCCCAATTGATTTTTATCATGAATAATATTTAAAATACTTTTTTCTTTTTAATTAAGCTAATGTATAAACATTAACAATTCACATAAGTCTTAATATTATGGAAATTGTAAACAAATCTTGTTATAAATACAAATACATAAGCCAAATTTTCTTCTAGCCAATCTGCGGAAAATTTGTTAGATTTTGACGGGACTTTCGTTAGGAGGTAGCTGATGTAATTAGGACCGAATTACGCTACTTTTTTATTACAAAATAAATACTAGAGACTATTATTATATTACTACACGGACAAAGTCACGCGCAATCGTTATTAATATTCCACATAATCATTATCATAAATTGAAACTTGCGGTCAAGAGGAAACAAAACTAGTATTTCATTAGTCTATAACCATGTACGTAATTGTCAGACCATAACAAGGTTTCTTATGGTCTGTGGTTTTCAAATGATTGTCTATTATATATTATTTATGATGTAGTTTATGCTTTATAGTCTATAATATCAAGTTTAAGTCGATATTTAATCATTTATCTTATAAGTTAGCAGCAGCCTAGCATTTACTAAACGTGTTAATAAAATAACCCGCGCCATGTTTAAAAATATTACGCCGCGTTGAAAAAGCGCGGGAGATTACCTTTACTAAGTTTTTCCTGGTAATAATGAACACAAATAATATACTATTACAGCGTTGGTTCATACTTGAAGTTTTGCCATTTTATATTAGGAATCACCCACCAACCCGCATTGGACCAGCGTGGTGGGGTACGGCCAAAAAAGCCCCTAATGGATAGGGGTGTATTAGGGGAGGCCTATGTCCAGCAGTGGACTATCACAGGCTGATGATGATGATGATGATGATGATACTAGAAATAAATGTAAACAAACCCTTATGTCAATCAGTTGCAGTCACCAATTGCGCCAGAATCGACGTATCTTATTCAAGCATAAACTAACTTATATACCAACAACTAGTTTACGAAGAATAAAAAAATGTTTTGTGTGACAATGTATTCACTGCTACGACGAAGTCCAGTAAACGTAAAAAATAATTACCAGTAATAAATTAAAAAGGTTGTGTTTTTTAAAGATTATTACAATATTAATGAGTATACGCGTATACTCGTTCCAGGAAAGATGGCAAAAGAGTACCCCGAGTCGCTGTCGCCGATACTGCTCAACTCAGGCGTCCTTTTCCTAGCCTGTGGTAGGGACAGGACGGAATACAACGGATGGGCATGTCAAAAGTCGGTCCACCCACCATTCTCCATTGGACCAGCGTGGTGGGATACGGTCCAAAAGACCCCTCATGTAGAAGGCGTGCATGTTCAGCAATCGACTGACACAGGCTGATGATGTATAGTAGTGTATGACGGCGTACAAAAATATTTTTATCAAAGTCTTTATTCTCGTATCCGGAGTTTACTTGCAAACGATAATTAGTAAAAGCGTTTACGAGTTACTATATAAAGTCCGTCGTTCATTCAAAACTAGTTACTGCCCGCAACTTCGTCCGCTTGGTACTATAATGGGATAAAAAAGTTGTTTTTTTAATAAAAAAAGTGGCCTTATTTACTCCCTACGTCATCAGCTATCTTCCAGTATAGGTCCCGTCAAAATCGGACGAGCCATTCAACAGAATTACCAGATCAAAGAGAGACGTACGCAATTTCTTAAAAATGTTGTTTTTATATATGGCCTCATTAGCCTGTGATAGTCCACTGCTGGACATAGGCCTCCCCTAATACACCCCTATCCATTAGAGAGTTTTTGGACCGTCCAATGCGGGTTGGTGGGTGGACCGACTTTTTACATGCCCATCCGGCGCATGGATCATCTTACTTTTCAGTAGTGTCCGACCGAACTTTCGGTTTCGGTTTCGGTTTCGGCCGAGTTTCGGCCAAAAATCAAGTTTCGGCCGCAGTTTCGGTTTCGGCCAAATTTGGCCGAAACTTTTGCCGAAACCGAAACTGCTTTCAGAAGTGTTTTCACTTTTAAAATAGTAGCGAAAGTTAAATATATCATTGCTACAATCGAGCTCAGATCAGTCGATTTAAGTTCACACAAATATTCCAAGTTTGACAAAAGAAATTAATGATTCTTCTAGAAAGACGAGGAGGGAACAAATAGTAGTGAGAACAAAATATATACTCCTTGGTAACCAAAAAGTAAATAAAAATAATACTGGAAAGTGTAGCTCAGATATTTGTTGTGTTAATAAAAAAATCTTCTCGTCTCTTTACTTTTTTTCTGAATGTAGTCATTTGTTTGCTATGTGTGGCGAAATGTTCTCGAAAAAAGAGAAAACCCAAGTGCGACCTTGTCATTTAAAACCACTGTTATAAAAAGTTAACAACGCAAGAGATTTACTGCGGCTCAAGGGCAACACGGAAGACGAACATGGTTGCAGACGTGCATCGAAGCCAGTAATCAACAAGAAACAAGTTTGGCGTGAGGTGGCGCCTTATAGAATACTGCCTCTCCATCTCTTCCCGTGGGTGTCGTAAGAGACGACTAAGGAATTAAGAAACCAACGAACAACTGCATCTTTAGCTCTACGTCAATCTTACTGTCTAGGCGGTCCTTTGGCTTAAGGGGGCTAAGCCAAGAGAGTGGGCTTGCGGTTTGCGCAGCTTGTCCACTATAATCAAAATCACGCGCCGATGACCTTGTTTATTTGGATTCCGAGATTCAAAAGCCCTGCGGCGATCGAGTTCTGGTGGTAGAGTTTCCAATTTAGTGATACTGGTCTCTAGTTGGCACTCGGCACGTAGGCGGCTAGACGAGAGTGGTCGCTCTATGACTCGATTCGAGGCGGGAGTACGGGTTCGGCAGCACGTCTAGTGACAAAGCAGCCCTATTTAGGGACGCTCTGCTTTCCCCAATTCCGGGGAGGGGCCTAGAAAAGGTGGCCTAAACATAGTTTGCCTCACAATCAACGCAACCGGCTAACCGCGGTCGTTTGTCTCACTACCAAAACGCGGTCGAAATAATAAAATACGTAACAAAAATAAAAACTTTGCATTATACTTTGCTATAGTTATGAATGAAGCCACCAGCAAGTGCACCGCACCATTACAAATATCGGTAAGATCCGACAAAAGCGTTTGCGTTAACCAAAATTCCAAAGCAGCCTCCTAAAGGCCAGAACAACGACAACCAACCGCTATACCTATATAATAAACAACTCGAAGAAGTTTCCAGTTTTAGGTACCTTGGGAGCAATATCAAAAATGATAATACACTTTCACTGGAGATTTCTTCGCGCATTCTTGGCAATGTGCGAAGAAATCTCAAGTGATCAGATCAGAATCGCAGCTGCTGCTTTCGGTGGTTTGGGTTGTCGTGTCTGGAAGTGCCATTACATAAGTCTCACCACAAAACTTCTTGTATATGGGGCCATTGTTCTGCCAATTAGAAGAAGGCTGGACTCCTTCCACCTTAAATGCTTGCGCTCTATCCTTTGGATCAAATGGCAGGACCATATATCCAACGCAGAGGTTCTGCGGCGCACTAAAAGCTACAATAATGAAATGCCAACTTAGATGGTCTGGGCACGTCCTGCGCATGGATAATCGCCGTTTGCCAAAAGCAGTGTTTTATTCTGAACTTAGTGTTGGAAAAGGAAACCGGGAGGTCAATTCCTAAGATATAAAGACGTTTTGAAACGCCACTTGAGTCATTGCGAGATCGCACCAGAGAAATGGGAAGAGCTTGTCTTCATCGAGGCCGAAACGGCGTGTTGCTACTCAGACTAGACTTAAGAAGTTTGAAGAGTCTCGTCTTAAAGATTTGGAAACCAAGCGTGTGCTTCGGAAAACCCGCCCAAAAGTCACCTATACATACACTTATAATACTTCAGGAGTCCTTTATTGTACGCAGTGTGATCGCTTTTTTAAGACCAAAATCGGATTTGCAAGTCGTGTTCGGGCTCATCAAAGAAATAAATAGCAGACGTCGCCGTTGTCGGATACGACAAGGAGGCCATCATATGGCCTGGCCGGGGTATGGCGTCAATATTTTGGGACTCACAAGTGATATTGTTGTTTGATTACCTGGAGCATGGAACCATCATTACAGATTATGCAGCTTTAATACCGAGGTTGAGAAATGCCGTCAATGATAAAAAAGAGGCTAACTTTGAACGGGCGAGCTGTTTCATCTTGACAACGTACAGGCACATAGGTTGGCATTAGCGATGGCCACCGTTTAGCATGCTAGCGTACAATTTGTTGAGCATCCTCTTCACCAGATTTGGCGCCTAGCTATTTTTCATCTTCTCTCTAAATTGATACAATACTTAAGAGAAAACATGTGTTAAAACTATTTATAACAAGTAAACGATGCCGTGGTGACCTTTTTGCAGGACCAAGACAATTCTTTTTTTAAAGGAATTGAAGCATTGGAAACTTGGAACACTGAACTTGGTGTGTGGGTGGACTCGGAGATTATGTATAAAAATAAATAATTAAGCTATCATAGTCATTATATTCTATCTCATTTTTACTTTTTAATTCCCCCTCGGAACTACAAATACAAACCAAAGTATTTATTAGTAAGATTTCAAAATACCAATACTTAGTTTTTAATGCAACAGTCACAATTACTAATTTATTTATTAATAACTCATATTACTATAAGAAATTTACTTGTAAAAAAAATTAATATATAATTTTTTATTACACAAAAATATTATTAGCAACTAAATTAAGCAATTACCACACGTTTAATATACTGTCTCTATTCCATGACTAAAAAAAGCAAAATAATAGGCATTAAAGCTCCATATTTTAGTATTTTATGAATTTTTATACTTGACCACGTGAGTTTCGGTTTCGGTTTCGGTTTCGGCCGAAACTGAATCCACGGCCGAACTTTCGGTTTCGGTTTCGGTTTCGGCCGGAAAAACAGTTTCGGTCGGACTCTACTTTTCAGACAATTGGGTGATCGGCCCAAATTGCCCTAACCAACTAGGAAACAACAATGAAAATTTGTTGAGTCCCCGCAGGATTCGAACCCACGACCTCCGGTTTCTAAGCCACACGCCTATACCACTAGGCTACGGAGGCAGTTAGTTTTATATGTACCGGTTATATATCACTCATTTAAAACATTTATTTCATTATAACAAAAGACACTACTGTTTTATTTATTTGTATAGATACAAGGTCAAGGTCTTTCTTGATCTTGTACAAGTTTAGTTTAAAGTTATTTAAAAATGTGTTGAAAATTATCTTGGGTTATCAACTCACTATATACAGCTCGCAGTTACACTCATATAGAAATCGTAATAAAGATGATAAAAAAGGGATAATTTTTTGTTCTTTACACTAGACACTCGTTTAACATAGAATTTTCATAAATTATAGCCTATATCATATTCTGAGTGTGTGATCTTTATTATTGGAAAGTTTTAATAAAATGCAATTCATATCAAATCCACTAATTTACGGACTAAGTTGGCACAGACATATACCAACTTAGTCTGCCCGTGATCATGGATACTGGAAAGAATCCGAAACGTCGTGAATAAGTATATTTAAATAACGCGAAAAATCCGTAAATTAGTGGATTTGATATGTATAATAATCGCGTAAATAAAAGAAATAATTAAAATGCAATTCGCAGTTTTTTCGTAAAAGGGTAACAAACAAACATAAATTCTTTCCAGCTTTCGCATTTGTAATATATGCCTTATAATATAATAAGTATAATAATTAAGTGCTGCGCACGAGATAATTTCCAAAGTATATTATGATATCTAGAAAAAAAGAGGCAGGTTATTCTTGCACTTATCACGTCGACTTCTTCCTCAAAGGTCAGTTTATGGTCGCGCAAAAGGTCAATTGTAAGGTCAATTTGGATATTATCAAAATGTGCTGACGTACTCTTTTTGTTATCTCTTAAAGAACAAGAGAAAGATGTGACATTTAAATGTACAGTTATAAGCGATATATAAACCGATACATATAAGAAGAAATTATTAAATTTTCTGTCTGTGCCCATTATCACTTCAGCAAATAAATTAATATTTATGAAACATACCTAAACTTAATCAAATTTCAAACTCTTGAACTGTCGACATCGAAATTCATCCAGAAATAATATTTCTTAAACAGCATCATCTAATTCTAAACCAAGCGAAAAAGTAATATGGAAACTAGACGACTGATAAATACGCAGTTTTGCTTTTACACGAGGAAAACACTATGTTCATCGCACAATATTTTTCCCGCGGCAGGAATCGAACCCAGACCCTCTGGCTACAGTCAAGGCCACACATTGAGGTCTTCTTTTAGAAGTCAAACTAAAACTCAAGTCGTTACATTGATAATACTTTTTGAATAATAATAAAGTTGAGATTTGATAAATTTTATTAAACAATACATTTCTTAATTAATTTAAATTTAACGAGCCTATTTCTACCCGATAGACCCAGGTAAAGCTGCTCACTACCCATAACAATATAACGTCTTCTTTACCAAGTAATCGCTTTATCTCCAGTGCCCTTGAGGCCGGAACACATAACTCACAACACCGCAGCGGTGCTTTCCCAATCGCAAACGTAAAACAAGCTTAAATATTATCTTTACAGTTAATAACATTGGAGGGTATGTTTGTAACATTAAAATGACAGTTTTCAAATTTTTCATCATTGTCATTAGCCTGTGATAGTCCACTGCTGGACATAGGCCTTCCCTAATACATCCCTATCTATTAGGAGGTTTTGGACCGTATCCCACCATGCTGGCCCAATGCGGGTTCAAATAATTACATTGTCGTATATAACCGCATTAAAAAAAAGACGAAGGTCATCAACATAACCTCTAAAATAAGAAGGCTAAAATGGAAATAGGCTGGACACTTGATGAGAGGCCAAGAGAAATGGAGTAAAATTCTAACACAGTGGTACCCAAGAGGTGGGAAGAGAAAGAGGGGCAGACCACAGAAAAGGTGGGATCAGGATATCAGGCAAGCATCAGGGGTAACCTGGAGAAGAGTAGCCCAAGTGGTGGTGGAGGCCTTTGCCGATTGGTATATATATATATATATATGGAGATAGCCGATGTAACTGGGAGTAACATAGGCTAGACCATTTTCTGTTAAAAAAAAAAACTAACATAATATTTATTTTATATTATTTCGCAGACGAGGTCGCGGACATCAGCTAGTATCGAAATAAAATATTAAACACATAAACAAAAGTATTATCTTCACGAAACGTGCAACAAACTTTATGATTGCGTTAAGAAGCGATAGCATTTAAATTGAATCCGGTTTGAATGATTAATTACTTTACATCACGAACGTCTTTAATATTGGATTTTTTTTATGGTTAGACGAAGCCATAAATAATTGCTGACTCGACTCAAATTATTAAATCACTAACTATTAAACGCGACTTCATCCGCGTTAATATATCAGAGATTGTTTGTAAAATAAAAGTAGCCTTAGTATCTTCCTGTTAAAGGAACTATATTCAGTGATACTCCCATCGAAATATGACCAGCCATTTGATGAATTAGCTAGAACAGATAGACAGACAGACAGACAAAGTTAGAAATGTTGTTTCGTTGTACGCATCGGTTAAATATCACATTGTCATATCATTTAAAAACGGTTATTTTGATATACAAAAACACTCTAATATTGTAAGTAGCATAAATAAAACATGAATTAATCATCAGGACGTCACTAAGGTAGCTATCTCGGTCGCAAACATGATTTAAATAATTCTTTCTACTACAGTTACACGAATAATTGCAGATGTCAAACGCAGCGCACAAGAAAAATATTCGTATAGATAGCCATCTGGCATTTGCAGATAATAAATATCAATTAAAACAAAAAAAGACAATCATCGACAGAGGAACCTGTTTGATACACATAAAACATGAAAAGGTCAGGCAGTCTGCATAAAACGAAAAAATAACATTACAAAAAAATTGAGCTTCAACGAGCTAAGGAAAAGGATTAATAAAAAATAATTTATGTATAGCTAAGGGGTTTTTAAATTACTTTTTATATTTACGTTCCGTTTTCCTTAACAGACATAGAAAAAGATTTAATAAAGTTATCGTGCACCAAGAGTACGTTTATAATATTTATGTACGAACACAACGAATACAAAAACAATTCGTATTTGTATTCGTTGTATTAATTACACTAACGGACGGTTTCAATACTACAAAATCGTCTTTGTTATTATTCCGAGTGAAAAGCGAGCATATATCAATAGGCCACGGAGATTCGCACGTCTTTTTTTCTCTTCAACCACGAAATCACCATCATCATCATCAGCCTGTGTTAGTTCACTGCTGGACATAGGCCTCCCCTAATGCGCTTCTCCATTAGGGGGCTTTTGGACCGTAGCCCACCACGCTGCTCCAATGGGGGTTCGTGGTTGGACCAACTTTTTACATGCCATCCGATGCATGGATCGTCGTACTTTTCAGACAATTGGGTGATCGGCCTAAATTGTCCTCGACAACTAGGACACAACAATTAAAATTTCTTGAGGCCCCGCAGGACGCCTACGACCTCCGGATTCTAAAGCACACGCCCTTACCATTAGGCTACGGTGGCAGATTTTATACCACGAAATATATTAACTACAGTTTAGTCTATCTGCCTCCGTAGCCTAGTGGTATAGGCGTGTGGCAAACCGGAGGTCGTGGATTCAATCCTGCAGGGGACTCAGAAATCCATCTGTTGTTCCTAGTTGGTTACAATTTGGGCCGATCACCAATCTCTGAATGAGATGATCCATGCGTCGGATGGCATGAAAGTCGTCTACCCACAAACCGCATTGAACCAGCGTGGTGGGATACGGTCCAAAAACCCTCTAATGGATAGGGGTGTATTAGGGGAGGCCTATGTCCAGCAGTGGACTATCACAGGCTGATGATGATGATGTCAGTTTAGTCCATTTTGGAATAAATGTAAAAAAGTCTACTAAGAATAAAGGTCAAACTAAAATTGATTTTTATTCTGGCTTGTAAAACTTCTTAAATACGCAGTTGCTTTGAAGTATGGATTTACTTATTTTTTTTAACGATTAATAATGATTATTAATCAATAAGCACGCATATATATATAAAGATTGTAGTCGAACGAAGAATAAAATCTGCAAAGTTGAAATGAACAGTACCTATTACTCCAAAAAAAAAAAATGTGTCGTTACCTTATTATAAACAAAATATAAATTTTATTGATACAAAATGTTATCGGCACCTGCTTTAAAAGCCAGAGGTCAAGGGTTCGAATCCCGCGAGGAGACAATATTTGCCGATCATCCAATTGTCTGAAAAGTGACCCTGAAACCAGTGAAAAGTGGGTCCTGCTGACGAGCACGACCGACAAGACCATCTTTGGCAGTTAATATAGGATATCAGTGCCTTCAAATTATCTAACAACTAATGCATGTACCTAGTGGACCCTTTTGGGTTTTGGAGTTGGAGAAATAGCTAGGAGATAGATAAAAATTAAATTTATTACGTTTTAAATAATGGGCCAAAATTTTTACAGCGTAACCTTTTACTTTTTTTTTCCGATATGGTATATGCTTTAGTATCCTCTTCTATAGAAGCAAGGGACCAAAAATTTGGCTCTAAACAAATATTATACATTTAACGATTCATTTATTGACTCAGTGAAAATTTCAACTGTAATTATGCGAAGGAGAAAAGATAATTACAGTATTTTAAAATACGAACAATACAAATGCGTAAATTTTTTTTTCAACCCTTTCCTTTTGAAAAAAAAACACAATTATCATAATTCATTTAAGTTTCCCTTTATATGTCCACAACAAACCTTCTTATTGTTTTTAAAAAGAAGTCACATTCACTCGATGCGACTTGTAAAATCCGCTTAAAGCAAAACTTGTTTTATTTTTAAATTATTTCACACGCGGGACAAAGGTTGAAAAACGCACCTATTAAATGTTTACTCCTTATATATATGGCTTTAACAAATTACGGTGTTTTTGTATATCATTAAAAACGAGATATCAGTAATTACAACAAGCGCAGATTTTCCTTAAGCGCGGTCGGAAACATCTTATTACATGCCATATAGAAACGAACATTTAAAAAACTCACCTTGTTTGTTAAACAATATATAACAATATACACTTGTAGATGAAATAATTAATACAAACAATTATTAATTTCTACACCATACAACACAGCACTTAATTGTATATTTTTAAATATATTTATATATATATATTTCCTAACACATTAGACACGTGCAACGGTCATCGTGTATTTACACGACTAAGGCCAAATGTGTTGTTTGCACTTATAGTGCTGTCTTATATATTTATCGATATCTATAAATAACCCATCGTGGTGTCTAGTTCTATCGATATTGACCATATGATTTACAACAATTTAATAACAATTTTTTAGGATTTTTAGTGCGCACAATAATATAAGCCATTTGGTCTCATAGTAAACAAAAAACATTATTTTAATGCTAATGAATACCGCTAGCACGTATTATATTATATAGAAGTCTCACTAAAAAACGATGTTATTGGCCATAATATGCTGTTGTTTTTGGCAATATCAAAAGTAAAAAAAAAACTTTTATAGTGTATTCAAACTATTGAATATTCGTGTAACTAATGTCGGTTTGATTTTTACTTGAGACTCAGCAAATTGACATTAGATGCAATGTTCACCTTCGAGGCACCATGTGTCGTAGGTCGTTTTACAAAAAACTATTGACAATACATATTATACTTCAACAACAATAATGTGAATATTTTAAAACTAACCCTTTTACCGCAGTATAAATAAAATCCTAACCTGTATCTTAGCCAATTTAGACACGATATTGAGGTAAAGAAGTATTCCATGGCAACGAAGTGGTGTTATACAACTAGCGTTCGCGTTGAATTTTACAACTCAGATGTCAAACACTGAATAACACTCGACTAATAGCAACACCATACGTACGCCGCTTAGTTGCTAAGTAACTCATACTTTGCTTACGGCAATTGCAATTCTTATTTGGCTGTAGCAATAACCTAAACTAAACAATGAAAATTATGTATACTTTTTAATCTGTACTCTAATGTCAACTCGGTTAAGTGTCCGTCAGCCGAATGTGACTCCGCATTACTGTTGGCCACGAGTGAGATGTAATAAAATTCACATTAGTATTAAATGTTATTGCCATTACTACTGCTATTACATTATGACCTCATAATACATTTCTCTATACCGAAATCGGAATGAAAATGTATATTAATGACGGTAAACTCACTTATACGGTAAGCTGTGATACCCCTGGTATTGCCGATGTCCATAGGCGTCGGTGGCTACGTCATCAGATGGCCTGAGTGCTCGTCTGCCTTCGTAGGCAATGAAAATTGGTTGCCTGTAAAATCGGTATAAGCGCGAAAATTATACGTAACTATGCATTTTAGTAGTATGCTGTAGTGTCAATATTTATTCTTAGTAGGAAGAACGACCATCCCTCTTTCTTTTTCTCTCTGTCTCTCTTTCACTTATGCAGGCCAACTGCGCACGAGTAAGAGAGACGCGAGCCTCTCACTTTCTCTTATGGTTGTTTATGAAGTGCGTTACGTAAGCGGCGCTGCGACACTGTTTTCGAGAGTGCCTCCCCATCATGAACCAATTTATAAGACGTTGTCACGACAAACAGAAGAAACAACATCGCTGTATGTGACAAATAGTTTCGATTAACTACTTTTTGAAGTAATCCCACGTGTCCAGATGATGGAGTTCGATAGATCTGAAAATAGTCGCCACCTAAACCAATGTTACGTCAGTTAAGTCTTTATTAAAATATATCAGCAGAATATCTAACGGAAGTTTTAATTGTTCAAAATCACACTGTTCTTTCCTCAATGTTGTTCTTGACCACTGGGACCGACATTTTATTGTTTCCGGTGGACGATCTTGTAACGTGTTGCTGCTCAGTGCATGTAGTTCGCACGTTAAGATACTCCACACGAAATTTTTTCGTGGATTATTTCGGTATCGGTTTAGGCTAAAACCAGACATTTTGTCCGAATCTCATTAGGTTAAAAAAAGTCTGCTGTCAAGCTCGAAAAACCTTTTTATTGGTGGGTCTTTATATTGGTCAAACAAAAAACAAACGTAACGATAGAAATCAATCAGAGCTCTGTACTTTGGCACAAGAGCAAATTGACAATACAATTATATTTCTATAAATTCCCAGCCTTGTTTGTTTATTAAGTACTAGCAACTCCCCAATTTCACTTGCGGGTGGAATTCGTAAAATTCGTTCTTAGCTGACCTCTACTCGGCGAAAGGAATATTCCTACCAAATTTCAAAGCACTACGCCTTATGGTTCCAGAGATATCGTGATGAGTAAGTATATAGGTGGGAATCTCTTTTATATATATAGATTTTTAAGGAGTATTCGAGTATACGATAAGTTTTAAAAAAAAAAAATGCAAATAAAATAAAGATAGTACAATTAAAACTTGATAGGCTAGTCTAGCATTATACATTGAGGACAACGATGTGTGGCAATGATTAGTTCCCTGCACTGATATTCCCTGGCAGCTGCTTAAACTATGTAATGAAGACCGCAGAGATTCTTGTCCGTTCTTCTCTGGACAAGGCAAAACCTCTAAGCCGTTGGTAGATTGACGTACATAAGAGATCGAAAGAGTCATAAAACAATAAAGAATTGGATATAGATTGAATTCCAAGCAATTTGGTCGAGGTAAATCATAACTTATAAATAAAGACAAAGTCACAGTCAATCTTTCTTTCTTGTAACAGCCCTTATCCCGCTTTTGCAGGATCGGCGCAATAGATTTTTCTGATTCCCCTCTATTATTCGCCATATACTCCTTCCTTTCTTATATCCTGTCTCACAGAGTCCGTCCATCGATTTTAGGTCTACCTATCGTTCTTCGTCCATCGACGTTAATTTCTAGCATACTTTTATGTATATGACATTCATTCCTTCTTACAGCATGTCCGTACATAGGCTAGCCTCCTATTCCTTAGTTTTTAAGTCACAGGTGCCACTTTAAAACGCTTATTTCTAATTTTATATTTCTTTGTCACTCCACACATCCATCTCATTATTCTCATCTCCGCTGCATGTATATTTGTAAATAAGATTTCTAATATCAATCATCGATACTTTACGAAGTATTAGTCACATCCCTATTCGTGTTTGCTAAGAGTCAACCGGTCAGTCGGGTCTCTAGTAGAGAGATATTTTTGCAATAAATATTTTCATAACCGAAATCAAAGTTATATTACGTATTTAATAAAAATATCAATTTATATCTTAAATTTAATGATTTCTTAATAAAATTTATAGTTCAAGGTTTTTAATTTCTTACGTATTTAGAGTTTTAGTTTTATTTTAAAAATCATCAACTTGTCACCGCAAAAGATTAATAATGCAACTGTTATTCTTTATTTATTTCTAACTAGATGTGGCCCGTGATTTCGTCCGTGTTGTAATATGTAAAAAAATATTTTAGTTTTTTTTTACAAAAAAAAGGTTAACAACTGAGGCTCTTAGTTATATCAGGTATATTTTACATAAAGATCCGTCATAATAGAACCAGCCATTCCGGTGATTAGCTAGAACAAACAGACAGACGAACAGACAAAATATTTGTTATATGTATCGATTATATAACACTACGTTATCATAATTATTTCTTTTGTTTACTGAATACTATAATTATTAAAGTTTTAATTATGACTTTTGATTAGTTTGATTTAAAAAGGGTGTTTTGATAATCAAACAGACACTCCAAATCCAACTTTATTTATTTGTATAGAATACATATAAAATGGATAATATTAAAAAAATGTATTAATTCCTCATTTTAATCTTTCGAAAATTTTACTATGTTCTCATTATTTTTATGGCATCGTCAGTAAAGTCGGGCCACTGATGGGAACATGATCACGACGTATTAGACATTAGCAATACCAGTGGTATCGCCAACGGACTAGCCAAAATAGAAGAACATGAGTTTGTTAAGTCGTATCAGATGAAACTACGTAGCTACATTCTCTTCTAACGGAATACAGTATTATTAAATAAATGACTTTACTACGTTCATGGTTTAGAAATAGGCACGGATCTTGATAATCAACAGACTAAAATGGATTCTTAAAAAGAGGATTCCTTTTTAATCTTTCGGTAACAAGTTTACCTACCGTCATTATTTAAGAGAGACTGTTTTACACTGAATGTGATTAATGTAACTAACTAATTTTGACGTATTTATGGTTACATTGTAATGTACGTAAGTTTTTTACAATGTATCTTTTACGAAATCTGCCGGTACCACAACTGGCGTTACAGAATGAATAAATGATCAAATTATACACATTTTGAACTAAACACAAAGATAAACCAACAAAAACCACAAGTGCAAATTACAACTAGATTAGTGATAAATACATAAAATTTCTTTTATTCTGTAAAAACAAACTTAATACGTATAGAAAAGGGTATAAACGAGAAATTAAAAAGAATTAGGGCTACCATTATCCAATAACAAGAAAACGTGTGCGTGTACTAACGTACACTCGTAAGAAGTGAAACTTCTTTATGACGTTATTTTTAAAAAAAGTAATTTATCAATTTACAAATATATATATATATTATACTCTGTACAATTGTCTAAAAAGTAAGATGATCCATATCGGATGGGCATGTAAAAAGTCGGTCCACCAACCAACCCACATTGGACCAGCGTGGTGGGATACGGTCCAAACCCCCTAATGGATAGGGGTGTATTAGGGGAGGCCTATGTCCAGCAGTGGACTAAAACAGGCTGATGATGTGTGATGTGTGGGCAAAAACTTGTTGAATCTGTAAAGGCATCGCTGAATACCTATAACTTAATGCACCACGCTTGCTATTTGGCTATTCCAATTTAGTGTTCTATCTATCTGGAGACCTAGATTTTTAACATTAAGACTAAACGGAATTTGATCTTTGTCATAAATTAAGCATGGAAGCACAGCCAGATCCACCTTACTCAAATTGCGGGCACTGCCGATTATTATTGCTCGGCACTTCGATGGATTGACTGCCAAACCAAATTTATCACACCTTATTTTTTTATTGAAGCTAAGTCCGTATTGATTTTGTCAACTACTACGTCTAAGTTTTTGGTAGACTCCTGAGCATACAACAGCAGGTCATCGGCGTAGAGATGATACGCACATTGAAGATCAAAAGTGATAAAGTTAATAAATATAGGAAACAAAAGTGGAGAAAGAATACCGCCTTGGGGTACACCAGACTTAAGCTTCAGCCAGCATAAAGATAATTCATCGACAATAACTGATTACTGGCGCCCTCGAAGATAAGAAGAAAACCATTCCTCTACTTCCTCTGAAATCATAAAATGGGAGAGGACTGCAACGAGAATGTCGTGACTGACAGTATTCAAGGCATTTGATAAGTCAATAAGCACCAGAACTTTGACCATGGTGCTATCCATGCCGGCATTTTTATCGCCAGTCACTTAAAGAAGGGTAGGGTGTAATGTACTAATCAGTTTGTTACTGAATATGAAGCCAGAAACTTTTTTATGAACACAAAATTCTAGTACTTTAAATAGGAAAGGCAAAATAGGTCGATAATTTGTGAGAAACATAGGGTTGGTGCATTTAGGAAGACAACGAACAAGGGCATTACGCTAGGAACATGGAAATGATCCTGTTCGTGAAGAAAAATTGATAAAGTGGGCAAGCGTTGGGAGAAGGAAATCTAGGACAGGAACAATCATTCTTCGGCCTATTTTGTCACATCCAACTGCATGAGATTTTATAGAAAGGAAAGCTTATTTGATATCATCGGAAGTAACTGGAGAAAATTTAAACGATTCAATGGAAGTTCCGTTGTTACGATAACATTATGATGTTAGACATAAGAATTACTTTTATTAACGTGATTATTATACATATCAAATCCACTAATATGCGGAATTGTCGCGTTAGATAAATATGTAACTATATATTTATTCCCGACGTTTCGGATTCTTTGCAGCATCCATGACAACGGGCAGACTTATACCAACTTAGTCTCTCTGAGTCTTAGTTAATTAGTGGATTTGATATGGATATTAGGCATGTTAAAAAAATACGGACGAAATTCGGTTTCAAATTAAGTCCATTCAAAGTAGGAAAGTACGAAGTGCATCTTTATTACAATTATCTTTTTAGCTTTTTCCTTTGTAACAGTTTTCACAGACACCTGGCCCACACTAAACTAAGGTTACACGGCATTTAAGAGATGAATTGGATATCAGTAATCTGAAGGCTGTTGTTGAAACCACTTCCAAAGATACCCTGACAATCAGAACGACTATTCACTTGCCCATCCAAAGTATGAATCATATTATCATTGACCGGCCCATATTACTCTTACAGACTAGAAAACAATGATATTACAATATCGTTTCTTGCTGGATTCGAACCCGCGACCTAACAAGGCTGCAAATATTGTAGTCATATAGAAACAAAGTAGAAAAAAACTGAACAACTTTCACAGAAATATTTCGTAATGAAGATATGGTTCGTGTCACACAAAATGACGCAGTTCACTATCAGTTGATGTTCGTGGAATTTCCGCGGGTTACAGATTAACAAGTTTGTGGTTTTTACGTTTCGAATGACGTTTTAATAACACAATTAACGTCATTAAAAGATATGAAAATTGATCTAATGATATATATAATAATAATATCTTTTTTTTTATTTTCTTTTTATCAAAGGATTTATAAAAAGTATCTTAAAACTATTACAAAATCTATTTTTATCATTCTAATATAATACATGGCTGATTTTGTCTGTATACATAAGTTAAAATTGAATCAAAGCTATCCAATTCCATTTAATTTTAAGGCAGAAAAACTTACATGTCGCAATAACATGCAGGCAAACAACATTATTGTTATTGACCGACTTCCCAAAAGAAGTAGGTGCTCAAGAAGTTTTTTTTTGTATGCTCGTTGCTCTGCTCCTATGCATCAGATTTTTTTAATTCTCTTTTTAAATGATAGACATTAGTTTCCGATTGATCCGATTTTATTTTTATGCTTTTGTGATGAGCAGTTTAATAGATATTTGAGAAATAAAAAATTACGGTACCAAAAATCGCAACCTTGTCCGATTGAATTACAAACGCTGCCTAAACTGTAAAAGATGGACATCAAGTATGTTCTACATAATTGAACTACTTGAATTGGTCTTCATTAAGGTCCGCGACAGCAGATATAGATATGATTTAAGAACAACGCACGATTAGCATTTTAAAAAATTTCAATTAGTCACATTTAAAGATTATTTAAGATAGTACAGTTTAAGTTCAAATAAAAGTTAATGCATTAAAAAAATAATTCTATGTACATAAAACGTGAGACGACATTTTGATGAAATGAACAACATAAAAACTATCAGAGATTTACAATGCAGTGGCAGAAGACGCAGCGCATTTTCGTACGGAGAGCACGTTGTTAGGTACCTGCTTATATTGCGCTGTCTGGGTCGATACCACCGCGGTGCCTAAATAGTGCATAAGAGTAAGACACTACTGTGTTCCGGTTTGAAGGGCACCGTAGCCATCATATTTACTGGGCAAACGAGACTTAACAATCTATGTCTCACGGTAGGCAGCGTGATGGTGATTCCACTGGTATTGCCAATGTCCATGGGCGTCGGTGACCACTTTCCTTTTTTTTTTTATCCTGAAGTTATGCTTCCAGACTCATGTCTTTAGTAAGCTTCATCTAACACAGAGTTCGCAGAAGCTCCCGTGTGAAGGCCACACGCAGAAGGTACTTGAGTTAGGCATTGGTTTATATCTCCTAAGGATCGTCGACGATCGGTTTACGGACCGGGACGCCGACGGTCTGGCGACGATTAATCGTTGTGGGGGCGGTGAGAACCGCCCTGGAACGAGGTGTATCTAGTATACGCGGTGTGTGTGTGTGTCCTGTGCTCGAAGCGAGGGCGAACTACAGGTGAGTGTGTGCTATCCCTACTCGTGGTGTGTACCTTCCTCGTCCGGGTCAAGGAGAACGTTTCGCGGTCTACGCTTTTGACTAGACGCGTTTGGATCGGCCGTATACGTTGCTGGTTTTACCAGCAGAGGTTACTGTGGTTGGCTACTTTATCTATGTGTTTGCTAGTTAACTTTTTAAAGTGCTCGCGGAGTGTCGGCAATTTGCAGTCGCTGTGTAAATCTACGTTTCGTTGGTACCACTGCGCCCCAGTGGCGCGGCGGATGAATTTGTTTTGAACTACTTGTAGTTGCTTTAGGAGTGTGGAGGATGCGTGAGCGAAAGTTTGGCATGCATAAGCCATGATTGGTCGTATGCATACCTTGTACAATAGAAGTTTATGTTTGAGTGACATTTTACTTTGAGAATTCGTTAGGTGATAGAGTCTGGTCGAAACGAACAAAGCCTTTCTCCTAACGTCCTGAATATGACTTTTGAACGACATGTTGCAGTCGAAGGTCACGCCTAGGTATTTGGCCTTCCTTTCCCATGGGATCGGTTGGCCGTAAAGTTTTAGTTGCCCTAGTGTCTGGTGCAGAGTCCCCATACATAGAGTCCATCTCATCTTTGATTTGCGTAGGCGTATCGCCTTTCGAAAACAAAAATTTTATAACAGCTCGATACTCATTTTTTCCATTTCACAACACTCACTTCTACTCACTCAAACGACTGTCAACTAAAAACTGCGCGTCCATAATGGCCGAAACTTTGGTGAGTAACTGTTAAAATGTGCACAACTACATTCTCTAGCTTTTATTAACGAGTGGCGCCATCTTTGAGTTGTAGTCGAAACTTTTCAGACCACCCTCGTATGCGCCAGTTTAAGAAGTACAATTACGTAACGTACGCGCTGTGACACAGTTTTCGAGAGTGCCAGTTCCAGATAGGGTCTTGAAAGAATTTTTAAGACGTTGACACGTCAAAAACATACGTTACGAATAGAGTACCTCCTTTTTTTGAGGATGGTCAAAGAACGATACAAGTGTTCATTTCCTCGGTTACTAGGGCGACATTATCTTTTACACGAGGACGATCTTCAACTTGGCTTAATCATAGTGTATATTGATTAATATATGTAACGCAATAATATGCATTTATATATATAATTAGCGACCCGTCCGGCAACGCCCGGGTGCAATATTGATATCTGTAAAATGTATGAAAACGTATATAAATTTATCAGCGTTCCTCTACAATATCATGTATGAATCATACATATAAACCTTCTTCTTTAATGACTTCTATTAAAGTCTATTAAAATAAACCGTATCAAAACCCGTTAGGTAGTTTTGAAGATTTAAGCATACATAGGGACATAAGGAAAAATAAACATGACATCTAACATTAAGCAAAGGTTTGTCCAAAGTTCATAAGGTCATCTTGTGAAATTTCTCAATGATTTCAACGATGTTGTATTTTAAACTGTTCTTGTGAGTCAAGCGTTTTGGTAACGAGGTCAATGTCTCCTTTATCTTTATTGTATATCGTTTTATTTATTATATTATTGTGGGCATATTTTAATAGATAAGCATTATTTTTTTTAAACATATCCGGAACCAAGAAAACGAATACATTTCTCGGTCGACTAAACGAAGTTTAAGGACATTAATAAAGTATGTATGAAAAAACATTTAGTTTTTACGTACTTATTATAAAATTTAGGAAATCATGGGATAATTAATATTATAAATAAAAAAGAAATTCGCATTCGGCTACATTGAAGATATTGGGGGAGTTGCCATAGGTAAACTATATTTATATTTTAAACATTTAAACATCTATACACACATCATTAACATCACACACACAACACACACATTTCTTTTATTTTTGCTTACTTTGTTGCACGTATCTTAAGGTACCACCACCCGCTGGCTCATAGAAAATGCCGTCGCCATTAGGTTCACATTGTACAAATTTAAAAAATAAAAAAGCCGTTCAAAATAAATCTTAAAAAAAAAACATTATGATGCCAAAAAGGAGTAAAATATATTAAAATATTTAATCCACCAAAGGGCTTTTAAAATTAATGACAGTAATTATTCATCCATGCATAAAAATAGATTAGTGTTTGGATATAAAATTTTCACTGCCTCCGTAGCCTAGTGGTATGAGCGTATGCTATAGAAACCGGAGGTCGTGGGTTCGAATCCTGCGAGGACACAACAAATTTTCATTGTTGGTTGTTTAGGGCAATTTGGGCCGATCACCCAATTGTCTGAAAAGTAAGATGATCCATGCGTTGGATGGGCATGTAAAAAGTCGGTCACCCACCAACCCGCATTGGACCAGCGTGGTGGGACTCGGTCCAAACCCCCTAACGGTTAGGGGTGTATTAGGGGAGGCCTATGTCCAGCAGTGGACTGTCAGAGGCTGATTATGTGTGTGTGTGTGTGTGTGTGTGTATGTCTATAATATTTTGTATTAATTTAAAATGTCCTTTACATCAAAACTTTGTTTGCAATCAATTCTAGGGCTTGTTATTTTTTTATAGGCACTAATATAAGAATTACTCAAACGTCAGGAAAGATTAGATTAGGGTTGTCAACATTTTTTAATAAGAAATAAAGTATATTTATGTCTATAAAGAATATAAAACAGTAATTTATTTATTTATTATAATCCCTCGGCTTATTCGTCAAGTGAAGTTTTTCCGTTATTAATTTTTTTGTAAATTACTTAAATGTGTTTAAATTTTCGACATTATGAAATAGGGTTCAAACGACCACCAACTTCTGTTTAGCTTACTTAATTTTGAATGTCAAACGAAACAAAAAAACGTCACTCACTCGCTAACAGACTAAAAGTTTTATACATCATTCGGGGATTTCCTAAACGTTTGACATTTAGGCCTTGTTTGTAAGGTGGACTTTGGAACAGAACGATTGCGTGAGTGATCGCTTTATTGCTTTCTTCGCAAATTAAGCGGGATGCGTTTGTGAACATTATTAATTAGTAGTTTGAATAGGCGCAGTAATTAAAATAATGACATAGTATATGCCTTGTACATAACTTGTAAGATATAAGAGAAATTGTCGGCCGGTGCCCTTAATGTTAGGACGATTCGGGCTACGCCTTCGTAGTCTAGCGGTATTGGCCCTTGCTTTATAAACCGAAGGTCGTGGGTTCGAATTCCGCGGGTAAACAACTTTGTAGTTAACGCTTGTAACTTTTTTTAGTTATTTATTAACTTTAATTGATTTTTCGTATGCTGTATTATAAAGAGCAATTCTAGTTGGCGTCTATAAGCTCTGTACTAAACGAACAATCATGTTGTATATGATCTTATATATATATAAAAGAAAGACAGCAGAGTTTCTTGCCGGTTCTTCTCTGGACATGTCTGAGTATAACCTAAATATAAAAAATAATTTTAGACTTATAATATAACAATGCATTAGAATCAATATCGAACTCAGTTCCAAGGTTTACGAAATCAACTGTCTGCTGATCGCTTTCGGCCGTATAAATAAAAAACTCTATAGCATAAATAACGAACTCAACCGTGTTGACAACGAACTCAACAGTATCGACGACGAACTCAACAGTATTAATAACGAACTCGACGGCATGACAATGAAACAACGGGGCCGTAACAAAAATGATTTAATCTCGCCGCAGTATACGATGTGAATTTACAAGTTCTCGTGCAGGAAGTGTAGTAGGGTCGCCTCGTAGTGCTTCGCCGCGTGCATCGAGCGGAGAGAGTGGCGCTCGCCTGGATACACCTGAAAGGACAATACTATATTAAAATAATCTATATATATAAAAGAGATTCCCACCTATGTAATGACTCATCACGATATCTCCGGAACCATAGGGCGTGGCGACTTGAAATTTGCTAGGAATATTCTTTCCGCCGAGTAGAGGTCAGCTAAGAACGGATCTTACGAAATTCCACCCACAAGGGGTGTTGCGGGGTTGCTAATAATAATAATAACAAGTTCGGACAATTAAGACAACTAAGCAATTAAAACTTTCGCGTGACATTGAACTGCCTCCTTAGCCTAGTGGTATGGGTGTATGCTTCGGAAACCGGAGGTCGTAGGCTCGAATTATGCGGGGAGGCAACAAATTTTCATTGTTGTTTCCTAGTTGGTTAGGGCAATTTGGGCCGATCACCCAATTGTCTGAAAAGTGAGACGATCCATGCGTCGATTGGGCATGTAAAAAGTCGGCCCACCCACCAACCCGTACTGGACCAGCGTGGTGGGATACGGTCCAAAACCCTAATAGATAGGGGTGTATTAGGGAGGACTATGTCCAGCAGTGGACTATCACAGGCCGATGATGATGGTGATGTGAGACATTGTACTAATAACGTAAGTATGTGCGAGACGGGACGCGACCGAAGTTATCCCACTCGTCCTGATGAAGGAACCCCGATAGGTCCGAAACTAGCGTGAGTTTAGCCATTAATAGAATGCGTCATTTAGTAAGACAACATCATTCAGCCCCAAACTAAGTATTATATTCAAGTAACCATTATATACAACGGCGTTTTTCGTTTAGTATGAAACTTGTACACGCCAACAAGAGTTTCACTACAACATCTAGTATACATAAAAATTAATTAAAATAAAACTGAAAAAATTACAAGCGTTTCACAAACGTTATCTCTTGCACAATTGTCGCCAAACAAGTGGGATACGGTCCAAAAACCCGTTGATAGAGAAGGCTTGCATTAGGGGGGGCCTATGTCCAGCGGTGGACTAACACAGGCTGATGATGTACGCATGTAAGTGGGCGGTGTGGTCGTCACGTCCCTACGCCAGAGATTTGTTATTTGTTCATTATTATTATGGAGAATATAATTGATCACAGCACCTGAACCCGATGCGGCTTCCCAAGTCTCACCAGCTCGGCAAGAAGCGCCGCCGTATGGCAGAAGTGCACGTTCTCGTCCGCCAATCCGTGGATTATTAGAAGACGACCCTCGCTGTGGATCAGAATTACGTGGATATAGCACTAACATAATCTCTATACTTACGCATAGATATTGTGAGAAAAGATTTTTCTTCGTAATTTTTCGGAAAAGTTCGCATTTATCGTGTACTCTCAAATAGCTTCATCATTAATTTTGACATTTGCCACTAACAATAAAGTTCCACATTAATAATGGATAAACAAATAATATAGTGGATATTAAAATGTCACTCATTCACAACGATCATACATCGACAGTTCGTCGACTAGATCTATAGTGATATCCTAGTTTCAGAAGTAGGTCTCCTGGACCATTTCCTCCAATGGAGGGGTGGACTCACCGTTCCGGGAAGAAGGGCGCGTGCGCTAAGACGCTGGCGCGGCTGTAGGCGTGGGGGGCCCTCGCGGGGAGGCCCATGTAGCGCTCCGTGTACGCCGTGTCGTAGAGGCGCCAACTGGTCACGGGAGCGCCGGCCACGCACACCTTGAACACGTTGGGCCTGGTGGCCAGCCCCAGCAGGGACAGGTAGCCACCTGGGAAGGAATCGGAGACGAATGAGATAGGTCGAAGGCGTAGAATGGGCTGGGGAAGCTTTATCTGTGGTTGGTGTAATGACTGGGCTATTGTTGTGAATTGGGGTAAAGATTCAGGTAACAGTACTTGTGCAGGTTTAGCTACCAAAACTAGATAAAAGCGTTCAAATTGGAGGGGCTATATTTGTTGGAATGTGGGAAAGAGGGGAGACTTTACGGGATTTTGAGATGTGGGTAAGTGATCTGTGAGATGAGGGCAGGTAAGAAGGGTCTGATAGTCAAACATTTATTAAAATTTAGAAAAAAGCCCCCACCAAATAATATCAATTTAGCAGGGGAAGCCAAAAACTATTTTTCTTTTAGGTTTTTTTCCTATTTACTGTTCAAAATGTTGTTATTTTTTAACGTATTACTGTAATAAATTACTTTACGTGTTAAAAAAATTATACGTAATAAAAATTACAAAAAAATAGATTCAGAATTTGATGTAAAGCAAAAAATCCGTAAGAGCATTATACGGGATTATTCGGTGGGGGCGACGATATATTCTCCACGTATTTATCCTTTTTTATCCGTATGTTTCTAATTCCTTTGTTTACGCGAATTCTACACATTATTGAATGAAAGGACGTTTTACGGATTTTATCGCGTTTATTTCACATACTTAAGTTCCCGACGCTTCGAACACTTTCCAGCGGCCGTGGTCACGTGGTGGACTGAGATGTCATGCGTCTTGTTGCCAGTGCTGAAGCGGGGTTTCTAGAGCTTGAAATAATTATATATATCACATAAATTAATCACAGACTCACCATAGCTCCAGCCGTGTATCGCCACCCGCTCCATGTCGATGCAGCCGGTCTCCTTCGCCAACCATTGCAGTACCTCTACCTAAAGGAAGGGCATTGCATATTGCATAGTTTAGACCAAAATTGGTTTCCTGTAAAATCGGTATACGGGCGAAAGTTATGCGTGAGAACGTCTTTTAGTGGTAGAATGATTACAATGTGAATATTAATTCGTATAGTAACGAAAAAGGATCAACCCTCTTACTCTTTCTCTCTTTCACTTAAGCAGGCCAACTGCGAACGAGTAAGAGACGCGTGCCTCTCACTTCCTCTTATGGTTGCTTATGGAGAGCGTTACGTGAGCGGTGCTGTGACACAGTTTTCGAGAATGTTTCCTTATCTTCAACTAATTTATAAGACCTTGTCACGTTAAAAAGAAGTTGACAAATAATCAAATTTATTGTCACGAATATGTAGTGTCTGTCTGTGTATTTTTTCTGTTTGTTCGTCTATATATATACCCATATGTCTGTGTATCCTTGTGTCTATTTGTCAGTCTGCCTGCGTGCTTAACTAAATTGTATATTTATTGTCACGATAATTTGAACATGCAAATATACGATTTATTTGTCTGTCCGTGTCCATTTGTATATGTAACTATATATCTGTGCCTGCATATCTGTCTGTCTGTACGGCTTTCTATGAGTATATCTGTCTGTCTGTCCAATTGTCCTGCCTGCATGTACCACATACCTGGTCGTCCAGCTCCACCTGGCCCATCTTGCCCCTGATGGCGGCCTCCCAGGCGCGGCCGCGGTGCTTCGATCCGCGCGAGTCCACGGCCACCACGTTGAAGCCGCGCGCCGCCAGCATGTGCATGCGCAGCTGACGGATGCCCTGAAAAAAGGCCGGGGTTCGGGCTGGATATAGGCCTCTCCTAATGAACGCCTTCTCCATTAAGGGCTTTCGGTCCCCACCACGGTGTTCCAATGCGGGTTGGCGGGTGAGCCGACTTTTTACATGCCCATCCGACGCAAGAATCATCTCACTATCTACTTTACTACTATATCACTATCGGCCTAAATTGTCCTAACCAACCAGAAAACAACGATAACACAAGATTGTTCCCCGCGAAATTCGAACCCACGACCTCAGATTTATAAATCAAGGGTCAATACCGCTATTCCACGGAGGTCGTCATCTTCATTATAACTAATGAATAATAATATTTCCGGACGATTAACGCAACACAATCTCGTCGAAAACTGAGCAAAGCTTGTACCATGGGAACCAGATGACTGATGAATACATAAACTTACTATTTTATTGCAAATAAATACATATAATATAGACGAAACACCCAGACACGAGAAAAACTATTTTTATATTCATCATCATCATCATCAGCCTTTAATAGTCCACTGCTGGACATAGGCCTCCCCTAATACACCCCTATTCATTAGGGGGGTTTTGGACCGTATCCCACCACGCTGGTCCAATGCGGGTTGGTCGGTGGACCGCCTTTTTTCATGCCCATCCGACGCATGGATCATCTTACTTATCAGACCCTAGCCAAGTTACGCTATCACTTTCAATTTACCTCGCAGCTTTTGGTACAACACTCAGTTCCCCGCTAACTTCTACTTTCACATTACCTTGCAGCCGTTGCTCACTATTTGCATTGCAATACCCAAAGACAGGACTTTTACTTAACTTACAGCTATTGGTGATGCACTCAAGCCCCCAACTTCAACTACCACTTTAGCTTTAAGCCATTCGTGACCGTCTGCACTTCAAACCCATCGCTTTATACCATAACTTTTACTTGACCTCATCACTATCACTTTGACTTTACCCTGCATCTGTTAGGGACCATCCATATATTAAGCCTATTTTACAAACCTACGTATAACCATAACAACAATAATTTAGACCAGTTGGTTGAATGTAACATATTATAAATGTAAAATTGATTAGAACCGCACTGAAGCCCCTTCCCCCTATCCATCTTTATTTATTGGCTACGAAGACATACGAGCATTCGGGCCGCCTGATGATAAGTGGTCACCTACACCCATAGACATTTGCAATACTAGTGGTATAACCAACGCGCTGCCTACCGTCAGACATTGGAAACTAACCCTCGTTTACTTAAATGCGCTGGCCCTTTAAGCCTGAAGTGTTCACTCTCTCACTCACACTACTGCTTCGAGGCAGAACTAGGCCCCACGGTACCGCCCCAGACTGCCCCCCATAAAAAGGGGACCTACCACCTCTAAACCTCCACCTCCA
Organism: Lamproptera curius; assembly: GCA_029286875.1. Taxonomy (NCBI): domain Eukaryota; kingdom Metazoa; phylum Arthropoda; class Insecta; order Lepidoptera; family Papilionidae; genus Lamproptera; species Lamproptera curius. The sequence continues at coordinate 1,507,207 of JAGSMT010000099.1, forward strand.
CCTTACCTTGTATTCGTGACCTGCACCTCGAGCCCACCTGATGAATTACACCATCACTTTCACTATAGCCTGCAGCTGTTATTGCTACTACTCTCAGCCCCCCTGCGAGTTTCATACCCCCTTCCACTTCACCTTGTAGCTGGCGTAACCGTTTGCACTGTTCTCGATGTCTTTTTTTTACCGTGGGGAAGTATACCCATCCTCGCGGGGGCAAAGACGAGTTATGTCGGACTCGCACCGACTAAAACCACCACGTTGTTTCTACTTGGCGCCTTAGAGATGGGGTCACAGGAACGCTTGGCAGTCTTCTGCGACCTCACCAGCGCTAGCCGCCGTAGCTCCGTCTCGGCCTTACGGCCATCTGCCTCCCTCTGGGCGCGTCGGAACTAGCGCGCCCTTCGTCTCGCCCCCTGTATTCAGGTAACGGACTCTCCCGAGCCTGTTACTCAAGGGCCATGGAAGCCAGGAGTTCCCAATCCACACAGGGAAGATACTCCCAGCCCCCAGTGGCGGCCCGGATGTTGAGCTCCGCCGCTAGCTCCATTTCGGCCTGCAGAAGGGGTAGCGATCGACGACACCATGACCCTCCTTCCACGGCCCCTCTACACCGCGTCGGCGGTGCGGCCCCGCCGAGTCGCGGAGGATAGGGAGAGCGGCCTACGATCTACCGACACTCGTCTTCCCCCGCGACTCCTTCTTGGTTGCGAAGGACAGGAAGGGCGGCACACCCACCTCCTGCAACCTGTCCCTCGCACCCTCCAAAGGCGCACCCAAAGCGGGCTTCTGCAACCCGCTTGGAGCAGTCTCCTCCACGGCCGGCCTTACACCTCACAGCCTGCCAGGTTACTCTTAGCTTCCCCGCGGCTGACCCAAGCCGCAGGTACTGAGCCCCACCGCTACGACAAAGCGAGAACCTGTCCGTGGGGACTGTTCTCGATGTCAAGGTCAAGCTCCCCTGAGTTCCCCCTCACCTTGTAGCTGTTGGTGACCGTCTGCACCTCGGGCCCCCCGTACACGTGCAGCACGGTGGGGCTCCGGCCCGCTCGGGCGCAGCGCCACAGCGTGCAGTACGCGGGCGCGCCGCACGAGAGGCGCGTCTCCAGTATCTGCGGTGGGGGCACGTCGGCGCCGGCGAGCGAACGCTCTGCAAACAAAAATATATAGAGAAAAAGATATACCTATGTAATATTTTGGAAAAATACTCTCTCAAATAGCTTCTGTACCTATACGTAGGGAAGGAAACGGACTCTTGTGCCTCACTACTCAGCTTAAAGTTTTTGTATTCGACGAGTTTTTGGTGGTTAGTCAACCTACCCCTGCAGTCAACTGACCCCGGTCTCCCCTACTCTGTATTATACAATGACATTATTCATTTTGACATTTGACACTAAACGATAAAGTTTCATATAGATGAGTATGAAAATTTTACTCATTCAATACGATCATTCATTGACAGTTCGGGTGTCGTCGTGGTCCGATACAGATCCGTGTTTTCCAGAAGCTTGATTAATTGAGCCCAGTAATAATGTTAGCGTACACGGTGCCCTTCAAACCGGAGGACGGTATTGTTTAAACAGTACTATTTTGCAGCAGAAACAGGCACCGCGGTGCTTCTACGCCAGACTATCAAACTTAAAACTCAAAATGTGTCGCCATTTGACCATTTTGAACGAGTGCTTTCACAAATGAGAAAGAACGAACACAATCCACCAATAACCGAACGCGTAAATTTATTTCACTATTGCAGGTTGTACATATCATCATCAGCCTTTGATAGTCCACTGCTGGACATAGGCCCCCCTAACACACCCCTATTTATTAGGGGGCTTTGGACCGTACCCCACCAGGCTGGTCCAATGCGGGTTGGTGGGTGGACCGACTTTTTACACGCCCATCCGACGCATGGATCATCTTACTTTTCAGACAATTGGGTGATCGGCCCAAATTGCCCTAACCAACTAGGAAACAACAATGAAAAGTTGTTGTGTCCCCGCAGGATTCGAACTATTGTACATATACATTAGACCATTTTTACTAATTTTTCACAGGCTTATCGTTTCTAAAACAAAACTCAAATCGTTTTTTCCACATTTGGTTGGGGCAGAAATAGCTTTTAGTAGTTCGTCAAAAGAATGCAAAATTTTTAGCGGCACTATAAAATACAATGGAGGCTGCGGACTGCCCCGTAGCCTAGTTGTATGGGCGTGTGCTTTAGAAACCGGAGATCGTCAGTTCGAATCCTGCGGGAACTTCGCAAAATTTCAAATTTCATTGTTGTATCCTAGTTGGTTAGGGCGATTTGGGCCGATCACCCAATTGTCTCAAAAGTAAGACGATCCATGCTACGGATTGGCATTTAAAAAGTCGGTCCACCAACCTGTGATGCGACACGGTCCAAAACCCCTTAATGGATAGGGTTGTATTAGGTGAGGCCTATGTCCAGCAGTGGACTATCACAGGCTGTGGTGATGATGATGGATGATGACAAGGGAAGCATTTCTTAACCACCAAAGATAACTGACCTCGTATTAAAATAGTCGCGTCGCCGTCCTCGTCGCACTCGCGGCCGTCCCAAGCCCCGTTGCAGCTCCTCAAGTCGGAATCTGACAAATTTAACGTTTCAATCTATACCTGAGCTGGAAAGGCTCTTATGATTAAGCAAATAAGACAATTATTGAATAAAGGGACTTTTAACGGATTATATCGCGTTTATTTTACATATTTAAATTCCCGACGTTTCGAACACTTTCCAGCGGCCGTGGTCACGCGGTAGACTGCCACGACTGTCCGGACAAAAGTCCTTTTATCCAATTATGTGTAGTATTCGCGTAAACAGGAATTAATTACGAATAAGACAACATAATCATCATCTTTAGGGGAAGCCAATGTCTAGCAGTGGACTAGCACAGGCTGATGAGGAAATTCTTCACATAACTATGCCCTTATTGACTCTAACTAGTCGAGAGCGTTCGTCAGATGGTAAGTGAGAAATCCTGCCTATAAGAAAAGAGGCATCAGACGCCGATTAATCATACTGGCTATGGCGCCCCCCAAACCGGAAAACAGTAGGCCACATACACTAATACTTTGCGGCAGTAATAGACACCGCGGAGGTACTGGATGGTCATGTCTAAAAAGGTTACCACCTTTTATTGACATCATACCACCATGAGACATGAGATTTCGCCAGCTTACGCGATAATTACACGGGCTACGGTGCCCTTTAAACCGGAAGACAGCAGAACTACTTATTCGCGGCAGCAATAGGCGTCGCGGTGGTACCACCCGAGTACTTCAATAATTTTCTTTTTCTTCTCATTTGCCCGTCCAATAAACATGTCACCTGCTAGGGATGGCGATCTGAGATCGAATAATCGAAAAATCGATATGTAGTACTGAATCGATTCAGATTGGATCCATAGATAATCGACATTCGATTTTTTTTCTGTTTATGTATTAACCATACAATTATTTTTGATAATTAATGACTCGTTTCTATATAATCCGATACTTTGATATGGTACTAAAAATAGTTGTCATTATCGAAGTCCCTGACTTTAAGGATTAAAGATCGCTAATTGTAACATTCGTCATGTTTAAATGGAATTGATTAATACTTACATTGTAATATAAAATTTTAAAAAAGTACGATCTTTTGAAAATCGATCTTTTAGGCCTCGATCTTTTTGTGGATCGATTCATCGGGTCACGATTCGAAACGATCGAATTGAAAATCGATCACTATATTTAATTTTTATACATATTTTGTAAGTAGTATTAAGTTAAGGTTAAAATATTCCTACGTATCCGTGTACTCTTAAATAATCAGTAGCTTTTCTTGAAACGCTTTGTTTACCTCTAATTTAAATATATATATATATATATATAAAGATTAAACTTTATGTATATATATATATATATATACATAAAGTTTAATTTATCTTAAGTTTATATCGAAAATACATACATATACAGCCTGTGATAATCCACTGCTGGACATAGGCCTCTCCTAATACCTATCTATTAGGGGTTTTGAGGCGAATCACCACGCTGGTCAATGCGGGTTGGTGGGTGGAGCGACTTTTACATGCCATCCGACGCATGGGTCATTTTACTTTTTAGACAAATGGGTGATCGGACCAAATTGCCCTAACCAACTAGGAAACAACAGAGAAAATTTGTTGAGTCCCCGCAGGATTCGAACCCACGACCTCCGTTTCTAAAGCACACACCCAAACCACTAGGCTACGGCGACAGTTATCGAAAATGTTTCAGTTAAATTCTAAATGTTTCAGTCGGTAAGCCATTTATAAACAAATGAATAAAGTCACCGCAGGCGTTCCTCTCCATGAGCGCGCCCTGCACCACGAGGCAGGCGGCGCCGCCCGAGTGGCGAGATGCGGTACACGCGGGTGCAGGGGACGCTGCTGATGTTCGACGTGGTGATCACCGCCGTGGTGCACTCCTGGGACGGCAGGGAGGTGATCAGTTACCAGCCTTTACGGGTACAGGTCGGTTCAGGCTGATCGTATTTATTTATTTATCTTAAAATCCATTACTATCATTAGTGGCCGCCCCCTCTCCCCTACTCGTCACAGCGTTTAAGCAAAAAGCCCTCCTTGTTACATTTCGTTGAACCCCGCCTACCCCCATAACGTGTGAAGTAACTATGATGGTCACGATTACAGGTCGCTCAAATGCATAAATAGCAAAAAACATTAACAATTTAGATCAATTATCATTCATACAGTCTTAACAAAATATATTTTGATACAGAACAGCATCAATACATTTAAACATTAAAATGCAATTAATCAAAGATCTAAGAAAATACCAGAAAATTATTAAAAATGCCTTGGTTGGCTTTGGTCGAGGGTTCGAATCCTGTGTTGTCTTAACTTATCACTGACGTTTACCGGTCGGTTAGGGCAATTCGACTTTGCCTATTAAGCAAGATGATCCATGCGTCGGATGGGCATGTAAAAGGTCGGTCCCGATCTCCTTACGGTCGTGTCAATTTCCGTCCCGTTGGACTGTGAGAGCACAGGAAGAGATTCGTTTTCCTGTCTCCGTTGTTGGATGACCTCTAATACACATAAGCTTTGAAAGTATTATAACTATATATAATTCATAAATAGTTATAATGCTCTCAATATAATTCATACATGCCTTCATCCAGGAACTTCATCCAATGTCAAACACTCACATCGTCAATGTCCACGGTGTGCGAGTGACCCGTGGTGGTCAGCAAGAGGGCCGGTGTCGCGGCACCTTCCGGCTTGAGGGGCGCCACGTACAAATGACGCTCCAACGGCGTCTCGCGCAGCCCCACGAAGTACACCAACTGTCTGGCTTCGTCGACCTATTAAATGTGATGTAACAAAATGAGAATTAGCAACATAACAAATTATAAAACAAGTAATATTATACGTATATAAGTTCTTAACGATGCTTTATAATGATATTCAACTGGAAATGTGGTGAACTTGCAAAGTTAGCATGTTTTAAGGCACATGAGCAAATAAAATGGTCGACGTCCATATACATTCTACTTCAAACCGGAACACAACAGTGTTATCACGCTACTGCTATGCAGGCAGATATAGGCACCGCTGTGGTACCGTCCTAGACGGTCCCCTGTAAATAGGGGACCTACCCTAACATAAAAGTAACTACAAATTTTTAGACAGTACAAAAAATTCAAGCATGGGGAGTAATCAAGGCAACCAATAATAATTTTCGTTTGCAACAATAAAAACAAGACCTTCTAGTTCCATTGAATAGGTCTCTGGGTAAGATCTCGCGGTGCCTGTTTCTGCCGCAAATCAGTAGTGTGTAAACACTACCGTCTTCCGGTTTGAAGGGCACCGTTGCCAGCGTAATTGATGGCAAAACGAGACATGACATCTCTTGTTACAGAGCTGATTTATGGTGACTTGGCTCCCCTTTTGAGAAGGCAGGTATCACTCAACAATCCAACAGCTGAATGTCCTGGTCATCTCACCAGTTTAAACATCATCAGCCTATGATAGTCCACTGCTGGACATAGGCCTCCCCTAATACACCCCTACTCATAAGGGGGTTTCAGGACCATATCCCACCATGCTGGTCCAATGCGGGTTGGTGGGTGGACCGACTTTTTACACGCCCATCCGACGCATGGATCATCTTACTTTTCAGACAATTGGTTGATCGGCCCAAATTGCCCTAGACAACTAGGAAACAACAATGAAAATTTGTCAAGTCCCATGCAGGATTCTAACCCACAACCTCCGGTTTCTAAAGCACACGCCCTTACCACTAGGCTATGGAGGCAGTCACAGCACCAGTTTAAACAGTAAAAGAAAATTGTACTCGGACATACACTACGTTTCTATTACATGGCCAAATAGCAGTTCTCAATTTACTTCGTTTCAAATTATGTGATACAAAATTCTGACAATACTCTTCAAGCATAAGTAAACCTTGACTTGCATAACGGTATTTCCAAACCATTAATTTTTAAAGTTTATTTAACAAACTCACCCATATCTTCCGGTCCATGACCTCCCATTCGCCCGAGGTTATGGCCTCCCGGCTAATGACATCAGGGGCTGCCGCGTTCGACTCGTCGTCTGTGATCATCTCTATAACGGCTGTTGGTAAAAAAAGATGATCGTCATCGATTTTCTAACGAGTTCATCATAAATTCTGTTAAATGATCATCAAAAATTCTGTTAAATGCTCATCATAAATTCTGTTGTATGATCATCATAAGTTATGTTACATGATCATCATAAATCCTGTTAAATGATCATCATATATTCTGTCAAATGATCATTGTCAATTGTGTCAAATGATAAATTAGGTCAAACGACTATCATGAATTTTTCAAATGACCAGTATCAATTAAGTCAAATGATCATCAGCAGGCTAGCAATCTTTATTGTGAAAGAATTATGAAGTTGTTAGGTAAATTCAGTCAAACAACCTGCTTGTATTATTCAATAATGGAAACATACCTATTCACTCATTTCGATTAAATATAAAAAATATGAGATTTAGAATTTTCTGAACCAATCATTCATCACTATCTAGTATCTTATTTTGTAAGCATTCTTGATTCATATAAAAACCACTAACATCTAGGCGTACTAGACGCCGGACGGAGGCGGCAGCTGATCAGGTACAGGTGGAGATGACCCGTCTCCTCGGACGCCCACAGGAACCGGACCTGGCCTTCAGCCGAGGGCAGGAAGTGGAGCAGGTCATGGACGTTGACCCACGCTTCTGGCGCCCTCTCCGACACGAGGACCTGGATCTGCTGACGCTGGAAGGTAGAAAAGAATTGTGAATACCATTATGATGGTACATGATCGGCGATAAAGATGAAAAGCAGCATAAGTCACTACACGCTCGCTGCCCTAAGAAAGGAGATGTTCATCATCATCATCATCATCATCAATCCACTGCTGGACATAGGCCTCCCCTAATAAACCCCTAGGTATCCATTAGGGGCTTATGGACCGTACCTCACCACGCTGGTCTAACGCGGGTTGGTGGGTGGACTGACTTTTTACATGCCCATCCGACGCAAGGATCATCTTACTTTTTAGACAATTGGCCCATACCTAACCAACAGGAAACAACAATGAAAATTTTTTAGAGTCCCCGCAGATTCGAACCACGACCTCCGGTTTCTAAAGCACAGCCCATACCACTAGGCTACGGAGGCAGTTCAGAGTATTATATATATATATATATATTATATATATTATATATATATTATATATATAATATATAATAATACTTATTTATATTTATATAATTATTATAGTAATATTACTGACAATTTAGCAATAATGTATCAAAACTCTGTGGTATAAAACTAGAGCATATAACGAAGCAACATTTTTTTATAATATAGTCCATCTGCCTGTCTGTTATGGCTTATCTCTAGACTGCTAATATATAAAACTATATGGCAAGTTATAGAGTATCATCATCATCATCATCATCAGGCTGTGATAGTCCACTGCTGGACATAGGCCTCCTCTAATGCACGCCACCGCTTCCGATCTTCGGCAATTCTCATCCTGCCCACACTCTCCGATCACTAATTTGCCGAGACTGGGTCTCCTGAACTTTCCGTCTCTAGCGGTCGTCAGTTCTGCCTTGTGTGACCGGCCCACTGACATTTCAGCTTACTAATTCGGTATTAGGAGTATAATTATTATAAACGGAGACTAACAGCCCATAGGTGTTAGCTTTTAGCACCAGTAATATCTGAAAATTAATCTATTAATTCAGAGTGTAAATTAACTAAATAACACATATTTCTTAAGTGTGAAACAAATTGGTACATTTAGAATGCTTAGGCAAACCATTTATAGAATACTAGCTACCCCAACCCCTTGTGGGTGGAACTTCGTAAAATCCGTTCTTAACTTGACCTCTACTCGGCGTGAGAATATTCCACAAATTTCAAGTCGCTACGCCTTATGGTTGCAGAGATATCGTGATGAGTCAATATATAGGTGGGAATCTCTTTTATTTATATAGATAAAATTTTCAACATCCGCTAAATAGTACTAAATTATTATTTATTTCAATAGTATACGGTCCAAAAACCCCCTAATGGATGTAAGTGTATTAGGGATTACGACCTCGTGGCCTAGTGGTGGGCGTGTGCTTTTGAAACCGGAGGTCGTGGGTTCGAATCCTGCGGGGACTCATCAAATTTTAATTGCTGTTTCCTAGTTGCTTAGATAAATTTGGGCCGATCACCCTATTGTCTGAAAAGTAAAGATGATCCATGCGTCTGATGGGCATATAAAATTCGGTCTACCACCAACCCGCATTGGACCAGCGTGGTGGGATCGGTCCAAACCCTCAATGGATAGGGTGTATTAGGGGAGGCCTATGTCCAGCAGTGGACTATAACAGGCTGATGATGATGATGATGATGATGTATTAGGGAGGCCTATGTCCAGCAGTGGACTCTCACATGCTGATGATAATGATGATTCTATGGTATTTACCTCTCTCTCCGCACTGGCTGAGCCAGCCATAGGAGCTGGTGTGGGAGCATCCTCGTATCCAGTTGGTGTGCAGAATTCCGTCAGAGGAATAAGAGCCAACTCCAGTCTCTGCTGTTCCCGATCTAGTAGTTGCACCCAGACGCTGAAAACGGACAGAAAAACATTTTATTCATACGTACTAATATCATAAATGAGAATATAGTCTAGCTGTCTGTCCGTCTTTACTATAAAGCATTGAACCACTTAGAATAAATTCCAAGGAAGGACATAGGCTATTAATTGTTGCGATAAAAGTGGTTGAAATAGGGGATGAAAGTTTATATGGACTTTGTCCCTATTTAACAAAAACAATAAAAATTGTGTTTACATACAAATTAGTCAGCTGAGGCGAGACTGCCTCCGTAGCCTAGTGGTATGGGCGTGTAAAACCGGGTTGGTGGGTTCGAATCCTGCAGGGACTCAACAAATTTTCATTGATGTTTCCTAGTTGTTTAGGGCAATTTGGGTTGATCACCCAATAGTCTGAAAAGTAATATGATCCATGGGTCGGATGGGCATGTAAAGTCGGTCCACCCACCAACCCGCATTAGACCAGCGTGTGGGTACGGTCCAAACCGCCTAATGGATAGGGGTGTATTAGGGAGGCCTATGTCCAGCAGTGGACTATCAGAGGCTGATAATAATGATGATACAAATTAGTCATAATGAGTGTTTTTCTAGCAATTTTGTAATTTCAAACTGTACGGGGATGGAGTAGGAGATGTCCTAAATATGGAAATTGGTCATCGTCCAGGCAAAAGCCATAAAATTCGGTGTCTAACGATAGGCACATACGATAAAACGGAGTCAGAATACTATTCCTAATGCGGGTACTTAGAGAAAAGAAGTCTCGATATTGACGTCATGTCTGTCCGAGATCGTGTATAAAAGACGGGTCTGAAATATAGCTGGAGAGATCCTTGTAAGCCGTTACCAGGAACGGAATACTCCTCGTGTGTGATAAGTGTTGTGCATCTGTGATAGTGTTCATGTCTTCAGTGATGTTATGCATCGACTCGTCCGTACGAGACATCGTGGCTGTTGTCGGGGTCACGTGAGCCATTTCAATGTTCTTTAGCATAGGAAACATTCAGTTGTCGTCATCATATTTACTTTTTGGAAATCTCTTTGAGATTTTTCTTATTTGGCCCCAACTGCCCTAACCAACTAGGAAACAACAATGACGATTTGTTGAGTCCCCGCAGGATTCCAACCGCGACCTCCGGTTTCTAAAGCACACGTCTATACCACTAGGCTACGGAGGCAGTTTACAAAAAGCAAAAATTAGTAGGTATTTATCTAGTTTCCGTGGCGTAAGTGATTCTTCCTTTGCGACCGGACGCTGTTGCGTTGTTCTTCCAGAAATATTATATACTAGCAACCCCGCAACCCCCATTGTGTGTGGAATTTCGAAAACTCCGTTCTTAGCTGACCTCTACTCGGCGAAAGGAATATTCCTAGCAAATTTCAAGTCGCTACGCCTTACGGTTCCAGAGATATCGTGATGAGTCAATATATAGGTGGGAATCTCTTAGAGTCGTTTACCTAGATTTCAGCTTTCGTACAGCTTGAGTATAAATATAAAGTGATAATATGAACTTTGCGTAGGGATGTGACGACCCCACCGCCCACTTGACGGCGGATGCCTTACAATGGGAGTAAGACAGATCCGCAGTACAAGTGCAATCGGTCAATTGCCAATCCGCCTGCTCAGCGTGGCAACTATAAGCAACTCTTTTAATGGACGCCGTCAAAGGCCTATGTCCAGCAGTGGACTGCTAAAGGCTGTTTGTGATGAACATGAACTTTAAGTTCCACTCACAATTTCCCACAAGGAGTCCATCCAACCCTGGCCAGGTATTCGAACCAAGGGAACACCTCCTTCAGCGGCTGCCTCATCTCGTACCATCTGATATCGGTGACCTCCATTGACTCCTTACCGTCCATAGAGTCGGAGGATGCTGGAAAGAGAGATAAAAAATTAAACAAAAAGATATATAAGGCAGTACTAAAAGTAAAGTTATTCATAATAATTGAACCTAACTTATTGTTATATTATTTTGTAAACGCACGATTTGTAAACGATGTGACTGTATCAATGCTCCGTCACCTAACATGGTACATGCATCATAATTTAATAACACTTTAATGTTGCTTACTAATGTTGAATGTATGTACTGCTGGTGTCCTATTTAAATAAATAAATAAATAGAATAATTAAAAACAATCAAACAAGCTTATTAAGTCACTGCATTGAGCCTAGCAAGAAGTTCACCTGGTGGTAAGTGATACAAGCATTGCCCATAAAGCGAGCAGCACAGGACACACCAAATCAGCTCAACGTCCTGAGACATAAGATGTTACGTCTCCTTTACCCAGTAGTTACGCTTGCCACGGTGCCCTATAAACCGGAAGACAGAAGAGTTTGCACACTATTGATTTGCTGCAGTATTAGGCCTTTGTTAAAAGTTCATCATCATCATCAGCCTGTGTTAGTCCACTGCTGGACATAGGCCTCCCCTACCGATTCTCCATTAGAGGGTTTCTAGACCGTATCTGTCCACCAAGCTGGTCCAATGCGGGTTGGTGGGTGGACCGACATTTTACATGCCCATCCGACGCATGGATCATCTTACTTCTCAGACAATTAGGTGATCGGCCCAAACTGCCCTAACCAACTAGGAAACAACATTGAAAATTTGTTGAGTCACCGCAGGATTTGAACCCACGGCCACCGGTTACTAAAGCTCACGCCATTACCACTAGGCTACGGAGGCAATTGAGTGTTAAAACGTAAGGCCTCTTCCATATGATGTTATATGTTATGCTCTCATTTTCCACCAATAAGCATTCATCATACAAGACTTTGTGTAAGTGAATTCTATATAGTTATTGCCTCAGGTAGACACCGTAGCTTGAGTTATTATAGCCGGACAACAAAAAAAAAGCGACATTCCTTATACACCATAAGTAAGAAACCTTTTAGGTTGCAATGAGTTACTTTCTTTTTATCAACTTCATGTTTAATTTGGTCATACTATAAGTGGTAAAAAAGAAAGAAAGAAAGAAAGAAAGAAAGAAAGAAAGAAAGAAAGAAAGAAAGAAAGAAAAAAGAACAGCAACAGATCATAATAATAAACCTTTAATGATAATAATATTGGAGTGCCCCTTTGTGACGTTACAAAACCCTCTTCAAAAGAGTACATTAATATAGCAATACAGCATATTTTTCAAATTTTTGTCTGTCCGGAATGGCTCTATCTATCTCTGGAGTGGCTAGTCCGTTTTGACGGTACATACACTAAAAAGATAGCTAATGTATGTGAAAGTAAGCAACCAAGGCTACTTTTTTAGAAAAAAAAAATTAAACAATAATTTTGTTTTTGATAAAATGTATATTTTTTCTAGTACCACGAGGATGCGGGCTGAAGCTAGTTTTAAAAATTTCAAAGCAAGTAAAGCGACCAAATCGATAACAACGAACGAGTAACAAAACATCATACGTACAAACTTTATCATTTATAATATAAATAGTATTTTTCCATCATAATTCATATCCACCAACTAGTTCAGCCTCATATTTTACTCTGGTAAGCGACCACTTACTTCAACCTCGCCAAGTCTCCTCTTCCCTCAATGGAGCTGTTCGGTGTTGATTTTTATTGTTTACATGCTGCTTCTTGCAGCAGAATAGTCATACTTTTTAGCAAAACCTTCACATTTTACTGTTAAGAATCTAAATAATAAAGGAAAGGGATTGGGGGTCTTCAAATGACACTTACATTGGTGATCTGCCGCACCCTCTTGGTAATAATCGAGGACGGTTGTAGGAGCTGCCTTCTGCAGTCTGAAGGTCACCAGCTTCAGTGTGGACTTTGCATTTGGTGTGCCTGCTCGGGGGAATCTGAAATAGATAAGGACAATGTTTAGCGCTCATTTTATTCCAATAAGTATTATGAACCTGCAAATATGAAAGTATTATACAGACATATGTTCATAATAGATTATAGCTTTGATACTTCTTAGTGACATATTGTCAGAAATGATAGTAATGGATATATAAATTATTATTATTATCATCAGCCTGTGACAGTCCACTGCTGGACATAGGCCTCCCCTAACATTAGGGGATTACACACCTAATCATTAGGGGGTTTTGGCCCGTATCCCACCACGCTGGTTCAATGCGGGTTGGTGGGGGGACCGACTTTTACATACCCATCCGACCGGATCATCTTACTTTTCAGACAATTGGGTAATCGGCCCAAATTGCCCTAACCAACTAGGTCCCCGCAATTGAAATTTGTTAAGTCCCCGCAGGATTCGAACCCACGACCTCCGGTTTCTAAAACACACTATATGAATGTATATAATAAATTGTCTGACAGACAACCCGCTTGAAATCTTGGCTAGTGATCTTGAATATTGCCACAGGGCGAGTGGGTTCCATGATTGTGTGATAAATTCAGTATTTTTGTAACGTCTGAATGTTTGTATGTTTATTACTTGACAATAAAAAGTGAATCTGTATGTATATTTACTCCTCTGGTTACATAGTACCTTGCTAGATATCGAATGAGACAATGTTGTGATATTCCTTCGGTAAAATGATGATTAAATTTAAAATATAACAACGGCGTTATATGTGAGATAACTGCAATATAATTTATATAACAATATTGTGGCCACATCCATACCTGAACTCTTCAACCTCCCCGCTGACGCTTTGTGACGATGGAAAGCTGAGGATCTTCACATCACTCTCGTCCACTTCTTCATAGACTATTCTGAAGACATCATCTGGAAAGTTCTACTGATTAGATTATATGCATATATACTAAGTAAAGTGTTGAAAGCATCAAAGTCAAAATAGTAACGACAACATAATAAGAAAACAAAAACAGATAAATTATATTGATTTAAAAAAATCTTTCACATCGCATAATCAGACTGTGAGAGTGAAGGAGAAGTCCATTATAGATATTGTTATCTCTCTGTTCCCTATTTTGAGAGATAACAAAAAAGACAACAATTGAATAAAAGAACTAGAAGTGGTTGGTGGAACTAGTTCCCGCCTTCTTGGGACTTCAATCAACTAAATTTTCTTCAATACTAATGGTATTTGCCAATCATTTCCACTGACCTTCAGACTTTGGCTGCCACCAGAATCCGGTGTACCTGGAGAACTCCTCCTGGGTGACGTAGCAGGGGACGCCGGCTTGCCGAGGGTCGTCTGCTAGCCTGAGGGGTTCAGCCAGGGTTACGGAGAGTCGTTCGGATAAAAGTGAATAATGTACCCTTAATTTGGTTGCACCATTTACGATCGATAAATAGTTATCATTGCCTGTTAGTAAATCGCCTCTGTGGCCGAGTGGTGTATGCCCTGGCTTTACAAAACTGAGATCGTGGGTCCGTATCCTGTCGGGAAACAACTATGTGCTATAGTCGTGTTCTAGTTCGATACAGACAATGTGGGCCTATTCCATCCCTAGAATCTAACTTTCCCTTTGGATCGCGATCAGAAACCAGTCGCTCTGTGTGACTCAATTATAGTAGTTAGTAGAGTTTTGCATTTGTCTTTCTTTACGTAAATTCCATCTCTTGTTTGGCTAGGGTATAAAAAGGGACTTTCTCATGATCTCTTCTTATTCTCCACTTAAAAAAGGCAAAGTAACCCTTACCTGTCAGGCTCATGGCCCTTGCAGGCGTAGGTGAGCCTGGTGGGCCGCTGCAGGGCGCCCCCTGCCAGCCAGATGTCACCCCTGGCCGCGTGGGCCACTAGGGAAGGGGCACGGGGACACATTGCAGGGGTCAACGCTGCTCCTCCACCGGTGCTCAGTGAGCGAGGCACTAGGGGTGGGGACTAGAGAGAAAGGACATCTGTTTACAACCAAGCCAGCAGTATGTTCTATGTAGACTACATAACGACAAAGACAACACGGGAGCACATGGCAGGGAAAATGCTGCCCCTGAACTAGCGCTCAAGGTACGAGGCATTAGAGGTAGAGACTGTAGACACGGAGCAATAATACACTGTTTAATAGTACAAGGTGCTCTAGGCGCAAGGCGCTCGGGAGTTAAGTTCGCTACAATTAATCATAAATACATAAGTTAATATATCGAAATCAAAGTACTTTATTCATCAAACGTAACATACGTAGAGCTTCTCCCTCTATAACGCCGAGGTCTCAATCGCGTACCATCGGCACTGCTCTCTTCGTCTCTCATGACGCGCTCTCGCTCATACGCATTCGGACACGCAGTACATAGATGGTGAATGACCGGTAACTCGGCTCGGCTCAAGCGCAACGGGACCCGACCGTAACGCTGTATTATGTTTTCATGTCAACCATTCTCATCAATTTATAAGACGTTGTCACGTCAAAAAGGCGTGGAAGCGAGCAGGATGTTCACGTGATGGTAGGCACCTCTGTCTAAAGAATACAATACGACAAAGATGGTAATGAGGCAAATGGTAGGGTATAACGCCGTCCCTCCACCGGTGCTTAGTGAACGAGGTACGAGGGTTGGCAACTGTAGACAGGGGACATCAAACACTCAAAAGGCGAATAAATCAGCAGTATTTTCAACTGTTAGTAGGTGGTACCCCTTGCTTAAAAACTACACAACTATAAAGAATGAATTTATGTAATATTGCAATCTTTAGCAACGATGTAACGTCATTTTCTCATTGATGACTCGTCACAGATGGCAACTGCGATGGGTCAGACGACACTCCTTTGCTATGGGATGCTTGCGAACACTACTAAAAGTTTCCTATCACACTGTACCTAGTGTAATTACTGAGTAAAAGTGACATTTACAGCAACATCCTAAATCTCTGGGCGCTGAGCAGAATTGAAGCGTTTGATACTCATTGTTTACAGGCGGGGCGTATCGCTTACAATCAAGTAAACATACCGTTTCATTAAAAAAGTTCCAGGTGTACAGGAACAATACCTGATTGCTCCCCTCTTCAGCAACGAACAGCGACGAGGCGCAAGGGAACAGCACCCTCCCGGACTCTTTGTGCAGCTCGTAGGACGCTATGCCCCAGGCGGCCACACGCTGCCTCTCCCACAGGAGTTGCTCCTCCCTCGACCACTTACCGGAGCTGACGCCCAGCGCGATGTTCGACTCTATCAGCGGCTTCCAGTCCAACCTTAGGACATATTAAGGTAATAAAATCATTATAATATTAAATGTCCTATATTTTTTTAATGCCTACGCAGGCAGTCGAGCAGTCGGTCCATCTCATGGGAAGTGGTCACCGACACCCATAGACATTGGCAATACCAGTAGTGTCGCCAACGCGCTGCCTACCGTGAGACGTAGGCTGTAAGTCTCGTTTAGCCAGTAAATACGCTGGCTACGGTTCCTTTCAAAGCAAAACACAGCAGTGTTTTCACACTAATGCTTTGCGGCAGAAATAGGCACCGGGGTGGTACCTACCCAGACGGTCCCTGTAAAAGACGGACCTACCACCAGTAAAATCAGTCCTAGTCCAATGATACTAAATTCCTTTGTTGGGACTCAGGTAATAATAACGATAAGGGTCGTAGCGCAATATAGCAATACCCACTTCTCACCACCCTGCCTCGTACGGTCTATATTCTTTGTATGTATATGGGCTCATTACATCAACTCTGTAACGTCACCGGAACGCCTCGGTCGTAAGGCTTTCACACGCGGGTGGCGACTGGACCAAGCGTTGACTGCACGTTGACAACGCGTACTTCATAGTCCATTGTGACTCTTTGTGACAAAGTCTAAGGGACTAGGGCCGAGTAACCTGTATTGTTTTTAAATAGGTGCCGTATTGCAATGATTAAACGGAAAAAATGCGTTTAATAGGGAGGATCCGCAAATAATAACTGTATTTTCTCCAGTATGCTCCTAGTACAGTTTCTTTTATGCAGTCTACTTTATAATTCTTGACTGAATCCCATAATAAGGAGCTACTCCGGAGCGTGTTTTTTATGTGTTACCGCATTGCTCCTCTCTAGTGCTCTGATTTTGATCATTATTTTATCAAATGATAGGTAATAGCTGTTATGTGGTCCCATTTTATTTAATAATTTTTTAACAAGTAGTTTAACAGATATTCAAGAGATGACGAAAATTCTGGCGTGCGATTAAATTGGCAACGCTGGTTGGACTTTAAGATAAAGACTTAAACTTTTCTACCTACTTGTCGATTTTGAATTGGTCTACAATAAGGTCTACAAGAGCTTTTATCTATGTTTTATGAATACGCAATAACCATTTTAATGAAAACATTTTTTTAATTGCCTTAAGGCATATCCAACCTGTCATAGACAACATCATCATCAGCCTGTCTTAGTCCACTGCTGGACGGCCTCTTACGCCTTCTCCATAGGGGTTTGGACCTATCACCACCTGGTCCCATTTGGGTTGGTGGGTGGACCGACTTTACATGCCCATCCGAGTATGAATCATCTTACTTTTCAGACAATTGGGTGATCGGCCATTGCCCTCACCAGCTAGAAACAATGACAACTCAAAGCTGTTTCCTGGTAAATTCGACCTTCAGATTCTAAAGCACACGCCCTTACCACTAGGCTTGGAGACAGTTGATGATGAGTAACAGTAGTTTAGGGTCTTTTATTTAGTAATTTCCAGCTACATTGAATACCAGTTTTTTTATACAAGCTGTATTAGGAGAAAATTGCTTTTCCTTCCTGTTTTATTGCAAACTAAAAGTAGATATTATTCCTTCCATTGTTTCATGGCAAACATAATGATAAACAGTGTTAAAACAAACAGCGCCAAGTTGTGTATCCGTCCGACAGATTATTATGTTTAAAACCAAAAAAAATTTTCATATCTTCAAAACATAAAGATTTTTATAAAAGCTATATTTAATTATGATTAACAACACAACGTTTTTACATAAATAACTTAGATAGGACAGTTTTTAATCTATTACTTTATGTTTCTTTAATATATATTCATAAAAGTTGAGGAATAATATGATTACAATACCTTTACCTAAATAAACAAAATTATTGCTATAATTACAATCGTAAATTGACAATTAGCGATGATGAAGCAATTAAATTAAACAATAGACCGAGTTTCATAAATAATTTTTGTTTAACCTTTAAGTGTGATATGCAAAAAGTTGATTGCAATCAATTCACCTATTTGTTTAATATTTATTTCGAAGACCATGTTAAGGTCAGCTGTATTGTACGCAGAGTTTATAATGAAATATAGGTTATTACCATAGTATAGTTAAGCCATTTTAGAGTAGGAATTTGTTTGTATACAAAGCAACACATGACCACAAAGTGGCACCATGCATTTAGTGTTCTTAATAATGAATTGTAATTGAAATGTGTACGGCCACCACCATAGTGTGATACGGTTCAAAAACCCCCAAATGGATAGGGGTGTATTAGGGGAGACATATGTCAGTGGACTATCACAGGCTGATGATGGTTTGTGTGTGATGTGATGCAATTAATTGTCCGATTAACTTGATTTGTCCTCATAACAGTTTTAGAAAGATATGCCGTTAACTAGATAATTCATGATACACAACTGCACCTAATGGTTCAATAGATAAGATAAATAAGATAGGAAAATCTTAATAAATCATTGAGATATCTTTTAAGGATATGCAAAAAGTTACTTGATTTCAATATTATTCTTTAATTTTAACGAAGCAAAATAATAATAATGATAAATTTCCATACTGAAATTTGTGCAAACAATTTATAATTATAACCATTAAATTCGACAATGATGCGATGATAAAATGATTTACTTTTTAATTACTTAACTAAGCTGATCTGGTTTGTTCTATATATTTCGAAGAACAAACCCTAGCTTTGCAAGAAAACATATATTGTCCTTATACTATACTACCTGTAAAAAGTGATGCATAAGCATTGTTACGCATTACCAGTAATTCTTTTACCAACTCAGAATGTTGACATCTTAATGAGAATTTAATAAGAACTGCCTTTAGCAAGTGAAATAAGATTAGTACAGTTTGACAATACTTTATGGCAGCAATAATGATACGGAAGACTATATCACCCCATAAGTATGCTTATCGTTTTTTTATTCCATATAGAAGCAGACTACTAGTTGGGCAACTGTTGCAAAGTGGTCCTGCACTTGCTGACATTGGTAATACCAGGCGTATCACCGCTCACGCCGCCTACCATAGGACAAAGGATGTTATGTCTTGATTACCCAATAAATAAGCTGTCTACAGTATCCATCAAACCGTAATGTGGTAGTGCTTCCACACAACTGCTTTTGAGAGAACACCAGTAAAAACCCTACTAAAATTGCCATCCTATCTATTTTCAGACATGATGAAATTTATCTTATTTCCATATTTATTATGACTGGTAGAGCCCTTGTAAACAAAAGCAAGCAGAATCAACATGGTGCTTGTTTAAGACAAAACTTGGCAGAGCAGAATTTTTTCAATTAGCTACCTACAATTCGAAATCACCTTGTCGAAGCCAAGTCCTTCAGACATTACCTGGTGTTGCTGGGCTGCATTGAATGGGTGATGTCAGTATAAAGCAGTGTGATCTCCCAGCCGTTCTGCGGGGTCCTCAGGAAGTATACCCTGGTCTTGCCATTGCTCAGCTTCCTGAAGGAGATGGCCATCGGCACCATAGTCGACAAGGACGACAGTTCTTTCCTTAGGTCGTGGACGGCTTGGCGCACTTCCGCCCAGCTGTATCTTTTACACGGCGTCTGCTCGAACTCCCCGGCCGCCGCCCCATCTCCATCCTCCCTCACCTCCATTTTCAGAAAATCCATACAAATCTTGAAGCTATTCAAGGCTCACTCTCATGGCGAAATTCAGTGACGTTTTAACAAAGGGTCGTCACCGTTTTACGTATAAAAGCGGTTAATTTACAAAAAATTGTCAATTTCATGTCTTTGTGCAAAACAAGCAGTCATTATTAAGTTTAATTACACGATAATTCGGATATTTGCCTAAATCGAGCCAACACACAGTTTTTTGACTTTTCTTGGGTGTATTCACAGATTATAAAGATGAACGCCCGTAAACCACAGATTTTGAAAATGAAATGAAACGTCAAAAATCAGCTGTCTGTAAATTGTTGACGTTTATGATCATGTTGATTTTTCAATCTGTTTCAAATCTTGCACGTTTAAAACCACCTAAAGCCAAACAATTGCTTTGATGAAATTTGTATTACCATATATATTAATTACTAGAAATTAAAAAAAAACATTGGTTACTTTGATTGTTATTTTTAACAACAACAAAAAATTCATTCATTGTATAAAGAAAATCTATAATAACAAACTCTAGTTATTATTATGTACAAGTTGTGTAAAATATGTCATAAAAAATTGTTTTTTAAAATGTTGCTATTTAAATATTACCCGAATGTTGTGCCGGATGTGACAACATTGTATTTTTCTTCACCTACCGCAGTTCCGGCAACAATTGCCGCCGAACTGTCAAACCGTTGAAACATGTCCGTGCGTTTATAACTATACGTTCTGTTTTTCTTTTCGTCTCGGCGTCATAAAACAATGGCATTAGTGTCGAACACATTGCGGACTTGTGGTTTACTATTGTATTTAATTATTAAAGTGTATAGTGAAGAGCACAATGCAGCCGTTCCATGGATAGTCGGTTATGAAGTGGAAACGAAATATTGTGATAGGTCTGCGTGTAAATATTTATTGAATGTGCGCGGTGGTCCATACCTCGGTCATTATTCTTGGAGATTGACCCCCTCTGGCTTACAAAAGGCAGTGATTGCGGTGATTTGAATCCAGATTACGAGATAAAAGAAATCAAGTCCTTAGAATGGAATTCTCGCATGGAGATTATCGTGCCGAATTTGAAAGGGAAATTATATTTCTGTCTACACTCTCCTCATGGGAAAAATGACCCGTTGAGCGGCAAATATGTGCACCAAGGCACCGAGCTGTTCCTGGATCCGGCTGACGGTGAATCTGCGAGCGATGAAAAAAAAACGTAAGCATTTTAAAATCTGCGCAGTACGCCTGCGAATCGTTTTAAGTCGCTATTTGTAAATAACATTAGCTAATTAAAGTGTATTGTTATTTAATTTGTGTATTATTGCGTTTTACCGTTACTGTTAGATATAGCCATATAAAATAATTATTTTTTTACGTTTATTGCGTGTAACAAAATTTAAAAATGTTTCTACGATTTGGTACATTTTAAAAGTATGCATTACAAAATTATAAGCATTACGTATTTAATGTAAGTACATTTTTAGGTATGATAACAATTATGGTAATAATTTTTGAGCAAACACAAAAATTTATTCCAAATAAATTATTAATAACTATACACCCTCTTGTAATAAATTTATCTTTTATATCTCGAAAATGTGGGTTCACAGACAAAATATGCTGTGCATGATTTTTATTATTAACTAGTATTAAAGTACGATTGTCAATGCTACTGGTCAATTTATAATATATACTTAATTTTTTTCCAACCTTGACGCTAGCAGAATTACCGAGTAGCCATTACACCAAAAAGAAGAAGAACTTACTAAATTGTTTCTCTTTTTATTATAAGTGTTATTGCATGACTGTGTAGTTAATATCTTGAACAATACTCTTAACTCTCATAATTAATATCTTAAGTTATGTATTATGAAGCCGTTTTATACTACTAGCATTCTTATTATCATCAGAATATTAATCACTGTATGACATTCAACTAATCTCTATGAATAGATGATATTCAGTGTCTGTAAGATCTAAATCACCTTTTTAAAACATATTTATTGTGATACATAGACAATAAATGTAATAAAATATTTATTAACATTTTTGCCTAACTATAAACATAGTTTGGCAAATTTTAAGGTTTTCCCTCCACAATGTGACATGTCTCTCTTCTCTTTATACCTCATTTGAAGCTTCCTTCAAATGCCAGCGCATTTGTGATACTGCTAGTATTGCCAATGTTCATAGACACATTGGGTCATGACAGTTGCCCCTCAATTTAAAAAAAATATGCCTGAAGAGATCAAATTCTGCCTAAAGCAGCAGTATTAAATCGCTGCTGTGTACTGGTTTGAAGGGCCCAACTAGCGTGATTACTTTGTAAGGAAAACTAATAATCATCATCATCATCAGCCTGCGTAAGTCCACTGCTGGACATAGGCCTCCACTTCCCCATTAGGGTTTTTGGACCTTATCACACCACGCTGGTCCAATGCGGGTTGGTGAGTGGACCGACTTTTTACATTCACATCTGAGGCATGGATCATCTTACTTTTTAGATTCGGTGATCGGCCCAAATTGCCCTAACCAACTAGGAAACAACAATGAAAATTTGTTGAGTCCCGCAGGATTCGAACCCGACCTCCGCTTTCTACAGCACGCCATTACCCTACGTTACGGAGGCAGTTAGTCAGTCGCGCAACAGTAGGAGTCATTAACCCTAGCCCAGCGGGTCTTCAAATGAAGCGACACGATGGTATATGATACGCCCTATTCATAAAAATACAGGGTAAGACATCAAGTTGCGGACTTGTCACCCGCAGACATCGTTTACCCAGTAATTGCGCTGGATACGGTGCCTTCAAACCAGAACACGGAAGTGTCTGACAGGGCTTTAAAGCAGATATGGGCACCGCGTTGGTACCTTTTCTTTGTTTCCTCTTTGATTGCGTCCGCGACGGTTTTTTCAACCGGTTATTAACAAAAGGACAAAGCACTCGTGTCGCGTCTGTTTTGTGTTGTTACCGCACAACTCTGTGGCGTGTAAGCCGATTTTGTTAATCGCTTTTTTCGTTGTAAGCTGATGCTTATCATATGATTATTTTATCTCGTCTGTAATATTTTTTTTCCGATCGATAATGTTGTATCGACACAGTATTAGTTTTATTCGTCATCATCATCAGCCTGTGTCAGTCCACTGCTAGGCCTCCCCTAATGCACGCCTCTGCTTCCGATCAACATGTCCCCTGTACTGGAAGGATTTTAATATAACTATACAGCGATATTTAGTTTGCCGAAGATGTAGTAGGTTAATGAAATTAAATTAAATTATCAACAAAACTATAAACAACGATGTAAATTTGTTGACTCCACGCAGGATTCGAACACACGACCTCCGGTTTCTGAAGCACACGCCCGTACTGCTAGGCTACGGAGGCATTACTTTACTATTGAAAGTCTATTTCGAATCGGTTCAGTAGTTTTGGAGTCCATTCAAGACGAACGAACGAATCTTTCTTCTTTCTATATTAGTTTAGATTGCGAATATAATATTCGCAATTGATATATATTCAAAATTGCTATGGTCTCATTATTCTATCGTCTATTCGGCTATGTTTGAGGAGATTTCATATCGTAATTCGGGTCGTTTCACTGTAATCGCAAATAGTTCGTAATGCCAAGGCTACCGGTTCTTTTGTTGTCAGACAATAGACCGTTGTGTCGCCTTTACGGTCTTTTTTCGTATTAAAATGCTGATCCCAATGGCTTAGTGGCTAGTGACGTTCTGGACCGACGGTTCGAATCTAATGCGTTTGGAAGTTTTCGCTTTGTTAATAGTTTTAGATAACTGTTAGCCCGTCAATAGATTACTAGATGAATTGTAATGATACATAATTCTAACCTATTTTTTATTTTTTCTTATTCATGAGGTCGGTTTCCATACGCCTTAGTATTAGACGTGAGCGTTGTTTCGCGTCACTATATACGATTACCTGTGACGCGATATGCAGCTAAATCAATAGTATCTTTACGTTTCGTGAAAATCACTAATGACCCTGTTCTACGTAGTAATACATGAAAAGCAGTTCTCAAGACGTCTGGTATACGACCTTTACTTTCCATAAATTGTTGAAAAATTGATATGAAAATGAAGACTTGATGTCATGATTTTTACATACCCACCCATGATATGGATCATTCTACTTTTGAAACATTTTTTCGTCTGTCCTATTTTATCTATTGCTAAGTGGCTCGGGTATTTCCGACAAAAAACCCTCATCATCATCATCATCATCATCAGCCTGTGATAGTCAACTGCTGGACATAGGCCTCCCCTAATACACCCCTATCCATTATTGTTTTTGGACCGTATCCCACCACGCTGGTCCAATGCGGGTTGGTGGGTCGACTACTTTTACATGCCCATCCGACGCATGTATCATCTTACTTTTCAGACAATTGGGTGATCGGCCCAAATTGCCCTAACCAACTACGAAACAACAATGAAAATTTGCTGAGTCCCCGCATGATTCGAACCCACGACCTCCGGTTTCTAAAGCACACGCCCATACCACTAGGCTACGGAGGCAGTTAAAACACTATTTGTACTTTATATATTTGAACCCCCTAATGGAGAAGGCGTGCACTCGGGCCGGCCTATGTCCAGCCGTGTATATATAATGATGATGCTGATAATTGCGCTGAGTTACAATGTAGAACTGTTATTATTTCTATGTGTCGTTTATATTATTCTACCGCCCTTTTGTAAAATTCAAGAAGATGTTAATGACTGTACTGCTTATTATGCTAACAAATATAAAGCAAGCTATCGAAAGTAATAAACACTTAAAAAAAATATAATTTAGACGTATTCAATATTAACAGTTATTTATATATTTAAAATAATCATTAATCTATTTATATAAAAGAGATTCACACCTATATATTGACTCATCACGATATCTCTGGAACCATAAGGCGTAGCGACTTGAAATTTGGTAGGCATATTCCTTTTGTCGAGTAGAGGTCAGCTAAGAACGGATTTCTACCCACAAGGGGGGGTTGGGGGTTGCTAGTTAATAATAATAGGTTGCATACTTGAGTTGTATCCTTTGTGGGAGCGTTGCCAACCCGAAAACAACGATACGACAAAGCTGTTTTCCCCGCGGGATTCGAATCGACCGACGGTTGGTAAGGCAAGGACTAATACCACTGGGCCTCGAATGCTATCTTAGTGGAAAGGTGGGATTAAACTCCCTATATCTTTCATTTTAGTAGTAGATCTTATACATTTCAAATCTTTCACAGATAATTATTTCTTTTATTTACGCGATTATTATACATATCAAATCCACAAATTTACGGATTTTCGCGTTACTTAAATATATTTATTGCCGACGTTTCGGATTCTTTTCAGCATCCTTGATCACGGGCAGACTGATGTTACACTTTCACAGATGTTACAAATTTTATATGTTCACTTTATATTTTTAGAGTACCTAACTTTATGAATAAACGCTTTGTAATTTTTACGAGGAATCATTACAAAGATGAGAACATTAAATAAGCAGTTTGCAGCCTTTGATCTTTACATACTAGTTTTTTCTAAAGTTATTTCTATTGTGATCACCAAATAATATTGTTAATGCAAGAGATTTTCGTAAAGACTACTTGATACCCGCGACGTCGTCCTCTTTTTTTCAGACATCTGTAATGTCAACATCGATCCCATTTATGCAACTTACAACTAGGGATTTACAAAAATCCAATTTAAATTAGTCAAAGCCCTAAATTATCGGACGAAGCAGAAAAATAACTGTTATTAGGAGTTCTGTTAACAGCGTAAGTTAATGAGGCTGAGCTAGGCTTGACGAAAGTATATCGATATAGTTTTTTCGAAAAATCGATATTTTTGGCCAATATTTAATATTACGATACTACGATTTACAATATCAATTAAAGTATCGAAAGCCAATATATTCGGAGAAGGAATAACATTATTAGAGTTTGTTAGTAGTTAATCAAAGTATCCTATTGTCAAGTATTCATAAGGTTTGATATAGTTAGATGTATTTAATGATAACGAATATACGATGTTCATATCAAGTTTGTATCTAATGCTCGTATTTCAAAAGTAATTTTTATTTTAGCTGAGACGTAATCTAATATTTTCTATGTTTCAATCGAATAAGTATATTGATGTTTAATAAATAATTAGTTATTTATCAATTTTTCTCTCCTCGTAATTTAAGGAGAATAGGTTGATTTATTTTCATGTACTGACTATGATCGATAAATCGATATTTTTCTCGCAATAAATATTCTAATAATGATATTATATTTATAATTTCTCTCATAATTAGATATTTCATTTCATTTGACATCCCTAGGCTACGATAAGGATATACTTTTATTGAAATATCAGTATCGATGATTGCTCAGTATAAAACTACGATATTCTCATGTCCACGACTCTGACATCTCTTTGGTTGCCCAAACGTACCGGAAAAATGCACAAGACACAACCTCTTTCACTTTCACCTACACACACACACACACACATCACACACACACACACACACACACACACACACACACACACACACACACACACACATTACATACGATTTAATTTTTAAATTTAAAAATAATTTAGGTTTCGTTAATTGTTCATTTTTTTAAAAATTTTACTTTGTTAATTGTATTATTAACTATAAACCTCTGCGTTATATAAAAATGGGAATCCGTAATTGGATTTGGGACCCATTACTATAACTTTATTTATTGTTATCTTAATCCTGTTGATTCCATGATAAATAAATACATAAAAACCGGACTATCCATTCCAGAGAACAGCCAGAACAAACAGACGCTAATTTTTATTTTAATCAGTACAAACTGACACCAAATTTTATTTATTCTGAATTGTTATTTTATCTAGGATCGCATCTCTAGCTTCGCACAGGGTGCTATGCTGATAATAAATGCACCTACTATATTAAGCATTACTACTGTATGTGCTATACATATAAACCTTCCTCTTCAATCACTTTATCTATTAAAAAAATCGCATCAAAATCCGTTGCGTAGTTTGAAAGATTCAAACATATATAGGGATATAGGGACAGAAAAAGCGACTTAGTGTCATACTGTGTAGTGATATTAATGAAAATTTGCATGTCACAACATAATCTGTACTCCTCAAGGGATTATGAATGCGTGCTGTAATTTCAATTTCGTAAACGTTTGTTCAGGGACTGTGATACGAAATGTTACTGCTAAGCCATTCGACCTGCTCAAATGGAGTTATACGCCACATTCGAAGTATAGGTTACGTACGTTTAGTTGTCTGTGGTTGCGGCACCTTAAACCGGAACCCGGTATTGATAACACGCTACGTAGAGGTGTGCCTGCCACTTTATTAAATAAGTCTTGGAATTTACGTAAATATTGTAGACCATAGCAACGCAGGGCGACATATTAATAGATTAATATTATTCGAATCCCGCGGGGAATACAACTCTGTTATCCTTTTCTCTGGTTGGTTTCGGACAATTTGGGCTGATCACCCAATTGTCTGAAAAGTAAGATGATCCATGCGTCGGACGGGCATGTTAAAAGTCGGTCCACCCACCCACCAACCCGCATTGGACCAGCGTGGTTACTATACGGTCTAAAAACCCCCTGATGGAGAAGGCGTGTATTGGAGGAGACCTATGTCTAGCAGTGAATTAATACAGGATGATGATGATGATGATGACAATCAAATTCTACGATTACAGGTCACCCTATAGCTATAGTATTAACAAAATAAACATAACAAGTTATACACAAAATTACTAACACTTGAGTTTAAGCCAATTTTTATTATGTAATATAAAAAGAACACGGCTCAATCTCTGAACGACAATTGGCTTATAGCACCGCAAACGTACGATGCTAATTTGTTTACATCTTCATCAGACTGTGATAGTCCACTGCCAGACATAGGCCTCCCCTTATACACCCCTATTCATTAGGGGTTTTGGATCTCCGTTGGGTTTCTACCTTGTTTATGAATGCTAATGTTTTTTTAGATGAATACTTGAGTAGAACGGTACAAGTTTACTAGCCTTTTGACATGAGATGCTATGTCACCATTATTGTTTTGACTGCGGCGCCCTTTAAATCAGAACACTGTGGGAATTTACTGATATGTGGCACCGGTCGGTTCCGTGATGAAATAGAACCTACAACCTTTGTAAAATATTCTATAACATTACTGATCGAATAACGACATGTAGTCGCAAGCTGAACAAATCTTACACCGGATCTAGTAGATTATTGATAGATATATAGAATTTTTCTTGTTAAAAACAAATATATATCTGATAGAGACACGAGAGGGACACTATGTTATACATTTTTATCTCGTAATGAAAATCTAACCCAGACCCTTACTTTTTTCTTATTTTACCCCTATAAATATAGACGAAGTGACATTAATGTATGCACACGAAGTGATTGTTAACGGGTTCGAATCTGGGACCGTGCCAGTGCAGCTGCGTAGAAATCGGTTGCGCAAAGCGCCGTGTCTTATGGTATTTTGGGGCTGTGACGTCACACAAGGTCGGCCGACCCCATAATATTGCTGGCGAGCGATGGTTAACGAAGGAGAGATATTAATAGCCTATGAGTATATGGGTTAAGAACATCGTTTTTTTGAGGTTTCATTGAGCTTAATTATTTCTATTGCTTGCGAATATTATACATTATTAAATAAAATTACTTTACGGATTTTATCGCGTTTATTTTACATTCTAAATTCCGACGTTTCGAACACTTTCCAGCGCCGTGTCACCCTACCTACGTCTACCCGTGACTCATTTCATTGAGCTTTATTAGAATGGGTAAATGGATGAA
This sequence comes from Lamproptera curius, assembly GCA_029286875.1. Lineage (NCBI taxonomy): Eukaryota > Metazoa > Arthropoda > Insecta > Lepidoptera > Papilionidae > Lamproptera > Lamproptera curius. The sequence continues at coordinate 1,535,910 of JAGSMT010000099.1, forward strand.
TTTTGTGAACTACGCCTTAATATAATCGACCATAGAGATTTCAAAGTCTCTGGCGTGATGACTGGCTCATGTCGTCGAGTAAAATCCTTTTTTTATGAAATTGCTATCCTTTGATTTATATCATCATCATCGTCGTCAGCCTGTGATGGTCCACTGCTGGACATAGGCCGCCCCTAATACATCCCTATCTATTAGGGGGGTTTTGGACAGTATGCGGGTTGGTGGGTAGACGGACTTTTTACATGCCCATCCGACGCATGGATCACTTATTATTCTTCAGACAATTAGGCAATCAGCCCAAATTGCCCTAACCAACTAGGAAACAACAATGAAAATTTGTTGAGTCCCCGTAGGATTCGATCCCACGAACAGCGGTTTCTAAAGCACACGCCCATACCACTAGGTTACGGAGGCAGTTGATTTAAATAATTAACTAAAATTGGAGTGTCTGCTAGTAACATCAAAAGAACTTTTTTCAAATGATAACATTATGACGAGGCTCGGCAAACGTGATGTGGGACGCGCTGCGGCAAGATGGAGTGACGACATTCGCAAAGTGGTCGGTGTGGGCTGGATGAGAATGGCCGAAGATCGGAGGCGGTGGAGTGCTTTAGAGGAGCGTTATGTCCAGCTGTGGACTATCACAGGCTGATGATATGTAACCGATACATATAACAAAACTGCATTTTTTTAATTTTTTGTCTGTCTGCTTGTTCTGGTCAGATTTTTATGGAAGTTTCAAAACATAAAATCTGATTTTTTTTAATTCGCGGAAAAAGTCGCGCGCAACAAGTTTATTAATAAGAACGCTACAGGAATGGCGCCATTTTGTTGTTATTGGTCACATTGTTTGTATGTAGGGTAAGGAGATATATTGGTGATATAAGTAATGTGGTGATAGTTTTTAAAACACTTTTGTATGACCGCGTTAGCGAATTGCTACAAGTGTAAACGGTATAAAACCTTTTCACTCGCTCCGGTAATTTGTCTCAGCGTTTGGCGAACAAAGCAATTTGCTAATGCGGTCATACAAAGTGTTTTAAAACTATCACCACATACTATATCACCAATATATCTCCTTTACTATGTTTTACGCGGTGGGACCACTTTTTCAGGGGTTCGTCTAGGGTCGTACCGGGCCTATTTCTGGCGTTGAGCAGTAGTGTGAGAACATTAGTGAGTTCCGGTTTAAAGGGACGGATAGGAAACGCATTTACTGTGTGGACGCGACGTAACATCCCATATCTAACATTAGGCACGCGTTGATAATTCTCCCGGCATTGCCGATGTCAATGGCCGTCGTTGACCAGTTTCCCGCAGGTGGCTCGGCTGCTCGTCTACCTTCTTTAGCAATTGATATCAATTCCGTCCTATCTTGAAAAGAATGCTTAAAAATCAAGAGAAGAGTTACCAAATCCTGAATCAACTGATTTGCAGTGCAGGATTTTTAATCAATGTTGCCTTAAGTAGATTAAGGAAGCAACGTAATTACTCTTTGTTTGATTCTTTATTATACACATATCGATCAGTGTGCCACTGTGCCTTGGCAATAATTAGGCGTGCCAGTTGCCCGCTCGTGTTGAGTCGAGACGCAGTCTGGCAGCTTTGGCAGCCTGCCAAAACTTGTTATTAGATTCGTCCCTTGATAGCGAGAGATGCGTAAGTAATAAAAGCTGAGAACAGTTGAAAATTGGTTGCCTATAAAATCGGTATACGGCCGAAAGTTGAGTTGATGATTGTAATGTGAATATTCAATCGTATTGTAGGAAGAAGGATCAACCTTCTTTCTCTTTCTCTCTGTTTCTCTTTCACTTAAGCAGGCAACTGCGCACGAGTAAGGAAGACGCGTGCCTCTCACTTTCTCTTATGGTTGCTTAAGGAGAGCTCACGTGAGCGGCGCTGTGACACATTTTTCGAGAGTGCCTCCCTATCTTGAACCAATTTATAAGACGTGGACCAAAGAGTGCCTCCGTAGCCTAGTGGTATGGGCGTGTGCTTTAGAAACCGGAGGTCGTGGGTTCGAATCCTGCGGGGACTCAACAAATTTTCCTTGTTGTTTCCTAGTTGGTTAGGACAATTTGGGCCGATCACCCAATTGTCTGAAAAGTAAGATGATCCATGCGTCGGATGGGCATGTAAAAAGTCGGTCCACCCACCAACCCGCATTGGACCAGCGTGGTGGGTTACGGTCCAAACCCCCTGATGGATAGGGGTGTATTAGGGGAGGCCTATGTCCAGCAGTGGACTAACAAAGGCTGATGATGTGATGTGATGTGGACCAAAGAGTAGAGGAACTATCTCTGCCTGGAATACATGCCAATTTAGAGATTCAATTTACGCATGTAATGTTATGTCAAATAATACTTTTTTAACTTTTTTTTAGCTATTTTCCTGAGTTATCATGGGGTCTGCTTCTAATCCATTCAGATTTATCTGAATAACAGTTCTTACACAGAGCGACTGGCATCTGACCTCCGCAACACAAATGGTAAACTGCTGTCTAAGGATTAATCAGTTGCCAGTTAATTTTAAGGCACCGGACTTCCTATAACGACCGGGACCGACTTTTATATGCCCATCCGACGCACGAATCATCTTACTTTTCAGACACCTGGGCGATCGGTCATCGGTGTATCATACAAATTACAATTTTTTTAATAAGAACATATAAGTAAACATTATTTTTAAATTTTAGTCGGTCTGTTTGTTCTGTGTAATCTCTGCAATGGCGGCAATGGGCCGTCCACTAAAAGATACTATGAGCCTAAGTTACTACTAGTAGTAACTTTATTTTTTATATATTACCACCACAATCGTGGGTCAAAGTGGCCGGTGTGGGCTGGATGGTAATAGCCGAAGATCGGAAGCGGTGGTGTGCTTTGGTGGAGGGCTATGTCCAGCAGTGGACTGACACGGGCTGACGATGATGATGATGATGACATAAGATTACCACGCGGACAAATTGCGGGATGCTAATATTAAATCCGACTTAAAAATTACGGTACTTTAAATAGCCTAAAAATAACCAATCATGCTTCTCGAACGTGTTTCAGTCTGGTTTACGATTCGACAGAAATTATATTAATCTTTTCGTGCATTAATAGCTCATTTTCCTGTGTTCATGTTTATGTACATCAAAGAAAAATGGAATCTGCCCAGAGTCTGAAAATTCTTAATACCTTGGATGCGGAAAGCTAACGATTAATGAAAAGTTGTTCTAAACAATGTCTCGCGCAACGTTTCTATTAAGTTTATTTTATACTAGATCGCCCCGCGGTTTCGCCTGCTAGTGATGGTAATTTATGATAATGTTTATTATATATTATTAATGAGTCTAAATATTTTTACCGTGCACGCCGGAATAGCTCGCAAGAACAGGTATTGCCTTTTTACGTTAGGCATTGTCATTGATTAACACTCGATTTCTTACTTTAAAATTATAGCATTTTTAATCTAATTCTTGTGTGTCATTGCGAAGTCCGAGCTATGCCGTATTAAATTTACAGTAAAATCCATCGAGCGGGTAGTAACAAATAATGTATGAATGGACCAAACATTTGTACGAATCTTTCGCATTTATAATATTTGTAGAATTTTAAGATGATAAAAATACAGTCGTTTTAGTGTGCTTTGAATAGATCGAGACAGTTTATAAATGTCAATTACAAATGCTGTTATGATATGATTTCTTTAATAAGTGATTTACAGTCTAATAATAGTTTTATTACTATTTTTATACGTTATAGCTCGCCAATTTTTCTTCTGTACATTTTATCATCAGCATATCCGCATAGATCAAGGCTATGTCGAATAGCTATAAAAGGAAGGTCAATATTTTCATTGCGGCCGTAAATCGTTAAAAGGTTCCTCTACTGATTTTATGGTGGTCGTACACTGCAGCTGATATAACAGTATCTATTTTTTTGTTGTATAACTAGACGCAATGAAATGCCAACTAGTGTAAGTGACATCCCGTGGGCATAGATAATGTAGCGTATTTTGCCTGAACTTTGCCTGCTTGCCTCAGGGTGAGGCAAAATAGCGTGAGGTAGGTCCCCTTGTTACAGGGGATTGTTTGAGGCGGTACCTATTTCGGTCGCAAACGAGTAGTGTGAAAACACTACTGTGTTCCGGTTTGAAGGGCACCGTAGCCAGCGTTTTTACGGGGTAAACGAGACATAATGTCTCACGGTAGGCAGCGCCGATGATACTCCTAGTATTGCCAATGGGCCCCTGGGCGTCGGTGACCACTTTCCATCAAGTGGCCCGACGCTCGTCCGCCTTCGTATGCGACTAAAATAGTCTATTGCGTTGGCTATTACTATCCGTTTATCCATAAATTAATTGAAGAGCCCCATAGGTCTAAATTTAGGATCTATTTATCTAAATCCATTAACAAACAAAACATGTTTGCTATCTAGCCGATCGATATGTGGCCGTGTAATATAGATACGATGTGATAATTCTCGGCCACGTATTCTAGGGAGACTATTATGTCGCAGAAAACTTTATACAACACAGTTACATAACACAAGGAAAACACACTTAAACATACGCATTCACACGCAATAAGTTGTTAATTAAATAATCCGCTGTTGAATGAATTAACTCCAACGTCGTCTCCAACTGTTATGAACTAACTTTCATCGACGGCCAGCTCGGCGCAATGGTTAGTGACCCTGACTGTTGCGCCAATGGTTGTGGGTTCGATTCCCACTGACTTCCTTCTATTAGTCATGTAGCGGTGGATATTGATGTTTCGGCGAAAACCAAGTCATTTTACGTTATGACTTCAAAATCACGACGTTTTACGTTGTGACAATCAATCTTGCCGTTCAGACAGACTTAATCTGCTCTCAGATTCTCGGGCTCTCTTGCTCTGCTATGTAATATTATTTTATATATTCATATTATTTCTGGCGTATGGTGTGAACTGTGAACCGTATTTAGTTTTGATAGTAACCTGACGCACCTCTCAATAAAGAAAATCTGTACTGAAATATGTCATGTCTAGTTTGTTAGCCGCAATCCCAAACATTTGCTTTTGCAATTAACCTAGTTTGGGTTCATCAGGTCAGATGGTGAACAAATATACCACATATTGACGGTGAGTGAACACCATTACGTCTACAAGGTTCGGAAGAATAATAGTAACGCGTAAATCCACTTTCAGTTTCAATTGGTCTGGTAATCAAAACTGCTTTTGATGCCTGAATTTTGATAGTTCCAGACAAGCATCTGTATTTTTATGGTGGTCGTAAAAAATATATGTAATATCATAATACACCCTGGCCTATAATCTATTAATAGCGGCTTCGTTTTCTCATATACATTTATAACTTTGCGAAGGTTAAGAACATATTGATATACAAGATTGTAATCATAATGATGCTGCAATGTAGTAGAAACGCTCTTCTCTTACAAATGGTATTTGGCCATCATAACCCTAAAGGAAAACTGGTTCCGATCCTCTTACTATTACCCTTGCGGATTATCTCACTTGTTAGGCAATTGATTTGCCATTGCCCACATAGCCACATATTGCCCTAATCGAACCATTAAAACAGCTAACGCAAAGTTTTTCTTAAGAATCCAAGTCACAAATTCCTAGCTGAAACACAGGCTATTTTAATTAACCATAAAATTTTGTTACTTTAAATTATTTTATTGTTTACTTTTTCAAATTGCTTTGTTGTTTTGTACTTTGATATTTATACCTTATAAATTTTCACCAGGCGTATCGATGAGCCATCCGCACCGAACCAACAAGCCGAGATTCAAACAGCCGACCTGCAGAGCACGAAACCATATACCGATCTCTCCCACGACATAGACGTCAACTACCTATCAAATAAACGCGCTAACAGAGTCGAGAGGAATGATATAGAACTAATGATGGGTGATAGGTACGTACCATTAAATGAGTTCCCACAGGACTCTTTGTATCCAGGCAGAAGAAAACGAGAGATAATCAACAGGGCGGCAAAATCAACAAAAGTTAAACATCTAGATCAGTTAGAAGATCTGGAAACTAGCGCTGATGAAGTGTCAGAACCTCTAGATGATGGAGTAGATCAAGATATTGTAGAAAAGGAGGTAGAAGAAGAACAGAACGAAAAGAAGAGGAAACGTGAGATAATCAACACCGTGGCTAAAGAGCAAAAAGGTCAAGAACTAGATCAGTTAGAAGAGCTCAAAATAGGCGCTGGTAAAGTATTGGGACCGTTCGATGATAAAGTGGAGCAAGAAAGAGTGGAAGAGAAGATCGAAGAAGATACAATGCAGAGAAATGAGCGTCAAGCTGGTCGGAAGATAGAAGAATTCTCAACGGTCAAGGCAGACAGAGTGCCAATAGTGATCGAGGGTATGAGAATAGAAGATTCTGATAAAGAGCCGAAGATCATAGAAGACGGTATACCGAGCGTATTGGCGGATACAAAAGTTACATTGAGGTAAGCAAAATGATTTTGTCTTATGATTTTTATATTATTTATGCTCCAACGATTATCGCGTTTGTAGCAAATGCTTTGTTGGCGGCGTTCTCGACACTTTCCGGTGTCAATGGAAAGGATCTGAAACGAAAAAAGAAGGAGATAGTGATGATTAGAAGCGATATTCGTCTTGCCATCATTGCAGTTTCATATTGGGCTTTGCATATTATATTATTCCAAATAGCTTAAATTTGATAAAACGTTTAAATTTTCATCGTAAAAACCTCACAACGTTTCCGCCGGTCCTTTGCTGAACTGTTCAAAGGATACATATATAAGGATAAGTCTTATCTCTCTTGTGCCAAAAATTGGTGCTCTATTTTCGGTTAAACATCGCGTTAGCATAGACGGTCGACGGTCAATCGTTAAAAAATAATATATTTAGTAGCTAGTAAATTCCATGATTATTCTACTCCGGTGTATATGAAAATAGTTTTTTTTTCTTTATGCATTCAGAGTCTTCGGCCAGGGTCTGACTACGAGGACTGTAATCACTTTCACCCACGACCCCATGGAGTACGGTCAACCGTGCAAGTTCCTCCTAAAAGGGGAGTATATGGTAAGTCTTCTAGATTATTCCTAACCTTACACAGGATCTGCAGCATTTGCAGCCAGTTGCCAACTGTATTAGTAAATCACCTCTATGAAAAGTGATCGCCTAGGGAAGTACCACTGGTTCTGCCGCAAAGCAGGAATGTAAAAACGTTACTTCTCTCTCTCTTCTCGTCTTTCGGTTTAAAGAACACTATACCCGGACCATTTACTTTGTTTTCGAGACGAACGAACCAACGTCTTAGATGTCAAGAGAAATGGTGGTGTGGTTGCAATACCTTTGGACAAAAAGATTCACGTATCGGATAACAATCACCCGCTCGTCGCTTTACTTCATCTTAAAACTAATTACTCTTTATTCTATTACTTATGTGAGCTGGTAGATATTATTTGGATAAATCATCATCATCATCAGCCTTTGATAGTCCACTGCAGGACATTGGCCAACCCTAATACACCCCTATCCATTAGGGGGTTTTTGGACCGTATCCCACCACGCTGGTCCAATGCAGGTTGGTGGGTGGACCGACTTTACATGCCCATTCGACGCATGGATCATCTTACTTTTCAGACAATTGGGTGATCGGCCCAAATTGCCCTAACCAATAAAACAACAATGAAAATTTGTTGAGTCCCCGCAGGATTCGAACCCACGACCTCCGGATTCTACAGCACACGCCTACACCACTAGGCTACGGTGGCAGTTTGCATAAAGGTGTTATGAAATTATCTCAGAAACCGCTTCCACAATACGTTTTTATATAGGTATCATTGCAGACCTACGCAAACTTGTCGACTACTCGAGCTGTACTTAATTCAAACAAATTACGAAACTGATGTGCACAATATACCCCATAGCAACGATATCGCGACATACATTTTGCTTCTTAATGGTCGAATAATAACAACTCCTTACGTAAGACGCCGCTCCGTTGCTATGTAATTCTTTCTTATTCTTTCGCAGGTAAAGGAGGGTAGTCTAAAAGCCAACACTGCGCTCTTTGAATTTACAGCGCCCGCCCCCATAGCCGGCTCTAAACTGTACATATGCGCCAAAACCCTACCCTTGGGTGTCTCAGACCCTTACTTAGACCAGGGGAAGTACATGCATCAGGGCTCCGAAACCTGGTGTACCTTCGCGACACATACTAAACTGCTACCCCTATGGGTCTCCTTGACCCTTATAATGGTCTGCCTGATGTTCTCCGCCCTGTTCTCTGGTCTGAACCTTGGACTGATGTCTTTGGACCGGACCGAGCTGAAGATCATATCGAATACGGGCACAGAGCAGGAGAGGAAGTATGCCAGGGCTATCATGCCGGTTAGAGATCACGGGAACTACCTTCTGTGTAGTATACTCTTGGGTAACGTGGCGGTAAATAGCACTTTTACGATACTGTTGGACGAGCTGACCTCTGGGCTGTTCGCTGTGATCTTTTCGACACTTGCTATAGTGCTTCTGGGTGAGATAACACCTCAGGCGATATGCTCTCGTCACGGCCTGATGGTGGGGGCGAAGAGTATTATGGTGACTAAGGTAAGATGTACATACAACATATTTTAACCCATTCCCCACCCAATAGAGATGAAATTTACTTAAAGCAGTGTAATGTAACACTCAAGTGGTCGCAAAAACGTGATATTGTCATTTTTTTTCTCTTAATGGCAATTTCGACCAAGATGCAAGAATTGTTTAAAACGAACGCAATACTATAATAAGAAAACTAGTAGAAACTACTTTTCTTTATACTACTGCAATATCGCATGTATTTGTGATACTTGTATATTTGATTGTGGATTTATAAATATTTCATCAATCAATATTTCGATATAATACGTGAAAAATCTTTTAACTTGAACTTTGGAAGGGCCAAAGAAAATTCTCAATTCAAAATTCAATAAGGAATTAGTTAAACTGCATAATAAAATATAGTCAGATGTACAACTCGCCTTTGTTCTCGATATACGCCTCTTGTGTGTGGCCACTAACTTCAACCCAGTCGCTCTTCGCAGGCTGTCATGGCCCTAACCGCCCCGCTGGCGTATCCAGTTAGCAAACTGCTGGACTACTTCCTTGGCGAGGAGATCGGAAGTGTCTACAACAGGGAGAGGCTTAAGGAGCTGGTGAAGGTAGGTCTCTAATGATGTTTGTTCATTTCCAGGTCCTCTTTGAGGTATTCGTGGTTATCTCCTAGGTGTTCTTAGGATGTGTAATAACTTCCAGGCTTTCAGCTATTTTAGTAGGTGTCTTTTATATCCACAAGCAAACCATTATAACTGCTTGATATGTATTAATACAATATATCAATAACATAGATTTTTCATCTTTTTCTAGCTCGTATGCCAGTGAGAAGGTTACATTTTAACAAGTCGTCTAATAAAGAAGCCATACGTACTACACCGTTTCGTTGTTCTTCCTTTATCTCTGATTCATAAATTATAAAATAATATAATAGTTTTAAAAAGTCAACATTAGCTTAAATGGATAGTCGTTGAAGACTAGATCCCAAGGTATTTAGAATTTTATTTCTGAAAGATCTGTTTTTCAGAACTTTTCAGTTTGAAATACTAGTAAATCTTTGAAATTCATCAATTTTGTGAAACATGCGTTGTACATTTCCTATTGTCGAATCAACCTGCTCTACGGTTGACCTAAATACCTTGCGCTGAAAACCTTGACCTGACTGATTTCAATTCAGACTGAACGTATCGTTTTGTTTGACCCGGGGGTAGATTAAGAACGGAATTGATACGATAATTGGCTGTACATGTAGAGGAAAGAGGTGGAATTAACTTGATTTACAAATCGGAGGTCGTTCGTTGAAATTTTCCTGTTGGGAGAAAACTTTGTGTCATTGTTGTGGTCCCGTTTGTTTGGGCTGATCGGCCATTTATCTGATTGGGAAAAATCCATGAATAATATGGACTAGCCAAGGATCGATTCTAGTTGTAACTAGAGAGTGTTATAAGAAGGCAGTGCTTAAAAATTCTATTTACATTAAAATTCTAGGGCAATTCGGGCCGACCACCTACTTGTTTGAAGAGTAAGATGATCCATGCGTCGGATGGGCATGTAAAAAGTCAGTCCACCCACCAACCAGGATTGGACAGCGTGGTGGAATAAGATCCAATAACCCCTTAGGGGAGGCCTATGTCCAGCTGTGAACTAACAGAGGCTGATGATGATGTGTGTGAAATAGTTTGATATACGTGCAATTATATATTGACATTATGCTTAGATATTAGGTCTTCGAGTAAAGAATTAATTAAGATGTCACAATAAGTATCAAAACATTAGGTCAGATTCTGGACGTAATCTTCATTATAAATTGAATCTTTGGCTATCTGCGCACTTTTTTGCAAAAACAAGCAATCATGCTTGATTAATTGCTTGCTTCTTTCTTCTATTCATGTTCCTTAATTAATGGGGCTGACATATTATCCATCCAGATTTACCTAAATGACTTTTTTATCCAGAGCCACTGGCATCTGGCCTCTAATTCAAAGTTTAAATTGCAGTCAATTTCACTCCATTTCAAACTAACGTCCTATAATTATTCTTAAAGATTGTCTTGGCAACCAGGGCTAACATTCCATATCCATCCAACGCATGGATAATCTCACTTTTCGGCAATGGGCCTTGAATTACTTTGATCAACTAGAGTGGAAGAAAGCGACGATAACACAAAGTTGTTACCCTTGAGGTTCGAATCTACGACCACTCGCTTGTAAACCAGAGCTCCTAAGCCCCAAGCCACAGGCACAAGCAAGTGTGTAACACATGTAAACACAAATGCACTTACAATGTAATACATTGAAACATCGGTCTGCTATCTTTTCACATCTTATTTACTTTCATTATTTTCTAATAGACAACATATAATGCTATTCAAACATTCCGAGACAGTGAGAAACGATATCTATGAAATCTACGCGCCGTATTATTATGTCAATTGGAATCTTGGCAGAGATCTGACCACGCGTGTCTTTACGTCCACACTGTAGGTATATACTATATGACATCAACTTCCAAGTATATAGGAATATCTCTGGACAAATATCACAACATGAACTAGACTTGCTTTTTCTTTTGTAAATAAACGCATACGATATTTATACAAATGTCCCGACCCCAGAGAAACACTCTGCTCGTCACACTATGTTTTTCCCGTAGTGGGAATCGAACCCACAGCTACTGGCGTAATACGTAAGTCTGGTCATATAGTAGTAATAGTTTAGCCTAATTGGACTTAAAATTCATGTAAACGTTGTAACCCATGGCAACGAGTTGACGTAGGATTCTAACCCACTTGCTCAGGTTTCTTAAATACAGGCCCATAACACTAGGTTAAGAAGGCAGTCCGAAGTGCTCTATTCAATTAGCAACATCATAATTAGGTAGTTCTACCGCCTGTTTAAAAAAATCTGCTTAAAGTGATTGGATTGATGCCTATAACACAAGGACATGGACGCAATGTGTCTAATATAATCCAAGGTTATAACCCAGATTTCTCGCAAGCGTCTTCAAGGTGAAGACATGCCTATAACTAAGTTAGCGTTAACAATTTGACTCTGAAAATGTATTAGTTAATAGAAGTAAAGCGTAAATAGTTTGTTCTAAGCCTTGGTGAAAATGTGTTATTTGGGTATTATTTTATAGAAAAGACTGAGCTGTGAAAAATTGGCGAAAGAATTCAGCAAGTTCATTTTCTTACAAAAGAATAGCGAAGCTGATATTAGCTAAATCATAAATAATGCACCCCAATTAAAGGGTCGACCTTTTGAGTACATTATCCGAAATCCAAATTAAGTAATATTTCTTTAATATCTAATTTCGTAAAAGCCTTTTACCTAAAGAAAAAAATATCAAGAATTCATCATCTTCATATCAGCCTAGTAGAATCTTCTGCTGGGCATAAGCTATGAGCTGCCAAAACGTACGATCCTGCGTCACTTGCGCATGATCGTACATCCACTAACTTCCTCCACCTTTGCACAGGGTCATGAATTCACCTAAATCTATTCTACAAAACTAGTCGTTATAAATATTTGTTTGCTCCTAACATCTATTATACAACTTTTTTAACAAGGTGTAGAGGGAGATGTGCCAAGTATTGACACCTGCTGCTTTCATCATGCATACTTAGTTGTTGCGCCGCATATCTCGCCATTCTTATTTAAATTGTTAGACTGCCTAGATGAAGATAATTTTTACGTTGTCATCAGCCACTACAATCTTTGGATAGTCGAAACTGTTAATCATCAGTCTCTGTTACTCCACTGCTGGACGACATACGCCTCCCCTAATGCACGCCGTCTCCCTTAGGGGCCTTTGGACCGTATCCCACTACGCTGGTCCAATGTGACTTTGAATTGCTAAGTTCTACAGTTTGTATACTGTGTAATTGCCTCCGTAGCCTAGTGATATGGGCGTGTGCTGCAGAAACCGGAGGTCGTGGGTTCGAACCCTACGGGGGGACTCAACAAATTTTCATTGTTGTTTCCTAGTTGGTTAGGACAACTTAGGCCGATCACCCAATTATCTGAAAAGTAAAATGATCCATGCGTCGGATGGGCATGTAGAAAGTCGGTCCACCTACTAACCCGCATTGGACCAGCGTGTGGGATACGATCCAAAACCCCCTGATGGATAGGGGTGTATTAGAGGAGGCCTGTGTCCGGCAGTAGACTATTACATGCTGATGATGATGATGACTGTTTGCATCTATTCTGAGTATATTTTGACTTGACTATAAACCAGATATCTGAAACTATGTTTTCGAGTTTTGGTTTTTCATAGCATGGTTTACTGTCAGGCAATTGGGCGATCGCCAAACATTGCTTATAAAATAATGATAACACAAATATGAAAGAATCCCTACTGAAGGCCACGAAGGTTGTCAATATGTTTTTTACTTTCAAACTAATAACTTACTTATGGTTTTATCTTTATTATTGTTTGTAAACTGAGCAGACTTTTAAAAACAAGAAAAATAGCAAATAAAAATATCCTTACTTTAAACTCTTGTATCAATAACATGCAACGTTGCATTAAAATTATATCCAAGTTCTTAACGTTTTTGAGAGATAGTTTTCTGACTTTACACAATTAGTTGACAATGCTTATAGTTAGGGTTGTTCCGTTACAAGGAAATAAGAATTTTGTTTCGATATATTATCGAATAAAGATCCTATATGTTATACACCATGCTGCCAACTTGAGTACAGTGACTGACAAATACTTTGGGGTCATGATGCTACATTTTTGTAACAATTTACTTTAGGATTGTAATATCACAAAATTGTTTGTGAGTTTGAATCGGGAGAGATTCAAACTGACAAACAATTATGTTTGCTCTTACAATCAAACTGTCCCACCCTGTTTCTGAGACAGTTCAAACTGTCCCAAACAAAATAGCCACGTATCTAATACTGATATTATATAAATAAATCTACACAAATATCTCTATTTTTATGCTACTGCCATCACACTCTTTTTATGGCTATAGAACAATTAGTTTTATCCGGTCTCTCAATGATCCTTGCATTCTACTTTAAATTTTTTACGAGCTGGTATAAGTTGTCGGTAAGTATGAAAAAATCTTTTGATCTTATACAGTATCTTTTTCACGGTTGCGGTCTAAAAAGTTTTGGGTTGTACGCTTCATTGATGTCACCGCATATTCAATAAGAAAAAGGTCTTTGTAATAAATTCAAATCATCTGAATTTTATTTATTGCTGGGGTTCTGCAAGGGCGTATTTTAGTTCCAGTACTTTATCCAACTTATTTTTTTCCTTTATTTTACTTCTTAGTTCTTTAGACTTGGAATTGATTCGAGAATTATAGTATACGGTGACGAAGTGACGTCATACATTTACCGTTTCTATTGATGGATTGTCACCGAGATGTCAATCGATATGGAGAATCGACTAATACGAACACCTTACGTACAAAACCACGTCTGTGCCATAATTTCCATTGTGTTCATCAATTCCATGTTTTATTAAGCTTTTGTATAACACTTAACTTTATTTAATCTATTATTCATTCGCCAACTGCTGTTTTAGCACATAACCGAAAGGTATCTGCTAATTGTTGTAACCGTCGCTTACAAACACGAAAGCGAAGGCTTTCCAATGGAGTGATTGTGATAAAATTTGCATAGAAATTCCTTGATTTGTTGCTAATTTGTTTATAATTATCTGTTTTAAATGTTTTCACGGAACCGTAGTATATGGTAAGTCGACAACATATTACCTATCGACGAATATTGCATGGGGAGGCTAAAGCGATGCTATGGGTCGAATATAACTTCTCCGGCGTCCACCCTTTTCCAAATTTTTGTAGTTTTGTACCAATTGGTTGATTAAACGCTTCTGTTGCAAGGTTGTCTGGGCTCGGTTCTTGTATTTGTGATCACCCATGGTTTCCTTCTGATTTTTTTTACTATTTTAGCAGTGATAGACAAGAAAAATCTATGCCTGAGATAAGAAAAATCTTTATAGTTTAAAAGTCACTAAAATTAGCGGTGTCGGTTGCTTCGCTTACTGTAATTCTATTTTTTCGATGGGTTAGGTATGGAATTGTAATATCCCAGATTGTGGCTAAAAGATAAAACTGTTCAAGGCTCAAGCGTTTAGTTGTCATGTCAGTTGTTTTGGTATTATTTTTTTTATGCAGAGATTAACAGATTTTTATTTAAAAAGGGCGTTATCCAAGGATATGTTTTAGTGCCGTAATTACTTGATAGAAGATTTCTTTTATAACATTATCATGTTCTTTTAATAAGCTGTAATACGTTGGAACGCGATAAAATGTAAATTGTAACGCTCAATAACGTTTAAAATTACTTAGTGTTATAAACTGACATTGCGATTGCTTAAGAGATGTTGCTTAATAACATGTAAGTGTGTATGTTTGTTTTATTTGAATTCATCGAACTTTGTGACATTCCAGTTTGCTCGGTTTGATTATACTAAAGAGATAATATTTTTTGTGACAAATACTTTTCTTATACTAATAAACCGCAAATCTTTCATGGCGGAAAATACAAATTTCTTAAACAAGGGAGGAGTTTGAAACAGAATCGTTCAAGTGAAGCAACAAAGTTTAATTTGAAGTCAATTTCTTACTTGACGTGGTTTTATTCGGCCCAGACTAACCTGAATTCAAGAATTTAAACATCGTTTTTTTATTTACCGTGTATATGATCTTTTAAAATGCCTATTGTAACGATTTAACTATCCTCGATTGAAACAAATCCAACGTGTGTTTTTAGTAAAACCCTCCTTGATTTTATGATGATATAGTTTTAACAAAAAATATTTGCAACAACATTGATATCCGAAGCTGTGTGGTTTTGAATATATGTTTTTAAAATAACCCTTTATTATTGCCCTTTGTACTATTATTTATTGCATCTGTCCTTACCGTGAAGTAAGTGTCAATCAAAAGCTTCTCTTAAGACCAAAGAGCATTATGTAGTTTACCCCAGCTGCTGTGGAAAATATTTTTGTTCTCCCCAATGTGTATCAATAACCCTAATAGTCCTTGAGAAAACTTTTACTGCCTTTTGAATATCAATTTTAAATTCATTAATATAGCCAAATATTCTTTAAAACCTATTGACATATCAACGACCAACTTCACTTTGACCTTTAGAGCTTGACTGACTTTGACCTTTTAATTACTACATAACCTCTCCTAAGGTCACCACCGATGTTAACGACCTCGACAAGGACGAGGTGAACATCATCTCCGGTGCGCTAGAGCTCCGTAAGAAGACCGTGTCCGATGTCATGACCAAGCTGGAGGACGCCTTCATGCTGCCCATCACCTCGATCCTGGACTTCGAGACCATGTCGGAGATCATCAAGTCTGGTGAGTTTAGGTGGCTCAAGTGTGGTCCTTTGGACCAGCGTGGTGGGGTACAGTCCAAAAACCTCCTAATGGAGAAGGCGTGCTATCGGGCAGGCCTATGTCCAGCAGTGGACTAACACAGGCTGATGATGATGATGTGTTTCATAAACTCACTTTGTGACACAAATCATAATTACATCAGATGTATTCATGAACATTGTTAATAATTTTTGCCCTAGGACAAGTCGCCCTTCACAGTCATCCCGTGGCCCTTGAAATTTCCGCTGTTATGTAAACTTTACCGAATTAGAAATTACACGTAACTGGCAATGTTCCAGATAGTAAGATTGGACGGATATTGGGATACTTGTCGTATAAAGTTTGAAAATATCTCTTTATATATAGGAATGTGTTTGAACATAATTATTTCTTTCCATTTACGCGATTGCTATACATATTATGTATGGACGACCCGCTTGGCGCAGTGGTCAGTGACCCAGGCTGTTGCCCCAAAGGGTGTGGGTTCAATTCCCACCCGGGGAAAGTATTGTGTGATGAACACAGTGTTTTTCTCGTGTCTGGGTGTTTGTATATACTATACTATATGTATTTATTTATCAGTTATCTAGTTTCCATAGTATAAGCTTTGCTTAGTTAAGAACTAGATGATGTTGTGTTATTCGTCCAGAAATATTATTATTATTACTACTTTTTACTGCTCATTTTATACGACGTTTCCCAGGGTCTATCATTACGGGGGGACTAAGATGGGATGCGTCCGTATTTCAATGTGTTTGGAATAACCTGTCGGGGTTTTTTTTATTTAAAATTGACACATTATTCTATTTTTATTATGTTAAATATCATCTATGTATATACATATATATAAAAGAGATTCCCACCTGTATATTGACTCATCACGATATCTCTGGAACCATAAGGCGTGGCGACTTGAAATTAAGTAGGAATATTCCTTTCGCCGAGTAGAGGTCAGCTAAGAACGGATTTAACGAAATTCCACCCACAAGGGAGGTTGCGGGGATTGCTAGTATCTTATATAATTATTAAGAGCCCGGATCGTCGGGAATATATATATGAATGTGGGTTTAATATCAACGTGTTTGAAATTGAAAATCTTTTACCTAGCCACTTTCCCAGTTATTATGGGGTTGGCTTCCAATCCATCCAGATTTACCTGAATGGAACAGTTCCAAGCAAGAGTTACTGGCATCTTACTTTCACAACCCATAGGGTGAACTGCATTCTAAGGATGAATTGGATGTCAGTAAATTTGAAGGCACTATCCTACAAAGCCTGCTAATGTAGTTTAGATAACCGGAACCGACTTTTTACTTGCCCATCCGACGCATCAATCATCTTACTTTTCAGACAGCAGGATGATCGGCTCAAATTGCCATAATCAACCAGAAGAATCTATAACAGTTTTATTTGGTAATAATGAAATAATTCTTTGGCGTAGGGATGTGACGACCCCACCGCCCACTGGACGGCGGATCTGCCTTACAGTGGGCGTAAGACAGCGATTAGTCAATTGCCAATCCGCCTGCTCAGCGCGGCAATTATGGGCAACTCTTTTTATTGGACGCTGTCTTGGCGTTCATTAAAAAAGGTCCACGTCCAGCAGTGGACTGCAAATAGTTCAAGAATTTTAACGTTGTGTCCCGCGAGATTCGAACCCACGACCTCCGTTTTTTTAAGCTAGTTTGGATACCGCTAGGCTACGGAGGCGGTATTGAAGTAAACAGTCTAATGTCAAAATTTCATTGCTGAAAAACGCCAGAGCTTGTTATTAGAGAAACATCACGTGACGATCAGTGTATACTGAACCACTAGTTTTGTTTCGTATTGCATTAAAACTAAGCTTGAATTTTTATTTTTCATCGTCATCAGCCTGTGATAGTCCACTGCTGGACCTGGATAACCCTGACACTCCTTTCCATTAAGGGGTTTTGGACCGTATCCCACCACGCTGGTCCAATGCGGGTTGGTGGGATTCGAACCCACGACCTCCGGTTTCTAAAGCACACGCCTTTACCACTAGGCTATGAGGCAGATATATTTTTATTTTAATTAAATTGTTATGCCTACATCTACGTTAGTTTTTTTTATCAATATTATTTAAAAGTCAAATTTTATCTTGATACTTTTTAAGGAACGCGGTGATCAGTGATTGCTTTCCTATTTGTTAATTCTCTTTTTGTTTTTGTATATTGTACTTATGTAAGCTGTCGATTACCTGAACATAGGTTGTAATAAAAAAATGTATCGCAATGAATGGGGCATGACGTCATAGTTATCAACAAAGTCATTGAAGTTATGACTTTTTTACTTCTCTTAGACATTGGCCAGTGAATTTTATGATCACTTGTTTATATTGTTGATGTTTGCGTCATTGGATCCTTTATGTATATCTTCCTTATATGATATAATATAATATACACTATATACAACTCTTAAAATTATATGTCTGTGTATCGGTGAAAATAAGATATACTTTACAAGAAGTAATACATGCACGAATGTGATTTTATTTGACACGGTCTCAAGGTAAAAGTTAAAAAAAATTTTTCCTTACTAAATACAAATTACAATAACGGATTCATTTCATAGCTGAGGTTTAAATATTTGAGTTATGTAAGAACGGCTTATAGAATTATTTTGAATCGTAATTAAACGTAAATATTGAGACAAAAAAAAATATTAGACCTCTCTAAGGTTAAAATATCATCTACTTGTTCGTAAAATTGCGTACAATATTTTCAATACCAGATTTAATTGAATATCAGCAGTAAACAAGTCGTATATTTAATCGTAAATTTAGAAGAAGTCAACATCTCCCCAAACTTTCTCCATCCAGGCTACTCCCGTATCCCCGTGTACGAGGGCGCCCGCGGGAACATCGTGACGGTGCTATTCATCAAGGATCTGGCCTTCGTGGACCCTGACGACAACACGCCGCTGAAGACCCTATGCCAGTATTACCAGAACCCGTGCAACTTCGTCTTCGAGGACGTCACCCTGGACGTGATGTTCAAGCAGTTCAAAGAAGGTGAGGAATTGATGCGGTTCGTGATGTTCGTGTAGACTGTTCCAGGTTGTGCTTTACCAGTTTGGTTAACAGTTATGGGGCGGCGCTGATTTACGAACCGTATTTACATTACATCGGGAAAAACATCAACTGGGCGATTGTATCTATATAATATGTATTTGTTTACAGAAGAAAAGTAAGTCTTTTCTTTTATTGCCTACGCAAGCAGATGAGCAGTCGGGCCACCTGATGGGAAGTGGTCAACGACGCCCATAGACATCGGCTATACTGGTATCACCAACGCGTGCCTACCGTGAGACATAGTGTCAAGTCTCGTTTGCCCAGTAAATACGCTGGCTACGGTGCACTTCAAACCGGAACTCCTTTGCGGTAGAAATAGGCACCGCGGTGGCACCCACCCAGACGGTGCCCTGTAAAATGGGGACCTACCACCAGTAAAAAGTCGTTTATATATATATCAGTCATCTGGTCTCAATAGTATAAGCTTTTCTTAGTTTGGTACTAGACGATGTTGCGTCAATAGTTCGGGATGATATTATATTATATTTCGATCTCGGCCAATGAAAACATCGAAGTTCAATATGATTGTCAAATAAAAATTGTAAATACAAATGACGCAAGCTATGTGACCCAAGTGGTGACCCGAGCGTCAACGCCATACGTGCCAGCCATATTGTTGCTAGCGATTACGGTGTTTTTGTCAATTTAATACCTCTTGTGGCTCTGTTATAGTAGATACAAACAAATTTAACGTCGAACACGGACAGCCCAGGCAAATTGTTGCAATCCCCACGCGATGTTTTACAAATAAGAACGATCGAATCATTGGCGGCAATGACACTTGCACATTAAACTTTTTTCTATTTCAATCGCTAAATTGGTTCGCTATAATGGATATACTGCCTCCGTAGCCTAGTAGTATGGACGTTTGCTTTAGAAACCGGAGGTCGTAAGGTTCGAATCCAGCGGGGACTCAACAAATTTTTATTGATGTTTCCTAGTTGGTTAGGCCAATTTGGGCCGATCACCCAATTGTCTGAAAAGTAAGATGATCCATGCGTCGGATGGGCATGTAAAAAGTCGGCCCACCCACCAACCCGCATTGGTCCAGCGTGGTGGGGTACGGTCCAAAACCCCTAATGGATAGGGAGTGTTAGTCGAGGCCTATGTCCAGCAGTGGACTATAACAGGCTGATGATGTCAATTGGTTCGACTACGAGTAATTTGTTAATGAATGTCTCGTTTGCAGGTCACAAAGGTCACATGGCGTTCGTCCACCGTATAAACAACGAGGGGGAGGGGGATCCGTTCTACGAGACGATGGGGCTGGTGACCCTCGAGGACGTGATCGAGGAGATGATCCAGGCGGAGATCGTGGACGAGACGGACGTCTTCAGTAAGTTTTTTTATGGCTCACGCAGGCAGACGAGCAGTCGGGCCACCTGATGGGAAGGGGTCGCCGACGCCCATAGACATTGGCAATACCAGTTGTATCGCCAACGAGCTGCCTACCGTGAGACATAGGGTGTTAAGTCTCGTTCATCCAGTAAATACCCTGGCTACGGCAAAGAAAGTTAGAAAATTGTCAAGGAACGCTTGTATGTTAAATGTCATTACAATGTTAACGAGTTTTAAAATGGTAACACAACACAATAAACAATGAAATGTTCGCTCTGTTTTTCATAAATAAGATGACAATCGTGCTTATTGTTTTAATTTTATTGTAATCTGTATATATAATAGAGATTCCCAACTATATATTGACTCATCACGATATCTCTGGAACCATAAGGCGTAGCGACTTGAAATTTGGTAGGAATATTCCTTTCCCTGAGTAGAGGTCAGACAAGTACAGATTTTACGAAATTCCACCCACAATTTTGCGGAGTTGCTAGTATATAATAAAATAATGCCGCTGAGTTTCTTTCACCGGCTCTCATCAGGTCAGAGGCGTCGTTTTTCGAACCGGTGGTAGATTTTTCACAATTAATAAATGAGTGTATCGCTCCTATGTTGAATGAAGATATTTGAATATGAATTGAATTACTGCTTTGAACAACTGCCTCCGTAGCCTAGTGGTATGGGCGTGCGCTTTAGAAACCGGAGGTCGTGGGTTCGAATCCTGCGGGGACACAACAAATTTTCGTTGTTGCTTCCTAGTTGGTTAGGGCAATTTGGGCCGATCACCCAGTTGTCTGAAAAGTAAGATGATCCATGCGTCGGATGGACATGTAAAAGTCGTTCCACCACCAACCCGCATTGGACCAGCGTGGCGGGATACGGTCTAAACCCCCCAATGGAAAGGGGTGTATTAGGGGAGGCCTATGTCCAGCTGTGGACTATCAAAGGCTGATGATGCATGTACTGCTTTGAGGATGAATTGTCGTAGTCTAGTGTGAAGGCATTACTGCGTTTGGGTTTAAAGGGCGACTTCATGATGATCATCATCAGCCTGTGTTAGTCCACTGCTGAACAAAGGCACCTCCACTGTACACGACTACTAGATTAGGAGGTTTCACCATTACCCGTAGTAATTACCGTAGCTTTTTGGACCTTATCTCACCACACTAGTCCATTGCGGGTTGGTGGATGGGCCGACTTTTTGCATTATGATCACCTTACTTTTCAGTCAATTGGGTGACATGCTACCAGCAAACAGTGATAACACGACGTTGTGTCTCCGCGGTATTCGAACCCGTTTATAAAGCAATTGCGAATACTGTTAGGCCACGGAGGCGGTTATTTTTACTGAGTAATCAGACATAACGTCCTATCGTTCAGGTTTACTTGTGACTTTGGAATGGATGAATCATTAAGTCTAAGTCTATGGTATACATCCGAGTTTCAAACTCTATAAGGACCCAAAAGGAATACACCATGCTATCAATAGAACATGGCTCCTTTTAGGCGTGAGCGTTATTCAGTCGTCAGTTACGTTACAATAACTGGTTACGCGACACGAAACTCAATAACCGTTTCGTGTCAAATGAAAAAGTAGTTACCGGTGGTAGGTCCCCTTTTTACAAGGGACCGTCTGGGTGGGTACCACCACGGTGCCTATTTCTACCGCAAAGCAGTAGTGTGAAAACACTACTGTGTTCCGGTTTGAAGGGCACTGTAGCCAGCGTAATTACTGGGTAAATGAGACATATCATCCTATGTCTCACGGTAGGCAGCGCGTTGGTGATACCTGTATGACCAATGTATATGGGCGTCGGTGACCACTTTCCATCAGGTGGCCCCGACTGCTCGTCTGCCTGCGTATGCAATAAAAAATAAAATTTTTGTAAACACGTTATTCGGACGAACTAGTCGAGATAACGATAAACGGTTGATTAAAAAAAATAATTTTATTTTTCTTTAATAACCAATGCACAGTGTTAATCGCGTCGCGGCCGAGAACAGAATGAATAAAATAATATTACAAATCGATTCGGTACAAAGTTGAATATAACAAGCTTATTTTATTACAAACAATATGCCGCCGAATATCATATGAATTCTTACAAATTTTGCAAAGCGCTTACTTATCAATATATCTATTGCTGACAAAGCTTATATCTATAGGGTTACCACTCTTAACTAACTCGGTCGTCGTCATCTTCGTCCGCCAATTGGTATTTCTTTCGCTACTTGCCTACCGACGGGCCGAGCGGTAAAGGGTGTAAATCGAAATTTGCAGAGACGAGAACTAATACACATATATACCATGCTCGAGTGACCTTTCCTGAATCAAAAGTAAAATGAGAGAAAAAATAGGATTTTTTTTAATAGCGGAACCAACAAAGTCAAGAAGAAAAATAGTCATAATAACATCGTTCAAAAGTGAAAATGAATAATAAATCGTCATCATTGTAACCGTAAAATAACTTTTAAGTACCGTAGTTATATTTTTGTTAAAATCATAGTTTCATAGTAAACATCAGACAATCAATAAAACATTTTTTGATTGTAAACCGGAGTAAAGTATGCAAGAAAATTATTTATTAATAATTTTATTTATTAATTCAACTTTTCGGCATCAAACACGAAACTGTGATTTTCGTTTCGTACACGTAAACGTATGTAACCGAATAGTTAAGAAACGTTTGTAACTGTATAGTTGTAAAACTTATGTATGGATTATAGTAACTAGTTATTTTTATAACTAGTTACTAGTTACAATAGTTATAAAAATAACTAGTTATAAAACAAGCGACGCCGTCCACGTAACTGGTTTCGTTTCGTTTCTTGGCAGTGACATAACGACCCACGCCTATCTCCTATTCACACGATTCGAACCAAAGCCTTCTCGTTCTTCAGCGTCTATCAGCTTTCCATTATAATCTATGCTCATAATAAAGTAACTGAACTTAAAATAAAGAACTGTCTGTTGAACTTAGGCTACTTTTATTTATACAAATCCACGTGGACAAAGTCGCGCGCAACAAGTTTTCGATGATCGTAAAGTTAAATTTTGATTGATCGTTGTAAATCCCTAAAATTTTCTATTAAACCATCCTTACGATGATGCACAGTGGACAACCGCACCAAACGTCGCAGGAACCGTCCCCAGAACAAGCTCCAGGACTTTGCAGCCTTCGCGGAGCGCCACGAGAACCAGAGGATCCACATCTCGCCGCAGCTCACATTGGCCACCTTCCAGTTCCTGAGCACGAGTGAGTATACTTCACTTTTCCACATCATCATCAGCTTGTGGTATTCCATTGCCGGACTGACCTCCTTCTTCTTGGCAGTTGGCCATGGCTTCGTTCATCATTATCATCAGCCTGTGATAGTCCACTGCTGGACATAGGCCTCCTCTAACACACTCATATCCATTACGGGGGTTTCGGATAGTATCCCAACACGCTGTTCCAATGCGGGTTGGTGGGTGGATAGACTTTTTGTCATCTTTCTTTTTAGGGTGATCGGCCCGAACTTATATTGTTACGATTAGATAACAGATAATCAAGAACCATTGGTTCTTATATCAATGTCTTCATCATCATCATCATAAACAGACTAGCAGTCCACTGCTGGACGTGAGCCTCTTTTAATGAAGGCCAAGACGGCGCCCATTAAAAGAGCTCCTTATAGTTGCCACGCTGAGCAGGCGGATTGGCAATTGACCGATTGCACTTGTACTGCGGATCTGTCTTACTCCCACTGTAAGGCAGATCCGCCGTCGAGTGGGCGGTGGGGTCGTCACATCCCTACGCCCTAATCCTCTTCTCCTCCTATCCTGTTGTGTTTTATTTTATATTAATATCATATCAACGACGTTTAAGGAAGGAATCTCCAGGCCTCAAAAACTGGTAAACCTCCTTCCCTTCCTCTGGTATCCTGTCTATGACTTAAAACAAAAGGATAATAAGTTCCTAAAGACCTCCTTCCAATTTGCAACACTAAGCTATAAAGGAGAGATCGTTTAATAAGAATTATTTTCTAATATTCTGCACCCAATTCGGCTTAGGCTATAACTAACCTTTTGTATCACTCTCACTAGGCGTGGACGCCTTCAAGCCGGACACCGTGTCCGAGACGGTCCTCCGCCGCCTCCTAAAGCAGGACGTGATACAACACATTAAGGTCAAGAACAAAGCAAAGAAGGACCCTTGTACTTACGTCTTCCAACAAGGAAAACCGGTGAGCAGAAAATAGCAGAATATTATTATGTAACTGACAACCCCCCAACCCCCCTTGTGGGTGGAATTTCGCAAAATCCGCTTTCTTAGCTGACCTCTACTCGGCGAAAGGAATATTCCTGCCAAATTTCAAGTCGCTACGCCTTATGGTTCCAGAGATATCGTGATGAGTCAATATATAGGTGGGAATCTCTTTATACATATAGATAAAGTAGATGCTTCTGTATAAAAATGTTGTGTAACGATTCTTAACTTTTTACACAAACTAGCAGTAGGCCATGACTTCGTTCGTCATCATCAGCCTGTGATAGTCCACTGCTGGACATAGGTCTCAACTAATAAACACCCCTATCCATTAGGTGTTTTTGGACCGTATCCCGCCACGCTTGTCCAATACGGGTTGGTGGGTGGACCGACTTTTTATATGACCATCCGACGCATGAATCATCTTAATTTCATCCAATTGAGAGATCTGCCCAAATTGTGCTAACCCACCGAGAAACAACGTTAACACAAAGTTGTTTCCACGCTAGATTCGAACCCACGACCTCCGGTTTAAAGCAATGGCCTATGCCGCTAAACCACGGGGGCGGTT
The DNA here is from genome assembly GCA_029286875.1 of Lamproptera curius. Classification (NCBI taxonomy): domain Eukaryota; kingdom Metazoa; phylum Arthropoda; class Insecta; order Lepidoptera; family Papilionidae; genus Lamproptera; species Lamproptera curius. Next base: position 1,561,106 of record JAGSMT010000099.1, read on the forward strand.
CGAACCCACGCCCTCTGGATATTTGGGTCATTTATTGGTCTCTGGCGCAGTTACTGACTTCATTCCTTCACCAGGTGGACTACTTCGCGCTGGTCCTCGAGGGTCGCGTGGAGGTGACGGTGGGAAGGGAGAACCTGGTCTTCGAAGCCGGACCCTTCACCTACTTCGGTGTGCAGGCGCTCACCCAGAACATTGGAGTCGGTGAGAGTCGCTCTCTGTCTCATTTTCTCTTGTTTAGATTTCTATTTGTCTTTTTTTATAGGATCCAGATAGATCGGGATTCGAACCTGATGATAGTGATAAGACTGCCCGCTTACAAAACCAATGCACTCGTTCAAATTCAAATTCAAATATCTTTATTCAATATGAAGTGTAACACTCCTTATTGATTGTCAAGGACGCTTACCACCGGTTCGAATAGGACGCCTCCGACCTGAGAAGAACCGGGAAAGAAACTCAGCGGCCTATTTTGTCATCTTTTAAAATAATCAAATATATACATATAAATTTTCTTATGAGCTACATACATGTCTATCATACGTATATTACACTTGAAAAGCCTGGAGCGAGATTCCATTACCAGCCTGTGTTATCATTTATAAATTCATTTATGTCATAATAACCTTTAACACATAAACGTTCCTTTACTACTTTTTAAATTTATTAACAGTTAAATTCTGAACGTTGATCCTGTAATTACATTTTGTTTGTTAGTTTTAAAGGACGTAAAAAATAGCCCGCCGAGTTTCTTTCGCCGGTTCTTCTCAGGTCTGAGGCGTCCTTTTCCGAACCGGTGGTAGTGTTTGACAATCGATAAGCAAGTGTAAACTTTTATATTGGATAAAGATATTTGGATTTTTTTTAAAAATAAAAGATAACCATAACACCATGTTATGGCATCCTTCAAGCCGGAATAGTATCATTCACATAAAAGCTTTACGTCTACAAACGCCTTGGCGTTTTGTCATTTTTTGTTTTAACAAAATTCTTTCATCTTATTATAGCACTATAAGTTTTAGACTGAATAAAGGAAAAATACACTTTCAAGGATTCCGTCGCGTTTAATCACTCCATCATCAACTTCGGCCTGTGTCAGTGCTGTCTGTGTATGCAGTGGACTGATGATGATGATGATGAATCCATACTGACAAAGCGGTCAATGGTTATTTAATTGTATACTCGCTCAGTGATCGATCATCTCGATTTACATTATCGTCGTTAAGAACGCTTGATTTGTAATATTCTGGGTTGATTTATTTGCATAACTCACTGAATTGGTTAAAATATAGATAATGTGGTCCAGTCGATTACGACTACGGCGGCCGATCTATATTAGAGATCAGCTAACAACGCAGGAGATTTCATAGTGCACAAGTGTACGCGCGAACACAGGCGCACTCCCTGTTCCTTTATACTCTCAAAGCCCGATGGGACGGATAACCGACACGACTGGAAAGAGATAAGGCGCAGGACCGACGCATGGATCATCTTACTTTTCAGACGATTGGGTGATCGGCCCAAATTGCCCTAACCAACTAGGAAACAACAGTGAAAATTTATTGAGTCCCCTCCGGTTTCTAAAGCAGTTGCTTGGAGCGATTTGGGCCGATCACCCAATCTGAATTGGACCAGCGTGGTGGGATGCAATCCAAAAACCCCTATATCCAGCAGTGATCTAAAACAGGCTGATGATGATGATGACTCAATTCTTCTGTGTTCCATTCTTCCAGCCGAATCTCCGACACCGTCAGCGATGGGATCTCTGCAGAACATAAACGTGGATTCGATGCTGAGACACACTTTTGTCCCTGACTACTCTGTCAGGGCGACCGCCGAGCTGTTCTACTTGACTGTGAAGAGGTATTGCTTTGACAGAAGACTTTTATCTGAACTTAATAATAGTATCATTTTCCCTGAGTTGTTCCGCTGCTAAATGCCACCGTGGCGTATCGGCATTGGCCCTCGCCTTATAACGGAGGTCGTGGGTTCGAATGCCGCGGGGAAACAACTGTGTTATTTTCTGTTTGATTCACCTAATTGTCTGAAAAGTGAGATGATCCATGCGTCGGATGGGCATGTAAAATGTCGAACCGGCGTGGAGCTATGATATTATCCAGCAGTGGGCTGACACAGAATGATGATGATATTACGAACATACAAATATTTTAGCTTCACTTTTATATAGATTTATGTTAACTCGCTTCACTTTCGCCCCAGATCGCTCTACTTGGCGGCAAAACGAGCCACTTTGATGGAGAAGGGCGCTCTATCGAAAGGCGCCACCAACGAGCAGTTCGACACCGAAGTGGATAAGGTGAGAAATTTTTTACATTAATTAAAGTAAGCTGAAAGTTGAACTTTTAAGAAGTTATACTTTTAAAAAGGAAAACTTCTCGAGAATTTTTCTTTTACGAAGTTATACTTTTTGAGAAGTTGTACTTTTAAGAAGTTAATCTTTTTGTAAATCTTTACTTTTAACACCACACTTCTTAAGCTGTTCTTTTAAGAAAAAACTTTTTAACACGACGTAATTTACAAAGTTAAACAACTCAAGAACTTTCACTTCATAGAAGATTAACTTCTTGTGAAGATAAGCATTTTTTTCATTGTGTCATCATACTTAAATCCTTTTCAATTTTACGTTAAATTCAGAAAAAAATTATAATTATACGCACTATATATGATTTTGACTGCCTCCGTAACTCACACCATTAGGGCCTTGGCTTTAGAAATCGGAGTCGAATCCGGGGGGTACGCAATAACTTGTTATTGATGTTTCCTAGTTAGTTAGGACAATTTGGGCCCATTACACGTTTGCCTGTGAAGTAAGATAATCCATGCGTCAGATAGGCATGTAAAAAGTCGGTCCTGCGTCGGATCTCTCTCGCTCGTGTCGGTTATCCGTCCCATCGGACTGTAGGAGTAAAAGACTAGGGTTTGCGCGAACACCTGTGCACTATAATATCTCCTGCGCAGTCGGCTGATCCCTAATATAGTTCGACCTGAGGACATTATCATTACTTGACCATAAGTGATTGAAATCGTCCAATTACGTCGCTCTCCACTACCCTCACTATTTAAACCCTTGTACCGCTTAGAACCCTTCCTCGTCGACTTTTTCAACCCTTTCCGTTCGTCCTTCCTTTCCTCTAGAATCTCGAAGGTTCTACGTCCAATACGCCACCGAACTTGAGCTCAACGAAAATGCGTCGATCCAAAAGCCTGGATATCGCCAAAGACGAAAGAGAAGCTTCTGCGGTTAGAGATAAGGTCGACTTTAGCTTGATTACTAAAAGTTGTAGTAATTTCCTATTTATCATAAAATATTTTTTTTTTTTATTAAATGCAATATAATCTAGTTATTGAATTTGACTGGCAGGTTGTTTTTTTCTATTTCAAGTAAGCTACTAGGGAAGTATCGAAGGGTATGAGGTATCCGAATTTAAAAGAGTGTAAAACTTATCGTGTTCCGGGTTAAAGGGCGCTGAATGCTACTGGGTAAATGAATAACTGCCTCCGTAGCCCAGTGGTAAGGGCGTGTGCTTTAGAAACCGGAGGTCGTGGGTTTGAATCCTGCGGGGACTCAACAAATTTCAATTGTTGTTTCCTAGTTGGCTAGGGCAATTTGGGCCGATCACCCAATTGTCTGAAAAGTAAGATGATCCATGCGTCTGATGGGCATGTAAAAAGTCAGTCCACCACCAACCGCATTGGACCAGCCTGGTGGGATACGGTCCAAACGCCCTAATGGATAGGGGTGTATTAGGGAGGCCTATGTCCAGCAGTGGACTATCACAGGCTGATGATGTAGGTATGTATGTATGATGTAAATGAATATATGATATTCCGTGTGTAGTTAGTGTTTTGTTAGTTGTCGCCTTTCTATGCACTCATAATGATCAGAGCGTTGGAATAAATAAAATGATATTGTCGTTTGATAAAAATGTTATATACTTAGTCTTATCTTAGTTTTGGTCTTTTAACATTATTATTTATAATTAAATCGACACAATTGCAGCCGAAGCACGTTATAGAGCTAATGCAAGTATCCGAAACCGAAAAATCGCATATCACTAAATCAAAGATTAAGCGTCGATCGCTTCTCGAACGTTCTTCAAACACTAAATTGGCGGGAACTTCCAAAATTGCGTCCATTGCCAACATGGCGGCACGTAAGAGATGTCGATCGAACGGAAAATTACGCTCGGCCTCGAGTACAACTAGAAATTTACGCGAAAATACAAAATTGGCTCCAAATCGTAATAACGCATCGTTTCCGAACGCTTTATGCAATACAAACATGGCGTCTAGTTCAAAAATGGCGGGAAATGTGAACGAATCCAATATGGCGGATGAGGGTAGTTTGTCGTCGATCGAGTTGGACGCGTTCAGTTGTGCGGAATGTTCCAGAAATCGTTTCTGGTGGACGTACCGAGAGTTAGGAGGAAGTCTAGTGTGGGTCAGTACCATTTGTTATAGTATGCGAAACGTCTCTTTTTAATAGAATATGATGTCGCAAAAAGCGTCTGAAGTAAGTTATAAAAAAATGGGTCGCCTGTAAAATCGGTATACGGGCGAAAGTTATACGTGGCAACGTCATTTAGTGGTAGAATGATTGTAATGTGAATATTCATTCGTATAGTAGGAAGAAAGATCAACCCTCTTATTCTTTCTCTCTGTCTCTCTTTCACTTGAGCAGGCCAACTGTGCACGAGTGAGAGAGTCGCGTGCCTCTCTCTTTCTCTATGGTTGCTTAGTTGGTTGTTACGTGTGCGGCGTTGTGACACAGTGCACGTGAGTGCTTATCTATCATGAACCAATTTATAAGGCGTTGTCACGTCAATATAATAAATAAAATAGTATTCCAGGACAATAACACAACGCCATCTAGTCCCATACTAGCAAAACTTGTACTATGACAGCTAGATGACTGATAAATACATAGTTACTTTTCTATTGTAAATAAATATATATTACGTAGATACATACACCGTGGCACGAGAAAAACTATGTTAGACACAATATTTTGTCCGCGGTGTGAATCGAACCCGCACCCTTTGGCGCTCAGGGTCACTAACCACTACGCCAAGCGGGACGTCAAATAATATAGTTATTATTAAATATATTATGACGTCATAAAGGCAATCTAAAAAGAAGGTTATTTGGTTCGGTCAATAAAAAATCTAATTTATTACAGTAATAATAGAATCGAACTGCCTCCGTAGCCTAGTGGTATAGGCGTGTGCTTTAGAAATCGGAGGTCGTGGGTTCGAAGCCTGCGGGGGCTCAACATATTTTTATTGTTGTTTCCTAGTTGGTTAGGGCATATTGGGCCGATCATCCAATTGTATGAAACTTAAGACGGAGGCAGTTATACACGGAGGCTTTTTATACTTTATTGAACAAAACGACATTACAATTATAAAAGTGTTTACTAATATGTCTTATTTGTCTCGGACGTTGGCAAAAACTTTTGTAGTAAAAATCATTGGTTGCAACATACACCGGCCGCGTTTCAGTATATAATATTGCCTATATTATGTGTAGGTTCTTAACTTGTATAAATAGCAGTTACTATCGAGAATAGCGTAATTTTCTTATGCTCTTAATAATGCGTAATTACTATTTTAGACAACGATCGGACGGTCAAAAAGAAACGAACTTCCTTCCGAACGGACTCCTCCCTCCTTTCCATTCACAATCTATCCTCTAGCGAGAACCTAATCGATTCGGAATCGATTGACCTCGATGCGCCACAATCGTTAAATCAACCGCAAGATGACAATCGACCCACCGAAACGAATAACGAACAATCGATCATCGAATCGGATTCGATACGAAATCGATTTCAATTGGAATCGATGGAAATCGATTCCGATTGTGATTATAATCTGTGGAACGAAATGCGAACAAGTGAGGACAGATGGCGCGAAACTCAACTGTTGGTGGTGTCACAGTTGTCAAGAATAATACGGATTTTGGAGAAGAAAGATATGACTTGAGTGTGGGAATATTGTAATAGTTTAATATAATATAAATTAATCGATATTTTATTTACTTTAATATAAAAAGGTAACATATATTCGTCATCTCTTTAAACCTGTGTCGATATTTTCTTCAGTAGAATTTAAAAAACTTACGTATATTTGAGATCTTTTTAGCCGATGTTATAGTATTATTTTCTGCCTAGTTAGTGTTGATAATACAGAGTAATATTCTCCTATACCGCTTGGTTTATTTAAGGTCGTGTGTTCGAATCCTCCATTACCAGTCGTTTTGCGTTATAACTGAACAGACTTCCGTAGTTACGATGTTTGACAAGCATCTATAGGTGATTTTTGGTTAAGTACAAACCTAAAAGTAGTTTGTTCGGAATCAGCAACATAATCCAATAATTATTTTTTTATTTCGATTATATATACATATCAAATCCACTAATTTACGGATGTTTCTGGTTACTTAATGAAAAGAATAAGAAACGTCAGGAATAAATATTTAAGTAAGTCGAAAAATCCAAAATTAGTGGATTGATATGTATAATCCAATAAATCGATTTTTGAACTAAGTTAACTTTTGTCCAAAAACCCGTCAATATTTTCGCTGAGACAATTGTGCAGAAATAACGTTTGTAATTTAGTAATAATCTTATAATTTTTCAGTTTAAATATTTTTAATTTAATTTTTCGTATTCAATATTTTAATGTGAAACTCTTGTGTGTGTGAGGTTCGTACATATAAGAAATCGTTAATAAGAACGATGCCTGTGCATAATTTCGTATCTTTAGATTATTTCTCGTAACAACTCCCTGTGAACTTTCTTTAACATAATTACATTTTATTTGCAGTTGCTACAATCGGTCGATGAGGATATAAGCATTAGCGGCGAGCACAAGACACCCTCGCGCCAGGTAATTGTCGTAGTTCGTAAAACTTTGTCCTCTTAATCTCTTGCAGGCAATTTTAAATGTTGTGCTTTAACGAATCTTCACGAAAATAATATTTAAATTCTTGTCAAGAAATAAAACCTTATAAAATTAATTTAAATAAGTAATAACATACCATTTTTTTATAATTTAAAACGCTGCATTGATTATGGACAGGGCGTGTCAATTACTCGGAGAAGGCCGTGGATTCGAATCCCGCGGGGAAACAACTTTGTGTTGTCGTTGTTTTCTGGTTGGTTAGAATAATTTTGGCCGAACACCATATTGTCTAAAAAGTAAGATGATCCATTCGTCGGATGGGCATGTATAAAGTCGGTCCACCTACCAACTTGCATTGGAGCAGCATGGTGGGATACGGTCCAAAAACCCCCTAATGGAGAAGGCGTGCATTCGGGGAAGCCTATGTCCAGCACTGGACTAACACAGGCTGATGGTGATAATGATTATGAAAGACCCGCACATCTCATCATTTATTCCATCTCTAGCCAAACTACTCATTGAATTTACATAATAAAAACTAATGTTAAACTCAATTTACGCCAAAGTAGTAAATATCCCTATTAATTGACCATAGCTTAGTGAGGAAATACGGCGCTGATCTAACAAAAAAAAATCTTGTATTCATTGATATTTGATATTTAAGAGCCCACTTCGCTTACCTAATTACTATCGTTAATTTGAATTTTTTTCTCTCTTATACTCTGGCATTCACACAGGTATCGCCCAATCCGGTGCCGGTATCAGCTTCGCCTCATACAAGGGCGTCCTTCGAATCGCGCGCCTCCCCCGAGCCAAGGAACGGTGATATATACGCGAGACAGGATGAACAAGAAAAGTTACTCAAGTGACAAGAGAAAGGCTACTCTGATAAATCGCTCTCTTCATGTTGTGTAGAAAATCGGTTGTAAGTAAAGTTGTTGTAAAAGTAATATTGTTTGCGTCGAATAACTTCTCTGTTTTATGGGACGGATAACTTCTGTTATTGTCTTACACGTGTTAAACAACATTCTCTTCGTATATTATAGTTGCAACTAGAATGCGTCTACTAACTTCTCTGTGTGTTATAAACGCTACGAACAACTTCGGTAATTGTGTTACACGTGTTAAAAAACTCTACTTCATATGTTACACTTTGTGTTCGTCTAAGGACTTCTCTGTGTGTGATAAACGCTACGAACGACTTCTCTGATTGTACTACACGTGTTAAACAACTTCTCTACGTATTCCGGTTGCGACAATTAACTTTTCTAAGTTTTTATGCGTGTTAAACAATTTTACGTTGTTGTACTACTCTATTTAATGTGCGTGTTTCGAACGTAATGAACAACTTCTATTTTGATACACACGTGTTAAACAACTTCTCTGCTTGTGATACTAAGAACTTCTGTATATGTAGGACGCGAGAAACGGAATATAATCTATTTACGGTAAATTTTTTGAACGTTATGACAAACTCTCGAAATCAATGATTAACTCTCTCTGAGTTTTAACGTGATTTTTTCGTGATTTTGATCAGATTGGAAAATACTTAACCTACTTCTTTTTCAAGCGAAGAATAACTTCCGTAAACCTGATTCTCGCGTCACAGGAATTGAGACAAATTTAATACGTACGATTATTACAACACGCGTCTGCCAACTTCTCAACAAATATTGCGAAGTAAACATGCCTTACTCATTCTAGTAACATCCAATATATAGATACGAGAGCAGCTATGAAATTTTACAATGAACGTATAATGAATAATGTTATTTATGTTTATTATTTTCATATGTTGTATTTTATCTTTGATTGTATATATATGTGTCATAGGGTCGTCTGTCGTTTTATAACCGAGGCTTAGAAAAGTTGCGAATTTATTGAAACAAAGAGTCAATGTCGAAATGGATAGTTGCTGCAACGTCATTGGTTGAATATCGCACGTTAATTAAAGATGGCGGCGATGCACCAATCAGATTGCGCCATTATGTTGAATTTTGTTCTGATTTTTCGAATTCCATCGGTTGGTTCTAGTTATTGTGATATGAAGGAAGATTCAGTATTATATTACATTTATATTGTTCAGTGTTTTTCAACCTGTAATGTTTAACTAGTTGGTTTTTTTAATGGTTTGATTTTAGTTGTTAAGTATTATGTCTGCTTATTTATATAGTTAATTTTCTCGCGATCGATTTAATATGCGAAAGAATATATTCCTTGTAGTATACTTTAACATGATAAAGTATTTAAAAAAAGGGGAGAAAAGTCGAATATATGAGAAAAATTTAATTAAATGCTGTAATCGTTTAATTATAATAATAAATATGGTATTGATAATTATTAATATAAATAATTATATTGTAAACTGAAAGTGAAATAATCATCGTATTTTTTTAAACCCATACGTCCATACCGTTGCTGGCAACACCATCGAACGTTAGGTACTTAGTAACAATGTTGCCACACTCGTGTAATTGTTGTTGTGTATTAATAGATTTGTTGTCTCGTTGATGTCGGGATGCACTGTTGTTTAGGTATAGTTTGCACCGCGAATATTTTAAGAGTATTATTTAGGTGTATAGAGTTAGGGCTTTTACTAAAAATGGAAGAGAAACCGTTTTTTTTATTTGTTTTCCTATTTTGTGCGGGTAACCTAAAAACATGTTGTTTTATCATCAAAAAAAATTTTTCTTGCTTTTTAAAATTGTGACGCGTTATATCATTTATTTCTTTTTAAAATAATTTTAATTTTTAGAACCGGTTACAGTTAAAAAAAACCTGTAATGTCCGATTCGACGGGCTTTAATTAGTGTAAGTGTTTAGAATATAAATACAACTATCGCCAACTGAATACTTCCTAATATTTTTACAAACGAGTTTAAGGAAAAATTCAATTAAATCTTGTGGGCTGTATGTTACTAAGTGTTATTTTTTGTTCCTTTAGCCTTTAAATTAAAAAAAAAATACACGAAAAAATTAAAACTGTCAAATGTCAAATTTACCCGCCTAGTTTATTCTAACGTAATGTCAAACCATGTTTGTGTGAAATTAATTTCTTTTACTACTTCGTTGGTGCTTCAGTGTTATTATTATTTTCGTTTTGTTTAAATGAAAAGAATCTCGCAAAATTCTAGTCCTTTTAGATGTACTTTTGCCTGAAAATCTTTGTGTTTTTAGTCATAGATCTTTTTTTCGATTGTTATTTTTTTAAAAGTACATTGTGATACACGTCGGCCTATAAAAAGATCTACTTAGCGATATTATTCTATTGATTATATGAAAGTATAGCGACAATAAATATTATTTCTCTTCTTTAACTATAATTTTCTTTATTTGTGTCGTATTTTTTTTTTGTAAATTTATTTAGGACTTTTTTAATTAATGATTTACCTTTCCTACAAAGAACGTTACCCTCCAACTTTACTTACTGTAAAAATAGATCTATTACAAGCTTTTATTGTCCGCTACTTTCTTTTATTAATTTATATTTAAAATATGTCAAATAATATTAATATCAATAAATGAAATAATTCTACAAATACAATCATAAGAAGCCCCATAATGATATATTTATGAATGAACTAATTGTGTCAAATTTTTATCGATTGATTGTTCCCTGAAATTGAATGAAATTTATATCTAAGAGGTAATATCAGCGTCTATAAATAACTTATTTTCATCAACCGACCATTAAATTGTATGAAATAGTCAAGATACATCTTTCACAATTCAAATAATAATATATAGCAAAGAGAATACGATAAAATTTAATGTTTTTTATTTAATGATGATTCGTTACGAGTACATTTGGGATCTACGTCGAGTATGATGTGAGATGTTTAAAAACGACGTAACCATGGCAACGCTTTGGCGCGCTCTCGTCGGTTGCCATAGCAACCAGCGGCCATTAGAAATAACTGTTACGCCGTTGCTATGGGTTACGTTATTAACTAATACCTCATATTAAACATGGCATAGGTTATTTTGTAACGAACCTTTCGTATTTATACACACACTTGTGATATGTACTTAACTCGTGTTTAAGGAATTATAAAGGAATGTGTACTTAATGTTTTTTATATGGAATAACCGATTTTGTGCCGTCTCTTGTAAGCGTCAAATTAACAGATTAAAAAAAATATTGTTACAATTTTTTTGTGTAAATGATAGTTGTGTGAAATATTTACTCTAGCATTGAATTTTACAAATTATTTATTGTGTATGTAATAGCTATTCTGTTTAATTATTACTTTTATTTACGCGATTATTATACATATCAAATGCACTAATTTACGGATCTTCCGCGTTACTTAAATATATTTATTCCCGTCGTTTCGGATTCTTTCCAGCATCCGTGATCACGGGCAGACTAAGTTGGTATATGTCTGTATCTCAATGTATTGGAATATCCGTCAGAGTTTTTATTTAAAACTTAGTCTGTATAAATATATTTGAATAAAGCGGAAAATCCGTAAATTTGTGGATTTGATATATTCTGTTTAGTTTATTCTTTCATTGAAAAATTTGGAATAACATTGATATATTAGTTCGATTGAAAAAAGGGAAATTGTATAAAAATATGTTTAAAATGTTATTTCGTGTATTTATTTTCAGGTTAATTTGACGCTTGTTTCTTTTGTTATTACTATGTTTTGTGATAATAGGAAGATGGTGAAATAAGATGTTAAATGTTATAGTTATTTGAATATACACAGAAATGTATTAAAAAGATTACAGATAAATACTAAATATAGTCAAAGCGCGGTTTTGATAATATTTTGAGAATATAATTATATTGTCTTGTTATAAATAATTTGTATAAAATAATTACTTTAAATAAATTGTTTCTTTGCAGTGAGTTAACGCCATCTTTCTATTGTTGTCAAAACGCGAAGTTATGTGATGCATTTAGTGTAGTGCTAAAACATCGATGTTTTAATTTTATCGAATCGATTTTAATTTTAAGTGTAATTATTGTGTTGCCGTTTTATTTTTGTGATCATTAAATTGTTGTGCGCTTGGCATACTGTACGGACGTTTCATTTTCCCACTTCTTCTTTTTCCTTGGCTGACGCCATTCCTTAGGGATAATAGGTGAGAAAAATAAGTGCGGTAAGTACATATTAGGGCTGTTTAAAACGAATCATCATCAGCCTGTGTTAGTCCACTGCTGGACATGGCCTGCCCTAATGCGCGTCGTCTCCATTAGGGGTTTTATTGTAGGTATCCCACCACGCTGGTCTAACGCGGGATGCACCCACATTTTACATGCCCATCCGACGCATGCATCATCTTAGTTTAAAAATATGAAACTAGAGGCAATAACTAATGATAATATACGAAGCATGTTTATAAGGCAAAGATAGCCATATTGACATAATTTCCTTGAATATTTAGGCAATTGTCATAAAGGGGCACCAGTTTTTGAAAATATTCGATAATACATATTTATGAGGAGGGTCCTCATAAAATTGTGCAAACTGATTTGTTAACCACTGTATCACAATATTCACGGAAATTATGTACAAAATTAGCTTAAAGTACAGGCTTCCATGTAAAAATATAATTCTTGCGATATATTTGCAAGGTTTTTTAAATATTCCCAAAATGGTACTTAAAAAAAAGCCTCGTAATTATTTCTTTTATTTACGCGATTATTATACGTATAAAATTCACTTTTTATGGATTCTTCGCGTTAATTATATACATATATTTATTCCCGTCGTTCGGACTTTGAGGCTAACATTTTCTTTGCTGCGAGATTTGAGGGAAATACCTAATTATAAGGCGGCCAGGCAAATAAAAGTAATAAAAATTAAATTTTGTCTTTTTATTGCTGAATACAGATACATTATTACAAGTTACAATTTTTTATGTTTTTTTAATTATATTTTATAATTATTTACGCATAAATTTTAGGGTTCAAATATATTTATTTATATAAAATTTTCTACCTATTAACAACAAGACTGACGAATTTGTCTATGTACTATATTCCATAACTAAAATTTCGAAAAGAAACTTAATCAGTTGCTAAATATTCAAAAAGTATTAAACATAATAACTATTTCTTGTATACAGGTTATAAAAGGATAAAATACAGTTAATTTAAAAAAGACATACATATTAACATCTTAATATTTATAAAATTTTAATCCTAAATACATAAATAATTTAGCATGGAACACTAACTTTTGGTTTTTATTTTAATTTATAATAAATTTGCAACACTTTATGAATGGCACAATCTGCATTTACATAGTTATTCATCATGAACAAAATCTTACAATCCTCCCTCTTATCTTTATGAAACTTATTATCATCATCAGCCTGTGTTAGTCCACCGCTGGATATAGGCCTCCCCTAATACACGCCTTCTCCATTTGGGGTTTATTGGACCGTATCCCACCACGCTGGTCCAATGCGGGTTGGTGGGTGGACCGACTTTTTACATGCCCATAAGACGCATGGATCATCTTTTCAGACATTTGTGTGATCGGCCCCTAATATTCCTAACCAACCATTAAACAACGATAACACAAATTTGTTTCCCCGCGGGATTCAAACCGACGAACTTCTGTTTATAAAGCAAGGGTCAATACCGCTAGGCCACCTAGGCGGTAGAAGCTGTATATTTTACAATATTTGCCAATAGTCATTTACGTCCTATACCTTAATATAATCATTACTAAAAGTAGTTACAAAATGTTTTTATGATTATTGAAACAAAAAAAAGCTTTCATTACACTTGCTATATGTAATATTACAAAAGTTGTATAATATTTTCAGTTGTTAGACGAACATTAAAAATCGTAAGAGTCGATCGTCTACAATAACTACGTGTTATTTTACCAACAAGTGCCATAAATTATGATGCCATTCAAGAATTTCATGCATAATGATCTCCTAGTCGATATCGTCTATGGCGGCCGATCTATATCAATGATCCGCCAACTATTAAGATACTATCGATATAATATAGCCCATCCTACGCGCACTCCTTATGCGTGAAGGCATAGGCTAAAGAGGCGTATGACACGAGCAGAGAGAGACAAGGCGCAGGACCGACTTGTCACATGCCCATCCGACGCATGGATCAACTTACTTTAGTTGCAATCGGGTGATCAGCCTGCATTGCCATAACTAACTAGGAAACAACAACGAAGAGTTGTTGTCTCCACAGGATTCGAGCCCCCGACCTCCGGGTCCTAGAGCTGAAGTCCTTACCACTTGGCTACTGAGGCAGTTAAAATTTAATTAAATGGGAGTTTATCATCATCAACCTCTAAAAGTCCACTGCTGGACATAGGCCTCCCCTAATACACCCTAATCCATTGAGGGTTTGGACCGTATCCCACCACGCTGGTCTAATGCGGGTTGGTGGGTGGACCGACTTTTTACATGCCCATCCGACGCATAGATCATCTTACTTTTCAGACAATTGGGTGATCGGCCCAAATTGCCCTAACCAACTAGGAAACAACAGCGAAAATTTGTTGAGTCCCCGCAGGATTGGAACCCACGAACTCCGGTTTCTAAAGCACACGTCCTTACGACTAGGCAGTTACAAAAATATTTGCTTAATTATATTTACAAAAATGATTTCTGTAGTGAAGGACAAGCTGTAATACGTTGATAAACTAAGTGAAACTGACAATAAATCTTATATCATAAGCTGAATTATTCTTTTTTACTTTTTATTACAGTTTAAGAGTTTACATGAATATACCACACTATTAACTTTAATTAAATAACAGCCATGTTTAATCCACTTAATTTAAATATAAAAATTTTTTTGATATTGGAAATTGAGTAAAAGGACTTATTACGGATTATATCGCGTTTATTTTTTTTGCCGCTGGAAAGTGTTCGAAACGTCGAGTACTTGAATATGTAAAATAATAGCGATGAAATCCGTAAAAAGTCCTTTTATTCAATACTGTGTAGTATTCGTGTAAACAAAAGAAATAATCATTGGAAATTGAGTTAAAGTAAATAAAAATCGTACACGAATAGTTTTTAATACAATTTTACCGAACAAATAACATTTCATCCTTTTCACAGAACAATATTTAAAAAGAAAAACTAACATTGCGCACATTTTATTCCTCCAAAGGTTTACTTTATATTAAATACACTTTTACTTTTCCATTAACACTTCTAAAATATTAATTCTAACATTCCGTCTGTGTTTAACTTTGGCAGTTTCCAACATTTTCTCATAACATTAACACAATTTTTCTAATACCACAGAGTGTGCTAAGAGATAAAACTTAAAGAAACAAAATGTACTGTCACTTAGCGTCTTTAATTTGACTTTAAACTTTGTTCATATGAGAATCAAATCTATTTTGGCTTTCGTAAATTTTATTACTTCACTTAGCAATTTTTCCAAGTTGTTATAATATCATAAGGTTAACCTCTAATAGGTTTATTATTTATTGCTACTTAAATATTATTTATTTTTATAAGAATATAAAAAACGTCGGCATATTGTGAACAATGGCAGGTACCTATACGTTTTTTTTTTTTATTTAAAGCAAAAATAGAGCTTCGGCGTTGGGCTGTTTACATTGACAAGAAATTATATTTTTATGATTAAACTTATTTTTATATAAATACAATATTATTCACGATATATTAATATCTTAAACATTTCGCTCTGAAATACGAAAGGAAAACTTATTTGTACGATTAATAGCGATTAAGATTAGTCAAAACAACAATTCTACTAATTAAACATACAGACATTATAATATTTTATATACATATGTACACACTGCTAAGTAAATAGTTTACGACTAAGCGACCTTGAGTGACCAAATAATGAATGGATAAATGGATGTTCCAAACTATCTAATACTTCGGATATATCGTACACAAAACCAAACGCGACAGAATCCTTTATTATACTTTATCAGTGATAAAAATGTATTGTTTTTGTTTAAAATTAAGACAATATAAACAATTGTTTTAATGATAACAAAATAATTTGTATTTTAAGGTTATCTGTCACAAGCAGGCTCACTTTATGAAGATAAAAATAGATAAAAAAAATCCAACTTTATTGGGTAGTGTTGCCTCGCGTCCAATTAATAGAGCAATTATAAAGATAATCTGTGAAATTGCTCAGTAAGAAGCTCAGAGCAATTTTCAAGGCTTGTTAAACATTACAGATAGATTCTTTAAAGATTAAAATCAAATACGTAATTAAGTACAAGTTTTTAGTGTCAAAGAGATCTGTAAAATTGTTATTTGAACCACAAACCGGCTGCTCCTATTTTTAATCAATTATAAATGTCTACAAAATGTATTACGCATTCCTTGTAACAGCACTTCAAGCAATGCGTAACATTTCGCACATAACTGTCTCTATATGTTCATGGAAGTCCATTCATATCCATAGCGCTGTCTTAAATCTTATCACACTTAATGTTTATTTATTCGTTAATAGATATATCACTAATTCAACCACACAACACATTAGTTCCACCGCGCGTCGCAATCGCAGTGCTCAAAGAACACGTGCGAACAGTCCGAGCGACCGTCGGCGACTGGACGAAATTCGTCCACCGCTTGGCGCTAAGGGGGCGTCATGCTGCCGCCGTATTCAGGGGAAGCGCCGCGGCCTGTTTTCCCGCCAAAATGAAAACATAGATAAGAAATTCTTATTAAACAATATATATTATATTAATTAAACAATATATAGTCACAATATTACTTCTATTGCGGGTAGTTTGAGAAAAAAAGTCTGGATATTGACGTTATGTCTGTCCCAGATCGCGTATACAGGTCGGCTTTGAAATATAGCGGGAGAGATCCTTGTAAGCCGCTATCCGCGACGGAACCCTCCCCGTGAGTGATAAGTGTTACTGTGTTGGGTGGTGATGCACATCGACTCGTCCGTACTAGACATCGTGGCTGTTGTCAGTGCATCATTTTTTAGAATTCTCTTTGAAATTTGTCTAAAAATATATTTAATAACTACATGTACATACATTTATATTGTATTGAATTAACGAGCACGACGATTACCCTGCCAATAGGGTATGTTACAAATCACACTAGTAGGGATAGCAGCATACAAGCAACCGTAGTTTGCCCTCGCTTACGAGCACGGCGAAACACACACACACCCGGTACACTAAATACACCCGGTACACTAAGTACACCCGGTACACTAGGTACACCCGGTACACTAAGCACACCCGCGTTCCAGGGCGGTAGTTGACAGATAGTCGGCGTCCCGGTTCGTAAACCGTTTGTCGACGACCCTTAAGTGACACTAAAGAATGCCTAACTCAGGTACCTTCTGTACGTGTAGCCTTCGCTTTTAGCAACATCGTATTTTAAAGAATACAGATTATTTAATAAATATCATGGTCCTCATCAGATGGATAAACATTATTGTGTTTCTTTTTATCAAATATTAGTCATACTAATGAAATAATAACTATAATGGTAACTTCAATGTTATAATGACCTGTTAATTTACTTAATATTATTTTAACAGATAAAATATGTATACTCTTAAAAGTATTCTTACGATGCATAAAGAAGAAAATGAAATGCTAGAGTTTTTATCGTGACTGCCTCGTAGCCTAGTGGTATAGGCGTGTGGCTTAGAAACCGGAGGTCGTGGGTTCGAATCCTGCAGGGGACTCAACAAATTTCATTGTTATTTCTAGTTGGTTAGGGTAATCCAAGATCACCCAATTGTCTGAAAGTAAGATGATCCATGCGTAGGATGCGCATGTAAAGTCGGTCCACCCACCAACCCGCATTGGACCAGCGTGGTGGGATACGGTCCAAAACCTTCTTATGAATAGGGGTGTTTTAGGGGAGGCCTACGTCCAGCAGTGGACTACCACAGGCTGATGATGTATACGATATGTTCGACAGTCGATAAAATAATGAACTTATTTTTATCACTTATAAATATCTACTTTGTGACTATAGTATATAGTAGCAGTCCGTTATCTTAAATCTTTAGATTTTCGGGATCGCTGTGGAAAAACGTAGCCTACGTCACTCAAGGATAACATAGCTTTCAACTAGTGAAAGAATATTTCAAATCTAGTAGTTTTTGAATTCGTTAGTAGTTATTAATAGATTACTAATTTGTTAGTTTGTTACATTACACTAAACACGGAAATATAAACATTACATCCTTGAATTATTAGCCTAGATTATTTACTAAAAGGAAAAGAATTTAAATTAAGATTGATTGAAAATAAACGGATAATAAAAAGAAAGATGGCGTCGCTCACCCCGGCCTCTGCCTCGACCGCGGCCCCTGCCCCTCCCGCGGCCGCGTCACCTCCGCCCGTCACCCAAACCCACCATGTCTGTCAAAAGCATAATCAGTAATGAACCATCTAGAAGTTATAATCTATTTTACGCATAATTTTTTCTTTGAATACCGTCAGTTTCCTTTAATTTTTTAAATTATTCTTCAACATCCGTTGTAACGATGTCCTGGATACGTTTAATGCTCTGGCGCGCTTACGAGTTGACTGTGTCGGATTTTCGCGAATAGACTGTGTCACTGTGTCTATGTTTTGTTCCGTACGTGACGTCCTTGGCACCCAACCGCGGTTTCATCTCAACGTCGAACCGGTCTCCTCGAACTTAACAACCCAGTTCTAATCGTTTGAAGAGTTGGAGTGCCGTCAAAGTTGCGTAAATCTTTGTGTTCTCGAAATTTACGCCGCAACGGTTGCCGAATTGTTGTTTTATAAAACTCGCGCACACAAAACGCACGGTCCGGTCCGGTAAAACGCTCCATCGCGACTAAATTACCAGAAACCAGTTACTCCCCGCTTCCCTGCACCGCTCACGCGCGCCCTTTTCGTTTTATTCAAATTTACTTTTCAAAGGACTTATAGGCCACCCTGTACTTCGTATAACTACGAAAATGACGTTTGTCAGCGTAAAAAAAGGGCTTCACAATTTGTTGCTATTAAACGTTTTTTCTACTCATTTCAGGTCGATTAATAAATATGAAACATTTCTTCAAACGTAATCGTATGTATATTTATTGATTACTCAATTAACTTCTGTGCTACAATACTTACTCGATGACGTCGGGTAACGTTACATATTAGTATAATAAACTAGTATAATTAAAATTATCTTTTATTTAATTCTTCTAGAATTAAAGAGATGAATTATTCGCCTCGGCAATAGAAAATGCCTCTCGCTGCTGTTTACATTATATACTTATTAATTTTTTTAATACAAAATCGAGTTATTTTAATAATACCTATGTTGGTAGCGGTCTTCTCCAGATACGCCAAAGGGCCCTGGAGGGCAGGACCCGCGTACCCGCCGCGACCACCGGCCAAGAACATCCCCTGCGCCAGGCTATTCTGCATCTACAAATGATGTTATATCTACCACCTCACGACTTAGAATCATTTAATTTTATTTAGAATCATTTAATTTTATTTAATTATTATTTACTAGCTGTTGCCGGCGACTTTCTCCGCGTAGTAATGTTCCTTTTATATAAAAAGGAAGTCTAAGTTATTCTCAGTTATATCAGCTATCTTATAGAGAAAAGTCCCGTCAAAATCGGACCAACCTTACCAGAGATTGGCCAGGACAAACAGGCAGACAGACGAAAACCTTTCAAAATGTTGTTTCGTATTCACAATGTAATTATCGTAATAATTTTAAAACGTTTATTTTAATGTTTCAACCACTCCATTAATTTTTTTTATACATTACAATTTTATGCACAATTCAGTACAATGGCGGATTTAATACCAATAGGCATTCTCTACCAGTCAATCATTGAGTATTACTGTCTAAAGTTTACTTAATAAAAACAGTAAGTAATTGCTATGAGTCAACATCGTATGTTTGGGGTGCGTTCCACTTGACTCCAAAGGCGACTACGCACACGCTCGCATTTTTTCTCATTCCACTTGCATGTGAGCTTTGCGGTCTTAAAGTTAAGTGGAACGGACAATATTTTATTAAAACAAATGCCGAATATTATTTATCTATTGTCACTATGGTAAATGAAATGACTTAAAAATTAAGTTACCAAGGCCATATACAACAGCGGTCTTCAGAGCATGAATGACAATTCTTCCATCGATTGTGACTTACCCTTTTAAATTAATTTAAAAAATAATCATCATCATCATCATCAGCCTGTGATAGTCCACTGTGGACATAGGCCTCCCTAATACACTCCATCCATTAGGGGACTTTGGACCGTATCCCACCACGCTGGTCCAATGCGGGTTGGTGGGTGGACGACTTTTACATGCCATCCGACGCATGGATCATCTTACTTTTCAGACAATTGGGTGATCGGCCCATTGCCCTAACCAACTAGGGAAACAACATTGAAATTTGTTGAGTCCCGCGGGATTCGAACCGCAGCCTCGGTTTCTAAGGCATGCCTCATACCACTAGGCTACGGAGGCAAAAATAATAGTATTGGCTAATTAAGGCTAATGACTAAGATAACAAAAAGCGTTCAAAGTGATGAGAAGCAAACCAAAAATAAAACAACAAGAATACAGAAAAAATATGTATTTAATTGAAAATTTAAACTACAACAAGCGGTGCTTATCAATTAAAGAACTTAAAATTAATAATGCATAAACATATAGAAGTGGCTTATTTCAGTGCAAAACATAAAGAGACCTGTTTTATCAATTGGTGACAAACTTATTATGCAGAATTCAAGTAATGTCATGAACAATCTGACATTACTTCTTATAATTTAATTTTGCATATATATAGATTTATACAAATTTATTTAATATTCATCTTTAATGAAAAAGTTACACATATAGATTATACATTTAAATCAAAATTGAATTAAAAACTGTTTTTGCAAAACTTTTATTAGTTATTATTATATTTATTATTGTACTTATCAATATACTTTATGTGCTGTAAATTGATTACAAAAATATATTCTTTAACTTTTAAGGCAGATTCATCATCATCATCATCAGCCTTGTATAGACTGTTGGACATAGGCCTCCCCTAATACACCCCTATCCATTAAGAGGTTTTTGGACTGTATCCCACCTCGGTAGTCCAATGCGGGTTGGTGGGTTAGGTCAAGTTAAGGCCAGATTATTCTCCATTAATATTTTTTCAATACTTAAGAATATATCACAATATTTTTGCCATTTCTCTTAGTCGACTAATCACCATAATAACATTTCACAGTGCAAATTGAGGGCAAAGAATATTTTAAAAGAAAACTTTTTAAGCAAATTAGGAAATTACAAAATAAAAACTTATGCAATAGAATAATGCCAACATAAAAGTTCTGTTATAAATGTGCACACAAACTTTTTGAGATATCGGTAAACAAATATAAAAGGAAATGTGGCATGCATGTGTCATCGGTGAAAATTATACTACATTATAAATAAAGAATCCTTACCATTATAATTATTAATAAACATTTATAAAAACGTATAATTAATTCGTTTGAATATTTAATTTTTAACAAAGTTTGTTAAAAATTATAACATTTTGTATTGGTCCATAAACCTTCTGCTGGTTCGGAATATTATTAAATAGTGTAAAATCATGTTGATTGATTACTCACTGGTTTGGGGTCAATTTTTATTTATAATAATAAAGTATTTAGGATTTTGAGACATGACTTATGATAGAAGTAGTTATTAAATCAAGATGACTCAGCGTGAGCTATTCTGAAAACAATTATACAGATATTTTGACAGGGGAAGAGGAACTTTATGAACGGAGTGGAGCAATTGACTAATCAGAATTTGTCTCAAAATGTATTTATATTAAAAATATATGCGTAAATGTTTGATTTTAAGGTGATTTTTAATATATAGTTTTTAGGTTGGAAGTAATACTATATTGGAGGGACTTAGCGTGGGCTACCGGCGTTGCCCAGCCGTGGGATAGGCCGGGGGGTGGGGAGGCCGCGGTACCTGTTGTTGTTGCAACGCTTGTTGTTGCAGAGCGGCCTGCTGGGCGGCTGCGGCGGCGGCCATTTGCTGGGCCTGTGCATTTTAGAGTATATCAGTCAAATATGACATTAAGTCGACATTAAACTGCCTCCGTAGCCTAGCGGTTCGGGCTTGAGCTTCAGCAATCGGAAGTCGCGGTTTCGAATCCTGCGGAGACTCGAGAACTATTCTGGTTTCCTAGTTGGTTAGGGCAATGCGGGCTGATCGCCCAATCGCTAGTTAGTAAAATGATCCATGCGTTGGAAGGTCACGTAAAAGTCGATCCTGCGCCTGATCTCACTACGGTCGTGTCGGGTACCCGTCCTATCGGACCATGAGAGTAAAACAAGGGGGGTTCGCTTGTGTCTGCAAATAAACTTGTGCAATATATCTTCTGCATCTTCTTCATCATCTTCTATAATATAGATCGGACATCGTTTTCGGAATCGATTAGCAGGACATTTTTGAGTATGATAGATATTTATTGTCAAATCATTTGACAACTAACCACCTTAAATGACCTTAAAATCAATGCAGCCAAGCCGAGTAAAGAAAGACTTTTCCAAAGTTCCTATTTATCGTGCTCTCTCAAATAGCTTCAGTACATTTACATCTCTATATTATACAACTAGCGACCCGCCCCGGCTCCGCGCGGGTGCAATACTGATATCTGTAAAATCTATGTAAAATTATATAGATTTATCAGCGTTTCTATATAATATTAGGCATGAATCATACGTATAAACTTTCCTATTTAACCCTTAAATGGACGATTTTTTTTTACGTTTTAAAAAAATATATTTGTGTAAAAGACATGTATTACTGTCTAGGAAAAATGAGTAAAAAAATCTAGACATGAATTTACTATTTTTTTTTTGCAATAATGTGAGTGTTGTTTATAAACTACATTGATATTCAATGACATTTTCAAGTATGGGTAAAATAAGAGTGGATATTGTTTTGAAATGTGTTATTTATTCTAAATTATGATATTTATAAACAATTGCTTTTTTCGTATCACATAAAGATAACGACATTTTTGGCTTATTTTGAACGTAAATCCTGAACATTTCAGAATTGCACTCTCGCTTATCCAGCCAAACTGCCCAATGATATGTCTGATCCAATCTGACGTCTTTCAAAGGAATTGTTGACTGGTCCTCGGAACTTCTTCATTACAAGTTCTTTGTATGTGCTCCACTAGGTCGACCACGTTTAGCGCCATTTTAGGTAGACCCAATTTGCAGAGGGTTTCGCAAGTTCTAGTCTAAATGTACCCAAATTGAGAAGTTGATCATTTCTTTTATATTATTTACCTTCTGAACATAACCCATGAATTTATAACTGCGAGGTCCAGGAAATGATAAAATAAGCGCATGGTCCACTTGCTCCTTTCATTGTAATGTGATAACGACCTATAAATGAATCTAATAAGTCCACGCCCCCATGTGAGCATTGTACCTTGATGACTTTGGGGCATGGAATAGCAACTTCTTTCTTCGATTTATCAAAGCGCGTGACTGTGGTTGCTGGTTCTGCTCCTCACGTAGGAAAGAAGGTTAACGGGCTTGTTATCTTTCCACACAACAGCACTTACGTCAATATCATCCACAGTCGCCACGTTTTCCTCATAGAATCCTCTGGGTACGTTCTTTTTCATTATAGTGTTTTTGTCAGGCAATTTGCAGTTTCTCAATCGGTTTACTCTTACTGTTCCCAGTGAGAAAATTCCTTCCTTAGCTAAATAGGTGACGAGAGGCACAGAAGTATAGAAGTTGTCGAAGTATATAATGTGATTCACATTGCGTGGTACCATTCTAGCTAACCTGACGACTGTATTTCCAGACTCTCCCAAATCTGGCTCACCAGGTAAGATGTTATTTTTGGAGCCCCCTCCACTGTAAACCTCAAATCTATGAGCATATCCTTGTAGACTGCAGATGAGATATAATTTGAACCCCCACTTGTGGGGTTTATTGGGCATGTATTGTTTTATGTAATGGCTCATTTTGGTTGCACACATCTGCTCGTCTATGGAAAGCCTTTGGTCTAAGGGAACCTTTCCAAACTGGCAGTTACATTTCCTCAAGAGTCTTATTTGAATAGCCTGTCATAGTCTGGATGATCTTTGGCGAAGCATAGCGTATTGTCGGCAAATGGAGAGTGGATCTTATTTTTCAAATTTTTTAACGGCATCGTATTTTTTATGTGATCAAACCAAATTTATCACTCAGTAAGCCCTGAGTTGGAAATTTTATGATGAGTGTAAATCAGAATGCCTAGAATTTATTTAGGATATTTTCATTTATAATTTCAGGATTGGATATTGTTTCTGGGCCGCGTATAAGTTACTTTGTTCTACAATTGCTTTTTAGATCTGATGTAAAATAAAATGAAAAAAATCTACGGCGTGTTACAAGACATCAATGCTTCCGTTATCTGAGTTCTCTAAAAATAAGGCTGTCTTCACGTAACAAGATTCGTTTCCAAACCAGAGGTCGCTTAGAAATCCCTTGTGATCTACTCTGTGGTACTGCTTTCCGGCTTCCAAAATAGGAGGGTTTGGATATTTTATCGTTGTCAATTACGAGGAGGATCAGCATCCACTTCATCAGACTGGGTATTCTCATTCATCACTATTTTCAAGGTCCTGAAGAACATCTCGAGCTGAGTTGATAATAGTGACCTCATCCTCTACTTCGGAGTCCGAGCCGTCTGCCATCTTCTGAATCTTCAAGAGTTTCTAAATACTTTGTAATTTCGCTTTCTAGTAATCGCGGCACGTGAAAGCAAAATAAAAACCCTTCACCAAACATGCATTTATTTAGCAGGCATGCATTGTAGTTTCCTACAACATACCAGATTTCGCGTAATTGACAGTACATCAGTAATTTTCAAGTTTTACAACATGAACATGTAATTGAAGATATAATCAAGCAAATAAAATATGTTATTACTTACATTATATTTTATCAAGTCCGAAACAGCTTCAAAACTAGTTTCGCGCCACTAGAAAAGTTTTCAAAGTAGTGTTTTAATTTATCCCTATGGAAAGGCAAAGGACTTTAGTCCATACAGCCAGGTCTTGTTCTTGGTAATATTTTGCAAATTTTTTTAGATTTAAAGTCAGCCATGTCTTCTAGTTATTGATGTTAAGGCCAGCCATGTCTTGTCTTATTATTCCTGATCATAAGGTAAGCCAATTTTTGATGTTGACTGTCAAATATGGTCGAAGTCAAATCCATAAGCAATTATAGTAGTATCCAAACAAATTATTTGTATCAGGTGATTGTTACATATCCATGTTAAGGTAAGTCCGGAGTAAGTCCTTTTAAATGTTTTGAACTGTATTAGAAATAAATTCATAGATGATGTCATCATATCATGATTCATAAGCAAGATCTTGAAGCAGGCGTATATTTTCAGGTCTTTTGTGATAGTTTAACAGATTAGATGATAAACAAAGGCGTTGAATATGGAATTGAGGGCATTCGAAGAATATGTGGTCTAAAGTTTGATCGACGTCTGAATTGCAATATGAACAGAAGGGAGACTTAATAATGCGCATGCGGTGTAAATGTGAATTAAATCTACAATGTCCAAATCTCAGGCGGCAAAGTATCGTATAAAATCTTCTGCTTTTGTAAATACTGGATTTACAAAACCATGGAATTCCGATATCTTGGTTGATTGCAGCATACCAAGTGCCCTTTCTCGCTAAACTTTCTTGCCAAACATGTTTCCAATCCTGGTTAAGTTTTGACTTTAAAAGTGGTAGTAAATCAGTGTACGGAATAGCAACATTGTTATCAGCGCTGCCGCTGTCGCTGTCAACAATTGCACGTGCAAGGAAATCCACATACTCGTTGCCTGAGACTCCTATATGCGAGGGCGTCCATAAGAATTCCACATTGTAATCTTTTTTAGATAGCATATAAAGTATATATCTGATTTCGGTTATAATGTAGTTAGACTTAGCACAGAATTGGTAATTTTGTAAAGCCTTTAGAACACTCATGCTGTCTGTGATGATTAACCAAAATCTTTCAGAACGATCTTCAATAAATTTTAATGCAGCACAAATTGCAAGAGCTTCTGCAGAAAATATGCTTAAATTTTTGTTTAATTTAGTACCTCGTCCAAACTTCAAACTGGGTATATAGAATGCCATTGAAACCATAGCCTCCTTTTCCGAGCCATCTGTATAAATGTGATTATAATTGGGATATTGAGATATAAGGTTATAGACTTCTTGTCGATCTCTCAGTTTATTGTCTATAGTTATGCTGATGTGATTCATAATACTTTCATAGCTTTTAGTATAACAACCCCAGTTATCTGATTTAAAGATGCTGTGCTGATTGACCAGATTTAACAAAAAAGGAAGCTCATGCAAAAGATAGGGATAATTGCTTGAGAGAGGGGAATTCATAGGGAAACTATTGTTCAGATGGAAAAGTTTGTTAATAAGTGGGTGACTGTTTATAGAAAGTAATTTAAGCAATAATCTCCTTTTTAGATATTGAAACCTTAAAAATATAGGAGGAATGTTGCATTCAACTTGGAGTGAATTTATGGGAGTTGTTCTCATTGCTCCAGTAATGAGTCGAAGACTATGATTTTGAATGACATCTAATTTGTGAATAAATTGGTTATTTGAAGCAAAACAAAAGAAACTGTATTCAAAGTGGCTACGAACAAGAGATTTATATAGAGTTAAAAGAATTTTAGGGTCAGAGCCCCAGTAAGTTCCAGCAAGAGACCTCAAAATATTCAACGCTTTTATAGCTCTGTTAGTCACACAATCAACATATTTACCCCAGGATAAATTGTTTACAAACAACACACCTAAAAACTTAGCTTCCGTTTCAGCTGGTAGTTCTATATTATTGTAATATAATTTGACCTGGAAATGGCTTCCTTTACTGAAGACTAATACTTTGGTTTTCTATACTAATGTCTAAAGCAAGATAATTGAAATAGGTATGTAAATTTTTTAAACTACTATTCAATTTAGGAGCTATATTCATGGAGTTGATATCAGAGTAATATACCACTAAATCATCAGCAAATTGTAGATTACTTACATTGTGATCTAAAATTAAGTTAAGTTTGTGGATATACAATGTAAAGATTAAAGGACTTAGAATGCTGCCTTGGCAGGTGCCTTTATAGGAGAAACGTGGACCAATGATCTTGTTATGATATTTAACAAAGACTTTTCTACCATGCAAGAAATCAAATATCCATTGACAACCTTAACAGGCAGACCAATGGCAACAAGTACAGAAGACAGAATATGATGATTTACATTATTAAAAGCCCTACAACATCAAAAAATACACTGACCAAAACATTATTGGATTTGAAAGCTTGGAAGATGTCCAAATGTAAATGAGCAATACTCTCTCTTGAAGATCTGCCCTTTCTAAAACCAAATTGATTAGAAGGTAATATTTTATTTAATTCTATAAAATGCTCTAATCTTTGTTTCAATAATTGTTCAAATATTTTCCCCACACAAGATGTCAAAGCAATAGGTCTATACGAATTAAAATGAAATTTCTCCTTGTTAGGTTTTAGTATGGGGACTAAACAATCAATCTTCCAATCATCTGGAATCAGAGTTTGTTGCCAAAGAAGATTGAAAACATTTAAAAGTATTGATTTGGATTGAGTGGATAAGTGTTTTAGCATTTTATAAGAAACAACTCGTCTAGGCCAGCTGTTGTGTCTCTTCTAGATGATATTGCTGACGTTAATTCGGCAAATGAAAATGGTTCTAAAAAGTAGCTGTGATTTGGGCAAGACCAATATTGATTTTCAAAGAAGGATGCTGGCTCAACAGTATCTGGAGTATATTTTTTAAGAAAAGTGTAATCCAATCATAATTGTTATCAAGCTGAGATGAGGGTGTGTAAGTTTTGTTAAATTTAGCATATGTGACCAAATAATTGAGATAGGGGTAGTTCTGTTGAAGGATTCACATAATTTGTTCCAACTTAATCTTCTTTCAGACCTAATAATGAATTTCTTCTTAGCTTGAAGCTTTTAAAGTTTATATAATTCTCTTCCGTTGGGTCTTTTTTGAATTGTAAGTATGCATTTTTGCTATCTAGAAGAGCTTTAAAACAATTTGAGTTCCACCATGGGAGTGGATTTCTTTTTTTTTTTGTGTTTGGTTTCAGACGAGAATTATTATGACCAGATGAAGAGCAAGGAAGAGATTCTGATTAGAGCCATGTTTAAACATTTAATTAGCTGTTATATGCTAAAATAGGATCTTGACTATTTAAGGATAAATAAGAAATAACAGATCAACTTTAGAAGAATATAGATCCCAATCAACTAACTTCAAATTACAAGAAGAAGGGAGAGGACTACTATCAGGTATATCTGTAGAATAAGAATTATTATAACTAAGTACAATTTTTGTTATTACAGGAAGATGATAGCTGCCTAATGGATCATTGTGACCATCCAGTTACATTGCAAAGAGATTGAAGGAGAAACAATGGTTAAATCCAAGACACTAGGTTTCCATATGTGGAGCCGACTGTAGTCACATGACCATCATTCAGTAAGACTAAATTGTTGTTATGAATGACATCTAGAATGTCCCTGCCCTGCAATCAGAGGTCTTGGCTGCCCCAGAGAATATTATGACATTAAAATCCCCGCCAAGAACATTGGCTCAGGGAGACTTTAATTAAATTATTAAATTTATGTGGTGAGAATGGAGGTTGCAATTACCTGGAC
Organism: Lamproptera curius; assembly: GCA_029286875.1. Classification (NCBI taxonomy): domain Eukaryota; kingdom Metazoa; phylum Arthropoda; class Insecta; order Lepidoptera; family Papilionidae; genus Lamproptera; species Lamproptera curius. The sequence continues at coordinate 1,589,751 of JAGSMT010000099.1, forward strand.
TGTAAAGGCTTACAATAGTTAATTCCTTGCAGTTTGAATATTTAATCCTAATAGCTATATTTTAAGGGAATCATCATAAACAGTATTTACATTAGAGTAAAAGATGGATCTATGTACTATTATGGCTACACCATTGTGTGAGTTTCCAGAGTCTAGTCTTACACATTATAATTACTGCAATTTAAATTTATGATGAGGTTTTAGCCAAGTCTTGCAAATAATGGCCACAAGAACATTGTGGTCTAAAAGAAAATGGTTAAAATATGTTGATTGTGCAATATACTCTGAGCATTCCATTGTACTATATTTAAAGTATCCATTAAGTTATTGAAGATTGATTACTACTTTGCTTTTTGAAAGAATCTTTAGGACATCTTTTATAGTTTCAGAGCAAATTTTGATTCATTGGTCTTGTTAAGAGTGATTAATTTAACAATTGATTCAGTAATGGTTTTAAGAATTAATTTGAATTAAGTAATAAAAGGAATTGGTCTGTTTTACTGTCGAGGGAAAATTTGTACTATTAAGAGCTTTGCATAACTTTTGTTTTGAAATTTTTCTTTGTTAGCTTGAATTTTTCTTTTAACAGGGCAAATTGAAGATATTGAAATATGATTGCCTTTACAATGGCAACAATTAGCCTCTTTGGGATTAACATAACAAGATTTAAAATTGTGATTTTCTCCACAGATGGAGCACCTTTCAGCGTTTTTACAGAAGTTGGCTATATGATCATATCTCAGCAACGGAGGCACTGTTTTACGGAGGTATGTCACACGTACTTCAAATCTCCAGCTATTTAGGTCAACACTCTCTGGTAAGTTTGGACAAGAAAATGTGATGGAAACAGTTTTTGTCGGTTCAAATTTTATAGTACCGTTCTCGACAATCCTATGCATGAAGCGTCTGATTGATACTATATTTTTTGTGCTGGTCATGGCACTATATATCTCCTTGTTTGAAAGATCTATCGGCACATGACTAATCACGCCAATTGTTTCTGTCGCGGCAGCTGGTATGCTTGCATATAGTTTGTGGCCATCCAGAAACTTTTTATTATTTAAAGCTGCATTAGCCAAAGCGGGTCTCTCAAATATTACGCCTATTTTACCTTTGTTAATTCTTTTTAATTGTTTCACGCCTTTATTATAGCGTTTGATTGCGTTGGCGAGAGACATCATGTCCCTTGAGCCTATTGGTTTGTCTTTGTCTGTGCTTTCCAGGAAAACGATATATTCAAAATTGCCACCGTCTTCAGGATAAAAACGGACGTAGTTGGGTAACTTAAATGGAATATACTTATCAGCATCATCTTCAGACATAATAGATTCCGACTCCGAGTCCCTCACCGCAGCGCTTTCCTCGAGTCTCCTCGGCATCCTCCTTCTTTTACGTCGTTTTCTACGCGGGACATCGCGGTAACAACCACACACCACTTTATATGAAAATAAAACTTTCAATAATAACTATTTGTATTATTTTCAATTAAACTTTAAAAAAGGCGCCCTTTTAGTTTGAACTTTACCGCGCTTTTTTTTTCAGTTTTCTTCAAAGTGACATTTGACATTCATTTATTTTTAATGCATAAAAATATTGGATAGTGCCAACATTAAAAAAAGTACAAAATTCGTTCAGAAATAAGTCCTAGTTGTCAAAATTAACAAAAAAATAAAATAAAGATAATTTTATCTGTGATGTTTAGTATGTTGTTTAAAAACAACATTGTCCATTTAAGGGTTAACCACTCTCATCTATTAAAAACTGCATCAAAATCCGTTGCGTAGTTTTTAAGATTTAAGAATACATATGGATGTAGGGACAGAGAAAGCGATTTTGTTTCATACTACGCAGTGATGACATTATTAATCTGGTCATTTGACACTAAACAATAAAGTTTCATATTAACGTATATGAAAATGTCATTAATTTTAATACGATCATTCGTTGTCATCGTATTCCGATAAAGATCCGAGTTTTCCCGAAGGAAAATAATTTCTTACTATATCTATAACAGTCTTTTATATCAAGTTTACTATGTTTTGACCTTTCTCATCGTCATCATCATCGTCATCATCAGCCTGTGTTAGTCCACTGCTGGACATAGGTCTCCTCTAATGCACGCCTTCTACGTTATTTTACATTTCTAACGCAAATCAATTATGGACAACGGCAAAAAGACCTTTTGGAGTCTTTTTTGAACAAGTGTAATAACTGCGTGAAGGAGTCTTAACTGGGCAACGAGCAGACTTGGGGAGTTTAAACAAGTCTTGGGTTCGAATCCTGTACAAGCTGCAGAAATCAGTAGCTATGCGTAAAATATGTTATTAAACTAAGTCTCGATGTATTAGAAGCTGATCCCACGACAATTTGGGAAAAAGGCAAGCGGATAGTGCGTTTTGAAACTTTGTAATATTGTTTGATTTTTTGAGATTGGAAAACTTTATTTAATTAAATTATTTAACGATACTTTAACTGCCCTCGTAGCAGGTATGGGCGTGTGCTTCGGAAATCGGCTATAGTAGGTTCGAATCCTGCAAGGAGACGACAGCTTTCCGTCTTTTACACGGCTGGTCTCTAATATAGATCCGCCGTAGTATCAATTTGAAAGACTATTAATAATTCAAAACCTATATGGAGAAAATTTTTAAATATTTTTCTATATTCTAAATAAAAAGTTTTTCCAAAACTTTCAATCCTTTCGTCTCTTCAATGTCTATCTCAAACGTTCTGCCTTTCTAAATATAATAGTGACCAACTTTCTCTAAAATTTGTCTGCAAACATCGCAAATGTTCGTGCACGTACCTGGACGCTTTGCTGCACTGCGCACGGCTGCTGCATGGGGGAGGCGGCCTGCGGCAATGGCGTTTGGGCCGTTTGCTGTTGGCATTTGTTGTACACCGTGTGACCCTGGTGGTGGAAAGTGAACGACGATTCGATACAACGAATAAACGACATGTTATAGAAGCCAAATAAGAGAAGGATAAGATAATTCAAGCAGAAATATTTGCGGTAAGTGCTAGCAGCAGTGGATTTATACTAGAGGCAGTTGGGGCCTAGGCTCAGGTCTGGCAAATTTATTAAGATATCAAAATATATGGTATAATTTTATTATAAAGGTATACTAGAATTTTATTACGTGGAATAAAATTCTAGTATTAGGGCGGATTATTTCGATGCCCAGAGGCAACATTAAGTTTATATCCGGCCCTGGGTGTTGGGTCCCTTTTTACAGTCTTGGGCGGTACCTCTGCTTTGCTTATTTCTGCCACAAAGCAGTAGTGTAAAAACACTATCGTGTTCCAGTTTGAAAGGCATCGTAGCCAGCGAGGTTACTGGGTAAAGGAGACGTATCAGCCCATGTCTCACGGTGGGCGTAAGTGATACCCCTGATTTGGGCCGATCACCCAATTGTCTGAAAAGTAAGATGACCCATGCGTCGGAGGGCCATGTAAAAAAGTCGGTCCACCCACAACACGACCAGACCAGCGTGGTGGCATATAGCGTGGAGGCCTAGATGTATCGTATTCAGTATTAGATATTATAAAAACACAGTAGCACGTCAAACAAGAACGGATGCAAAGGCTTATTTATCTGTGGCCGTCGAGCTGAAAAGGTTTAATATAAGAGTGCCCTTTTGACTTTTCATTACCTTCTCAGTGCATTCCTATTGCACGTCCCTTATTGAAAAACTCACCTGCAAGTCCGCCAGTAGACCGTGCCACTGGGTGACCTTGTCGTAATGCCTCCGCAGCAGCTCCTCCTTCCGCTGCAGCTCACACTTGAGCTCGTTATTGTCTTCCTTCACCAGGAGTTCGGGCTTCATTGCCGACAACAAGAACCTGTGAAAGACTTAAATTGTATCTTCTCGGATAATTACTATCTAATAATTTCGCTGTACAGACCCATTAATTGGAGGACAATCTGACTTTAGTATCTTAGTCGGAATGCATAGGCAATAGCGACGTCGGCGGCCAATCTATATAAGCAATTAGCCATCTACGCAGGTGATATTATATTGCACAAATGTTATCACTCACTAATAGTTTTGAAAAGTTATGGACAAACTAGAAGATCTTTCTTTATCCTATACTGGTCTTTATAACCCTATTCATCGCTCAGCAGTGTGTCTCGTCATTTGATACATCCAATGCGTTACCTTCACCGTCCTTATCTACAAAGTCTCAATGGCTTTTTTGTTCTCGCAAGTAGGTACTCTTATAAACTATGCCCAGGGAAGTCATCGATCATTATAACATCATCATCATAAACGGCCTTTGGCAGTGCACTGCTGGACATAGGCATTTTGCTTTTGTTAAAAGAGTTGCTCATAATTGCCACGCTGAGCAGGCGGATTGGCAATTGATTTAATTACACTTGTACTGCCGATCCGTCTTATTCCCACTGTAAGGCAGCTCCGCCGTCAAGTGTCATCGATGTCATCGATCGCAAATACAATATACGAGCTCCTATTGTTCGTGACGTAAGACGAGGTATTTTTTGATGTTCTTAGAAGACTTGGACACCTTCAGATACTAATACGCACCCTCTTCCTTATTTCTCACAGTTCGATGGGACCGACCCATGCTTAACACGAGTAGAGAGATCAGTCTCAGGACCCGAGTCTCACTTGCGAAACCGACGCATGAATCATCCCGACGTACAAGCAAAATGGGTAATCAAATCGCATTGCTCTAACCCACTAAGAAACAATGGCTAGATTTAAATTTAATTATAAAAACTTGCCATGGTCTCATTACTTTACCATATACAGAAAAAAACCTTTTTATTGTCTCTGTCTTTTAATTCTCGCGTCAATATTAATAAAACTTGATAGCAAGATCAGGTATTATTATTTCCGTTTTTATTTAAATAAATATATTACGCCTTAACTGCTCACAAAATTTCAATTTTATGATCCGAAATAAAAATCTCGTAAAATTCTTTCGTAAAAAATAAATTAACAATAGAATTCTAAACTTACGAAGAAGACCTTTAAGAACGAAAATATTTAAGAATCGGCAGACTGAAAAAGTTGCTACAAAGAAAAGTTGAGTCACTGCTCTAGAAGAATCCGGTACCTCTTCTGCAAGAAGAACGCCTCCATCTGTCTGGCGTGGTCTATGAACCTCTCTACTTCCACCTTCACCTCCTCCTTCTCGACGCACGGAGAAGCTTCCTGCTTCGTGAGCACGTTGAGACATGCCTGAGTGAAAATCATGTGTAAATATTACTTTTGACACGTAAAATATATTATACTGCTGTATCCGTACTGCCTCCGTAGCCTAGTGGTATGGGCGTGTGCTTTAGAAACCGGAGGTCGTGGGTTCGAATCCTGCGGGACTCAACAAATTTTCAATGTTGTTTCCTAGTTGGTTAGGGCAATTTGGCCGATCACCCAATTGTCTGAAAAGTAAGATGATCCATGCGTCGGATGGGCATGTAAAAGACGGTCCACCCACCACCCGCATCGGACCAGCGTGGTGGGATACGGTCCAAAACCCCTAATGGATAGGGTGTATTAGGGAGGCCTATGTCCAGCAGTGGACTAACAAAGGCTGATGATGTGATGTGACTGCTGTATATCATATATATATATAAGACTGTGTCAAGCGAGACATGTCCACATTTAACATCGACACCAAACGCTGGGAGGAGCTCGCAGAGGATAGGATTGGATGACGTAAGAGTGTGAAGTGGGGTCGAGCTCACCACGATACAGCCTGGTTTCAATTACTGGCGGATAGGAGACATAAGAGACACACCGGCACCACCACCCTGCCTAATTCACATTTCTCCTGCCGCTGGTGTAGAAGACAATGTCGCTCTCGAATTGGCTTATATACCCACGAAAAGAGGTGTTCCTCTGATCAGACATATGCTTAAATTGTCTGTAAAGATGCAAAGGCCTTTGATGATGCTGTATATCTTAGTTTTTGTCTATAATTTGGTAATGAAAATCGAAGGAGAGTTGCATGATGTGGAAATAATCTAGCAGTAACCTTCAGATGGTTGCTGGTAGGTTTTTACAGTGACCGTCTGGGTTAGTACCACCGCGGTGTCCGTTTCTACTGTAAAGCAGTAGTGTGAAAACATTACTGTATTCCGGTTTGAAGGGCACCGTAGCCCGTGTATTAACTGGGTAAACGAGACTAAACATCCTATGTCTCAAGGTAGGCAGCGATGGTGATACCACTAGTATTGCCTATGTCCATGGGCGTCGGTGACCACTTCTCATCAGCTGGCCTGACTGTTCGTCTGCCTGGTTAGGCAATTGACCAAAAAAGATAAACTGGGGTATATCAGTAAAAAATACTAAAAGAAAAATCATTTTAAAATACTTTCGGCTACTATTTTTTTTTAAATATAATAACGCGTACGTTAAATAATTTACGTCCCTATAACGTGTTAAGACATGCTCTGCGTTTTTATTATTCTATGTCAACAAATCGGAGGTTAAGATCCAAAATAACACAATCTATAGATTAGGCAAATCAAACTTGTAATAAATTGAAATAAATTTTCATTGTTGTTTCCTAGTTGGTTAGGACAATTTAGGCCGATCACCTAATTGTCTGAAAAGTAAGATGATCCATGCGTCGGATGGGCATGTAAAAAGTCAGTCCACCCACTAACCTGCACTAGACTAGCGTGGTGGGATGCGGTCCAAAAACCCCCGAACTGATAGGGGTGTTTTAGGGGAGGGCTTTTTCCAGCAGTGGACTATCACAGGCTGATGATGATTAATGAATATGAAAATATCACCAAATTAATACGATCATTCATTGACAGTTCGGGTGTCGTCGTATTCCGATAAAGATCCGAGTTTTCCCGAAGGATAACAATAGATTTCACAACATCTGTACGAAGATGGATGGACTGAGAACTAGAATGGCATAATCGGTCATATTTTTCGTTAAATACTTTATTCATTTAAAACAAGGCTCAATCTACCGAACATTCGTTATCTCTGTTTTATCTACACAAGGAAACAAACAAGTAACAATATTTTAAAACAAACTACACATAAAACACGTTCCCGGTGTTTGAAGACTAGCAGTTGAATTATTGTTTTATAATTTACTTACAAACCCCCAACCCTCCTTGTGGGTGGAATTTCGTAAAATCAGCTCTTAGCTGAAGTATACTCGTCGAAAGCAATATTTCTACTAAATTTCAAGTCGCCACGCCTTATGGTTCCAAAGATATCGTGATGAGTCAATATATACGTGGAAACTTCTTTTATATATATAGACGATAGCTATAGCTATCTTCTTATATATAAAAGAGGTTATTTATATATATATATATATATATATATATATATATATATATATATATATATAGGAATGTTTATTTATATATATATATATATATATATATATATATATATATATATATAAATAAAACATTCAAAATTGGTTCACATCGACGGAGAAAAAGAAAACGGAGAGAAACGTCACAGCTAACACAAATGGAATCGTTCACCCGAACCCAAAATCAATTTAAACAAATAAACATTTCGATCAAAACTTTTATTATAAATAAAGGAGTGTTGGTCTACCCCCTACCAGGTGGGATGGTGATCTCCGTACAGTAGCCGGTTCAAGTAGGCAGCGAGTAGCAGGGGATCGGCCGTCTTGGCGTTCATTGAAAAAGGCCTATGCCCAGCAGTGGACCGATAGGGTCTGATCATGATGATGACGATGAAAGGAATGTGCATAAAGGTTATTATCACAAAATTATTTTATGAACTACGTTCTGTTAACTTCCGCCGGTATATTTGTGATTTAAGGTTATTTATTTGTAACATCGTGGTGCGCGGTCCAATGTTTCATTGTCCCCGTACAAGGTATAAAAGAAAACAATACAACATTTCAACTTGTCCATTTATTGATAGAATACCGTTTAAAACACGTTTCACTTCGTAAATTACGTTAATACTACACCTCACATCAGTCAAGACTCCAAACCATTTGTTTTACAAAACTCACTTATTCATATGTAGTGTGCAAACACTCGATGCGGAATCGTAATTGTAATCGCTAATTTATGCAAAAAAAAGGCAAATTAAAAACATAAAATATTAACAAAAAAAACAAACGTCATCTGATTTTTTTTAATTACTCGATTGTGAAAACGATCAAACAATTTCGGCCAAATGGTTCGGAATCTCTCTACATTAATGACTACAATATCGACACATCCCCTTTTTATCACAATATAACGCTAATCTCCGAAAAAGCCTCAAATAAATATACACAAATCAATCGAGAATCTCTTCTTTTGCTTAAAAAATCTTAAATTATATCTTTTTTTTATATGCCGATGCATAGAATATAATCTTAATGAAATTACGAGTGCTACACGCAGTTCTATAAAAAAATGATAAAGTAATTGCTATAACAAAAAAAGGCAAATTCACGCGCGTATTCTATATTAAAAGTAGGTACCTACTCGAATACTTTGTTATGACAACAAATAATTATGGTGCAATCATTATATATTCTAATAGACGATTTATAGTAATAAATATAATATATAAACAATTAATTACTTTTTAGTACTGTAAACACTTGCTTAACATTATAATAAAATTCAAAACCGATACTTCAGGTCAAAATGTGGCAACATTGTGAGATGGTCACAACCAAATTCACTTAATTTGAAAATCACATTTAATTCACTACTATAAGAGACACTAAAAACTTGAAGCATTAAATACTATACACAATACACTAATTTAAAAATAAATTTAATTGATATAAGGTGTCAATAAAATTCACCAACACCAAAATGTTTCGTTAACATGACAATGATGTTATTCAAAGAGAATATTATAGGCAGGATCTTATTGCAATTGTTTTCTAATCCACACTTTTAAATTAGCATTAGATATTATAATACACATAAAAAATAAAAAATGCTTCTATTATTTACTTACAAATGATACAATCCAAAAAGTTGTGATGCAAGACAAAATATTATTACAATATAACAAGATATATTAAAAAGCTACACATAGATTAAAATAGTACACACTTGTAAGATGTATTACAATTGTACAAAATATTATCACACGTCTAGGATAAATTATTAAACCATACACATTACACATTTAATTACAGAAATCCTAAACACCTAATCAATATTTAACCACGAAATTAAAGTAAATCAGTCGATTTAAAAATATATTCTTAAAATGTAGCAGTTATGAATAAAATACACTATAATGACAACTTGGTTTTTTTTTTAAATGAACCGATATAAAGCCAGTATTATTAAGCATATTTAAAATAAAGATAAAATGAAGAATGGTTACAATTATTAAATAAATAAATATCAACTGCCACTGAGACTCATATGGAACTAATTTAAGAAAATTATGAAATTAAGTGAATACATATTTTCTTTCTATACTATTCATTACTAATACGATATCTAAGTCGACTAATTGTTATTTTATAAAAGCGCAAAAAATCTATAACCATGACTTTCGTTTTTTTGGATAATGATTTTTAATTATTATCCTGCCAAAATCGTGGCTCAATGTAATGTTCTTTTATTAAAAAAAGGGACATTTTTTTGTCGAAAATTTAAAACTAACAATCGTTATAATAATAAAAAATTATCGATTTGAAAAAATATACAATCGAAGAATTTAAAATAAATGCCACTAATATTTTATAATGAACAGCTTGTTTATTTTGTAACAAATTAATTTTGATATTAATGAACATTGCCATAATTTATAAAACCTTTCGATAATAGTATCAAAGAAATAAAAATACTAACTAATGTTTCAAATAACTTTATTACAACCTCTTTTCTAAACCAATGCTCATTATACTCCAAATAGAATTATCTACGAAAATTAGGTTTTTTATTGCTAATCGCAACTAATAATATATAAGAACATGTGATTATGCTCTTTTAATGTTATAATGAAAAAAAGTAAGATAGTTTTCAGACATACAAAAAGTTGCAAAGAAATTTGGTAAACATATATGATCAGTTTATTTAATTTGAGTAATTTTTTTACTTTTGAGACGTTTTAATTTTGCTTTTCATGTCACATTTGTATAAAATACGTACAAAGAGCGACATAAATACTATAACCTATGATGCTTAAAAGAAATTATATTTAATTTGAACTTTTGTGTGTTTAAAGACAGTGGAAAGATGTAATAAATATATACAAACATCCCTTTTTAAAATTATAACTGGCAATAATTGAGACACTTTAGCATTTATTGACATCAAACACTAAACATAATTATGTGCAAATATATGTACAATAACAAATACAATTGATGTAAGAACATTAATTATTATTAAAGCTACATTAACATCATAAAATGTGAGAGTGAATCTAACACTAAAGAACAATAAACTTTATATATATTTAAAATTGAAAGTCGACCACTGAGGTCCAAGAGTCATCCCTGACTAACATCTTGCAGCCATTGAAATGAGTGCACGGCAGACACAATATACTACTTAGAAGAGAATACTGGAAATTTACTTATTTCTTAAACAGCCATGGAGACTTGTACGGGCTCTGGTAAAAACTTGGGTTAGCACTTTCATATATAGGTTCCTCATCGGAGAGTGTTTCTGATTTTCTTTCCATGGAGAGACTGTCCAATGAGTTGTCTGACTCCGCTTCATGCTTCATAGTTGTCCTAAAATCTAAAGGGCTTTCGATGAATATGTTGTCATTGTATTGACATTTAGGTAATGGCCATTCACCTTTTTCCGGAGTGCTTTTGTTTGATGTAGAGGGTTCTGTATATTTGGATTTGGGCGATCGCTTCTTCGGTCCTTGTGTTGAAACTGGTGGTATAATGTCCGGCTGGTTATGCTTAGTCACCATGAACTTGTGGAATTCGCCCTCAAACGCACTAGGGTTCTTGTTAATAGGCGCTACAACCGGAATGCGTGGTAGGTCTGTGCGCAGACCTGTGTATTGATCAGGCAACTTTGCACTGAGCGTTGATGACTTCGATGTTGGCGATGACTGTGGAGTGCTTGCTTTCTCAGTCTTCACTGTGCTAGCTGCGGTTTTGGTGTCCTTGAAATCAAGTTCCAATTTAGGTTTGACAATTTGACTAGTAGTTAAAAATGATTCAGGATCATCATTGTATTCCACAATAACCTTCTTGGGGGTTCGAGGTTTTTTAGGTTTCTTCTCTGGTTTATCTTCGATAGAGGTGTCCTTTTTTGGTTTTTGCTCCTTCTTCGGCTCCCGCTTGATCTTTTCCTTTTTCGGTTTCTCTTTTGTTTCACCCTCTTTCACTGACGACTTTCTTTTCTTTGGTTCCTTCCTTTCTTTTAGAGGATCTTTAAGCGGTGAGGTATCCACTGGTGTATCAAGTAGCAAATCACTTTTGGGTACCGGTTTATTGTCTACCAATATGGTTTCTTCGAGTTCGTGAGGTGGTGAATCCCAATTAGAAATCACGGCTGCCATATCCTCCAACTGTTCATTGGAAAGTTTCTTCGTTTTCACTTTACGCCGTGGCTGCCTCGAGACATGAACTGGTCTTCTAGGTTTCTCATCGTCATCATCTTTGGCTGTTCTGTCTTTCTCTTTCTTTGAGCTGTCCTTTCTCTTTTTCCTCGGTTTTGACAACTTCTTTATCCTCGGATCCTCGTAATCGGAATCTTTGTCGGAGTCAATGTAGCCCACATCCGGTAGAAGTGCTTCTGATGGGTCCATTTCGTCGCCTTTCAACCAGATATCTTCGAGAGCGTCGAGCTGAGTGTCATCAGGTGACATTGGCATTATAGGTCTCTTCATTGAAGTCATCATATCCAAGTCACCCTCTGCCATTGTCATTTCATCATCGTCCATAATGTCATGTCCGAGTATTGAAACTGCAATTGCTCCCTCGGAAATGCTCTTGCTGGCCATAGCCCTTTTCAGGTGAAGTGGATGTCGTTTCTTCTTCTTCAAGCCCTCAACCTCTGCCTCTATAAAAGACTCAGGTAGTTCTGTGTTGTTTTTGTTACAAAGTATATCCTGGCCAGATGGGTGAGGAGCTGGGACCATCTTCTCTGGTTGTTCTGGATGACAACCGATATCTTGCCCTTTGAGCCATAACTCATAGCGATCTGGCTGAAACCTCTTGACAAATGTATCCATAGAGATCTTCACCATATCATTGCTACATGTACACTGCAAGGCTCTCTTGCCATACTCAACCCACCGAGGGGCTGCAAAGTTTGTCGACTCGGCACAATTGAAACCATGGTTAAAGCCAGCATGGTAGCCGTACGGGAATGTTATCATAATCTCTCCTGCCTTCTGGGTCACCTTGTTGCAAGGAACGGAATACTGTTTAAGGATCTGTGGTGAGATGAGGGTCATCTTGTGTCTAAGGAACGCCTGGCAGGTCTTAGCTGAAGTGGGGAAGAATCCAGCGGCGATTCGCTCGAACCGCTTGCCGTGTTCCGGCGGGATGGCGTACCAGGTCTTCGGATCGCCGAAGTGAAGGTAGTTAATCGAGTACAAGTCCATGTCCTCCGTGTGCCAGGCGAACGTGGTCTTCCACATACCGAAGTAGAGGTAAGCGGTGTTGACACCGTCGATCTCAATGCCGTAATCAGAGTTCACGAAATCTAATATAGTGCCGAGATGGTTTATGTTCCACTCTTTCACGTCAGGGTCGGTGATGCTTCCGTTCACGTCAGCACCGTAGATCGGGGCGACGTATGTCACGTTCTTCCAATATTTCCTCTCCAAATCGTCGTAATTCGTGTGGCGGGGAGTGCAGTACTTCGCCGAGTTCGCCAATACTGCAAACTGTTTTACGGTCATCGACTTCTTTTGTATGTTGATTTGTTGAAACAAACCTTGCTTGCCGGTGACCACTTGACATATTGGCGAAGGTATTGTGATGTTCAGCTGGTCCAGGTTGTAGCCAGCCTTCCTCGGGACCCACTCCGGCGGCGGAATCACTTTGGCGAGGCCAGCTTTATTTGCCCCCTTAGACTCCATATATTGCACGTATTTATTGAAATCTTTGAATTCATCCCATGTGGGGCGAAACACTTGAATAGAAACTCCGCCCCCACAGCCCGTATAACCATCATCCCCGGCGTCAGACATGGTGTTTTTCGATAACAAAATTCACATAAAAGTCAACAATATTTCATCATGCGAATATCACTATCACACAAATACTCCGTGCAACATAGTCTACAGTCTTAATAATAATCAATTATGGCGTTAATTTTATTTTTCACTTTACTTAAGTACACACGCGACCGAGCTCCGATAATTAATAGAAAACATTATCAGTAAAATGGCCGACATGAATGAGATGCGCTTGCAACAAAAATCTCTAGGCATCGTCGAAGCCGCATAAGTTGAATTGGGTCACGTACTCACTACAGACGGACTGGTTTTTCGATTTAACATTCGAAATAAGCTTATGAAGCTTATACTACACCAGGGCAACACCGAATTTTCATGGCGTTAAGTTGGCATCGACGCGCTATTTTGACAGCTAGATGAATTTTTTACATTTAGCGAGGTTATAATTTGTAAAAGTGATAATAATTCTCTATTTATTTAAGTTATATAACCGCTGAAAGTACCTGAAAAGATTCCTCGAACTCTTCAACGAGATTTCCGCTGCCATTTGACGGGGCCGCCATCTTTTTTTTTGAAAATTCAACAACACCACTGCTATCACTATGACACTTGTTATTCAACAATGTCACAAACACAACATAATATCGAAACACATATAACAGCTACGTATAGCATTATTGCGTGCGTCGATCACTCACACAGCGGCCGATTTGCGCCGAGATGTGCGTTTATACTTCTATCTCATTTTAATAATCAATAAAATATGTAAGCTTTACAATGATACCTTTGTAATAAATTGACTAAACTTTTCTTTGAACATGTTCTTAGCACTTTATAGTTTTTATGAATAACTAACGATTCTTAGAAAAAGTTGTTATTAAAGTGTTTATTTAACTATAGTATGTCTCTTATTCCCTATAATTGTCATTATTTCATAAGTCATGAAAATTTTCATAGGTTTCAACTCGTCTATGTTAAGTTGATACAATTAAATTTAGCCTTCATTGTTTATAACAACTAAGATCATTTAAAGATCTCTGTTATCTTTTCATCTGAACTATTATTAATAAAAAAGTTATCGTAGTTCTGACGACCAAGAATTTTAACTGTTCTTAAGTTTCCGCTTTGAACTGTCTAGTAATATCTATACACGTATAAATTATGCGCTTGCGCTACTAATAATGAAGGTTCTAGTTTCAATTGAGCGCGTCTGTTTAATAAAATACATCTTAATTTGTGTGTATTGCGAATGCTACGTGCACAGTCCAAATTACAATATTTTAAACTGTCATAGGTCGCGTTGATTTAATCATCATCATCATAAACAGCCTTTAGCAGTCAACTGCTGGACACAGGCCTGTTGTATTGCCTGTTGCTCATAATTGCCACTTGGAGCAAGCGTATTTTGACTAATTGCACTTGTACTGCGGATCTGTCTTACTCCCATTGTAAGGCAGATCCGTCGTTAAGTGGGCGATGGGGTCGTCACATCGCTATGCCAGAATATTTGCCACCGGTAATTTGATATTATTTATAAATTTTCTAATTTTTATAAAGTTGCTTTTATAGGTTTAAAATATATTTGTAAGACTAGAAGCATTTTTTGTACAAATATAAAAGATCTATATTATTTAATCATGAGAAAATCACTACCCAAAATAATGTAAACAAGATAAAAACCACGGTGCATCGTTAACGGTTATCAAATCAATATTTATCATTAGCAAAGGCTACAGTTGTTTTGAGGTGAGATATTACGTCATCTTTGTTGCAAAAACAACGTAACCGTACAGCTGATCCAAAGTGAATGAACTCAACTGTAAACCATCCCACGTGACCACGAGAAAACTTGGTCAATATGCGAAAAATTTGAATTAGAAATGGTTTAGCGTGTATAAGACACTATAGAATTGGCTTTATGAGAGATTTAAAAAATAGTCAGCCAATAAATCGTTAAATACACTAAAATAGTTCATAATGGCCACTTAGTATTAGTATCGATTTTTGTAAATTAATTTAGATTTAATAATTAGTCCAGCTAATGTTTCTATTATTCATGCAAATTATTTAAACTATATATATTTTTTTGTTTGCTTTTTTTTAGAATGCTTACCTTTAAAATTTTGTGGTGTACCAACTTAAAGAACGAAAATATTCGCAATTAATTTATTGATTAATATACATATACAAATGGAAATAATTATTTTTATTTCTTAAAAACATAATAATATGTGAACCATTTTCATTAAAATATTTATTGGTTTTCATAAGTAAAAGTTATTCCGTATATTTTATAATCTGTTTCAGATTTATGTTCTTAAAGATGGCGTCTGCGGCATAACCTCAACGAATTGAAATTGACGTTTCATTTTGTGCGCGCTTCTATAAACATTATTCTTTCATTATTTGTAAGGAAAATAAGCTAAAATAATTTTATTTAATAGTTAAAAAAATATTTAGTTATGGCTGACGCAGCTGCAAGACAGTTGCAATATGAGTATAAAGCGGTAAGTATGAATGATTTTGTTTTGTTTGTAATATATACATACTTGCTTGATGTTGTGCAACTCAAAAACTTTAGTTTTATCGTTTTTACCTGATAAAACTATACATTTGAACCTCGAATACAATATATCAGTGTTAGGTTGCATAATTTATGATCTAGATCTTATGATATATTTCTCATAGATCTGTTTGATGTTAGAATAGATAGAAATCAATGATACTGGTATTATAAGTGCTATTGATAATTTTTAAAATGTTTCGTTCTTTAGGTGTGCGTAAGATCATATGGTGTAGTATGTCATGTAAAATTTTCGATGCTTACATTCATACAACACATACGAGTCTTACTTTATATATATATTACATTTTATATGATATAAAATCCCAAAAATTGCACTTTTTATAAAATTTTCCTTTTTTGACATAGTAGATAACATTTATGATGAATGACTCAATGGCAGAAAATGGAAACATTGTAACTTAGAAAAATTTAATTGTTCTCATAAGCGAAAAAACAGTTAAAGAAAGGCATATTTTATTTACAACTTTTATAATATTTAATTTTGTTATGAATCTTCCATTCATAATATAGAGAAGAAAATAACATTTTTTATACATAATAGTTATGTTCAGAAAATATTTTTTTTTGTTTTTCTTGCGGCTCTGGTGAACAATAAAACTTTTGTCAGTATAGATGTTTCTGTCTTCTTCCATTGATGTAAACTTTTGTTATTTATCGTTGGTGGAGCCATTACATTTAAAAGAAAAAGTAACAAACTATAGATATTTAAAGTATTATATATGGTTATTGAAGTGATTTATATTATATTAAATTCACCTTCATTGCTATAACAAACATTTCATAAAACAGGTATTCAGGAGAATACCAAACATTCACAACCCGAAGGTTAATTGCATTCCATGGATGAATTAGTTGTCTATCAGTTTGAAAGAGTTTACGTTCCATAATGATTCATCATCATCATCAGCCTTTTTAGTCCACTGCTGACATAGGCCTCCCTAATACATCCCCTATCCATTAGGGGGTTGGACCGTATCCACCACGCTGGTCCAATGCGGTTAGGAGGAGTGCCATAATGATTACCAAGATGGTATTTAAATTAAGTATGATAGTAGGAGATCCCACTATAGTACGACCATCACCCATTGTATTACGGGAGGAAAATCATTTTTATATATAATTTATTATATTAAAATATTAATTTTGAGGAGGTTCGCTGAAAATTTTGATGCTAAGTGTTTTTAATTAATGAATAAAAAGCTTTTTTTGTAATTCTCTTACGCACTCTCTTACACAATAAACTGTAGACTAATCAAAAGTATACAGAATATGCGAACACTGGGTTGTCTTCCTTTTCCCGGTGCAATTACTAGCTAGGCAGGTATATACAGGTAAATTGACAATAGTGATTTGCAACTATTCACTTAGGCGATAAACCTTATATCAAAATAATGATAATTTTATTGTGAGTATAATGATATAAGATTATCTGTTTTATAGTCGTACTATGGTGGGTATGACCTATTAGTGCTAAAGATGGTAGTCATTATGGGATCTAAGTGTACAACCAGGATCAAACTTTTACATACTTAGATATTTTGGTAAACAGCATTCTGTCCTATACAACCAAAGGACACAAAGTTATGTTCCCGCAGGATCTGAACCCACTAACTTTGATTTCTAAAACGCACACCCTTACCACTAGCCTACAGGGGCAGTAATAGTTTAAAACTTTTTAAAAAATAAGTAGCTGTTTTATTGTAATTCACTAAATGGCCTTAAACACTTCCAAATGGTTACAGAACTCCAATCTTGTCCTCCAAGCTGATGTGCGCCTGATCGAGAGGCGTGGACGCGATGAGGCGACAGGTGAAGTGCTTTCACTGTCCGGGAAGCTGGGTGGCACCAAGATGGGAGACAGGGCACAGAGGACGAAGCCTGATAAGGCTGAGGAGAGGAAGGCAAAGTGAGTATATATTGCTCAGCTCGTCTGTGCAGGTTAAACAATATATATTTTTAATAGGGATACTAAAAGTTCACCTAATGGTATAAATTTCCCCATCTATGTCTTTTAATCATAGAGTAAAACTACAAAAATTGCCGTTGGACAACAAACATTATACTATAATGACCAGTATGAGAGTAATAATATCTGTTAATTCAGAAGGTTCAAAGTAAGTTTATTATAACTAAACTTTAGGCCTTGTAATAAGTTATTATATTTGATAGTAAGCAATGCTCCTTGCTCATAGGAAATTAGGTTTCATCTGGCAAGTCCACTAAGCATGGATACATAACCTTTTGAATGTTATTTATCTTTGAATCACTGATTACAGTTACTATGCCCGTTAAAGTCTGCTTCCGTAGCCTAGTGGTAAGGGGCAGTCAATGGGTTTGAATCCTGTTGGTACTTAATTAATTTTTATTGTTAATTCCTAGGTGGCTAGGGCAATTTGGGCTGATCACCCAATTGTCCGAAAGATGATTCATGCTTTGGATGGGCGTGTAAATAGTCAGTTCAACCACCAACCTTGTGTGATGGGATACGGTCCAAGCAGTGGATTGACACAGCCTGATGATGATACTGCCCTTTAAACTAGAACTAGATTATGATTTTTACATTTTTATATAGTTTTATGAAGTAGTTTAGTTCATAATATTAATATTATTAGCGAATAAATTTGTTACAATATTACTAGCAACCTGCCCCGGCTATGAATGGGTGCAATGCTGTAATATGTTCAGAAATATTCATTTCAATTGCATGCTATAAAAAGCCATTTTGGTCTTTATTAAACAGATAAAGTGTTTAGGGTACTAAGTACTAATAAGTACCAATGCTGTATTGCCTAAAATCACTTTGTAAATAAGTAATATTTTCCCTTAAAATGTAGGGGATAAAAATTGTTATTGTAATGTAAGCCTTAAATGATATAAATGTACAGTAAAAAACTTTTTGAGTGCATAATTTTGTACAGTTCAGCTGGCATTTGCAGAAACAGTCAGAGACAGCAACTTTGTTATGCTTTGTTTACATTTAGTAGGATAGCATTTCAGACAAGTTATAACTAGATGATCACTTTAAAATTGTTGATGCAAAGAGTTTATGGCATCGTATAAAACAAAACTATGTAACCAATTAAATCAAAGTAGCATTGTATGTATATATGTTATGTTGCTTTTAGATTTCTTAGTGATATTTCATCAAAAAGTAAGATGCATATTGCCCCCTGCGACCATGGGTAACACTTCTTACATCAAATTCCAACTTCATCATCATCATCATCATCATCATAATGAACCTGTGTCAGTCCACTGCCCGACATAGGGCTAATACACGATTATGCGCGCCACCGCTTCCGATCTTCGGCCATTCTCATCCAGCCCACACCGGCCACTTTTCATCATCATCACTCATCTTGCCGCAGGGCGTTCACTACGTTTCTGACAGCAGCGGTCGTCAATTCTGCGGCTGATGTGACCTAATGTGGGATAAGTCGGTCGGTCGGTCGGTTGGGACTCTGGTTTTTTGACGGATAGGGGCTAAGGTGCAGTCCTTCAGAGATACTCCAAGCTCTGCATGGCTCAATAAATTCCATCTCATTTTGTTATAAAACGCGTAAGAATAAAACGCGATACCGTGAAGACATTAACAGAGAGTTTTTTCCTTGATCAGGCGACAGAAACGTGACGAGGCCTCCTACGAGCTATCAAAGTCCAAGAGTGCCCGAGCCGCCTGGGCCGATGACACACCAGGGGTCCTGTACCGACCCCGAGCACAGCACACGAGGCATGCGTACGAGCTGATGCTATCGTTCATGCAGAGTGCCCTCGGAGACCAGCCCAGAGATGTGCTGTGTGGAGCCTGCGATGAGGTAATATAGTTTAGAGGCATAGTTTGATCTTATATAGATATGAAGTGTATATAAACAAAGTCTAATGTAGATTTTTTAGCCGCCTCCGGAGCCTAGCGGTATTGGCCCTTGCTTTATAAACAGGAGGTTGCGGGTTCGAATCCTGCTGTGAAAACAACTTTGTGCTATCATTACTTTCTGGTTGGATAGTGATAGTCATAGGCTTACCTATGAGCTAAGTTTATAATTCAAACTCTCGGTATCACACAATGTTTTACCTGTGTTAGAAATAGAACTTAAACCTTCTACCTCACGCAGTTACTACTTAAATAAATTTGCAAATTTGTCTGTACATTCAATCATATCCTTTCCCAGGTCCTGGTTGTGTTAAAGAACGACAAGCTGAAGGATCCAGATCGGAAGCGAGAAGTGGAACTGCTATTAGGACCTCTGGCAGACGAGAGGTTCGCTCTGCTGGTGAACCTCGGCAAGAAGATCACAGACTTCAGCATCAGCTCGTCAGCTGAAGGCAGTGCAGAGATCGATGAGACTTATGGCATCAATGTTCAGTTTGAGGAGTCGTCTGAGGAGGATGATGAAGATGCCTATGGAGAGGTAGGGTGCAGCGCTGATTATACATGAACTAATAAAGATCTGAGAATGAAAAGACTTATGATTTGAGTGTGATTTATTTTATAGGCTGGAATATTGAAGCAAATCATCTAAATTGATTTCAAATAGAAAGTTGTTTGTTGATGGGCTTTTATCAGCTCTGAAAATATTGAACCGATTTGAAATATTCTTTCATTACTAGAAATCTCTATTATCCTCGAGGGACATTGGGTGCTTTATCAGAAAATCTATTTAAAGAATTTAAATAATATGTTTGGACGGAGTCCACTTCCAGTTACTGGCAATAAGCCATAAAAATACAAAGTTTCATAAGATTTAGCATCATTTATGCTGTGACATCTATATTATCCATATTGTATTTCGCTCTAACTTTCGCCACTGATAAATACCGAGATTATCGGATACTAGCGACCCGCCCCTGCTTCTCACGGGAGCTATGTTGTAAGAAAATATACCTTCCATATTAAGCATGTGTTATACACATAAACTTTCCTCTTTAATCACTCTATCTTTTGAAAAAATCGCATCGAAATCTGTTGCGTAGCTTGAAAGATTTAACTATACATAGGGATGACAGAGAAAGTGACTTTGTTTTATACAATGTAGTGTCAATAAATTCACAGAATAAATAGAAAAATGGCAAATCTGTAGCTCTATTAAAAGAAGGATGAAATATTTACATGCTTAACTTTCATAGGTGAGAGACGAGGACAAAGAAGAAGGCGAGGGTTCGGAGAACGAGCAGGACAAGGAGAGCAGCGCAGAAGATGACAGCGATGGAGAAGGAAAGAAGAACGCTATACATGCCAATGTAAGTCAAATTTCATTTTTTAAATGTCCAAATTAACTAGGTCCTATGATCCGGACCATACAGCCAAGTCTGTTGGTGTATTGTAATAATATACACACTGCAATAAAATCCTCCTTTAAATTTTTTTAAAATTTATTTTTAATTTTTTTTTAATTATTTTACCTAAAAATCTAAAGATATGATTTTTTTAATTTCTTTGCATGTTCATGTTATAAACTGTGTACACAAAATGTATGTACATAATAAGTATAACATTGCAAATACAAAACATAAAATACATTATACAATTACTTAAGCCCTAAGCCCGACAGGACGGATAACCGACACGACCGGTGAGAGATAGGCGCAGGACCGACTTTTTACATGACCATCCGACGCCATGGATCATCTCACTTTATAGACAATTTGGTGTTAAGCTTGTATTGCCCTAACTAGGAAAGAACAATGAAAAGTAGTTGTGTCCCCGCAGGATTCGAACCCACGACCCCCGGTTTCTAAAGCACTAGGCTACGGTGGTAGTATATATACATTTTGCACAGCCTACAATTAAATACTTTTTCACAGTTGACCGAGGAGCAAACCCAGAAGCGACGCGACGCGACCCTCCACCCGATGGATATAGACGCCTATTGGCTGCAGCGGAGGCTGTCCAGACATTTCCCGGATGCTATGCTGTCACAAGCCAAATCTAGTGAAGTGAGTTTGAAGCCTATGGATTTATTTGTTTTGTTATATTATAGGTGTCATATTTTGAACAAGATATTTGAAAGTATACTGTGAACATGACTCATGGTAATAATAATTGTACATTATTTTCATGTGACGACGGAATAGGTCTTAACTCTATGTTTTTAAACACTCATGACGCTTTTATTGTATTTTGCATAACAGAATTATGTTGCCTTCACTACATTTCTTAAGGGCAGTGTATTGCTAATTTCAAAGTCATTTTAGTTGATTAACTAGCTCCAAAATGCCATTATTTTATTTAATTCAAAGCCACCAGAAAATACAACTTGCTATAAATTTTTACAATAACTATTAATTTAATAACTATTTTGGTTTCCTGTGTGACCTCTGGCAAAGCTCTTACTCTTTCCATATCCCCCTATTTCTTGCTTATATCGTGTAACTCTTCCCGAGCATGTCCATACTCGACAATTTATATATCTTATATTGTCCCGCAGGTATTGAAGGCATTAGCAGAAGCGGCTGATGACAGAGACTTGGAGAACAGGCTTGTGCTTCTCTTGGGATATGACTGCTTTGACTTTGTTAAGATATTGAACAAGTACAGATATACAAGTAAGTGATGTAATATTATATTAATTTAATTAGTATGTGGAATCTATGTTTATTAGCTTAATAATTAAACTTACTATAGTTTGGCCAATAAAAGATAGAGTTTAAGTGAACAATGGGCGCAAAAAAGTTAGTTAGAATGAGGGCCCTGGGGCTATAATCACATCACATCATCAGCCTTTTTTAGTCCACTGCTGACGTGGCCTCCTAATACACCCTATCCATTAGGTTTGGATCGTATCCACCACGCTGGTCCAATCGGGTTGGTGGGTGGACCGACTTTTACATGTCCATCCGACATGGATCATCTTACTTTTCAGACAATTGGGTATCCGTCCAATTGCCTACAACTAAAACAACAATGAAAATTTGATTAGTCCCGCAGGATTTGCACCCACGACCTCCGGTTTCTAAGGCATAATCCCATACCACTAGGCTACGGAGGCAATATATTTGTTTATTTAAATAGGACACCAGCAGTACATACATTCAACATTAGTAAGCAACATTAAAGTGTCATTAAAATCTGATGCAGTTACATCAATTACAAATCGTGCGTTTACAAAATAATATAGCTAGAATAAAACAGAACAATAAGTAATTTATTACTAAGAAAAGGTATACATAATTAGAATGACTGAGTTATTAGGTTGCTTCTCAAATCATCAAAGTAGTTACATATAATGTTCTTCATTTTATTATTTTTTAACTGCCTCCGTAGCCTAGTGGTATGGGCGTATGCCTTATAAACTGGACGTCGTGGGTTCGAATCCTGCGGGGACTCAACAAGTTTTCATTGTTGTTTCCTAGTTGGTTAGCGCAATTTGGGCCGATCACCCAATTGTCTGAAAAGTAAGATGATGCATGCGTCGGATGGTATGTAAAAGTTGGTCCACCACCAACCGAATTGGACCAGCGTGGTGGGATACGGTCCAAACCCTAATGGATAGGGGTGTATTAGGGGAGGCCTATGTCCAGCAGTGGACTGTTAGAGGCTGATGATGATGATGATGATATTATTATTTATATTGTTGCTTTTTCTTCTCACCAGTTTTGTACTGCACCAAGCTGGCCTCGTCGCAATCGGAGAGTGAGAGGACCGCCATAAGGGAGGAGATGTCGCGGCAGCCGCACCTTCAGAAGATACTCGCTCAGCTGGAGACGGGGAAGGGTGATGAGGAGGTCAGTTTAGCTGTTCTGAACTATCTTCCTCCGACGCGGAGGCTTGTGCATTAGAAACCGGAGGTCGTGGGTTCGAATCCTGCGGGGACTCGAGTACTCTTCGAAGTTGTTTCCTAGTTGGTGAGGACAATGCGGGCTGATCACTCGATTGCCTGTTAGATGATTCATGCGTCGAATGGGCATGTGAAAAGTCTGTCGTGCACCTGATCTCTCTCCGGTCGTGTCGGTTATCCGTCCCATCGGTGTGATATGCGTACTATGAGCGTATGTGTCTGCGCGTACACCCGTGCACTATTATATCCGCGCAGTTGGCTGATCTGCAATTTAGATCCGCCGCCGTAATCCTAATCGATTAGGTGGATATTATTCTTTGAACTATATTACTATAGCTGTCTCTACGAAAGTCGTACTAGCTTGAATTGTAATGATGAAAAAAATTAAGTTTTGAGACCTAACAACAAAGGTTCAACCCCCATGGGGATTGCACAAATTGTGTCAAAAATAATTCGTCGATATCATATTGGATTGGAGTAATTCTCTGATTTATGGCTACGGAGGATATAATTTTAAAGAGGTATCAGATTTTTTATTTATTCCGTTTGTCGGTAGATCGGCAGGTAGTAACCTGGTGGTAAGATACTATTATTACATTAATATTAATTATACTAATATAGGCTTATATGAAATCAGAGTGAGACCTGAGACATGAGATGGTATATTTTGCCGCGGTGATCGAATCGAATATCAATATTAGAGAAACATAAATCAAATGTTATGGAAAATCGATTAAATAGATAAAGAAAACACGGGAACTTTAAAATTATTTCGATTCTTAGACTCTTTCGATTTGAATCGAATATTAACATTCGATTCGGAACGAATGATCAATAAGTTCGTTAATTACACGCATGTAAATAAGCACACACCCCTAATAATAACAATTCTGTATTCGAATACCCAACATCTTGTTATAATGTAAGAAAGTTTGCACTGCGTATACTACATGACCGATGAACATCTCTAAAATAAACTTACTTTTCTTTCGTTAGGGGGTTTTTGGACCGTATCCCACCACGCTGGTCCAATGCAGGTTGGTGGGTGGACCGACTTTTTAAACGCCCATCCGACGCATGGATCTTCTTACTTTTCAAACAATTGGGCGATCGGCCCAAATTGCCCTAACCAACTAGGAAACAACAATGAAAATTTGTTGAGTCCCCGCAAGAGTCGAACCCACGACCTCCGGTTTCTAATGCACACGCCTATACCACTAGGCTACGGAGGTAGTGGTGTATTAGGGGAGGCCTATGTCCAGCAGTGGACTTTCACAGGCTGATGATGATTTCTTTCGTTAATAAATACATGTTTTATTTATACAAACACCCAGACTCGAGATAAACGTTACGCTCATCGAACAAAATTTTACCCTATCGGGTTCGAATCGACACTCTTTAGCGTAACATTCAGGGCCATTGACCACTGCGCCAAACGGTCGACCTCTAAATGTTGGTAATAATGTGGTTTTTTTCTCCTATTTACAGACATCCCAGCAATCGGAGGCGCCCCGCAAGCGTCAGAAGACCGAAGCCGAGAGCACAGAAGCCGGTGGCCAGGTTTCTGGGTCCAGGAAGGTGCTGGCGCTGGACGAGCTGGTCTTCGCGGCCGGCTCGCACTTCATGGCCAACAAGCGGTGCCAGCTGCCGCCGGGCTCCTTCAGGAAGCAGCGGAAAGGTAGCCCTTTTTTGTAACTAGCTGGTGCCTGGTAATGTATTAAAATGAACTAGTTACATCAGCTATCTACCAGCGAGAGTCTCGTCAAAATCGGATCAGCCGTTCTAGAGATTAGCCAGAAGAAATAGATGGACAGATGAAAATTTAAAAGTGTTGTTTTGTTATAACTATTGGTTTTATTAACTGGCTGTAGCCCGTGGCTTCATCCGCTTGGTGATATGTAAAAAAAAATTCTAAAGAAAAGACCAAGGTACATCTGTCTTGCAATAAAACGCCTTTATAATCGGACCAGCCATCCCTGAGATTGGCCAGAACAAACAGACAAAAACTAAAAATTAATGTTATGCAATTATATTAATTATATATCAGCAACTAGCGACCCGCCCCTGCTACGCAGGAGAGCTATGCTAATTGAAAATATATGTACAATATTAAGTGATGTTTTATTCATATAAACTTGTCTTTTCAATCACTCCATATATGAAACTGCCTCCGTAGCCTAGTGGTATGGGCGTGTGATTTAGAAACCGGAGCTCGTGGGTTCGAATCCTGCGGGGACTCAACAAATTTTCATTGTTGTTTCCTAGTTGGTTAGGGCAATTTGGGCCGATCACCCAATTGTCTGAGAAGTAAGATGATCCATGGATGGATGACCATGGATCGGATGGGCATGTAAAAGGTCGGTCCACCCACCAACCCGCATTGGACCAGCGTGGTGGGATACGGTTCAAAATCCCCCGATAAAAAAATTGTGAAGGCATAATGAGGGGAGGCCTATGTCTAGCAGTGGACAAAAAAAAAAAAACAGGCTGTTGATGATGATGATGATGATGATGTTATATGAAAAAACCTTTATATAGGGACAGAGAAAGCTACTTTGTTATATGCTATTTAGTGATGTAATATTTTAAAAATGGTTATTTTGATGTTATAAACAGACACTCAAATATTATTCATTTGTATAGATTGAATTTTTGTAATTACACTTTAATACTATTATACTATAACATGTTGTTTGATATAAATTTGGTTTCCTGTGAAATCGGTATACTGGCGAAAGTCATACCTGACAACGTCTTTTAGTGGTAGAATGATTGTAATCTGAATACTCATTCGTATAGTAGGAAGAAAGAGCAACCCTCCTTTTCTTTCTCTCTATCTCTCTTTTACTTAAGCATGCCAACTGCGCACGAGTAAGAGAGACGCGTGCCTCTCACTCTCTTTTATGGTTGCTTATGGAGAGCGTTACGTGAGCGGCGCTGTGACATAGTACACGAGAGTGCCTCCCTATCTTCAACCAATTTATAAGACGTTGTCACCTCAATAGTTATAGAAAAAGAGAGATATTTAATCCTGGTCACTATGCAATGTCCTTTGGATTGTACGGATAGTCCAATTTCATATATTTGTATAGATAACAAGAAGAGTCTTACTTGATTTTAATGTTGCTAGAAGATTTACTCACTTACTTCTACTCTCTTCTAGCAGTAATTGTTTCCTTCTTTCCAGGGTACGAAGAGGTCCACGTGCCGGCTCTGAAGCCGAAACCCTTCGAAGAAGACGAGACGTTGGTGGCAATTGAGAAGCTGCCTAAGTACGTGCAGCCTGCTTTCGAGGGGTTCAAGACTTTAAATCGTATTCAGGTATGTGCAAAGTAATTGTAATCCTCATCATCAGCCCATAATAGTCCACCGCTGGACATAGGCCTCACCTAATACAACCCTATCTATTAGGGGGTCTTAGACCGTATTTCATCATGCTGGTCCAATGCGGGTTGGTGGGTGGACCGACTTTTTACATGCCCATCCATCTTACTTTCCAGACAATTGGGTGATCGGCCCAAATTGCCGCAACCAACTAGGAAACAACAGTGGAAATTTGTTGAGTCCCCGCAGGATTCGAACCCACGACCTCCGGTTTCCAAACCACACGCCTATACCACTAGGCTACGGAGGCAGTGGTGTATTAGGGGAGGCCTATGTCCAGCAGTGGACTTTCACAGGCTGATGATGATTTCTTTCGTTAATAAATACATGTTTCATTTATACAAACACCCAGACTCGAGATAAACTATTACGCACTATTACGCTCATCGAACAAAATTTTACCTCTATCCGGTTTCTAAAGCACAAGCCAAAAAAAAGCAAGGCTAAGGAGGCAGTATAATGATAATACTATCTCTGTGGATGATGCTTAGTCTATAACTTACTTGATGTATATTAATGAGAACTTTTCAATAATGTAGTTTATATATCATAATTACTAAAAGAAAGGGCTTTCGCTTTTGTCCTGCGGCCTATCTCTCCGGTCGTGTCGGTTATCCGTCCCATCGGGCTTCGACAGTATTAAGAAAGAAGGCGTGTACCTATGTTTGTGCGTACACTTGAGCACTATAATAGAAGCGCAGTTGGCTGATCTCCAATATAGATCGGCCTATGTAGTCGTAATCGACCATCATTCCCGCTGAGTTTCATTCGCCGGTTCTTCTCAGGTCTGAGGCGTCCTTTTCCGAACCGTGTGTTAGTGTGTTTTACAATCAGTAAAGGGGCAACATAAATTACGTGAGGTCTTTAAGGGGGGGGAGGGAGTCGAGTCAAATCTCATCCGATCTTACGTTTGAGGGGCGGGGGATGGGGTCTCGGCAAATATCACGTATTTTTCTTTCTGATTGAAACAAATAATATTTATACTATTTTGGTCCATTTAACTCGGATTGTATATGCTCATGATTTAATCTCAAGCGTGTATGGTTCTCCATGGACTGAATTAGGATTTCTTTTCTTAATTGACAGTAATTACGATTTAATTGCTCCATTGTTAATTATTTATCACACTCTTAATTAAACTCTCGGCAAAATTGATTACTAGTGTTCTTAACTGGTCGAGAATGAAAGCACGAAGCAAATTTCTTTTATTTTGTTTCTTTTTACAATAACAATCCAACACGTTTATGTAAGAAAGTCACATTCTGTAAAATCTCACGTGAGATTGGGTAGAGGGGGTTGAACAAAAACCTCACGACATCTCGCCAGGGGGTAGGTGAAAAACCACCTCACGTATTTTATGGACCTCCACGTGTAAAGTTCTATGTTGAATGAAGATAGTTATGCATCCCCCTCACCCTTCTGTATTGGACTAGAGAGGGCATGTTCAGCAATTTCGCAATATAGACATTTGAGCCTTTCTCACAGTCGTCAACCGTGAGAAAGCATAGTAAGCGTTTATATCACTTTTCTGAAGAATCTGAACAAGCGTCCCCAGGCTAATGCAGCTCGCATTATCAATTGTGAACTAATTTTGATTCATTATATTTATTGCCTACATATCGGCAACACCTATCATTGTTAAGTTAATTGAAGCCTCAATATCGACATTTAGTTTTTATTTAATATAATTAAATTCTCCCGAAATTTGACAAAGTTATTTGAATTGGTTTTCTCTCAATTCCAGAGTCGCATATCGAAGGCCGCCCTCGAATCGGACGAGAACTTGCTGGTCTGCGCCCCCACCGGTGCGGGCAAGACCAACGTGGCGCTCCTCTGCGCCCTGAGGGAGGTCGGCAAGCACGTCAACGACGACGGCACCGTCAACGTGGGCGACTTCAAGATCATATACGTGGCGCCCATGCGATCGCTTGTGCAGGAGATGGTGCGTGCAATTATTAGTCAGCTAGGAAACAATAAATTTGCATTGTTGTTTCCTAGCTGGTTAGGGCAATTTGGGCCGATCACCCAGTTGTCTGAAAAGTAAAATGATCTATGCGTCGGATGGGCGTGTAAAAAGTCGGTCCAACCACCAACCCGCATTGGGCCAGCGTGGTGGGATACGGTCCAAAAACCTACGTCCAGCAGTGGACTATCACAGACTGATGATGTATCCTGATGGTGAGTGATACATCAGTCACGGTTCATAGTAAAAGCACAATAATATACCACGAAACTGCTCATCGCCCTGAGATGTGAGAGTTTACGTCTCGTTTACTCAGTAATTACGCAATGGTGCCCTTCAAACCGGAAGACGGTAGTGTTTACACGCTACTGATCTGCTGCAGTAATATCCTACTTATTGCTACCAAATATTTTGTCATAAATTCTTTCAGCCATCTTGTTTTATGGCTTGTTTACTAGGTGTCGTTTAAACGGCTAACGAGTAAAAGAGATGGACCACTACTTTATGTTACAATCCGTATTGTTTCGTTTTGTGACGGCAGTGAATGTCGTACGAGACTTGTAAAAGTATTTAATCTTGAATAAATTGTGATTTTTCTAAATCAAATATAATAAAACGTCACATTTGGTGACTTCACATAAATGATCAATTTTAACTCATTATTATCTGTCATTTGGTCATTATTTTTTGACATGATTGCTTAGGTCTTTTATGAAGTAAAGAAGTTAATAACACTTATATTAAACGTGATCCTTTTCCACTGGTAGTAGGTCTCCCTTTTACAGGGGACCGTCTGGGTCGGTACCACCCCGGTGCCTATTTCTGCCGCAAAGCAGTAGTGTAAAAACACTGCTGTGTTCCGGTTTGAAGGGCACCGTAGCCAGCGTAGTTACTGGGTAAACGAGACTTAACAACCTGTCTCACGGTAGGCGGCGTCGGTGACCACTTCCCATCAGGTGGCCCGACTGCTCGTCTGCTTGTGTGGGCAATAATTTTTTTTTGATAATATAGCGATTATTTCGTTTTAATTCTCTCTCCTTTGCACAGTCATAAAGTTTGTGACTGCCACCTTCTTCTTTCTTCTCAAGAAGAACATTATTAATAACATTCAGGCCATTAGTCAGTGTTTCGTCCCCTCGTGCAATAATAAATGATGATTTTTCCCAACAGGTTGGCAACTTCAGCAAGCGTTTAGCAGCCTACAACATGAAAGTTTCCGAGTTGACCGGAGACCATCAGTTGACCAGAGAGCAGATCGACGCCACCCAGCTGATTGTGTGCACTCCGGAGAAGTGGGACATTATAACTAGGAAGGGTGAGTTATATTGTAAAGCAAATGACACAGAAACCAAAGCCATATTTGTCCAATTTAGCGATGGAATTTTATGGCACAAAAAAAAGTTACTAAATAATACTTGAACTCGGTTAGTTATGAAGGCACAGATTCAATAATGACTGCTTAATATGGCCTCTGGTAATAGATCGGATGGACTTTCTATATGCCCATCTGATGATTAAGGCAGTGATCTATCATCATTATCAGCCTTGGTTGGTCCACTGCTGGACATAGGCCTCCCCTAATCCACGCCTTCTCCAATAAGGTTTTTGGACCGTATTCCACCACGCTGCTCCAATGCGGGTTGGTGTGTGGACCGACTTTTACATGCCCATCCGACGCATGGATAATCTTACTTTTCGGACAACTGGGCGATCGGCCCAAATTGCCCTAACCAAGTAGGAAACTACAATGAAAATTTGTTGAGTCTACGCTGGATTCGATGCCACGACATCCGGTTTATAAAGCACACGCCCTTACCACTAAGCTATTGAGGCTATTGATCCAAAACAACTTGTTATGTTTATTATTATACATTTCAACAAATATCTTTGATTTCATAAATGCACATGTCTTCTTTGTTTAGGGTGTGTATTATGCTTTAGGGTGCCAACTTCTGCCCCAAATCAGTAGCTTGTAAACATCACTGTCCTTCACTGTCAACAATATGTAGGTCACCATAGCCAGATTTCATCCTTTTTTTATTGCCAAAACAGGCAGACAAGCAGTCGGGACACCTGATGAAAAGTGGTCACCGACGCCCATAGACATTGGCAATACTGGTATCACCAACGCGCTGCTTACCATGAGACGTGGCATGTTAAGTCTCGTTTACCCAGTAAATACGCTGGCACGGTGCCCTTCAAACCGGGGAACACCGTAGTGTTTTCACACTACCGCTTTGCGGTAGAAATAGGGACCGCGGTGGCACCCACCCAAACGGTCACATGTAAAAAGGGGATACTGGTTAACCGAAAGTCTCATGCCTCAGGGCGGTGAGCAGAATTGTAGCGTTTTCGCTGCTTTTGTATGGGCAGGCCTATCATTTGGCGTCTTCGTTCTGCCAGTCTACTTTCTTTTTTTTAGATTATAATAACAATTAATGAAAAAAGATGGATTATTTTCTTGATTTGAAGGTGGCGAGCGCTCCTTCACCAACCTGGTGAGGCTCATCATCATCGACGAAGTGCATCTGCTGCACGACGAGCGAGGGCCCGTGCTGGAGGCGCTGGTGGCGAGGACCCTGCGCACCGTGGAGCACACCCAGGAGCAGGTATGGTTGATTTGACAATCAATAAGATGATAAAATAATGAGTGGAATCATCATCACATCTGTGTTAGTCCACTGCTGGACATAGGCCTTCCCTACTGCACACCTTCTCCAGTAGTGGGTTTCTGGCCCTCCCACCACGCTCCGATACTGATATGCGGCCCTAACCGACTAGGAAACAACAATGAAAATTTGTCGAGTCCCCGCAGGATTCGAACCCACGATCTTCGGTTTCTAAAGCACACGCCTATGCCACTAGGCTACGTAGGCAGTTAATGATGGATTAGTAATGTGTGGAATAGTTCCGACTGAATCTAAAAATTCCGTAACGAAACCTAATCCCATACACTTCGGGAAAACTCAGATCTTTATCGGAATACGACGACACGAAACTGTCAACGAATGATCGTATTAAATGAGTGAAATTTTCGTATCCATTATTTGGTATTAGACTTTATTCATCATCAGCCTGTGTTCAGTTCACTGCTGGACATAGGCTGCCCCTAATGCCCGCCTTTTCCATTGTTGTTGGATTTAGGGGTTTTTATACCGTATCCCCCCACGCTAGTCAAATGCGGGTTGGTGGGCGGACCGACTTTTTACACGCCCATCCGACGCATGGATCATCTTACTTTTCAGACAATCGGATGATCGGTCTTAATTGCCCTTACCAACTAGGAAACAACAATGAAAATTTGTTGAGTCCACGCAGAATTCGAACCGACGATCTCCGGTTTCTCTCAAGCACACGGAAAGCTAAGTGATAAGCTTTACGGAAGCTTTGTTGGCAAATTATTGTTTAGTGTCAAATGTCAAAATCGCTTATTTCATTGTATAATATAGAGATGTATAAGCGCTGAAGCTTTTTGTGATATAGCAATATAGTACAAACTTCTCCAAAGAATTTCAAAGAAAAATCTTGTCTCCCTATATCTATAGTTTGAAATCTCAAATCGAATTAGATATTTATAGCGATTAAGGCAACGATTAATTATTATCACTCTTCAGGTGCGACTGGTGGGCTTGTCCGCCACGCTGCCCAACTACACGGACGTGGCCGCCTTCCTTAGGGTGAGACCGGAGAAGGGATTGTTCTACTTCGACAACTCGTTCAGGTACACCATTGATTTGCACTGGAATCGCATGAGACGTATGATTGAATTGCCATTGGTAACTATGGCAACAGACCAGCTTAAGAAATATGTCATGGAATTGATGCGAAATAAGTTACCCATAGGTACAAAGAGGCTTTAACTTGGTAATGATTCATTAACTTTACATTATCTCTCTCTCCCTCTTTCTCTTTCTCTCTCTCTCCCGTGTTCAAAATGCGTTAGCATGATGTCCTACTGTTCTCTCTTACTCTTTACTGACTTCAATTTGACGTCAAATTTTAAGTATTACTATTTATTGCATTCAGCCGCTCTTAAATGTATTCTTTTTGTCCCAGACAAATGTAGTGCCTCTTGTATGACCTGCTCAACACTAGTTCTATCTCCTATAGAGGCTACCACTGGGCTATGGAGATACTAGTTGTATCTCCATAGCCTAGTGGCGTGTACTTTAGAAATCGCAGGTCGTGGGTTCGAATCCTGCGGGGAACTAGCTGGTTAGGGCAATTTGGGCCGATCACCCAATTGTCTTAACAGTAAGATGATCCATGCGTCGGATGAGCATATAAAAAGTCGGTCAAACTACCAACCCGCATTGGACCAGCGTGGTGGGTTACGTCTCATCGGAGAGGCCCATGTCTAACTGATTCAGGCTGATTGTGATGATGATATCTAGAGTTATTTGTCTGAACTTACAGTCCAGTAGTAATAACCTCATTTGCCGCAACGGGTTTGTCATCATTACCATCAATTCCGTGACCTTTTTTAGCCTTGTTATTGATCAGTAGTCTATAACAAGTACATGTTACAAGAACAAAAAAACTCCGTTGAAAAACATTTCATCCACCTTCGTCAAGTATAAAAATATACTTTAATAGAAGAGTTACTTATTGCTATTGATATTTTCCTCAGGCCGGTTGCCTTGGAGCAGCAGTACATTGGCGTAACGGAGAAGAAGGCGTTGAAGAGGTTCCAGGTCATGAACGACATCGTTTACGAGAAGACAATGGAGCATGCCGGCAGAAATCAGTGAGTTAAAATAATCACCATATTTTTGGTGTTTCACATATTGCACAAATAGCGAGTAAAAATAATTGAGATAATTACGAGTACCGACGCAGGAGGACTCAAAAAAAAACCGATTTACTTAAAATAAATTTATTAATTGCAAATTATAAAGTTAACTTATTCTAAATACAGTGACTACTTTCGAGGTGTAAGAAGTGAAGTCCATCCGTTCGCAATGTTCTTATAGTTCTCTCTCTGCAAGAGTCAGCGTTCTTCCCTATTGCGATATTCGTCGGTGGAAGGAATGCGATCGCTGTCTTACACGTGTCAGCGGATTCCATTGTGTCGTTATATGGAAAGGAGTCGGCGTTTGAGTGATTGCGACATTTGTTGATGATGACATGCATGCGCTTGGTGCGTGATGCTATGTCAGCGGATTCCATACTGCCGTAGGATGTAACAAGATTGTCATAACATCTGAATTGAATAATGTTTGTGATGATTTAATACAAAGAAGCAATGTTATTGTGTTGGTGGTTCTTTGAAATTAATAAATTTAATTAATATACAACATTCTAGTACATGAAAAAATTGTTTTTTTTTTATATAATTAATTGTCAACAATATGTCAATTACTCTGGATAAATACCTTTAGTTGATATTATTCACGTCAATCGTTATTTAAACTAGTGTAATGTAAGTTAGACTGCCTCCGTAGCCTAGTGGTATAGGCGTGTGCTTTAGAATCCGGAGTTCGTGGGTTCGAATCCTGGGGACTGACAAATTTCATCGTTATTTACTGTCGTTAGGGGAATTTGGGCCGATTGACCAAATTTTCTGAAAAGTAAAACGATCCACGCGTCGGATGGGCATGTAAAAGTCGGTCCACCACCAACCCGTATTGGACCGACGTGGTGGGATACGGTCCTAAAACCCCCTAATGGATAGGGGTGTATTAGGGGAGGCCTATGTCCAGCAGTGGACTATCAAAGGCTGATGATGATGATGAATGTAAGTTAATGCTGATAATTAAAAGTGTATTCACTTTTATTTATGCTCGTGTTTTAACATTGGTCTAGTATTAAAATGGCTACTAGCATATTATCAGCCCTTTGTGCAGTGTAAAGAAGACGAAACTAATTCACTACGTCCATATTACTGTTAAATAATAAATAGCTCTTTCAGATTAGTTGAATAGTTGTTGAATTAAATTAAATATGTCAATTTCCACAGATTCTGGTGTTTGTTCATTCGAGGAAAGAGACGGGCAAGACTGCGCGTGCCATAAGAGATATGTGCTTGGAGAAGGACACCCTAGGACAATTTCTCAGGTCATTAATAAACATCATTGTCACCTGTAGCCTAGTGACATATTTCAATAATTCCTTATTAGAACTAAGTTTGTTAATGGATCAAAATTTGATCACTTGATTGCACTTAACTCAAATATTGCGTATGATTCCCCCAATAGTTGAGAAAAGTTTAATCACAAAAGTCGATAGATTGTTAAATATATTCAATTATTGAATACTTCAGGTAGGTTTAATTGGATCCATCAAATTTGGTTGAGGTCAAGTGGCAGTAGCCTAGCAATATAAAAGTGTTGATGAGATGTTAGTTGGTCTTAATTTAGACCCCATGTTTATGGATAGCCGACAAAACCGTGTCACTATGGTTATTCAATGTAAAATAAAAATATCATCACTTGTTTCATGATGGCTTTATTTTTTAAATAAGATTCAATAATATATACAGATATCAAAATTGTAAGTCATCATACATCGATCGATAATCGCTTTTTTATAAAATAAAAATGACTAAAATAATTCGAATTGTAATCAATTATATTAATAATCGATTATGTCTTCACATCCCTGTTTAAAATTATTAAAGGATACCATAAGACCATAAGACCGATGGGATTTCTAATATCATAGAAATACTTTTTTCTGCAAGAAATTTCGGAATGTTTAATCCTTGAACCTCTTTAATTCCAGAGAGGGATCAGCCAGCGTGGAGGTCCTCCGTACTGAGGCTGAGCAAGTAAAGAATCCCGAACTGAGAGAGCTGCTGCCGTACGGATTCGCCATCCATCACGCCGGCATGAGCAGAGTGGATAGGACGCTGGTGGAGGATTTGTTCGCTGACAGGCATATTCAGGTATATTCATAGAACTTGCTAATAACTGCCTTCTCAACCCGGTGGGAAGGGACCGCGCTTTAGAAACCGAAGGTCGTGGGTTCGAATCCTGCATAGACTGAACAAATGCTCATTGTTGTTTCATAGTTCGTTAGAGCAATGTGGGCTAATCACCCGATTGCCTGCAAAGTAAAATGATTCTTGCACCGGAATGGCATGTCTGTGAAAGTCATGGTCCTTCTCCTGATCGGCTATGAAGTGAAGAAAGAAGTGCACTCGGTTTCGCTACACTGATGCTATGATATTCTGCTAGTTTGACTTACCACCCGTCGACCATGGTTCGTCTAACTCACAGAATCGGTGATAAGCATGTTCTAACCAACTATGGTTTCTAGTGCAAGGTAAATAATTGGCTACCGAGATGCAAGTATTTGTATACCAACTCACTATCTAAGATGTAAGATGTTATGTCTTGCTTATCCAATAATTACTGCAAAAAATCAAACTTTTGCAACAGAAATAGCTTCCACAGAAAAACTGCCTCTGATGGTTCTTTAGGACCTACCTCCCCTAAGTTTATGATCATGTTCCAAAACCGCATTTCTTCTTCACCAGGTGCTGGTCTCCACGGCGACCCTGGCCTGGGGTGTGAACCTTCCAGCGCACACGGTGGTGGTGAAGGGCACCCAGGTGTACTCGCCGGACAAGGGCCGCTGGAGCGAGCTGGGCGCCCTGGACGTGCTGCAGATGCTGGGCAGAGCTGGTCGGCCGCAGTACGACACCAAGGGAGAAGGTGGGTCTTGCTTGGGGGGACGTAGTCAAAGTTTACAGGGGACCGAAGAGTAAAGTAAAACTCGTCAAAGCTTGTACTAAAGATACATAAACATAGTTTTTGTAGATTACACAAGTACTATATTTATCGGTGCCACCTCGTAGCCTAGCGGTTATTGACCCTTCCTTTATACACCGGAGGTCGTAGGTTCGAATCCCGCGGGCAAAACAAATACCTGTTATCATTGTTTTCTGGTTGTTTAGGACAATTTGGGCTGATCACCCAATTGTCTGAAAAGTAAGATGATACATGATTCGGATGGGCAAGTAAAAAGTCGATCCACCCACCAACCCGCATTGGACCAGCGT
Source organism: Lamproptera curius (assembly GCA_029286875.1). Classification (NCBI taxonomy): domain Eukaryota; kingdom Metazoa; phylum Arthropoda; class Insecta; order Lepidoptera; family Papilionidae; genus Lamproptera; species Lamproptera curius. Next base: position 1,626,565 of record JAGSMT010000099.1, read on the forward strand.
GGTGGGATACGGTCCAAAAACTCCCTAATGGAGAAGGATTGCATTAGGGGAAGCCTTATATCCAGCAGCGGACTAAGAAAGGTTGATGATGTCTATGCAAGGGATAAGAATATTAACACTTTATAACTCGCATTAGAAATGGTAAAATATATTCAATAGAATAAAATTTATAATTTTTCACAACTCGATTTCGGAGCTATAATTAAAATTTTGTAACTCTGGCCACTATGACAAGCATCAAACTTTGTTTTCCTTTATAAATGCAAAAAGGCAGACACAATAAAAAATTGTTTATTACACAATATTTGTTAGTGTTTAATCCCACAATACACTGTAATAGAAATCAAGCCAAAGCCCCATCCCAAGTAAATCCATATTAAATGTATTAGTGATGGAATAAATTAATAATTTGTTGTTATTTCCGCAGGCATCCTCATCACCAACCATTCGGAGCTGCAGTACTACCTGTCGCTCCTCAACCAGCAGCTGCCCATAGAGTCGCAGCTGGTCAGCAAGCTGCCGGACATGCTCAACGCTGAGATAGTCCTGGGTACAGTGCAGAGTGTGAGAGACGCAGTCACCTGGCTAGGTGAGATTTTTTCATCATGATTCTGTGAATATTGTTTACATATTGGCATCACTTGAAATAATTAATTGAGTTTAAATAGATTTGGTGAACTTTTTTTGTGTTTTTATTGAAGTTATACTTCTTTAGGCGCGTTATGAAAAAATTATGAGTGAAATTTTAAGATGCGCGCGCACCTGTGACACAAAATTAACAGTATGAACCGTCTGTTAATATATATATATATATATATATATATATATATATATATTAAGACAGACGAATATACTTTATATATATATATATATATATATTATATAAATATATTAATTTTTAATGATGCCAAAGTATAACTTCTCACGCGCGTACATAAGTACACGCACCCATTATTTTTTTTTTTTTGAGTGATACATGCAGCCTATGTTATTCAGTATTGCTGAGTGATATTGAAAGTGATTTCTCATCAACAAACACCAAAGTTATGATGGTTTCAATAAAGTAACAATAACCTAACTGTAACATATAGTAATCGCTTTCGTTCTGAAACCTGTCACATTGAACTTGTCACTCTGACACCTGTCTGTCTTACACCTAACACCCGTCCCCTGACACCCTTCACCTCGGTATCTGTCACCCTGACACCCGTCACCCTTACACCTGGCTCCCGTCACCCTTACACCTGGCTCCCTACAGCCCGTCGCCATTACATCTAGTACCCGTCACCTTGACACCCGTCACCCTTACACCTGGCTCCCTAGAGCCCGTCACCATTACATCTAGTACCCTATCACCCGTCACCCTGACACCTGTCACCAAACGTCAAATGGCGATTGCAGGCTACACGTACCTGTACGTGCGCATGCTGCGCGCCCCCTCCCTGTACGGCGTGACTCCTGAGAAGCTGCAGGAGGACCCGCTGCTGGAACTGCACCGCGCCGACCTGGTGCATACCGCCGCTTGTCTCTTGGACAAGTGAGTAGATAAATTGAAAAGTTATTGTTAAGACATTAAAGGTTATAAGAATATAAATGAATTAATAAACGATAACGCAACCTGGTAATGGAATGAACGTTTTTTTTTTCGTATCATACAACAACAACGATATTGCCAAAAAGCCTGGTGTGAAAGTCACCAGGCTTTCGCCGGTTCCTCTCAGGTCAGAGGCTTCCTATTCCAAAGCGGTGGTAGCGTCCATAACAGTCAATAAGCAAATCTAACATTTCCAAATTAAGTAAAGATATTTGAATTTGAGTTTTTAAGTAGAGTGGGATGGGATATGCTGGGTTATGCCTAAACTGAATGTTGTTTAAGGCTAGCATGTTATACTTCACCCAACCAACCCGTATTGGACTAGCGTGGTGGGATACGGTTCATAAACCCTCTAATAGACATGGGTGTGTTCTAGGGGAGGCCTATGTCCAGCTGTGGACTATCAATGGGTGATGATGTGATATACTTAAATAATATAACTTTTTTAATATAACTATTGAATGCAAATAATAATCTGTAAAAAATGTACTTAATGTGTAAATTTATTATTGTTTGGGGTTGAGTCAAAGGAGAGACTATTAGTACTTTCTGCTAGTACTAGCTGCCAAAATGTACATACAATTTATTAAAGGACTCTTTTTTTATTGGATACGCAGGCAGACGAGCAGACATGCCACCTGATGAAACGTGATCACTGACGCCCATAGACATTGGCAATGCTGGTGTCACGAACGCGTTGCCTACCGTGAGACATAGGATAGTTAAGTCTCGTTTTACCCAGTAAATACGCTGGCCACGGTGGCCTTAAAACCGGGACACAGTAGTGTAGACTACTGCTTTGCGGTAGAAATAGGCACCGCGGTGGCACCCATCCAGATGGTCCCCTGAAAATATATTAATAGCATGTTAATGCGGTCCGTTTCAGAGCCGGCCTCGTGAAGTACGAGCGCAAGAGTGGGCAGCTGCAGCCCACGGAGCTGGGCCGCATCGCGTCCCACTACTACTGCTCGCACGACACGATGCAGTCGTACGGGCAGCTGCTGCGCCCAACGCTGGGCGAGATCGAGCTCTTCCGCGTCTTCTCGCTCTCCGCCGAGTTCAGGCACATCGCCGTCAGGGACGAGGAGAAACTGGAGCTGCACAAGCTGATGGAGAGGGTGGGCAACATTGCATTTTTTATTTTATTGCATACGCGGGCAGACGAGCACGCCCATAGACATTGGCCATACAGGTATCACCAACGCGCTGCCTACCGTGAGACATACGATGTTAAGTCTCGTTTATCCAGTTATTCCAGGGACGGAAGAAATGATTTTTAAGAGTGATGATAGCCTGATTGTAATTGTGTTAATTTGCACTAGCTCATGGAGACGGTGCGTTGAGATTGCTTTTGGATTTTGGTAGTTTTTGTGGGATGCCGCATAGGAGAGGTTTCATTGTTGTAGGTTGTTATAAAGAGAGCCAGAGTTTTGATAAGTTAATTGGTGAAAATAATATGTGACAACAATTCCTCAGCAAGAAGGCTGTTTATACAAAGTTATTATAGTTTAGAGTGAGAACAATATAATATATATCATATATTATATTGTTCTTATCATATAAGATTTAGAGTCAATCTAAACCCCGAACACATAATGTCTCCAATTGGTGAATAATTTTATACTTTGGTAGATTTTTATTTACTTTGCAAATGTCTTCTTGTTTTTCTGTTGATAGATTAGATTTGTTTCTGTTCTCTAGAAAACGTAACGTTGTAAATAAATGTTGTGTTTGCATTTCATTTAAATATATAAACTGTAATTCTGATTTAAATTTCCATCAGCTTGTAAAGACTTGTAAGTATTAAATTGGTAATTAAATCATCATCAGCCTGTGATAGTCCACTGCTGGACATAAGCCTCCCAAATACACCTCCATCCATTAGGGATTTTAGACCGTATCCACCACGCTGGTCCAATGCGGGTTGGTAGGTGGACCGACTTTTACATTCCCATCCGACGCATAGAAATCTTACTTTTCAGACTATTGGGTGATCGGCCCAAATTGCCCTAACCAACTAGGAAACAACAATGAAAATTTGTTGAGTCCCTGCAGGATTCGATGCCACGACCTCCTGTTTCTAAAGCACACGCCCATACCACTAGGCTACGGAGGCAGTTCACATGTCATGTCGGTCATAATTATTTTATTTATCATGGATTCGACAGGATTAAGATAACAATTAAATAGACTTATAGCAATGGTTTCCACTCCTAACTGCAGATTTCCATTTTTCTGACAATAGATTTACGTTAATTGGTTTTATAGTCAATAAAAAATAATATCAAAATAAACTTACAATTTTTTTTAAATAAACAACAGGCAATGTGTTAAAACATATGTGGATTCTGTAGTTACTTATCCTCTATCTATATTATCATAAAATAATGATTTTGGCCCAATTATTTTATTTGGAGATTTTTGTATTTATTGTTCTTTAGGTTAGCTTGATATAGTTTAATACTTTTTACTAGTTATAGGATATACTGCCTCCGTAGCCTAGTGGTATAGGCGTGTGCTTTAGAAACCGGGGTCGTGGGTTCGAATCCTGCAGGGACTCAACAAATTTTCATTGTTGTTTGGCACATGTTTCTTATTAAAACTTGCAAAAGTAAGTAAGTTCTGTTATTTGTTACAATATAATATTTTACATGTTGTATCTCTAAGTTGATTTACTATAGGTAAGACATAATGTTCTACCCGTAAATTTGATATGTATGAATAAAGCTTAGTTTACTTAGTAGTTTAAAACATTGAAAAATCAAATATTATGCGGTTATGTATCCATCTTAGGTCAAGGATTGGATTCAGAGGAGAATTTGAATTTATCATTCAAGGTTGGCAAGTCCCAAAGTTACTTTGGTACATATTTCCATACAAATAAATAGGTATTGATCGAACTAATAACAAGTGCATAGGGAACAATCAATATGCCCATGTTCACCGGTGGTAGGTCCCCTTTTACAGGAGACCGTCTGGTGGTACCAACGCGGTGCCTATTTCTGCCGCAAGTAGTAGTGTGAAAACACTGCTGTGTTCCGGTTTGAAGGGCGCCGTAGCCAGTGTATTTACTGGTAAACGAGACTTAACACCCTATGTCTCACGGTAGGCGGCGCGTTGGCGATACCAATGGTATTGCCTACGTCTATGGGCGTCGGTGACCACTTCCCATCAGGTGGCCCGACTGCTCGTCTGCCTGCGTATGCCATAAAAAATGTCTTTCAATAAATTGTATGTACATTTTGGATGTACACATTGGATTTTACATTGTTTATATGAATTCCACCGATGGATTTGAAGTCACGGCCTCTGCATTCTTTGGCATTTTTATCTGAGTTTTTTTTTACACCCGTTTAACATTTCAGGTGCCGATACCAATAAAGGAGAGCATAGAGGAACCTTCAGCGAAGATCAACGTGCTGCTTCAAGCGTACATATCACAACTGAAGCTAGAAGGATTCGCCCTAATGGCCGATATGGTGTACGTCACCCAATCGGCTTGCAGACTCCTGAGGGCCATATTCGAGATTGTTCTGCATAGAGGTGTGGCTTAATTGATAGATATATCATCATCATCATCATCATCATCATCATCATCATCACCATCATCACCAACCTGTAATAGTCACATAGATAGATAGAGACATAGGCCTCCACTAATACACCCATCCTATCCATTGAAGGGTTTTGGACCGTATCCCACCAATGCGGCAAGTCTCTTTCATTTAGCAGGCCAATGCGCACGAGTGAGAGAGACGCGTGCCCTCTCACTTCACTTATGGTTGCTTATGGAGAGCGTTACGTGAGCCTGAGCCGTGTCACAGTGAAGATCTTGAACCAATTTATAAGACTTTGTCATGTGAAACAAATAGCCGGAGTTACTCCCAGTTACATCAGCTAAATTCCAGTGAAAGTCCCACTAGCCATTCCAGAGATTAGCCGGAGTTAAAGGACAAAAATTAAAAAAAAAAGTTTTGTTCTTCATCTACCATCCATAATCAGGTTTATATGATTATATATATGATGTATGATCATGAAAATGCCTTTAAAAATTTTTATTTGTATTACAGGTTGGGCTCAATTGGTAGACAAGACACTGGCTCTATGCAAAATGGTCGATCGGCGTATGTGGCAGTCGATGTCTCCGCTGAGGCAATTCAGAAAGATGCCCGAAGAGGTGAGTGCAGCAATACTATATGTTTATATGTAACAATTGAACTCAAAAACATCATCATCAGCCTGTGATAGTCCACCGCAGGACATAGGCCTCCCCTAATACACCCCTATCCATTAGGGGGTTCTGGACCGTATCCCACCGCGCTGGTCCAATGCGGGTTGGTGGGTGGATCTACTTTTTACAAGCCCATCAGACGCATGGATAACCTTATTTTTTAGATAATTCTTTGATCGGCTCAAATTGCCCAAACCAACTGGGAAACAAATATTAAAAGTTGTTAGTCCCCCCAGGATTCGAACCCACGACCTCCCGTTTTTAAAGCACACGCCCATACTACTAGGCTACGGAGGCGGTTACTCAAAAACAACTGAAACGATTAGAAATTGTTACGCTATACACACATACTACAAGCATACATATAAAAAATATTTTATTACTTCAAGTGACTTAAGGTGATAAAAGTTTTCCAAACAAGTCTTTAAACTAATAATATATACTATTAAATAAGTACAAAAGGCTTCACAAGATCGTTTGTATATACTGACAAGTACAATTTCAATAAAAAAATATGTCCGACTTAAAAAATGTATATTTTACGCAGTATTAACTTGTAACAACGAGCGGTATGTATTAAACTGCCTCGCGATATCTGTCCTACATATCGCATATCTTTTAAGGTGTTCATTAAAACAAAATTTTTAAAATTATAGTTTTTTAATGTATCAACATTTCTGTGAACTTAAACTGCGTTTTCTAATTAGGGTTAGAATATGCCTTATATAAATAGTTAACTGCCTCCGTAGCCTAGTGGTATGGGCGTGTTCTTCAGAAACCGGTGGTCGTGGGTTGGAATCCAGCGGGGACTCAACAATTTTCATAGTTTTTTCCTAGTTGTTTAGGGCAATTTGGGCTGATTGCCCAATTGTCTGAAAAGTAAGATGATCTATGCGTCAGATGGGCATGTAAAAAGTCACCCACCACAGCATTGGACCAGCGTGGTGGGATACGGTCCAAAACCTCCTAATGGATAGGGGAGAATTAGGGGAGGCTTTGTCCAGCAGTGGACTGTCACAGGCTGACGATGTATGTATGTATGTAAAAAGTTATTGTGGGTTGTTCTTAGAACACAGATATATGCTCTGCGGACTTTATTGTAGGCCAATTCAAAAAGTACATTATGCAGAACCTTGTTTAAATTTATCTCTTAAGGCAGAGTTTACAATTTAATCACTAGAGGTCGTAATTTTTGACGCCATATATTTTTTTCTATTTGTTAAATATCCATTAAACTACTCATCACAAATTTATACAAAAAATGGAACCACATGATGGCTGATACCTATCATTTAAAAAGCAACGGGTGACATATAAAAAGATAAACATACACTCCGAATTAAGTACCTCCTCTTTTGGGAAGTCGGTCAATAAATAACCAACACTTACTAGATTGCAAGCGAAAAGTAAGCTTCGTTAGACAACAGCTTAAATTTTAACAAAATCTAATATAACTCTCGCGGACAGGTGATAAAGAAGCTGGAGAAGAAGAACTTCCCGTGGGACAAGCTGTACGACCTGGGCCCCAACGAGATCGGCGAGCTGGTGCGCGCGCCCAAGCTGGGCAAGATGATCCACAAGTACGTGCACCAGTTCCCCAAGCTGGAGCTGGCCACGCACATCCAGCCCATCACCAGGTCCACGCTCAGGGTGGAGCTCACCATCACGCCCGACTTCCAGTGGGACGAGAAGGTACGGTGCGGTGTGATCATGCGTGATCATGTATATCTCACGAATTTGTTTAGTGAAAACTTCTGTAATGGTCTGGTAGAGCGATTTCGAGCATTTTTTTAGGATTTTGTATCAAGTCATGTCTTACAGTTCTTTAATCATTTTTATCCTCTGTCCAGCTCTGATGAACGTCAATCTACCATCGTTTCGTAAGACCGAGAGCCTTCAATCAATACTTTACAGTCATATATATTACATAATTTAAGCGGTCACTTAAATTATGTATTTTGATCTCTGGCAACTGCAAGGGAATATGCCAGTGCGGGCATAAATTGTCTCCACACAACTCGGTCCTCGGTTTAATGTGTAACGGAATGAGCAGAAAAGGCTTTTTAATCAATGTTGTACGTAACATTTTGAAAGCCAACATCATTTCAAAACTACTGTGTGGCATTTATTGTACACTAAAACTGGGTAACTCTATCGCTATTTCTGACCCTTGGCGGTCTTAATTGTTTTTTGGAAATAATGTTACTTTCTCTTTGCACGCATAATATCTTCAATTACAATTCAATAAAGTGCGTATTTCTCCTATATTCCAGATCCACGGTCAGTCTGAGGCTTTCTGGGTGCTGGTGGAGGACGTGGACTCGAAGTGGTGCTCCATCACGAGTATTTCCTGCTGAAGCAGAAGTACTGCACTGATCAGCACCACGTGAAGCTGTTCGTTCCCGTGTTCGAGCCGCTGCCTCCTCAGTACTTCCTCAGGGTGGTATCTGACAGGTGGGTGGAAGGAATGCACCGTACTAATATTAATAAAGTAACTCTGTGTGTCTATATGTCTGTCCATATTTACTTTCTGAACCCTTGAATTTGGTACATACAAAGTATGGACATTGGCGTATTATTATAGCGATTAAAATGGTTTAAAGGGTTGATATAGGAGATGAAAGTGTATATGGAATGCAATGAAACACCTATTTTAAATTACTGTACAGTATATTTCATTATATAAAAAACATTTTTCTTATCAGGAGTTATTATGTTGACAAGTTTAGTATATTGCGAATTTTTTTTTAAAAGGTCGATTTCAATCTTACAACTTCAATTTATTAGATCCTGGCTTCTGTTTGTATTTTTTACTTCTTTTCCAATTTCCAGGTTGACTGTATCTAAGACCCAGTCTACCAAATATTATTTCTAATATGCTTTCTACCAGAGTAGATATCATCCGAGATATAGTCTGCACTCTATAACTATTTATTTTCATCCCTAGACGAAATCATTTAAGCCCAAATTTACATTCTATGACCAGTCATTTCACCTACCCTGATCGATGGTAACCGGGAACCATCTATTCTCTACGACTTCGAACTCTAACTCCCCAATCCCCAATAGGATATTAGCCGATCCACAGTCTACCATCTTTAAATTCCCAGTTGAATACAATCTGAGACCCATTCTATCCTCAAAAACACCCATTTGTCACTCTCTCAGTTAGATAGCATCCGGGATCCAAACACATTTCGATAACTTCTAAGTCAGACCCAGTTTAAATAAATATCTACTAGTGAATACTTCAATATATCCTTTTCTTAATTTCCAGATGGATCGCAGCCGAGACCCAGCTACCGGTATCCTTCCGTCATTTGATCCTGCCTGAGAAGAACCTGCCACCTACGGAGTTGTTGGACCTACAACCGCTGCCTATCTCCGCGCTGCGCAACCCGAAGTACGAGGCGCTGTACAGCGAGACGTTCCCGCAGTTCAATCCGGTCCAAACGCAGGTAAGCGGGACCAAAACTGGACGCGGATTAATTTGTTTCGCCAACCCAATAGATCGGTTCAAATCTGCTGAATTAAATTTATCGTTCACTTGCTGTAGTCGTTCACCTGGTAATAAATGAAAATGATTAAGACCTAAGTGACAAACGGTTACATCAGCTATCATACATTCAAAGTCACATCAAAATCGGTCTAGCAATTACAGAGATATAAGCCGGAACGGAGAAGAACCAGACGAGTTTTTTCGACAATGTTGTCTTGGTATATAAACCACGCCCTCTGGCGGGTAATAACCACCACAATATAAAGAAAACATATCAAAATATACAGAATTAACGCGAAGAATCCTTAAAAATGTATTTAACAAGTCATTTGAGATGCAAACGATCGCAGGTGTTCAACGCGGTGTACAACTCGGACGAGAACGTGTTCGTGGGCGCGCCCTCCGGCTCGGGCAAGTCGCTGGTGGGCGAGCTGGCGCTGCTGCGGCTGCTGGCGAGCAACGCCGGCGGCAGGGCCGTGTACGTGCTGCCCAAGGACGCGCTGGCCGACATCGTCTTCGCCGACTGGTACCACAAGTTCGGCACCAAGTTCAACCTCAAGGTACCCCTATCCCCCCTATCCCACCACGCTGGTCTCACTTTTCAGACAATTGTTCCAGTTCCAGCAGGATTCGAACCCACGACCTCCGGTTTCTAAAGCTCACGCCCATGCCAATAGACTACAGAGGCAGTTTACCGATGAATAAAAATAAAAACTTTCCACCGCCCAAAAGATGTTTTTTGGCAATGATTTAATGCTTCCTGACCAATGTCTATTATTACCGGTGGTAGATCCCCTTTTTACAGGAGACCGTTTGGGTGAGTACCACCGCGGTGCCTATTTCTACCGTAAAGCAGTAGTCTGAAAACATTGCTGTGTTCCGGTTTGAAGGACATCGTAACCAGCGTATTTACTGGGTAAACGCGACTTAGCACCCTATGTCTCACGGTAGGCAGCGGGTTGATGATACCAGTACCACCCGACTGCTCGTAAGCCATAAAAAAAATGTCTTTTTAAGCTTCATCTAACACAGACTTCGCGGGAATCTACCGTCCCCGCGAACTGGGTGACCGACACTTTTTGCTAAAAGTGAAGGACGCACGTACAGAAGATCCAAAAGATTGGCTGTTGGCTGGTAGACAATGCTATCGGCGTTAAGTCCGCCTTTGTACAATTTGTTGTGCATGAAGAATGAATGTATAAAAACGTATGGCGCTCGCGGTTAAGTTATTGCAAAGTAATTTTTTTCAGAATATGCAATTATTTTTCTGAAAAAGTTCGTGTTCATCGTACCTTCTCGAATAGCTTCAGTATTTATGCATCTCTTTATTATACACTGACATTATTCATTTTGACATTTGACACTAATTAATAAAGTTTCATAATAATGGATATAAAAATGTCACCTGTTTAATGCGATCATTCGGAAGACGCAAGTATTTCCAAAGTGAGCGGGATGTTACGTTTATATTTGTTACAGTATATCTTGATTCTCGGTCTCTAAATTCAAAGCCTCGGCTTTAAATGATATTATGCAATAGCTTAAAAGTGGATTAATTTGACATAAACTTTGAAAGATTTGCTTAACACAAGTTTAACACGAAATTTAACATGAAGCTTGGTATAATCTTGTAATAAGCGATCACTATACAGATTAAATCTATCTTGAATAAATTCAATAAATCGATTCGATAAAATTAAAGATCGAGGAGTTTTTGACTTCATTCTTTACATGCCTAAATATAAATCTCTCGACTTCATAAAATAGATTGGCTATATCGGCCGATGAAATCGGAATCGACTATGTCAATAGTATTACATTATAATCTAATATTTATTCAAATATATATTACATCATATCCATATTACTATAGTCAGAAAGATTTGTATTTTTTCCTGTGTCTGTAATGAATTAAGACATAAACTGTCAAGCTGATTTAAAAAATTCTCTATTACAAAGCTTACTTTGCCTTGAGTGACATAGGCGACTTTATTAACCAAAGAAAATCTATTTAATAACCTAAATCCTAAGCTATTTTATTAATAACCTTTTGAGAGATGTATATTGTTTAGTTTTATTTAATTTAATTGTTTTGTATTTTTGTAAATGATTTTAAATGAACATTATCGTGTACCCTAGTCCTATAAATTAATGTAAATTTACTAAATAGGTAATTTTGTAACTTTGACATTTAATTATATAATATATATATATTTTTTATCTTTCTTATAATATTTGTACGCTCCGTGGAGCAAAAACATGTGGGTCTGAATATGTTTGTAATTACACCTCAATTATTTTATGCTATACCATGTTTTTACAAATAAATGTCTTATTATTATTATTATATTATACATAAATTTCATCTTTCAGGTCGTCCAACTCACCGGTGAGACAGCCACTGATCACAAGCTTCTGAACAAGGGTCAGATAATAATCACTACAGCGGAGAAGTGGGATGTTCTATCCAGAAGGTAAGAAAACATAAACATAAGCTTATTTCGACAAAAAATCATTTACATAAAAAGATAAAAGAAAGAAAATAACAATGCATTTATATAAAAATGCGAGCCTATAAACGATTGCCAATTTATATAAACATATGCTTATATGCGGAGCACTAAGCTTTTATACAGGTATAATATAATTTAAAATAAAAAAAAGTGTACAAAATAACATAGTCTTTTCGTCAAAAATGGTCACCACTCTGCTGATTTTCAGTCAGACCAGTTCGCATAGGGTAGGATAACTTAACACAATGGTTGAAATAAAATATTGTACTAAGCGAAACTGTTGATAGGAAATATTGTAGAAGAATGACTATTGTAGTTTATTAATGGCTTCATCATCATCATCATCAGCCTGTGTCGGTCCACTGCTGGACATACACATCACATAAATCACATCATCAGTCTGTGTTAGTCCACTGCTGGACATAGGCCTCCCCTAATACAGCCCTATCCATTAGCGGGTTTGGACCGTATCCCACCACGATGGTCCAATGCGGGTTGGTGGGTGGACCGACTTTTTTTTACACGCCCATCCGACGCATGGATCATCTTACTTTTCAGACAATTGGGTAATCGGCACAAATTGCCCTAACCAAATAGGAAACAACCAATAAAAATTTGTTGCGTCCCCGCAGGATTCGAACCCGCGGTTTCTAAAGCACCCGCCCATACCACTAGGCTACGGAGGCAGTTGCTGGACATAGGCCTCCCCTAATGCAGGCCTTATTTATTAGGGGATATTTTTTACCTTATCCCATGGTAATGGCTTGGTTTTTAAATTATTTTGCACGAGTACTGCACCCCTTATTTATTCCTGTTTAAAGTGCACCGTAGCCAAAGTAATTACTGGGTAAATGTGATGTAACATCTCATGTCTCCGACCGAGCTGAAACCAATTTAAGCAGTTTTTTTCTATCAGAAAGTATTATTAATAGTGAAGGGATATATACCCTATCCATGCCCTTTAAACTTGTGCACTATATTTTTGCTTGTCTAAATGGCTAAACACTAATATAAATCAGTTGATTATTTTATAAATCTGAGGATTCTTTTATATCGATGGCAATTCGATGACCTTCTCGGTGTATTAGTTAGTGACTGGCTATTATGCAAAAGGGTTCGATCCTGCTGCAGGAAAAATATTATGTGATGAATATAGTGTTTTTCTAGTGTCCGGGTGTTTGTATCTATTTGCACAAAGAAAAAATAAAGTCTATGTATTTACTAGTCATTAGTATAAATAGAACAAGCTTTGCTTCGCTTGGGACCAGATGATTCGTCCAGAGATATTATTTATTGTCCAACTCTTATAATCCTTCTCTTCTCCGCAGATGGAAAGTGAGAAAGAGTGTGCAGAATGTCTCTCTACTTGTTGTGGACGCCCTGCAGCTGCTCGGAGGGGAGGAGGGACCAGTTCTGGAGGTGGTCTGCTCCAGGATGCGGTACATCTCCTCGCAGATCGGTGAGTGGAGAGTTAGGGAGGGGAAATGGAGGATGAGAGGAATGGAAGGTCATAGGATTGTGTTTACGGGAATGATTATGTATTATCATCAACCGCTTCTGTTGGTCCACTGCTGGACATAGGCCTCCCCTAATGCATGCCTTTTCCATTTGGGGTTTTCTATACGCCTTTTTATATACAATACGCAGGCTACGGTGCCCTTTAAACCGGCACACAGCAGTGTTTTCACACTACTGCTTCGAATCAGTTATCATATCAGAAATCATGATCAGAAATCTATGATAGCAGCATTCCAATAATACTTTCTTGCGCAAGATCTATCAACATTGCTCAAGCAGTAGTAAGTGGAACTTTGAGTACTGTAATTTGTACTCATCTCTGTTTTTTTTTCTTTTTTGATATTCATTCCGCAAAACCAGAACTGAGGACAGAACTGCCTCCGTAGCCTATTGGTAAGGGCGTGTGCTTTAGAAACCGGAGGTCGTAGGTTCGAATCCTGCGGGGACAACAAATTTTCATTGTTGTTTTCTAGTTGGTTAGGGCAGTTTGGGCCGATCACCCAATTGTCTGAAACGTAAGATGATCCATGCGTCGGATGGGCATGTAAAAAGGCGGTCCACCCACCAACCCGCATTGGACCAGCGTGGTGGGATACGGTTCAAGAACCCTCTAATGGAGAAAGCGTGCACTACGGGACGCCTATGTACAGCAGTGGACTTACATTGACTGATGATGTGTGATCTTTTTTCAGTTTAGAAGCATTAAACATTCTTGAAACTGTCAAATAAACTACCACCGTTACGGATGTGAAGCCTTTGATCTAAGAAGGACCGGCAAAAGAAACTCAGCGGGACTTATACTTTTCAGAACTTAACTGCGCTTTGAAAATCGGTGATCGTGGGTTCGAATCCTGTTAACTCAAAAATGTTTCACTGTTGTTTCCTAGTTTATTTGGGCAATGTTACTTTTGATCACCCGTTTGCCCGTGAAGTGAGTCGATCCATGCGTCGGATGGGCATGTAAACAAGTCGGTCCTGCATCTCATCTCTCTTCGGTCGTGTTGGTTATCCGTCCCATCGGGCTATGACAAAGGAATAGGGCTCTCTTCTGTGACTGCGAGTACACTTGTGCACTAGGTAGGCTGATCTTTAATATAGACGGCCGCCACACCACATTATTATTTTACATGTAGTGTTCTCTTCGCAGGCAAGCCCATAAGGATCGTGGCGCTCTCCCTCCCGTTGGCCGACGCGAGGGACGTGTCCCAATGGCTGGGCTGCAACGCCAACGCCTGCTTCAACTTCCACCCAAGTGTCAGGCCGCTGCCACTCGAGCTGCACATACAGGTTCAGTCCAGTTCTTTGGCTTGATGGCGTCTCCTTATAGATTTCGCCAACGTCAAGTTTTTCGATTAGACTCTGCTATATGTAACAAACAAACTCAAACGACTGGCGTGTGCCTTAGAAACCGGAGGACGTGGGTTCGAATCCTGCGGGGATTCAACAAAATTTTCATTGTTGTTTCCTAGTTGGTTAGGTAATTTGAGCCGATCACCCAGTTGCCTGATAGGTCAGAGGATCCATGCGTCGGATGGGCGTGTAAAAAGACGGTCCACCCACCAACGGATAGGGGTGTATTAGGGCGGGCCTACGTCCAGCAGTGGACTGTCACAGACTGTATTCTGCCCAGGGCTTCAACATATCGCACGCGGCGTCGCGGCTGGCGGCCATGACGAAGCCGATCTACAACGCGGTGCTGCGCCACGCGGGCTCGCGGCCGTGCGCCGTGTTCGTGCCGTCGCGGCGCCACGCGCGGCTGCTGGCGGCGGACCTGCTGGCGCTGGCCGCGGCCGGAGGGCGCCCGGCGCGGTTCCTGCGGGCGCGCAGGGACCTCGTGGCGCCCTTCCTGGAGCGCGTCAAGGACAAGGTGCCGTGGGACTGATGTGTGGATGGGGAGGGATCATTGCAGAACGCGCTTCTAATATAGATGCTGAAGGTGTCTCTGTCGCCTTTTAATAAGTATTCATGTACTTGCTTTAGGGACTTGCTTTTAAACTGGTTGAGCAAGTCGTGCTGTTCACAGGCGTGGTAAATGGGCCCTTCAAATGTACGATTACGATAGGCTATGTGTTTACCAGATATTTAGAAGCTGATACTGTTTTAGGAGCATGTTAGCTGTATGAATGCTCTAAAATACTTCCCTTTTTTAAATGAGTGATCAACACAAACTAATTATTCATATGCGGTTACAGATTGAACGAAGCATTATAACAGATCATTCTGTTGACTGATGACAGAAGAAAATTTGCCCTTTAAAAGAAATGTTACAATGCGCCATGTTTTGAATTTGAAGGAATGTATTCCAAGTCGATTTCGACTGTGGCGGCCGATCTATATTAGAGGTCAGCCAATTATGCAGGAGATATAATAGTGTTCAAATGTATGCCCAAACACAGGTCCCTCTTCCTTTATACTGGCGCAGTTCAATGGGACGGAAAATCAACACGACCTGAGAGATCAGGCGCAGGGCTGACTTTTAGAATGCCCATCCAACCGAGGATAATCTTACTTCATGGGCAACGGAACGATAAGCATTGCCCCGAATTACTAAAGTACTTACGACCTCCGGTTTCTAAAGCGCACGCCCATACCACTATACTACGAGGGAACCATCATAACAGAGTATTCTCTCAATAGATGCTGAAGGAGACGCTCTCCGCCGGCGTGGCCTACCTGCACGAGGGCGTGGAGCAGGGCGACCGGCGCCTGGTGCAGCAGCTGCTGGGCTCGGGCGCCGTGCAGCTGTGCGTGCTGGCGGCCGAGCTGGCCTGGGCCTTCGCCGCGCACGTGCACACCGTCATCGTGGCCGACACGCACGTGTCAGTACCACACGCACGCCATACACACGCACGTGCACACCGTCATCGTGGCCGACACGCACGTGTCAGTACCACACGCACGCCATACACACGCACGTGCACACCGTCATCGTGGCCGACACGCACGTGTCAGTACCACACGCACGCCACACACCGCACGTGCACACCGTCATCGTGCCGACACGCACGTGCAGTACCACACGCACGCCACACACACGCACGTGCACACCGTCATCGTGGCCGACACGCACGTGTCAGTACCACACGCACGACACACACACGCGTGCAACCGTCATCGTGGCCGACACGCACGTGCAGTACCACACGCACGCCATAACACGCACGTGCACACCGTCATCGTGGCCGACACGCACGTGTCAGTACCACACGCACGACACACACACGCGTGCACACCGTCATCGTGGCCGACACGCACGTGTCAGTACCACACGCACGACATCACACACGCGTGCACACCGTCATCGTGGCCGACACGCACGTGTCAGTACCACACGCACGACACACACCGTGCACACCGTCATCGTGGCGACACGCACGTGTCAGTACCACACGCACGACACACACACGCGTGCACACCGTCATCGTGGCCGACACGCACGTGTCAGTACCACACGCACGCACACACACGCGTGCACACCGTCATCGTGGCCGACACGCACGTGCAGTACCACACGCACGACACACACACGCGTGCACACCGTCATCGTGGCCGACACGCACGTGTCAGTACCACACGCACGACACACACACGCGTGCACACCGTCATCGTGGCCGACACGCACGTGTCAGTACCACACGCACGACACATACACGCGTGCACACCGTCATCGTGGCGACACGCACGTGTCAGTACCACACGCACGACACACACGCGTGCACACCGTCATCGTGGCGACACGCACGTGTCAGTACCACACGCACGACAACACACGCGTGCACACCGTCATCGTGGCCGACACGCACGTGTCAGTACCACACGCACGACACACACGCGTGCACACCGTCATCGTGGCCGACACGCACGTGTCAGTACACGCACGCACTCGCAAGTGCATGCACTCAAACATACACACAGACGCAGACGCATTAGCAAACGCATGCACGAACACGGTATTAAAAGTACATACGTGTCGGAAACACCAACGCAAGCAGACACGCATAAGAGTATGAAAATTGGGTAAATGGCAGTTACGCACACGGACACTTTATTTTTATTGCCTAAACAGACAGACGAGCAGTCGGGCCACCTGATGGGAAGAGGTCACCGACGCCCATTGACATTGGCAATGCTAGTGGTGTCGCCAACGCGCTGCCTACCGTGAGACGTTGGGTGTTAAGTCTCATTTACCCAGAAAATACGCTGGCTACGGTGACGCAAACAAACACACACAGACACAAGCATATATATAACAATCCAAATACATAGTCTTTCGAAACCAACAGACAGTTACGAGTACGCCAAAATAAAATACAGCTAATGTACGCGCCTATATAAAAGAAATTGAACAAGAACAACTTGACCGCACTCCCTAACACATTAGAGTCCATACACGCACAGGATTCGCACACAAACACAATTATTAAATTTTATAAAATAGTCAGTCCAGTCATTCTTGATTTTTTATCGTTTATTGCTACTTCATCATCATAAACAGCCTTTAGCAGTCCAGTGCTAGACATGGGCCTTTATAATGAACGCCAAGACAGCGTCCATTAAAATAAGTCGCTCATAATTGCCACGCTCAGCAGGCGTATTGGCAATTGACTAATTGCACTTGTACTGCGGATCTGCCTTACTCCTAGTAAGGCAGATCCGCAGATCTGCGGTCGAGTTGTTGGTGGGGTCATTACATCCTTACGCCATTATATATATATTGATACTAACGCAATAGCATTCTTCATCAGCCTGTGACAGTCCACAGCTGGACATAGACCTCCCCTAATACACCCTATTCATTAGGGGGCTTTAGATCGTATCCCACCACGCTAGTCCAACACAAGCTGGTGGGTGAACCGACTTTTTACATGCCCGTCCGACGCATGAATCATCTTACTTTTCAGACAATTGGGTGATCGGCCCGAATTGCCCTAACCAACTAGAAAACAACGAAGAAAATTTGTCGACACCCCGCAGGATTCGAACCCACGACCATCGGTTGGTAAAGCGCACGCCCATACCACCAGGCTACGGAGGCTGTCACGCAATAGCATTAGCATATAATTTATATAAAAGTGTATTTACTTGACAGCTACAACGGCAAACTGCATGCGTACGAGCAGTATCCCATCACGACGGTTCTTCAGATGCTGGGCAGGGCGTGTCGCCCCTTGGAGGACGACCGCGCTGTGGCCGTCCTGATGTGTGCCGCTCACCACAAGGGGTTCTTCGGGAAATTGCTCAACGACTGTCTGCCATTGGAGGTGATTAAATAATTAAAAATTGGTGGCCATTGGAGGTGACTATATAATTAAAAATTGGTGGCCATTGGAGGTGACTATATAATTAAAAAATTGGTGGCCATTGGAGGTGACTATATAATTAAAAAATCGGTGGCCATTGGAGGTGACTATATAATTAAAAATTGGTGGCCATTGGAGGTGATTAAATAATTAAAAGCTGCTGTCAACGGCATACAAAAAGTAGCCTAATAGCAGTAATAGTTACATAAACCATCTTCCAGAGGAAGTCGTTGATGAATTGAGACAATGTAAACAATAGTGGCCTTACATAAACATATATATCATCAACCTGTGATAGTCCTCTGCTGGACATAGGCCCCTAATACACCCCTATCCATTAGGTGGTTTTGGACCATATCCCACCACGCTGGTGGAGTGGCCTTACTACTTTTTTAACAATATTGAGTATTTGCGTTATAACAGTTTGAATTTAAAATTTTGATGAAACCATGATGGTTGATAAGTGATATAACAATATTCACTAAATAGCAGCATAATCTCTGTCACGGTTTTAATTCTATTATCTATATTATAGGTGCTCATAATGGCCTTAGTAAAATATTACTTATTAGGCTTGTCTATTAAATAAGGCCTCTATGTTTCTCATTGCCTCTATGGTCTTTAACTGTAAATGACTAAACGCAAGGCAATTATAAACAACACCAGACATATGAAGGAATTTATTTACATTTGACGTAGTTTATTAACAAACATAGTTTTATATATTCCAATACTTGGCTCTAGTGCGATTAGTTAAATAGTTGAGAGATATAATTAGTACTAATTAGTTTCTCTACGCATTTTTCGAGATCACAGAACGGTGACATCGAAGCATGGAAGAAAAGACTATTATTAAGAGGAAGAAAAGACTATATAGAAGAGGCTATTATTCTCAGTTGTTATTGTGTTACCAGATTGTGGTCATACGAAAGTATAATAAAGCTTGAAATGTACTGAAATGTCATGATCTGCCTCGTAACCTAGTGGTATGGGCGTGTGCTAGAAACCGGAGATCGTGGGTTAGAATCGTGCGGAGAATCGACAAATTTTCATTGTTGTTTCCTAGTTGGTTAGGCAATTTGGGCCGATCACCCAATTGTCTGGAAAGTAAGATGATCCATGCGTCGGATGGGCGTGTAAAGTCGATCCAACCCTCAATGGATAGGGGTGTATTGGGGGAGGCCTATGCCCAGCAGTGGACTATCACAGGCTGCTGATTTGATAATCTGATGTGTGTCATAATTTAGCGACGCCGAAACGCGATGACATAGTAGTGAATGTCTACGCGACCTGTAAAAGTGTTGTGCATTTGGCAAACGGCCTTCGTCTCCGATATCGAACTTTTTATATATAGAATTCTAACATAAGATTCTTCACTTTTCAGAGCCACCTCGACCATAGACTACACGACCACATGAACGCCGAGATCGTGACGAAGACCATAGAGAACAAGCAGGATGCTGTGGACTATCTTACCTGGACCTTTTTGTACCGCCGGCTCACGCAGAACCCGAATTATTATAACTTACAGGGCGTAACTCACAGGTGCTAATTTATTTATTAGTGTTTTTAGGCCGAAGGAAGGCCTAAAAAAGGCCTGACAGTATAGTTGTGTATAATATCTCATACTTAGTTGGCTGATCTCTAATACAAATGGGCCTCCGTAGTCGTAATCGAGTATATAAGTCATAATTTACTAATATACATAAAATTTTAAATATTAAATATTTTTTTTTAAATTTTGTGTATAGTTTGGCCAACTTTGTGACAGAATTTACGTAAACGAAGTCAAACACATTTTGCGTCAAAATTCGAACAGTCTTATAGGTGTTTATAACCCCATCACGTTAGAATTGAAAATGGTCGCTAGAGTTATTGGCTGAATTATACATTTGAAGCACTATTATTTCCCTCTTATCCTTTAATCACAATATTTCCACTACTAAATACGATACTTCCACCACAAACCACCATATCTCCACCCCCAACCTACCAAATCAAACATTGTAGCTTTCTAGCAAATCTCCATATTTTAACCACCAACCATAATTTTCTACCACATACCACCATATTTCTACCACATTCAACATTTTCTACCACATACTACCATATTTCTACCAAAACCAACATATTTCTACCACAAACCATCATATTTCTACCACAACCAACATATTTCTACCACACACCACCATATATTTACCAAAACCAACATATTTCTACCACAAACCATCATATTTCTACCACAACCACCACATTTCTACCACAACTAACATATATTTACCACAAACCACCATATTTCTACCAAAACGTCCATATTTCTACCAAAACGTCCATATTTCTACCAAAACGTCCTTATTTCTACCACCAACCATTACTTTTCTACCACCAGACACCTCTCCGACCACCTCTCAGAGCTGGTGGAGACGACTCTCTCAGAATTGGAGCAATCCAAGTGCATCGCGATTGAAGACGAGATGGACGTCAGGCCTCTGAACTTGGGGATGATCGCTTCTTACTATTATATAAACTACACAACGATTGGTGAGTTGTGATCTTGATAAATAACTTTTGTGATCTAAAATAACTTTTATGATTATATGAAATAACTTTCTTGATAACGAAAAATAACTTTAAGGATAAGGTGGAATGAATTTGTTGAGAACTTAGAATGGACTTTTTGAATGTAAAGTAACTTTGACAGTAATATATAAATACTCGATTGATAATGTTGAGTGTTTTGGTTTAAAGAGTAAATAATAATAACTTTAGTAATAATGAATAATTGGTTAGATATAATTTGATATAAGTTATTAAAGCTGTGAAATAAAATATGTAACTTAATTGTTTGTTGTCTATATAATAGAGACTAAAACTAATGCTTTAATTAGTATGAAGAAGTAAAGTTGTACATGTTGCTCAATACATATTTGATCATGATTCGGCTTTTCATTTCAACTTGTTCTTAATTGACTTTTTTCGTCATGCAGAGCTATACAGAAGCTTCTGTACGCAAGAAAGATCCAGGGCATGCTTTGAGATCATCTCCTACGTCATATTTGACTTCTGCATCAGATCGAGATCGGATTCTTTCAAGCTCTGTCTTAATGACTTTGTCAGGTCTGAGCCTCAACCCTTCGTTGACAGCAATGCACCGAAGATCCGAGGGCTGCTAGATCATCTCGGTGAAGGTCGTGACCATCGCATCAGGAAGCTGAGAACAGTTAAGACCTGGCTGGATAGTGATCTTGGTCCTGGTTGAACCCACGTAAACCTTTGCTTTGAATCGAATCTTAGCGAAGGATGAGCTGTGTTAGTACAATTCGATAGCTATCTATATCTGAAAGTCCCGTCATAATCGAATCATCACTTCCAGATATTAGCCATAACAAACAGATCAGAACAGATCAAACGGACACGAAAATAAAAAAAAGTTTTATTATATGTACAGGTTATATATAACGTTCTGACACCAGTATTATTATTATCAACCAGATGATTATGAAACTGCTCTTTCTCCACCCAGGGTGCCTCACAAACCCGCCGCCGGTCCCGGGGGCGGCGCCCCTCGGTACAACGATCCCCACGTGAAGGCCCACATCCTTCTTCAAGCCCATCTCTCGAGGATGCAGCTGCCGGCCGAGCTGCAAGCGGATACAGCATTAGTGCTAACCAAGGTATGGAATCCTAGAAGGGAAGAACTAGATTGAGAAGAATTTGTTAAATTTTTATAGGGTAATGTGTACGTATCTGACCGACTTCCTGAAAGAACCAAGAGATTTCATCGATCAATCAATTCGGAGCGTATGTTTCTTTAATTTATTTTGTTGATACCTCAAAAGATATATGGCGAGCGAGGTCAACAGGTGGACGACGTATGTGCCGATTTTGAACAGTAATTAAATAAAAAGAATAAAATGTGTCTCTCTGAATAAAATCGCGTCCGAAACGATTTAGCTAATAACCACCGCGATGTTATTTCAAGTTATTCGGTGTTATCCACAGGCCATCCGGCTGAACCACGCGTGCTCGTTTGCGAGTTATACTCTCTTAGGGTTAATGATTAACTTGTCGTTGCAACCGTGGCAGGCCATCCGGCTGATCCAGGCGTGCGTGGACGTGGTGTCGAGCAGCGGCTGGCTGAGCCCGGGCGTGGCGGCCATGGAGCTGGCGCAGATGGCCACGCAGGCCATGTGGGCCAAGGACTCGTACCTGCGCCAGCTGCCGCACTTCTCGCAGGACACGGTGCAGCGCTGCAAGGAGAAGGTGGGTCCTGGGCTGGGTCTGGGTGGGGCTGCCGCACCTCTCGCGGGAGACGGTGGGTCTGTTAGATGCCGCACCTCTCGCGGGAGACGGTGGGTTCGGTAGATGCCGCACCTCTCGCGGGAGACGGTGCAGCGCTGCAAGGAGAAGGTGGGTCCTGGGTGGGTCTGGGTGGGGCTGCCGCACCTCTCGCGGGAGACGGTGGGTCTGTGTAGATGCGCACCCTCGCGGGAGACGGTGGTCTGTGTAGATGCCGCACCTCTCGCGGGAGACGGTGCAGCGCTGCAAGGAGAAGGTGGGTCCTGGGGTGGGTCTGGTGGGCTGCCACCTCTGCGGGAGACGGTGGGTCTGTGTAGATGCTGCACCTCCGCGGGAGACGGTGGGTCTGTGTAGATGCCGCACCTCTCGCAGGACACGGTGCAGCGCTGCAAGGAGAAGGTGGGTCCTGGGGCTGGGTCTGGGTGGGGCTGCCGCACCTCTCGCGGGAGACGGTGGGTCTGTGTAGATGCCGCACCTCTCGCGGGAGACGGTGGGTCTGTGTAGATGCCGCACCTCTCGCGGGACACGGTGCAGCGCAGAGAAGGTGGGTCCTGGGGGGCAGGTGGGGAGAGACAAGGCCTAGCCAGCCTGGGGGATGTTGAAAAGAACCTGATCGGCCTGTCGTGGAGGTGGCTGTGCCTGCTTTGGATGCGCCAAGGAGGGTGCGGTGGACGGGACGAAGGCAGAAGCCTTGCTGCCGTACCTGTCCAACCATTATACCACGATTGGACATGACACTACTGACTTGTACGTCAGGTCTACGTGTAATTTTGAAAAATACGATTAGTATACAGACGACCCGAACTTTGGTTATACTTTTTTTTTTGTAATAATATTATAATGCATAACTATATATTACAAAAGGCAAAAAGTTGTCACGGGATTTTTACATTTGTAATGTTTCTGGTTTAGTTATTCTTTGTAAGAATGAACACGAGGAATGGAAAGCAAAGTTTAGTTCTGATTGTGAGAGATCCAAGTTGCTTAATGGAAATGCGGTAAAAGATACCGCAAATCTGCTCATCACTAATTCAAGAGTTGTTGGTAGGCCCTCTACTGGGGTGGTGACTCAGTAGCCTACGGAGTAAAAGCCCCTTCCGTTACATCTCCTTACCGCTCGGGAACCACTTCTGCATCACTTTAAAGGGCGTTTCGTCATTTGTCTGTCTGCCTTCGTCTTTTTCCTTCTCTTACTATTTCTCTGTGCATTCCAGCACAACTATCCCATTCTTCGTCAATTTTTGTCATTCTTTCTATCATGTTCTCCACTGACACTTTTCCATCGTTCCCCCTCCTGCTTTCACTCTCTGCTACGTGGTTTTGTTGTATTCGAGCAGTGCGTGCTCTGTTGTGACCACATTTTCGCAGTTAGGAAACGAGTCGTTTCCTGCTCTGCCCATTTTGTAGAGCGTATTTACCGGGTAAACGAGACTTAACACCCTATGTCTCACGGTAGGCGGCGCGTTGGCGATACCAATGGTATTGCCAACGTCTGTGGGCGTCGTGACCACTTCCCATCAGGTGGCCCGACTGCTCGTCTGCCCGCGTATGCCATAAAAAAAAAATAGGTGTAGAGGAAGAAGAAGTCCACTTCAAACTTGTATCAGTAGTCTGTCTATTACTCTACGTTTCCTTTCCATCCAGGATATAATGGGTATGATTTTTCTTGTCCTTGTACCTCTTGCCTACTTCTGCAAGTCTTGTTCCAATCCTGTTATTATAATACGTACGAGATCTCAACCTCTTTTGTTATTGTCTTTAAGCAGTAGCGGTAGTGGTCGTGCGCTTCTATTGGTATTAGGCTCGCTATCACTAAGACCGCGTCCAGGGAGATGGTACGGTAGTCTCCACAGACGCGTATTGCAGGCCTTGGTTGGATTTTGCTAAACAATTATATTTATGTTTCGCCAATACCCTTGCCTAAACTGGTGCTCTATAAACCTTTACCCCTGACACCAGCAGTCTGCGTTCACTTGACCTCGGCCCCTATTCTAGGCATAATTTCAAGAGCGGCTGTCAGTCTATCAGAATTCCCAGTCAATGTTGGTTTAAATTGCAATTTTTTTCCGAATCCGATACTGATATCTCGAGTTTGTCTGTTGGCATTGTACTGACGCCCTGAATTGTGAAATACATGTCACTTCATTTTCTCGAGTCACCTGTTACGATTGCCTATGTTATCCTGGGGCCAGGTGCAACCTCCCTTGTTTTATCCACCCCCTTATTTTTTTTCTAGAGCGGCATTCGCTATTGCCATCACCTCGGTTTCTTATCTCGCTCTAATTCCGGGCAAGGTCATCAGCAAAGCCTATATAATAGTCTCCCGTCACCCAGTTCAAGGCTTAGTACCCTATCGTACACTCCATAAAGTTGGGCCCAGTATTAAGCCCTGCGGAACTCCATCAGTGATAATTTTCTTTACAACTGTTCCTGCGCCGTATGTCAGTATGATGAGTCCGTCCTAGTCGTGGCTGTTTGAATGTTGCACAAATATTCTTGTTATTTGCATTCGTTTTGTAGCAATTTCCCGTAGGATGAGTTCCCAGCATACAGAGCTGAGTGCACAGTCCAATACTATAACTATCTCCACGAGTTAGTAGGCGGCATGCAGTGTAGATCATTCCTTTTAAACCCGTACCGTGAATTATGTAGACGGTCAGATTTTATTAGATGTTCTACAATTCTAGCCTAGAATAAGTGACTCTAGTGGCTTCCCATAGTCGTCCAGTAGACACAACGACCTGTGCCCCGCGGAATCTTCAGTGGGATTGCCTGTTTTTTTTTTTAACAAAACCAGCCTAGTCGTTTTCCAACAGCTTGGGAAAACGTCAGTTTCCAGCACCTTCTGCATCACAAGCCTTGTCTAGCATTACATTCTTGCCAGCTTCTTTACTTGAATTTGGTCGGGTCCCGGACCATAGAGTTGTAAAGTCTCGTTCACTTAGTAATTATACTATTTTCAGTGCCTTTAAGATTAGAACACTGAAATATGTCCCGACAGGAATGGCAACACGATAAATACTTTGCCAGTCGGCCGCCTGTACGAGCGTTTCTTCCTTTAAATGAATTCGCCTGCACTTTGAGATTGGATTACGAGTTTACGCAATGACTATATACATGCATTAACGGAGTTGAATTAAATCAAAATATAATACAATATAAAAATGTTACTTTTCCTGTCGACTTGCTTCACATTTTGATATAATTTTGAAATTGATTTTTATTTTGTATACTTTTATGTTCACATTGATTGCCACGTTGAATCCACTCTCTGACTTCACTCGTTGACTTTTCACTTTGACTTTATCTCAAAATACTTTACACTTCGACTTCGGCCCGTCGCGAGCAGGGCGTGGAGACGGTGTTCGACGTGATGGAGCTGGAGGACGCCGCCAGGGCGAAGCTGCTGCAGCTCTCGCCAACTGAGATGGCCGACGTGGCCAGGTTCTGCAACCGGTACCCCAACGTGGAGTTGACCTACGAGGTGTGTCCCTCATCATCATCATCATCATCGGCCAGTGATAGTCCACTGCTGGACATAGGCCTCCCCCTAATACACCCTATCTGTTAGAGGGCTTTGGACCGTATCCCACCACGCTGGTCCAATGCGGGTTGGTGGGTGGCCCGACCTTTTAGACTTTTAGACAATTGGGTGATCGGCCCAAATTGCCCTAACCAACTAGGAAACAACAGTGAAAATTTGTTGCGTCCGCGCAGGATTCGAATCCACGACCTCCGGTTTCTAAAGCAAACGCCTATACCACTAGATTACGGAGCCTGTTGTCTGTCTGCCTTTCTGTCTATTAATTATATATTGGCATTATTGAATTGATGAACTTTTAATAGTAATGTCCTCCTAGTCGAGTCCGACTATGGCGGCCGATCTATCACGAGAGATCAGCCAACTGCGCAGGAGATAGTACGATGGGACGGATTACCGACACGACTGAAGAGAGATAAGGCGCAGGACCGAATTTTTACATGCCCATCCGACGCATGGATCATCTTAATTTCAGACAATTGGGTGATCGGCCCAAACTGCCCCAACCAACCAGAAAACAATGATAACACAAAGTAGTTTTCCCGCGGTGTAAGCATATAAGAAGATTTTTGTTCATTATTTGATTAAATTTAATATATTATTTTCGCTTCGCAGGTGAAGAACGAGCGCCGCCTCCGAGTGGGGAAACCGATAGTGGTCGAGGTCTCATTGGAGCGAGAGGACGACATCGTGGGACCGGTCATTGCGCCGTACTTCCCACAGGTGGGCTTGGCGACGAGAGGCTTTCATAAGCAACATTCCACTGCTAGTATAAACAACATGGGACCTACACCAGCTAAAAAGTATAAATCTGAAAGAATTTTACGCTTTAGGTGACCACGCGGACGAAGTCTCGGGCAATTGCTATTTTATATACAACGTGATCTCTCGTTTTGTACGAGACTTATACACGCCAAAAAGAGATTCACTACGAAATATAGTACACGTAAAATTGAATTAAATAAAGTTAGAAGCGTTATTTCTTGTACAATTGTCTCAGCGAAAATATGGTCTTCCTTCGCTCTCAGCTGGCACCGTACATGTATTGTGATCATACGCGTATAGCTTAATTGTCTGTTCTTTCGCATGATTATTACTACCACCGAAGCATGTTCAAGGAATAAGTTGTGATTATATTTTCCATCACATTATTAACGGGGCTTTGTTGTGTAGAACAATTATTGTGTAACACTTAACATTCTCTCGTTCACATCGGGAGACATATTTGGCAGTCGCTCAGTGATCGACATCTTCGTGACGGTTCTTGAATAGCGACGCTAGATGCCGCCACTTGATCGTCACGGGCTTTATCGTATACGACCCTTGGAGACAGAGATCTCTCTCCGTCAGTGTCGGTTGTCCGTCCCATTATCACACATTACATGCTTGCGCAGAAGCGCGAGGAGGGCTGGTGGGTGGTGGTGGGCGAGCCGCGCAGCAACAGCCTGCTGTCCATCAAGCGCGTGGCGCTGGCCAGGAGCGCGCGCGTGCGCCTGGACTTCGTGTGCGGCGCGCCGGGGCGGCACTCCTACACGCTGTACTTCATGTCGGACTCCTACCTGGGGGCCGACCAGGAGTACAAGTTCACCGTGGAGGTGGCCGACGCGCCCAACAGCGACTCCGACGGCTCCGACCAATAAAGGCGCTTTACTAGATTAAATGCTGTTTTACTGCCCTCTATCGGGGTGTTGTTCCGTGCCTTAGGCATTAAGATCTAACTTTTGGGACGTTGCTAGAGTTCATAGCGAGTTCGTGCTGAACGTTGCCATCCAAGCCTAGTCCGACGGTTGCTGTTAGATATGAGTTAGTGCAGTAGTGCCGCAGGCAGTTTACAGGCACACAAAAGCTACGTCGCATTTGACTATTAAAAAAGAAATGGACCTTGCTGCATTAGGCGGCAACTAGGTACTCACCTAGCGCTCCTAAAGCGCTTACAATTGTGCTTTTTAAAGCACCCACCTCCCCACCCTGTGTGGGGAGGGCTAGTAATCGTTCACTATGCCGGTAGGGAATGCCATACCCACCATGCCTAATAAGTGGCCCACGCCGTTGCTCTCAAGCGACACCCACCCGGGACCGAAGCCCGGAACGCCTGACCAAGACTGAGCGCTCGAGAGGCCACTTCACCTATGGAGCTCGAACCCACGACCACCGCCGCGAACGCCGACAATGATGCCGATAGGGACTAGGATGGCTTTACAACCATTCGTTCTAGGAAGAAGGGCAAACGCCTTCCTATCGCCCGTCCCCAAGCACGTGACAACGTCTTTTGTGGTAAAATAATTGTAAAGTAGAAGAAGGATAAAATAATAATAACAATTCAAAATTTCAAATAACTTTGACAATACTATAATGATCCATTTTTTTTACCTCCGTAGCCTAGTGGTATGGGCGTGTGCTTTAGAAACGATTAGTCGTGGGTTCGAATACTGCGGGGACTCAATAAATTTTCATTATTGTTTCCTAGTTGTTAGGGCAATTTGGACCGATTACCCAATTGTCTGAAAAGTAAGATGATCCATGCGTCGGATGGTCATGTGAAAGTCGGTCCACCCACCAACCCGCATTGGACCAGTGGTGGGATACGGTCCAAAACTCTCTAATGGAAAGGGGTGTATTAGGGGAAGCCTATGTCCAGCAGTGGACTATCACTGCTGGCGATGATGTTATTAATTCTGATCACAGACATGTTCCATGTGCAGCACATTCGCTAAATTTAGTGGGATACTGAAGCAGTGACATTCTATCAATTGGTGCAAAAATTGTTTAGCTTTTTCGGGTTCAACACAACGTTGGAAAATTTGGGTGCAAATAGAGCCTTTTACGATCTGAACTTGCATATTTCTGAAGGGAGCCTTCAATCACAAGAAACATCAAGCAATCAGGGGACACTAGAAAGGAAGCTTAAAGCCTAGCAAAAAGGATAGTAAAAAATTTGAGAGCACTCTTCTGATGGAAATATAGATGATCTTTTGGGAGTGATGAATAAAAATGTATACGACGTGATTGTGGACGTTGCAAAAATTAACGAAACTTCACAGCTTAATAGTTATGTCAGTAACGCACACAATAATTTCGATCAGTACTAAACGGCTGCTCGAAAAGTAAAATCTTCAACTATATACATTAGGCTGCGCACGAATTACTTGATTAATTGTCAGAGACTGCTCAGTTGAAAGGCAAAGGAAAGTTTCGTGTGGATATAACGGCCCATTCGGCCAACTTTGCAGGTTTAAAAACACTCTGTACAAACTATCATTATAAAGACGCTATTTTAACTAGCTTTCTAATTGCCTCCGTAGCCTAGTGGTATGGACGTGTGCTTTAGAAACCGGAGGTCGTGGGTTCGAATCCTGCGGGGACACAACAAATTTTCATTGTTGTTTCCTAGTTGGTTAGAGCAATTTGGGCCGATCACCCAGATGTCGGAAAAGTGAGATGATCCATGCGTCGGATGGGCATGTAAAAAGTCGGTCCACCCACCACCAACCCGCATTGGACCAGCGTGGTGGGATACGGTCCAAACCCCTCAATGGAAAGGGGTGTATTAGGGGAGGCCTATGTCCAGCTGTGGACTATCAAAGGCTGATGATGCATTTTAACTAGGTCTCGATCGTACGAAAACTTAGGAGGGATGGATAAATGAGAAATACTTTCCGATTCAAAGTCAAATATCTTTATTCAATATGGAAGAAAATGAAGAAGCATTGTATTATTTATCGTCAAATAAACTACCACCGGTTCGGAAATGGAAACCTCTGACTTATATATTATGTGTTATTGTTAGATGTTATATATTGCGTGTTTTTTTATATATATGTTACCTCGTTTCTCCGCTCGTAACGCTCCAATTTTGTTTATTCTTTTTCTATGATAGATATTAGCGTTCTCTTGGTCCCATTTTTTCTATTACTCAAGTGACAAGCAGTTTAATAGATATTTGCTTTATAGAAAAAATTACGGCACCAGAATTCACAACCCCGTGCGATTGAATAACAAACGCTGCCAAAACCGTAAAAGATAGACATAAAGTATGTTTTACATTGATTTACAGCTTTACCCAATTGTCAACCTTAAGGTTAAAAAGATTATATGGTGTGCGTTCCCATACACTGTGTCCATTAATGAAAACTCAATAATGAAAAAATATTTAAACTTAATCAGTATTTACATCATTTGACATGTAGATCAAATGACATTTTTCAATTGTTTGACATTAATAAATTCATAAGTAATCTTATTTTGACTCGGGATACTATTTATCTGCCAAAGAAAATTAAGCACAAAATAGCTACATTGTTGGCATATAACATTACATTATTGTGCTACTTGAATTTTTCTACAATAAAGTCCGCGATAGCATATATATATCTCTTAAGATTAACGCGAAAGAAACATTTTAATGCAAACATTTTTTTTAAATTGCAATCGGGCACATTAAAAGCTTATTTAAGATAGTACGCGTTAGCATTAATAAAATCTTGATTCTATGTACATAAAACGTGTTCTAAACGACATTTTATGAAATGAATACCTTAAAAGTTATCAGAGATTTAAAATACGGTTGCAGAAAACGATACGCAATTTCTTAAGGAGAGCACGTTGTTACCTGCTTATATTGCGTATAATAGTTAGACGCTGTTAGAATTGGGTCATATTTTTTATTACAATGATTTTTTTTTTTAAAACTTGATAATTTAATAAAGCATTTATAGATTTCTTTACGACTCGGTAAACAAGTAGGAAATCGAGATTAGCATTAGGGTCAATAACTCGATTGATCTTAACGATGGAGGTCACATTATTGACCGTGAGATAACGCGGGATGCGCTGTCAGGCACGTACCGATAAATCGATACATCAATTCCTATCGAAAATCAGATTAGATCTCTTTGTAACGCCTAGTTGTGACAAAGTACCAAAGTCTAGTGCCTCCGAAGCCCAGTGGTATGGGCGTACGCTTTAGAAACCGGAGGTCGTGGGTTCAAATCCTGCAGGGACTCGACAAAGTTTCATTGTTCATAGTTGGTTAGGGTAATTTGGTCCGATCACCCAATTGTCCGAAAAGTAAGATGATCCATGCGTAGGATGGGCATGTATAAAGTCGGTTCACCCACCCACCTGCACTAGACAAGCGTGGTGGGATACGGTCCAAAATAGGAAGGCCTATGTCCAAAAGTTAACTATCACAGGCCGATGATGATGACAGACCTTTCCCTAGGCATTTTATTAATCATAGGGTTAACTCCTTACCCGCCTAGATTTACCAGAATACCTGTTTTTACACAACCAAAACCTAGAATGTCCGGAAGTAACATCAAAATGACTGCATCGTGATTTATAACCGATACATATAACAAAACAACATTGTTCTTTGTTTGTATGTTGTTGTTTGTTGTTGCTAACCTCTGGAATGGCTGGTCCGATTTGTACGAGAATTTCACTGAAAGATAGCGTGCTTTTATTTAGAAAACAGAAATACTACGTGGACAAAGTCGCGGGAAACAGCTAGTTGATAATCAAAACATATTATATTAGAGGTAACTAGGTGATTTGCTTTTTACTAAACGTGTTAGACGTTTGTTGACAGACCACTATGATTTAAAACTCCATATTTCATCGTGTTAAGATCCTTTACAGGAGTCTTAGCCACTAGACTTGATTTTAAAGTTTTAGTTACTTCCCGAAAACTGTTAGTTCCTTATATTTATTATTTGACAGATTATCCATCTTCGAGTATCAAAAGTTCTTTGTATTAAACCCGATGAAATCTGTAATCTAGAAAAATTTTATGTAAATTTCTCGTAAATGCAAGAAAACCTATGTAAGATTTTAATATTTCTGTTAAATATTTGTTATTGACGGTATATGTGGCTAAGCGCTCACGAATAACGTTTTATTTGTTCTATTAAAACTTCAAACGTAATTAATTATGCGGTCTTCGTAAAGAACTACGACAATATCAGCCGATTTAAAGGCTACATTAGTTCAGCAGATGTTGTAAAGTGCAAAACTAATTGCCCGAATGATAAAGTGATATTGAACTGCAGAGCTAATGCTTTTTGTATCTAATACGTAATGTTCTTACGTCAAACGCTAATTTATAAAGAATATTTCTATTAAGACCTGATTGTTTATAAATGTATGTAGTTTTATGTATATATAGAAATATGAATGTAGTGTATGTGTTACCGTACTAGTATATGTATGTGTATTATAATATTAAAACGATCTTGGTCTTGAATATAAATCGTTTTTGGGTACACCTGCTCAACTTTATCTGAACCACCCAATGGTTGACTGGCAGAGAATGTCTTTGGCATTTAGTTCGCCATTGTACTATATACGTGAAGTTAAAATTAATAAATAATGTTGCGCAAACGTTACAGGTATATCAATATCGCCGTGTCAATAAGTTTTATTGGAAAAGTAGATCGTAGTTCCAATCATTGTTAGATAAGAGACAGCAGAACTGAATAATTAATGTAGAAGTCGTCCGCAGTCCTTGTCCAATAAGATTATCTGAAAACCAATCTATTGGAGTGGATTATTTCAATCGTCTAACAAAATTATCGTCTGAAGAGTAAGACGATCCATGCGTCGGATGGGCATGAAAAAAGTCAGTCCACCCTGCTGGTAAGGTCTAAAAACCCCTTAATGGAGAAGGTGTGCAAAAGTGGAGGCATATGTCCAGCAGTGGACTAACAAAAGCTGATGACGATAAATAATTGACGCAATGGATCTCTGCCAAACGCCCTACTCTTTATGTTAATTAATACACTTCATAAGTGTACCAAATTCAACAAATTGAATATAAAACATTTAACAAATGAACCTGCAGTTTACTTTTATACCGTAGATTCGTTTGCTTTATTTAAGGGTGCGAAATAATAGTTATGTCTCTTGCATTGAAAACATAGTTTAC
The DNA here is from genome assembly GCA_029286875.1 of Lamproptera curius. Classification (NCBI taxonomy): domain Eukaryota; kingdom Metazoa; phylum Arthropoda; class Insecta; order Lepidoptera; family Papilionidae; genus Lamproptera; species Lamproptera curius. The sequence continues at coordinate 1,659,985 of JAGSMT010000099.1, forward strand.
GTTTTAAAAAGTAGGATACTACCTATTTTGCTGAGTAACGGTTTAGCAGTTTTATTGTTTCCGTTTGACCAAAAATTGTTATTTACTTGCTGCTATTGCTGCCAGGTTACAACGCGAAACTTCGAAGAATGTTTAACCTATTTAAGGCATTAGTATGTCTATATAATATACTAACAACCCCAACCCTTGTGGGTGGAATTTCGTGAAAGACGAAAGGAATATACCTACGAATTTCAAGTCGCTACGCTTTATGGTTCCAGAGATATCGTGATGAGTCAATATATAGGTGGGAATCTCATATATATATATATATATATATATATCGTTTATAATATTTCTTTTATTTACGCGATTATTTACATATCAAATCCACTAATTTACGGATTTTTCGCGTTACTTAATATATATATTTATTCCCGACGTTTCGGATTCTTTTCAGCATCCATGATCACGGGCAGACTAAGTTGGTATATGTCTGTATCTCTATGTTTTCAGAATAAACGTCAGTTTTATTTAAAAACGTGAAAATCCATAAATTAGTGGATTTCATATCTATAATAATCGGTAAATAAAAGAAACAATTAAAATATAAAGTATTTAGTTGGTTTGTACGATACTATCTGCTTCTTTTATTGTATATCATTAGACACAATGTTTCACGACTTTAGCTTCGACGATGATGAATTTGTGTGTGTGTAATACTAGAAAATTGCTACAAACAAAACATTCATAGCATATTTCAAGTATCTTCGTTCGAAGACACAAAATTTCATTGTTCTCTGATTAACAATGACGAATTTCCTTATATACTCACCCCTGTTTCACCTCTTTCAACGACGTTTATCACAATAATTAATAGCCTATGTCCTTTCTTTTAATCTATTTTAAGTATGTAGCAAATTTAATCGAAATCGGTTTAATAGTTTCATCGTCATCATCATAATCCGCCTCTATCAGTCCACTGCTGGACGTAGGCCTTTTCAATGAACGCCAAGACGGCCGATGCCCTGCGACTCGCTGCCAACTTGAACCGGCCACTGCACGGAGCTCGCCATCCCACCTGGTCAGGGGTCGGCCAACACTCCGTTTCCCTAAACGTGGCCTCCACTCCAGAACCTCATGGGCCCATCGGCCATCCGTTCTTTGGCCCACGTGACCGCTTCACTGCCACTTCAACGAGCTAATCCTTTGCGCTATGTCGGTAACTTTCGTTTAATGTTTTAGGCTGGGATTCATTTTACATCGCGTTCATTTTACATATTTAAATTGCTGACGTTGTGTCGAACATAAATAATATTAATTATGACTAGTTTCATTTACAACTAGCTTCTGCTCTCGACGTTGTCCGCATAGTAAGACAAAAAAATCTGCTAGTTTATTTGTAAGAAAAAAGAATTAGCTATCTTCCAGTGAAAGTCCCGTCAAATTCGGACCAGCCATTCCAGAGATAAGCAGGAACAAACTGACAGGCTGACAAACAAAAATTTAATAAAATGCTGTTTTGTTATAAATATAGATTGTATTTCACAATGCAACATTCAAAAACAGCTATTTTGATATTACAGACAGACTTACAAAACGGATAATAATATTGAAAAATGCAGTCAGAAACGGATATGCATTAAAAATAAAACAAGACCATAAAGAACAAGTTACGATGACGCATAAATCAAAATAAAGTTACGTAAGCAATAGACAATACAATTTGAACATCATTCAATTGTCACACATGTAACATGTCTTATCACAATTATTATGCACTAATTACGCTTGAAGTGTATTAAATACAGATATAACAACGCAATACAGGATGTTAGCAACAATGTTATGTGTTTCAAGCGTCACAAAGAACAATTTATAGTTCACTATTACGACGATTCTAGATTAGAAATGGAAGTGATGGAGAGCCAAATTAACATTGTAATAATATCACTCTGTTAATAGAACAGATGTAGATACACAATTTTACTTTGTAATTTAATATGCTGTGTTTGACCTGACAACGTTTTATATTTTATCAATTGGTTCAAGATTGGGAGTCACTCCCGAAAACTGTTACAGCGCCGCTCATGTAACGCTCTCCATAAGCAACCATAAGAGAAAGTGAGAGGCACGCTTCTCTCTTAGTCGTGCGCAGTGAAGGAGAGACAGAGAGGAAGAGAAAGAGGGTTGATCCTTCTTCCTAGTATAAGAATGAATGTTCACATTACAATCATTCTACCACTAAAAGACGTTGTCACGTATAACTTTCGCCCGTATACCGTTTTTACAAGGAAATTTTTTTTACGTATAATGTTAATTATTCACGTAGTTGAATTTTTATTTTTGTTAACTACATAATTAGTGTATTGCCTATTCTGTTGGGTGGAAATTATTAAAAAACCGGTAAGGTTATGCCGCTAGCACATTGTTCAAAGAAAGTTTTATAATTCCTTGAATTATACTGCTCGGGTATAAACATCAGTATATTTAGTAGTCCAGGAGACTCAGTTCTTAGTAACAGACAAAACTGTTTCTCTCATGAATTACATTATATAATACGTGAAGAATATTATCAATCCGATAATTATAAACTCCAACGTTAATTTAATTTAATCATCAGCCTGTTAGTCCACAGCTGGACACGGGCCTCCCCTAATGCGCGGCTCCTCCGTTAGGGGGTTTTTTCGACGCTGGTCCAATGTGGGTTGGTGGGTTGACCCACTTTTTATATGCCTGTTTGATATACCTAACATCTGCTTGACATAAAATACTACTTAAAAGTCTCGCGTATTCCTAAAATATGTATCAATATGTGTAAATAACTGCCTCCGTAGCCTAGTGGTATGGGCGTGTGCATCAGAAACCGAAGGTCTTGGGTTCAATTTGGGCTGGTCAGCTAAGTGTCTAAGCAGTGAAATTCGGTCCACCTACCAACCCGCACTGGACCAGCGTGGGCGTTTTTACATGCCCATCCGACGCATGATCGGCCCAAATTGCACTAACCAACAATGAAAATTTGTTGAGTCCCTGTGGATTCGAATCTACGACCACCGGTTTCTAAAGCACACGCCACGCGAATATATTATATATATTATATATTCATACTGATTATAAACACTGTGAAAAACTGTTTACTGCCTCCGTAGCCTAATGGTATAAGGGTTACGCTTTAGAAATTAATAGTTTTGTGGGTTCGAATCCTGTGCGGGATCATAACTTACTACACTGTTAATAATTTCTAGTTGGCTAGAGAAAAATCCGCTGATCACTCGATTGCCTGCTGAATAAGATGGTTCATGCGTCGGATGGGCTTGTCTAAAGTCTTGCGCCTTGTGTCCTTCCCAACGTGTCGGTTGTCCGTCTCATCTGAATATATAAATTAATAGTAAAGAGTCACTTTCGTGTGCGTATTGAGAATTATCGGTAAAATACTTTAACTTCTGAGACTTAACAACTTTATAAATGATTATTCAGCGAGAAAAAAATACCCATTTACCGAATTACTATAACTTTAGCCTCCTACTTGGCGAGTTAGCTCTACAACTTAAATAATTAATTGCATTTGATGCATGATTGAGAATTCAGTAAACATTAAGGTGGTAACGTCTTGTAACGACTGCTAAAGATGGTTTTGATAACCGGGACTGACTTTAATATGCCCGTCCAACGCCTTATTTTAAAGGTGTCTCGAAACTATAAACTCCATTTTGTAAAGAATAACAAATAAAAACTCGACTACGGGGGCGACTAGAAACGAACAAGGAAAAATTTTTGTTCAATAAACGTTTATTCACGTATTGTTTACAAATCAGTTTGTTTCGTTTTATTTTCGGTTTTGCGTCAGCACACAAAGCACATTTTTATGATATAGATATGATTAGTCTGTCGCCTTAAGTGTTAGCCTGTTAATACCTTCATAGTTGTTATTTAAAAAAAATAAGCATGTTACGCGTATACAATTCTTTTTACATCGGCAAAGAGGTCATCTATGCAAACAATAGGTACAATTTGAGGGTCAGTTTATAACTTAAAAGTAACCGTTATTAAATGATTACATTCTGATCCATAACAGATGCCTGTGACAAAAGGACATTCTGTTTAACTTTTGCCTATCTGTCTGTTTGTCCTGGCTAATCGCTGGAATGGCTAGCTTATGTAGCTGAGAGTAACTAATTATAAGTTTATTTGTTCTTTAACGCGTACGAAGTCACTTGCAACAGCTAGTTATAATAAATATAAAAATGAGAACCAATCGTTTTTAGGTTATATCCGCCATCTTTTGTATTGACATGACCTATTTAAGAGAATACCAGTCTTTGTTTCCATTGTTGTCCACAGAGTAAATAGGATGACTAAGATTACGAAATAAAAACATTCCGAGTTATTTGTTTTGTCACAAAGACGTTGATGTATTTATTCTCTATTAAATGACAATATAAAGGGATCTTAATCGGATAAGGAAATAACTATTTTCCTCTAGAAATGTTGTAAGAAATACCCCATTATGACGGACAATTTTTTTACTTCAATTTTTTTATATTTTCTATACTTCATGTACAAAATATAGTACAACGGCTGACTTAATGCCAAAGGCAGTGAGTAGATAGTTTAGTTGGTAATTATTTCTTTTATTTACGCGATTATACACATATAATTCCACTAATTTACGGATTTTCGGTTACTTAAATATATTTATTCCGACGTTTCGGATTCTTTTCAGCATCCATGATCACGGGCAGACTAAGTTGGTATATGATTTTACGGATTTTTCGCGTTACTTAAATATGTTTATTCCCGACGATTCGGATTCTTTTCAGCATCCAATCACGGGCAGACTAAGTTGGTATATGATTTTACGGATTTTTCGTGTTACTTAAATATATTTATTCCCGACGTTTCGGATTCTTTTCAGCATCCATGATCACGGGCAGACTAATTGGTATATGATTTTACGGATTTTTCGTGTTACTTAAATATATTTATTCCCGACGTTTCGGATTCTTTTCAGCATCCATGATCACGGGCAGACTAAGTTGGTATATGATTTTAGGATTTTCAGTATTATATTTATTCCGACGTTTCGATTCTTCAGCATCCATGCACGGCAACTAGTTGGTATAGATATACCAAAAGAATCCGAAACGTCGGGAATAAATATAGTTTAGTTGGTGTTTACTTTGGTGCGCTTAAAACCGAATCAGGCATTTTTCATTGGTACTGATTAAACTTCATCGTGGTTCTTATCATTGATATGCAATAGTGAGCTTTCAACAACTTTCATTCAAAAGGTATAGCTACAGCAGTTACAAATTAATTTACATTTTAAAGAACATGATATCAGTATGTGGCCAGCTTCAAGAGATGCGGAAGATTTGAAAAATGTTCATCATCAAAAATTTTAATATGAATTTTGATGGCTCTATGAACTGAAAAAATATTGGTTTTGTGCTTTAATTTTTATTAATTTAAATTCTTTTCATATTAATAAGACGGCTTAATATATTGGTCATATAGTTAATTATTAATAAATAAAACTTCGCATTGGTGGTAAAAGAGAATTTTTATTGGAAAAAAAAAAATTAAACATAGGTTATTATATGCTAACCGTACATTTCTTACTACGCTTACGATAAAAGTATATCTTAAAACAATATTCATTACTAAAATATGGGCAAATCACATTTTTGTTACAGCCTACGAATTTGTACAACTGACATTGTGTCGAGTGTTGCAAGGAGAAAGATCTACTAAAATGGTAGGAATTTGCAATGGTTAGTATATTGGAAAGCTGCTAGAAAAACTGCTAAATTTCTATTTACTACGTTTATTTTAAATCCTGCAACATTGAATGCTTTCGATTATTTAATCTATGGCAAAGAAGAGATTAAAAAAAAACTATTATTTTTAAATTTGTGTTTATTAAAACTTGATATTATTAACAGAAAAAAGAACACGTCTAAAAAGTATTTAATTATGAATTTAAATAGCAAATTATCATTCAATATAATACAAATATAGTTTTGTAACGAATCTACAAAGCAATAGTGGAGAGCTTTGACAACTTTTTTAATATTATCGATACATTGAAGTTAATTTTTTTTTAAAGATAGAATATTCGACGATAAATATTGTTTAATTTAGACAACTTTCTGCAGATATTCGTCGAACAAGTACAGGGCAAGGGATAGGTCTTGGCCGTTGTTGGCGACGATGAACTTCTTCAAGTCGGCCGTGTGCCCTGCGAGGTTACGGATGGTGTCCGCTTGCTTCTCCACGAACTCTTCCTCCAAGTATTGAGCGACCTGTAAGAGAGGTTTTATGTTATTATTACACATATTTGGTTACCCACTGTTCCAAGCTACAATATGAAGAAATATTATGAGGTGCGTTTGAATCTATGATATGTGTATATTATAAAAGGATAAGTTCGTTTGTTTGTCATCACCAACACCACCTTTGTTTGGTACTAGATTGTATTCATCATCATCATCAGCCTGTGATAGTCCACTGCTGGACATAGGCCTCCCTTAATACACCCTATCCATCAGGTCGTTTTGGACCGTATCCTACCACGATGGTCCGACGCATGGGTCATCTTACTTTTCAGACAATGGGTGATCGGCCCAAATGGCCCTAACCAAGTGGGAAACAACGATGAAAATTTGTCTTGTACACGCAGAATTCGAACCCACGATCTCCGGTTTCTTAAGCACACGCCCATACAACTAGGCTACGGAGGCAGTTCAAATAGAACTTGACAAACAACCAGCCACCGAGCTGGTCCTGCCCCAGATGTCAAGTTAGAGATCCATACCTCAGGGTCATGGGTATGGGGGCTGTTCCTGGTGGCCTCGCGGTGGATGTAGAACGCGCGTTCAGCCAGCTCCTTCTGGGTGTCCAGAGCCTTGGCCAGGGACTCCAGCTCGTGCAGTTCCACCGTGTAGTTCCTCTCGGTCTTCTCCTCTTGGGTGCTGCGACGGGAGAAGTCCATCATGTCGCCTGTGTGCCCAAAATGTATGTTGTTATTTTTATTTTAGTTATTTTTTAAATTATACTGCGTCACCGTAAAGTTACGAGCGTGGATCTTTATTAAAATTTACGGTTAAAGACATATTAATTATTTGTAGACATTTTCATTGATTTATTCCAATATTTAGAAATGATCGAAATAGTGCACGAGAAAGAAATTCCGAATAAGGAGCGATTATTTGGTAATTTTTTAATACGAGCTATACAGTCCAAGTTAGACATTTTAGCTTTTAAACAAATTTCTTTCGCATATTTTTATACCACAATAAGATAATTAAAAGGCCACATAAGTTTTAGTACCTCGCTTCGTATAAAAATATGATCCCGTTAAAGTGCATTAACGCATCCGCTTGAAACAGACATATTTAAGACCCTACATTTGATGTATAAAGTAGGACGCTGCTGTCCTAAACAGATTGGACAATACAATGACAATAACATCTTAACTGCATATATTTCTCCCTATCACACATCATCAGCCTTTGATAGTCCACAGCTGGACATAGGCCTCCCCTAATACACCCCTACCCGTTAGAGGGTTTGGACCGTATCCCACCACGCTGGTCCAATGCGGGTTGGTGGGATTCTCCCTATATTTAATATAATTACACATTGATATATTTTTTCAGCTTTTATAGCTTCAGTCAATGAATCTTTATTCCATATTTAATAATTATTATTTATACATCCAATTTATGCACCTCCCGCCCTTTATCTCTGCACCACCCCAAGGTTGACGGGCAGAAATTGCGCAAGATGGGTAGATAAATAAACAATTAAGTCGGCCGCATCCAATATCGACTCACCCTCTTGGTGATGTGCTTGATCAGCTCGATGCTCTTCTCCCAAGCCTCGTCGGACAGCTTCCTGAACATCTTGCTGAATCCGGCTCGGTTCGTCTGATAGTTGTCATAATAGGAGGCCGAGAGCAAGTACTCGTATGAGCGTTCGAGGTGCAAGTTGGCATAAGCCTGGAGTTCGGTGGCCACGTTGCCATGGCGACCGTAGTTGCCATACACCGCGTTACACCTAGGCAGCGCTGTCGGGAAGCGGTAGGAATTGAGTTTTCGCGTTGGCAACATTTTTACACTTTCGTTGCTCAAAGGAATGCTATACGCGATATAGAATTTTGTTTTTTAGGCTTTTTCGAATTAATTACTTCAAAAATAGGTTTGAAATTATATACGATGCAACAAGTTTAGTTATTTTTAAATTATACCCGATATTTCAAAATCTTTCAAAGGTACATAAGCAGTTTCTTTATTGTTGACAGAATAATAATGAAAATTATAAATTATCGATTTAATAAGTAGCGCAAACCAAGAGGAAACAAATTGTATGATATTATATTTAGATTGCAGCTTTATTAACATTCAAACTACTCAAAATGGATGTAAAACTATACATTTTCACGTGAATGAACAAGTTTAAAAGCAATAACATTACTATTAACTTACCTAGGCTGTTAGAAGCCTGGCCGCAGTCCATAGAGACATCCTGGTAGCAGGTGTCGGCACCAAACACGCCCGTGACGGCGAGGGCGCAAGCCACAGCGAATATGAGCTTACTCATGTTGCTACAACAATAATAACTTGGTTAGTTTTATTGTAATCATCATTAGCAGCCCGTGGTAGTCCACTGCTGGACATAGGCCTCCCCTAATACACCTCTATCCATTAGGGGGTTTTTTGACCGTATCCCACCACGCGGACCGACCGTTTACATGCCCATCCGACGCATGGATCACCTTATTTTTCAGACAATTGGGTGATCACCCCAAATTGCCCTAACCAACTAGGAAACAACAACGAAAATTTGTCGAGTCCCCGCAGCATTTGAACCCACGTATCAATTATCATAATTAATTGCCTACGTAGCGTAGGCTTACGCTTTAGATACCGGAGTTGGGTTCGAGTCCTGCGAGTCCGTAACACCTATTCAAAGTCGTTTCCTAGTTGGTTAGTGCAATGCGGGCTGATCACCCGATTACCTGTAAGGATGATCCTCGGATGGGCATGTGAAATGTCCTGCGCCTTATCACTCTCCGGTCGTGTCAGTTATCCGTCCCATCGGGCTTTGAGAGTATAAGTAAGAGTATAAGAGAGTAAAATTAGGAATAAGGAGTATAAGAGAGTAAAATTAGGAATAAGGAGTGCACCTGTGTCTGCGCGTACACTCGTGCACTATAATATCTCCTGCATGGCTGATCTCTAATATAGATCGGCCGCCGTGGTCGTAATCGACTTGGGAGGACTTAGATGACTTCTATTTATGTAATTTTATATCTATTTTGTATTGACAAGACCATTTAAAACTGGTAACAACATCTATCAAAGAGAATTTAATTTGAATAACTTCATTAATTTCCGCATGCCACATTTGGCAAACATGATAGACTTCGCAGTATATATCTGACAATATTTGTTTACCATAATTAATAAATTAATGATTCATAATTGATTGACTGCAGTCCTCGACTTATGTAGTTTCAAGTTACGTCGAGCAGCATTTTGACACTATCCCTCGAACATACATCATTTGTTTCGATTAGCAGCACAGGAGACTTCACTTCTCGAGTTAAGAAATGTGGGGTTGGTGGGTTTTTTTAAATAAATTTATTTTAAGAACTTACCTTTGGTAATAAAGCATGTAGGTACCTATATTGTTATGTGTGCGCACATGTAAGGCACAGATGTACTACCTCACCTGTTTATTTTCGTAATTAAGAAAGTTATACTTCCAGACTCCTTTCTATATCTATGGTAAGCTTTACATAACTCAAAGTTCTCGGTAAGCTATCACTCCCACGAACTAAGTGATGACCTCCTCCATTACTCTCTGATAGAAAGATTTAGTTTGATAGGATGGAGAACCGACACAACCCGAAAGAGATCAGGTGTAGGACTTTTAACATGCCCATCCGGCACATGAATTGTGTTACTTTACAGGCAAGCAGGTGATCGGCCTGCGTTGCCCTAAGCAATAACAATGAAAATTTGTTGTGCCCCTGCTGGATTTGAACTCACAACCTCCGGTTTCTAAAGCACAAGGCGTTACTGCTAGTCTATGAAGACAGTTAGGCTAGTGAATAGTGTAGTTCATATATATACCGTCCGAAAAACAGTACAATTAAACATTGTGTGTTGTGTTTAAGAAACAATAATAACTATAATAATAAATTATTAACCCCAATAATTACTAATATGTAGTAGTTGTTAGTAAAATCTTTAAGTAACATAGTATTAGAATATTATTCGAAAATAATTTGAATCCAATTATTATTGTATTATGTATTTGGAAACAAAATATTTTTATTTATAGTTTTTATTTAGAGTGATTGTGAAATGCTTATTAACTCTTTGTTAAACTTCTTATATTCAAATTCTAAAGTCCTTAACAAAGAGAAGGAAGGTCAAATTATTTATTATTGCGACATAAAGATGTATTGTGCTTTTAGAGTCACCATCATCTGATAACATAGTGACAACTTATAAAATATAATAAGATAACATACATAAGGAATGATAAATCTAAGAAAATTTGTTTCCCAAAAAAATATATCATATTTTTATTTATTTATTGTTTAACTACAGACACACAGATACACAAATTTTAATAGGATATATAAAAAACTGCTAAGGTTTTTGCTAATCCCAATAAAGAGTTAACACCATATATTAATTTTGATTTAACTTTTTCTCATTTGATTAAGATTTTGTCCTTAAAAAACATTATTACTAGTCAACTGCAAAATTATTAAAAATATGAAGTTAGTCAAAGTTTCATATTCCAAATGGGTAATAAATATATGAGGTTTATTATTGTTATATAGTTTCAACATTAAAAACAAATATGTATCTGTAGGGGCAACAAGCAGATAACACATATCCAATGACAATGATTTATATAGTTAACTGTCAATAAACATGGCTGATATGTCATTTAAAACTGATGCATTAAATTACATTGCAAAAACATATCATTATCAGTGTGAATTTAAAAAGACAATCTTTATAATTCTTAAAACTCTTGGAAAGAAAAGATAAGAACAATATCATAAAATTTTATAATAAATCATCCTTTAAAAATCTGTAAATACACGACTAACATGATATTTTGACAGGCCACTAATAATATTATGTTAAAAATGAAAATAAGAAGACTAGAGGATAAAATAAAATAAAAATAAGAAAAAATCGGCTTTACAAGTTTAATCGGTAATAATTACGTTTTGCTATTATAATACGGTTATAAAAAGAAAGCAGGTTATCGCCGTATTAAATTAAATTATTGTAACAAACTGATTAATTAATTGTTGTATAATCAGATATCGGTTTGAAATCGCAATTTTTTATCATCAACTATTGCTACTCTAACAATAAACACGCGATAATCAGTGGCGATAAACCCAAAAAATGATTTTGTTTTTTTTTATCGTTTAATAATTGGCAGTAATATTAAAAGATAAAAAAAAAATATCTAGAACGGTCGTCATTGACGTACGCATGACAAAAATACCCACATGCAGAAAAAGATGTTAAATGCGTTTCAAATTAATTGTCATCGAAAACAAAGGACGAGCGCAGCGAAAACAAACTCACCAGAATGGTCTTCTGAATATCGGGGATAGAATGATGGAGGAGTATCGCTCCGTCGAAAGTGCAGCCTTTACACACACTGGCGCAGAAGGCAACTTCCAACACAAAGAGCGCGATCGAACTGATAAAGTCCCGTGTCAGACGGGAGCAAAACGAAAATATATAATTTATCACTAATGTTTTCCGCGTAGTGGATGACTGACAGTGTCTGCGATTACGGAGGTAAAGTGTTGTTGTCGTCATGCGAAGTTGGCTACATTAAGCTCGGTGTTGCCAGGTCGGGCGAAAATATTCTTCTCAAATCGCTTAAAACTGTTATATAAATCGTTTTGAACATCTAATTATACCGTACCCGCTCTTATGAAATCCAAGACAATATCGCACTAGTATTAATATGACTATTAAAGACGATATTTTGACTGGTTCCACCGGCTTTACTCCTTAAGTATAAGCAAAATGTTTACGCTGGTATCCCTATATACCCCTCCCAAACCCCACCGCGCTGATTCCCCTGCAATGACGATGCGTACCTACTTGTCAACAAAAGCTCAAGGTTTTGGGTTCCAAACGATTTCATCATATTTGACGCGGTTTGCTATATTTATTGATTTCCCATGATTAAATCAAAGTCGAAATACTCTAGAAATCGTTATCTTGGCATTCATATGCGCCTGCGAAACGGCATTGTTGACAAATAGGCCATTCAACACCAGAAATATTCCACCCGCTCGGAACACAAAACCTTGTCCGCGGTATACTTTACCATCCGTCTCGCTCGCGCATCTTGTGTCATTTACTCTGAGCGCCTTGTCAACACGACATGCTTTTGTTATCGCTGCGCACTCCAACATTTTTCTCGTATAATCTGAGCCACCATCCCAAATAGCGCGTGTTTTTCACTTTGTAGTGCCCAGAGGAGTCGCCTTCTGCACCAGTGAGTGTAAAGGCTAGACTTTCGCAAGTATTCGCGAGCGACGGAGCACCCATTTCAGTTACTACCCTCGTCAAAGTATCTGTGATTTTAATTGTAGATTGAAAATGAAGGCCGCAATATTCGCCGTTGCCGCGCTGCTGGCTGTTTGCACCCGACCTCTGCTAAACAATGTAAGTTCGATTCTATTTTTGAAATTTTTTTTGTTACCCTTTTGTTCACTGCGCATTAACGGCCGGCGTCATTGCAAATCGTAATTAATTACCATTGCATAGAGTGGATTTTCCTGCAACGTGTTGTCAACTATGGAAGTTTACCCCCGATTTTATTTTTCGAATTAAATGTTACGTAATGACGTTTTAATGTGACAGTGACATTTCGTATTAATAATTAAAATGCAATTATTTAAAAAACAAGCTTAATCCTTCACCATTTTCGAATAAACAAAATTTTAAATAAATTTTCAAAGTTCTCGTCATCTATTTTATTTATAAAACACCAAATAAATTAAATAATGATGAGGGAGATTCATGTAAGTAAATTTATAAATAAAATTTAGACTTATATTAGGCAGTAAACAATATCAATAATTAAACGAAAAAAAAGTTATCAGGCCCATGTTTCATTTTCCCAGATGGCCAGTCTGTTACCAATGCTGATAAAATTATTTTTATGTACTATATAGCAATTAGTGTCAAATATCAGTAACAGTATTATAGAAATAGGGATTGTTTTTAAATGTTACATAAATATTATTTATGAATATGAAGCTGATTAAAAAAATTTTAAGAATAGGAAATAAAAAATAAATTGAACAGTTATGCCTCATTCTCCAAATTTGTTATATTAGGAACTATAAAGTGGTGCTTGATACATAGTCGATTTGTACCGTAAAACTCAGTTCTTGTACTTGTCGACAACAACAAATAAAAACTAAGAAGAAGTAAGGAAGGGACTTCCCATTACAAGAATGACTAATATTTTTAAAATTAAGGTTAATGTAAAGTCCCTGAATGTTGCAGTCCTTCATTTAATTTATTTTATTCTTTTCCTCATTCATGTGACAGAGTTATCTATTTATCTTCACTAAAAAGAACATTTCTAGCATAAACATGCAATAAACTTTTAATTATGAAATGTATAATTTTATCTTTATAAATCAAGTACTTATTATAACTTGTGATATCACAGCTTTTTATCCTTCTTATCTAAGACTAAACAATCACTATACGGAAGAATAAGTTGATAGCAAATCAATTAAGTTGTATGACCACTTGGACTTATATAGATATCCTATATCAGTATCAATTAATCCTATGGATTACATACTGTATCAGTTTGAATGACTAGTATTGTGTAATAACATTTTTTAAAGTAATAATAAACTGAATAGTGTCTTTTAATCTACATGAACAATATACAAGCCTAGAGAAACAGTCCTTTTTTGACAACTTCCCAAATGGAGGTTTTCAATTTTAAGTCTATATTTTTCCTATAAAGCATTGTAAGCAATTACCCATGTTATCTTATTTTACCCGCCACCGAAGTTTTCGAGTTTTATTTATGGCTAGTAAAAGAAATGCAATGAAATATAAATTTATTTTTCTTAAAATATTTGAATACTTTTATATGTAATCGATCTGTAGGACTCACACTAACATCTCTTATAGCACTTTCCTATCACCATGGATGCAGGTTAAATGGCTCCATAGACAATCATCATAAACCTGTGTTAGCCCAATGCTGGACATAGGCCTCCCCTAATGCACACCTTCTCCATTACCGTATCCCACCACACTGGTCCAATATGGATGGGTGGACTGCTTACATGCCCATCCGACACATGGATTATGCAATTTTTTAGATAATTAGTTGATCGGCCCAAATTGTCCTTACCAACCAGAAAACAATGATAACACAATGTTGTTTCCCCACAGGATTCTTACCCACAACCTCAGGTTTATAAAGCAAGGGCCAATACTGCTAGAACTATGGGCGGTTAAAAATATATCATCATCATCATCAGCCTATGATAAATAATTGCTGGACATAGGCCTCCCCTAATACACCCCTATCCCTAGGGGTTTTGGAACACATTCCACCACGCTAGTCCAATATGGGTTGGTGGGTAGACCGACTTTTTCATGCCCATCCGACGCATGGATCATCTTACTTTTCAGACAATTGGGTGATCAGCCCAAATTGCCCAAAACAGCTAGGAAACAATGGTGTAATGAAAAAATTAAAAATATATAGCAAATGCAAAATATAAAATTTTTTGCAGCTACCATATGAGCTTAAGTGGGACAGTTTAAAAATTAATAATCTGTCATTTTGTATCTGTTATTGACCTTAAGAAGTAGCTATTGTACAGAATAACAAAAGAAATCTCTCGGCGATTGATGACCTGGGGATGTCAGATAAGAAGTACATGTCCTTTTTATCATCCACTTGAGATGTCTTATACAGATATTACAATGTATCAATGTAGTTGCGCAATTGGCTGCCATTTTGTCAATGTAAGAGTACTTTATTTTTAAATTTAAACAAAGAACTATATGTGATGACACATTGTGTTTAATTTATGTTGTTCAATATGCAAAATTACTGTAAAACAATTTGCTATGAAACCTAAGGCATATGTTATGATAAAAAATTTTGAAACTAATTCGATAAATTTACGACTTCCGAGGTACATTTGTTTAATTTCATAAAATATTTACTTAGTGTTGAAGACAAAGAATGACAAATATATAGGAAGCGAACTCGATCTTTGTCTTCGCAAACAATCGGCACAGATAATTAAAATTCAATGTATAACCGCGTCATTGTCGGCCATTTTGAATCGTTGTACATTGACCTTTTGACACTAGACAAGCTCGGTAGATTATAAATTGTCATTCTGACTCGTACTTGATTATTTATTGTAAATATTATTTTAATAATATGATCGTATTTTAAAAATGTAAACAATACGCTTAATTAGTTTGTTATGCAAGTTATGTACCAATAACCTTAAGTCGCGGCAAATATTTTTCTGATTGGATATGTTATCTTCGTGGTATAGCGGTATTTGCCCTTGCTTTATAAACCGGAGGTCGTGGGTTCGAGTACCGCGGGAACAACATTGTGTTATCGTTGTTTTCTAGATGGTTAGGACAATTTGGGCCGATCACCCAATTGTCTGAGAAGTAAGATGATCCATGCTTCGGATGGGCGGTGGTCGTTCCACCCACCAACCCGCGTTGGACCATAGGATACGATCAAAAAACCCCCTAATGGAGAAGGCGAGCATTATGGGAGGTCTATGTCCAGCAGTGGACTAACACCGGCTGATGAAAAAGCAATGAGTAAACATCCAAATAGCAACAAATTCGGACTGACTAAAGAACTAAATAAGCAAGAAATAAAAATATTATTCGTTCTACGATTTTCAAAAGTGCTGATTTTTTTAAAAATGTGGGTCAGCTATATTTTGCAATTGCACGAATGTAAAATAGCTAATGCAGGCTGAATAGAAAATCAATTTCAACTATTATTTTAGCCGATTTCAAAATGACTATCATACGGCAACATTCCAATTTAACAGTAAAATATTTTGTATTCTCTTTAAGTCTTTAGAGTTTTTCTAAAATAAAACTGGTTGAATATATTTATTTAGTGATTTTTAGTATCAGAACTATCTTACAAAACGCAATAGTAGTCGACAGTAGTAACGCAATAATTATTAATTATCTGTAGACCAAGCTGAAAGTATTGTACCTTTGTGTGTTCTTAATAATATAATAATAATAGTAATGTTTCTGATCGAATAACACGACATCCAAATCGAGTCCCAAAACTAAGCAAAGCTTGTACTATGGAAGCTAGACAACTGATAAATAAATACATTTACTTTTCTTTTGTAGATAAAAACATATTATATAGATAAACACCCAGACAGGAGAAAAACACTAAGTTCATCACACAATTATTTTCCCGGGTGGGAATCGAACTCACACCCTTTGGCGCCACAATCAGGGACACTAACCACTGCGCCAAGCGGGTCGTCGTTAAGTTTTGTAGTTAATGTATAAACATTCTAATACTTTCTTTTGCTAATGAAAATACTATAAATAATACAATTAACGTAAATAAAAAAACATTTAAAATTGACGGTAGCCGAAGTAAAACTAACATTTTGACGCCTAATATCTTAGTTGGTCCTGTGACCATAGACCCTGGAAAGGGTTCCAAGCGTTTGGTATATTTGTAAGTCAAGTTATTATTACCTCAAAAAGGCTTATCGCTTTTACAAACAATAAATTCGCATAAATTTATCTCCGAAGAAAAAAAGCCTACAAATTTTTCAACGCGAATAAAATAACTTTTGTGTTTCGAAGAATTTAAGAAGATGTCAAGAAAACAACAAAATAATAGCTGACATTGAGTTGAAAGGTATGAAAAGAGAGAATAGACGTTTTCTGAGCTTCCAGGAAGACCGGCAGGTATAACGGCGACGATAAAAAGTTCGAGGCCAACACAAACGTTTACTTTGAATTGTACAAAAAAAAAAACCAACATTATTTCTTTCTTAAACATGGCACTGCTATAAATAAAAACGTTTAAATGATAATCAATACGGATTTTCCGAATTTCCACCCACAAGGGGGTGGGGGGCGGTTGCGGGGTTGCCAGTCTATGATAAAGATACATTAATTTTGCACATAAAAATTAACGTTTTATCATAAATAAAAACTATATCGTATTAAATAAATTCAAATATCATATGCACCAAAAAGGTCGCCACTCGGCTTTGTTTCACGAAACTTTTCGCAGTTGCTTCCGCATTAAGAGGACAAATAACAATAAAACACATTTTACAACGACAGATTATCACAAAACACATCATTAACTCTCTATTTTGCCTCCCTTCTGTGTGTATTTTGTGTAATTGTTTTATATAAGTTAATTTTTATTTATCTTTTAATAGGCAACGTCAACCCGGTCAACATTCCGAAGCAATGGATCACTATGCAATCGAGCTGCCGCTCCAGTATGCGTCGTCAGATTCAGATGGAGGTGGCCGCCTCTTTGCAATATCTGGCTATGGGGGCCCACTTCTCTAGGGATGGGGTAAGTTTCTCTTTTGCTATCGAAAACGTAGCTATTTCAAAGTAAATATTAAAAAGCAAAGAAACCTTCTTTGTTGTTTCACTTATACAGCTTAGGTTTTGATTGATTGAACTAGTCCGTGTCCCACTGCTGGGCAAAGGCCTCGAAAGCTTAGAGAAATCAGATCTCTCGTAGTAGTCGAAGAGCTTGTCCCAGCTTTTATAATGACAAAGATCCACGGCATCTCGGTCTATAATTAGGCGGCGATTAATATGATAAATAGATAGTGTCTTCTATGTTCATTTAATACTACTTACAATTAGATTTGGGGTAAATTCATCATTATCCCCATCATCATTAGCAGCCTGTGATAATCCACTGCTGTAAATAGGCCTCCTCTACTACACCCCTATCCATTAAGGGGTTTAAGGTAAATTAGAGATAGATTATTGATGGCGTCAATAAGTTTGACATCAATTCGTTTACGTCTTTTTATGTACGCCTATTGTTAGGCAATAAAAGGCATGTCTGCCCACATGATGCGTGTAATATTGCACGGTCAATAAGTGGAAGCTAATATGGCGGCAATCCATCTATCAGAATCCTAGCATGCAAACAATCGAAGCCATAAATAACAGTACAATCTATTGATCGATTGTGCTCAGATTATCTGGCCGTGCAATATCACCCCCGTACCTATAATGTACGGCCAAGTACTGTTCAGCCAGATGATAGATTTGTACACATGTTTGTACACGACATATTTCGCTGTACATAATTGAATCGTGCAATACGCGGACCTGTCTTTATTGGCTGCATTAAGTTTAATCCACGTTTTTTTTCGGACTTTCAATTTGTTTGTGCCAAAACAATGGTCGTAATTAAGAAAAACTGCCTCCGTAGCCTAGAGGTATGGGCGTATGCTTTAGTAACCGGGGGTCGTGGGTTCGAATCCTGCGGGGACTCAACAAATTTTTATTGTTGTTTCCAAGTTGGTTAGGGCTATTTGGGCCGATCGCCCAGTTGTCTGAAAAGTAAGATGATCCATGTAAAAAGGTCCACCCATCAAACCGCATTGAACCAGCGTGGTGGGATACGGTCCAAAAAACCCCTTAATGGATAGGGGTGTATCAGGGGAGGCCTATGTCCAGCAGTGGACTATCACAGGCTGATCATGAATTAAAAAAAAATATAAAGATATGTCAAATTTTAAACGAAAATTCCCCGACGGTTATTTCAAACACATTGAAATACAGACATCTTAGTCAATCTTAGTCCTGGATGCTGAAAAGAGTACATAACATCCGAAAGTAATATAAAAAATCACCTAAAATATCCGCAAAAAAGTGGATATAGGGCCGTCTAAGCCCGTACCAGCACAATCCCTATTTTTGCCGCAACGCAATAGTGATACACTACTGCGTTCCGGTTGGTAGGGCATCTCAACCCGCGTGTAACTTTGTAAACGAGACTTAACATATGTCCGGCGTTGGTTACCACTGCTATTGCCGACGTCTACGGGCGTGTGTGACCACTTTCCATCAGGTGCCCGACTGCCTTCGAAGCGAATAATGAAAACTATTTATTTATCCTTGTTTAGATAAACCGCCCTGGCTTTGCAAAGCTGTTCTTTGACTCTGGCTCCGAGGAGAGGGAGCATGCCACTAAATTGATCGACTACCTCCTGATGCGTGGTGAACTCGACACGGACGTGACCTCCTTGATCCAGATCAGGGTAAGGCATTTCAGCTGTAGCAGTAATGTCCCACATAGCTCAGTGGTTGTGCATCATATGCCGGTCATAGGTTCGAATCCAGCACGGCATCTTTATATAACCTATTACCCGGTGGTCGGATAAGTAGTGTAGTGTACAATAGGCTTCACGGCCTAGTGGTTGTGGCCCTAGCTTTATATACAGTTCGTGGGTTCAAATGTAACAAGATACCTTTGTCGGTTTTCTGATAAATTAGATGTTTAACGCGTCGTACGACCATGTAACATTTTACATTTGTCAAAAAGGAACTAGAATTACAAACATGGTACTATTGCCTCGCTGGAGAAGAAATAGTTGTTCGCTACATCTATAATCTGTATAAAAATCAACAAAAATTACAAAGGAACGAGCAAAAAGTCCGCTTAGTGCAAAATCTTTATTCAATGCCATCGCACTCTATACCTGGAACTGAATAAAGAATCCCTTTATACTTATTGCTTTTGAATTAATGTTTCGTCGTTTTTTTGCTTCGCTGTTCAATCCGCGTGGTAATATTTTTCTTTTTGTCAAAAAGCCAAATTATTCCCCGTTGCCTCGGCTATGGTTCAGTGAAAGTCCGTCAGAATCCAGAGAATTCCAGAGATTATCCAGAACAAACAGACAGACCGACTGAAAGACGGAGAGAACGCTTGTTTGTTATACTATGACGACACTCGGCGTAATGGTTAGTGTCCCCCGACTGTTACGCTAGAGGGTGTGGGTCCCAACACAAGATTGTGTGATGAACATAGTGTTCTTGTCGTGTCTGTGTGTTTGTATCTATATAACGTGTATTTATTTACTAAAGAGAACTATGTCTATGTATTTATCAGTCATCCGGGTCAAGCACAGCTTGTACAATGGACTGGTGCAAGCAGGGCTTAGTTGGGGACGAGATGATGTTGTGTTATCGGTCCAGAAATATTATTATCATAAAATAGTATAGAAAGATAAGTCTACTTAATTAGTAGATAAAAACGGATATTCATATATATTCTTTCCCAACAGCCCCCGGAACGTAAATCGTGGGAGAGCGGAGTAGACGCCTTGGAGCACGCCCTCAAGATGGAGACCGAGGTGACCAAGAGCATTCGCTCTGTCATCATCGCCTGCGAATCCGACCCCAAGTTCAACGACTACCATGTAAGTCCAATCACTGGTTTAATCATCATCATCATCAGCCTGTGTCTGTCCACTGCTGGACATAGGCCTCCTTCGTCTTTGTAATCAATGCTATCGTTTTGCGTACAAGAAGTTTTAATAAATAGATAAATTAGGTTCTGTTATAATGTGTATTTAAATAATTTTATGTTGTCACAGCTCGTCGACTACTTGACTGGTGAATTCCTGGAGGAGCAGTACAAGGGGCAACGGGACCTCGCCGGAAAGGCCTCCACCCTGAAGAAGATGCTGGACCGCCACTCCTCGCTCGGAGAGTTCCTCTTCGACAAGAAGCTCCTCGGCATGAACATCTAGACGCCATTTTTTTCGCGGCATTTTAACTGTCAAAAAAATGCAGATTAAAAAAACGTTTACGTCACGCCGCTTGTCAACTGTCAAATATATTAAAAAGTTAAATAATAGTCGTCCGTCATTTTATTGTAGATTGTATTATGATCGTGTAACACGCATTTTTATTAGTCATTGATTTTAATAATGTAAAAACAAAACAAAGTCGTTAATGCAGATTAAAATTATTCACGTAGAATTGAAATTTCGAATAATTGTAAGGGTTTTCATTACATATAACCGTATTTTTTTTATTATAGAAATAAACCCTTATGACAACCGTTCGTTTTCCATTTTAATGTTTTTTTTTTATAAATATTAGTGAACATCGCGCCATATTGTTTTTTTTTAATTTAAATACAGTGTATTGTGTACAAAAAAGATTATTAATATTCCTTAGAAATTAGACATTTCACTACGCTATTATGTGATTTTGTTATTCTCCTAATTGTATTAGTACTGAAATATTACAATTCACAGTTGTCTTGTATTGCAACATTATGAATTGTCAATTCGATGTTATATTTTATTTCCTTTTTTTCGTAATTAAATTTTAATCACCCAATTGGAGTTTTATTTCACTTCAGATACATTAAGATTATTATCGAATTTATAAACATGACTAAAGCATAACTAGTAACTGTATTACCAATAACAGCTACAAATCAACAGTTACTTTTTTATTGGTAAAAACTTTGACATAAGCAGGACCTTCTGACGGCAATGGATTCTTCCTGTCCCTACCAACTGCCTTCGTAGTCTAGTGGTAGGTGCGTAATCCTGCGGGGACTCGACAAATTTTCAATGTTTAGTCCTAATTGGTTGGGGCAATTTGGGCCGATCACCCTATTGTCTGAAAGTAAGATGATCTATGCGTCGCATGGGCATGTAAAAAGTCCGCCCAGCCAGCAACCTGCATTGGACCAGCGTGGTGGGATACGGTCCAAAAACCCAAAAGTGGCCAATGTTCAGCTGTGGACTAATAAAGGCTGACGATGATGTTGTCTGTAAGAAAAGCAGAGTAAGACGCACAAATCCTCGTTTACCCGCTAATCCCGCTGGCAACGGTGCCCTTCAAACCGGAAGACGGTAGTCCTTACACACTACTGATTTGCGGCAGATTTAGGCAGACGGTCCATTGTAAAAAGTGACCTACCTTAAAAATAAGTTACTATTATATTTTTGCTAATTTAGATAAAAATTACTGAAACAAAATGTAGTTAAAAACAATTGGTGCAGAATAGTCTGTTCTCCTTATAGGTTAAACATCGCGTGTAACTCAAAAATGCGTATTTGATTGACATGATGTCCTAAGACATTGTGACACACATGACAATTATACTAAGATAAAACATAACTTCTGTACGTGTGGCCTTCATTTTTAGCAAAAAATGTGGGCCACCTAGTTCGAAGGGACGGGATCTTCTCGCGAACTCTGTGTTAGATGAAGCTTACTATAGACATGAGTCTGGAAGCATAACTTAAAGAATAAAAAAAAATAAGATAAAACATAATTTAATTCTTCCAGCAACTAGACTACGAAGAATAAGTAAGTCTTTTATGGGACATTTGTGCAACAAAATCCCAGTAAACAGATTTAACTAGTAATAAATTTAAAAAAGGCTGTCAAGGAACGTTTATGTGTTAAAGGTTATTATAATATTAATAATTTTTAAATGATATCACAGCCTGGCAATGGAATGCTCGCTCCAGCTTTTGTTTCAATATTGCATAATACGCTAAGCCGTAAATTGTTCGTTAATTATTTCAAAAGATGACATAAAAATAGCCCGTTGAGTTTCTTTCGCCGGTTCTTCTTAAGTCTGAGGCGTCCTTTTCCGAACCGGCGGTAGCGTGTTTGACAATCAATAAGCAAGTGCACACTTCTATATTGAATAAAGATAATTATTTCTTTTATTTACGCAATTATTATACATATCAAATCACTAATTTATATTTTCCATATGCCAATGACATACCAACTTAGTCTATATATAATAAATAATATAAATAAATATATATAACTACCGCGAAAAATCTTAAATTAGTGGATTTGATATTGAATTAAGATATTTTAATTTGAACAATTTTCCCTTCATCTTTTACGCGTATGTAAATAACTATTAAGGCTTAGTCACTAAGTGTTTGATATCTCGATATGAAGTGTTTGATTGTAACGTTAAAGTAACATTAAAATAACCGTTTCAGTTGATTTATATAACCCATACATATAACTAAACATTTTGTTTTTTAATTATGTTCCGTCACTCTGTCTGTTGTTCGGTCTGTGGAACAGCTGGTTCGATTTTGTCGGGACTATCACTCGTAGAAAGATGCGTTACTGGTGTAACATTTTTTTTTTAAATAAAAATGTTTTTGATAAATAATTGTTTTGAAGATTGCAACTAATAGTTCATCATTAACAACGCTAGACGCATGACGCCACTATATTTCAATGAGTTACTCTTGTACTTGTTCGCAACTAATTTGAGTTTAATTTGGCTAAAATATATCCAACTAAATATTTATTTTGATACCAATTAGTATGACAACACCGCAGACGTAAATATTAAACAGTAATTTGAGAACAATCAAATATTTTTCTACGCATTATAGTACCACTGTTCTACTTTTATAACTGAAATTGTATATTTCGTAAGTATAACATATATGTCTGGTTCCAAACATTTTTGAACTATCAACTAATCATTCAGCATAAAACCAATTAAGCTTCTATCTCAGCGGAAGTTAAAAGGGTATTAAATAACAATTAAAACCAGTATCACTGCAACATTTATATTGAGAAATCGAAAAATATTATCGTAACATTTCCTTTAAGGATTTCTTGCACAACTTTTCACTGGCACCTCTCGGCAGTTGCGTTAAGAAACGTATTCCTCCCTCCATTTTGATTTTGCTCAACTGAAAAAAAAAGCTATACCAGTTAGTGATGTGCTAACTCGGGAAAAAACAAAATTCGATTGGAGCCGAGTCAATATTTATGTAAATCGATTTAAACTCTAATGAACTGGATAGAAGAGTGAATATTTTTTTTTTAAATTTACCATATTTATTTCCTAATATTCGCTGTATTAGTTAAAAAATAGAAAGGAGTATATTATAACTTGTTATAATTATCTCTTGTTATTTTTATATATGAAGATATTTTTATGCAGGTTATACAAACAAAAGGAATTATTTGTTTTATAAGGAAATAATGGAATAGGTTTTTTATATATTTTTGACTTACTTTATGAAAAAAACTATGTATTTATATTTCAAAGCAAAATCATAAATGCATTTGATTCATTACCTTGTTTAAAATAACATTTGTTGCTTCCTTTAATTCCTTTAAGAAACACTGTCCTAAAACCGCGTATTATTTTTGTTCTAATATATGTATATTATAATATATATGTTCAGTTTGACTCATTGAGCATTTATAATCGTCTGAGATGAGTAAGAGTGACGTCTTCTACACAACACCTGTGAGCTGATGAAATCCACCAGTTCATCCTCGGAGACGGTAGACCCTAGTTGCTTGACGACAAACGCTGCTGGCACCTCACCGTGATGTGGATGCTCTGCAGCAACGACCCCCGCCTCTTTAACACCTGGATGTCGTAAAAGAGCTGCTTCCACTTCTGCAGGGGACACCTGTACATTTAACCATTAATAAATTTAAAATGTTTTCAAGGAACGTTTATGTGGAAGGGTTACAATGTAAATATGTTTTGATAACGCACTCAGGTAATGGAATGTTCGCACCATGTTTTTTTTAATAAGATGATAATTTTATACATGTAATTGTTTGCTTCTTGTATTAACTTGTATTAATTTCTATTGTAAAGATGTAAAATAGTCCGTTAAGAATCGCGGTTCTTCTCAGGTCAAAGGAGACTTTTTCTGAACCGGTGGTAGCGATTTTCAAACCAATAAGTGAGTTTATTACTCTTATGTTAAATAACTATGTTTGAATTTCAATTAGTTCAAACTTATACTCATCATCATCATCACTACTACTAATCCTATTAAATAAGAGCAAATGCAGTTAAATTGACTATAGTAAAAATGTCCTTCCAGTAGTCGATTTCAACTACGGCGGCCGATCAGTCAAGTATAATAGGAACACATAACCGACACGACAGGAGAGAGATCAGGCGCAGGGCCGACTTTTTACATACCCATCTAACGCATGGATCGTCTTACTTAACAGTCAATCGACTAAATCAGCCCACATTGCCCTAACCGACTAGGAAAAAATAATGAAAAGTTATTGAGTCCCGCAGGATTCGAAGGCACGACCTCCGATTAAAGCACACGCCCTTACTAGGCTACGGAGGCAGTGAAGTTGTTTTTAAGTACTCTCTGATGATTCTGCAGTTCAAAGCATGTCAATTAAATCTACAAATAGTTTTTTTAGCACCATTAAAGTCTACACATATTTGTTGCCATATTTAAAACTAATGCGGATAATAAAAACTTTACACGGACATAAGGAATGATCTAACAAGATGGTAAATACATTTAATAATAAATAAACTGTCACGACTCGCATATATTGATCTAGTCTAAATATTTGTCATTTACGCTGCTATTGAGAAAATATATATCTGCAAATTATATGCGATTATACAAAAATTAATATCTACTTTACTAATTACTATTTTTGAAAAAAAAAGCTTTCCTTCTCCAAAAGTCTCTTCAATATTTGATTTAATGTAGAAGTTTAAAATTGGTTACAATAATAAAATGACAGTTATCATATTTCAAACCAGTGTTCTTTCAATTAGGTCTCACTATTATCAATAATCAAATTATCATGTCGCGTTGGAGTTTTCGTTGTGTTAAACACTAAGAAGGTTTGACACTAGACTTCGATAGAGAAAATTCTTGCTCTAAATTATTCGCATATAGTAAAGAGAGCGTAGTAATGAGGAGTGCACCTACATAATAATAGAATGAAAGATATGAATTAGTTAAAACAAAAATTAAAGAAAGCTGCTACCGTGGCGTGGCGGTGTGGCCTTTGCTTTATAAACCGTTGGTCGTGGCTTCGAATCCCGCGGGGAAACAACTTTGTGTTATCGTCGTTTTGTGGTTGGTTAGGACAATTTGGGCCAATCACCCAATTGTCTGAAAAGTAAGATGATCCATGCGTCGGATGGGCATGTAAAAGTTATTCCACCCACCAACCCTCATTGGACCACCGTGGTGGGATACGGTCCAAAACTCCCTTATAGAGTATGCATATTGTGGAGGCTATGTCCAGCTGTGGACTAACACAGGCTGATGATGATTCTATTATTGATTATCAACATAGAAGGATAAACAAACATTAATTAATTAAAACGATAAAAAAACAATTCAAGTACAAAATTTTTATCTTTTTTTTTCGATATGATCTGCTACTCTGTGGAAAAACCTATCAGAACGTAACCGGATATAGGGGTCTCGTTTCCCCCCGAATTGGCTTGAAGCGCCAAGGGCCCCCAAGAGGGCGGCCTTGGTTTGGGCCATCACT
The DNA here is from genome assembly GCA_029286875.1 of Lamproptera curius. Lineage (NCBI taxonomy): Eukaryota > Metazoa > Arthropoda > Insecta > Lepidoptera > Papilionidae > Lamproptera > Lamproptera curius. The sequence goes on from JAGSMT010000099.1 coordinate 1,686,405, forward strand.
TTGTGGTTCCCGTTAGCATAATGAATAAGGTTGCCCAGCTAGGTCGAAACATCGGCTTAATTCAGAGGTTGTCTTAAGTTTATATTAATTGATAAATAACAACAGGTTCCATGGATTTTATGGTTTTAATTACTGACTCGGACAGTCATTGACCATGTGTCCTGAGAAGGGTTAAACGTCGGGTATAATTTTAAATAATTGTTAAGTAATTAAACGGGAAAAAGTCATTAGAAACCGTATTATGTATCATTTAAAGTATTTGCGAAAGGAACTAAAAGATAAATTCGTTGTCATCTTATTCAAAAAACCTGGAGCGCGAATTGCAATAGCAGAGAGAGTGTGTTTATAAACTCATTCACATTGTGATAACACACAAACGTTTATTGACACCGTTTTAAAGTTTATACATGGATAAATGTTCAAAGTTTTCTTTAGTTTTGCTGTTAAAGCATCTCCTGCGTAGGATAGGCTATTGATACACAAATAGGATATATTATAAAATTACCGTAGCTCCTCGATACTTGATCAGATCCTTGATCCTGTCCACTATGTAGAAGTAGCCGTCTTCGTCGTAATACGCGACGTCACCCGACTTGAAGAAGCCCTCCTCGTCCAGATACTCACGCGACGTTTCATCGACATAACCTTAAAATCAATCAATGTCACATAAAATTGAAGGAAATAAATTAATAAATAGTTCAGGCATGATAGAAAATGTTAAATAGATGTATACATGTAGTGAGAAATCATTTTGATTTGAAAAACTCGGACTTTATCGGAATGAGACCATACCAGAAAAGTCAATGAATGATTGTATTTAATGTCAAAATGAAGTGTCATCGTATAATATAGAGATGTATAGGTACTGAAGTTATTTGAGAGAGCACTATAAATACTAACTTTTCGTGTTCGGTGTCATTTTTCACTACATCTTTACGATGATGCTATGGGGTACAGTTGTTCATAATAAATATAACGTGATATATATTCGTCTATTCTTGAGCTCATGCCAACACATATATCTCACCCACCAACCGCATTGGCCCAGCGTGATCAGTCCAAAAACCCTCTAATGGAGAAGGCGCGCATTAGGGGAGGCCAATGTCCAGCAGAGGAATAACACAGGCATGATAAACATACGTATACATAAATTATTTACAGTTCTTCAGTACGATTTCCTCAGCTATGTCACATATCAGTCCAATTCACAAATATCAATAAGAATAAATATACAGGTTCAAATACATAAATTTTAATTCGATCAAGAAATAATCAATTCCAAGGCTCCTCTTAATTTTGAATAGTCCCGCTGGTGCAGTTAAACGTTATTTAAATAAATCCAGTTTCAAGAAATATTAAAAAGTTCCTCTATTCTGTTGAATCACATCATCTTCAGCCTTCGTTAGTCCACTGCTGGACATAGGCCTCCCCTAATACACCCCTATCCATTAGGAGGTGTGGACCGTATCCCACCACGCTGGTCCAATGCGGGTTGGTGGGTGGACCGACTTTTTACATGCCCATCCGACGCATGGATCATCTTACTTTTCAGACAATTGGGTGATCGGGCCAAATTACCCTAACCAACTAGGAAACAACAATGAAAATTTGTTGAGTCCCCGCAGGGTTCGAACACTCGACCTCCGGTTTCTAAAGCACACGCCCATAGCACTAGGCTACGGAGGCAGTCAACATTCTGTTGAATACATATTATTAACCTTTTGACTTCGATCAATAACATACACAACAATGTTTTACAGACTAACATTACCTGACATCAGCGACAAAGAAGTGAAACACAATTCTCCGATTTTATTTGCTCCTAGCGGCTTACTTGTCACCAAATCAACAATCTGAAAATAAACACCGTATTATGTTATACTAGATGCGAAAAAAAAACTGTTATCATTAAATGGGCGAAATATAGTTAAAATGTGTACAAATGTGCTGGAAGTCGTTGGATGCAGGTGGCGCAGGATCGCACCTCTTGGCGGCTCGCGGATAACCTATGACCAACAGTGGACCTTATAAAGCTGATAGGATACTGATGGGGTAACTATTTCAAGAGAGAGTAACAATATGAAATACAGCTTAAAAATGTGTAACTCAATTTTTTATATTTTCAATATTGTTTCTTAATAAATTTTACGGGTTTAGGCATGCGTACAAAAAGGTTACAATTAAACGTTACAAACTGGCGTTGTATTCATTTGTTTCCGCCGTAATACAAAAGATTGAAGCTCGCTTGTGGCGAAAAAACCGCAATATTTAGCCCGGAAGGATAGAAAAAGGTTTTACGGTACAATAAAAGCAAAATGTTGCTTTTTGCCCTCACGGTGAACAATCCACATCGCAGTGTTTATGTTGTTGATTGTAAGGCTTATAAAGACGTAAAAAGTCCGAACTCGAATACTAATTCCTTTATTAAAGATAGAATTGTTAATAAATCAGCTAAATTACGCTCAACACTGATGTAACCCATAACACCAAGCATTGTTCTACGTATCTGCTTCTCTATGTCGATTGACACTCAGTGAATGACATCTCGGCTCACATTCAACGATTCATCAATAAAACCGCTGGAAGTAGATGTATATTCCGAGTCTAATTTGGCTTAACTGTAGATTATTGATCATCACAGCTATCGAAGATTCTAGAAATAGAGCTGGTCACCTGAGACCCAAAAAGAAGATAAGTAAAAATATAATTTTTTTTACGATAGATTATAATGTATCTTAAGACTTATTCACGAGCTTTTCAAACAGTTTTCTTGTATTGAAGAGAATTTATATTTTGTTATAATATTATATTGCAAAACATTTTAAATTACAAAAAGTCTATTTTCAAACACCGATATTTTTGTGGACCGTCGCTATACTAGCCAAATGCACTCTCCACGCGATGTTTGACCTAAGAACGTCAGAGTTTGGCATAAGAATGTCATGTCTTTTTATTATTATCCTTATTTACGCGAATTCCATGTCTTATATGGCTAAAATATGTTAGACTCCCGTTGCCGTGGGTTACAACTTTCCAAATAAATTCTGTATTTAACAAAATAAACCGGAGGTCATGAGTTTGAGTTCTGCGGGGACTCAACAATTTCACTGTTGTTTCCTAGTTTGTGGTCCTAGTTGGCACCCGGTTGCCTGTAAAGTAATACGGTCCATGCGTCAGACGCGCATGTAAAAAGTCGGTCGTCGTCATGTCGGTTATATGTCCCATCGAGGAAAAAAGTAGAGGGAGTGCACTTGTGTTTGCAATTACACTCGTGCACTCGTGTACAGTTATGTATGTATGTATTTATGTTGTGTTGTGTAAAATAGGGTACCTTAACAACGACACCAGCGTTTGCGCAACCGACGCTTCCCGGCTTAGGGCCATTGGCAGAGTTCAGGTCGTCGATTAGACAGCCTGCCTCAGTCATCCCGTACATCTGGGAGACCAGTCTCAGATTGGGAAACCTAGATAATGTAACAACATATATTATCTGACTAGCCGTTGCCCGTGACTTCGTCCGCGTGGTAATATATAAAAGAGAATGATCTAAAAAAGTAGCCTGAGTTACTTTTAGTTACATTAGCTATCTTTTAGTGAAAGTCCCGTCAAAATCGGACTAGCCATTCCAGAGATTAGTCAGAACAGACAAAAATTTTAATTATACTTTTTAATATATGTATGTGTATTTATCACAAATTAGTCATTTAAAAACGGTCATTTTGATGCTACAAACAGACACGCCAATTTAATTTATTTTATGGATGTATAACATTTTGTCCTAATTCAAAGAGTTGGTAATGATAAATGTAGATAATATTGATATAGACAAAAAAATATGGAACACAAAATTTTGAAGATAATTTTGACTCGTAATTATATTGGCGATTTTCATATAGTGAGTATCTATATTTACTTTACATAATTCAAATTCAAATATCTTTATTCAATATAGAAGATTAACATTCCTTATTGATCGTCAAGGACGCTACCACCGGTTCGGCATATAGACGTGCAAGCCTGTTCATGGCTTAAAAAGTGTTTAAAATCGCCACTTATCTTCTTAACAGTGCTAAAGTAATATTATATGTTTTCACTTTATATGTCATAAGATTATCAACGTTTTAATAGATTAATTTTTATAGACAGGTTTTAAATTAACGCTTTGCCTGGAATATTTCTGTGCTAGAAGGCACAAGTCTACAAATCTTTAGTCTCAGCATTTCTTAGACAGATTTTGAAAACTAATTTCAATTGTATTTATTTTGCCTTACGCAATTTTTCATTGCCGCCTCAACTGACTTCCATTTTAAATAATTTACTCACTTTTTCTTAGCCGCCTCAACTAATTTCGCATCAATGGGCATACTGGTCGACATCATGCAGAACAGGGAAGTGACGTCATAACCGGAAAGGTCCGATTTCACGAACTCCGTGACGGTTGTCGGCACAAGTTGGACAATGCTGATCTAAAAATATATTGCTTACGTCTAATAATTGGTTTAAGATAGAGAGGCACTCTCAAAAGCTGTGTCACAGCGCCGCTCACGTAACGCTCTCCATAAGCAACCATAAGAGAAAGTGAAAGGCACGCGTCTCTCTTACTCGTGCGCAGTTGGTCTGCTTAAGATAAAGAGAGACCGAGATAAAAAGACTCTTTCTTTTTTGTTGATCCGTCTTCCTTGTATATGTTGCGTTACGTGAGCGGCGCTGTGATACAGTTTTCGAGAATGCTTCCCTATTTCAAACCAATTTATAAGTGACGTCAATATTTAAAAGAAATTTCGTTTAAAGCTCTACACGTGTCAACAATACAGAAGGCATCACAGTATCAAATAAAACATTCAATATTTCTATTTAATTCTATTAGCTGCTTTATTTTCAAAGGTTCCAGAAATTGTTACTTGGTTACAGTTACTGTAGTTTACCTTGTGATTTTGAATTATCTTTACAAAGTCAATGCAGTCGTCGCTGGTGGTGAATACGACAGTTGCGCCGACCATAAGCGCTCCTAAAGTATGCTTCAAACCGTACGTATAGTACCAGTCGCGGGTACTCAGCATTTTTGTGCCCACGAACTTGCTGAAATTATAAGCATAATGTAGGCAAGAAGTATGTGATCACAGAATTGCTAGAAGACACGGATAAGTGTGAATAAATGTAACGCGTAGCAACGTAAGTATAGTTTGCTATTAGCCGACTGTCTCAAACGTAGATGAGTGGTAAAAGCGTGTGCTTTGGCAATCGGAGGTTGTGGTTCCTATCCTGCGTGGCCGCAACGATTTTACATTGTTGTTGGTTGGCTACATGGCAATGCGGGCTGGTTACCCGATTGTCTGTAAAGTGGAATGATCCACGCTTCGGATAGGCAAGTTAAAAGACGGTCGGATACTCCCATCGGACTATTAGAGTGCAGAAATAGGGAGTGCGCCGGTGTTTGCGTCTACAGTTGTGCATTTGGCTAATATGTGAGGATAGGCCGAGACCGTCCTTGAGTTGTGGAGGGCAGATTACAGTTGCTTTACGTGTAATATGTTTTAGATGATCTAAATTATCTGAACTATATATTGCGAAAAAAATATTTACTTAGTTTGTTTCCAAAACTATATATTTTAGACTTTTCTTGGCGATTGATTGTTTAATTTTTGGCAGGATATGCGACCAAGGATAATCTTGCAACGTGTCAGATCGATTCTTGGTAAGATTAGATTGGTAATTTTTAAAAAGGTAGCATCAACTTACTTCGCAGCAAGGCCGTGTTGGAAACACATCAGGAAATTGAGGTGAGTGAATTTTACACCTTTGGGTAAACCGGTGGTGCCCGAAGAGAACAGTATTATGGCAATATCGGACCATCCATCCACCGGGACGGGAATGAAATCTAAAAGTGAGTATATTAGACTGAATTAGTTCGCTGGTTATAAGCTAAAAATCTAAAATTGGTAAAACTTAATTACTATAAGATAGTCTTTGTTTCCATTAAACTTTTAAGTAACTTCTCTCAATTACATTCTTTCATACACCGATCTTAAATATTCCCGTACCACCCGTCGGTTGACTAATAGAGAATGCCTTTACCAGTACCAGTGTCCAAAAAACGAGAGAATTATATCAGACAATTAAAACAGAGAAAGAGCAATCTATGCATGCTTTACGACAACAAAATGCACCATATTATTTCTCACCTACAAATAGATCTAATAGAATCCGGTTTTTATTTGAGCAAAGTCTTTTTATGCGCCTGTTATGGCACTTTATCGCAAAAGTTCAGATTTTTTGCACAAGTTGAGTACAGAGGCTTTACGTCACTGGGATTTTCTTTCTTTGAACCTTGAGGGTGATGATGCAGGGATGTCAATAAAAAAATAGGAATATATATTATTGAAAAAAGAAATTAAATCACTACAAAAATATATCTGATTTGGTGCTAACGTCAATATTTACGTGGCATTAGACCAATAAGAGAGTCATACATTTAAGACAGTCAAAATTTGATAATGCTCTTTGTTTATACCCATTTCGGTTCTTTACGGTTTAAATAACCACTGTCACGGTGCTTATTGTTGACGCAAACCATGTGGCGTTCTGGTTTAAAGTGCATTTTATCTATAGTAACTAATTACTGATCACACGTATCAGAATTGAAAGCAAATTTGTGGCGCATGGAATTGCTTACTTTCAGGTGAACGACTTTCTGTTTGTTTTTAATTAAAAAAAAAGGAGTATAATTCGCACTAAAAGATAAAAAATATCATTCTAATGAGAAGCACAACGTCATTAGTAAATTTACAAGCAGTTGATAACGAAGTAGCAACTGCGCGCGACTTATTCCACATGGTTATAGAAAAGTCACTTTGGTGATGGAATTTCGTAAAATCCGATCTTAACTTATCTCTACTTGACAGAAGAAATATTCATACTAAATTTCAAGGCAATTGGCCTCATAGCTTCAGATATATCTTGATCAGTGAGTTTGAAACCGAGATCTGCAATAAAGATCAGGCAATAGATGCGAGAATATTACCTTCAACGTTAACTTCGCTAAGAAAGTCGTTCAGAAGGATTGTTCCCTCCATAACACCCTCCCCGTAGAGTACGATCGTGTCTAAACCATCTATTAACTTGAACGTTTCCTTGTGGATTTTGTATACAGAAGGTGAACAAAAGATCACTTTGGGCTTCGGATTGGTAAGACGGTGAAGAACGGCATCTGAAATAACAAATAGCATCTGTAGCGTCAGCTTCACATACGATGTTACATCATCATCAGCCTTTTATAGTCCACTGCTGGACATGGGCCTCCCCTACTACCCACACACCCTTCTACCCATACACCTTCTCCATCAGAGGGTTTTGGACCGTATCCCACCACGCTGATCCCATGCAGGTTGGTGGGTGGACCGACTTTACATGCCCATCCAACGCATGGATCATCTTACTTTTAGACAATTGGGTGACTCGGTCCAAATTTTCCTAACCGACTAGGAAACAACAATGAAAATTTGTTGAGTCCCCGCAGGATTCGAACCCACGACCTCCGGTTTCTAAAGTACACGCCCTTACCACTAGCCTGCGGAGGCAGCCGACGATGTTAAAAGTTCATATGAAATATCCGTCGGCCTCGGAGGCAAGTATGTTACATCCGCGATAGAGCTGCCATCACGCCGCGTGGCATAAACTATAACTAAATATGCTTGTCTAACACCTATCAATTGTTCAACTGAAACATTATATATAGATAGGCAATTTTATTTTATAGACGCAGACTACTTCACACTATTCTACTACAATAAACAACAACATCTGCAGCTTTAACTAACAACATCCGCAAGCAGCAACTCAAAACGTTTAGCTAAAAATCTATTCAATTTCATATTTTAGGTTGTGTTAAGGCTATATAAGGTTTATGTTTCTCAAGTCATTGGGTTGAATAATAATCGAACGTCATATCTAGCGTTCTTCTTGGTTAATGCCATATGCCAATACTGTGATGCCAAAGGTTGTGAATTCAATTCCGAGCACGGAAAAATATTGTGTTAAAAACATAGCGTTTTTCTTGTATGTGGTGTTTGTTGCCGTTACGTTGGTCTGGTCTTGGCGGAGGAATAAATTTCTATTATAGTTGTTTACTGGTTGGTTAGGACAATATACGCCGAATGGTCTGAAAATTAAGATGATTACACGGTTGTCAAGACCGTCTTTAGCATCGTTATAGGACGACAATGTCTTAAAATTTGCTGCCAACTAATCCGTCCATCGCAACAGTATGACTTCATTAGTCGAATTCGGTGTACCCTTGGGCGGTGGAGGTCAAATACAAGTCGCTCTGCGTAAAACTGTTATTAAGGTAAATGTAACTGGAATAGAAGCACTCTATAATAACTCGGTAAAATAGCGAGGAGTAAGAAGGCTAATTTCATCATCATCATCAGCCTGTTATAGTCCACTGCTGGACATAGGTCTCCCTAATACACCCCTATCCATTAGGGGTTTTAGACCACGCTAGTCCAATGCGGGTTGGCAGGTGGACCGACTTTTTACATGCCCATCCGAAGCATAGATCATCTTACTTTTCAGACAATTGGGTGATCGGCCCAAATTGCCCTAACCAACAATGAAACAACAATGAAAATTTGTCGAGTCCCCGCAGGATTCGAACCCACGACCTCCGGTTTCTAAAGCACACGCCCATGCCACTAGGCTACGGAGGCAGCTACAATAGAAGGCTAATTTATCTGTTACCTTTTCAGATATAAATAAAAAATAAACATTACGTACCACTCCTGAAACTGATGTCTGCCGGCATGAACGTGGCGCCGGCGCACAAGATGCCGACCATAGTCGGTATATACTCCGCTCTCTTCTCGCTGCAAACGCTGACAACGTCCCCTTTGCCCACGCCCATTTTGACAAGCGACATAGCAACACCGGCTGCCATCTCTGCCACTTGTGCGTACGTCATTTTGACACCGGTGTCAACGTCTAGCTGTGGTTAAAATAGGTGGTATAATAAGGTAAAAATTAAAAACACACTTTCACAACCACACAACTTCTAAACTGCTTAACTTTAACTAACACGTCTAAGAATTGACACATTCACTGTAAAATGATACTTATTCATTACTAATTACTAATAATAGTATAAAACAAAGTCGCTTTCTCTGTCCCTATATCCCTATGCTTTCTTATTTTATTTATCCTAAAAACTGCGCAACGTATTTTTATGCGGTTTCTTTTAATAGATATAGTGATTGAAGAGTAAGGTTTATACATATATTTCATGGACAATATTGTAGAGAAACTAGTAGTATCTATTGTTCTATAAATACTGAAATTTTGTATGTGCATGCTCCTAACACGGTTGGAAACAATGGGCCATTATATATTGCAGTAGTATTGGCAGATGATGCTTAAGGTCTCTAAACTACCGATCTAAGTTTGTTAAATTACATTATGTCTAATAGTTTTTGAGACGTTTTTGTGATCAATAAAGACTATAATATAGGCTATCTTCAACAAAAACTAGTAATATAATAAAATTTTATTCAGAAATGTGGCGATTAAATATTAAATACCGGTGGTAGGTCCCCTTTTTACAGGGGACCTTCTGGGTGGGTACCACCGCGGTGCCTATTTCTACAGCAAAGCAGTAGTGTGAAAACACTACGGTGTTCCGGTTTGAAGGGCACCGTAGCCAGTGTATTTACTTGGTAAACGAGACTTAACATCGTATGTCTCACGGTAGGCAGCGCGTTGGTGAAACTAGTATTGCCAACGTCTATGGGCGTCGGTGACCACTTTCCATTAGGTGGCCCGACTGCTCGTCTGCCTGCGTAGGCAATAAAAAAAAATATTGAAAATATCTGTGGATTTAGGCAGTCATAAAGCGATGTTTTGCCAATTTCACGTATTTTTCTAAGGGAGGTCTCCTTTTCACAAAGGATCGACTATGTAACTATCACCCCGAGGTCTATTACTGCCACAAACCAGTGGTGTGTGAATACTGTCTTCTGGTTTAAAGGGCACTGTAGCCAGTTGTAGTAAATACTAATTAAACTCGATAAACTTACTAAGTCTGGGGTTGGTGTACGAATTTGTGGCGTCTTTATTGGCAGGATCTATCGCTTACCATTAGGTAAACCTCCTGCTCGTCACATTGTTACGTAATCAACTTAATTACATATTTGAAATCACCATTTAAGTATTATTGTGAATTATTGATTGACAACAATGCTTTCGCCGATCGACTATATATCCCTTAGATGTATGAGAGATATATAGATCATAATAGCTCAGCGATTTTTTTACATTACCTAAAACGGGAATTACTCATATAAATCTATAATCAAGATATTTCTGAATAATACAGAAATATCTTATTGCCAGTGAAAGTTAGTTATTTCTTTTGCTGTATTTCTGTTAAAAATTTAAAGTACACATCACATCGTCAGCCTGTGTTAGTCCACTGCTGGACATAGGCCTCCCCTAATACACCCCTATCCATTAGGGGGTTATGGACCGTATCCCACCACGCTGCTCCAATGCGGGTTGGTGGGTGGACCGCCTTTTTACATGCCCATCCGACGCATGGATCATCTTACTTTTCAGACAATTGGGTGATCGGCCCAAATTGCCCTAACTAACTAGGAAACAACAATGAAAATTTGTTGAGTCCCCGCAGGATTCGAATCCACGACCTCCGGTTTTTAAAGCAGACGCCTATACCACTAGGCTACGGAGGCAGTTTTATTTAAAGCAAACATTAGTTAAAGATAATTTATAAGGATATTTTCTTTTATATAAAATATATGTATATTAGATGATAATTGAATTAATTTCCGTTATCATAACCGTGTTATTGAACTTTTCTACAACAAAGACTACTAATTACAATAAAACCAATAGAGGCGTACCTCAAAGTAAATGTTTTACACCTATGTTATTCTCGTACTAAGTCAATAGCTTTAAATCAATGCCTGACATAATTACAAAGGCTAAGCAGTATGTATAGGAAAACGACAAAAGGCACCTTAATATAAAATACTAGCAGGCCGTCGCTGAAATGGATTTTTCTGAGTTAAAAAGTAGCCACTACTATAGTTTAAAAATAATTTGGCTTTCTAGTAGAAAAGATATATATTAAATAGTTTCGAATAGTTTTAGGGTCTATTTAAAACTAGCAAATCTTCCCTACGCACTAGGAAGGAAGAAATTGCAGGCACAGACAGTCGTCTTGCTTTTAAAACCATTCACATATTGTAGAATTAAAAAATTCGCTATCTTTGGCACTGGCTAGTTATATAATGCAACTGGCATAAAATAAGGTTTAATGTGCACTGCAATTGGAAAAAGAATTATAATGAGGGCATTCCTATTTGAATTTTTAACTATTAGATTATAAAATTCATGGCTGATACTAGCTACAACGGCATCCGACTTCCGTTTTTTTTTGGTTAAATGTTGCACCGAAATCAACAATACGAACCTCAAAAAATGCAGGATATGACGATACAGTATCGCTCGTCAGTCTGAGACCTTGGGTTACGTCTCGTTTACTTAATTATTACACCAGAAACGGCGTCCTTCAAACCATAATGCTATAGTGGGTTCACGCTACTGTTCTGCTCTAGAAATGGGCACAGCGGTGGCCTTTTTCCAGATAGCCCAGGCTTACAAAAAGGGACTTACCATATTCAAAAACGATAGGTCCAAATTACATTCAAAGTTTTCGCTCATTTACTAGTAGTATTTGCTTATTCCGCCCAAAAAATATAACCTATACTTATAAAAAAAATAACATAAACATTTTTTTTTAATTTTGACTGTCTGTTCATTCTGCCTCCGTAGCCTAGTGGTATAGGCGTGTGCTTTAGAAACCGGAGGTCGTGGGTTCGAATCCTGCGGGAACGCAACAAATTAGGGCAATTTGGGCCGATTACCCAATTGTCTGAAAAGTAAGATGATCCTTGCGTCGGATGGGCATGTAAAAAAGTCGGTCCACCCAACAATCCGCATTGGACCAGCGTGGTGGGATACGGTCCAAACTCCCTAATGGTTAGGGGTGTATTAGGGGAGGCCTATGTCCAGCAGTGGACTAACAAAGGCTGATGATGTGATGTGTGTGTTCATTCTGGCTAATCGCTGGATTGGCTGTTACAATTTTGACGCGAGTTCCATTGGAAATAAGCCGATGTAACTAGGAGTAACTTAGGCTACTGTTTCTTATAACGGAATACTAACAGAATATTTATATATATATTAGCACGCGGATGAAGTCGCGCGCTACAGGTGAATTATAATAAAATACAACCCTCTCTTTTTATCTTCTCTTACCTATATCGCTCTCTCAACTCGATCACACATTAATACCGCTCTGTGCACTCAATAACCAGCAAAATCAGGTCCATACTCACCAACGCTACAGCGTCCTTAAAAGTTTTGCATTTCTCAAGAATGTGCTCCCCAAAGTGAAGATGATACGGCAAAAAGGCCGTTTTTGGTCCATAAACATAATTTTCCTTGCGCAGCATTATTAATTTTGCTTTAAACTCTCTCTCTCACAAGTGGAAAACAAGTAATAAAATTGAGTAAAGCAATCAAGATAAAGTTACGGCATATTATGAGGACGATACAAAAACTGGGCTCGAAAATAAACAATTAAAAAATTTAAATGTATGTTAATGAAAAGATATTTTCGCCAAGGAAAAAAAGGTCAGATAACTTCGATGGCTAAGGTCTACAGTGTGTTTAGACTAAGAAACAATAAATGCACACTTTAGCCTTGAAACTAACAAGTTTTGGATGACTTTTTTCTTATATATAAATCGAAGACATGAGCAGACATCAGCAGTAGTAGGAAATATCAGTAAACTCTATTGCCATCAGTACCTAGTACTAATGCGTTTTAATGCTAAAACATTGCGGGCGAATTCTATGTGAGGATAACAAAGAAGTACGCAACAATAAAACGACGCGTAAATGCAGTTAAGTAGGTAACATATAGTAATGATATATGAGTGTTGATTATTAATTTAACTTTATTGATTAATTATTTAGGACTAAACAACTCAAAACGAATCGCACGCCAGCCTTCTTATTACTTTATTAGTTAGCTATTTTTTTTTTTTGGCTGGATCTCGTGCTCTGTGGAATATTAACCGTTAGCTATTATTACATAGTTATATAATTAATAAAGTAATATAGGAGTAATAAGGAGGCTGGCATAATAAACAAAATACTTTATTCTGTTAAGCTGATCTGATCATCTTTAGCTTTTAACTTGCTCTGGCCTGAAAATAACTTACTTTTTTAGAGGTGTTTTGTAAAATTTAAACCATACATGTATTTCTTTTCCTCTAAACTTTTGTAACATGCTGTGTAAGATGAAAAAAGAAACGGTACCGTCTTATCGTAATGTAACGGTTGACTGAACGTTATTTTACGAATTCGCAATATAATAAAATAAGTTTTGGTATCTGGCGAAAGTTATTTGAGCACTAAGTAGTTCTGTCTGGGCACTCGCTTGACTTGATGCCATCCCGAAAAATCCCAGGTTGACATCCCACCGCCATTTAAAATAAGATATAATGCTATCCACTCACTTGATAAGGTTTAAACGTCTGGATCTTTCTATGAACTAGACCTAGGCCTTCCTTATTCATGCAGCGGCGGACTAAGCCCGTCAGAGGCCCGGGGCGGCAAAACTGAATGAGGCCCCCAAGTTTTAAGCAAAACGTATTTCTACAAGCTTTTTATTCAGTTCACATTTGTATGTATAAGTATTTATGATTATTTCGTTAAAATCTGGCAAGTTAAATTTAAATTCGGCTTAAATGATTTAAGCTCAATAAACAGGTATGTACCTACAATCATCATCATCAGCCTGTGATAGTCCACTGCTGGACATAGACCTCCCCTTATACACCCCCATCCATTAGAGGGTTTTTGGACCGCACCCCACCACGCTGGTCCAATGCAGGTTGGTGGGTGGAACGAATTTCATCTTACTTTTCAGACAATTGGGTAATCGGCCCAAAATTGCCCTGACCAACTAAGAAACAACAATGAAAATTTGTTGAGTCCCTCAGGATTCGAACTCAGGACCTCCGGTTTCTAAAGCACACGCCCATACCACTAATCTATGGAGACAGTCGGACCTACAATATGGAATGAATATGGTTGAGAAAAATAAAATACGAATCGAACGACAAAATAGATAAATCAAAGGTAGTTTTATTTTCAATAGATATGAAGTTAATATTATATGTGTTTTCGTGCCTTCAACGTACTGAACTCTTCAATGACTTGTGTGAAATATTTTTTTTTTTATTTTTTCTTTCAATTGAAAGCACGGCTATATGAACCAGTCGCTCTTGACCCATTATAGATCGAAGATAATTTTAATTAGTTTAAATTTCGAAAACTTCTCTGCATGATGCAACCGAGATGCAAATGGTCAAGAAATATTAAAATGTAAGCGATGTACAGGGTAAAGATTCACTGAAATCCCATTTTATTATATATTGTAGGATTTCTTGGGCTGTCCATTTGGCATAACACCCATAGTCGTATCGGTGGCTTTTATATGTCTGCGTACCTTTTAATTTCTTCCAAAACTTGCTCCTTATCAAATTTAATATAAAGATTTATGTAATTATCCACTGCTACAGCCAGAGCGTCATCTGAAACTTCAAGCATAAACTTTGATTCAATAATTTGGAAAATATTATTGATTTATTTCATGGCCTCGTATCGTGTCGACAATTCTTGTATAAATCGATTTATGCATTCAAACATTGACCGTCTTATTTATTTTTGAATTGTTAATCCAACACCAAGAGCTAATTCACCCAGCATCGTTCTTTTTACCTTCCTCTTCCTCGTGTCTCTATGTTGATGTCCATAACATTGCATTTTTTTGAGCTAAAAGTTTCAGCATTGTCTAAAATCGTTCGTTTCAATCGGTCATTAAATACTCATTCAAGGCTTTAGTTTAACGATTCTTATATCCAGAGTCATTTTGGGAGACTGCAAATATTACTGAACTAAAATTACTTCCTCCAGTACAGCAAGCCAAAACTGTATCTCAGCAAACTTGCTCCTGATCTTGTATCTAGATTAGCCTTTGTTGGATCTTGAAAATGTTCCAAACTACTTATGATTGTCTCTATGTTTTCTTTTACGACTTTTACTGACTCGTAATGAGCACTAATGAGCACACAGCGAGTATCCGAAAAAAATGTTTTAAATTTATTCCAGTCTTCTTTTTCAGTAATTGTCATATCTGTGTATATAATGAAAAAAAACGAATACAATTTCTCTACTGTTCCAAAACACACGACGCTGAAATGAACGCATGCAAATGCATGAAATCCACAAAGATTCAAGGAATGATTAGAACAGGGACTAAACAGTGCTTTTGAATTTATTTCTCGGATTTTTTGTTGCACCCCTCCATGGACACCGGACATTGACGCGGCATTGTCGTAACCTTGAGTCCTGCACAACGCAATAACTCGTCCATCTTTTTTCAGCTGTTGCTGAATGTCTTTTGACGTATCCTCAGCAGTTTTTCCAGATATCAAAAAAAACCTAAGAAAGATTCCCGTACTTCCACAATGTCATTTTCTATATGAACGAATCTAATGATTTGACTTATTTGGTCTGTTTTACTTTCATCAGTAGTGCTGTCAAAATTATTCCGTAATGTTTAGCCTTTTTAATGTCTGCAATAATTTTTGCCTTAAATATTCGCCTAAACATAGAATAAATTCATTTTGTATGCCTTTGACAAATAAGATGGTACTATCTTTGACCCACAGCGGACTCTGCTAGGTTTAAGCAATGCTCCTTCAGCACCGGATCATATATCGCTAACAATTCTACTAAAAAATCCCTGGTTTCCGAAGAAATATCTTCACGGTGGCTTCTGAAAGCAAGATTTGGTTGGATAAGACTAACGTGATATGTAAACACATCACACATCATCAGCCTTTGTTAGTCCACTGCTGGACATAGGCCTCCCCTAATACACCCTATCCATTAGGGGTTTGGACCGTAACCCACCACGCTGGTCCAATGCGGTTGGTGGGTGGACGACTTTTACATGCCCATCCGACGCATGGATCATCTTACTTTTCAGACAAATGGGTGATCGGCCCAAATTGCCCTAACCAACTAGGAAACAACAATGAAAATTTATTGCGTCCCGCAGGATTCGAACCACGACCTCCGGTTTCTAAAGCACACGCCCATACCACTAGGCTACGAGGCAATTTGACATGTAAAGGCGATGTAAAATGTTTCTTCATTTCTTAGTTTCATCGTTATTTCTTTTCCACCTCTTGGATTTAATTTCCACCACTGACAAAACCAGAGACAAATTTATTTGTGTGATTAACAACCTCACATGCAAATAACCGGCAGCAGTAGCAATATAAATTCTTTGTTGATGGTGAGTATAGCATCCATTTCCTTAAATATTTTGTCTCGTTTAAATAAAAACCACGGCAAAGTTAAATAACGTGTGTGTTCCTTAGTGCTTTCACCTGGTCTTTCCACAGATTCAAAAGGTCCGTCCGTTCCGTCGTTACTTTGAAATACTTCACTACCCTTCTCAATAATGGAAATTCTGATGAGAAGACCTCTAACTTAACGACGTCTTCAGCTTCCTCAGTATTTTCATTAATTTATTAGTTTTATCATTCTGTGTTTCAGCATCAGTCACATCGGATTTTGTATTAACATCACATTTTATAGACCTTTCAACTATGTTTACTGTCTCAATATCAATGATTTGTACATTGCATCCGATTCATCAGTTTGACTAATTTCTATGGCAACGCAACTTTTCTTCTCATCAAAGTTTGAAAGTATATATTTATATATGTATATTTTTCGACTTAAGTGTAATGTAAGTGTATGCTTACAAAAGTGAATTATTCACGCTTCTTTCATTCAGGGAAGTACCAGCTACACAGAGGAATACCCTCCAGCGTATTGGACGCGGTCAGCATAAAGTTTATTAGTACCACGTAAACACTTTCGATGACTGTAGCGGCTTATCTTGATGAAATCATGAAGGTACTTACGATATTTTTAAAGTATTATGAAAAACGCGAAAAACATTTGAGGCCCCGTAGACCTGAGGCCCGGGCGAGCCGCCCTTCCGCCCCCTGTTAGTCCGCCACTGTATTCATGCCACCGCTTCCGTTCAGTCTTTTTACCCGCGTTAGACCAGCGTGAATGGACACGGTCCAAGACCCCATCTAATCCATCCAGATATGTCTAAATAACAGTTTACACGCAGTACGCCTGTTATCTGACGGAAAAAGACAGTGCATTGGTTATTGCCTACTTTGCCTTAACCGACCGACAGGATTCAAACCCAAGACCCCTTTTTGTAAAGCTATGTCCCTCACAAAGCAACAACAACAGCCACTACGCCACTATGAATTACTTTAATTTTTTTATTTCCTACGCGTGCAGACGAGCAGTCAGGCCACCTGATGGGAAGTGGTCACCGATGCCCATAGACGTCGGCAATACTAGTGGTATCACCAACGCGCTGCTCACCGTGAGACGTAGGGTGTTAAGTCTCGTTTACCCATTAAATGCGCTGGCTATGGCGCCCCTCAAACCGGAACACAGCAGTGTTTTCACATTACTGCTTTACCTGCCCAGACGGTCCCCTGCAAAAGAAGGACCTACTACCAGTGAGTAAGTAGTCTTGAATGGATGAATGCATTATCGATCCTGTAGAGTCCCACTGTGCTGGACAAAGGCCTCCCTCAACGCTTTCCATTCTTGCCTGTTCTGTGCCAATGAGCTGTCAACTGTCGTTGTAGCGATGGAGCGTGTCCTTCCATCTTAAGGATGGTCTGCCAAGTCACCTCTTCTGGTCGGTGCGCAGCCGTATTGAGCATTTTTCTGCGTACAACGCATCAGGCATGTGTGCTACATGTCCTGCCCAGTCCCACTTGAGTGTTGCCGCTTTTGATTTGGGCGCGAGAGCGCATTACCTCCTATCTTATTAAGAAAAAGTAGGTAGTGAAAGATTTCAACATCGTGAGATGTACATGGAAACTGCTCGCATCTGTTATTTTATTTAGATTTGAATTTATTGTTGATATCTTTTACAATGAGCTTGCAATTGGTCAGACCTATAACCACCTCCGCAGCCTAACAGTATTGTCCTTTGGACTGCTAACCAAACGTCGTTATATTCCGTCGTCATATTCCGTGTACACATATTTGCATGCATAATCCGGTCATATATTATCTGGCCGTACAATACTAGGACGTCCATTATCGGTACGGGGTGATAATGCATGACCTGATAGTCCATGCGTACTTCCCTCCTCCAGCTCGTCTCTTATTGCTCAATAGATTGTTCTGATATTTAACGTTTTAGTCTTTACTTTAATTGCTTGATGGGATATTGGCAGATTGACCGCCATATTGGCTTTTAATTATAAGCCGTGCATTTTTAGGCCGGTACTCCGTATGAAAACATATCGAGTATTGTTTGTACATGGATTATCTGGCCGTGTAATACCCGTGCCATTTTCAAGTTGGTTAGAGCAATATGGGTTGATCAGCAATCCCGACCAGTAGATACCGATGACCGTGCCGTGGCCGGTTCAAGTTGGCAGTGAGTAGCAAGTGTTCGGCCATTTCGGCGTTCAATTGAAAAGGCCTACGTCCAGCAGTGGACAGGATGCTAATGATGATGAAATATTCCACTGAAAAAGATGTTCTTAGATGTCGAGACCTTTAATATACACTCAATTCATTGTCATTTTATTGTTATTGATAGTCGACTGGTAACATCACAATGATTGCAACAACGTTGTTCCGTCGCTTTGGGTTACTTTGTTCAAATTTATTTAAAAATTGGCTAAAGTATAATATCAAAAGAAAAACGATAAACTAATTAATAAAGCCGTAGTAAGGATTAATTTTCCTTTGCGAAAACTCGGATCTTTATGTATAGAATGAGCGATATTTTCATATCTATTATTACGAAACTTTATTTTCAAAGTCAAATATCTTTATTCAATATGGAAGCATTACACTTTCTTATTGATTGTCAAATAAACTAATCGGAAATGGAAGCCTCTGACTTTAGAAAAACCGGCGTAAGAAATTCAGCTCTGTCTAGTGGCAAATGTCAAAATTAATAATGTCATTGTATAATATGGATACGTATAGATAAAGAAGCTATTTGATAGAGGACAATAAATACAAAATTTTCTGAAAAATTATAGTCTTTTCTTACTATATCTATAGATACATGCAAAAACCTATACATAAACATCCTCCATGGTCTAGCGGTATTGGCTTTGCTTTAGAAACCGAAGGACGTGGGTTCGAATCCTACGGGGACTCAACAAACTTTCATTGTTGTTTCCTAGTTGGTTGGCCGATCGCCCAATTGTCTGAAAAGTAAGATGATCCATGCGTCGGATGTGCATGCAAAAAGTCGGTCCACCCACCAACCCAAAAACCAAAAACTCCTAATGGAGACGGCGTGCATTACGGGAGGCCTAAGTCCAGCAGTGGACTAACAGGCTAATGATGACGATGATACTTAAATAAAACAACCATAACTCATCTCGTACTCAATGTTGCCACTTTATTGCACGTAATAATGCACCATTATTTATTATACATAATCATCTATTATAATTATTACAATAATCTTAAACTAATTATAGTACTCTTGTAAACTATAACTATTTCACTCGAAAACAAATCGTTTTCTTCAACTTTTTCCAGAACCTTCTCAGTAAAAATCAAAGTAATACATTCCATTCCATCTAACATCTTTCGTTCACTTCGTTTAAAAATTATTGTACGAATTTTATTTTACAATATTTACAATATAATTATATGTTTTAGACGAATTTTTAAATCACTATTTTATAAACCAATTGTTCAAATTAAATTTTTAAAATAAAAGCAACGAAAAATATATTAAATAGTGAGACTCAAATAAAAAAAAAATTAATAAGCAACATTTTTTAAAGGTAGAAAAAAATAATTAAACAATGAAAATAATGGAATATTTCCCCATCCATAAACTACTTCATAGATAAATAATATTGAAATGTACATAAACAAAAAATGTACAATTATTTCCTTTATTACGCCTGTACTACACAATAATGAATGGAACAAATTTTACGAAAAATATCGACGACCCTCTTGGCGTAGTGGTTAGTGCCCCAGACTATTACGCCAAAGGGTGTGGGTTCGATTCCCACCAAGGGAAAAATATCTGGTGTCTGGATGTTCGTAACACCATCATCTTTTTTTTATGGCATACGCAGGCAGACGAGCAGTCGGGCCACCTGATGGGAAGTGGTCACCGACGCCCATAGACATTGGCAATACCAGTATCGCCAACGCGCCGCCTACCGTGAGACATAGAGTGTTAAGTCTCGTTTACCCTGTAAATACGCTGGCTACGGTGCCCTTCAAACCGGAACACAGTAGTGTTTTCACACTACTGCTTCGTGGCAGAAATAGGCACCGCGGTGATACCCACCCAGACGGTCTCCTGTAAAAAGGGGACATACCACCGGTAAAGTATCTGCTCCCATAAGCAAAGCTTCTATTATGGAAACTAGATGACTAATAAATACATAAATACAAATAGGTACCTTTTTGTAAATATATACAAATTATATATGTATATATATATATATATACACGCATACAGAAAGAGAGAAAATACGCTATGTTCATCACACGTTTTTTGTTGAGGTGGGAATTGAACCTAAACCCTTCGTCGCGGCAGTCAGGATCACTAACCACACACCACGCGGTTCTTCAAACATTATAAGATTTTTATTAGGGAAGTACGTACAAAATGACATATACGGACAAAATGACACAGGCATGATATTTCAAATTCTGTCGCTTCTAGTCCGCCATAGACAACTACATCACGTGACTCCAGCCGGTAATACTAACCTGTCAAAACGTGAACTCGCACAAATCTTTCATTTGGGTGTCAAGGCGAAGATAAACTTTGTAAGTTACGATTTTTTTTAATTGCAGGGGTTTTGTGTAATAATATTATGTTTTCATAATGTTATCTGTTGTTTACGTTTATTACATCCTTAAGTATTTATTGTCGCGATCAAATAGTTTTTTCGTAAATAATAATCATTTTGCATTTATTGTTGAATATTGTTTTTATAACGCTTTATGGACAAAATGACATACATATGTAATGGACAAAATGACATAGGTATATCGTTTTGTCCATAAGAACTCAATGAGTTCATTGTAGGTACCAATACCAGTTTCTCGTTAATCAGCTGTTAATTTCTTTACAGATATAACAATGCCGCGTAATTATAAGCGCAAGACTGATCGTCAATCCTGGAGTGAGGAATCAATGCGTAAAGCTATAGAAGCAGTCCGCAGTAATAAAATGGGCTGGCTTTTAGCGTCGAAGACATTTGAGTGCCAAGCAACACTAAGAAGACATGCTTTGAATAGTAACAAAACTTTGGAGTCCTCTGCAAAGGGTCTAGGATGTTGGAAAACTATTTTTACACCTGATGTGGAAAGAAAATTAGTTGAGCATTTGAAATTACTTGAATCTCGTTTGTTTGGACTGACACGAACGTCTGTTCAAGAATTAGCTTTTGAGTTGGCTGAAAAAAACGGTTTTGCTCACAAATTTAATCCGCAAAACGAAAAGCTGGACAAGAATGGTTAGAAGGATTTTGAGACGAAATAAAGATATTTCTTTACGCAAACCAGAAGCTACTTCAGCTGCTCGTGCTCAGGCTTTTAATCGACCTCAAGTCAATAAGTTTTTTGAGATTTACGGACATCTGCTGGAATCTGAGAACATTAGGCCACACAGAATTTATAATACTGACGAATCAGGCCTGTCTACTGTACAAAAACCCCAAAAGATATTGGCTACTACTGGTAGGAAGCAAGTTGGCGTAATAACTAGCGCAGAACGTGGAACTAACACCACTGTTGTTTGTTGTGTAAATGCTATTGGTACCTATGTTCCGCCGATGATGATATTTTCTAGGAAAAATATGAAAAATGAATTAGTCGATGCAGCACCTCCTGGCACTTTAGGTGTAGCTCAACCATCAGGATGGATGACAACGGATTTATTTCTGAAATGGCTCAAACATTTTCAAACTTTTGTTAAATCATCTATTGACGATAAAGTTATATTGATTGTTGACGGGCATGTAAGCCACAAGGGCTTGAAATTTTAGAATATGCGAAACAAAACGGCATTATTATTCTGTGTCTACCTCCACATTGCACTCATCGTCTCCAGCCTTTGGATGTCTCATTTTCGCGCCTTTGAAAACATATTTCAACCAAGAGACATTCAAATGGCTTAAACAACACCCAGGACGTGTTGTTACACAATTTCAAATTGCTGGCTTGTTCAAAGAAGCTTATGGTAAGGCAGCTACAGTGCAAAATGGTTGTAACGGATTTAAAAGCACAGGGATTTGGCCTCTAAACCCTGAAATATTTCCGATCATATGTACGAACCTGCAGAGACTACAAACATTCCACTGGAAGACACCTCCAATATGCAATATCATCACCAAATATGTCCTATTCCAGTTCCCATAGCAGGACCCTCGACACAACAGCCAGACGATTTATTGTCACTTCCTGGAACGAACGATCTCCAAACTTCTGAAACTCAGCAACAAATAATCTGCGCCGTAACACCTGACAATAATGACACGACAGTTCCAACAACCGACTCTACGGAACCAGCTGAAAATTCAACAGCAAACACTGGTCAAGGCCTTATTTTACCTGCTGCAAATCAAAATCTCCCATCTATTGGTAATGAAGAACATCCCTCATCCCATATTTTAGCAGTGCCTATTGAAGTAATATCTCCTGTCCCACAAGGACTTTACGTAAGTGGCCAAGGCAAACGTAAACCAAAGAAACAACAAACCTCTTTAGTTTTGACTTCTACTCCCAATATGAGAGAAATTAAGGCAAAAAATGAACCTAAAGCTCCTTCAGAGAAGAAGAGACGAAAGGTTACCAAAACCATATTCCAAGAAGACAGCGAAGAAGAAAATTGTCCAAACTATGCTCAAGATGACGAAGAGGATTGCGCATGCATTTATTGCAACGATCTTTATTCGCAATCAAAACCTGGAGAAGACTGGTTGCGGTGTTTAAAATGTTCACATTGGGCCCACGTTCTTGGCGGACGTTTCCAAGCGGTTCATTTGTGAGCTTTGCTTGTAATTTTATATGTTTTGCCGTGTATGTCATTTAGTCCGTATGTGGTATGCCATTTTGTCCATAGCATATGGACAAAATGGATTTCGTTGATCTCAGTTAAATTTAAAAATATTATTTTTTCTAGTTGGTTTATCTTTTAAGTATCTATTATAATTCAAAGATATTAAACCTAAGATTACTGGTGTGCAATATGAATGCGCTGTGATTTATCATTAAAGAGTTATGACCCAAAACCAAAACTGTATGTCATTTTGTACGTACTTCCTATATTATACGCAATATTTCTTGATTCTATTCACGTAAATAAGACAAACCAAAGAAAATTAGTTTCCTTCAATAACCGGTTACAATTATATAGTTACCGACAACTGATTTGTGGAACGTCGCGTGATTTCTGACGCTTGGCAGCATCCGCCAATAAGAGTGCGTAAAACTTAAACGTCACTCAATCGTTTTGGTACGATTTCATACTTATCTTTTCTCAGGACTTCCAACTCGTTTAAAGTCATAAAGTCCAAAATTAAATCTAGACTTCGTTGAATATGATCCTCTTTGTTATCTTCCAAACTAAGACATCATCATCATCATCAGCCTTTGTTAGACCACTGCTGGACATGGACCTCCTCTAATGCACGTCTCCTCCATTAGGGGGTTTTGGACCGTATCCCACCACGCTGATCCAATGCGGGTTGGTGGGTGGACCGACTTTTTACATGCCCATCCGACGCATGGATCATCTCACTTTACAGACAATTGGGAGATCGGCTTAAATTGTCCTAACCAACCAGAAAACAACGATACCACAATGACCATGGAGGCGGTTCCGAACTATGTACAGAAGGAGCCTACGCCTAGTGGTTTGGGCTTGCGCTTTAGTAACCGGAGGTCGTGTGTTCGAATCCTGCGGGGACTCAACAACTTTTCATTGTTGTTTCCTAGTTGGTTACGGCAATGCGGGCCGATCACCCGATTGCCTGCAAAGTAACATGCCCCATGCGTACAAAGCCGTTCCTGCGCTTTATCTCTCTCCGGTCGTGTCGGTTATCCGTCCCATCGGGCTTTGAGAGTATAATGGAATAGTAAGTACAACTGCGCGTACACTCGTGCACAATAATATCTCCTGCGCAGTTGTTTCCAAACATAGATCGGCCGCCGTAGTCGCGATCGACTCGGAGAACCAATTTTACGTCATCAAGAAGTGCTTTTGATTCAGACCTCTCCCAACTCTTCATATCTACACACTGGAAGTATCCAAACGGCATATAACCAGCGGTCGGCTCGAGTCGACGTCGTCACTTCTCCTATCATGCACTTTAAGATGCCCCTTCAAAGTGCACTTTTGGGTGAACGCTCTACCGCACACCGGACAGACGAATCGCTTATCATTATTGTGTATCCGCAAATGCTCCTTCAGCGTCTTCAAACGCTGGTAGGACTTGTGGCAGACGTGGCACGAGTGAATCCTTTCGCCGTCATGGCGAATCATGTGCATCTTTAGAGCGTTACGTGTGTAAAAAGCTAGGTCGCACTTCTCGCATCTATGATTCCTCTCGTTCAGATGGTCGCGTCTCACGTGACTGGACAGATGTCCCGGCGTAATGTAGCTCTGGGTGCACGCTTTGCACTTATATCTCTTCAACTCCTCGTTGTGTACTTCCGCCATGTGCTTCTGTCGCGTGTAGAAGGACGACAAGGCGATGTTGCACTCCTTGCAGCCGTATCTTAGGCCGTTTTTGTGCTCTTTCGCCACGTGATTCTCTCGCTTGGTAACCCTGTCGAAGACGGCGCCGCAGTACCTGCAAGGGAACACGCCGGACTCGTGCGTCCTCATGTGCCCTCTGAGCCGGGCCTTGCTGGCGAAACTTTTGCCGCAGCTGTCGCAGACGTGATTAGGGTAATGCACATTCATATGGATGTTCAGATTGACAAAGTTTATGAAGCTCTTGCCGCAGACGGGACAGTCCAGCTGTCCCTTTTCCAGCTTGAACGGTAGCCCGCTCCAGCGATTGGACGAATGCCGCGTGCAGCTCTCCAAGTGCTTCGATAGCTGGTCGTAATCCAGCAGGTCGGTCTTGCACAGCTTGCAGCGGAGACTCGAGCAGACTTTGAAGAAACGCTGCAGTTTAGACGCGTTCAACTTCTTGAAGGCACGGTGTAGGTTCTGTATACTGTGACTGTTTATGTGGGATTTGATATCGTCCAGGTTATTGGATTTCTCCGGACAGATGACGCACGAGTACGTCTTGTCTTTGAACACTTTGAATGGGAAGAGGCCCGCCTCCAGCATGCTCTCTACTTCTGATGTCTCTATTATTTTCTTTATTTGCACCACACCCTTTCTTCTTTTCTTTGATTGGTAACCTTCTAATATGCCACCCTTTAGCATAACATCCGTGACGCCTGAAACAATCAATCCATAATCATGATGCCGAAAACTAATATACATATTGAACTGTAATCATCACTAACAAATACATGATGTGAATGTAGTTTCATATAAAATAGCCACCTAAAATATATAGGTAAAGTCCAAAAAATTAACCAATCATATTTAGCCATTCAGATTCAGATCAGAACAGCAAGAGGTTGACTCTACAGAAGAGAATTCTCAACTTACCAACTTACCGTTCAATCTAAAATTAAGAAATCAACGTTGTATCTATCAAAATCTAATATTTACTATAACATAATGTAGTTATAAAAAACTCACCCTTTACATCCTCATCTAAATCTCGGAACTCTTGCTTTATATCGCACGCTCTATCCGATATAGTATCTGTGGACAAAGATACTCAAAGATTAAGTCATTATTTCAGTAATTGTATTTTAATGTTCATATATTCTGGGCAATAACTATGATTATAATAATTTTATCAATCCTGAGACCTTCGAATACGAGACTTAGTTAACCCGCGGTCCTGGTGGTTGATAAATGCTACATGCACGTAGCGGCAGGTCTGACAGTCCCATCATTGGTTCTAAAGATATTCCATTATACGAAAGATAAAATTAATCCATATTGATTCCTTAGATGCTAATGCCTATGCAAAATACAGCATAATACAAATAAACAGCTCAAGCTATAAATAAAACATCATCATCATGATTATCATCAGCCTGTGAGTAGGCCTCCCCTAATACGCCCCTACAACCATTGGGGGGTTTTAGACCGTAACCCACCACGCTGGTCCAATGCGGGTTGGTGGTGGACCGACTTTTTACATGCCCATCCGACGCATTGATCATCCTACTTTACAGACAATTGGGTGATCGGCCCAAATTGCCTTACACCAACTAGGAAACAACAATGAAAATTTGTCGAGTCCCCGCAGCTTTCAAACCCATGACCTCTGGTTTCTAAAGCACACGCTCATGCCACTAGGCTATGGAGGCAGTTCTTAACAAACCAACAAACATAAATGGATAGTAATACAAATATAAGAAATGTATTGCAAGAGGCCACAAGTCTGCTCCTAGACAGAGATCACTAGACAAAACAAAACATTTTTCCTCTAAAAAGTAAAGCGCTACAGCGCTCTTTAAACCAGAACACAGTAATGTTAAAAAGGAACAGTCAAAAAATAATATCACAATTTCTACAAACCTTCCCTTTTTCCTGATTCCGCAAGATTCTCCCAAATGAGTTCATCGATCCGCTGAACCCTCCTCCTTGATATAACCCTCCCTCAATGGGCTCTCATCACCTGAAAAAGACACCAAATAATATGAAGAAATTATAGCAATGTTCGCCTTTGTTCAGAGTAAAATAAATTAATTGTATAGCAATTAAACATGATAGCATCCATAAAACATTTAAATTAATAACAATAAGTACTATATAAAAAAATTATATCCATTACATCAAACTTTACAACAGACAGACAGTAATATATAAATCATATATATTTAGAGTAGAGAGTTTTCTAAACCTAAAGTGAGTAGACCAGAATAAAATACATAAGATTTTTGAGTTTTTTCTCATGAAAAGTGCTAAGTAAATACTTATTAGTACAATTTCCCCCAATAGTATGAATAAAACAAAAATAATCGGTTACAAGCCATATACTTCAATTCAAGTGTTTTTATATATATAAAAGCATAAAATTTGAAGATTATAATTTTTAAGTATAAACTTCCTCCGTAGCCTAATGGTATAGGCGTGTGCTTTAGAAACCGGAGGTCGTGGGTTCGAATCCTGCGGGGACTCAACAAATTTTCATTGTTGTTTCCTATTTGGTTAGGGCAATTTGGGCCGATCACCCGATTGTCTGAAAAGTAAGATAATCCAGGCGTCGGATGGGCATGTAAATAGTCGGTCCATCCACCAACCCGCACTGGACCAGCGTGGTGGGTTACGGTCCAAAACCCTCTAATTAGGGGAGGCCTATGTCCAGCAGTGGACTATCACAGGCTGATGATGATGATGATGAAGTATAAACTCCTTACTACATAGTACACCATATGTACAATTGTACACAAACCGCATTTTACTTACTTTATGTAAACAAATAATAGAAATGGAGTGTCTGTTTGTGACAAGAAAACAACTGAATGAATATGTATTAAAACTGTTTAAATAATTACATTGTTACGTATAACAAAACAGCAATTTTTGATTTATTGTTTGTTTGACTGTTTGTTTTGGCTTATCTCCAGAATGGCTGGTCCGATTTTATCAGGGTGTTGACAGAAAGATTGCTGGTATAACTGGTAGAAACTTAGGCGACTTTATATATTTAATATTTTTTTATATCTTTATAATATTTACTTATTTACAAAAGTAAAGTAGGCCTAAGTATTTATCAGTTATCTATTTTCCATAGTGCAAGATTTGCTTAATTATTATATAATAATAATAATGTTTTCTATTCGATTACGACTACGGCGGCCGATCTATATTAGAGATCAGGAGATATTATAGTGCACAAGTGTACGCATAAACATAGGCTCACTCCCTGTTCCTTTATATCCCCAAAGCCGGATGGGACGGATAACCGACACGACCGGAGAGAGCAAGACGCAAGACCGACTTTTTACATGCCCATCCGACGCCAGGCGAAATTGCCCTCACCAACAAGGAAACAACAATGAAAATTTATTGAGTCCCCGCACGACCTCCAATTCATAAAGCACACGCCCATACTACTAAGTTACGGCGGCATTAGTAGCGCTAGAGCTAGTTAACAAATAAAAGTAGTTAAAAAGTAAACAGAATAGTAGAAAGAGGCAATAAGACTCACCCACATGGTTATGGTCCAAATCATCATCCCCTATGTGCAAGAGATCATCCAAATCAGATTCTTCCTTCACATCCTTTAGAGACGACTGCTTTTGTGCTGAAAATAATATTTAATTTACGTGTAATATGAATAATAATAAAAATAAATATACCAAAAAATTTATAGTCTTACAACGAGCTATCTCTGATAATAAATCTACTTTTCAGTTTTAAACTTACATGGATAAGTTACTTATTTTGTCTTTATTACTTTTTTCTCGTAATATAAAATATCCTGGCTATAAGAAATTCAGCAAAAGGGACCAGAAAGAAATATTTACCAACTATACATTTATATAAATTTACACCGCAACAATTAAAAAAAATTACACATACTCAATGGTGTTGTTAACTAAAAATCGGCTGCCTGTACCTAATTTTAATAAGTATTTTAGTTTAATTAGTATAATACCTTTTAACAATACCAAAAAGATTTTACAATGTAGGGCTAACGTCCTATAAACTGGTTCAAGATAGGGAGGCACTCTTAAAAAACTGTGTTACAGTGCTGCTTACATAACACTCTCCATAAGCAACCATAAGAGAAAGTGAGAGGGATGCATCTCTCTTACTCGTGCACAGTTGGCCTGTGTTAGTGGAAGAGAGACAGAGATTAAGAGATTTCTTATTAGAGTGATTTAATTCATAGAAGTTTACATGTTTCCAGTTACGTCTTACTTGTTGCTTCATTTCTAAACCGCTAAGACGATTATCAACTCCCACATGATCACCATAACCTAGGACAGACCTTGATAGTTGGTATTTACCTTTAATCTTCACAGTCTCCTCCAAAGTTTTCAATGATCTCTCAACCATCTTCCTGAATTGTATTGAATTGTTAAGCTTTCCTATGCATGCTTTGCATATCAACCTCTTTGTGTCTTCCATATCCAAAGTTAGTACCTGAATATTAATAAGTAACAGATATGAAAATATATTACTACCCAGAATTAGCATCATTAAGTGTTGTGTGATTATATAATTTGAGTATGTTAATTGTAAAGTATCAAATTAACTATTTTTTATTAAGATTATTAAAAAAATTTCAGAGATACAATAAATGTTGGGAAACAAATTTTATGATTTATGTCTCACGAATTATTACTTTCAAGATTTACGCAACATATAAATATGGTCTGAATATATTTCTCCTAGTTATTCAGCTTTCATATTATGAAAACTTAAAATGTAAGTGTCTATATTTATTACAGCATTATTATGTGTGGTCTTAAATGATCTCAATAAACTTAAGAAACAGAACCAACTAATAAATGTTCGTTTACATTAATATATATATATATAATATATAATATATATATTGAAGTGCAATGCAGTAATAAAGTTAATTCATCTGTGGCAATATTTAAAGTATTAATTGGTTGATAATTTTTTTTAAGAACTATAAAGTAAATCCTAAATAGCATATTCTATATTTAATTTATGATCATTATTGTACATAAATCATATACACGGGTGGTTTGGAATAGCACACAACATGACTAAATTCAGATATTTTTTTGAAAAACATCAAGTAACTTCAAACTTGAAGCATTATTTACACAAAACAAAAAACAACTACATTTAGTCAGTTAATCAAAAAAGTACGAGTCATTACTACTACTTGTACTTAAACAAAACAATTATTTTTAAATAAAACACACAATAAACTGATAAACGTAAGAAAAATAAAGTATCAAAAGGCATATATATATAAATATAGACATTAAGTTTTGTCAACGAGTACGGTGCATTACAAAGTACTTACATTTATTGAGAAGCAATTAAGAAGCATTTCGATAGGAGTTTCCGCTGTCCCATCATGTTCCTGTTTTATAAGCATACTTTTAACAACACCACTCTTTAAACACAAATTACAGACGCCCAGTAGAGGCAGCGTCTCCACTAGAATGCCAGGATTGTCCTCCTCCACCTCCATTTTTATAAACTTATAACAACATACATTTATATTCACTTATTTGGTTTAATTTAATTGTAACAATCCAGAACTATAATTAATAAAAACATTGATATTTGACATTTCACGCGAGTGCGTAGTATTGCCAGCTAGTGTTTGTCATAATTATGACAGTTTAATTTTATATATATTTCAATACGGCAACCCGACTCACATATTGTATTTACCTTTTAACAGGAATGAAACTAAGCAGGATCATGCTTTTAGTTTTTCTTTAAACCCTTAAAAATTAAGGGTCCATGTCCATAATTGTCAGAGCAGTTTCAATACTCAATTCTTATTTTAAACTTATCATTTGAGACTAAAAGGAGTTTTAAAATAATCAATGTAAATGAAATTAATTAATTTAAATGATACTTTCCTTATTGTAATGAAACCTATATTATAAAGTCAATGTACATAATGAAACTTAAGTAGGATAAAATTCAGGAGAAAATGTTACAATTTAATCATTAATAGCAGTAAACATTAAATAAAAATGAACTTAAGAATTTAACCAGTTGGTAAAAAACTAAATATTATATAACGATTGGGCAAACCGCTTTTAGTGACCGTGCCTTATATTTGAAACACTGCAGCTCTCTGAATTCCACTTATTATCCTGATTCACGGCTTCAGAGATTTATTCACATTTGAGAGTAGAGTGTTATCTTACTATGGTTTATTTCAAACGGATAGATTCTTGTCATTGTTTTTAATTTTATAGATTATTAATAAATCTTCCTTCATTCCTTCCTTCCAGACGAAAAAGTCCTTCAAAGTTTGTTTTACTGGCTTTTTGGTACGA
This sequence comes from Lamproptera curius, assembly GCA_029286875.1. Lineage (NCBI taxonomy): Eukaryota > Metazoa > Arthropoda > Insecta > Lepidoptera > Papilionidae > Lamproptera > Lamproptera curius. Next base: position 1,717,716 of record JAGSMT010000099.1, read on the forward strand.
GGAGTCCTATTCCAAACTGGTGGAAGCATACTTAAGAATTTATACGCAAGTTTAATACTCCTATGCTGGATTATTAGGTAAGTCAGACATTGCTTTACCCGTTCCTATAGCGTTAAGTACTACGGGAAACGTATGTGACTGGTAAGTTGTTTTTTCGTATAAGTAATAAAAGCCTAGTTCGTAATACTTTCGGGGGTAGGAATTACAATCATTTGGAAATCAAACTAACCTTCAAACCCAATACCCACAGCAAACCTACACCCATATAGTAATCAATTAATTTAGCGTTTAATAAGCGTTTACACCGGCACTTCTTAACAAAACCCACCACTCTACAACTGGAAAGTGGGATCGCTTGCGCATATTTTTTCATTATACCTACATAAAAATATCACGCGGATGTGTCGTTAAGATTAAGTGTAGAGCCATCGCATATATTTATCTGTTGTGCATGAGACGGACCCCAGACGGTCCCTACTTAAAAGCGACCTACCTCCTGTTAAATCATGTTTTCATTATATATCTTATCATGTTCTATCTATATTTTTGTACGTCCCACGGTAGGCAGCGCGTTGGTGATACCAGTATTGCCGATGTCTACGGGCGTCGGTGACCACTTCCCATCAGGTGGCCCGAATGCTCATCTACCTGCGTAGGCAATAGAAAAAAACACCTGTATTATTATTTATATATTTTACTTACCCCTGCCGGTACAGGGGTAAGTATAAACAATTGCTTATGCACCTGCTAACAAGTCCCAATACTGACTCATTTTACTAGGGAGTGATGATAAAACACAACCTTTTTATTGTCATGGTCCGAGGGATTAGTTAATGAAAAAGTATTAAATAAAAACACCACATCTTATATTAATAATCTCAATCTTATTTTATTTATATAAACTTAATAAATAGTAGAAGTCTCATCGAGTAATTTGGATAGATGCTTATGCAATATACATTTAAGCGCAGCGCTGTGATATAACCATTTCATACTGTACACACAAATACACATTAGAAGTAAAATTTGCAGGAATGTGAGAATGAGTAGTGAGAGCGGTTCAAGCAAATCATCACGTAACAAAATAACAATACGCTGGGTCATAGAAAGCAGTTGACATCTGTCAGGTTAATGCGAGTAAAAGCCCATACGACTCGCTTGGTGCCACGGATATTTAAGGCAATTGAAGCTATTACTCTGACATTTCAGGTCCAAAAAGAACAATAATAAGTAAGAGTACCTCTCGGGTCTTCTCGGCAAAGCAATTTTGAACATTTGACCTTTCTGTCTTCCGTTGCACTAGAAAACTAGGCAAGCTAGCACTAAATTTGGCTGCATTACCCTTCTTGTTTAAAATTAACTTATATAACTGCGTATACTTAAAAATAATGTCTTGAACTCGAATTTTACATTGCTCTCATAATACATGTACATATATGAATTCGTAAGAAGTGTTACGTGAAAAACTGCGCGCCATTTTGGATTCTCGTGCACTTTTCTACGAGTAATAATATTTGTAGGTTAAACATAAAATTCATAAATAAAATAGTAAATATATATATTGTGTTGGAACAAATCTTTTTGTATTAAATAATATTTTAAACGCTTTCATTGAAACATTGCATCAACAGGGTTACATACATGTGATTTTTCAGTGATTTGTCGTATAAACGATTTAAATAAATACACTTTTATATTAATAACTTCCAAATACATACGTACTCAATCCAATAGTCTTTTTTTGACGCAATAATTAGCTCAAAACCTCGTTGGAATAAAACATGGGGCAGTCCACCAAAAAGTACACATTGACATGAAATTGGACTTGATTTATAAATTCCAAAACCGTTTTTAACGTATAATGCAGTCCGAGAATCACTTACACACATAATTTCATCATTATAATACTATATTATTATCATTATAATACTATACACACATATAGTGAGATAATATTTTCCTTCGTAATTTTTCGGAAAAGATCGCATTTATCGTGCCATCTAAAATAGCTTCAGTACCTATACATCTCTATATTATACAGCGACATTATTAATTTTGACATTTGACACAATAAAGTTTCATATTAATGGATATGAAAATGTCACTCATTAATACGATCATTCAGTGACAGTTCGGGTGTCATCGTATCCTGTTAAAAATCCGAGTTTTCTCAAAGGAAAACAATTTCTCACTACAGTTGAATGCAAAATATGTACAATTTATATAGATTTTGGGTATACAGCACAATCTTTTAGTCACAAATATCTTAAGTTGTATTAAAAAAAATAAACCCCACTAATAGTTTTAATGCAAAAGTCTTTAAGATTATACAGGCATTATTTACTCTTTTCATTTTGCTTAGAAATATAAATAAAAAAAAACACCTTTTCAACTACATTACATTATTCATTATTATATTATTAGTTACTCCTAATATAAATTCTCTTTTGATTGGAAAAATTAAAGCACACTGTAGATTCCATGTACATATATGTTTTATTGTGATTTTTCATTCTTCATAGAAAAATTTAATGATTATTATATAAATTAATCTCAGGTTGTAATTGTGATTTTGTCTCTCATTTACACACTTATATATATGCATACTTAAATATATACGCATATTTACATACGACACGAGTAATGTACATTACAATATGGTTATTTTTATTTTTAAATGACAATACAAAATTTTGCAGTTTACTGCATCATCATCAGCCTGTGATAGTCCACTGCTTGACATAGGCCTCTTCTAATACACCCCTATCCATTTGGGGGTTTTTGGACCATATCCCACCACGCTTGTCCAATGCGGGTTTGTGGGTGGACTGACATTTTCATACTCATCCGATGCATGGATAATCTTACTATTCAGACAATTGGGTGTTTGGCCCAAGTTTCCCTACTGACTCTCTGCAGGATTTGAACCCAGACCTGTCTCTGGTTTACCATACCACTAGCTAGCTAGAGAGTTTGCAGTTAATTTCATCACTATATTTATTCTACAGTTTTGTCAATTTGAACTTGGAAAAGATGGAACAGAGTAACCAATAGCAATAATAAAGTGAAAAACATCATCTTCCCTCTTAACATGTTTTTTTTAAACTTTTTAGTTCTAAAGTTGGGATAAACAAGAAGTATATTTTCAATATAATCACAATTGAACGGCTATATTCATTTTGTCTGTTGAATTAACTATGACAAAACAATTATCTTAAACAATTGATTAGTTTTCTTTTTAATGTAATGGCTCAAATATATCTTGATGATTCTGCCAATGTGAAGATTGGAATAAACAGGAAGTATATATTCGAGATTGACCGGTGGAGCTGACAAATGTGCAGTTTAAAGACTATGAAATCTAATTGGTTGGAGGACAAGCACAAAACAGATAATTAGTAATTATAATATTCAAACAATAATAAATTAGAATACTTAATTAACCACACAACTATGTACAGGCATATGGGAAGGGAAAAGAAAATTGATTGGTCACAGTCGATGATTGATGAATTATCACTGTAATTCAATCACTATGCTATGCAACAATTAGGCTGTAATTCAAAATATTATATGAATATAGCTTATTTATCAACTAGATACTAGAAGTAAGTGACTGAAATTGAACGGAATCTTCCACTGTACCTAGTGAGATGCGTGTCTATGAAAACGAGTCTGTAACTATGAGCTCAACTAGATATGATAATGCGGAACATTCTGCTCTAATTTTCGAAAAGTTCGTATTTAAGCTCCCTTCAATAACTTCAGTACACTACATTACTATATATACAATACATATTATTTATTCGACCTACAAACTGTCAATTGAGATATGAAAATGTCACTAATTTAATAAGATCATTTATTGACAGTCATCAAATTCCGATAAAGGTCCAAGATTTCCAGAAGGAAAATAATTTCTCACTCACACACTCACATCTTTAGGACGCTAGTTCGTTGCTATTGGTTGCTTTGTTAACCTTTTTGAGTTTTAGTTAACTAAACCATAGCTTTTTAACCTCCACAAACTAGATGCACTAAAAGTCTTGTTCACAACACTGTTTGTTCAGAAATAACAGCCTTCTATATCACACTCGGGGTGATGACTTTTCACATGTGACTTTAAGCTGGCGTTCTGTATGAACGCCTGGCCGCATATGTGGCACCTATACCTCCTATCGTTCGTATGCGTCCTTATATGGTACTGGAGGGATTTCAACCTGGGATAACTCTTCTCACAGTATTCACAGCGGAAATTTCTCTCTCCCGTATGTGTTGCCATGTGCTCTTTTAACCTCGAGGGCAGATAGAACCTCTGGTCGCAGTACTCGCACTGGTGTTTCAACACTTTCTGATGGTTCCTCCTCTGGTGTTCGGTCAACGTCTTCTGACGGTTGTACACCTTGTCGCACAAGTTGCACGGGTACGTCCTGCGCTGGCCGTGGACCTCCGTGAGGTGCTTGTTCTTCAGCGCGTACGACATGAAACACTCGTCGCATCTCGGACACCTTATGATCGCCTTCTTCCTATGGACTATGTCCACGTGCATGTCCTTATAGTGGTTGGACTTGAACACTTTGCCGCACACCTCGCACGTGTGGCGTTCGTCGTCCTTGTGCCTCTTCAGATGCGCGTCCAGCCGAGGTTTCTCTAAGAAGCAAACACCGCACACGTCACATGTATAGTTACTGAAGTGCTCCACCATATGGGCGTTCAGCGTATTGAAGTCCTCGAAGACACCACCGCACATGACACACACCAGATCGTTCCACGTGAGTCGGTACAGCAGCATCTTGTCCGGCGCCTCGAAGTAGATCTTCTTGCCGTGCACTTGGTCTATGTGATGTTTGAACGTGTCCAGATCGTCTATTTTCGTTGGGCAGAGGCGGCAGTCTATCCTGGTTATGTCTATCTTTGGCATTTTCTTGTACCCCATCAGCAGTTGGAATGGTTTCGTGTCGTGAGAGCCTGTGTGCTCTCTCAGATCCTCCGGCTTTGGATAATAGTCCTTGCAGTAGAAGCAGTAGTAATTGTTCCTTCGGTTTTTGAAGGGGCACACGTAGGAGTATTGGATTATCGTCAGCAGGTTCTCCTCTGACATGCAGTCTAGGTCACGGTCGTACGTGTTTTTCTTTTCAACGGGCGGTTTTTTACACGCTTTGGGTGTGGACTGCTTGGAAACCGAGGTCCCTGCAAAGAATTGCAGGATATTAGCATTAACGCTATGAAAGTACTGAAGAGGTACGGGTGGTTTAGTAAGAGTGGGATGTAAATCGTAAACCGTTTCTGACAAAGTCGCATTTATTAGCATTAAATGTTACGTAACTTATGCGTTAAAAACATTACTAGGCAAATACATCGTTTTTTAACATATTGTTTGTTTTAATTAAATCCTTAAAAAATAGCTTTTATGAAATCACCAAGTGAGATTGGGGTTAACAAGTTGGTTATGAAATACTATCACGGGAAATTCTATACTTTTAAGGCTGCATAATATATTGCACTTTTAAATTAAATGACGATTTAAACAATTGAAGCATATCTAAGAACAAGAGACACCAAGAGGGTATTCTCGGCTTAAATTGTCAGACTTTCAGTTCTAAAGTTATTCATTAAAGCAAAGCAGGCTTATCAAGTTGATCCTGCATCTAATCTAATTCTAACTATGTCGATTATTCGTCCAATCGGACTACGAGAGAAAAGTAAAAGATCACCCTGAGCCAATGTATACATTACATTAAAAACGGCGGATTTCCAATCATGAAATTTTCCGTTGCTGGATTCGAACTCACGCCCTCTAACGCATACTGACTTGACAACTAGTCAGGTCATCTGTTAGAAATACCATAGACATCTTACCAGCCTTCTGTTTGCTCTTAGAGAGCCCTTTCTTCTTCTTCTGCGCTCCATTCGCCTTCTCAAGTTTTCTCTTTCTGCCGCTTTTTGACTTTCTCAAAATTGGCTTATCCGAGTCCGAAGATGACACGGAGTAGTCGCTGTCGTCATCCATCGGTTCAACGTCATCCAACGTCGGTGTAGGAGCTTTGAGGTCATCTTCGGTCTTTGGTTTCACATCTGAAATGATTACTTGTTTACAAAGAAGGTGAAAGTTTAATGTTTATAATCAAACCACTGAACTGCCTCCGTAGCATAGTGGTAAGGGCGTGGTTTTAGAAACCGGAGGTCGTGGGTTCGAAACTTGCGGGGAGTCAACAAATTTTCATTGTTGTTTCCTAGTTGGGTAGGACAAGTTGGGCGACCAGCCCAAATTGTCTGGAATGGATGGATGGAATGGATGTTTGGATGTTAAAAGTCGGTCGTGCGCCTTACTCTCTTCGGTCGTGTCGGTTATCCGTCCCATCGGGCTTTGAGAGTATAAAGGAACAGGGAGTGCGCCTGTCTTTGCGCGTACACTTGTGTAATATAATATCTCCTGCGTAGTTGGCTAATCGCTAATATGCTGCCGCCGTAGTCGTAATTGACTGGAGAACATTATTATAATCAAACCAATTTCTTATCAATTATAACTTAAAGATTACGGTAACATACAGTTCCGTATGAATAATAATTACAATTATATTACTGGACAAATAACACAACATGATCTATTTCCAAACTAAACAGAAACTGTATTTTGCTAACTTGCATTTCTTTCGTAAATAAATAAATATATATATATATATATATATTTACCCTTCTATGAGACTCTGTCAGCAAAGCACATTATCATTAGGGACAAGGGACAGAATCTTTTTTCTATTATTGATAGAAAGAGAAGATAAACCGGATGTCCACCTAAATGTTAGTGTCAGGCCATCCATTGTCTTGAGATTACATCAGTAATAACGCACCTACGGTCCCCTTTAAACCGGAAGACGATAGTGCCAAAACATTACCTATATCAGGCAGAAATAAGCAACTGCTTTGGTACTACTCAATATAAATCTACCACCTTCGTTTAAAAATTAATTTAAGTCACATTACCATCATCATCCGCTGAGTAATCGTTTGCTCTGGAGTCATCAATAGAGAGGTGATCACTGAGATCATCTCTTGGTTCCGTCTTCAGCTCTATGGGGGGTAATTCGACACTTTTCTTCGGTTCAGTGAAATCTGTAAATTTAATAATACATATTCATTATAAATATAGAAATAGCCAGTATAGTTTGAACCGTATAGGACTTGGTATAGAGGAAAACAAAGAAGGTCGTAGCAGCACAGTCATCATCATCATCAGCCTCTGTTAGTTCACTACTGGACATAGGCCTCCCTAATGACCCTGTTCTCCATTTACGGGGTTTTTCGACCGTACCCACCACTCTAATCTAATGCAGGTTGGTGGATGGACCGACTTTTGCCATGCCCATCCGAAACCTGGATCATCTTACCTTTTAGACAATCGGGAGATCGGCCCAAATTGCCCTCACCAACTAAGAAACAAGAAGGAAAATTTGTTGAGTCCCCGCAGGATTCAACCTCACGACCTCCGGTTTCTAAAGCACACGCCCTTACCACTAGGCTACGGAGGAGCAGAACAGTAACATCATAAATACAGCATTCTTATTAATTGATTATCTCTACCATGTCAATTACCGAGTGGCAGTCCAATTCTATGTCCAATGTCACGATGCTGTTGCCACGGGTTACTTTGTATGCATATATTTAATTGAAACTGGGTAAAATATAGCCCAATTAGGCCCGACTATAAATGAACAATGTCAAAGTGTAGTGTCAAACACTAAGACCATTTGCTAATGATTTGTTCCTGTCACTAAACAATAATTATGGTGCAATGTAGGAGTTACATGGTGTTATTTAATTGTGATAAGGTCTTTTTAAACAAATACCTTTAAACCTTTAACATTACACTCCATCATTTTATTCATAGAAAATGTCAACTTGAAAAATTTTATGTATGATATTTTATCAACTTCCATCTGAATTAATGAATCTTCCATACCATAAAAAAAGAAAAAAAAACAAACAGTAACAAAAGCAAAAAGAAATTAGTTAAAGAACATTAAAATATGTTAAATGATTGCAATTACAAGCAGAGTAATAATTACATGGAATGCTTTGCCTCAACGGCTCCACAGTTCACAATCTTTAAAACAAATCGCTGCGGAAAATCAGCCATTGTCTGCATTTACAAAAATAATAATATTTACCATCCTTATCCTCTAGTTTGGAGTGCAGGAACAACTCCTCACACTGAAGCACCTGCTGCCTGAAGGCACATGCGTCTCTTAGCCTCACCACACATGTAGCGCACTCCCGAGTCCTTCATCTCCTCATCTACATGTGATAACTGTGTACATAAATATACAAAATTAGAAAACACTAACTACTATGAATACAATTAATAAGCTTGATAGAACTTAACTAACACTCCCGTCTGCAAACCTTTGTACTTTAGCTTTTATATAAACAGGCTGCCTCCGTAGCCTTGTGGTAAAGGCGTCTGGCTTAGAAACCGGAGGTCGTGGGTTCGAATCCTGCGGGGACTCAACAAATTTTCATTGTTGTTTCCTAGTTGGTTAGGGCAATTTGGGCCGATCACCCAATTGTCTGAAAAGTAAGATGATCCATGCGTCGGATGGGCATGTAAATAGTCGGTCCACCCACCAACCCGCATTGGACCAGCGTGGTGGGATACGGTCCAAAAACCCTCTAATGGATAGGGGTGTATTAGGGGAGGCCTATGTCCAGCAGTGGACTGTCACAGGCTGATGATGATGATGATAAACAGGTACATATTATAAAACTTTTAGAGCTTTCATTAAGATTTGAGTAATTTCCAATCAATGTTGACTTGATCACTTTATATTCTATGGATGACTATCAATGAAACGCCTCTGTAGCCTAGTGGTAAGGGTTTGTGCTTTAGAAACCAGAGGTTGTGCGTTCAAATCCTGTTTTTGCATAGCGATGCATTTCTTGTTTGACTGTAGGTACCTTTAGGTCACACTGTAGCAACGCATTCGGTATGTACCAAGGAGAATCTGTTATCATTCTTAGCCACCCCACAGTTGAATTCCGTAAGTCCAGACGGGCTTCAATAAAGTCTTGAACAGTAATATTTTAGCAAGGGACAGTTGAGACTTGCGGCCTATAAGCCAATATAGTTTTCTAGTTTGCCCAGTTGTTTTCCTTTCTTAACATGAATGTAACATTAACTGATTTGGCTCGGTTCGCTTTCATCCTCCACTTCTTAAGCCAGCATGATATTTCGTTAAGATCTATTTGTTATGTTTGTGGGGCAATTTTGGATTGCTGTGCGTAGCTAAGACAGCAGTGTCGTCGGCAAAAGTACTGGTAGTGACTGACGTAGATGTCGGTAAGTCTGCACGAAATAACAGGTACAGTATTGGATCAAGTTCGTTCACGTTCTGTTTTTAGTCTGACCGGTTTAAAAAACGCTTCGTTTATTTATTCCCGGAATAGGGTCCAGTTGGAATTTTTGTGGAGCATTCTTTAGTAATTGTGTGTTACTAAGATTAGCGTATGGTCCGAGGACAAAACCAGGGTGCTGCGACACGAGATAATACTTTTTGGTAATGCAGCAATCAAATAAATCAGGCATCATCAGTTTACGGCGTTGGCTTGCTTTTGCGTCTACCCCCAACTCGCATCGGAAAGGAGGCCTATGTCCAGCAATGGGCTTACACAGGCTGATAATGATGATGATCATCATCACCAGTTTACTTTAGTTTTTCACCTAAAAAATGTGTGATTGGCATTGTAGTCACCTCCGGGGATGAACCGCCTTCCGAGAGTTTGAAAATAATCATTAAAATGTTTTTCCTTCCCCGGTTATCTCAACGGTCCAGCTTATTGTAACGTTAGTTGCTTGGATAAAGTCTTTACAATAATTTGAATGCAGGTACGCTTTTGACAGGATTCATCCTGTAAAGGCTTTTGTCTTGACAAGCATTTAGTACATCAAAGTTAGTAATAGCTCTTTAATACTTTTGTGTTCGTTATCAATACTTGATTTGTCATTGTTAGTGGGTGGATAGTGATCTTTAGCGATATTGGCGTACGATTTACATGGGTTTAAATTCAGCGGATTTGTTTCACCGTGTTCAATTTTGTCAGTAATACATTTTCTTTTATGATATGGCTTAGGAAATTTAACTTTTTGCAATTCTTTGTCAACAACACAGCCTTCATAATTCGCGGGATGGTTGCGGCCGCAAAGGATGCATTTTACGCTTTCTGATCGCTCTTTGCAAGGGCAGCGTAAGGTGTTCCCGCGCACTTAACACGTCAAGGCAGTCTGTGCCAGAACTTTTGTGTGTGGCCGTATTCTTGACAGTTGGAGCAATAGGGAATTTCTCTTCTCGGTTTTGGTGCTTCAATTGTCACGCGCAGTGGAGGAGGAATCTTATGTTGTAGATGCCTATATTGTTTTTGTTCGGTTCTAAACCAACAACAAACCATATATGTAGAGGTTGTTTTGTTGTTCTGTTTAGAACGTTCCAAATATTTCGCACCTCGTAATCTAGTTCTTCAAGGGCTACTTTAATTTCTTTAATTTGATGGGTGCAGGTGTTTTAATACTATACGGAAACTTCGATCCTGTTTTGGTTGATGCGTAAAGAACTCTGTGTTTTTCTGTTCAAGTTCTTTGTAGATATGGTGACTATAGCTGGATTTTTACCCTTTCATTACGCAGGACCTTCACTTTGTTTCAATCGCCCTACGCTACTTCTTCTAGTAGCTGAAGTAGCGGTTTTATGTTACTAACTCTATCGACAAATAATGGCGGGGGTTTTGGTGGTTTGGGTGCTGGTTGTTCTTTGGTATTATTTGTGATGTCCTTAACTTGAGATGTTCAACCTGTTAGATTTTGGTATTCCAGATGAAGAAAGCCAGTAGTTTAGCTTTGTTGGATTGTATCTGGGCTGGATCTTAGCCTTTTAACATACAATGCTTGTGTCCAACCATTATCATTGTCTTCAGTTAAGTTTATATTGTCATCTCTTGTAGCGCTAGAGGTGTTTGACTGATTTTCATTTGACTATACATTTCATTCAACGAGTTTGATCTTTATTTAGTTATAAATATTACTTTATGAAATACTTGTTGTGCCATCATTTTTGGGCTATTTACATCTGACTTTTCAACTGTGTTTTGTTCTTCTGCTAAGCTTTTCGGATTATTAATTGTAATCCTCAAGAAGGCCAGTACAACGGTGTTTGCTGGATCCACAAAGGTTGACCCTAAAAACTAAACTCCTTCCAGCCATGCATCCCTTTGGCACGGTGTCCACTGTAGGATTAGGGTGATTTTTATAGAGATTTTCTTTCCCTTGGTCCGGGTGTAGCCGAGACCCCCATTTTCGTGAAACATGACCAAGAGATTACGGGTTGCTTTAGGTATTTCCTCACAATGCAACTTGGCTTGTTAAGCCTAGTAGGTCTAGTTAGTTGCCACCGCCAGATTTTCGGCATTGTTACTCGTTTCGCGCCACCCAGGGGGGGGATGTAAGGTGGATCTAGGAAAAGATGTTAAGTCTATAGACGCGAGTAACTTTGTCCCTCACATATAATAATAAAAAAAGGGTAATCTGTTCCAATCACGTCGAAACATTTTCGTTTGTAAAGGAGATGATTCTAAGAAGCAGTAATAAATAAATAGACACATGTAAAGCGGAATTTGGGGGGAAAGCATAGATTCCGAGAGAAGAAAAATATTGTTCATATGATTAGTCACCATAACCTTAAATAAGATTTTCACAATAATTTGCTGATCTATTGCACATAATCACAGAACACCATAGCCCCTAATATTGTATTAAAAACAATGTGGTAACTTACCAAGTTGATGTGTTTCTATTACATTGTGTCACCAACTTACTCTAAAATTTACTTCAAAATATCTATAAATTATAATTAAAATCATATTAAAGGTCTAGTTATTTTGGTACAGATGTACTATGTCAAGTCAGGGTAAGTAGATAATTACCCTCACTTGACATGATACTTGTCCGCCCCTACCCCTAGGCTGCAATACAAAAGCGCAGGACCAGAAGTTCGCAATGGAGGTCCCCTGCTATACAAATACACGAGAACTGAACTAAACGCCGGAATATTTATTTACATATTAAAAGTAACGTCCCGATGTTTTTAGAAAATTTTACCAAAAATTAGTCCACACCATGCTCTTATTACTTTTATAGTTTGTCATGTAAGACTTTAAAATTCACTAACAATTTAACATAAAATATAACCTGCTTATAATACACTTTATGCTCATGAATAAAATTAAAGGAAATTCATGTTATTTTTTGTCGTAAATATAGATGAGAAAATATTAGTTGATTGCTATACTTAAATAGTGTTGGAAATATGAAGAAACGAACATTAACTTCAATTAAGTGGATATTGTGATATGTATATTATATAAACTTACAAGAATACCGAAACAATCCATAATCATATCGGAGTAAACTTCTTTTTTATCCATCCAAGTGTATTCGGCAGTCATTATCCTACATTTTTTTATAGCTCGACAACAACGGCATAGCGCTGGGTCTATTATGGGACCGTTATTCTTGACTGTGGCCATCGTGTTCACGAAGTAATGTCCGTGTTTTCATTCACAATTCTTCTCTAATGTTGCATTGTTATTAGCTGAATCTTTACCAAAACAATATAATTCGACAACACAGCGCCTATCAACCATCGACTACCAAATCCAGTCTACAGATAACATAAACAAGCTTTACGAAATGTCAACCACATCTGACGGAAAAGTTGGTAGTTTAAAGTTTAATTAAATAAATATTTAATAAAAATTCATTTTTAAAGTAACCATACGTGTAAATATGACACTATTGATTTACTTTATTTCTATTACGTCTGAAATTAAGTCTCGTATTCTTTATTCATTATTGCCGAAATGAGGTCAGAATTATTACAGCAGTAAGCTTTTAATCATTAATATTATGAAAAAACTATTTAAAGATTATTTAAGTTCGTACATGATTGCTAATTCAGACTTTCATATTATTTTACAAACAATAATATTTTTGAATCATTATGGTCTATGCTTAGAAAAATAACATCGCAATAAAACGAACACGGTATTCGACTATTCGCATTTTCAATAAATCGTTAGTAATATATAATTTTAAAATATTAAATGGCATCTATTATACAAAAACATTTTTATTGCACTCGTAATAATGAAAACTATGATATCATGGGACGGACAATCTCTTGCTAAAAGACAAATTGCCAATGCTGCAGATTCCATGCTTTAAAAAATTTTACATGGATGTCACCGTATTGAGTTGATATTCGTATAACAATAATAATGTTTTTATTATTGCTAGTAAAATAATGTAGTGTTTAATAAATTATTAAAATTCTTAAAATCTTAGTTCCAAAAATTTTTAGCAATGGATCCTGGGTGAGTGAAACACTAATAGTTTTCGGAAGATGCAAATGTTGTCTAAACGAAGGTGATTTGAAGAGCTTATGGGTGCCTTATGATAATGCCGAAGAGACGGAGATTTACGGAATAATGCTAACAGAATGTTTCGCCTTATCAGTAAGTTAAAAATCCATCCTGCTTCTTATTACCTTTTTACCGAATACCATAAGATCGGCTTCTGGAATTGCCCTGTATGTTAGTATAAGCCAAAAAATATAGATTTTTATATAAACAATGTAACCCATAGCAACCGAGTGGCGTCTTACGTATGGTGTTTTTTCTATTTACGTAATGGACGACATTTTGTTTACTATCCGTTAATAAAATGTTGATCTACATTACAGATAAACCATCCTCATGGCTGATATTAAAGTGTATAATTATAAACGCAAAACAGATGCACACTCTATTCCTAATATTCTTATAGTCCAATAGGATGAATTATCGACATAAACAAAGACTTATCAGGCTGCTTTTTAACTTTATTGGATTGATTTTTGACCGGCCTACTGGGCACATAGGTATTTACTGCACAGGAAATCAGGTTAACCAGCCACATTGGCTTAACAAGTTAGAAATTAAAATGGAAAGTTGTTCAGTCCCTGCAGGATTCAAACCCAACTCTAGTTAAAGTTCAATCGGTCCATAAGAATGATACCATGCCACTTCTGTTTACATTATTTCTGTCTTTTTAGGCTCTGACTTTTAATGCTCTGGCCTTTGTCTTTTAATGAGCGGCAGTGCAGTGTTAATCAATAACAATTTTATCAAAGAGCCCAGTATTTATTAAAGTATTAATGCTTGCAACAATGCTTTCTTATAGACTACAAGCTCATCGGAAAAATGCCCTGTAACGCTTTGAAGGTTATGTATGTCATGGAGTTACTCTGAGTGCTATGCTGTCATTTCTGAGCGGTACATTTATTGAGTATGTAGGTGAAATTTCTCAGGTATAGAAATGATGGCATAGCGGTCATAGTTATTTTATGATATAGCAACAGCCTACTTAGCATTACCTACCTTGGGTCATTTCTCAGGTAATCTTTTCCTAGGGGCTTGTTGTCTATTGCAAAACAATAATTTGGTTATTCAAACAATATTTACATTATGTCATGTGACCTATACTATATATATTTGTCATTATAGTGGCCCCAACCAGAGGATCCTACAGAGAGTACAGAAATGATCTGTGACGATTGCATTGGCCGTTTGAGAGATGCATTTGCGTTCCGGAGGGAACTGCTGGTGAGTGTGGAGGTGCTACAAGAGCATCAGGAAAGTAAGACACTGTTTGGGAGTTCTAGCATTTGATAAATAACAAAAATAAAATGGTGGATAAAGGTCAACACTCAATAGAGCCACTATGTACACTCTTCACAACAACATATTTATTAAGTTAAATGAGCAGTCCACTGACTGATGACAATGTGTCAACTAGAAGACTTGTTATTTCAATTTTCTCTTCTGGAGCCAAATTGTGGTTCATGAAATTTAAACTATTTAAAAATTATAATACTACATCAATTTGCTAACCACATGTGTTGAGAACCATTTGACTTTCGTGTTGAGGTTGTGTGGACTGGATCATAAGTGGCTTTAATGAGCATTGACCTATTACTAAATTTGAAAAGTTGTCAAAGAGTGTTTATAATTAAAGGCAATGCTTGTTTCGAGTTATAAAATATGATCATTTTCAGAGATGATATAAAAAAGCCTATCACATATCATCAAAAAGCAATTGTAATACTTCCATATGAATATTGTTACTTTCTTAAGGGTAAATTTTACTGGAATATAATATGATATTTTATCACCACTGAATAATCTATAATCCAGGGTTTTGTTGTCCAATCTTGTAATAATATTGTTTCTTACTACTTTTCAAATAATATTCATTACTTCACAGTCATGTTTATATTTCAGTGTTCAGATCAACAATTAAGCTGGAGAAAGTGTCCGAACAAGATTATTATGAGGAATACCATAATGTGGAGTACTTGGAAATATTAGAAGGAAACAAGGGAGAATTGGAGTTTGAGCAAAATGGTGAGAGAATGAAGCAGAGTTGATATATCTAAGTTTTTTAAGATATAAAATATTTTAATGGGGATTAGCAAAAGAATGGTGTCTTATCTCATTGGATGGCGGTATCTTGTCTTTTAATAGAATGCCCACTAGTGTTGAAGGCGCAGGTAGAGGTTAGGCAATTAAGATTAAGAAAAACGCAAACAAATCTAATGTTGGAAGAAGCCATTGCATTGTTTTAATTGACCCCAGTTATTTTAACTGCCTCTGAAACCTAGTTGTAAGTGCTATTATTACGTTTATTTGAAAAAGGCCTATGTCCGGCAGTGTTCTAACACAGGCTGATGATGATGACTTTCCTATAACTTTTGCGGGCTGTTGGGAGGACCGAATTTCCACATGCCTATCCGACGCATTGTTCATCTTTATTTTCAGACAATTGGGTGATCAGCCCAAATTGCCCTAACCAACTAGGTAACAACGATAAACAAAAGTTGTTTCCCCGCGGATTCAAAACCACGACCTCCAGTTTATAAAGCAAGGGCTAATACCACTAGACCATAATTGTATTGATATAAAACAACATACCTAATGTATTTTTTTTGCAGATCAATTGCAGATATCTGATAATCAAACAGATCACAGAAAAAAGTGGCCAAAGAAACTTCCTAAGGAGGACAGGAACAAGACATACAAACAATACAGCGCTAAGGATTTGAGATTGGCAATAGATGCAGTATTGAGCCATAAACTCACTCGCAAAGAGGCCTCCGAGTTGTATAAAGTTCCTAGGAAGACTTTAACGCAAATTACAAAGCACTACTGATAAAGAAGGTATAATTTTATATAAATCTTATTATTTGTTGATCAAAAATCATTCTGGACAAATAACACACGTCATTTACTCCCAAATGAAACAAATCTTGTAGTAAGGAAACTAGATGATTGATAAATATGAAGGCTTCCTTTTGTTCTGCAAATAAATACATATTATTTAGATATAAACATTCGCACACTAGCAAAACACTATGTTTATTAAGCAATATTTTTCCTGTGCCGGAAATGAACCCGCACTCCGTGGCAGTACAGTTAAGGTCACTAACCACTACTCCAAGCTGGTCGTCAAATAGCCAAATTCCATCTTACTTTGATGGAACTCTTAATTTGCTAATTCATTCCTGATGTGGAAGGCATTACATTTGATTTTAAAAAGGCTTTTGATACAGTGTACAGCATGATATTTAAGTCAGTAATATCCATCAATACTGTGTAAGAAATGCTGCACTCAATTTAATGTTTTACTATTTGAGCATGGATCTCTGGGGGTTAAAGTGAGTAGTGAAAGATCTCACGGGTCCCTGATATATATTGGCGTCCCGCAAGGAGCTATTCTTAAGCCGTTTTTCTTTCGCGTCTATATAAAAGAATTTAAATATGTGATATACATTAGGTGTATTTTATGCTTCTTTTATTTTAAAAGTTAAATTTGATACAGTTACAAATATAAATGGCGATATTTAACCAATTTAGGGGAATAAAATTGAGACGAAATTGAAACATTTTAAAATAGATTTTGACGATGTGGAATCCAGATTTTAACTTTCTCATATATGATTATCTTATCATTTAAAACACATTCATCTTCATCATCATTATCATTATCATAAGCAACCTTTACCCGTCCACTGCTGGGCATAAGCCTTTTTCAATGAACGGCACGACGGTCGAAAAACACATTACAAGTATAAAAATGTCTGGACCCAATGAAAACCCAATTTATGGCCCTGAAATGTATGAATTCTTTTCGTCTGTAATTAAACACATATAATAAATATCCGGACCTAATGAAACCCCCCATTTTATGGCACAATTTAATTTATTGAACGGGTAGTTAAATCCGATGCAAACTGGAGGTCGTAGGTATGAATCCTGCGGGGAACTAACTTCCTCAACTACTGTTCTAAGCTGTTTCCTAGTAGACGTGGGTCGTTACAAAACATTTAAGAAACGGAACGGAACCAGTTACGTGGGCGGCGTCGCTTGTTTTATAACTAGTTATTTTTATAACTGCCTTCTTAGCCTTGTGGTATGGGTGTGTGCTTTAGAAACCGGAGGTCGTGGGTTCGAATCCTGCGGGGACTCAACCAATTTTAATTGTTGTTTCCTAGTTGGTTAGGGCAATTTGGGCCGATCACCCAATTGTCTGAAAAGTAAGATGATGCATGCGTCGGATGGGCATGTAAAAAGTCGGTCCACCCACCAACCCGCACTGGACCAGCGTGGTAGAATACGGTCCAAAAACCGCCTAATGGATAGGGGTGTATTAGGGGAGGCCTGTGTCCAGCCGTGGGCTATCACAGGCTGATGATGAATGATGAATGAATGATTTTTATAACTAGCTACTTTCATCCAGCTACTGTGCATACATAACTTTCACAACTATACGGTTACGTACGTTTCTCGACTATACGGTTACTTACGGAACGAAAATAACGGTTTCGTGTTTGATGCCCGATAGTTAAATCAATATATTTACTTTTCTGCATACTTTACTCCGGTTTACAATTATACAATGTTTTATTGATTGATCGGTGTTTACTACCAAACTACGATGCGAATAAAAATATTTATACTGACGTGAAAAACGCACACGCCTATTTCCTAGTAGTTTAATGCTGGCTGATTACCCGAATGCATATAAAGTAAGATGATTCATGCGTCGGATTGGAAACTAAAAAGCCGGTCGCGCGCCTGATCCTTCTCCGGTCCTGTAGGTCTTCCGTCCCATCTATAAGAGTATATCTAGTGTTACGCGCTCACTTGTGCACTAAACACCTCCTACGCTGTTGGCTGATCTCTAATGCTGATCGGCCGCCATGGTCGAAATCGACTTGGAGGTACTGATGGGTGGGACATCTTATAGAAACCAAAAAAGTTTGTTTGACTAGCCAAATTTTTGTACTAAGCCCTTCCAATGAGTTTCGACGTATAGGCTCGGTAAGAGTTTTGACGTTGCTCATGTAATATGACATTGAATGTCCAAGAATTCAATAGTCGTTTTAAAAAATGGATCATTCAGGTGTGTAGTTCAACCACTCCATATCCATAATTATTGAAAGAACTGTTCACATTTCTCAAAACAGTTGTCTTTTGAACATTTGCTCAAGTCTTAATAAATTCCGAATTCAAATACGTTATATTATTTATGTTATTAAACTTAAATTTGCCTTTAATTTTAAATTAGTTTTATGTAGTCGCTAAAACGGGTAATTTATCTTTTTACTGATATTCAATATTATCGGGCGCGACATCGAATTTGGAGTAGTACAATTTATTGAGTTGAGCCGCTTTTACATTTTTTCGTTCTGTCCCGGACAAATGTAGTGCCTCTTGTGTGTCCTACTCGTCATTACTTGGAGGCCATTATCATTTATTTATTTATTTATTTATTTATACTTCTTGCACAATTTAAGTACAAAAGTACTTAATGCCTTAGGCATTTTCTCCCAGCCAACCTTAGGGTGGTTCAGAGAGATCAACGTGGGTGCACATGAATTACAAAAGTAAATAACGGTTACCAATGTTATACATCAGAAAAAAAATATATATATATAATAATTATTATATGTTTATAATAAATACGTAAATATATATATATGTATATATAAATACTCTCAATAGTAGTTCTGCCGACGTCCCATCCAAGAGATTTTTTTGCACTTTTCTTTTAAACCGGTGAAGTGTCCTAGCCATCTTGATCTCTAATCATTAAATCCGATGTTTGAGGAAAGGGACAGGGTTATTTAATAATTTAGTAACATTTTTGATAACAAGCTTTTGTCATTTAAATCCAGCAGAGGCCGACGTCGAAGAGGGCAAGCTAATGGAACAAGAAAAGCACTACAAGCTAATAGAGGAAATAAAGACAATACTGACCTACACCAACGCCATCCCTTACAAAAGCAAGACGTCTCGTTACTGCTGCGCCTACTGTTCAACGGACGGACCCACTTTCGAGGACCCAGACGACCTTAGAACCCACACGAGGACCCAGCATCTAGACGAGAGGACCAAGAGCATAGACCAGATCATGAGGCCCCAGTGGCTGAACGAAGTGCTGAAGCTGGACATCCACAGCCTCCACTGCACAGTCTGCTGCATCATCCTCCCTCAATGGAACGACATGTTCAAGCACCTAGAGAGCGACCACAAAATATACCTGGACGAGGCGTACAGCAAAGTGATCCCTTACATACTGCAAGGGAGCTACAGTGCGCGTTGTGTTCCGAATCGTTTCCAAACTACCACAGCTTGGACGGACACATGAACGCTCACTACAGCAGTTATATATGCTACGAGTGTGGTGACACCTTCCTAGCGGCCAGCAGGCTGAACAAGCACGTAGAGGTCCACAACGTCGGCAGATACCCGTGCGACGTCTGCGGGAAGGTGTTCAAGCTGAGAAAGTACATGAGGAAACATCACGACCTGGTCCACGGGTCGGAGCGGAAGATCAGGTGCCTGTACTGTCCCCAGCGCTTCTACGGGACCTTCCAGCGTCACCAGCATGTGGTGCAACACCACCCGGAGAGGGTCAAGGTGGTCGCGTGCGAGATATGCGGCAAGACCTTCGACTGGAAGCCATATTACACGGCCCACATGAGGCGGATACACGGCACGGAGAAGAATTACAAGTGCAAGCATTGCGACAAGACGTATCTGATGAAGTACGAGCTGAGGAATCACCAAGTGAGACACGCGACGGAGAAGAATTACGTGTGCGAGTTGTGCAGCGAGCGGTTTAAGAGCAAACCGGGTCTGCTGGGACACGTGCGGTCGCGTCACAGCGATAGGGAACGAACTAGTAATGTCTTGAAGGCTCAGTGATGTGGTTTTATTGATTTTAATAACAATACGCGAGTTAAAACATGTCAAGGGTTCGAAGTTCGGTTCGAAGACTTGGACTTGTACAAAGAAGTACCGGAGAAAGTGTGCCGTTATTTTCTTTATAATAAATGATGGAATTTTAAATAAATACAATCATGTTGAACATTGTTTTTAATTATCAGTACAATATAGTTACAAGATGAAGAATATTTTTTTTTATTTATTTCTACATACACACTACATTAAATTTTTAATGCGAAGGAGACTAAATTTTTTCTGTGCAGAGACCATCGCTTGGAATCAGATATACTAATTATCTCTCTAATGATCTTGTTACCTAATATAAAAAAATATAAAAATAAATATGGACCTTTGGTAAATTATTATTAAGCTTTCTAAAGTAATGGATAATAGATATGACATTGGAATATGAATTCATAGCAAAAAATGGGTACAACAAAATGTCATAACTTATTAAGCTGGGTACGTCCGAAAAACCATAAGATATTAAAAGCTATGGAATATAGTTTCAATAAAGGCATTGAAGTCTGTATTATTTTATATAATAGTATAATTTGGTGTGTTAGTCCACTGCTCATACTCATATTCATAGACTGGCGAGTAAACTTAGCTCAGCGGCTTATGCAGTCAAAAATTAGACAACTAACGATGTTGAGACAGCCCGTTTGGTGTATTTTAGTTATTTTCACAGTATAATGTCTTATGGCATTCTACTGTGGGGAAACGCGGCTGATATTAATACTATTTTTATAATTCAAAAAAGAGCGATTCGAGCAGTCTATAACCTGGGCCCCAAAGAATCGCTGAAAAAATGTTTACAGAAATCAATGTAATGACTGTTTTTTCTCAATACATATTTGAAAATATTATGTATGTTCATAAAATAAAAATGATTTTGTAAAACATTGTGACACACATAATATAAATACTAGGAATAAGCATAATTATGTTCTTCCAAAAACTAGGCTCCGAAGAACAATGAAATCTTTCATGGGACAATGTATACTCTTCTACAATAAAATACCAGAAAACATTCAGCTTTTATCTGTAAATAAATTTAAAAAGTTGTAGAGGAACGTTTGTTTGTTAAAAGATAATATTGATGTAATGACTACTTGAGTGATAACACACCCTGGTAATGAACTGTTCGCTCCAGGCTATTTCAAAGTAGTAAAATGTAAGGTTTTATGTAAAAGTTTTGTAAAATTTATTGAAGAAAAAGAAAAAGAAAAAGTCCCGCTGAGTTTCTTTTGCCGGTTCTTTTCAGGGCAGAGGCATCCATTTCTGAACCGGTGGTAGTTTATTCGACAATCAATAAGAATGTGTAGTGCTTCCATATTGCATAAAGATATTTGACTTTGACTTTTGCTGGACTGGCCTCTCCTAATGCACGCCTTCTCCTTAAGGGAGTTTTTTGGACTGTATCCCACCCGGTGGAATGTGACCGATGGTTGGTCGGTAGACCGACTTTTTACATATCCATCCGCAAATGGATCATCTTACTTTTCAGACAACTGGGTCGGCCCAAATGATCCTAACTAACCAGAAAACAACGAACGCAAAGTTGTTTTCCCGCGGGTTTCGAACGCACGACCTCCGATTTAGAAAGCAAGGGCCAATAGTGCTAGGCCACGGAGACGGTGACAGTCGCTTTAGGACGTCAATTGAATACGGTTAACTTTAGGTCAGTTGCCAGCAGTACCTACTGTGTAAAAATTGATATTCAGGTTTATCTGAGCGGAACAACTCTAGTTTTCGACGGTAGCAGACGCTTGTACACGCTCGATTCAAAGTCACGAAGTTTCTCAAACTTTGCTTACATTTATTATTTAAAATGAATACGTGTGATGAGTGTAATTCAAAGTTCAGAGATGGTGTATTTTGCAACACTTGCAACCGCCACCTCGACTTCCAATGTTCTGGAATAACGAAGCAGGATATCGAATGCTCGGCGATAGGAAAACAATTGGCGCTGCCCAAAATGTAAAAGTAACCCATCGCCGGTGCATGACTCAGCAGCTTCAGTGAGGACCAAGCATGGACATGGATTCAGTTTGCAAGAAGAACTGCAACGAATTACCACTCAATTTTGAGCACCTTTAACAGCCTTAACCCAAGACATTAAAGAAATCAAAGAAGAAATAGGACATTTAAAATCCTCACTTGAGATGGCTCACGATGCGATTGCGACCTTTACCGCACCACACGGTCAAAATCTCGAATCACGTGTAGTAAATCTCGAGAAAATTGGAAACTTAGTACCAGTTCTACAATCGGATGTTGAAAGAATCAGTGAAGAACTTCACAACAGGAACAGTGGGCCAGACTAAATAACGTTGAGATAAAAGGAATTCCTACAAAAAAAAACGAAAATCTTTACGATGTCTTTAACAAAATTTGTACTGTAGTCGGTGTGAATATTAAAAAAGAAGATATTAATTACTTAGCTAGACTACCTAGCCGTCTTCCAAATGTACCAAAACCGATATTAATTGCCCTCAACAATCGATACTTAAAAGAAGACTTTATTGCTGCAGCTCGAAGTTGTCGACTACTAACCCTGGATAGATTAGGATATGCCGACAAAGGACGCGTATATATTAACGATCACTTAACGATTCGTAATAAGAATCTATTAACAAAAGCAAGATCATTAGCAAAAGAAAATAATTTTAAATATATTTGGGTGAAACATTGTAAAATACTGGCCCGAAAAAACGATACATCAAAAATAATTTACTTAAAATCAGAAAAAGATCTGGCATATATCAATTAAAACATATAATGTATATGGTGTCATCCTTTTATCTGATGTTTTACTTATAAATTATATGAATGTAATCGTAATTTCTGTATTTGCTATTGATTTTCTGTACAGTTTGGGAACCAAGTTCATTACAATGGCACAATGCAACTACTTCTATTCCGACGTAAAACGAGTGAGTCACACAAGACCCTTTATGCAGGTAAATTTTTGCAATAATAACTATCTTTGGACATTTACCTCAACTGCGTGTGTAATAAGGTACAAATTATGGTGTAAGCATTTGGACTTTTATTTTGTTGCAAGAGATTTTTGTTCAAACATGCATCTATTATTCGAAGTAATCTTCAAAACTACCGCTTATTTATGTGTTTTTATCAATACGTCGCATAGATTACGTTTTTATGTAAATGAAAACACAAGTTTTTTCTTTCTATACTTTTCTAAATTACTTTGTTACCATAATTTTGTGCATATATTTTCGTTATTATGTTTTGCAGCGCAAATGCTCAATTTAAAAGAATTTTTTCTAAATATTTCTTTGTTAATTGCAAAGCTACACCTAAGTTACAGAAAAACATATTTATTTTTGGCTTTTCTAAGCACAAATTATCGATATCTCTGTAAATATATTATTACATCTTTGTTAATTGTATTTTGCTCTTGTACAAAACTTAAAAAGAATTTTTTAAAAGAATTTTTTACATTCATTTTTGTGAAAATATTACCTTTACTGTATAATTACTTGACTTCTACTAACCAAAAATATTTAAAACAAGGCTTTATAATAATTTTGAGAACATTTACTATTAGTAATTTCATGGGCCAAAGCCCATAAATTTTCTTAAATACTTTGTTATTAATATTATCATTAATGGCTGAGTCTCTTAGTGTTTACTATCAGAATACTCGAGGACTGCGTACAAAACGAGCATATTTAAAAGAAATCTTATTTTCAACTCATACGATATCATATCACTTACGGAGACCTGGTTAAATGAAGGAATTGACGATCAGGAGCTGTTTGACGACAGATACACGGTATGGCGCCGTGACCGTGACTATTTGTCTAGAAATCAACATAGGGCGGTGGTGTCGTTTTAGCAGTTAAAAAGGTATACCCTCAGTGCAACGCACAGAATGGCACTCTTTGCAGAAGATCTTTGGGTTACTTTATATTTAAAAATAAATACAACACCACTAATTTACATATCTGCACATTATATTTATGCAACGAAAATATGGGCTACACGTACAATGCTCAACTAAATAACTTCTGTGATAACCTTTTTCTATAATAAATTCATGTCCAGACGACAAGTTTATAATTTTGGGAGACTTCAATCTTCCTAACATCAATTGGTGCGAGCAAGCGACATTCTCACTCCATCAGGAATAGCTGGAGATGCTCAAATTAACTTCTTCGATACATTAGCACAGTGTGACCTGACTCAAATTAATAACTGTCGTAATATAAATAATCGTATTTTAGATTTAGTGTTGACCAGAGAAAAACTAACTGTTAATACTTGCCTCGACCCTCTGATATATGAAGACAGTCACCATAAATCTCTGGTGATCGAAATGGATCTGTCGCAAATTAGATTGCTAAACTCAAAAGCAAGGTTTAAGTATATTTATTCGTCAGGAAACTACAATCAAATTTCAACATTTCTTAAAAGCATACCATGGGGTGAAAAATTAAAGGACAAATCTATTGAAGACTCTGTAACTTATTTCTACAACAAAATGTATGCAGCACGAGATAAGTTTGTTCCTCGTAAGTTAGTTTCTCCTAAAGACTACCCTGTATGGTACACTTTAGCTCTTAAGAAAGCATTAAGAGAAAAATCAAATATCATCGCAAATTCAAAGTTTATAGGGACTTACAAGATAAAATAACATTTATGCTCTTGAGAGATCGATGTAAAATATTAGAAGAACAATGCTTTAATGCCTACATAACGAAGACTGAAGAATCTGTTATCAAAGCACCAAAAAGATTTTGGTCCTACGTAAAGGATAATTCAAAATCTTCTTATGCTCTACCCTGCAAATGATATATAAGAATGCTTTTGCTGTGACAGGTGAAGATATATGCAATTTATTTTTAAGATACTTTCAGTCAACCTTTCTTCCGTCATCTTTACAAGAAACATTAAATAACGTTGACGTAACGACGTCGCATCACATTGCTTCGATAGACAATAATTCAAATGAAGTACTACGGCTGCTTAAAACGCTTGATCCGTCGAAAGGCGCAGGGCCGAACAACATACCACCTCGTTACCTTATTACGTGTGCTGAAAGCATTTTGGAACCTCTATGTATCCTATTTAAACGGTCATTGGTTGAAGGATATGTACCAAATATCTGGTCGGCATTTATAACACCCATCCATAAAACTGGAAATAAAAACAATGTTGAAAATTATCGGCCTATCTCTAAATTATGCGTCCTGGCTAAAGTCTTTGAAAAATCATTTTGAGAAATTGTATGCTACCTATCTACATCCATAATTCAGCAACAACATGGATTTATGAAAAAGATCCACCTTGTCCAATCTATTACTCTTCAACGATTATGTTACCCTTGCTATGGATTCGGGCTCGCAGGTAGATGTCACATTCACAGATTTCACTAAGGCGTTCGATCGTATTGACCATAAAATACTACTTCAGAAGTTAAATTTTGCTGGCATACACGGAGATTTATTTAGATGGTTTACCTCCTATATTCATAACCGTTCTCAAGCTGTTGTCGTAAATGGATATACATCGTACTGGACTACAATTCCTTCTGTGTACACAGGGTTCTTTATTAGGTCCATTGCTATTCATTATCTTTATAAATGATATTGACACCTGCTTTTTACACTCACAGTTCATTCTATATGCAGATGATGTAAAATTTTAAAGAAATAAAAGCCACGGTGACTGCAAGCTACTGCAGGAGGACTTGCTCAGGCTGGAACAGTACTGTCTAGCCAACAAACTAGACCTCAATGTCTCTAAATGTTTCGCAATGACATATACACGAAAATTAGCATCAGTAAATAATACTTACCAATTAAAAAAACAAAACCTCAATTCAAGCAGGAAATTAAAGATTTAGGAATTGTTTAAGACTGTAAGGTACTATACGATAAACACTTTAACTACATCATTAATAAGGCAAACAGAGCTTTAGGATTTACAATACGGTCTAGCTACAATTTCTCAAAAATAAAATCGATAAAGGTTCTGTATTGCTCCTTTGTGCGCAGCATCCTTGAGTATTCATCACAGCTTTGGAATCCACGCTATGATATTTATATTAATAGATTAGAAGCCATTCAAAAAAGATTTCTAAATTTTTTACAATATAAATGTAAGCTATTTGACCAAAACTACTATTATAGATGTAAAAGGCACCATATATTGCCGTTAGCAGAAAGGCGCAAAATAGCTGATGTAGCACTATTAATAAAAATATTACAAAATGAAATTGAATGTTCACCACTTTTAGATAAAATACTTTTAGCAGTGCCACAAAAAACAGTCTCAAAACGAAGACAACCATGTCTATCTTTGCCTCGTTATCATACAAATTATAGACAAAACTCATTTTTCTGTCGTGCTCCTAAACTTTTAAATAATGTACTAGAACAGTATGATTTTGATGTATTTAACACAAAAGTTGCTATTGTAAAAAAGAACTTAAGTAAACTTTGGTTTGACTCAATAATGTAATAGATCTGATTTGAATACTGCCACTATATCTTTACCCATCTCCACTAATAAACCTAATTTAACAAAAGTCTATCTGTGTAAATACAAACGTCTACTTTTAGAAATTTTATATGTGAAAACATGTAATAAGCATTTTATATCTGTGTACCATTACATATTTGTGTTATCTCTTTGCTGTATGTTTCCTAATAAATAAAATATAAAAATATAAGCGCGCCTACAATAACTTGGGAAACATCTAGAGAGAAAATCCTTCACTAAAAATTGTACAGGTATTCTTAAATAAACAGCAACCGACAGATTTGAATGCACTCCGATGAAAATATGTCGAGTCCTCGAGGATTGAACTCACGACTCCAGTTTCTAAGCACACGCACATACCACTAGGCTACGTATGTGCGTGTGGTTTAGAAACTGGAGGTCGGGTCGAATTGAGTTTTCATTGTTGTTTCCTAGTTGGCTAGGAGCCGATTTGGGCCGATCACCCAATTGTCTGAAAAGTAAGATGATCCATGCGTCCGATGGGCATGTAAAAAGTCGGTCCACCCACCAACCCGCATTGGACCAGCGTGGTGGGATACGGTCCAAACCTCCTAATGAATAGGGGTGTATTAGGGGAGGCCTATGTCCAACAGTGGACTATCACAGGCTGTTGATTGATTGATTTTATTTGAGATTTAAATGCATTTTATACATTCCACAAAAAACAACAAACAAAATAGTAACTAAGCAACAGGAGGTGTTCGCGCGCATTTCTATGTCGCCTTACACAGCCGCAAATTGGTTACGCAGTAATCTTCCTTCTCATCATTAATATACAGCTCCTTTTTGCCTGCCCTCCTTTTTCCATTTATTTCTTCCTTACCTCGCGAAGAAGGAGGGTAAAATGAAAATACTTAGTGAAGCGGTCAGCGGCCAACTCCGCCGCAGTCACCTTCCGGAGTTCCTACGAAGCGCATCATATTATCGTAAAATCAGGCGACGCCAATGGCCAACGCCCATTCCAATAGACGCCTGCAACTGTGTCGCCATCAGACCAGATATCCTTCTTTTTTCCGCATTTCCAATCCGGCTTCAAACCACGTTGTCCGAGCCGGATTGCGCACATGGTCCTTCGAACCGCATCCTAGACTCTGATCCTTATATAAGATCTACCATATCGCCGTCACCGAGCCAGTTGGTCCAATTATAATTGGCTGACGAAACTTGAGTGACCACGCCACGTAACAACCAGGAGGTCTTGATCTAAAATATTTGTTGTAATAGTTTAAAATGAAACACGAGAAATCTGTTAAAGGAATTCTATTAACAACACACTTTACAAGTTCATTTAATCAATTCAACTCAAATATAATCAATTTAATTGTAACAATATTTGAAAACTAAAGGTAATCTAAAGAAAGGTTGGTCCTTTTCACAAGGGACCCTATGGGGAAGTAGTACTTGTGCGACGCCTATTACTTTCGCAAATCAATAGTTTGTATACACTACTGTCTTCCTGTTTAAAGGGCACGAGTGTTGCCAGTGTAATTACTGGGTAAACGAGACGACCGCCTTTGTAGTCTAGTGTTAAGGGTATGTGCTTTAGAAATCAGAATTCATAAAAAATCTGTCCACCCACCGCCACCTGCATTAGACCAGCGTGGTGGGATACGGTCCAAAAACCTTCTAATAGAGAAGGGGAGGCCTATGTCCAGCAATGGACTTACACAAGCTGATGATGATGATAATGAAACAAGACATAACAGCTCATCTCTCAGGGCGTTGAGGTGATTCGTGTCATCTTACACTGCTATTGTTATAGGCGAGGCAGATATCATCTACCACCAGGTGAATGTCATTCTCCTCTCATAGCTTTAACAAATAAAACAAATCCCTATTCCAGTCTTTCCCTACGCGCTTTTTGTTTAATTCACTGCACATTATAGTCCAAGTGGTGATTCTTTATATGCCCCTTCAGACTGCACTTCTGAACGAAGGCCTGGTCGCATAGCGCGCAGGCAAATCTCTTGTCGTTGTTATGTATTCTCATGTGTTCCTTGAGCGTCTTCTTTCTTGCGTAGCATTTCTTGCAGACTGAACATTCGAATATTCTCGTCCCGTTGTGTTTGACCATGTGAACTTTGAGCTCGTTGTTTGTGAAACACTTGTATGGGCAGAGGTGACAGACGAAGTCCCTTTCTTCCAAGTGGTCGCGCTTCAGATGACGGGATAGGGTGTACCTGAAATAATTTTTGAAGTTATACTTCTTTAGGAGCGTTATGAAAAAATGATGAGAGTGAAATTTTAAGATGCGCGCGCACCTGTGACACAAAATTAACAGTTTCTAATGAAAACGGTGAAATGGACCTTATTACATAGTGATAAGGTTGATTTTTTGGTTGGAAAATTATTTGTTTATGAGTGCTAGAAACGATTTGTTTATAACTACCTCCGTACCTACTACTAGGCGGCAAGGGCGTGTGCTTTAGAAACCGGAGGTCGTGGGTTAGAATCCTGCGGGGACTCAACAAATTTTCATTTTTGTTGCTTAGTTGGCAAGGAAAATTTGTGCTGATAACCTCTGTCTGAAAAGTAAGATGAGCCATGCGTCCGATGGACATAAAGAGTCGGTCCAACCTACCCAACCGCATTGGACCAGCGTGGTGGGGGATACGAGCAAAAAACCCCCTAATGGAGAAGGCGTGCCTTAGGGGACGCCTATGTTTAGGAGTGGCCTAACACAGGCTGATGATGATGAAGATGAGTTTTGCATCTAAGAGGATATAGCATATTTTTCTTGTTAAATGTATCTTTTGTTATAAATATAGCATGGAAGAATCGTGGCTATACTATCAACAAAAATGTCGGCGTTCTGTCTAGCAGATCCGATTAGTCGGGATATTTTAATGTCTATTTTCGTTTAAGATTCGGCAAGTTATGTGATTTAAGAATGAAATTTTGACGATAAATACCGTAAATTGTATTTGATTTTCTCTATTCTCCCACACAAAAACCAAATAGTATAGTAATACAGGTGCTTGCTATTCAAATTGGAGGTTGCAGGTTCGAATTCTGCGGAAACAAGTGTGTGTTATTATGTTCACTGGTTTGTTAGCGAAACACGGGTAAAAATATAATTCATTTCATGCGTTGGGTGAGCTTGTAAATCAGTACCATCAATACCATCTTAGGGAAAATGGTAATTAAGTAACTAAACCATCCAAAGAATGCAGTATACACATTATATAAAGGTCAGGTGCCAATCGCACTACGTAAAAAACTAGTTTATTTAGAATTAACTTGGGAAAATAGCTAGAAACAAGGCGTAACAACGCTATTTCGTTACTTTGCTATCAAAATATATTTGATTAAGATCAGATACAAGCCTAAATCGTTGGAAAAGATTCAATAGCTTCAGCTTGAGTATACTTACCGCCTGTCAAAGATTTGTCGCACACATTACACTTGTACCTCAGCGGTGCCACTCCGTGCACTTCGACCAAATGCTTCTGCCGTTTAAAATACTCGGAGAACCTCTCCGAACACTTTGGACACTTGAACCTCTTCAACATCCTATGCACTGTGTCCACATGACCCTTCAACTTCTGCTGAGTGCCGTACACCCTACCGCACAAATCACACGCGAAACTCCCGTACAGATGCATCGATTTAGTGTGCACCTTAAGCCTGTACTTCGTCACGAAACCCGCGCCGCACTTCGTACACACGTAGTTTCTATAGTGAACGTTCATGTGACGCTCTATTGAGCCGAATGTCTCGAATTTGAAGCCGCACAGCTGGCAGTCGAAGACGTTGTCCTTTGACAACTTGAAGGGGACTACCCTGTCCGCGTACTCTGGGTAAAAGGTCTTATTATGGACTTTCGTCAAATGCACTTTCAACTCGGATAGACTTGAAATCTTCGCATCACATATGGTGCAGACCAGATCTGTCACGTCCGCGTAGACAACAAGGCTTTCTGCGCCGTATGCTGTTAGTATCCTCTTGATTTCGCTCTTCTGGTGGCCGGTCTGGTGCCTCTTCATCATCTCAAGGTCCTCGAAGAAGCCGCGACAGTAGAAGCAAGGGAATCCGGCCCTGTTTCTACTCTTGAATGGCGTCGCGTTGGAGTTTTCTAGAAGGGTGGAGGCGTTTATCATGTGAGCCATCTTCTCTGTTATGTACACTTTTCGCTTGACCCTCTCGGCGTCTTCTAGAAGCTTCTTTATCATGTGGGGGTAGATGAGTTTACCTAAAAATTCATCGTTAAAACATGGTTAAACAATGAACAATTGTAATTTTGCGTACAATGTTTTATTGATTAATAGATTTCGCTCGATATAACAGAAACAATATCTTTTTTAATAAACCAAAGCAAAAGAACCACCAAAAATCATGTTAACAAGCTGAGACTATAAACATTGGTCACATATATACACACGCTCTACGTTTTATTTAAATTCAAATATTTTTATTCAAGATAGGAGTGATACACTCACTTATTGATTGTCAAAAACCTACCAACGGTACAGAAAAGGACGCCTCTGACCCGAGAAGAACCGGCGAACAAAACTCAGCGTGACTTTTTTTTGTCATCTTTTACAATAAAATTGAAAGTATTACAATTATAACCTTATCAAGGTATTGAAAAAAGCCTGAGCGAGCATTCCATTACCAGTGTGTTATCATTTAACAAATCATTTACATTGCAGTAACCTTTAACACACAAACGCTCCTTGACAACTGTATTAAATTTGTTAATGATGATTATTATGAAGCCCGAAGATTTTTCATTGTACATACATGACACTTTTTTTGTTATATTTTGCAATAGCAACACTGTATCTATATTAATTATGGCCTATACATTACTCTGGGATACGGTCCAAACCTCCCTAATGGATAGGGGTGTATTAGGGGAGGTCTACGTCCAGCAGTGGACTATCACAGGCTGACGATGAAGATGAGATGATGTTACTCTGATGTATAAACCATGCGATCGAAAAGTTCCAATAAAATACATCAAGCAATTTTTGCTTGAAAGAGTAACAAATTCTATATAATAAACATTCATACATCCATTTTTACCAACTTTCGCAATTTTTAATATTAATAGGACAAAAAATTGGTAAATAAAATTAAGAAATATCATCATTAATTACCTTTTAACAACTTCAGATGTCGGAAGTATTGAGGGCATGAGAGTCGAAGCGATTCTTTAGTCGGCAGTTTTAAGGAATGCTTCGGATACCTAGAGATAAGAGCGGCCTCTCCTTCCACCAAGTCATCGGATGCGTGGTCTTCCAAGGCAGGATGGTCTGATGTGAAATGTTGAATCAAATTCAAATATCTTAAATTGATTTAGAAGTATTACACTTCCTCACTGATATTTCACAATGCCGCCTCTGTGGTCTGGCGGTATTGGCTCTTGTTTTATAAACCGGAGGTCGTGGACTTGAATCTCGCGGGAAACGTCTTTGTGTTTCTGGTTGGTCAGGACAATTAGGGCCAACAATTAGGTGTGCCTCCACTGCCTCCACTGCCTCCGTAGCCTAGTGGTATAGACACGCCTATGCCTTAGAAACGGGACGTCGTGGGTTCGAATCCTGCGGTGAGTCAACAAATTTTCATTGTTGTTTCCTAGTTGGTTAGGGCAATTTGGGCCGATCACCGTCGGATGGGCATGTAAAAGTCGGTCCATCCACCAACCCGCATTGGACCTGCGTGGTGATATACGGTCCAAAATCCCCCTAATGGAAAGGGGTGAATTAGGGGAGGCCTATGTCCAGCAGTGGACTATCACAGGCTGGTGATGTGTAATTAGGTGTGGTGAGCTACGATCCAAAAACCCCCAATGGAGAAGGGGTGCATGAGCGGAGGTTTATGTCCAGCAGTGTACTAACGCAGGCTGATGACGATTCAACAATGTTACCACCGGTTCGGAATACAGTTCTGACCTGAGAAGGACAGGCGTAAGAAACGCAGCCGAACTACTTTTTGTAATAAAATCGATGCTGTAACAAAACAACCAGTACCGAGAACTTTAACTTTATTTGGTTCAATCTCGGATATTGTTGCAATCAAATGCATTGACAATATAACCATATGTGAAACCATAGTATATTAGGAGCTTATAAAATCTTTAAACACTTTACATATAATTCAATAGCCTTGTTCAGACTATGATTAAGAAAATATTCTAAATCAATATATTTATTGCAAAGCCTTATGAAAATTTTCAGGGCATCATAGCAAGTGCAATAACTGGCTCAATGAGACATCTAGTTCCATAGGGCAACTTATGCTGCATTTCTTATCACCTACCCAACGGTAAGCATCCTTTACATCTTAAACTTTTCAAACATAACTATCATTATTGAATATACCACTTATTGATTGTCAAAAATGCTACCATCCACTCGGAATAACTCTTCCGCTTTTATCTACAAGTTGGTACCTGCGACTACATCCTTGTGGAAAAGCAATGTGTATTTGAATATAATGTAGTAATAAATATACTAGATTTAATTAAATCATAAAGAGTCATAGTTTTTTTTTTTTAACAACAATGAGATTAGTCATGGTTGAATAAAAAGCTTTCATTCCCAATTTTACCCCTTTGAACCACTTTTTTTGCAATAATAAGGAGCCCATGTCCTTTGTTGGAATCTATACTAT
This sequence comes from Lamproptera curius, assembly GCA_029286875.1. Classification (NCBI taxonomy): domain Eukaryota; kingdom Metazoa; phylum Arthropoda; class Insecta; order Lepidoptera; family Papilionidae; genus Lamproptera; species Lamproptera curius. Next base: position 1,751,247 of record JAGSMT010000099.1, read on the forward strand.
GTATACTCGAAATTAGATCGAAATAGATTTAGTGGTTTATATGGGAAAGATGGATAGACAGACAGAGTCACTTAAATAAATTGCTGATCTCTAACTTAAAAGCCCATGTAATATTTATATGGACTTTTAAGTTAGAGATCAGCAAATCTATTTAAAACAGACATATATAATCCCATACTTTTCCATATTAAATAGACATAAGCACCTATTTAAAGTTGATTACAAATATCTTAGAACTAAACTTACCACCATCAAGTTCATAGTCCGAATCAAACACAATATCTCTACAGTCATCTTCATCGTCCTCTCGCTTTATTTCAACCTCTGTTTTTATATTTTCAGCAGCCTCAATGACTTCACCCACTGAAATATTAACATAATGAACAATATCGCATATAATAACTGCACATGATACAACAAAGGATTTGGTGGTTAGTTACCATGACTGTTAAGCCAACTGGTGTGGGTTTGATTCCCGAGACAAGCATTGCCTGGTATACATATTGGTCCTTTAGTGTCTGTGCGTTTGTATCTACATAAAATGTAATTATTTACAAAACAAAAGTCTATGTATTTATAATACATTTAGTTTTCAAAGTGCAAGCCTGGCTTTTTGGCAAGTTTGGGACTAGAAATTGTATTTAAGAAAGAAAAAGTGGAGTGAAAGAATCATGGCTTGGTATCGGAGATAGAAGAGAAATAAAAAGAGAAAAAAGTACAGACAAAAGAAAAAATGGGAGGATAATATTATAGAAACAACTGGCAAAATGTGGATAAGAGAAGCACAGAAAAGAGAAAAATGGAAGGAAATGGAGGAAGCCTATGCTAGTGGCTAACAGAAAATAAATAAATAAGCTGTAGTTAAATTAAATAATAGTCTTTGTCATAACCACAAACACTCTGACAAGAGTGTAATGACAAAAAGAAGAAGAAATTTGATAAATAGATTAGAATAAGATACATAATTGTTTACAGTTTTCTGAATAAAGGATAATAAAAAGAATATTATGTTATTTGTCCAGAAATATAATTACTATTAGCCTAGCCTGAACTACTTATGTACAGTAAATAAGTATATAACGCTATTTGAACGATACACAAGTGAAATAGAATGCAGAATCTATGTCTACAAATCAAATGTCAATTTCCATATATCCTGAAAAACTGTAAGTTGTTAATCTGACTTCTAACCCATTATAATATTATAGTAGTAAATATGTGACGATTCCCGGACCTTATAAAATTCTATACATCTCTAAAGATATTCTATTATAAGATTACATATGTACTTACTACTTTTTGTAATAAATACTTAATACACTGAACATGTAATTAAAATATATTCTTGTGTCTACTTACTATTCTATTAATATTATTGTTATTTTCATGTCGGTGTCTGTTTAAACACCCTGTGAAATAAGCATTACACTCAGTCACAAACTTTCTGTCAGATAGTACATTTATCAACAATGCCTATGTACGAGGAAAGTTTTTTAAGTAAATACCTGATTAAAGAACTTCATGGACTATCAACCAAAAACAACCGGCTGCAAAGTTAATATTTAAGGGGTTTTAAGTAAAGATAGTACATAAAGAATATTTACCATTGATGAACACTGTCTCCTTATCATTTAAACTCTGCAGCTGCTGCTCTGAAGCTACGACAAGAGAGCGGAAGACACTTGCCTCTCTCAGCTTTGTTATGCATGACAAACAGATTGATGAACCTAGTGCGATACTTGATGTCAGCTATAGGCAAATAAATGCAAGATATCATTATTTTAGTCTCATAAATAAGAAATTTTATGCTCAGAATTGATGTGAACCAACGAACAATTTATCATTAAGCATTAATACATGGATAGTAATAGATATTTGAGTATCAATTCATCAATGAGGATCTAGCTGTATGACACCCCTTCATTGCCGTGAGTTACTTTGTTAACACCAATTTCAAGTCTAATTAGCCTAAATTACAGTTAGTTACAGTAAGAATATTGTAATTATGATAATTTGTTCGTTAAAAACGAAGTTACGAGGATCTAAGAGGAACAATAAAAGTTTTCAGTAAATTGATAAATATGAAGAGATTCGATGACGCACAGGTGAAAGCTAGTTAAACTATAAAAATTTAAACTTATAGCTTGTTCTAACATGAATTACTTACAAAAATATTAAAACATTCCAATATCATATCCATGTAAACTTCTTTGGAACCTCCATTGTTATATTCTTTAAAAATATCTTTAAGTTGACCTTTTTCTTGACAAAAACGACACGTTCCATAACTTCTGCTACATTTATCGGACTCCATTTGAGCTATATATTATTAAATCTAGCTTTTAAAAACTCGTAATAAGTAGCTGTTTACAAACAACATGTCATCTGCTGAAATGACAGATATGTACTTTTTTACACTTTGTGTCTTTTAAAATAAGCGGCAAAAGTAATTTTCTTTCATGCATTATCAGAAAGGTGATTTTTTTTTGATGTTTAAGTCATGTCAAAATTGAAATGATAAAATTAATTACGAATTTTTCTGCAAGCATCTACAGGAAATTCCTTTTTCACAAGGAGAAATACCTTCCTATATCGATTCTCGGGGCGATAACGGGATATAAAGTACCCACTAAAATTACCACTTTCTTCTTTTCTGATATCTAAAAGACGAGATTACATGTCTATTATACATCTTAAGTGTATCATTTATTTACTCATGGTGCATTTGCATCAATTAACAACTGCGCTTCTTGCGGAAATCGCAGCACGCGTACGGGGCGGTCGGTGCAACAATGATAATTGTATAGCAAGCAGTCAGGCTGGATAATTAGCGAAGTCTCCGCTCATATCTGAGCATCGGTAACGTATCTGCCGTTCAATATGTTTGGGGTGAAGGTTGCTCGTAATAGCCGTAGACTTCTGGTTTTCGTGCTACCTCGCAGAAAGTAATGATGGTAAAATGCGGGGCTTTAATTATGCGATAGGGGAGTTTTGACGCCTTCAATGCGTCACCACCGATAAAACTCCCACTTCGCGATATTATAACTAAATACTCAATCAGCCATCTCTTTCAAAGAGCCTTCCAACATCGTCCTGTAGTATGAGCCGGAGGTAGGTTCAGCGATTCAGCTTCTGCTTCGTTTTTAATGAGAGTGCGTCTGCCCTTGCTCCACCCTTAGCATTAAGGATTGAGTCAGACTGACAGAGGAAATCGTCTTCCGCCTGGGCTCTAGAGCGTACATACAGACACTCGCCCTAGAATACTTTTTAAGTCCGAGGCAGTGCTAAAGCACTAGGGTTAAGACTCTCTAGAAGCTCAGCTTTAAAAGGACTGCACTGAACCCTTCCAAGGTAATTTTGCATTCTTACGAGATAAGTTCAACACGTTACCACCCTACCCACCAGAACACTTCCAGAGATGGCTTCAACTGCTTGCTTGACCACCTCTGATGCTGGCCTTACTCCTCAGGCCGACCAGGCTTTTCTCTGTATCCCCAACTACGATCTTCCTTGTCTCCCTCATCTCACAATTTCACTCATAATTACAATCTTGTTTATAATATTATAAATGTATAATATAATAATAAATATATGCTTTGGATTTAAACAAAGTTTCTAATTTTGTTAAACGGTCATAATGTAAAACTGCCTCCGTAGTATAGTGGTATGGGCGTGTGCTTTAGAAACCGGAGGTCGTGGATTCTAATCATGCGGGGACTCAACAAATTTTCGTGTTTGTTTCCTAGTTGGTTAGGGCAGTTTGGACCGATCACCCAATTGTCTAAAAAGTGAGATGATCCATGCGTCGGATAGTATAATGTCGGTCTACCCACCAACCCGCATTGGACTAGCGTGGTGGGATACGGTCCAAAACCCCCTAATGGATAGATAATGGGTGTATTAGGGGAGGCCTATGTCCAGCAGTGGACTATCACAGGCTGATGATGATTGTTTAATGGTTATAAATGGATTGGTATTGTAAAATAATGTATAGTTTTTTAAAATCTTGTTTATTCGATAACCATGCCAGTACACTTGTAAACATAGTTTCCGTAATATAATTAGAGAACACAATCTTTACAGACACGAAAAATTATTTCATCGAAACGTATTCTAATAGGAGCTCTGCTGCTTAACCTTAGTATATTTATCTAATAAGAAAGATCTTTATATCAGGCCAAAAACACAAATAAGATATATAGGCGCCAAACGTTTAGTGGCGTAGATACATTGGCTTTTTATACTTGTTACAGCGATGCGACCAGTAGGACTTACACCTGATAGTAAGTCAAACGCTTACCTTAGAAAAGTGTAATCTACTTAATGCCATAAGACATGAGATGTTACATCTCATTTACACTGCCTACAATCCTCTTCAAACTGGAAGACAGTAGTGTTAACACACGTCGTGTCTTCAGATTTGACTGATTAGCAGGAGAAATAGAGACAGCGGTGTCTATTTCCACCTTATTATCACTTTAGGGTTACTATCCTATAGGTTCATTTACTAAGAACCACCTTAGGAAAGTAGCCCTGTGATCCCTAGTAAATAAACCTGCTTATACCCACATATTTCGTGCATCATGGTAACAATTTTCTAATAAATTTCTTTAAATTTTTTTAAAAAAATTTATTGAAACTTTTCCAATTGTAGTATAGATGAATCATAAAACTATTGATACATTAGAAAAATCTATTCCTAATGTTTAGTAAAACATTTCATTTACAAGTTTATAAATAAAACACAATAAACTAATATCACTTTTTATTATCATCACAAGACATCTCACTATAGCAAAATGTGTAACTTATACAATATGCATAAAAGCCGCTTCAGAAGCTCATTGCCTCTCCAAGAGATCCATATAAGCACAGTCCACAGATCTGTATCATTAACTTCCAGTTTTTTCTGCAGATCTTTGGCTATTCCTGACCTTCTTCAAGGGTCTGATCATCTTTTAAGACCACTTCCAGTTCCATAAAGCTTCCCAGACCTTGGACAGTGTCTATGTGAATTCGAGTTTGGCCAACCATGTATAATTTTCTAAAAATTAAAAAATATGATGATATTTAAGCACAAATTATAAAAATGTTAAGGAATCAATAATTTTACTAAGCTTATGGCATCTGAATAAAACACCCAAAAAATGCAAGTATAAGTATATTGATTAAAAACCACCCAATGGTCTGAAAAAGATGATCAAAAATAAGATGATCCATGCATCCAATGGGCATGTAAAACATCAGTCTGTCAACCAACCTGCATTGGACCAGTGTAGTGGGATATGGTCCAAAAGCCGCTCATGGAGGTGTGCATTAGTGCGGCCTATGTCCAGCAGTGGACTAACACAGGCTGACGATGATAGATTGAATAAAAAAATATATACTAATAGGAATTATTTGTTTATATAGATTCTTTTAAATAGAATATTAAACCACTAATCCCATTTTAAATATTCTTTCTACAATAGAAATATCTTTTATTTTCTAACCAGCAGTTTGAAGGTATTTTAATGTTGATTAAGGATGTTACTAATACACAATATTGATAGATAATATTAGCTACAATCACAATTGCCATAATCTAATAATTTAAGAAGTAGACATTGTGAATAAGATAAAAGATTATTTTTATAAAATGGACCTGAAATAAGAATAAACCAAGTCTAATAAACAAACATCAATGTCAATTACCAAATGCTACTTTTGTCATCCGTTTATGAAGCATTATGTTATGGTGAGCCATTATAACTAATTATTACAAAATGTGGATTTAATTCGGCACTGGTCAAAGCCGCACTTATTTTGCATTAGTGTTAAAATTGAAGCCAAATAACACCAAAATACTTAAATAACTTACCGTTCCTTTATAACGTGCCCTCGAACACCTAAACATTTTTGCAGCATTGTATCGAGTAACTTCGCTTTATCACGCTCGCTCGCAGAAAATTCTAACAGTTCGTAATTGCACAATTTCGGCTTATCGCCATCATCACGGCTGTAACGCACCAGCACTGATGAAGAGTCAGCATACCGTCGGAACTTCAAACGACCATCGTTTACTTTATAAAATATGTCATCTTGGGGAATAACAGTGCAAGGGCCGCCGCTCAGGTCTTCGGCAATCTTGCAAATCTTTTCAACGTCGTGCACTTTCGCTTTGATTTCTACGTTACGCATTGTAATAATGTTTTATGGATATTGTACTGAGAAATTTTAATTGTTTTATAGTATTAGTGTTACGAGTTCTTTTTTCCCTTTTATAAGTAAATGTAAATAAGAAAGGGAACGGTTTATCAAAATTTAAGCGGGAAAACTTATAACCTTTTTTTGAAAGATTTTATTGGCTTGACATCTTGTTTTTAAGCCAATTGCGCAGGTTGCGTTCATTAAGAGGTCATACATTGAATTTTATTAACCTAACTCAATTAAAGGAATCGATCAGTGTACTTTCATATATTTTTTATAAAAGTAGGTCCCGTTTACTAGAGACCGTCTGTAGTAGCTGGTGGTCTCCATGGTGCCTGTTTTTGACGCACGTAAGAATGTGAGTGTGTAAGCAAAACTGTATTCCGGTTTGAAGGCACTGATGCCGTGTAATTACTGGGTAAACGAGACATAACACCTCATGTGTCAAAACGGTGAGCGGATTTGTGGTGCCTTTGCAGCTTTTCATATGGACAAGGCTAGTATCACTTACCACCAAGTGAACGTACTGCTCGTCTCATCACTTTAACCAATTTAAAAAAAATGTGTGCGAATGCAATTATATATTACACCGTTGGTTGGTGGTGTACCTTGGTAAGAAAGAGACATTAACCGGCTATTAAAGTTATAAATGATCTTTAACACTCTTGACAACTTTTTTAAATTTATTATTAACGGCTAGAGAAATGCCCTGGCTTCACACGGGATAAATTATTAGTTGTAGCGTATGGCATACTCAAATTTGAAAACCCAGCTAGTAGTTTCTGTCTAAAAAAATGTATATTATGCATTGAGCTCTAACGTTTTTAATTCAGGCGATACAATACGAAAACGTCATCTTTCTCAAGTAAAAGGATAGTACGAGGTGCTTTACCTAAGCCAAGCCGAAAATTAGGCCGAAATAAAAGAATGTGCATCAGAGTATTTTCATAAGACAATCTAGCTCATGCCAACAGTTACGCTCGGTTATGTAATAAATATAATAATAAGTATATCAAAACAGTACAAACGAATGACTTAGTAATTAACCTTATGCAATTTTTTTAATAATAGTCCACCGCTATAATTATTACACACGTGATTTATCTCGAATAGTTGCTTGTCCTTATGTGTGGGCTATATATAATTATCGCAAAGAAAAATTTAAGTTTTTGAAGTGAAACTTCCTTATCGGGGTTGGAAAAACATTTAATCTATCATTTTTTCGTTACGCGTTACCTTTTTTTTCCGTTACGCGCCATCTTTTTTTGATTCTAGGGTTATGAATTGTTTATATTTAGCTTAATTAACATGTCAGTAACAAATTAATTTTATTTTAGGCATTTTTGGAGCGCGTTATTAACATTTTTATACAAATTTTTAAAATCGTTTTGCAACAGCGCCACATAGAGGCCGCATTAAGCATCTATTATATTATATATATATATTGTAAATTGATAAATTATTATTTTTTTAAATAACGTCACAAAGTTACACCTCTTACAGTAGGTTGTACTTAAGTGGGTCTCGTACTTAAGTGTACGCTAGACAGCACACATTTTTAATATGTTCAGGTATCACCAACGCGCCGCCTACCGTGAGACAGATAGGATGTTAAGTCTCGTTTGACCCAGTAAATACGCTGGCTACGGTGCCCTTCATACGGAACACAGTTGTGTTTTCACACTACTGCTTTGTGGTTGAAATAGGCACCGCGGTGGTACCCACCCAGACGGTCCCCTGTAAAAAGGGGACCTACCACCGATTTTACATCTGGTTGCCGTGTACAATAGTTTATTGCTTTTACTTGCAAATACTATGGAACTACATAAGTTCGTAAACACTTAACTGATTTTATAGCGTTCATTTTGTTTACAATGTTCATGAAGATTCGAATCCTTACAGGTTCTTTGGTTATGGGACAGACAGAAAACGGGTGCGGTAATGGAATATGGCGTTGGCTTGAAGAAGACTTTTTTTACGTAAATTCTATCTCTTATTTGGCTCAGTAACTCAGTTTTAGCGTATGGCTAAGAATTACATGTTTTAATTTTGGATTCATTAACGAATTTGGCTTTCGACGACGTCATAGTCTGTAAGACTTTTTTTGTAACAAATAAACCCAAATATTACACAAAAATTCTTAACACAAAGCTACATTATCTGTGAGTAACGTTCGCTACATGTATTAATATAAGAGAGTTTAAAATCTAAGAAATTTATACAAAATCAAATCCAGACGAAAAAAAAAAGTAGGGAAGGGAAAGTCAATAGCTATCGGCATGTACCAGGCTGATTTTTAACCATTAGGTAGAGCTTTTATCAATTGCTTTAGGACATATTTTGCTGGATGGGTCATTCCCTAACTGATCAAGCCGAAGGTCGGCCCACCTGGTCATCCTAGACATAAGATTGTTAACGGGTTTAGAAAGAACCATGATGTGGCTGATCAAGCCTAAGCGCGGCCCACCTGGACACCCACGATCCAGCTCGCTGACGGGAATAGTAGTGGCAGTCTTAACCGAGGTCACCCTTCTGGGAACCCTCTGAGCTACGCCACAAATAAAGAGGTGCAGGTCTATGCATGTTTAAATTGCACAGCCCAACTAGTAGCCACCGGGTCGTAATGATTAATTCCAACAACGTGGAATTATCCAAAAAAAAGGAAAGGAAATCATTTCGATTCGATGCATCGTATTTCATTCGTCGAGTATTTTCGATTCATTGATGTAAATCGGATATTCTAAGCTAAAGGGAATTGGAAGCACAGCCCTAATCACAATTCAAAGCGAACGCTTGCTGGTGTAATGTCGGTGGCGTCCGATTATAGATTTAGTGATGGATAGCATAAGTGAAAAATAGTTTGAGATAAGTTTTAATTTGGTATTATAGTTAGTTCGTAAATTAAATTATGTGATAATAATATTTTCTGTGAAAATAACCCGTTGAATCGTGAAAATGGCAGCGAAAACATCCGAGTGGCGACCGGGTCCGACTGTTTGTCGGTGTTGTTTGTCGGAGGGTTGCTACAAAGACATTTCGACCGAATATTTCTGGATGGGTAAAAAGGAAGTTTACTCGGAGATGCTGGCCGAAACCTTTGATTTGAGCGTAAGTACGCTTTTACTAAACTATTTAATTTGTTTGGACGGCGTCCATTTTCCGAAGCATTATTGTGAGCATAATCCGACTAAATTAGTAGTCTTTATTAGGTTTGAGATCGGCAAGATGGTGCATTTTTCATTTGGTCGTTTGTTAATCAATAACAGTAAGAAAGGACGAGTTTATGCTAATGTTTAATATTTATTTTACCGATTTATGTACTTATCTTAGATACAATATTTAATCAATTCTAACTTCGACGATAATATATATTTTGTTACTATTTAACACTACATATGAAGAAGGTGGTTGAAATGAGAAAGAAATCGCTTAAGCGATTCATTATGAAATGTTTTCACTTAATTCATAACTGAGTTTTTGACACAACATTTAACTGATGCAAAAAAAACAATATGAATTCCGAGCAAATTATCGCACTTTAAAGCTGCAAGACTTATGTATGTGTAATGATAAATGGCTACTTCCAAAAAACTCAAAGAATTTTGTTTCATATTACCACAAAGTCATAGTTGCGGGCTACGGCTAGTCTTAAAATAGAATTTATAAATATAATTGAACAAATAGCATATGTGTAGTGTTAAGACATAGTGTTCTTACAAGTGAAAACTTGCCCATAAGAATGCACTAATATTGCGCTGTTTACAATAATTCCATCAGTAATATGGCTTTGTAAAAATTAAGTTTTGAAAGAACCAACAAATAATATATGTTTATTTATTAATAAATAAATAAAAATACTTAAAGTCCTATAAAAATTCTGAGGATTATTATAAAACATTGAGATATAGACATATATAAACTTAGTCTGCCTATGATCATGGATGCTAGAAAAATCGGAAACATCCGGAATAAAAATAAATGTAACCAACGCAAAAATCCGTAAATTAGTGGATTTGATCTGTATAATAAGTGTGTAAATAAAATAAATAATAACAAACCTTTATATTTACATAGTCTTGGCAACATTTCTAATAATTTAATAAATTACAAATATGTCTTGTAATTAAAATTATTTCTTGATATCATAAAAATGATTGAATTATTATCATTCAAATCACAATTGCTACAATGAAATATGTCTGTAACAGCTAGCACAGTGTAATAATTACAGTTATATATGAAACACTACAATCATCACATCACTTGTATCTGATTTAGTTAATTTTGGGCTAGGAACAGACAATTACATTTAATTTCAGACACTATTAATGACTATTGATAGAATTTTTAGACACTTTTCTATCTCCACTGAATAATTAATTTATAACATTGTTTGAAATTTAGCTCATGTTATATTTCACTTTATACTTTGTACCATTTGTTGTTTAGCTATATATTTGTGCTAGGAGAACACCAACATTAAGGATTTCTTGAACCACATTTATGGATTTATTGACATATAATATACAAACAGACTACCGGACATGAGAAAAACACTATGTCCATTTCTTTCATTATCTTACCTTTTAGGGGATTGGAAAATCTGCCCATAAAGCCCTATTTACAAGAAAATAATGGTAATACATAGTTGTTGTGACAGGATTTAAACCCACAACCCATAGTTTATAGTGCAAGGGGTCATCACTAAACAAAAGTAGAATTATGTAAATAAAGTTGAATGTTATATTCATTTAGTTTGGTTGTCAAACATTATGTGGGGATTGAGTAGCAGTCTACCAATAAGCTTTAAGATGCCTTTAGTGATTAAGATAAGATTGGGGTTTAAGCTATGATGGAGATGGTCTTTATCTTAGACAATTGAGCTTGCATATGTAACGGTTTCCTAATGAAATGAAATGGCATTAGAAATCACCGAACTACGCTGTAGATGTTACAGTGCACAAATGTACGCGCAAACACAGGTGCACTTGCTCTTCCTTCACTCTAAAAGTCTTATGGTTACGAAAACCGACACGACCAGAGAGAGATACGGCGCAGGACCGACCTTTTACATGCCCATCCAACATATGGATAAGAGCAATCGCCATCGGGTGATAGGTCAGCATTGTCCAGACCAACTGGGAAGCAACAATGTAAATATATTGAGTCCCCGCAGGATTGAAACACACAACCTCCTGTTTCTAAAGCACAGACCTTACACACAGCCACAATAAAATCGTTATATCGGCTGCAGTTAGCTACTAGCTACACTAGACTACAGAGGCCGATAGACAGATATTAATCATCATCATCAACCTGTGTTAGTCCACTGCTGGGCATTAATAGTGGAGAATATTAATAATTAGCATTTACTGCTACTAACGCAACGTTTCTTTTATGCATGTATGTAGTATACAAAGTGACTGTTCATATAGTACAAACCTTTAAGTACTTTGTTCATATTCCACTGATTTGTAAACTAGGTTAATTTTTGTACCAAAAACTAAGTTGAAATCTAAACAAAATGGTCATTACGATTACAATACAATAAATTGCATCATTAGAACGTCTAGTGAGCGGTAAACAAACAATATCCGCTGGGCCGCCCTTCTCCTTTCAACCCCGCTGTTTGTACCTCCCCACTTTTTACCCTCTGCATCACAGCAAGGTTGGCTGGCAGAAAATGCCACCGGCATTGTGTCCCACCTGTGTACAACTTGTACATGAAGTTTTGATATCGTCATCATCAGCCTGTGTTAGTTCACTGCTGGACATAAGTCTCCCCATAAGGGGGTTTTTGGACCGTATGCCACCACTCTGGTACAATGCGAGGTGGTGGGTTGGAAGTTTTGATATATAAATAAATATTTCAGATCGCCTATTCGAAGTCGGGCGGTCCAAACAGCAACAGCCGTCTGATCTGCGAGCCGTGCATATCGCGATTGCGTGATGCGGCCGAATTCAAGAGACAGGTGGCTGAGTGCGAGAAGACCTTCCTTCAGCACCTGGATCCTAGCAGTTCTGGTGTCACCTCGTTTGATGGTAAGTTTTTGTATTATTTTGTTCTATTAAAACGATGTAATAAACCATGTAGTATGTGAGAGATCAAAGATGGACGAAGGGGTTACCACTTAGCAGGGTATTGAGGCAAAAGACTAGAATTTACTAGAGGTAGGTCCCTTTTAAGCGGGGACCGCCTGTGCTGGTACCACCGCGGTGCCTATTTCTGCCGCAAAGCAGTAATGTGAAAACACTTCTGTGTCCGATTTGGAAGGCACCGTAGCCAGTGTATTTACTGGGTAAACGAGACTTAACACCCTATGTCTCCGGTAGGTAGCGCGTTGGTGGCACCGGTAGTATTGCCGATGACTATGGGCGTCGGTGACCACTTCCATCGGGTGGCCCGACCGCTCGTCATCCTGTGTAGGCAATAAAAATAGAAAAAGACTGGGAAGTTGAGATCCAAAAAAATAGCCGGTTCAAACTAGATTCAAGTAGCCCATTCTAGAGAAGCCTGGCTTACCTTGAAGGAAGCTTTCACCTTCAGAGGACGAGCCCTCGGACCATCTGATGGAAAGTGGTCACCGACAACAATGGACATAGTGCTTTTCAGACAATTGGGTGATCGGGCCAAATTGCCCTAACCAACTAGGGAACAACAGTGGAAATTTGTTAAGTTTCCGCAGGATTCGAACCACGACCTCCGGTTTTAAAGCACACGCCCATACAACTAGGCTACGGAGGCAGTTATGTATGAATTATGCAATAATTTATTTATTAGCGTTTACTCCACCACTTTTCTGGTAATGTTTCATAAATTCCAGTTGCTGGCGACGAAGCCAACGATGCACAGAGGGAGGTCAAGGTGGAACAGGTGAAGATCGAGAAGATTGGTAGTGACGAGGAGTTCGATACGGCCATGGACTTTGACGACGACGACGACGACCGTGAGTATTGCCTATGCTAATAATAATGTCCCACAAGTTCGTTACGACTGCGGCTGCCGATCTATATTGGAGATCAGCCAACTGCGCATGAGATATTATAGTGCACGGGTGTACGCAAAATCACAGTTCGATACCTATTGCTTAACCCTCATAGTCCGATGGGACGGATACCCGACATGATCGGAGAGATATGAAACGCAGGACCGACTTGTTACATCCCCATCCGACATGCATCATTTTACTTTACAGGCAATCGGGTGATCAACCTGCATGGCCTTACCAGCTGGGACACAACAATGAAAAGTTGTTGAGCCCCTGCAGGGTTCGAACCCACGAGCTCCGGTTTCTAAAGCGCAAGCCTCTACTGGAGGACTCCCCAACACGTGGGCCTTAGGATGAACATGGACAAGACTAAAGTCAGTTCTATCGCTCATGTCACGCCTAAGCCGGCAGTCGTTGAGGGCGCTGTGCTCGAAATTGTTGATGAATACATTTACCCGGGAAAAGTGGTCAGGTTAGGTAAGTCCGACTTCAACGCAGGTCAATCGAGAAATCCACCTTGGAGGGGCAGCTTTCGGGAAGCTCAGACGTGTGAAGACTGAGGTTTTCAACCACCAGCGTCTGTTGCTAGTGATGACCTATGGCACTGAGACGTGGTCCTTTATTGCTGGCTGTATGAGGTAGCTGCAAGTCGCTCAGCAAGCTATGGAGCGGTCTAGGTCTAGGAGGTGGAAGGATCACTTTTGTACAGGGGACTTCTGTTGTACCGACGTGGTGTCTATTTCTGCCGTAAAGCTGTAGGGTGAAAAAACACTGCCTTCTTCCGGTTCAAAGGGCACCGTAGCTTAAGCAGGCAGCGCATTGATGATGCCCAATTGCTTAAACCATGGACGTCGGTGACAACTTTCCATCTTTCAGAAGGCCTCATAGCCGAATAAAGACAACAATGTTGTTTGTATATAAGCATAATGATACATTTATCTTCCAGTTGACGACGAGCCACTAACAAAGCTGGCAAGTCGCCTACCAAAAAAGGAGTCGATGGACGCAGCGGACTTGGACGACAATGCCACTGCAGCTCTTACCACCAAGCGGAAGTCTTCCAAAACTAAGACTCAGGTCAAGAAGGTCAGGAATAAGAAGGAGAGTAAAGCATCTGCGAGCAAAACCAAGCCGGAGAAGAAGAAGAAAGGTAGGCTTGATTCATTGTTGTGGATGTGACAGTGGATGTAAATGCCGAGAATATATTGTTCTGGATTTGTTTAGTTATATGTCTTTGGTGTAAATTGTTGGTTAGAATAGGTACATGATGAAGCTGGTGGTACTGGAGTAAGGATTTTGAAACATATTTTTTTTTGAGTTTTGTTAAACTGCAAATAAAATATTTTAGTAAATTTAAATGAGAGAAATGTTAGTTAAAAATCAAGTGGATTATACCCAAGTAAATTTAACCTTTAAAAAAGTTATATAAAAATGTTACTTTTTTATGGTTAAAATGCGATTTTGTGTTTTTTTTTTTGTTGTTTTTTTATTTTAACTTATCAATTGTTGGCATGTAAATTCAAATATTTCTTCTATCTTCTCCTTCTTTTAGTTAAAATGGCACCACCGCAAATAACTTGTTGATTCTGCCATTGTCAATTTAAAAATTTTAAAAGTGTGATAAAGCATTTGAAGGATTGTTTTTGTGCAGTTGCATTATTTTTAATGTACATTGTACTGTACTAAAATTAATTGTGCAGTTTAATGTCGCTTATTATCAACTGTCAAGTAATATTTTCTCTATGTGATCACTAAACCTTTTGTATTACTAAACTTGGGACTTTTTTACATATACATACATACATTACAGGCCCATTTTTTGGAGACGGACTTCTTAGTTTATTTGTTTCATAATATGTTTTTTACACTCCTACTGGCTTCTCATATAAAGTAGTCATTTTACTAAAAAAATTCAAAAGGCATCCACATCTACTGTTACATTCAATTGTTTATTGACAGATATCATGCTGCAAATCCTCCGTATAACCACACAAACTCATACACACATTTAACTATATGTATGATGGTTGGATGATTAATTGGTGATGTGTGAAGGAGATGTCTATGACTTGAATGTATTTGTATGGTATTTTTGAGGATTGCGATTGGTTTTAAATGAATGATTATGTTATGGATGCACTACTGCGGTCTATATTTCATTTGTTAATAAGAGTATTATATATTCTTTTGTTAATATAGTCTAAAAAATTTGTTGCCTGTAAAATCGGTAAACGGGCAAAAGTTATATGTGACTTCTTTTAGTGGTAGAACGATTGTAATGGGAATATTCATTTGTATGTTAGGAGGAAGGATCAACCCTCTTTCTCTTGTCCCTCTTTCACTTAAGCAGGCCAACTGCACACAAGTGAAAGAGACGCGTGCCTCCACTTTCTCTTATGGTTGCTTATGGAGAGCGTTACGTGAGCGTGTGAGTTCCTCCTATCTTGATCCAATTTATAAGACGTTGTCACGTCAAAAACTTTTTTGAGCGATATGTGATTCAAATATTTTTTTATAGTGAGTGTTTAATTGTAATTGCTGTTTTCTGGTTAGTTAGGACAACTTGGGCTGATTACCCATTTGTCTGAAGACTAAGACAATCTATGTTCAGCGGTGGACTAACACAGGCTAATGATTATTGTCATGATACATTTTCAATCATATTTTATGAGTAACGTTATTTAATGCCAATAATTATTTGCTATTTAAACGTTATTTAATATGTTATTGAACAGTAGAGATATTCACCGGCAAAGGGTATGTGGAGATGAATAATTGTTTATAATTTAAAAAGTTATTTATTTTAGGCATAGGTGACACCGCACACTTTTTATGGCTTCTATAAATATATATATATATATTTAGACTATATATAGTCTGTTCATGTTTAATGCAATTGATTATTTTAAATACTGATTTATTCTGTAAAAGGGAAGCGGCATTGAAATCTGTCAATGTGTCATTTTAATATGACATAGTTTTACTGTGACTTAGCCTAGACTTTAGGGCATATATCCAAGCTTTCCTTAAACATTCAGCTTTATTAAGCCCATAAGCTTTTCATAATAGCTTAAAAGAGCTTAAATTTAATATAATATTTTTTATATGTGCAAGAAAAGGACAGGTTTAAGTAAGGCTTGTAATCTGCCTTAGATATATGTATCGTATGGACATGTCTCGATTGTGAAATCGATATTTGAGTATGAATGTGTTTAAATCGATATTGCTCTACATTTACAAAGTTTAAAATCGATTCTTTTTAGATAACATATCGATTTAAGCACGCAGAGCGTTTCGTATTCTGTTGTCTGTTTTTTTTCTTTTGTATGCTCATTATTTAGCTAGCCGTCGCAGCGGATGGGCGCGTGCTGAAGGATTGTTTGTTGTAAAATATGATTCACATAAAATAAAAAGATTTTGCTGTGGTTATTTTGTGAAATTATGATAAATGATTGTTGTTATTACTTGTATTGTGCTCCTAACTGCCTCCGTAGCCTAGTGGTATGAGCGTGTGCTTTAGAAACCGGAGGTCGTGGGTTCGAATCCTGCGGTGACTCAACAAATTTTCATTGTTGTTTCTTAGTTGGTTATGGCAATTTGGGCCGATCATCCAATTGTCGGAAAAGTAAGATGATCCATGCGTCAGATGGGCATGTAAATAGTCGGTCCACCCACCACCAACGCGTATTGGACCAGCGTGGTGGGATACGGTCCAAAACGGTCCCCTAATGGATAGGTGTGTATTAGGAGATGCCTATGTCCAGCTGTGGACTATCACAGGCTGATGATGATGATGATGATGACCAATAAATATGAATGAAAATATTTTTCCCGTGGTGGGAATCGAACCCACACCCTCTGGCGCAATAATCATGGTCACTGACCAGTACGCCGTTTCATTTGATAAAAATATTACAAAGCATTACCATCCGTCAATAATTGAGATTAGAGCTTTTGTCTCTTTGTTTTTCATTCGGTTTAAAGTAAGAGGGATGAATTAAAAAATGTAGTTTAACAATTTACAGATATTTCTGATGATGAATTATGATTTTAAGTGGTTACCAACCACATGGTTGTTTTGTGACAAAAGTGATTTTGGAAGTGATAGAAACTTTGATGATGGTTCCTAATGTAAAGGAAAGTAGGGTATAGTGTAATTTTTATTGACACAATTATGATTTAAAATGATTATGGTGAAGAAACTTTGGGTAGTGGATGGTGGAGTATAGAACTATGTAACATAGTCATTCTGGTGTTATTTAAAGGATGGAAGCCGTGACCTCATGATAACTTGTGAGACATCACCATCATCAAGAAGGTTATGTCCTCAGAACTCCCCTAATAAGAAAGGTCCAGGGTCGGGCCCCCTGATGCTAAGGGGTCACCGACGCCCAATGACATTGGCAACACCAGTGGTATCACCAATGCGCTGCCTACCGCGACACATTGGATGCTAAGTATCGTTTATCCGGTAAATACACTGGATACGGTGCCATTAAAACCGGAACACAGTTGATTTGCGGCAGAAATAGGCACCGCGGTGGTACCCACCCAGACGGTCCCCTGTAAAAAGGGGACCTACCACCAGTATGATGATGAATAAGCTACTAATAGACACCAGTCTGTCTATCCGTCCTGTCTGTACTTGAGACGTTTTATATATACTTTAGGAAGGCTTACAAATTGTGTGTTTGCAATTATGTTCCATCATATAGGTTCTAGCTCTCTGCAAAGAAAATTTCTCAAGATATTCGGTGAGTACAATCGTTTTTGTTTCTTTATGTGCTCTGTTTGAAATGGATTGTTTTATCTGAAAAGACATGTTCTTACGATAGTGGCTATTAGGCCACGGGCGTTGCTAAGTTTGCTTAATGAGCTCTTGGAATCGTTTAATGCTACGGCTTTTAGAGGTGGGATTGCGTGCTCGTGAATTAAAATTATATGAAATTTAAAATAACTTGGAAAGAAATAAGTAAAGTTTTCTCGTCAAATTTATATTTATCGCCTAAAAGTAAATGAGTTTTAGTCATAATTTTAGAAGTATCGAATGGATTTTGTGCTAAACGTTACATAACCTTACTTTGTAAAAGTGATTCTCACTTTCTAAAGACTTGACTTTGACTACTAGTGTGAAATTTTAGCAGAAGCGATCGATATTAACTTGATGATGTAACGATTCGATGATCTGTCGTTTCATTTGATTTCTATATAATACTCGAATGTCTTTATTAACATCGTATTTTGTGCTAGGGTTTAGAGTTGATGTAAATGGTCAGTGGTATATTAAAGTTTAGTTAAATTAAACTATGCATTTACAAACATTCATATACTTTTAAATATAATGGCTCGACCAAATCAAATAAAATAACTCGGCGATTCTGCCATTCTCTGTTAGGTAAGACGGGAGTAGTGTTCATAAAAAAAATGTTTGTTATTATTGACTGGATCATGGCACTTAGTTGGTTGTGATACCTGGACGGACAAAAAACAAAGGGTTAATTGATAAATAACTTTAAAAGTAATAATACAATAATGTCCTCCAGTCGATTACGGTTACGGCGGCCAATCTATATTAGAGATCAGCCAACTGCGCAGGAGACATTATAGTGACAAGGTAGACACTAACACAGGCGCACTCTCCATTCATATATACTCTCAAAGCCCGATAAGACGACCGAAGGAGATATGCGCAGGACCGACTTTATATTTGCTGATCTGACATGGATCATCTTACTTTACAGGCGATTGGGTGATCAGTCCGCATTGCCTAACCAACTATGAAACAACAATGAAAAATTGTTGTGTCCCCGCAGGATTCGGACCCTCGACCTCCGGGTTCTAAAGCTCAGCCTATACCACCAGGCCATGGAAGCAGTCTGAACTTTAATAGTACCTTGTGTCGTCGTCTTGTCTAACGTGTCGATTAATTGTCACCGAGGTGTCCATAACTCGACTACAACCAACTAATAAAGCCATGAGAATTGTGCCGCTACGTTGCTTTAGGTTTCTTTGTATACTTCAATTCGGATTTTCTATAAGGCTAAAATAAATTTAGAAATATTGATTTCAAAAGGCATGGGAGTGCCACAAGGACGTATCTTTGCACCATCACTATTGATGTGGTTAGTGGAAGGGTTGAAAAGTTTTGTAATATAATGGCTATTTAGACTACAGATTGCAATCCCATCTCTATTCAGCTTCTATAATTCGAAGAAACAACACTACTGCTCCTTCAGGAAACTTTAGTAAACGTAGTTTGCAAATCACCAAACGTCTCGGTTGTTCTTGCAAATTTATGCTTCAATTCCGTTGTGTACACACACTGCGTGTGTATCGTTTTGCGATTTGCACATATTTAAGGTTTTCACGTATAATAAGTTGTGTTTTGACATTAAATAAATGTGTCTTTTAAAATTACTCTCCGGTATTATAAAAGCATATCTTTAAAACATACCTAATGTTACCAATACTACGTTATTTGAACCGATCGAGTGCGTTGGATATCTATCTATTCGCATATTTATAAATATAGCCTTAATGGCATGAAGATGGATATTACTAGTTATTTAAAATGAAATAGGAGAAAACCATGATGCGCTTTTATTATTGGCTTAGCTGAATAAATTTCAATGAAAACTATTTATGATTACTTTGATTCGAGTTAAATTGAGCCTTCTAATGAGTTTTAAACTCAAAAACACGTGCTGTATTTATTCCTTCCATACTGTTGGAGAGCCTCAATAGACCTGGAAGTAATGTAGCAATCAAATGTGGTGTTGTTTGTGTGTGGGATTGTTGTACAGTGATTGACATCTTGGTAACAACTCTACAATAAGAACGATTGACGTATGTTGCCACTTCGTTGTCATGGTGATATTGTTTGTTGTAAACAACGTTACCATAGCAACAAGATTCCATGTCTTTCCGGTTCTGCTGGTATATGGTTTAGAATGGGTTTTTGTTGAAGGTCGTAAACCATAGCAACGTCGCGGCGTCACACGTATGTCCCTATTGGTTGAATGCTGCTAAGGTGTCGGTCACTGTGTGAGCTTTCATTCAATGAAAAGGTTATACGTGGTTTGATGTAACGTTGCTATGGTTACGGTTATTTATAATTAATCCACACGACATACGGCTGACGTCTTGTCATATTATAGGGCCTTGTGCCGTACCTGAAACTGAGAATGCTAGATCATTCAATAAGCAAATTGCAGATGTGTTTTACGTGAGTAGAGATATAAATCGTTGCAATTGCGTTAGGTTAATTAATATTAACACGCTGAAGCAAATACTGGTTATGGATTATATTAATAAAGAATTGAAAGATCCAATCCATCAACATCGTAAGGTTTTCCTTATTCGTCGTTGGCAACTGATAATATTTTTTGTTCCCCATTTTGTTTATACACAGTACCTAATTTTCATTTGACTAGACGCTCGTGTTTATTCGTGGATACTCTTTATCTTGTTGTATCAATTACGCAATTAAATTTTATTCTTATATATCTTAATTAACAGCTGGAAATATATTTGAGTTGTAATCCCTTTCGTGGTTGAAGATTTTTAATCCTACGTAGAGATTAAACGATTTGTGGTAGTATATATATATATATATATAATGTGATAAATACATATCATATAAATATTACACTTATTTACGGATTTTCGCGTTAATGTAGATATATGAATTCCCAAAGTTTTGGACTCTTTCTAGGGTCCATGATCACGTGACAGACGTGTACGATGGGTCATCTCTGTATACATATTACGTAATACGGAATATTTCCATAAAACTTCTATATAAGTCGACTACCTTTCTTTACTGCTAAAATATATGTAATTATAAATAATTTTACGGATTATGTATCATTTTAAACTTAATCATTAAACATCACAACATTTACTCAGACAACAACATTAAACCTCTGGAACCGTTGACGTATTTTGCTAATAGGCTTTACGAGCACGTAGGATATTTCTACCGTAAATGATGTAATCTGCAAACTCTAATATAATCGGTTGGATGTTTGGGTGATGATTTTAAAGGATTTATGGTGTGAAGTCTATTTGTCTTGTGAGACGGAACCGAAACTTGCGTGATTGCATAGTTAAGACAATTACCACATTTAGACAATATGGAGCACATGCCGAATATATATTTTTCCTTTGTCTTCTCTTCAATAGGGAATGTTGATGTTCTCGTTTCCACGTCTTGTGCATATCGAGTAGTTACTTCTGACTTGCGTCAAATAAGATGATTCAAAAGTGATTCTGCATTTTAAGTCGGTTTTCTTTTGATATTTGTATTCTTACTTACTTAGCCATTCGCTCGTTTGCCTGTTAGGTTATTGAGCATCCTGTTTAGTATCTTATATATGACGCGTATGATCTTTTATGACAGAGTTTTCTGTCAAATTCACGTGAAGGATTACGCTATCAATGCATATACAAAGACTTTCCTATTTTCTCCTGTCTAGGATAAGCTGTAGGGTTCTAACTATTTTTAATTTAATGCTTTTATTAGGCAAAGAAGTCGCCTCGTACATATGGCATTTAGTGAATCTAAACTAAGCTAACTGTACCTGAGGGACAATCGATCAATCAAACCCTTGATATAGACGACTTGACGTATGGATGGCTTTGATAGCCAGCTTCCACGTGTTACTAAGGGTAGGGTGGTTGATAATAATAATAATTGAGAACCTATTGAGTTACTTTATAACGTAAACGTAGAATAAAGACCGTAGAATAAATCTAGAATCATGGACCAATCTGAAAAAGTTATATTTTGATTAATAATTTCGAGAATATACAACATTCATGAGAATAGAAAAATTTCACACTTAATTCTTTGTATGTTCATATATATGCCTGTCGATTGGAAATATAGATAACAGTCTGTGAATTGATAGTAGAGCAAATTTACACACACTTGGATAAGTTTATAAGAAGCATTGCGTACGAATATGTAATAAGCTAGCAAGGCACTCATTGGAGTAGGTGCGTCGACTGATCTGCGATCATGTATATGACAGAGAAGACGTCACATGAAACGCCGAAAGTGAGTGAATGTTTTCTTTGTTTATAGCCGAGTGCGATCCGGCGCGTCTGAACGCCGAGGCGATAGTAAAGTACACTACGGCGACACCGTTCCGCGTGAACGTCAAGAGCATAATGTGCGTATACTGCGGGGACCTGTTCGAGGACCCTTCACAGTTCAGAGCGCACAACGGCAGAGAGCATACAACGTTTAAGTCGAACATGGCGTTCGCCAAACTGCCCAAAAGCGAATACATTAAAGTAGACACAACCGATATCAACTGCAGACTGTGTACACAGCAGCACGCAAATCTAGAGTCCGTCGCGGCACATTTGAAGGAATCTCACGGGAAGGAGTTATTACTGGATTCCCCCCTGGGTGTAATGCCGTACTTGCTGGATAGCGATTGGGTGTGCGCGGTTTGCGGCAAGGGTATGCCGTCTCTGTTGCATTTGAACAAGCATACGGTGTCGCACTTTCTGAGTTTTGTATGCGAGATATGTGGGAAGAGTTACGCCGCGTCGTCCGGTCTACTGACACACGTCCGGTCGAAGCACGAGCGCGAGTACAGGGCGTATTGTAAGCGCTGCAGGGTGATATTCCCCTCTATGAGGGAGAAGGTATTACATCAGAGGACGTCGAAGCGTTGCATGACCCACTGCTGTGCTCAGTGCCCGGAGCGGTTCCCCAGTTACAAGTGCAAGCAGCGGCATATGATGGAGTCTCACGGGGTGGTCGCAAACGAGTACAGCTGCTCCCGTTGTCAGCTAGGTTTCGGGCAGCGTCAGTCTTTCTACGAGCACTACAGGCTGTGCCATTCGGCGGACTGTGTTGTGTGCACGCACTGCGGTCGAAGGTTCGCGTGCGCGTCCAAGTTGAACAGGCATCTGAAAAAGCACGCGTGATTCTGGCGGGGACCGGATTGTTGGCTGTGTGGTAGACGGATTGAGTGATGTTTGTGAATTGTGATAAATTTAGTTTTCATTACTTGCTTTATTAAATGGAACTGATTTTTTTATTGGCTCTGGAATTACTGCCGTTTTAATTTTATGCAATTTTTTCTGCACGTATATTGCTCGATGGACAGATTCGGCCAAAATTTGTCTGGAGGATGTCTGCATTGAAAAGTTGCAGATCTTTTGCATTCATTTAAACCTACAAGTTATCTTTAACGTAGAAGTGATTGACATCTATGTTAGAAGTTAACTACGTGTACGTGTCTATTCAGGTTTAAAGATTACATCGTTAAGATATATGATTCATATCCAGATTCCTGCCCAGTACATATTCGTACATTGATAGGTAACACTTGAACGGTTGGATAATAATTAGTAGAACAGAGAACTGACCAATAATTTTAAAGCAATAAGTGATTGTAGCCTCTGCAACTGCCTCCGTAGCCCAGTGCTAAGGGCGTGTGCTTAAGAAACCGGAGGTCGTCGGTTCGAATCCTGCGGGTACTCAACAAATTTTCATTGTTGTTACCTAGTAGGTTAGGGCAGTTTGGGCCGATCACCCATTTGTTTGAAAAGTAAGATGATCCTTGCGTCGCGTTGGACCAGCGTGGTGGGATACGGTCCAGAAGCCCCCTAATGGAGAAGGCGTGCAGTAGGTGAGGTCTATGTCCACCAGTGGACGAACACGGGCTGGAGATGGTGATGAAGTGATAGTAAGACATAATATTTCTTAAAATGTAACATTGGTTGACCTTTAATCTACCATTCAGATGACATAAAGGCAAAGTTAGATCAGAGAGGTGTCAATTACGCTAAAGCCTTAACTTAGGCCATTTTTTTACCTATATTGCCCATAAAGATGTTCACCAATCTAGCCCATCTAGGGTTTTATTACTTTTTTATATTGCCTACGCAGGCAGACATGCAGTCTCCGACGCCCATAGACATCGACAGTACTGGTTCACCCACGCGCTGCCTACCGCGAGACATAGAATGTTAAGTCTCGGATGCCCAATAAATACGCTGGCTACGGTGCCCTTCAAACCGGAACACGGTATAGTTTTCACACTACTGCTTTGCGGCGGAAATAGGCACCGCGGTGGTACCAATCCAGGCGGTCCCCTGTAAAAAGGGGACCTACCACCTATAAAGCACACGGTTATGCAATATTAGAAGTGTCTTTCGCAATTATAATATATCCTAATTTGGCGGCATTGTGTTCACCTGTCAGTTCGAAATTAATCATGCGGAGAAAAAAAATTAAAACATCTCAAACTTTACGATATACTAGCGACCCGACGGGTGCAATATTGATTTCTGTGAAATGTATGGAAACATATATAAATTTATCAGCGTTTCTTTACGCTATTGGTTTTAATGAATTACACATATTAACGTTCCTCTTTAATCACTCTATCTATTAAAAAAAACCGTATGAAAATCCGTCCGCGTACATAGTTATATAGGGACAGAGAAAGCGACATTCTTTTATCCTATGTAGTGATAATACCATATTCTAGCTTGTCAAGAAATAACTGCTTATAAGTGTCTAGGGCTTGGCGATTTTCGGCCCACCTAGGTAGCTTTAAATTCAATATACTATGCTTAACCCATACTAGACACGGAACGGACGTATAAAATATTGAGACCTTTAAGCGAAAAGTAAAAGAGGACCTGTTTAGAAAAATATCGCCAGGTAAACTTAATATATGTAATATGTGTATATTTATTCATATACATGTTGTATATATACTTCTTAACTACATATATGCATGTGTAGAATGTTATATATTTGTTTATAGTTATACATTTACAGTAAGTTTGAACTTACAATAATTTTTCAACTCCCCACTTTCATCTCTGCATCACCCCAAGTTAGACAGGCCGAAAATGCCATAGGGATTAAGAGTATTGTACATTTTGTAAACACGACTGCATTCATTTGGCTAAACAATATCAATAGATATGACAACTGGGTTCTTTAAGTTACGAAAGATAGCCTTTGCGCTTATGCGGCTGCCACAGAGGACTGCAAGCTATGTTAATCTTATTTAACCGTTTGCTCTTTAAAAAACAGTTTTCGCAACATGTATTCCCAATAATACCTGTCCCCGCTATCACAGAGTTTACTCTTTTTTATATAAATGCGTACGGGAAATTTGATTTTATCCAGTTGTTTCAAGTTATTGCTTAAGATAAAGTAAATTTTGAAATTTTTTTACGGGTTGGATATTGATCCTAAACTTTTTAATGAATTTTACGGTATCACATAACGACAAACATCTAATTATGTAAATATTATGTAACGGATGATTTATAACTGATTACCACTTTTGAACTTCGCGATCGTCTTGCCATACCATAACCGGTGGTAGGTCCCCTTTTTACAGGAGACCGTCTGAGTGGGTACCACCACGGTGCCTATTTCTGGCGAAGCAGTAGTGTGAAAACACTGCTGTGTTCCGGTTTGAAGGGCACCGTAGCCAGCTGTATTACTGGTAAACGAGACTTAACACCCTATGTCTCACGGTAGGCAGCGCGTTGGTGATACCACTGGTATTGCCAATGTCTACGGGCGTCGGTGACCACTTCCCATCAGGTAGCGCGACTGCTCGTCTGCCTGCGTATGCCATAAAAAAAAAATTCGCATAGTTACCAACAGTCTCCTCTGTTTGTTCTACATGTCGATTGGTTAGTGGAGGCAAGGAACAACGCCAAGTTAGTCTTGAAATACTCTACCGTGTATCCGTTCTGAATGCCCGTCGACTCTATGGTGTGCGTATATTGCTCCGAAAGCTATGACGACCCCGCAGAATACCGCATCCATCATACAGCGGCGCATACAGAGTTCCACGTGGAGACCGCGTTCATGCACGTGTTTAATAATTACACGGTATACCTAAAGGTTGATTGTATAGACCTCGCGTGTAGGCTCTGCCATCAGAAGTTTGATACTCTTAAATTGATTGCTGAAGATCTGGTCATCGCCCATGATATCGAGATAAACCTTGACGTCGAGATTGGCATGCAGATGTTCAAGCTTGGTGCCGAGAGGTGGATTTGCGCGATCTGCAATACAAAACTGCCTCGGATACGCGCCCTCAGTCGCCACACCAGTTGCCACTACCATAAGTTCACGTGCAAGACGTGTGGCAAGTCGTACGCGAACCGCGAGAATCTGGCCCATCATAACGAGTACGGCCACAGTCACTTGAAGATATGCAGGCGGTGCAAGCAGGCTTTACCAGTTATGAGGAGCGACGGAAGCATGTGTCGGCTACGGAATCTTGTTGGCCGCTGGGCTGTGGTGGTTGCGAGCAGCAGTTTATTAATCGCCGCCTGAAGCAGGACCATGTTGTCGAAGTACATTCGGTGCCACCGAAAACATACACTTGCCCAGAGTGCGTCGAGGCATTCCACAAGTGGCGAAAATACCGTTGCCATTTCATCATCACTCATACGGCCAACGGTTACACTTGAACCTTCTGCGAGCAGAAATTCGACACTAAAAAGTTGATGCTGGAGCATCGGATAGTTTATACGAAAGAGAAAGCGTTCTCCTGTACAGTTTGTGCAAAATGCTTTGGTCGAAAGAAGTATCTGGTGCAGCACGTGTGGTTCCATAAAGAGCAGAAACGTTTCGAGTGCAACACGTGCCACAGGAAATTCAACCAGCGCTACGGTTGGAAAACGCATATGAAATTGTTCCATCCGGATTTGGTGGAGTTTGAATGAGAAAGAAAATATTTTTAATCGTAACCTATACGGACCTTGAGAGTTTCTTTTGACGAATTGCAGCGATCATTTATAAAAAAATATGTCTTAGCATTGACATCTTTATGGTTACAAAAAAAAAATTAAATTGTTGTTAACCCCTTAGTTTGTCAAACTTTCTGTAAATAAATAATCTTACGCACCAAAAAAAAATCAACACGGCTTTCGTAAAACAGCTGTTAGCTAGGAATTTGCCATTCGAAAATTGATCAGCACGTCTGATTTTAACAGAGATTCTAGTGAAGGAAAGTTGGCGCAAATAAGCGGGACGAGTCTATAATTCTCAAAGTCAAAGGGGCATTTCTTTTTGTTCTAGACCTCGATCCGTATCTCGTGGCGAGGCGAAACGCCGGCGTAGTCGTGAAATTTGCCACAGCCTACCCGTTCAGGCTGCCGGAGGAGGCAATGGTGTGCGTATACTGCTGCGACAGTTACAACGACCCTGCCGAGTACAGGAGGCACATGGACGACGAACATCAAACTTTTAAGCTGCGAATGGCGTTCGTGCACTGCTCTGAAGGCTACATAAAAGTGGACTGTACAGACCTCCGCTGCCGCCTCTGCTCCGAGAGCTTCTACTCTATCGATGAAGTCGCCGCTCACCTAAGAGAGCTCCACAACGAGGATATAGACCCCAACCACGAGATCGGCGTACAGCCCTTCAAACTGGAAAAAGACCGCCTCTACTGCGCCATCTGTCGTCTGAAATCACCCTGCATACGCCAGCTGAGCAGGCATATACAGACGCACTTTCTGAAGTACACGTGCGAGGCGTGTGGCAAATCATACGCTACAATAACCACTCTACGCCACCACATCACCTTTTCTCACACGGGCGAGCAGAGGA
Organism: Lamproptera curius; assembly: GCA_029286875.1. Taxonomy (NCBI): domain Eukaryota; kingdom Metazoa; phylum Arthropoda; class Insecta; order Lepidoptera; family Papilionidae; genus Lamproptera; species Lamproptera curius. Next base: position 1,779,042 of record JAGSMT010000099.1, read on the forward strand.
TATGCAGGAAATGCAAGAAGACCTTTAGCAATTTGGAGGCAAAGCGGAAACACATGGCAGAGTCGAGGAAGTGCTGGTCGCACGTCTGCAACGTGTGTGGTGAACGTTTCTTAACCTGGACTCTGAAGCAGGCGCATTTAACGCAAGTTCACGGCACGCCTAAGCGCTCGCATGCATGCCCAGAATGCGGAGAAGTCTTTTTAGACAGAAAAAAGTATCGAGTTCACTTTAAAATATCCCACACGGACGACAACTACGTGTGCTCGTGTTGCGGCATGAAGTTCGACACCAAACGCAATTTAGAAGAGCATCGCGTGGTCCACACAAAAGAGAAGCTGTTCCCGTGCCCGATGTGCCCGAAGTCGTTTCCGCGCAAGAAGAACTTGGTTCAGCACATGTGGATACACAGCGAGCACAAGAGGTTCGGCTGTGAGCTGTGCAACAAGCACTTCAACCAACGAGTCAGCTGGAAGACGCACATGCGGTCCTACCACCCGGATTTAGTGGACTTCGAGACGAAGAACAACAACGTGAAGATTGTACTGTCTGTGGTTAAGGAGGATAAATGACAATGTTCATCCCCGAAGTCTTTGACAACGTATATTCCTTTGGATGCGATCAGCTGGACTTTTCATAATCGCATATGTTGTGTCGGTAGTTGCACTTCGGTAAACTATCACATAGGGCGCTATCCAAAGATTGTTGAACAGAAGTTATGGATAGATGAGATAGACAGTCGATGTATTTAAAACAATTTACAAGTTTCTTGTGCACTGTTGATCAATAGTTGTTCCGTGTGGAGACTTCTAAACGGGCAAGTTGTCCAGAGGTTTTTTAGGTTATATTTGTTGTATTGTTTCCTTAAAAATAACACAATATACGTAAATGATAAGTAGGCTAAGATTACATACGGATAACAGGGGTTCCAAATTTAAATATTTTAATGATTGGTACCATTGTATGCTTGTCTACGGTGGTTGCAGGTGGCGCAAGATCGTATCTCTTGGCGGCTCATGCGGGAGGCCTATCATATCCAGCTCATATCCAGCAGTGGACTTTTCTAGGCTGATATGATGATGATGATGAAGTGATTGGCAAAGAAGATGATATCGAACTCACCTTTTATTACTTTTTTTTTGAGTAAACAGGGTGTTTTTAGTTCGGTAATGTTGTCACATCATCATACATCATCAGCCTGTGTTAGTCCACTGCTGGACATAGGCCTCCCCTAATACACCCCTATCCATTAGGGGTTTGGACCGTATCCCACCACGCCTGGTCCGGTGGGTGGACCGACTTTACATGCCCATCCGACGCATGGATCATCTTACTTTTCAGACAATTGGGTGATCAGCCCAAATTGCCTTAACCAACTAGGAAACAACAATGAAAATTTGTTGCGTCCCCGCAGGATTCGAACCCACAACCTCCGGTTTCTAAAGCATACGCCCATACCACTAGGCTACGGAGGCAGTTGTCAGCGTTAAGTAAAAACTAAGTTATAAAAATAGAACTATTCTAAAGTTGTACGCGATGTAGTGAAATCAATGAACAATTTTTAACTGTATTAAAACTGTTTCAGTTCAAAAACATTATTATCATTTGTTTTTACGAACAAATGCAACATCAATCGTGACTAAATGGAAATAATATAAATTTTGATATTTAAAACTATACAATGTCTAAAATAACGTATTTTGAGGTTAATAAATCACATTATAGATATACACTAGGATTTAAGAAACTAAAGAGGTTTCATAAATCCACTGAAATGAATTCTATAAAATGGTGCATCTTTGCACCTCTGTCTGTTGTCTTTTCTATTCATGAAATTGGTCACAATATTGTGATTTTTACTACTACCCACAATTTCACATGTACCAAAAATACATAGTTCTTAATTCTTTCCTAACCTAACATCAAGACAGAATTCTTTATTTTCTATGTATATAATTGTATAGAACACGAACTCCATCACATAAAATAATCTTGAAATTTTAAGCGTATACTTTTTGCCAAAACAATATGTGTTGATTTAGTATGTACATATGTATATGTTATATGTGATTTGAAATCTATGTAGCCTAATGTGTATATTACAAAGTATTCTATCATAGTTAGGTTCTGAGGTTTATTTAGAATACTTTTTCGGTTTGAATTATTATCATGTGCGGCATCAGCAAAATTTCTTTCTTTATCCCTAAATCATGACTTTCTAGGCTATTACGATTATCCCAATGGCAGTTTATTGAAAGCCCGTATTATTTATAGATGTTTGATTTTAACATGCTAAAGTTCATCTTAAGTTTAAATTTGTACATCACAACTGTGTGTTTGTTTTAAACTGTTTTGTTTTCATTGTCAGAATACATTATTCGTTTAACTAGTAAGTTCAGTGTTTTTGTCTTGATGACCCACTTAATATAATAAATTGATGTACAAACTGAGACTTGTTTGATTAATTAATATTATCAAGATATTTTCCGAGATTTCCATTACGAATTTTATGTAAATTATGGGAGGCCTTTGTTCAGCTGTGGACTGATGCAGGGTGATGATGATGATTATATGTGATGAGGAGTTAAACTTTCAAGGGTTGTGTAACATCACAGAGTATTTGGGTATCTAATCGTTGAGAAAGGCATATTTTCTATGTTGTATAGGATTTAGTCTCCTTATTCCTGGCCCTGCTGCCAAGTCATCATGTGCTTTAGTATTGACAAAGTATAGCCGAAAGTTATCGAAGGAGTGTATGTGAGTTAAGTAGCAATAATCCCTTGATATGAAATTAACATGTTTTACCAAATCTAACTTAAATCTAGTTGTGCAATAAAAGTAAAAATACAAATAAAATGCCTTAAATATTTTTCGGGTTTCAACCATGGGTCATGCATAAAATATCTAAAATGCATGTTTCATAATAAACTTAATGTATAATCTACTCTGAACTTATTCTATTAAAAACTGCTTTTTCTGGCCGTTAAATTAATCATCAAGGGAGTTCGGTAGGCCCAAAGATTTAAATGTTCTAAACTGACTAAAAGACCATCGTTACCGCTTCATAAGTGAAAACTTCCATCAATACGACACTTTGCCGAAATATTGAGAGACGTTATAACAGAACTCAAGTCAAGAAACAGCAAAAGTTTGTTCGCGACAGTCACGGGGGTTTTTTCCTTTTTCTAGAAACAACCCCGGTGAGTCGGAAACAGTGGGCGAAACGGAACGCCGAAGTTGTGTTACAATGCTCCACCGTGTACCCGTTCAGGCTGCGCGGCAAACATTTGCTCTGCGTCTTCTGTTGCGAGGAGTTTGTCGAGCCGGCAATGTTCAGAGAGCATATGGAAGAGGATCACCAATCCTTTTCCGTTTCGACAGCGTTCGCCCACTGTGGCAACAGCAACGAATATCTCAAGGTCGACTGCACAAACCTTCGCTGTAGATTGTGTTCCAAACCTTGCGACACGGTCGAAGAGGTAGCAGAACACATAAAGAACTACCACCCGAACGACAAACTGGACACCAACTACGAGATCGGCCTCCAGCCATACAAGATTGATACGGACAAATGGCAATGCTGCCTCTGCGGATTGAAACTGCCCTCTATAACGAAGCTCTGCCGTCACACCACCTCCCACTATCAGAAGTATACGTGCGAGTGCTGCGGCAAGAGTTACCTGTCCAACGACGCTCTGAAATACCACATACGTTGCAGCCACGCGCCGAAGCCGCAATGTAGGAAGTGCTGGAAGGAGTTCTCCAGTTTAGAGATGAAACGCGAACACCTGAAGCGCTCCAAATCCTGTTGGCAGTTCTGCTGCATACACTGCGGCGAGCGTTTCATGTCGTGGGAGTGCAAGCAGAAGCACCTGGTCGCCGTTCACGGCCGCCCCAAGGCGACGTATGTCTGCCCCGAATGCGGCGACATGTTCGATCAGAGGAAGAGCTTCTACTACCACTTTAGGACCAGTCACACAAACGAAAGTTATACTTGCTCGTGTTGCGGTGTCAAATGTGCGTCTAGGTTGCAGCTGGAGGACCACACGCTTGTTCACACGGGTGAAAAACGTTTCGAATGTGTCGTTTGTAGGAAACCTTTTACAAGGAAGAAGAGTCTGACGCAGCACATGTGGATACACAGCGAGAAGAAGCGCTTCTCGTGTCCAGTGTGCGAGAAACAGTTTGCGCAGAAGATAAGCCTGAAGGGACACATGAAGTCGCACCATCCGGAGATCGATATGGATTTTTAAATTATCTTTTCGGATGTGTCTTTGCTGGACAATTATAAAGACAGTTAATTTCTTTTCTCATGTTACGATTGAATTTTCGTATCGTCAAACTGTTAAATGTTTACTGCTCTGTGTAAAAACTGCAAAACCAAAATTAAATTTTGAGGTCACAAATACATTACTTTTCTCACATTACAAACAATCGATTTTTTTCTTTGGTTAAAACCAATGGTGGAGTTATTGTTGTCGAATTTTATAAATGATTCACGATCGTTAGATTTACGGCGAAAAAAAATAAAAACTATAATATCTGTCAACTATTGCGACAGTAATAATAATCATTTATCTCATCATTTACATTTTGTTACTCCATCATCTGCCTCCGTAGCCTAGTGGTATGGGCGTTTGCTTTAGAAACCGGAGGTCGTGGGTTCGGTTCCTGCGGGGACGCAACAAATTTTCATTGCTGTTTCCTAGTTGGTTAGGGCAATTTGGGCTGATCACCCAATTGTCTGAAAAGTAAGATGATCCATGCGTCGGATGGGCATGTAAAAAGTCGGTCCACCCACCAACCCGCATTGGACCAGCGTGGTGGGATACGGTCCAAACCCCCTAATGGATAGGGGAGGCCTATGTTCAGCAGTGGACTAAAACAGGCTGATGATGTGTGTACTCCATCTAACAAATCGTAATTTACTTAAGATATAATTCCGTTGTGGCCACGCTGTGACATTGCAATTTTGTACTATATTTTGATTTTATTGACCATAAATATCATATACCATAGGTTTACTTGGAGGTTAAACGACAAAAATCACGGGTTTATGTTATCTGTAAACGAAAATTGTGTTTTTTAGATTACATATAGGGAAAATATTTGTCGTTTCTTTTACTTCCTCGTTGCCAATATTTATCTCCATTTAAAATTTGAAAAACAATTCTATTATATATATTTAAATGAAATAATCAAGTGTCAAGGCAATAAAAATAACGGGTGAATAATTAAATTGTGTGGAGTGAGGCAACACAGCATTAGATGAGCGATTAATTTAAAAGAAGGAACGAAAAATTTTTACGGGCAATCAAAAGGCAAACAATTAATAATATGAATCTCAACAAGATCAGAATATTTCCAAGCAAAATAATGACACAGATCTTTTCTTTTTTTTAGGGCCGAGAAGGGAAGTTGACGGATCAGAGAAAGAGATTAAACCAAAAAAGAGGCTATTCGAAAGGTCCGTCAACCAGAACCCAATGCGGCAAAACGCAGTTCTCCTATTAAAATATTCCACCGCGTTTCCGTTTAAGACGCGTTTTAACAGAATTATCTGCTCGTACTGCCACGATGAGTTCGACACTATGGCTTCACTCCGCGAACACATTAAGAGGGACCATACGAACGCGGATTTCAATAGCGCGTTCTACAAAGTCGTAGACGACCTAAAGGTCGATATTACCCTGTTCAAATGTACCCTCTGTTCTCAAGAAATACCCGACGTGGATGCGTTTATGGTGCACATTTCTCGTGATCATAGCGTTTCGGTAAATTTTGAGGTACCCTTCGGTGTGTTACCCTACCGTCAAGGACCAACCGGCCTCTGGATGTGTCTGGATTGCGATAAGACTTTTTCCGAGTTCTCGCAGGTCAACGGTCACCTGCGAAGCCACGTGAAGATATTCACGTGTGACAAATGCGGTGCGACCTTTCTGTCCGAGCACGGCCTCCGTCAGCACGAGCGCAACTTCAAATGCTACAAGGCGACGTACAAGCCGCGCTACGGCAAAGCGCTGAAGCATCGGAGTAATACGGAGATAATCCTCCAATGTTCCACCGCGTGTCCCTTTCGCACATGGGGCCAGAATTTCAACTGCGTCTTCTGCCGCGTGCAGTCCAACGACCCGAATGGTCTACGCACTCATATGGAGACCCGTCATTCCAATTTCGATGTGCAACAAGTGTTCAGTCGCAAACTGCGAAAGGAGTTTTTAAAAGTGGATATTAGTGACCTTCAATGCAAGCTCTGCTTCACCCGCATCGATACGCTGGACGAGTTGATGACACACTTAAAAAACGACCACAAACAACCGATCAATCTGGACGTGCAACCGGGAGTGCTACCTTTTAAATTGAACGATGGCTCATGCTGGCGTTGCGCCATCTGTCGAACCCAGTTCTCGGATTTTCTATCATTGAAGCGCCACACCGCTGAGCACTACCAGAATTTTGTTTGCGACACGTGCGGCGAGGGTTTTATAACGGAATCGGCGCTAATATCCCACGCTCGAGTCCCGCACGACAATAAATACAACTGCAGCCGATGCGTCGCCACTTTTACGACCCTCGAAGAGAGAACCATCCATATGAAGAGTCAACACACGACCCTACCCTACATGTGTGGTCACTGCAAAGACAAACCTAGATTTGGAACGTGGGAATTGCGCAAACGGCACCTAATGGAGTTTCATAACTGTAAGCCGGGCGCGGAGATGTACGAGTGTACAACGTGTCACATGACCTTTAAGACTCGATCACAGAAATATCACCATAACGTCAAAGCGCACAGGACGAAGAAGGAGTCTGAATACGGATTTCGGTGTAATCAATGCACCCGTACATTCGCCTCTAAGCTGTCATTGGACAAGCACTTTGCGAAGAAGCATTTTCCTTTGTTATAATGACGGAAATTCTATAGTTTTAAGGTTGTAAAATAGCTGATCAGATCTCATGAGCAATGCAGAGACATTTTTTGATTCAGAAAGTTTTTAGAAGAAATTTAACAGAGAACATTGTGGCTTTGAGTAAAGCCTTTTTCTTTAAAAGCTGAATTTTTACCTCGCAGGAAGTCTCGAATTAGGTATTTAAGTTTGTAATATAGACGGACCCTCTCCAACGTGTCACTCGAAATGCATTTATTTTAGAATAGATTTTGAGGATCTTTCTATGTGATTGGAATTTGTATTATCTGTATATATTTGTGGCAGGAATGTGTAAATTTGAGGTTTTAATAAATTAATGATAGTGATGAACGTAGTTTAATTTTTCGGTTCTTGTAATCAGAAGTTTAAAAATACAGCTCATGTCAGCAGTGTTAGGAAAAGCATTACTGAAATAAAAAAAAACATTTAAAAAGGTATCCAACATTGTCAATCCGATAATCAAAATTTACTTTAATACAAAAAAAATGTTCTAATTGTTTCAAACAATGGTCCACGTTTGACATTGAATATTTGATATCGTACCTAGAAAAGATCCAATATCATACATGATGACCTTTACACATCTATTTCTCTAGTATTACGCAAATCGTTTTAGGACGCTATTTTTGCAACTACCCTCGTAGCCTCTCTCTCTCTCTCTTCCTAGCTATGAATCCCACATGGTGGTGCGGTCAGCTCTCCTTATTTTTCTCCTCCAATTCGCTCTATCCCTGATGTCGGCTTCAGAAACCTGACATTCACTCATGTCCCTCAGCACTACATCTTTCCACCTCGTAGTATCGATACATATTTATATCGAGTTTACATATATACAAGTTTACAAGTTTGAGTTTTTTTTCCGCATGCAGGCACAAGCGCTGTACAGCCTTCTTGACGTTCTGTGAAAGAGATAGCGATTACAGTAACAAGCGAGAGGAATTTCACTCTTTCCTAAATTCGTTTGCGTTTTTAGAGGAAGATGCCTTCATTAAGTGACGGAACAAAGAATGTAAAGCGTGATGATGATACTTATTTAATTTCTTTTTCGTAGATACCCCTTATTGTCGTCGCTTATGATTCGCCGCAAAGTACTTGGTGTCGAAACCAAAGTATCGAGTAATCGAGTGTGTACTGGATTAACTAGTATTGGATTATTCGGATACTAACTCTGTCCTTGAGAGAAAGTAAAGTGGGTCAAACCGTAAAAGTTTTTTACACAGATTTTTTCGTATCTAGATCGTCTTTTTGATGCATATAAAACAACTGTAAGAACTGTGATTGTTTGACCTGTTTACTTTCGTTACTGCTCTATTGTAAAAATGACATCTCGTCTTAATATATATCTTTTTTACACTTGATTTCTATTAAATATCTAAGAACACTTTGATATGGTTTAAGAAAACGAAAACACATAAATTTGCGGCACGCGAAAGGTCTACATTTTTTGGAGTATTCGAGCTAGAAAATCTTTAATATTGTATACATATTGCAGCCAGGGCAGCTGTCTATATGGAAAATTTGGTTCTATACGTTGAAGATAATTAAAATTTTATTAAAATATGAGATTGGAAACACAGAAATTTAAAACACTAGCTAATTCACGGACAATGAATAAGAAAAATAAAATCTTCCCAATCAGCATACTTTATAGTGCTTATATTGATTGTGATTTAAATATCCTTTACTACAATGCAAGATTATATACAAAAGATCTTACCTCTAAGTGGATAGTGTCATTAAATAACTTTCTTAAACACTTCTGAAGTGTATTTCGAAACTTCACTAGAACTGAGGTTTGATTACATAGCGGTGTATGCACTATAGAAGCGCTCTCGGGAGTCTGACGGTTTGTTTTCCTTTTTAGAGCCCGCCGGACAAGCGGAGAACGGCCCTAAAAAGGACGAGGCGCAGGATATGAGTTCAGAGCAATCGTACCATGTGTGGGAGAAGCGAAGGATGTTAAAGAGCGCCCGCGCCGTCTCGAGGAGTGCAATGCGAAAGAATGCCGGCAACCTACTCGAGTGCTGGACCCTCTGCCCGTTCAAGTGGCGCCAGTGTCGCTTCAAATGCGCCTACTGCGGCGAGGGATTCGTGCAAGTGGACGAGCTAAGGGCCCACGTGAAGACTTGCGCGGATGAGCACTCCATTGACGATATATTCCACGGATTGAAAGAGACACCCCTAATTGCCGTAGACGTCACAGACGCAGTTTGTCGCTTCTGCTCTTGCCCGTTCCCAGGTGTGGGTGAGATGAAGCAGCACGCGGCACAGCACGGCTTTGAGTTCGACTGGAGTGTCAAAAACAGTATCATACCCTTCGCTCTGAGTCAAGACGCTTGGCGCTGTGCTATGTGCGACCAGATCTTTAGCATGTTCTTCGAATTGTACAAGCACATGAACGTACATTACGAGCGCTTCACTTGCTCCACCTGCGGCAAGGGGTACATGACGGCGGTTCGACTGAAGCGACATGCTGAAGGTCACGTGAAGGGCACCTTTCCCTGTGACCTCTGCGATGAGACATTCACCGTGCGGACGAAACGCTATCAGCACAAAGCTCAGGCCCACAGCAAAGGTCCCCGATACGCCTGCCCCCACTGCGCTATCCGCTTCGATCGATACGAGGACAGGGTGAAGCATTTGCGCGACGAGCACGAGGAATATGCCCCAATCAAGTGCGCCCACTGCGACCTGACCTTCGACAACACGGGTCGGCGTCGGGCCCACGTCTACTCAGTGCATATGCACACGAAATTCAAATGCACGCACTGCGAAGCCAGTTTCGGTACAAAGGCGCGCCTGAAGTGCCATATGATTAAGCATACAGGCGAGAAGAGGTTTACGTGCAAGATATGCGGCAGCAAGTTTCCCAGGAGTGCTGCATTAGCAACGCATATGCGCGGTCACGAAGCGCGCACGTGCAAGCTGTGCCGAGTCATGTTTCAGAGGCGAGCCGAGTTTGACTCTCACGTTTGTGACAAGCTCAAGATTGAGGTCGTGGTAGGTTGAGGAAAGGAAATTAAGTGGAAATGTTGCGTTATTTCATAGCGGGATGCCTTTACATCAGATATATCGCGGTGGTGACACGGCTGCCTAGGATCCTTTGCGATTAGGAAGACTATAATAATGCTCTGCCGGTATTAATTAGGGATAGGCTTGTTTCTTGTCTGCAATTTGTTCCGATAGGGTTTGATGCCCCGTGTTGTTATTGTGTATATTCGAAATTATGCACGCGTATATATAAGTTAGTTGCTTTCAACCACTTTATTAATGTTTTTTTCCATGATCCAAATGTAAATAATATGACTTTATGAAATTTTTATGTATTTATCTAAGATTATGCGATCATTCATCAAATGTGGTTAAAATGAAGTATTCGGTAGATTAGGTTTCCAAAATATTAAAAACTTTACTAGTATTCTTGAAGGCTAGCGTCACTTATTATCAGCTAAATATAACATCTAAAAATGTGTGTAAAAATAGACTTTCTCTCGGCGGTATAATATCCATCATTTAGAGCACATTAAATTTTGGATTTTATTACTTGCCTTGTTAGCTGAGAGTCCAGGTCATATTTAGCGCAATTTTTATGTATTCTGTCTATATAGTTTGTGAATATAGTTATATTCATGCTTTTAACATTGCCATGATAATGGCCATAGATACTTCATCGGAATTCTTTGATTGTCGTTCCGCTCGATTCTCATTTCTATAGCAATAATTAGCAATTGATCATTCGTCCTTATTTCAGTAGATAAATATCGTTAGGAAAAATATTTGCTAGCTAGCTCTGCCTAGGCATTTTTATTGAAGTGCTTGAGTATTCTGAACTAGGATCACTATTTTAACTTGTCTATTTATATGTCTTATTATAAGGCTCGACTTCATCACTTTCCGTTGTGAAGGGACACGTATTGAAAATAGATTAGTGACTTTCGCGTAACACTATATAAAATGTAGCCTAAGTTACTCCCAGTTACGTAAATTATCTATATATCTTGAAATTCCCGTCAAACAAAGAATGAAAATAGAGGAGGGGGGGGAGGGGGGGGGTGAAGACAAAGAGTATGGAGTCAGAAGACAGAGGGTTGAAATCAGAAGAGAGTGGGGGTGAAGTCTGTGCTGATAGAAGGGTGGGTGGGGTCTAAGAGAAGAGACGAAAAGAGATAGTAAAAATTGAATAATTTAGTAACCGAAAAAACCGAAAAATAGAATAAATTTAGAAACAAAAGGAGAAACATATAAAATCATAAAATACTGCATAAAAACACATGTTGTTTTTTAGTTGTCTTACATACTAAGCACTTCTTCATATAGGAAAGGAGTTATTCCTTGAGTAAAATATTCTTGATCAGACACTTTTTTAGAATTGGGTATCACTTCGACAACAGCTACAATTTGCCGGGGTTATTACTCGTATAGCTCGAATTAGTCACCATTTACAGTCACTTGAAAATCACGAAAATATAAACACATACTATATAAAATTTGCCAGTTATGGGATTTGAAAGTGCCTCGGCGTATAAGTAGGACCGGACGTAAAATCGGACTATGTCTCGTTATAGATTATAGTTACTTCTTTCCGTTGCTTAGGCAAATGTTATACATAAACAGTTTTGCAGGTTTTATAGTGTTTAAATAATTTAAAATTATTACCTCTTCTAGAATTTACCCTTTCCAAAGTCCTATCTCTCCCGTAGCCATGGACTTTGGAAAGGGCTCGAATCGTCGGGTACAATTTTGAATACTTGTAATAAAATCCGTAAAACTGTGTATTTTATCACATTAGATACTCGTAATATATATTGAATTTTCACACGTATAATGCGTGTCGTGACGTGCACCCATTTTCCAAAATAAATAATGAAATAATGTGAGAATAGTTTTAAATTATGTATGACATTATTGTTTTAAAATCAGGCGAAATCTACACTTTATTAAATTAAAATAATATTACGAATGACTTCTCGTTTCATTTGAACTGTGATTATGACTTTTTGTATTGCTAAAAATATGATGGGTTCAACTGTAGTTAAATAAGATACAGTATTATAGATACTATAGTAACCTGTAGCTACGTATTATGCCGTTATTAACTACTAAATTGTAGCACAGTGATTGACATTTCAGTCAATATTCATCGGTAATAAAGGTAGTTTAAGGCTTCTTTGTATTCTTTGGGTTGAATGGTTTTAACAATTTAATTTCTTATATGGATCCGATTTATATTGAAGAAGGTCGCCATACTAGGAGTCAAGTACCTCCTTGTATGCCAAAGCGTGGAATTTTAATTTGGCAGTTTGCTTTTTATAATCTTTAATTTTTTTTATTTAAATTAATCATGTTTCTTTAAGTATCCGAGACAATTGTATTGCTACGTCTTTTAATTTTATATTGATGCTCATAGTACTACAATGATTAAACTCGCACATTTCTCTTTAACAATATTTTGTCTGATCATTAATTATAACGCTATTTTGAAAACTCAACTGCTTGATTTATTTGTTGATTATACCGCGGGAGCTTTCAACAACACCGCAAGCTACGAGGCTATAACAAAAATATTTGAAACCGCAATGAAGCGACCGATGTTAACACCAAATTTTAAAAACAATTATCCTTATTCATCTAATATTAATACAAGATCTTTTCATCAATGTCAAAGCCAAAAACGTTATGTTTCAATAAAGTGACACTTGTAAACTTGAAAATTTACTTCCGTCTCGCGTTGTTAAATTTTGATAAAGGCAAGAAAAGATTTTTGTATGTACTGGTATAATGATGTATCTCAAGATAATACAAAAAACAACGAGTATTAACTGAAGTGATCAATATCTAATCGCTTATTAAAAAATCCTTGTCAGTTCTTTTTATTGTACTTTAAATATGCGGCGCAAGCAAGCGCGTTTGCACCAACCTCAAATGCACTTTTCTATTTTTAGGAAGTCATGGACTAATTGAAACGGAAAGTCTCGTAAATGCACTGAAAGATGAGATGCAAATGCAGTGCACCGAGAAAGAGGAAAGAGAGAAACAACGCTATGTAAGAAGCGCCCGTGCGGAGACTCGTATAGCGACCAAGAGAAATGCGAGCACCTTACTGGAGTGCTGGTCTCTTTGCCCGTTCAGGTGGCAACGTAATAGATTCAAGTGCGCCTATTGCGAAGAAGTCTTCTTCCAGTGTGTGGATCTACGTGACCATGTTGCCCAGTGTTCCTTGAAGCATACCATAAAAGACATCTATAGCAAATTTAAGGAGATGTCGCTCATTAATGTCGATGTGACCGAGGCGTCGTGTCGTCTATGTGGCTGCCCCTACACCAGTGTGAGCCACATGCGTCAGCACACAACGCAACATGGCTACGAGTTGGACACGACGCGACCAGACGGGATACTGCCGTTCAGTTTAGACAAAGAGTGCTGGCGCTGCCTTATATGCGCCGAGGACTTTAACAATTTTCTGAAGCTGTACGAGCATATGAACGTCCACTATCAGCACCATATCTGTCCGACCTGCGGAAAGGGTTACATGACGGCGACTCGCTTACGAAAGCACTCTGAAGTCCACGTCACAGGCACCTTCCCATGTAATAAGTGCGGCAGGTCGTTCTCCGCACGCGCCGCCCGCGACCACCACAAAGCGCGCGCTCATGCGAAGGGCCCCCGTTACGAATGTCCCCACTGTAGCCTTCGCTTCAAGGGTTACTACGAGCGCATGAGCCACATGGACAAAGTACACAGAATAAGCCCTATCACATACCGCTGCGGTGTCTGCGATATGACGTTCAAAACGAGCGGTAAACGAGCCAGTCACATGCGAACCGTCCATCTTCCTAGGCCGCGGAGCCACGCCTGCCCCAGATGTGACTGGTTGTTTCGAACTGGATACGAGTTGAAGCGTCATATGGTCAGGCACACAGGAGAAAGGCGGTTTGTTTGTGTCGCATGCGGTAAGACATACCCGAGGAGTAGAGCACTTCGAGCTCACCAGCGGACACACGAGGATCTGGTTTGCAAATGGTGTGGTGTGATCTTCAAGCAGCGGGCGCAGATGCTAGCGCACGCTAGGCTGCAACACCCTGGTCTCGCGGAGATGTGCCATGGAGCGGAGAAAGTTGCCTGTTGATTCTTAAAGGTCATCTGAAGGGCAGAAGGTCATTTGACAGCAGCTTAAGCTGCTTCTAGACACTTTGTGACCATGCGTTATTTCTATTCCGAGGCCGAATTCGATGTTACGAGGGCGGCACTAAAAATTTCGGGAATCAAGAAAATGTCACAGTGTATTTATTGCTTTTCGGAGTAATCTCCGCGAAATTTGACACATTTTTTCATACGATGGAAGCAATCATTGAAGCAACCATTCCATTCTTACGTTTCGGTCTCCAAAATGGCCGTTTTGTAGGCGTTCACAGCTTCGTCAGGTGATGAAAACCTCTGACCACGCAATTTATTCTTTATTTTAGGGAAAGTATAGAAACCATTAGGGGCTATACGGGGATGGACTAATAATTATATGTTTTCTTGCTCTGAAAACTGTTTTGTTCGATGCGCGGGGAGAGAACTCTCATTTTCGTGATGGAGGATGAAGCAGCGGTTGCAGTTCTATTTACGGAGTTCAGAAACGACCTGTGGCAAACAAATTTTAGCATACCATGCTCAAGAGGAACAGTCGCAATTTGGCCGGTTTTAGAGACAAACGTGACCATTCTTTTGCAGACTCTCCGTGGACGAATTTATGTCGGCTTTAATTCATTTTCGAACACCCAAACTCGTGACTGGTTTTGTTTCGGATTCGTACGCGTATATCCAGAATTTGTCACCCGTATATGATGTTATATACAGCATTTGAGGATCCTGCGTGGAATCTTTCAAGGGGTCTGACGCACCAAGTAACGCGAGCCGCTTTACGATTCTTAACGACTAAAAAACTTTGACAAGATCTTGTGACAAGACCGAGAATCTTTTTTTTTTTAAATAAATGGTATTCGATTTTTAAAACTAAGGAGTTTGCAATTAAATAGATTTTAATATGACAGGAATAGTAAAAATATTCCATTCCCGATACTTTTAGTGCAGCCCTCGTAGGTTCTTGCTGTTTATTTTTTTAGCTCAATTACGCCTGATGTTAGAAAATGTGTTATTACTGTAAGTGAAATATTGAATTTCAATAGGATATCTCTTAGTGCTAAAACTACCTTATCCATTGCGTTTATATAAAATATCTTTTAAGGAAACGACTATATTGTATATAAAAATAAATGACGCGACTTTATCTATATTCGATTGTTTTTTTTCTTTATATATTTTTTTGATGATAAAAATGAAACCGACTGAAAATTTATTCTTACAAAATCTATTGAAACATAACTTTAAGCATTTAATTCTGCATTGTTCCGTGATATACTGATAAGGTTTATATAAATTATATCTTACAGAAATCAGACCATGTCAGGTTTAGTAATACGTTTATATGTAGTATAAGAGAAACATGTCTAAATAAGCTTCGACCTTATAATCGGAATGGATATGTTATAAAACTTTAAACTATTTTTGCAGAAACATAAATAAATTTAGCCTCATATCTGTCTTAATACGACCGAGCGCAGAATTCATTCTACCGCCACAAATTTTTACCCCCTTGCTCCTGGAGACTGGCAACTTTGTTGGGCTATCGCCAAGTAACATGGAACCGTTCTGTTTTTTAGGTTCCGCTAACGCGGACTCGGTGGCACAAGTAACAAGTGCGCGCGTTAGGAGGTTGAAAGAAAACGTGAGCGATCGCCAAATGCGGCGACGCCGGCGCGCCAACAACCAGCTGTCCGAAGAGTCTGAGCGGCGACTCGCTAAAACCATGATGAGAAGGAATGCCCTGACCCTCCTAGAGAGTTCCACCGCATGGGCCTTCCGATGGTTCCATACGTTTTGTCCAAATGTCCAAGGCATTCGGCAACACTCGATTGAGCACACCGACAAATTGGACGTGTTCAGAACTCGAGTTCGAAACACGTTCCCCTTGCGAGTTGACGACGCGGACTTGGAGTGTACTGCGTGCGGTGAGAAATGTGCAAATGTGGAAAAGCTAAAAAACCACTTGTCCACGTTTCACGCAAAAGTCTTTAGCCCTGATTGCGGCGATGGTTTAGTTCCGTTCGTTTTAAAAGGGACAGGTTTCAATTGCATCATTTGCAGTGCGCCCTTTGAGAGTTTTCTCGGACTTCATGTTCACATGAACAGTCATTATCAACGCTGCGTCTGTCCCGTCTGCGGCAAAGGTTTCTCGGGCCTTCATAAGTTGCGCGCCCATCAAAAGTGCCACGAGGTTGGCGAATTCTCCTGTTTCAAATGTGGTGGTACCTTTACGGACAGGCTGGCCAGAAATCGACACATCATAAGCCACGGAACGCCGCATAGACGCTACCGTTGTCCCATATGCGAGGAGCAGTTCGACTCTTATCATTCGCGTTTGCGCCATTTAGACAGGGTGCACGATCAGCGCGCCGAATACAAGTGCCGCTTATGCCCTTCGGTGTTTGGAAGCGGTGCCTTGAGAAATTCCCACGAAAGGGTCGTTCATTGCACAAAAAATAACTGCACGTGAAACAATACGGATTGAAGCAGATTATAGTGCAAATACATAATTTTTTTCAAAATCCACGCCTTTCTTTTCTATAAAATCATTATCATCTGTTTAGTAAAGCTTAGTATAGCTTGATAAATGTTTTTTTTATTTAACGATACTAAAATTAAGAAGAAAAAGATACTATTGGGGATGTTCACACGTTGGTCAACCAATTATTAGCTCTGTCGAATCAATTATAAGAACCGTTAAAACAATTTGTTTTAAATCAATCGTTTTTATATTAACAATCCGAACCTTGTCCTAAACAATAAGACGTTTATGTAACATATATATTCTAAATTATCTCCCGACCTCCACTTGAACGAAGGTAAAAATGGGCGGCGCTCTGACGGTGAATTTTCTTTTTTTTTTAGGGACCACGGATAATGATAACGGTGATACGTGGAAACCGAGGCGGAGTTTTAACGATCACAGGGATAACGCGATGATTATCTTTGAGTGTTCGAACGCGTGCCCCTTTCGTTTGAATCGGAGCGAGTTCACGTGCGCCGTTTGCTCTACCACGTTCGTGGACTTTACCGGTGTGAGGGAGCACACTGAAAGCCATCCTGACAAGCTCGAGGCTATAAGTTCGTATCGGATTCTCGAAAATATCAAAGCGGATATCGCAGAGCTGCAATGCAATCTGTGTTTGCTCCATTTTAACAATCTAGAAGATCTTGCGGATCACTTAGTGACTGTGCACGACAGGCCCCTGATTAAAAAATGGGGTCTCGGTATCACTCCGTTTCTTCTAGGCGGTGGCGTGTATGTCTGTTCGCTCTGTGGCGAGCGTTTCGACCTTTTTACAAATCTCAATACCCATATGAACCAACATTCTAAGAACACTGTGTGTTTTATATGCGGCAAAGCATTCGCCACCGCGCAACGTCTCACGCAACACTTGGTTATCCACAATGATACCGAAGGCGGCTACGTTTGCCCCAAATGCGGTGTCACCTTTCCCAATCGAAGGCTAAAGATCAATCACGTCACAAAAGTGCACGGACCAAAGCTTAGGTACAGGTGTCCATATTGCAAGGAGAAGTTTAAAGAGTACCGCGAAAGGACAATGCATCTAAACAAAGTGCACGGCAGGGTGGTACAGTATCCGTGCCACTTGTGCAGCGCTGTCTTCCCAATGTGCTACCGGAGGACTAAACACATCCGACAGGTACACGAAAATATTAAACCGTTCAAATGCGGGCATTGCCCGTACAAGTCGTCCACCGCAGCAACGTTACACAGCCACATGGTCAAGCACATCGGCATAAGGAAGTATGAGTGCGACATCTGCAAAAAGTCGTACTGCCGCATGAAAACCTTACGCGAGCACATGCGCATACACAACAATGACAAGCGATTCGCCTGCGAGCATTGCGGCGCGACGTTCGTGCAAAAGTGTAGTTTAAAGAGCCACACGCGTAACCACCACTCCAACGCGACCACACACCAAAACCAAAAAGAACTAGAACTCCACTCACTCTGAAGTCCACGTCACAGGCACCTTCCCATGTAATAAGTGCGGCAGGTCGTTCTCCGCACGCGCCGCCCGCGACCACCACAAAGCGCGCGCTCATGCGAAGGGCCCCCGTTACGAATGTCCCCATTGTAGCCTTCGCTTCAAGGGTTACTACGTGCGCATGAGCCACATGGACAAAGTACACAGAATAAGCCCTATCACATACCGCTGCGGTGGCTGCGATATGACGTTCAAAACGAGCGGTAAACGAGCCAGTCACATGCGAACCGTCCATCTTCCTAGGCCGCGGAGCCACGCCTGCCCCAGATGTGACTGGTTGTTCCGAACTGGATACGAGTTGAAGCGTCATATGGTCAGGCACACAGGAGAAAGGCGGTTTGTTTGTGTCGCATGCGGTAAGACATACCCGAGGAGTAGAGCACTTCGAGCCCACCAGCGGACACACGAGGATCTGGTTTGCAAATGGTGTGGTGTGATCTTCAAGCAGCGGGCGCAGATGCTAGCGCACGCTAGGCTGCAACACCCTGGTCTCGCGGAGATGTGTCATGGAGACGAGAAAGTCGCCTGTTGATTCTTAAAGGTCATCTGACAGCAGCTTAAGCTGCTTCTAGACACTTTGTGACCATGCGTTTCTTCTATTCCGAGGCCGAATTCGATGTTACAAGGGCGGCACTAAAAAATTCGGGGATCAAGAAAATGACACAGTGTATTTATTGCTTTTCGAAGTAATCTCCGCGAAATTTGACACATTTTTTCATACGATGGAAGCAATCATTGAAGTAACCATTCCATTCGGAAGTTTCGGTCTCCAAAACTGCCGTTTTGTAGGCGTCCACAGCTTCTTCAGGTGATGAAAACCTCTGACCACGCAATTTATTCTTTATTTAAGGGAAAGTATAGAAACCATTAGGGGCTATACAGGGGATGGACTAATAATTCTATGTTTTCTTGCTCTAAAAACTGTTTCGTTCTATGCGCGGGGAGAGAACTCTCATTGTTGTGATGGAGGATGATGCAGCTGTTGCAGTTAGTGACGTACCAAGTAACGCTAGCCGCTTTTTGCTTTTCACAGATAATGCGGTATCCATCGGTAAAATATTTTTTTAAAACCTAATTGTTTATGCAAGATTATTTGTATTTGAGTCATGCCAATGTCTAAAGTTGCCTGAATTTCGCGGTATGTCACATGTCGATCTTCCCCAATCAGCTTACGCACAGCATTAACGTTTTCTCGTGTGACTGCAGTTTTTGGACGAACTTGACGAGGATCATCACTGAGATTGACACGTCCACGTTCAAATTCAGCAAACCAGCGATAAATTGTGGTTTTGGATGGGGCTTCATCACTAAATGCAGAAATCATCCGGTCAACAAACTGTTTTTGTGTTAAACCATTTCAAAAGTCATAATAAATCATTGGTCTTAAATTTTCTCGAGTCAATTTCAGTTACGTTTCTTGTGACAAGAAAGAGAATCTTCTTTTTTTTTAAATAAACGGTATTCGATTTTTTAAACCAAGGAGTTTGCAATTTAATAGATTTTAATATGACAGGAATAGTGAAAATATTCCATTCCCGATACTTTTAGTAAAGCCCTCGTAGGTTCTGACCGTTTATTTTTTAGCTCAATTATGCCTGATGTTAGAAAATGTGTTATTACTGTAATGAAAATGTGTATACACTGTAAGTGAAATAGTGAATTTCAACAGGAAATCTCTTAGTGCTTAAACTTATCCATTGCGTTTATATAAAATATCTTTTAAGAAAACGACTATATTGCATATAAAAATAAATGAAGCGACCATATCTATATTCGATTGTTTTTTTCTTTATATATTTTAACGATGATAAAAATGAAGACGACTGAAAATTTATTCTTTCAAAATCTATTGAAACATAACTTTCAAGCATTTAATTCTACATTGTTCCGTGATATACTGCATAAGGTTTATATAAAATTATATCTTTACAGAAATCAGACCATGTCAGGTTTAGTAATACGTTTATATGTAGTACATTTAAGCAAAACAACTTTAAATTGAAATCAAAACCGTAAGAGAAACATGTGCCTAAATAAGCTTTGACCTTATAATCGGAATGGATATGTTATAAAACTTTAAACTATTTTTGCAGAAACATAATTAAAATGCTAAGCATTAAAAATAAATTTAATCTCATATCTGTCTTAATACGACCGAGCGCAGAATTCATTCTACCGCCACAAATTTCTACCCCCTTGTTCCTGGAGACTGGCAACTTTGTTAGACTATCGCCAAGTAACATGGAACCGTTCTGTTTTTTAGGTTCCGCTAACGCGGACTCGGTGACACAAGTAACAAGTGCGCGCGTTAGGAGGTTGAAAGAAAACGTGAGCGATCGCCAAATGCGGCGACGCCGGCGCGCCAACAACCAGCTGTCCGAAGAGTCTGAGCGGCGACTCGCTAAAACCATGATGAGAAGGAATGCCCTGACCCTCCTAGAGAGTTCCACCGCATGGGCCTTCCGATGGTTCCACAGCGCGTTTTACTGCTCGTACTGCGACGCAAAGTTCATCGATCCGGGCCCTTTACGTGAACACGTGACCGCAACACACCTAACTGACTCGCCAACTAATCGCGTCTTCTCAAAACTCACTGAGAACAACATGCTAAAAGTGGACATCACAGATTTATGTTGTAGACTATGCGGTGCTGGATGCCTGACTCTGGACCGTCTTAAAGATCACTTGACCGCCACTCATAGGATTAATTTTAGCAGGGAACACAGCGACGGTGTTCTGCCGTTCAAACTAGAGCAGAACGGTTTCCATTGTCAATTATGTTTCGAGTATTTCCCTACTTTTGCAAAAATAAACGAACATATGAACGCCCACTATCAGAATTACATTTGCGACGCTTGTGGTAAGGCGTTTGTATCCAAGTCGAGGTTCAGGTCGCACGTGCAGTCTCACGAGATTGGCAATTTTCCATGTGGTATATGCGACGAGGTATTGCAAACGAGGGCGGCGCGAATGTGCCATAGACTCAAGGCCCACAGAAAAGGTGTGCGCTACACCTGCCCTCGGTGCCCTGAAGTATTTACTACTTATTATGCACGCGCGAAACATTTGGTGGACGGGCATGCACAAAAGAGACGCGATTACGACTGCACCGCCTGCGGAAAAAAATTTGAAACCAGCTGCAAACGTGCAGCGCACTTCCGATCAGCTCACAAACCTTTAGAGTCGCGCTTTGAGTGCTTGCACTGTCCTTGGAGTTTTGTCAGCAAATCGAAATTGAAACGTCATTTAGTTGAACACGTCCAGCGAGCGGATGTCGATGGTCGCGATGAATATAAACGTGATCTTTGTTATTTTTAGGTGCAGTCGCAACGTCTGCATCCAATACGCACGAAGACAGGATCAAAGTTAAATGGAGAAGGATGCAGCGGTTGAAGGGTGACAAAGGTAACGCAGCTATCGTTCTCGGGAACTCCAACGCGGTTGCGTTTAGATGGCAGCGCGGCAGATTTATGTGCGCCTATTGTCCATACGTTTGTCCAAATGTCCAAGGCATTCGGCAACACTCGATTGAGCACACCGATAAATTGGACGTGTTTAGAACTCGAGTTCGAAACACGTTCCCCTTGCGAGTTGACGTCGCGGACTTGGAGTGTACTGCGTGCGGTGAGAAATGTGCAAATGTGGAAAAGCTAAAAAACCACTTGTCTACGTTTCACGCAAAAGTCTTTAGCCCTGATTGCGGTGATGGTTTAGTTCCGTTCGTATTGAAAGGGACAGGTTTCAGTTGCATCATTTGCAGTGCGCCCTTTGAGAGTTTTCTCGGACTTCATGTTCACATGAACAGTCATTATCAACGCTGCGTCTGTCCCGTCTGCGGCAAAGGTTTCTCGGGCCTTCATAAGTTGCGCGCCCATCAAAAGTGCCACGAGGTTGGCGAATTCTCCTGTTTCAAATGTGGTGGTACCTTTACGGACAGGCTGGCCAGAAATCGACACATCATAAGCCACGGAACGCCGCATAGACGCTACCGTTGTCCCATATGCGAGGAGCATTTCAACTCTTATCATTCGCGTTTGCGCCATTTAGACCGGGTGCACGATCAGCGGGCCGAGTACAAGTGCCGCTTATGCCCTTCGGTGTTTGGAAGCGGTGCCTTGAGAAATTCCCACGAAAGGGTCGTTCATTGCACAAAAAATAACTGCACGTGAAACAATACGGATTGAAGCAGATTATTTCGTTGTGGCTGTTTTCAAAATTAAATTATAGGCAAATACATATTTTTTTTTCAAAAGCCACGCCTTTCTTTTCTATAAAATCATTATCATCTGTTTAGTAAAGCTTAGTATAGCTTGATAAATGTTTTTTGAAGTTATACTTCTTTAGGCGCGTTATCAAAAAATGATAAGAGTGAAATTTTAAGATGCGCGCGCACCTGTGACACAAAATTAACAGTTTATAATGAAAACGGTGAAATGGACCTTATTACATAGTGATAAGGTTGATTTTTGTGTAGTGATAATGGAGTTGTCGTTTATTATTTGCGATAGTTGTTGCATAATGTGCTCTATGAGTTAGGATTAAGGTTCGTTTTTGGTATATATATATATATATTAATAATATAATATTTTATATTATTTAAATTTATATTAAATATATTATTATATAAATATATTAATTTTTGTAATGATGTTTATTCAACTTGATATAATGGTAATATTTTTATTCATTTAATATATCAACATTGTGATTTATCTATGTAATACGTTTTAGATAAGCACCATCTAGTCACACATAATCAAAGCTTCTGATTTATAGTACCGCTGAACAAGTAAGCCAACATCTCTTAGGAATTCTACATTTGTAAGCAACAGATGGCGCTGAACTACCAGTTATATGATATATCAAAGTACGTCTTGTGAATCCATAAATTCTTAATCGAATTGTTTATGATTAGGTCTTGTAAATCTATCATTTTTAAATATCTTAATTATTTTTGATTGATATTACTTACTATTTGTGAATATTAGTGAAAAAAATTGTGCTTATATACTTTTTCAAGTGCTCCAATATAATTGAGGTTAACTATCCGTATGTATTATTTATTGTATTGTAATTAATTATTTGCATGCAATTAAAAACTATTTTTTAATGATGCCAAAGAAGTATAACTTCTCACGCGCGTACATAAGTACACGCACCCATTTTTTTATTATTTAGAAATACTAAGATTAAGAAGAAAAAGATACTATTTGGCATGTTCACACGTTGATCAATCAATTATTAGCTCTGTCGAATCAATTATAAGAACCGTTAAAACAATTTGTTTTAAATCAAATGTTTTCATATTAATAATCCGAACCTTGTCCTAAACAATGAGACGTTTATGTTACATGTATATTCTAAATTATCTCCTCGTCCACATGAACGAAGGTAAAAATGGGCGGCGCTCTGACGGTGAATTTTCTTTTTTTTTAGGGACCACGGATAATGATAACGGTGATACGTGGAAACCGAGGCGGAAATTTAACGATCACAGGGATAACGCGATAATTATCTTTGAGTGTTCGAACGCGTGCCCCTTTCGTTTGAGTCGGGGCGAGTTCACGTGCGCCGTTTGCTCTACCACGTTCGCGGACTTTACCGGTGTGAGGGAGCACACTGAAAGCCATCCTAACAAGCTCGAGGCTATACGTTCGTATCGGATTCTCGAAAATATCAAAGCGGATATCGCAGAGCTGCAATGCAATCTGTGCTTGCTCCATTTTAACAATCTGGAGGATCTCGCGGATCACTTGGTGACTGTGCACGACAGGCCCCTGATTAAAGAATGGGGTCTCGGTATCACTCCGTTTCTTCTAGGCGGTGGCGCGTATGTCTGTTCGCACTGCGGCGAGCGTTTCGACCTGTTCACAAGTCTCAATACCCATATAAACCAACATTCTAAGAACATTGTGTGTTTTACATGCGGGAAAGCATTCGCCAACGAGCAACGTCTCACGCAACACTTGGTTATGCACAACGATACCGAGGGCGGCTCCGTTTGCCCCAAATGCGGTGTCACCTTTGCCAGTCGAAGGCTAAAGAACAGTCACGTCAGAAGAGTGCACGGACCAGAGCTTAGGTACAGGTGTCCATATTGCAATGAGAAGTTTAAACACTACCGCGAAAGGACAAAGCATTTAAACAAAGTGCACGGCAGGGTGGTACAGTATCCGTGCCACTTGTGCAGCGCTGTCTTCTCAATATTCTACCGGAGGACTAGACACATCCGACAGGTACACGAAAATATTAAACCGTTCAAATGCGGGCATTGCCCGTACAAGTCGTCCACCACGGCAGACTTACACAGCCACATGGTCAAGCACAGCGGCACAAGGAGGTATGAGTGCGAAATCTGCAAAAAGTTGTACTGCCGCATGAAAACCTTACGCGAGCACATGCGCATACACAACAGTGACAAGCGATTCGCCTGCGAGCACTGCGACGCGACGTACGTGCAGGAGAGTAGTTTAAAGAGCCACACGCGTAACCACCACTCCAACGCAACCACACACCAAAAGCAAAAAGAACTAGAACCTATTGTATACCAATAAATCTTAATAAGTGACATTTATTTCTATAACCTAACACATAATAGATATATATAGTTATCATTATCGTCGTAAATCTGAATGTCGAGGCTGAAGAAAGTGGTTCAAATCGGTTCCTTTCTTATTTTTAGGAAGAAAATCTGAAGAGATACATGTTAAGACTGAAGTCGGCTCCGACACGGAGAGTGTGGTCGCGCTGTCGGGTGCGGTCGCGGTGCGCGACGCGGGCAACGAGAGACGGGCCGCTTTCCGGGATAATATTAGCATTATTATGGAGACGTGTACCGCTTGCCCGTTCAAATACAGGAAAGGGGCGTACCTCTGCTTCTTCTGTAAGACCTCGTTTATGGAGCCGGAAAGGCTGCGCGAGCACACCCGCTTACAGCACGGCGATGTAATGCAGCTGAAACCACGAAAGTACGAGCCGCTTAAAATGGACTTTGCGTTAGCGGCGTGCAAACTATGTGGAGTGTCCGTCAGCGATTACGAAACTCTAAAGGCACATCTAAACGAACACGGGAAGCCGTTGGACTGCACATACGGCGACAGCGTTCTACCGTACAGCCTCACTAGGGAGTCGCACCAATGCCAGATCTGCGGTGGCCGTTACGAGACCTTCCTGACCCTGCACAAGCATATGAACGAGCACTACGAGCGTTTCATATGCGAGACGTGCGGCAAACGGTTTGCGACTTCCCAACGGATGGTCAATCACGCACGGACTCACGAACGTGGTGCGTTCCCCTGCAAACGATGCGGAGATACATTACCGTCCCACGCGTCATTATACGCCCACGTGGCGAGAGTGCACCGCTCAAACAAGCGCTACAAGTGCCCCGTCTGCGACGAGAAGTTCGCCTCGTACAAGCACCGTCTGAAACACCTAGCGGCGCATGGAGTACGAACTGCCCTATTCCCCTGTCCGTCCTGCCCTCGGGTGTTTGACTTGTGTAGCAGACGCACCGCCCACGTGCGCTTCCAGCATTTACAGGAGCGTAATCATTCCTGCCCGCTGTGCTACATGAAGTTCTTCACGCGATACGAGCTCAGGGAGCACTCGGTCAAACACGGCGGCGAAAGGATATACCAGTGTGACGTGTGCAAGAAATCGTACGCGCGTCTCAAGACCCTGCGAGAGCATATGCGGATACATAATAACGATAGGCGCTTCTCGTGTCAGGTGTGCGGCCAGGCGTTCGTTCAGAACTGTAGTCTGAAACAACATCTGAGGGTACATCATCCGACTCAGGGGAAGAGCGGTGCGTTTTAAAGGTTACGGCGAAATAAATTGCGTGTGTTGGATCTCTTAAGGTTTGTTTCTTGAAAGCGTGGATAGAAGTGGACTGTGTAAATGTTTAAATTATGCTCTCCTTTAACTTAATTGGATACTCGATGTTGATTTATAGACTAAAAGAAATGTGTTAGTTGTAGTAAACATATTCTCCTTCGTATCAAGTCAAGTGAATACTTTTAAGTGCACATAATCCCTCGTCCTCAAGTGGACTTCAATTATGTATAGTGGAAAATTTTCTAATGAATTTGTGACTTCGTTATTTGGTCGAACGCTGGCTTCACTGCATTGTATAGTAATCGTATTATTTGTTAAGTGTATGTGAATGTTAGATTCAATTAAATAATTATTCAATCGCCTAAAATTTTAATTTAATACTCGAATCAAATACGCAGACTGTAATAAAAAGTACTGAGAGTAAATAATGTTTGATCATGCCTGATGACATTATCATTATCTTTCTCCTCTTTAGTGGTAGATTATTATTTTACAAATAAACGTCTGCCAATAGCCTGCGTCAGTTCACCGCTGGACTTAGGCCTCCTCTAATGCATGTCACCGCTTTGCGAACGAGATATGAGATGTTACGTCTCGCTTATCCAGTAATTACGAACAGTAAAAGGGTGGCCCTTCAAACCGGCAGACAGTTGCTTACACAATACTGATACTGGATGAATACAAGACGGTCGCACTAGGACATTAAGCTCTACGTTCTTGTAAAACGAACTATAATAAGAGTTCATTATTCTTTTTTTACGACTTCTCAAAAGAAGTAGGTACAAACTTCGGAGCATATGATTTTTTTTAAATATATATGTTACCTTATTGCTCCGATGTGGAATGTATATGTTATCCCAGCATTTACCGCACCGTCCTTTCTGCGAATGTCAGAGTTACCGATAAGGCCCACCGGATTGGTAAACTGAAGCCGCAGAACTGACGACCGCTGGAGTGGAGACTCGAGGCTCGGCAAGCGTAGTGTGGGACGCCCTGAGGCAAGATGGAGTGACGACATTGGCACGACATTACACATACTTAACAAAAATTAAAAGTACATACACTTTTTATTGTAGCAATGTAAATTGTGATACAATATGTTGTATGTATATGATAATTGTGATTCATTAGTTCATTGTTGTACATTCAAATGATTTCCTCAGTGAAAAATATGAAAATCTTTTTTAGCGTCTTAAGCTCGCCGCGTGTAGTAATGCGTTATTCCAATTCTTTAAGTGTAAGCAACGTAACAATATCTACTCATCACTAAGTTTAGAGCGATGATAATAAGACCCAGGCCATATCGTGGCCGTCTTATTTTAAAAAGTCGCTATGTATTACAAATATTTCGAGTTTTACCCGAAAGGTATGACTGATAAGCATAAATTTAAAAATTGGTGCCTGATAAAAATCACCTTGAGAAGTTCTTTTGTCATATTTACATTACATATAGTTAGTGACATGATAAACAACCCCAATAAGTATCGATAATTTAAAAACGAATATGATATCTATAAATTACACTACAGCTAGCGCTAAAATCATCGAACACTATAAAAAAACGCATAGTTAAAGAAGAAGAGGATTTTACCGAGAAAACATGGTGCTTGAGTCGCGTTTCAAATAGCAAGCTCGCTGTATACTCATAAAGTTAACCCTTAAGAATTGCATGCCATGTACAATATGGTGGCGCTCATGCTCCTATGTTTTCTCGTTTATAGGTTGTGATAAAGCGTGGAACGAGGACGAAAACATATCAGCCGAGAATGCAAATCATCAAGGCGTGAAGATCGAAACTGGTCTATTAAACGACAATGATGCTATTGCCGCTCGCAGGAGAAACGCTACGTTGATCCTGGAATGTTCAAAGATAAGCCCGTTCAGGTGGACGAAGAACCTGTACATCTGTTTCTACTGTGACCAGCAGTTCACCGACCCGGCGGCTCTTAGGGACCATAACTCTCTCGACCACGCTACGACGTCTGCCGCGCAGATAAAATACGAGCTATCAAAGCAAAAGAAGCACGAACTTGTAAAGGCGGATGTAACCGACGCGGGCTGCAAACTATGCAGCGAGAGCTACCGTGACATTTCAACTCTCAAATCTCATTTGTTGCACGCACACGGGAAGAGTATCGAAACAGGTTCCTGTGATGGTTTGCTACCATTCAAGCTTAGCCGTGACAGTTTCGAGTGCGCCATTTGTAATCAGCTTCACGATGAGTTCAAATCTCTCAATCACCACATGAACGTGCACTTCCAACACTTTATATGCGAGCAATGCGGTGCCGGCTTCATAACGCCCGACCGTCTCCGCACCCATTCGCAGTCACACGGCACCGGTTCGCATCAGTGCGAGGGCTGTGACAAGGTGTTCCGTTCGACAGTCGCCAAGAACGAGCACTACGCGACGGTGCACAAGAGGGTCAAACGTCACCGGTGCCCGCACTGCGCCGAGGCCTTCCGTAACTACTTCCAGCGAAACAAACACGTCGCCTCCGCCCACGGACTTAAGCTGAAAGAGTTCAAATGTACTCTGTGTCCAAAAGTGTTCACTTTGAGCGGGAAACTGGGTGTACACGTTAGGACTGTGCATCTAAAGTTGAAGCGACATGCGTGCGAAGTGTGCGAATGGAAATTCTACTCTAGATCGGAGCTTAGAGAGCACATGGTCAGACATGGCGGCGAGAGAAAGTTCCAGTGTAGTGTTTGCAGGAAATCCTATGCCAGGAAGTACACTCTACGGGAGCATATGAGAATACACGAGAACGATAGACGATTCGTGTGCCAGGAGTGTGGGAGATCGTTTGTCCAGAACTGCAGTTTGAAGCATCATGCAAGGGTTCACCACCCGTCTGTGTTGTAGCTTCTGTGAATGACCTTGATATTAGGATGTAAATCAGAGACTCATTGGATTCATGTTTAGAAATAGGACGATTTCCGTGCTCGGCTGTATCAAAAGCTAGATTGTCGAGTCATTGTCATTCTTGAGCAATTGAATGAATATGTTTCGTTGCGTGAAGATCGTCAAACGTCCATAGAATAACTATTGAGATATAGTTTCATTATGATTGTGTATGCTTTAGTTCGATGTTTGCAAGAATTAACTTAAGAAAGAGTACATATAATGTGTAGTGCCGTAAATAAAAACATATCTTTTGATACATTTTGTCATACTTATTCTTTTGGACCTTTCAACCGACGGTATTGCTACAATAAATAAAATTTTCCTTTCTGGTTTATATTTCAAATATATTTTTTTTATATTTTGCATAAAAAAAACGAGGTGCGGTTTGGCATGCGTAAGAATTTTATTAGACATGTTTGCAACATTCACTATTTAAAACCTGTGACATTAAAGAGATGACGAGTATTTGCGTGTCGTTTGGAATCTTCATTTACGTATAACATTTTCAAAACTCCATTTGTGTTGTGTGAAATTTTGTATTTCGCTAATTTGGGTTGATAAGTTTAAAGAACTTATTGCGACGTTATTTTTTTCAAAGTACGGTCTATTAATAAAATGTCTTCGGTACGTAATAAAATCTTTAAATAAAATTCTTCAAATTTATATAATAGTTCTGTGCACATAATTTAAAATGGCTATGTTTTGACAATCAGATATATCAAATTGCATTGTCCGAACATAAATTAAAACTTATATGAATTTCATTATACAAAATTTGTAAGTTAAACATAAGGAGATAAAAAAATTGGTTCATTGAAAAATATATGCATAATATTAATATTATTACTTTTACCCAAGATTTTTCGCCGACATTTCGAATTTGACAAAAATTTTTTCAAATTCTTTATACAATTCGCCTTCTGTGCTTCTTTGCTTTATATTTTGGCTGAATCCGATATGGATATACCCTTAAGAGTGCCTATATAAATCCTCGTCGCCACTGACGCGTCTTCTCACTTCCCGTGAACATACCAGAGCGCACATCTTCACACGATTTGTTTGTTTCTAGGCTCGGACGTAATGCCGCAAGCGCCGGCCGAACGGATAGTGCCGCTGTTCCAAGTGCAATACGATCGCAGCCTGTGTAAACCGTTGGGCACCGTTGCCGATTTCAGTAAGCTGCTCGCCATGTCGAAGCCGTCCAGGGCAGTCGCGATAGCCTCTGACAATCGCTCCCCGCTATGCTCACGTAGCCCGTCTCCTCTGTCCTTCATGAACGATAGCCCGTCGTTGGATATAGACAACTCCGCACTTATGTTGTCGAAGCGGGTACCTAGAAAGCGCGCAGATATTAGACAGAACGCATTAACACTTTTCGAGTTTACCACCGTCTACCCTTTCATATACGGTAATAATAAGTTTAAATGTTTCGTGTGTTCCCAACCGTTCTTAGAGACGGCGCTACTACGGCGACACATGCAAGACACCCACACTTTCGCACCTCTGAAGCGTCTTCTAAATAACCGGAGGGAGAATGTGATCAAAGTCGATGTTAGAGAGATGAACTGTAAATTGTGTCCTATCCAGCTGAGGGACCTGCAGCAACTGAAACAACATCTTAAGGAGGACCACCATAAACTGATAGATCCCGAGCTGAAGGACAACATAATACCGTTCATACTCGAGGCCGAAGAGGAAGGCTACAAGTGCGTGATGTGCGAAAGCAATTTCATCAAAGTGCGCACACTAGTCATCCACATGAGCGTGCACTTTAACAACTATAGCTGCGAGATTTGCGGCTCCGGATTCATGACGCTCCGTCTACTAAAGAAGCACTTGGAAGTTCACGAGAGTGGCAACTTCCACTGTGACAGATGCAGCAAAGTGTTCAACACATCGTACAAGCTGTCGTTGCACATTAGGGGTGTGCACCTAAAACAGTTTCCCAGACGCTGCCCGATGTGTCCCGAACGCTTCAACTCGAACTATCGCCGTACGAAGCATCTACAGGATGTTCACAATCAGTCCACCCGCGTGCACAAATGCAAGACTTGCGGTCGCGGCTTCAATCTGAAGTACCATCTAGTGTGTCACACGCGATCCGTACACCTGCAAGAGAGGAACCACCAATGCAAGGTTTGCTCGCAGAGGTTCTGCAACAAGGAAACACTGAAACGACATATGGTTATACACACGGGCGAGAAGAATTACAAGTGCGACTTGTGTGGGCTGGCGTTCTTGCGTCGAAAGAATTTGAAGGACCATTTGAGGTTGCATGACGTATTGTGATCTGTGATTGAACAACTGTGATCACATAAGATCACAACGTATTGAAAAATGGTATAGTTGATAATGTATTTAAATAAAATTGCCTTTGAATAATACTCTACGGCCAATCACAATTTAATTATAACGAGACATAAGATTTCAATGATCTGATACAATTGATCTGACAGTGTGCAAATTTGACTTTTTGTGAATGTAAAACGCTTATAAATTAAATTTTTATACAAACATTAGACTACTACTGTTTTATTTGAAGGAAATACCGTAAAACTGACTGAATTTTAGGTGGTATAATAAAATTAGGTTCCTTAACATGTCTTTTACTTTTATTGGCGTATAATGATTTGTAAAAATCGTCATTTCACAAAAAGCAAAACAAACAGAACAGAGATTTTTTTAGTATTAAATATATATATATACAATATTATTCCATTCATATAGAAGTAATAATTAAATTATTTAAACTGTCTTGAGACATTGCACTTAAAATATATATTACAAACGGCTGAATTCACGTGTAATCAGATTGGTGCCGACTATTTCGGACCTATCGGGGGTCCTTCCATCGATTTTAAGTGAGCCCTTTGTAGTACATATTTTAAGGAGTAATGATCATAGAATCACCCACCAACCCGCATTTGACCAGCGTAGTGGGATTTGGTGTAAATATCCCCTAATGGAACGCGAGCACAAGGGGAGGCTTATGTCCAGCAGTAGACTAAAACTGGCTGATACTGATGATGATCATAGAATAGTAGTACTGTGTAAAACAGGAATGAGTTGATGTAAAAGCTGAAGTCGAACAAGAGCTCAGTAACTACCCCTTATGCCCATCTAGCGATGGATTTTGGAGTATGATTACCATACTTATGAAAAAATAACCAGTAATTTTAAGTCAGTACATCATTGATTCAGATGGATTTTAATCTATAATACTAACGATAGAAAAAAAAGAAAGCTTTCCACATTCGCGTCATTTAGGCAGTTACTTATCTACTGATCCTTGTGGGAGACGATCTGCAGCTGGACTATGATAAAATTACGATAAGCCTAAAACACATAAACCTACTTTGGTATGTTTATTGATTAGGTAAGAGACGAACAGTTTAGTAAACATATCAAGTCTCATTTTAAATCAGACATTGCTAAATAAAAGTCTTTTGTAGGGTTTCGCCGCAAGCACATTTTATTATTTAGATGTTTTTTTTATTATAACTTTGCATTATGAGTTAAAAGCAATTAGAGATAGGAATTCACTAACGCCTTCACCAATTGAATATCATGTGGTTCTTCCAATATAGATTGAGGAGGATGTGGCGATGTTAACGAAACAATCAAATAAACAGGAGGGAAGTGACAAATCTAAACAAAAACCAAGATAATTGTTTGCTACATACAATTATGCATCTGTTAGTTTTGGGGTACAGGTGGGGTATATACATTTATCCATGATACCCGAACATTCAGATCTTTAGGAAGTCTGTAGTTAAAAGTTATTTTAATTGTAAAAAGAATTAAGAATGTATATGTATAATTATTTCTATTGTTTGCGCGAATATTATACATTATTAAATAAACTGACTTTACGGATTTTATCGCGTTTATTTTTACATTTTTCACAGTCTACCCCGTGACCACGGCCGCTGGAAAGTGTTCGAAACGTCGGGAATTTAAAATGTAACAATAAAAGCGATAAAATCCGTAAAGTCATTTTATTTAATAATGTATATGTATTTTAGACATTTGTTATTGAAATAGGACTATTTCGATAGTCCAAATACTGCGTGGTCACCGTTATTCTTTACTGTCAAATTATGTTCAAATCTATCACCTGTGCAAAGATAAACTACAATCAGGATAATAAAAGCTTCCGCCATCTTCTGAGACAAAAATGCTCCGTATTTTAACTAAAGCTCTTTAAAAGTATGAAAAAACCCAAATACACTTCGCAAATTACGTACATATCGAATAAAAACTATACATCAATAGCAAAATCTTTGCGTTAAAGAGGCTTTATGTGTAGCAACAATTTATATTGCTCTGACATGTCGATAATAAGTTATTATTCGTATTTAGCAATATTTTACAAGTAAATATTTTTACTTTATTACATTACATCAATCGAATTTTTTTACCTGCAACGAAAATAATGTAACGAACTTAACCCTGGAAACTCTTAGGCACTGTTAGTACGGGACACAGCGTAGTGATTACCCTCACACTCATCTTCATTTTTACTTTGCGCGCAACAAGACTTTTATGATCTTAACATAAGGTTTAATTTCCTTATTTCAGCTGTAAGATGCATCGGTAGAGCTCATCCCTGTTGTAATCATCATAATCGGCCTGTGTTAGTCTATTGCTGGACATAGCTTCCCCTAATTCACAAGTTCTCCATCAGAAGGTTTTTGGACCGTATCTCACCATGCTGGTCCAATGCGGGTTAGTGGGTGGACCGTTTTTTAAGACGCCAGACCGACGCATGGAACATCTTACTTTTCAGAGGATTGGAAACCGTTGCAAAGGACGACGATGATTGATGCATTTGATATATGTATCCTACCCTGAGAAATGGCTAGGGAAGTGATCGATAGCATAAGTTCAATTAAAAATTAGGTTTATTTTCAATTACACAATCATGCCCCTCTATGCACTAAAATTAAGAACCATTTCGTTTTAGGACCTGACCACTTGTTTTTCTCACACAATTACTGTTGCTAAAGTGATCGCTAAATTTTTTTTGTATTATTTCGCAGTAAACGTGCATCATATTTGCTTACCCTGCACAATTTATAAGTTTATCCGTTTCAAAAAGTTATCTTGTTACCTTGGAATTTCCATTAATTTTGAATAAACTGTAATAAATGATGATTTCTCTCAACAATCACCTATTACCGCCCTATAATGATCACAAGCGTTATAAGTTTGCAGTGACTTAATCAATACCAGCTCTGGAATTCAACAAAATGTATTTTGTTTTCGTATAACACGAACGATAGTTGTCTGGATACAAATTGTCAAACAATAAGGAAAATACACACAATTTATTCTTTTCTAGGGTTCCTTCAAGTATCAAACACATCAATAACCCTGAAAGGTGAGGATGGCTCCGATATTAAATTGGCAGTACTGAAGAAGCCAATATCAATCGATAAATTGGAATATGAACACGTCGTCGCAGACAATACATATAATCTAGATTTTGATGATATCAGCGTGAAGAGCAACGGGGAAATGGTTGAAGAGGTTAAACGTTATTTGCTTCAGGATAAGCTACCTCTGACGTTTCTAAAGGTGCCTATCTCCTTGGATGAAATTGGTAATGGAAAGGAGCTGTCTCTTATGGATACAGAGTCTGTGAATAAGCGTTATGTAGAAACTGGACCGTCGCGCAGAAAGTGCGCTAGTCGAGACGACCAGACTTGGAAGCAGAACGCGTTGACACTTTTCGAGTTTTCTTACGTGTATCCGTTTATCCACGCGGGTAACAAATTTAAGTGTTACATCTGTTCCAAACCATTCGTTGAAAGTAATTTATTGAGGGAGCATACCCTGCAACATAGCTCACAAGAACTAAAAATTGAGATGAATAAGAAGGTTCGCGATAAGATTCTGAAGGTAGACGTCGTTCAGTTGCAATGCAGACTATGTCACGGGAACTGTCCGAATTTGACCGGCCTTAAAGTACATTTACTGCGTCATGGGAAGCGAATAGACCCTAACTATCAGGATAATATAATTCCATTTAAACTTGGTGGGGATTCGTTTGACTGTCAAATTTGTGGAGAAGGTTTTCAACGGTTGCGCCTCCTTATAATACACATGAGTAAACATTTCAACAACTACAGCTGTGAGATCTGCGGAGGAGTGTTCATATCTATGAGCTTACTAAAACGACATCTCCAGACCCACAAGGTTGGCAGCTATCCGTGCGATAAATGTGACAAGGTCTTTACAAATTCTGCAAAACGGATCAGTCATATACGAGGCGTGCATTTGAAACAATGCACCAGATCTTGTCCACATTGTTCGGAGCGCTTCAGCTCTAACTACCAACGCAGCAAACATCTACGCATATATCACAACCAAACAAATAGGTATAGATGCGAGATATGCGACCGACAATATGACCTAAAGTACCAGTTGTTTCTCCACAAAAGATCGGTACATTTACAAGAGCGGAACCAGGAGTGTAATATATGTCATTCTAGATTCTTTTCGAAGTACTGTCTGGCGAGGCACATGGTCATACACACAGGTGACAAGAACTTCAAGTGTGGAGTTTGTGGGAAAGCTTACACTAGAAAGAAGGGTCTACAGGAACACTTTAAATCTCACGAGGCAGTGCGCACTTCTTGTACCGTATGCGGCAACACTTTTATTGATTCCGCAACGCTGACAACACATATGCGCACAATTCATTGTGTTATATAATCATAAGATTATCATCGTTATTACTTTTAATATTAGCCTCGAATTTACAATATTTTGTATAAAAATTATTGTAAAGAAAAAAATAAATAAATGAGATTGTGAAAGATATTGTGTGTTTGATTTGATAGTGCATTTGGTGTTGAAACATACGAGGCTGCACGAGGCGCCCGAGAGGCTTGCTTGTTAAAACAACACCTCGAAAACGCAAGCGGGTTTCCAAAGTGGACATACCTGAACTAAAATGTAAGGAATGCGTTGAGGTGTGATACACATCACAACATAAAAAGGAATTGAACTCCGCGGGCAACGGTCTCATGGCTTATGACCTGAGTGACCGAACACACAACACTTCTTAAGCTGCCCCAAATGGGGCAAGAGCTTCAACACCTTCCATTCTTTTGAACCGACACTGAATGTGCACTCCAGCGTTGTCTGCGAAGCCTGAGGCCTTATTTTAGTCTCTCAACAGGAGCTGGTCAGCCACCGCTGTTTGATCCATCCGAAGAGTGTGCACACACGCGGCTAATGTTCGTACTTATTAACCAGCAAGCTGACATTACGCTACCACGTGTTCAAAAAACACGATCCCAAGAACGCCGGGAAGTCGAGGCCGCTGATGTGCCCTCACTGCGCGGAGCTACCAATAAGCAACATACGCGTAGCATATAGTGCAGTGTTTGTGGCAAATGCTTCGGTAGTCAGTCTTTGTTAATAATGCATTCACGAAGTTACACCGGCGAGAGGCAATTTTCGTGCGCTTTTTGCCAGAAGGCGTATATACGCCTTATGTATATGCATAAGAGGACGTTGTTGACGTTGTGGGCCGGTTTTCTTATCCAGGATGTGGCAGTGGGTTAAATGGTCGCTTTGAATTGGATAATCTAGTCAAAAGCGTAGACCGCGAAACGTTCTTCTCGACCCGGACGAGGAAGGGGTCGCCGAGACTCCGGACCCAACGGGGGTCCCGACATCCAACCTTACACACCACACAAGTAGGAATAGCACATACTCACCTGTAGTTCGCCCTCGCTTACGAGCAGCGACACACACACACCGCGTATACTAGATACACCGCAGTTCCAGGTCGGTTCTCACCGCCCCAGCAATCGATTAATACAGTCGCCAGACCGTCAGCGTCCCGGTCCGTTAACCGATCGTCGACGATCCTAGGAGACATAAACATGCCTAACTCACGTACCTTCTGACGTGTGGCCTTCATTTTAGCAAAATGTGGCACCTAGTTCGTGAGGACGGGAGCTTCTGGAACTCTGTGTTAGATGAAGCTTACTATAGACATGAGTCTGGAAGCATAACTTCAAGGATAAAAAAAAAAAAAAAATGAATTGGATAAAAATATCCACAGTGGCAGGATGTTGATAAAGGTGTCGACTTAGTACATTAGCCTGGAAATTAAGATCGAGTACTAGAAAGCTTTGTTCTTTCTCTCTAGTTAAGCAATTGAATAAATTAATTATTGGACGAATGAATAATAATGGATCTCTGATACTTTGATGTAGTTTTAAATGGAACTCTCATGTTGTATTATGGAGGACTTGCGGTCCTCGATCCTTCAATAATTGATCAACCAGTAAAAAAATATTATGCTGTATTTTATATTTAATTCATTCAATTGCGAATAAACAAACAATTAATTATGGCCGTGTCATCTTTGTAGTTATTTTACTAGTGTAATTAAACATGCGAAGTTGAATAAATTTATCAGCGAAATTTTTATTACGAGCATATCGTTCATACGCGTTTTTGCTGTAAGCTTTTTTTGTGTAAGGTAGTGTACCTTACACAAAAAAAGCATTGCGCTACACTCTTCAATGGCGACTTTCATATTTGATTCCGTAATTTTGATTACGTCTAGAAGAAAGGTTTTGATAAACGAGCAATGACATGTCACTGAATCGCGTCTAAGGACGGCAGTTTAATGTGTTTTATGTTGCCAGTTAACTTATAATAATAATAATCGGTATACAAAATTTATTTCGTCACATAAATTTTGGTAAAAAAAATTACAGATACGATATCTGTAAATTTTATCAGGACAACAGCAGTAACCGATTTTTTTATTTCAGACATCACATACCTTTTACTAAAAATAGAATATACACGACAACTATCGCAATACCAGCCGATCACATGTTTACCTACAATAAACAAAATGCTCACACTGCCAATTACACTGAAAATAAATGCACACATAGAATAACATCACATCATGGCAGAAGACCGAAGGCGTGCAAGGGTGATCACATGAGATGCAAGGAACAGTTAATAATTAATTCAGTTATACATAAATATGCAACTGCCAACAGGAGGAATCTACATTGTACCTATATAGATCATCTAAAAGCTTTTGATAGTGTACCCCACTCCTTATTACAAATGTAAAAAAATATAAAATAAATGAGTTTGCAACTACTTGATATTTTACACAATGTTATGTTCGAGTAAAGTACAACCTTACATCTCAATAGTCTACACAGTAATTTAACTACCAGACATAGTTATTAAAAAGGTATATTTCAAGGGGACTTATTACGTCCCCCGTGGTTCTGCTAAGCTTCAAATCCCTTGTCCAGCCTGCTACAACTCTGCCAAGTTGAGTAACATTTAAAACACACCACATATAAAACAATTATATCTCACTTTATTTACATGTACGATATCAAACTGTACACAAAATTTAAAAATTAAATGATAATTCTTTTGGAAACAACAGCAAAATTTGGGCTAGATAAATGAGAAATACTGCACATCGTACAAGGTAATGTCATACCAGGCATATTTACAGTTAATGATACAGATATAATAACTGCCATGGAACCTTTGGAACTTTATATGTTGTGTAGACGCTCAGTAAACTAAAAATGTTTCCGTAATCTTTTTGGAGAATCCGAGGGTTTTGCCTGTACAATACAGGATCAGGTTATTAACACCAACAACTAGATGAGATACATCCTTAAGGATGGCACCACAGACATTTGTCAAGCCTGACGCCATCGTGGGAAGATGCGGCATGCTATCTCCGATTTTTCGGCTCTTTTTACACTGAGTATCTGCACAAGCAGAATCTAGTAGCCAGGTTTGTCCATCAAGAGTTCGCTCTGAAATACAAGTTCGCTCTGAAATACAATCTCGTGGAACGAAGATTGTCGTATTAAAAGTACTCGCCGGATGCTGTGCTCGATTATGATCATCACAAGGATAGGACGATACTGGCTAACAAGCGTGATATGGTGCCGCTGGACCGGGCACTGGGTGCTTTTGGTAGACTTCACGATTCCATTTGACGAGAACCTCGTGAAAGCGAATACAGAAAAAAAAATCTGGATCTTGCTCAATAGTCACTGACATGCAGATGGCGACCAAAATTATTCGTGAAAGGCAGTTGAGACTCCGTGACCGACCGCTTCTGTCTCTAATGCAAAAAGCGGTGCTTCTGGACACCGTTCGCATCGTCCGCTGGTTTCTCACCCTTTCAATATAACCTCGCCCGTCTGGTCTCCCCGCCGAGGGCTTCCGTCTGACAGTGATATGTTCATATTTGTATGCTTTATTATATGTTTAATTTTTATTATTTCTATATGTGCAATAATTTCATACATAGTTTTAAGTGTCCGTCTAAGTCAGACGAGAAATTACAATAAGAAAACTGCATAACAATAGCGTTTTTCTAAAAAAAGGATATAAGAGGTAATTTCGGTGTGGCATTTGGCTAAGGCCTCCTCCGATTGCTTCTAATGGGTCCTTTCGTATGTTTCTCTCAACCAGAATGGTCCCCGAGTCTAGTTAAAGTCATCATCCTATCTCCTGACTTAGTGACCACTAGTTCTTTAACCGTCTCTTGGTTGCCAGAGGGTGACTTGCTTGCTCCATTTGTCAATGTGGTGGCGTCGGTAATATGTGCCGATCTTCATTGATTTTTCTAGCTACGGTGCCTTAAAACCGGAGCACAGCATGTTTTTTTTTTTTTTATGGCATACGCAGGCAGACGAGCAGTCGGGCCACCTGATGGGAAGTGGTCACCGACGCCCAGACATTGGCTATATCAGTGGTATCGCCAACGCGCTGCCTACCGTGAGACATATGGTGTTAAGTCTCGTTTACCCAGTAACATACGCTGGCTACATGGTGCCCTTCAAACCGGAACACAGAAGTGTTTTCCACCACTGCTTCGCGGCAGAAATAGGCACTGCAGGTGGTATCCACCAGACGGTCTCCTGTAAACAGGGGACCTACCACCGGTGTTCTGAGGTAGCTTCCTAGTGTTTTGAGACTACTGCTTTGCGGCAGAAATAGGCACAGCAGTGGTACCAACTCAGACAGTCCCCTGTAAGAAGGGGACCTACCACACGAAAAAGTGCCTCTTTTCATGGCACGTTGATATTTTGATAGTCTTTCCCTGTAGTGAAATGTCACTGACCAAGCAAGAGCTGGTAGAATACAGGTCTCGAATGTTTTTGTATGATATTTTTTATATTGTCTTTGCCTCCGTAGCCTAGTTGTAGGAGCGTGTGCTTTAGAAACCGGTGGTCGTGAGTTCGCGTCCTGCGGGGACTCAACGAATTTTCATTGTTGTTTTCTAGTTGGTTAGGGCAATACACCTTCCTCCTTCCTCCAATACACAACTGTTATTTTTATGGGCTCTAGCTTCAAATGCTTTTAATGCGCTTAGTACTATGATGTTGACAATCTCCTGCAGCGCACATCCTCTCATGATATCTGTACTAAACAGACATTCCTGAGCATGAATAGGTACTTGTTCAGGTATGTTTGTCCGCGTTGTACAATAGTCTGAAGCTCTTAGGAAATCAGCGCTTCTTACGTAAATTTAAACTTTACATTAGATGGAGTTTTTACTCGTCTTCTTGCAATAAACTTTTTGTTCGAAATAACATAATTGCTCTGAGCAGTATTATATTCGGATAGTTATTTCTCCAGGAGTTTATTAGTTCCACTAGTAGTAGGGGCCCTGCGGCAAGATGGAGTGACTCATTCGCAAAGTGGCCGGTGTGGGCTGGATGAGAAAAGCGGAAGATCAGAGGCGGTGGCGTGCTAAGGGGACGCCTATATCCAGCAGTGGACAGACACAGGCTGATGATGATTTTTCCGTTTAATACCCGTGCTATAAATAACGGGCGAAGTCTTTAATATTTAACATATTCCTCATTTGGTCCTTTAATTATCATTACATAAAAGACTTACAATAAAAAATAATTAACTGTAAAAATCGTTAATAATTTCTATAGATTTCAAACTTCGTTGTATTAAGAATTAATAAATGTTCT
Organism: Lamproptera curius; assembly: GCA_029286875.1. NCBI lineage: Eukaryota > Metazoa > Arthropoda > Insecta > Lepidoptera > Papilionidae > Lamproptera > Lamproptera curius. Next base: position 1,819,876 of record JAGSMT010000099.1, read on the forward strand.
CAAAGTTAACACGCCGTTTCATTTGCAGCCGCCGCCAAGAAAATTTGGTCAACGACGCTGTCGGAACGCCAGAAACGAAATGGTGACTACTGTTACAATAAAGAAAATAAATCATTGGCACGTCTAGTGCCTCGGCCCGCACAATTATTGAAAGTGCTTTCAAACTGTTAGAAACAACAGCAATAATTGTCCTTGAATGTGTTAAAAAGCAAAATACATGCGCTTCTTTGTGCATCGGAAAAAGAGGTGGTTCACTTTAAACAATTGATTTGTAACGTTTATCAGTATATTGTTGTGATTTTCGATGTTATTTGTCGAATCAAATCGGCAGGACGATGTTATAAAATGGTTAAATGTAATTATTGTACCTTATTAATTTAAAATACTTACATACGATTATTAAATGTATCATCATCATCATCAGCCTGTGATAGTCCACTGCTGGACATAGGCCTCCCCTAATACACCCCTATCCATTAGAGGGTTGTTGTATATTTATAGTCAATAAATCATCCTAATACCCCAAAGCCTTTTAATATTGTGATGGAAAATCCAATTACAGCCTATTCCTTGAACATGGTTCGGTGATAATTATAATAATGCGATACAAACAAGTTGCTATATTCGTTGCGTATAGTTATAAAACATGTTTCTGCCCGTTAGGCGTTGGATGGGGATAGCGCGTAGGGTGGACATAGTTTGGCGGAGAGTGAGATGGGTGCAAGAGTAAACCCCTATAACTTTGTCAGTTTTCATTAGTTCTATTTAATTTTTCGTATACTATATCTTGGAGTGAAACTGCAGTTGGTGTTACAAGTTTAACACTAAACGAAAGATCACGTTGTTTATTAATTCTGCCATATTCAGATCAAATACGGTTAGTTATTGTTAGCTGACAGGACCTAATATAATATTAAATATCTTTTTCTATTAACGAAAACTGTATATAGATAGTAAATATTCTATTATATTACTTACTTATTACATTAAAGCCTATCATTGTCTGCCCTGTACCGATGGACGCTGTAAACGATCGAACATTTCGGTCATAACAGAAATACGCGTGGTGGGATACGGTCCAAAAACCCCCTAATGGATAGGGGTGTATTAGGGGAGGCCTCTATGTCCAGCAGTGGACTGTCATAGGCTGATGATGATGATGATGATGAACAGAATTAAACACTAGATTTTCCTACTGAAACCAGTAGTTTCTGTCTAAGTAAAGAATTTGTTTGTTAAAGACACTCAGAAATCATTTTTCTGACATCTTGTTCAGTGAATTCAATAACAATGATGTCTTTTAATCGTTGATGCGATAATTCATAGTGCTCGTTACCATTGCAATATTTGAAGTGTAAAAGATTATAAAAGTTCAGTACGAAGAAAGGATAAGAATTCAAGAAAGTCAGAAAAGTGGTATTTGCTTGCATGATGTTATTATTTAGGCGTATATGTATTCAATATCTTTAAATTTCAAAACTGCACATTGATAAAAATGTAATATAGATTATTGGAACTGATTATTTACATTGCCTCATTGGCAGTGTAAATAGAAATAATATTCTTTATATGAAGTCACTACAGAAATTCTGATTATAGGGAGAATCTCTCGACAAGGCAATTCGGTCTCCGTTCGTCCACATGTCGCTTTACATTTATAGTTTCGACTTGGCTACAATATCTTAAATTTCTTAAGTACTTGTCGAATGCTTAAACAATGTTTAGATTTATTAATCGAAAAGTACACGTAGTTCTTCATGGAGAAACTAATGTAAAATCCGATTCACATGCAAATGTTACTGGTATATAAACATGTTTCAAACAAACGACAGAAAGTAAACAGTACATAGCTCAACATAAAACGAGAATAAATTTACATGCCAAAAATCATATCATCCAAAAGCTAAATTTAGTACCCAAACATAAATGTGAGTTGGATTCTACGAGAACAATGCTTGATGTCAAACAGTAGTGGAGCCAGAAGCGTTAATGGTCTTATTGGTAGACCATAAGACCATAAGATGCCCCGATGATGTTTAATCATGTAGAACAATGAGGTTCTCATGTTTGCAAAGCAATTAGTGGAGTCTATGTGAAGCAGTTATGGTCTATATGGCTGATGATGATCTTCATAAGAATATAAGACCTTTGCTCACCATGTGTAGGTTCTCAACAGTCATATTTCAAATCTAATAAGAGATTGTTTTCTATGTTTTGTTGCTAAATTAGGACCGTTCTAAATTGCTAAGCAAAGTGTGACTACTTCTATGATTATGTATACTTAACACTAATCATATCAGTTGGATTGGTCAATCCTTCTAGTGTGCAAAGACCTTAGATTATGACATCCAGTCGGTGGATTAACTAAGATAGCAGTCTAACTTCTTTTGCTATAGTTGAGAGTGTATGCGTTTAATATTTGTTAATAACTGCTAGTAATTCAAGTCTGCTGGTACAATGAGCAAAATTGTGGACATGAGGTTTTTCTAATATTTAGTATAATTATTACATTAAACTCATCACTAAGATTTATGTCTTGATTTAACTAGTTAAGTCGTTCAAAACCATTGCATTATGATCACGTAAGCTCAGGATGGTAATTAAATCTCTTCTTTATAGGGTCTGATAGTATGCGAATCAGAGACCACAGAATCGAAGATCGTACTCGTGTACCAGACGCCACAGCGAAGAAATGCAGAGCTAATCTTAAAGCACTCAGAGCGTCCTACGTCCCATTTAAAACGCACGTCTACAGTCAGAATTACGTGGTGTCGTCACTGCAGATGTTCAACCTCCCAGGCTAAAATCACCGACGTTCAGAATGACCATCAAACGGCCGATTTCAAGAACGTCTTCTACAGAATGAAAGGGAACTTGATCAAGGTGGATGTGAGCGAGTTACGCTGCAAAATGTGCTGCGAGTCGCTCCAAGACATCGAAGAGTTGATGCAGCATTTCTCCTTGACGCATAGTCTGCCGGTCAAGTTAAACTCCTGCTACGGCGTTCTGCCGTATAAATTGCACGATGGAATTTGGTGTTGCGTTCGCTGCGAACGGACTTATACCGGCTTCGTGGATTATAAGCGCCACGTTGCCTCCCATTATATGAATTTTAACTGTGATAGGTGTGGCACTGCGTTCGTCTCGCACCACGCCCTGCGCGACCACCAGCGTCAAGTAAAATGCCACCGAGTCGCTTACAAACCGAGAAACGGCAGAACTACCCATCCTAGACTGAATGCCGAGATAATCCTGCGCTGTTCTACCGCCTATCCTTTTAGGACTTGGATGAGTAACATCAACTGCGTGTTCTGCACGACCAAAACTAGAGATCCGGTTCAGTTTAGGAGCATATGATGGAGCAGCATGCGACATACGAAGTGCAAGCGGCGTTTTACAAGAAGCTGGGAAAGGCGTTTCTCAATGTTGATATAACTGATCTATGCTGTAAATTATGCTCCATGCCTATAGATAGATTCGAACTACTAGTCGATCATCTCGTGCAAGTGCATCGTCAGCCGATTCGTGTCGACTCTCAACTGGGTGTTCTACCCTTTAGATTAGGCGATGGGTCCCCATGGCGGTGTGCCGTATGCACCGACCACTTTAATGATTTGCTAGCTCTCAAGAAGCACACCCATTGCCACTTCCAGAACTACGTGTGCGACACGTGTGGAGAGGGTTTCATAACCGAGTCCGCGATGGTCGCACACACCAGAACACCTCACGAGAACAAGTACAGCTGCAGCCGTTGTGTGGCCACGTTCTACAGTTTGACGGATAGGGATGCGCATGTAAAGTCTCAGCACACTTCCAAACCGTACGTGTGTTCGTTCTGCGAGAACAAGCCGCGTTTCGCTACTTGGGAGGCAAGAAAGCGACACCTGCAAGAGGTGCACAACTACGGTAGCGCAGTAGAGGGATACGAGTGTACTCTGTGCGGGAAGCGATTTAAAAATCGCTCGGGGAAGTATACCCACGTGGCTCGAGTGCATCGCTTAGTGAAAGACGTAGGTGCGAGCTATACTTGTAGTGGTTGCTCTAGAACGTTCACAAGTCAGCTTTTCTTGGATAAGCACATTGCAAAGAAACACGGTGATGTTTGACTGTGAGTTTATTTAAGCCTGTGTATTGTATGGCTATATATTAACTGACTAGTGTTAGTTTTTCGTAATTCAGTTGAAGAAGAAAAGATAATCAGGCATATAATTATGCAGTTCGTATTAAGACTGATTACTGATTTGATTTTGTAAGTAATGATATTACATCGTAAGACATGGTGAAATGTAGAGAAAATTATTTTGTTTTATAACGTCCGAGTTTATTTATGTATAATTTTTTAATGTTAAGTCGCAAATGATTGTTTTTTTTTTTTAAATTAAATATTGTACATTTTAATAAATCCCAAATATGTTTGTTATTATTCTCATCACTCTCCGTCTTTGTATAATTAACCATAATCGAAATATCCACCCGTTCACCAAAAAGGCACCATATACTTTAGCCAATTTAGAAAATTAAAGATAGATTTTCGTAATCAAAATCTAAATCCAAAAATTGGTGCCAAAACGTCACGCTTTATTATTGGTTATACATCGCGTGTAGATTTAGCGGTACGAACGCGTTCTCTCCTAGCGCCGTAGAGTTTGACTATATCTCATCATCACATCATAAACAGCCTTTAGCGGCCCACTGCTGGGACATAGGCCTATTCTGATAAACGCCAAAAGGCTAACTGTGGGCGTTCATTAAAAAGAGTTGCTTGTAATCGCCGCACTGAGCAGGCAGATTGGCAATTGACTAATTGATTTGTTCTGCGGATCTCTATCACTCCCTCTGGAAGGCAGGTCCGCCGTCAAATGGGCGGTAGGGTTGTCACATCTCTACGCCTGACTGATATCTGATCATCATCCTGTGTTAGTCCACTGCTGGACATAGGCCTCCTCTCATGCACGCCTCTATTGGGATACGATTGTTGACTACTTAACTAATGCCTTGGATCAAGGCTTCGTATGATTGTTTAGAGAGTGCAGTAAAACTCGTTGTTGCATAATCGTGCGGTTAATTACTTTCGATTATTAGTATACCAGTTTTGAGTTAAAGGTTTAACTCTTTAATATGTCCAGTTATGCGCCATTGCGGCTATGTACACTACTGTCGTGTAGTATATAAGCCGCGCGTCAGAGGCGATCTGCCTTTCGTCTCGCGCGCTCCACGGACTACGGACGTAACTGCTTTGTACTGCTCTGCACGCCGATGAAGACTGCATTTTAATGATGAACAAGGCCCGATGGCTATCAATATGATTACTACTACAATGCGGTTGAGCATTGAGACAGGTGAATCTGCAATCGTCCTTTTCGGGATCATAAATCAGGCATTTTGCAAACAGCTATCTTGTTGTGCCTCTCATGTGTCATTATATCATATATATTTCATCATTTTAAGATTGACCTATGATTAACAAAATGTGGTACGCATAGACTTTTCAATTAGATTAGTAACAACCAGAGTTGCTTTGTTCATATTTTAACCTTATCGTCTTAAAATTGTCACGTAATAAACCACAGGTATATAATGGTGGTTGAATCAAACCGCCTATAGAACGGAACGGGGTCTCAAGTACGGTTTTTTTATCAGCCTATTGCCGCTTTGTTCGATTGACATCTTGATCACAATCTTTCGTAGCGGTTTTGCTACGCTAATTTGTAGCTATAGGTTACAATATTTACATTAATTCCAACGTTTGCACCTTATTATACATATGGGTGAGCTTTTAAATAACTACAGCTTTGAGAGCTACGGAGAAAGGATCATATCTATAAACTGACTAAATCGACACCACACAAGGTTGGCAACTATCCATGCTAGAAATTCAAAGGTGTCTTTACAAATCAACATAATTTTTAAATTAAAAACCTAAAGTACCAGCTGTTTCTCCACAGAAGATCGGTACATTTACAAGAGTGGAGCCAGGAGTGTAGTATGTCATTCTAGATTCCTTTCGAAGTATTGTCTGGCGAGGCACATGACACGTGACACAAGAACTTTGTGTGTGGAGTTTGCGGTGAAGCTTGCACTAGAAAGAAGGGTCTACAGGAACACTTTAAATCCCATGAGGCAGTGTACACTTCTTGTACCACATGTGGCAACACTTTTATTGATTCTGCAACGCTGTCAACGCATATGACAACGATTCATTGTGTTATATAATATAACATTATCATCGTTTTCTTTTAAAAAAGGCCTTAGAACAAACCATTTTATTTATTATTTTATTCATTATAATCATTGTGAAGAGAAAATTGATTAAATAAGATAATAAACAATGGTGTGTATCAGATGGTCTGAATAAATTACGCACACATTACAAAAAACCTTTTATTTCTTTCTCAGGAGATTCGGAAATGCTGCGCGCGGGGCCAAGGACTAGCATATGGCAAATGACGATATCGGAAAGACAGAACGCCGCAACTTTCCTCGAGTGCACAACCGTGAGGCCTTTCCTTTATCAACAAGCAAATTTTAAATGTTTCTATTGCAATGAAGTGTTCCCCGAAGTGCATTCGGTGTTAAAGCATACGAGGCTGCACGAGGCGCCAGAGAAGGCTTGGTTGTTACAAAAACATCTCAGAAAGGGCAAGCGGGTTATTAAAGTGGACATATCTGAACTAAAATGTAAGATATGCGATGAGCTATACTCGAATTTAGATGAAATGCGACGTCATCTTACGTCACAACATAAAAAGGAGTTCAACTCCGCCGGCAACGGTCTCATGGCTTACGACCTTAGCGACCGAGACGGCCTCCTCACCTGCCACAAATGCGGCAAGAGCTTCAACACCTTCTTTCTCTTGAACCGGCACATGAATGTGCACTTCAGCGTTGTCTGTGAAACCTGTGGCCTTGGTTTTGTCTCCCACCAGCGGCTTGTCAACCACCGGGTGGTCCACCAGAAGAGTGTGCACAAATGCGACCAATGTTTGGACATGTTCCCAGCAAGCTGAAACTACGCTACCATGTGTTCAAGAAACACGATTCTGAGAACGCTAAGAAGTCGAGGCCGCTGAAATGCCCTCACTGCTTGGAACGGTTCGCGGAACACTATCGCAAGATGACGCATCTGAGGGAAGCACACGGCATTGCCTATACTTTCAAGTGTCAGACTTGCGGAGCCGAGTTTTCCCAGCGTCGCGCTTTAACCGAGCACACGACCAAGCAGCATACACGTCGTATACAGTGCGGTGTTTGTGGCAAATGCTTTGGTACTATGTCGTTGTTGAAGATGCACTCGCGAGGTCATACCGGCGAGAGGAACTTTTCGTGCGCAGTTTGCCAGAAGGCGTATATGCATGAGAGGACGCTGCGTCAACACATGCGAGCCCATGGGCCGGTTTGGAGGTTCTCTTGTCCGGAATGTGGCAGTGGATTTAATGGTCGCTTTGATTTGGATAAACATATGAAGAGCTGGCATCCGCAGTGGCAGGATGTTGCTAAAGGTGTCGATCCAGTGGCTGGACATTAAGATCGAGAAATCTAGCTCAGAATTTTATTTAAGACGTAATTTATTTAGTTAATTAAATACTTATCGCACGACTGAATAATGGATCTCTGATACTCTGATATATTTATAAAAAGTCAAGTTTTTTACAAAGTACAATAGCTGATACGATTGTAAAAATTATTGAGGATAAATAAATACAATTATTGCCATACTTTTTGTCATAATTTTTTTCGACACATCGTAAGGCAAACATGACTAATAGCTTTGTCAAGTTTAATTAGTTCAAATACTAATTTTATTTTATATACGACATCCTGTCACTGCTGAATATGCAGCTATAGTTAGTTAAACAATCAGTGCTTCGATGACGTCCATAAAGAAAAAACACGTCAATAAAGAAAAACTCACTTTACTTATAATATAATGGTACTGAAGGAAAAAGATTACACCTATGTTTTAACATGCACTTGTGCACTACAATATTTCCGCGTTGGGTGATCTCTAATATAGATGGAGCCAATTTTAATCTACTGGTGCAGATTTAAATTTGCTCAGAGAACATCATAATTAATTATTCAATATTATAGTTAATATTTGTATATTTAATGTTTTTTAAAGGCTTTACACGAACAGTAAAAATCTTTTTCTTCTATAGGTTGTTGATTTGGTTGTCCTTTCTTTGGCAGGCGACAGACATGTCGTCGGCGAATGGCAAATGACCGTGGCGGAAGGGGGGAACGCCGCAACCTTCCTCCAGTACACAACGGTCAGGCCTTTTACTTACATGGGATCTAGCTTCAAATGCTTTTATTGCGCCCATTACCACTCTGAAGTGGACAAACCTATATATCGCAGCATGCAAAACAGCTACGAAAACAAATCATAATGGCGGAGATATCTCATCTGAAATGTCGTCTTTGCAAGGCTCAGTTCGATAATTTAGATTTAGTCAGGTGTCATCTTGAAACAAAACATTGTATAAGATTTCGGCATGCTAGCAACGGTATGATAGAATACAAAATGTCAACTGCTGGAGTCTATAGCTTTAAATGCGTGGAGACGTTCGTTGCTAAGTTCTCCCATGTTCCAACATGTTGGGAGAGTAGTATGCGAGAGCTGCGGTGCTGGATTCCAAATCGACGTCTCTTATCACATACACACAGAGATGCACTCTACCCAACGCTTTAACTGCAAACACTGTGACAGATTCTTCTCCAAGAAAAGTCAGAAGAAGTATCACACTGACATCGTACTCAAGGAAAAAGAAAGAGCCGTCGAGACCTTTTAAGAACAGTACAGCAAGATGTCCCAAGCGCATTTTTTTAAAAGGATCTTCGTTGTCACAATTGCAAAAGCGACTTTGGCACCCGCCGTGCACTGACTGAACACGAGACGAAGCAACACACGGAGAGGTTCAAATGCGAAATATGCTCAAGGTGTTTTGGAATAGCGTCCAAATTGTGACAGCACATATCAATTCACAGTGGCGAAACACGGTTCGTTTGTGCGGTCTGCGACAATGCGTACATGCATCAGGTTACGTTGAAGAAACATATGCGGACCCATTATGTGGACTCAGAAGTGGAATTCACTAAGAATAGTAATGAAACAAAACCTTGATGGTTTTTTGCAATTATGCAAGTTTCTTTAATAGATTTTATGGTAATAAATCGGATTTTAAGAGATAGAATCTTTACTACAGGCGATGATTTAGAACCAGACTAATAAACTAATAATAAAAAAACTGTTTTGTTTGTCTACTCCTCTATTCAAAATGGTTTGGAGCTCTTTTCAAAACAGCGCTTTGTACGTAAATTAATACTTTATTAGATGGACCATTTGCTCATCTTCTTGTAATGAAATTTTAGCAGAAATGTTGAAGGTTGATTCTTGAGGGAGGCTATTGAAAGACCACTTGTTCAATATTGAAGTTTAGATGCGTAGCATTGAAATAATACACAAACTGAGTTGTAGAATTGGTGGGTGTAAAACAAGTAAAATGACGAGTTAGTGCATGATAGATAGATAGTAGCATTGTCGCGAGTGTATTACAGACTCGCGTTGGTAGCGACTTGCCGACTGCCGCAAGATCGGTATTGTAGTCTGCCGCTACAAACTTTTATGTCCTATCTTCAGCTGAACATTGCAGCGTAAAGTTAATCGAAATAACATAACTGTTCTGAGCAGTTTTAAATTCCGATAGCTATTTCACCGTTTTATACCCACGCCATTAATACCGTATAATTTTTGTAAGCTTGTTTTAGATGTGCGACTATCATTACATAACAGCCGGAAGCCTGTTTCATAAATTTTAATTTAGTTGTGATCAGAAAATAATAAATTGGTTCCATAGTAAAAATAAACACGCCGTTTCATTTGCAACCGCTGCCACGAGTATTGGTCATTGACGCTGTCGGAACTGGAGAAATCGTGGGTTTATCTAAGTTTGTTTATCGTATTATAATATTTTGGCGATATAATAGATATAATACTTTGGCGAGGTCAAAAAGCTCTTGTGACTCCAATCCATTCTCGGATGTCAGGCAGCCCAATTTCTTCCTGATCCCGATCGCTCTTTCTCCAACCACTTTGTCGGTAACTATTAACGTAATAATAATAATAATAAGACATTTATTTGTAAAAACATGGTATAGCTATAAAATAATTGAGGTGTAATTAAAAACATATTCAGACCCACATGTTTTTGCTCCAAGGAGCTACAAATATTATAAGAAGATAAAAAATAAAAATATATCATATAATTAAATGTCAAAGTTACAAAATTTACATTAATTTATAGGACTAGTGTACAGGATAATGTTCATTTAAAACCATTTACAAAATTACAAAACAATTAAAATAAATAAAACTGAACAGTGTACATCTCTTAAAAGTCCTTATCGACACAAAAATTCAGTTAAGTTGTAATAGCACTTATCGATTTAACGTAGTCGCAGTTGCTTTTAAATTGAAATTGGTTTAGACCTTTAAGTTCTTTCGGTAACTTATTGTAAATAATTGGAGCCATACAAAATACACTATTCCGCATCCGTGACGTTCTAGCTCTTCGTATGCATAATTTGGTATTATCTCGTCGATTTCTTATAATAAAATCTGACACCCGTGTAAACAGTGACGGATTATTTCGCACAAAAACCGCTATTTCGAGAATGTAGCCAAAGTCAAAATTTAATTTTTTTTAAAATAATTTCTGCAACTGTCTCTTTTTTTTAATCTGAACATGGCTCTTTTACACTTTTTTGTGCTTTAAAAAGTAACTGTTTAAGAACAGAATTTCCCCAAAATTTATTCCATATCGCAGCTTTGAATCCACTATACCGTAATATGCTGTTATTAATGCACCTGAGCTAATAATTGTCGATAGTTTTGACAACATATATGCTGAGCTGTTGACTTTTTTAGCTAGATTGATTAAATGTTCTTTCCAGTTCAAGTTATAATCAATATTCAAACCTAGGAATTTAATTGTCTCTGTCGCATTTATTTCTTTATCCTCATGCTCAATATTTAATTTAGAATAATCGGAAAATTGAGAACCAAATAACATTAACTTTGTTTTTCTAGGTTAATTTTAAATTGTTACATTTCATTCGGTAGTAGTTCGTATCTTGTGTGTCTAAGCACATGCACCAGATAAGCATCTTTTCTTTTTCAACGGTCTGCATCAGTTCCTGTTGCCTCCCAACTCGACAAATTTATCGCATATTTACCGAACTTAGTGATAGTAGACGTGGCAAATGAATCTGCCACGTTTTTTTATAAGCTATATATAAGTTAGCTTCTCCTTCTGTAGAGATACATTCGATGAGATTTTATGCGACAAATTTAACACAATTCTTTATAAACAGTTTAATACATACCACATTAATACACAGAGTCTGCCTAGCTACTACTACGATTTACACATTATTTTATTAGAATGTAATGTTCACGCCATACTGATTTCCGAAAGTTGGCTCAACCCACATCATCCTTTTACCCAGTATTCACTCCCTGGATTCGTCTTGGTATGTAGTGACTGCATAGGAAAAGGAGGAAGGGGTGTCGCGATATACTCAAGGAGTAATCTCCTGTATAAAGTATTGGCCTCCACGTCCCCTGTTCATCGTTGACTGAGTGTATCCTGCTTAAAGATATGATAAAAGGTGCCAAAATTGTTGTAGGTGTTGTGTATTGTCCCCCTAATGTTGATAACCTCACTGATTTTGAATCGGCTCTTGAATCTTTGTGTTCATATTATGTTCACTACATCATCATGTGAGATTTTATTACCGACCTATTTGCACCTAATTCATCTCCTAAAACGCTCTCCTTAATCAAAATGGACTAGACTGGCAAAAGATAAAACTGACTGTCAAGACTGGTTGCTCTATAGATTTCAAAATTCTTAATACAACAAGAATTAATGAATATGTTCAAAGTTAACACGCCGTTTAATTTGCAGCCGCCGCCACAAGCATTTGGTCATTGACGCTGTCGGAACGCCAGAACGCTGCAGTGCTTTTGGTGTGCACCACAGCTGTTCCATTCACCTACCTCTCGTATCCCTTCTCCTTTAAATGTTTCTACTGCACCGAAAGGTACACGGAGCTGCTAAAGCTGCTAGATCACGCAAAAACACACACGGTGCCAGATGAAAACATACTAATGAAGGAACACATTAAGAAAGGCAAGAAAACTATTAAAGCAGACATAGCCGAGCTATTGTGCAGACTCTGTGACGTCCATTTATCAAATTTAGACGACGCTCGAAAGCATTTAACGCTCACACACGCTAAGCGGTTTACCGAAGCCGGTAACGGTATTATATCATTCGATCTCAAGACCAAAGACGGACTATATCAATGTCACGAATGTTCAGACATCTTCCACAGCTTCTTTCAATTGAACAAGCACATCAATGAACATTACAGAAACGCGATCTGCGATACGTGCGGTAAGGGTTTTGCAACGCACATTCGTCTGCTTCACCACAAGGAGACGCATTTATCAGGGAAGTATGCTTGCAAGGAATGTAATCAGAGCTTCACTTCACCGCCTAAGCTACGATACCACGTCAATAAAACGCACAGCCTTCCGAAGACTAAGTCTTTCAAATGCCAGATATGTGGCGAAAGGTTCGATCACCACTACACGAAGTCAAAACATCTGTCGGTCGAACACGGTGTTCTGCAAAATTATGACTGTAAATCCTGCGACATGAAATTTCCTAATCGCAAATCTCTGTACTTTCACACACGGAAGTTGCATACGTCGAACCTGACGTGCGATGTCTGCGACAGACCCTTTGCAGACCTAGGTCATTTGAGAAAGCACATGGTTGTCCACACGCAGGCTAGGAATCACCAATGCCCATTGTGCAATAAAGCTTACAGATATGAGAAGAATTTAAAGGACCATATGCGTATGCATAATCCCGATTGGAGGTTTGCATGTTTCCGTTGCCGCGTTGGATTCCGAAGTAAGATAGAGTATAGGGAACATATGGTACTGCATGACTGATGGCAGAGCAGAAGAATACGATGGAGAGCGACAAACGCATTAGTATAATGAGTTGCATTATTATAAGCTTAATATTAATAGCATATACTACGTGATTTTTAGTATAGTGCAAATCTTAAAATAATTTGTTCCTAATCAGTAACATATGCCAATGAACTGGTTTGTAAAGTTAATTTTTGTCTCAAAACTCAGTTAAGACCTAAACGAAACGGTCACTACTGTTATCAAAATAAAATATATCATTAGCACGTCTAGTGAACGACGATCGTTAAACACACAGAAGCCTCGGCCGGTCAACTTCAACACTTGCTACGGCGTTCTGCCGTATAAATTACTTGACGAACTATGCTGCTAACGGACATAACGCCTTTGTGGATTATAAGCGCCATGTTGCCTCTTATTTTATAGATTTTAACAGTGATAGGTGTTGGGCTGCGAGTATTTTGCAGCACGCCCTCTGCGACCACCAACGTCAAGTCAAATGCCACCGAGTTCCTTATAAACCAAGCTCTTGTGACTCCACTCCATTCTCGGATGTCTCGTAGCCCAATTTCTTCCTGCTCCCGACCGTTCTCTTCCACTTCCACTTTGCCGTAACTATTAACTGTAGCAGTCCGTGTCTTGGGTGTCTAAGCACATGCACCAGATAAGCATCTTTTCCCTTTTCAACGGCTTCAGTTCCTGTTGCCTCCCAACTCGACAAATTTATCGCATTTTTAGCCAACTTAGAGATAGAAGACGTGGCAAATGAATCTTTAACGCCTTTCGATAATAATAATGTTAGCTTTATCTCCTGTGGTGATACATTCGATGAGAATTTACGGGAAAAATTTAACAAAAATCTTCATAAACAGTTTAATTCAAGCCACATTATTACACAGAGTCTACCTAGTCACTACTACGATTTATACAATATTTTATTAGAATGTAATGTTCACACTATTCATATCGGCAGTACACGCGTCCTAGGGAAAGTGGACATGAATAAACTACCGCTACTTAAATTCAACTACTGTCCTATGCCCTCAAAGGGTCACAAATGTCTTTTGGGGCCCTCTAGAGATGTAAAACTACTTTCCGTACAGACTGAAGTTACGCTCGTGCGATCCATAATTTTTACTATAATAGGCTATGTCCACGCCCTCCTATGATGCCCTTCTTACTAAAATGGACTAGAGTGTCTTGTCAAGTGACACTAAAAGTTAAAAACGGTACAATACTTGTTACATTCATATAAAAAATAAGTTTCAATTTAACCAATTTTGCCAAGCCATTTTATTCCGTTAAAATGTTTTTTATTTACACAAGTTCTTGGTAGGTTCGTAGTTTTTCGTCAAAATGATTAATACTCCACATGTTAGCTATGAGTGAGCGAGAGAGATTGTATCGTGATGATGATGTAATTAAACAATTATTACAAAGACAGATTTTTATTTTATGATATCAAAAGTCTTCTGTAATTCCTTCTCTTTTGATTACTCCGATATAATCGTCTTCAAAGCTTTCCTGTCTAACTTTCCACTGGTTCCCATCGGAAGATCATTAACAAGCCTTACACCACCTGCAAGTCGCATCCTATAGGAAACCTAAAAGCACAATGGTAAACTCAAAATATTTCAAGCAACAGTGTAACTTATAGATTTATTTTTATCTAAATTTCCATTGTTACTAATATTTTATTCAGTAGTGTAGTATAAAAATGGTTAAAAATACTAAAATACCATGTTACTGGTATTATTTCTAACACCAGTAAGTTTGTAAAGACCTAAAAATTATTCGCGTACAACTTCAAACATATATATTCAACATATAAGTGTTACACTTGCTTATTGATCGTCAACGTAAAACCACCGGTTCGAACAAGGGTCCCTCTGACCTGAGAAGAACCGGCTAAAGAAACTTATTTAATCGATCTTTATTCAAATTGCTAAAAAGAGGAAGAATATGTTTATTAATGTATATAACATTTTCTCACCTGGGTATCTACGTATTCGACCAACTCTTCAGCAGTCGTTTCAGAGCCTTGTTTCAACACAACTAAACCTATAGGTACCTCACCGTACTCTTTGTGTGGTATTCCAGTAACAGCTGCCTTAAGAACGGATGGATGCTGTGTTAGTACCATCTCTAACTCTGCAGGGGCCACCTATGGGAAGTTTTTTGTAGCTTAATACCTATTTGGTCTACGGTTTAGATGAAGTAATAATAATAATGTTTGAACGAATAACACAACCAACTAGTACCTAACTAAGCAAAGCTTGTATCGTGGTGACTAGATATTTTATTATGATTTATAAATCATCATCATCATTATCATGAGCCTGTGATAGTCCACCGCTGGACATAGGCCTCCCCTAACACACCCCCGTCCATTACGGGGCTTTGGACCGTATTCCACCACGCTAGTCCAATGCGGGTTGGAGGGTGGACCGACTTTTATGCCCATCCGACGCATAGACCATCTACCTTTTCAGACAATTGGGTGATCGGCCCAAGTTGCTATAAACAACTAGGAAACAATAATGAAAATATGTTGAGTCCCCACAGGACTCGAACCCGCGACCTCCGGCTTCTAAATCACACGCCCATACCACCAGGCTACGGCAGTCTAATTAAAAAAAATAAAAGACTTATTTCTTCTTTGGAAATAAATACCTACTATATATATAAAAACAGACAGAAACAATCGGACATGGAATTGTTGAAAAGAAAGTAACTCATGGCGATGAAGTAGCGTCATCTAGCGTTCTTATCGATGATTCGACACCGATATATCGATCACTGAGCCTAGTTTGCTAAACTATAGTGGTATATAATGATGATAATTAAAATAATAAAAATATTGGAAAGCCAAATACTCCAGAGATATTATAATGCACAAGAGAACGCACAGACACAGGTGCACTTCCTTCGACCGAGACACAGAGCAAGTAATATATTACAAATAAGTTCGATTAATTACTTTAAAGTAAATCAGGTGATCAGCTCGTATTGAACTATGCAACGAAAGTGAACAACACAAATTTGTTCACTCCCCGCAGGATTCGAAAACGAGACTTCCCGTTTCTGAAGCGCAAGCCCACACTATATATTACTATTATATACATTTTGGAATGGTACTACCAAATAAGATATTAAAATTAATCAAGTACTTACCTGATAAGAGTTGAACTTGATTAGATCCTTAATCCTGTCAACTAAATAGAAATAGCTTTCGTCATCGTAGTATCCGATATCGCCCGTTTTAAAGAAGCCCTCTTCGTCTAAACAGTCCGAAATGGCCTCACCAATATATCCTGAATTTGAACAATATATTCAATTTGAGAGTACGGGTTAAAACTCTAAAAAAAAGCTATGTAAACTAATAAAACTTTTTAAATGATATTTATGTTAAAAAGTAAGATTGTCCAACTGTAATTGGTCGCAAACTTTTATTTAGTAATGCAATAAAACGATATAATCAAATTCAATGAAATAAATAATTATTTGGTAATTCAATTGCAATGTTTCATTTTAGCTTTATTAGCGAATGTTTTTAAATGTAGCCTTGGACACTTTAAAATACACCCCTTTGCTACTGTAGCGCCACCCTGCGTGATTGTGATTTACTTTTGACGTTTAAATCTTTATCAAATAACAGAATTTCGTATAATAAGTTTAATATTATTATGTAAATACTTATTACAGCTATTATAACTTTGTTACAGCTTAATAAATAAAAGAAAAAGTAAAATCGTTAATTATACTATGCGAGTTTTATATTTGCAGTGTCAAGTAAGTCTTAGTTTTATATCACAAGTATACGGTGTCGCTTAAACACGAAAACATTCACTACGGCTTAAACCGATTTCCCCTGCAGTCCGCCAACTTTCCTAAATATGTATTGTTCACTGTAAATTATATAATTAAACTAGCTGTTGTCTTTCGTCCACGTGGTTCGTTTTCTATGCCCCCATTATCCCCTTTGGGTTCTTAGCTGATCTGTACTTGGCAAAAGAACTATTCATACCAAATTTGAAGTCTTATAGCTTCACAGATACCGTAAAAAGCCAGTGAGTTTAAAACGGAAATTCCTATATATGTATACATAAAGAACATTAATTTATACTTCTGTTGAAAACCTTACCTGGTGTCAATGACGGTGATTTAAGGCAGATCTCTCCTCGTTGATTCGATCCCAAGGGAAGTCGAGTCTTCAGATCTACCACCTTTCAAAGTGAAAGTCTTTGATTTAATATCTTTATTCAATATACAATATATATTCAATTATATATATTCAATTGAGGCCCTAAAAGAAAACATCCGCAGAGAAATGACAAGCATTTCAGCAGTGACGTGCCGCGAAGTCATCGCGAGTGCCGTGATCACAACGGATTACATTTAGATGTTATTTTCAAAAAATAATTCCCGTTTTTTAAGCTTTTTTTTATAAATAAAAAATTAATTCATAATGTAATTAGTTTTATTTTAATAAATTTTTTTTTATACCAAAGGACTTATGGGCCACCCTGTATTATCTTGTCCTATTAACAGTTTAGGATGGGCTAATAACTTACTTCATAGGAGAGACAAATGAAGTTTGAAACGCGATAAATTTTTTCATGTATAAGTTAACTGAATGAAATTTTATAACATATTTCTTTTAAGGTTACATTTAAACTCCCGTATAAATCTTTATTAGTTTGTACAGAAAATCGATTTCAAATGAAATTCTAAAGCATGGCAACATAAAATGAAGACGTTGAAACAGCACCTGGGTATAATATTTTTGACGCCTTAATTTTTTTGGATTACTAATCTTAAAGGGAGATAAAACATATATCTAAAAAATCACATCCGACTTTGTTAATTAGATTATCAAATAAACTAACACTGACTCGGAAATGGAAGCTTCTGACTTGGGAACAAATGACGTAAGACACTAAACGGGACCGTTTTTTCTTTTTTTAATATTTTGGTTGCCAAAATGAAAAAAAACAATACAACATATTTCTCTACTTAGGAATATCTGACAGTGAACGGATCATTACCAGGGTGTGTTATCATTCTTCATCATCATCAGCCTGTGTTAGTCCACAGCTGGACATAGGCCTCCCCTAATACACACCTTCTCCATTAGGGGGTTTAGGACCGTATCCCACCACGCTGGTCCAGTGCGAGTAAGTGGGTCGACCGACTTTTTACATACCCATCCGACGCGTGGATCATCTTACATTTCGGAAAATTGGGTGATCGGCCCAAATGGCTTCAAACAACTCAGTCCCGCAAGGTCTCTGTTGTTCATTGATTTTCCTAGTTGATTCTATATGTTTATAAGTATTAAACTCAAATACTACCGAGCCGATTGGAATTATGCTTTTTCCGCTAGAAACTTATATTATTCTTGAGTAATAAAGGCTACTTTTACCCCAGTTAAATCTCTTTCACAAATCATAAAGTGACACGGACAGAGCCTTGGACCGACTGTCCTATTCTTTGCAACATTATCTAGTCCCAAACTAAACAAAGCTTGTACTATGGCAAATAGATGATTGATAAATATATAAACTTATTTTTCTTTTCGTAAATAAATAGATATAAAATATTAATGATATATATATAATATACTCCGCATTGGACCAGCGTGGTGGGTCCAAAATCCCCTGGATAGGGGTGTATTAGGGGAGACCTATGTCCAGCAGTGGACTATCACAGGCTGATGATGAGGATGATATATATATAAATAGTATTATAATATTAAAACCTTTGATATGAAAGCATCAGTAATACGTCCGACGCTCCCCGGTTTTGACTCCTCAGGCGAATGAAAGTCGCTACAAACGCAACCAGCTTCGGACATAGCGTATATTTGGACGACCCCTAATAGATTGGTGCATCTGAAACGTGTTTTAAACATTCAAATAAATTGATTATTATAATAACCACCTCCGTGGTCAAGCAGTATTGGCCCATGCTTTTTCAACGGAGGTCGTGGGTTCGATGTCCGCGGGGAGACATCTTTGTTCTATCGTTATTTTTTGGATGGTTAGGACAATATGAGCCGATCACCTAATTGATACCTTAAAGTCGGTATAGCCTTCAAATTTACTGACAAATTGCCCTAACAATGTAATTTACCCTTTGGGTTGCAGAGGTCAGATGCCAGTCACTCTGCGTAAAAACCATTATAAATATATTTAGGTATATCTGAATATCCGCCTCCGTGGCCTAGCGGTATTGGCCCTTGCTTTATAAACCGGAGGTCATAGTTAATGCGACGGGAAAAGAACGTTGTGTTATTGTTGTTTTCTAGTTGGTTAGGAATTTGAGCCGATCACCAATAGTCTGAAAAGTAAGATGATCCATTTATCAGATGGGCATGTTAAAATTCGGTCCACCCAGCAACCCACATCGGACTAGCGTGGTGGGATACGGTTCAAAAACCCCGTAATAGAGAAGGCGTGCATTAGGGGAGGCCTATTTGCAGCAGCGGACTATCACAGGGTGATAATGATATCTGGATGAATTAGAATCCATCCACACAACCATCGTTCACAAACATCCATATACACAATCATTGCATCTTCACTACATAGTATAAAACATAGTCAAGTTTCTGTTCCTATATCTCTATGTATGGTTTTATCTTTAAAAATATGCAACGGATCTTGATGCGGTTTTTTAATAGATAATGTAATTAAATAGAAAGGTTTATGTGTATAATTCATACAGAACATTGTAGTGAAAAGCTAATAAATTAATATATGATCTAAAAGATTTTACAGATATCAGTGTTGCACCCGTCTACGGCCGGGGCGGTTCGCTAGTTTATTATACTAAAATAAACTAAGATTATATTTATAATAATTATATATATAATTATTACATTACCTGGCCTTTATTTCGGCAATCAACTCCGAATTGAATACGGTGCTGCAAGATATCAGGTATTTTAAAGAAGACACGTCGTATTGAGACAAAAGCGAGTCTCTAATCATGTCCTTGATTGTCGCGGGAGCCAGTAATATAACTTCGATCTAAAATTAGTAAAATCTCAAGTCTAGGCTGTAATAAACGTAAGGTTGCAAGCAAAAAAAACATTGCCGGTGGTAGGTCCCCTTTTTACAGGAGATTTCTGCCGCGAAGCAGTAGTGTGAAAACACTGATGAGTTCCAGTTTGAAGGGCACCGTAGCCAGCGTATTTACTGGTTAAACGAGACTTGTGTCCTATGTCTCACGGTAGGCAGCGTGTTAGCGATGCCACTGGTATTGCCAATTTCTATGGGCGTCGGTGACCACTTCCCATCAGGTGGCCCGACTGCTCGTCTGCCTGCGTATGCCATAAAAAAAATTAGAACTGTCAGTCGCAGCCTAGTGGTAAAAGTGTGTGCTTTAGAATTGGAAGTCGCGGGTTCAAGTACTGCGGGAACTGAACAATTTTCCAATGTTGTCTCCTAGTTGGTAAGGTTAATCCGATTTTCTGTAAAGCAAGATGATCCATGCAACAGATGGGCATGTAAAAAAATCGGTTCTGCGCCCTAACTGTCTTCGGTCGTGTCGGTTATCCGTTCCATCGGGCTTTGAGAGTATAAAGGAAAATGCACCTGTGTTTGCGCGTATATTTGTGTTGGCTGATCTCTAATATATATCAGCCGCCGTTGTCGGAATAGACAAGGAGGACATTATTTATCAACAACAATTTTAGCCGGAGGTACCCGCCAAAATTGTTGTCACGACCAAAAATTAAGTTTTGCTCTCCGCAACTAAACCTTTTGTTGTACAACTTAAATTGTGAAGAAAAATATGTGAAAACTGTGGTGAATCACTTCTTTCATAATTAAGTTACTGGCCGGTATGCCAGTGTGATTATAATCAATAATGCGTCAACGTTATGTCATTAATAAAATAATGGAGATATAAACAATGTATTTAATTTCTTTATGTATATTTAATATAACTGCCTCCGTAGCCTAGTGGTATGGGCGTGTACTTTAGAAACCGGAGGTCGTGAGTTCGAATCCTGCGGGGACTCAACTTTTCATTGTTGTTATATATATATATATATATATATTTAACTCACCTTATACTTTTCAACTGCCTGTAGAAAGTGCCTGTCGTCTGATGTCGGGCAGTAAATAATCGTTGAGAATTCGTTAAGACAACGCAAGGATTGCATCAAACCGTAAGAGTAACACCACTCTCTGGTTATTAGAGTTTTAGTACCGTAGAACACGCTGAAATAGTTCCAGTATAAAGTATATTTTATAGTCGTACTTTCACTTTTTATTACCTTAATTATTATTGACTAATATTGGGTTTAGATGTTTTATTGTAGAGCTGAGTAAGAACTGGTATTTTTTCCCCCATGGCAATCGTGTTTCATCATCATCATCATCATCAGCCTGTGATAGTGTACTGCTGGACATAGGCCTCCTCTAATACACCCCTATCCATTAGAGGGTTTTTGGACCATATCCCTGCATACTGTACCGTATACTGCCTCCGTAGCCTAGTGGTATAGGCGCGTGGCTTAGAAACCGGAGGTCGTGGGTTCGAATCCTGCAAGGACTCAACAAATTTTCATTGTTGTTTCCTAGTTGGTTAGGGCAATTTGGGCCGATCACCCAATTGTCTGAAAAGTAAGATGATCCATGCGACGGATGGGCATGTAAAAAGTCGGTCCACCCACCAACCCACATTGGACCAGCGTGGTGGGATATAGTCCAAATCGTGTTTAGTAAGTTAAAATATTGAGCTTGATGAAATGGCAGTGGGTCGGTCAGGTAGGGTTCAGGAGTGAAGGCCACGTTCAGGGAGACGTAGCGTTGGTTGGATCCCGTGCAGTAGCCGGTTCAAGTTGGAAGCGAGCAGCGGGGATTGGCTGTCTCGGCGTTCATTGAAAAAAGCCTATGTCCAGCAGTGGACTGCTAAGGCTACTGCTGATGATGATGGCAACAAAGCGATGTCATATATCTAGCGCTCTTTCTTGTTGATTAATTGTGACCAATAATGACAATCCTCTAAAATAATTTCGTTGCTATGATTAACCTTGTTTCCATATGCTATTTAGGTCTGTTATAGAAATATGTTTTTGCTTAATTGTTACTGGCATTTGGCCTCCATAATTCAAAGGCGTTAATTGCATTCGAGAGATGGTTAGGAGTTTAGGAAATTGATGGTTCTTTTAGTCTAAAAAACCCCCTAAATGGAGAAGGCGTGGTGTATTGGGAGAGGCCTATGTCCTGCAGTGGACCATCAGAGGCTGATAATGATGATGATGATGATGTCTTGTATAAAAACCATTTCTTTTTCTCAGCAAAAAGAAAAAAAATTTTCGAATTAACTGCAATTTTTCTTTTACGTGATATATAAAAATATACGCTTTTGTAATAGTCTGATTAAATTATTAAACATCCACATCTATACAACTAACCATTGCTCTTGCATCGTTTGCCCCCTTACGACTTACTTTAGGCTGTGTTTAATCTAGTTTATACATTACCTAGGTTCCCCAGTATCTCCTAGTTTGTTGAGCACATTCAGGTGCGTCAATGGTATCGCTTTAGGCAGACCAGTAGTACCAGACGAGTACAAAATTATTGCAAAATCCGTGCACCCTTTCACGGGTATTGGAGGAAATCTTCTAGTATCGCAGATTCTTTTAAAAACATATCAAAAGATATTGCATTATCAATTTCTGCTTTGTCATATATGATTGTGTGTTTTAAACTATCTATAGAAGTTATCGTGTCTTTGTGTATTGAGTAGGCAGAAGGAGAACAGAATAGTAGAGAAGGTTTTGCCAAATTCATTCTGTGCAGTATTGTTGCTGTAAAAGAATTGTACAAAATGTGTTAGTTCGTAAGAAATCCTGGGTTCGAATCCTGCGAGAACACAACATTGTGTGATGGTAGATTCTGGTATGGTTTAGACAATAAGGGCCGACGACTCAATTGTCTAATAAGAAAGATGATTCGTGCTTCGGATGAACATGCTAAAGGTCAGTGGTGGTCAAGCCTATCTTTGGCAATCGTTGTATACCAAATGTCACTGCATTTAAATTTACTGACAACTAATTCATTTATAGAGTGCAGTTTACTTATGATATGGTCTTTGTGTTTTTTATTTACTTATAGTTTTTTTTATCCTTTATAGGCAGCTGCCTCCGTAGCCTAGTGGTATAGGCGTGTGGCTTAGAAACCGTAGGTCGTGGGTTCGAATCCTGCGGGGACTAGACAAATTTTCATTGTTGTTTCCTAGTTGGTTAGGGCAATTTGGGCCGATCACCCAATTGTCTGAAAAGTAAGATGATTCAAGCGCCGGATGGGCATGTAAAAGTCGGTCCACCCACCAACCCGCATTGGACCAGCGTGGTGGGATACGGTCCAAAAACCCTCTAATGGATAGGGGTGTATTAGGGGAGGCCTATGTCTAGCAGTGGACTATCACAGGCTGATGATGATGATGAGGCAGCGCGTATCGCGTACCATCAGATGATATCTACCTGCTATAAAGCATCATTTAATGAACAGGAAAGTGACACTCCGGCAGGGCTATCAGAAGAGAAAAAAATAGATTCTGGCAGCATGTCTTGGAATTTATGAAAACGAAGTAAATCATAGGAATGAAGCGTCATCGAATGTACGATATTGTTTTAGCCGACTGCCGCTCTTGATTGTCATCTCGGAATCAATTAATCAATAAGTACGTTAGCTGTAAGCTGATACCACTTCATTGCCATAGATTGTTTTGTTTATATCTGTTTCGAGTGTAATTTGACTAAACCATCGATATTAACGAGAGATTACGCTTAGGCGTAGGGATGTGACGACCCCACCGGATCTGCCTTACAGTGGGAGGAAGACAGTTCCGTGGTCAGTGAGATCAGTGCAAGCGCAATTAGTCAATTGCCAATCCGCCTGCTTAGCGTGGCAATTATGAACTCTTTTAAATGGACACTATCAAGGTCAGCTTTCTCGATGTCCATTAATAAAAAGCCTATGTCCAGCAGTGGACTGCCAAAGGCTGTTTGTGATGATGATGATATATTAACATACAGAGGCATAAGTTATGTCACAGTCACACTGTCGCGAGTTCTCTTCTATCTTTACCTTTTTATCCCTAAAGACATTTTGTCTTAAATACCTTTATCACTGATTTAAATATCATTTACCTTTTCCACCCGTAACGTCGGCAGCCGTGAACACCATGCCGGCGCACATAACCCCCAACACGGTCGGGATGAACTCCGACCTCTTCTCGCTGCACAGAGCAACCACATCGCCCTTCTTCAAACCAATCCGAACTAGATTCAGAGCGATATCGGCCGCTTGCTGTGATAGTTGTCTGTACGTTGTGATCTCTTTTGTGTCTGCATTAATCTGTCGAAAGAATAAGCAGATATGTTATTCTTCCTAGCCTTTTTTTGAATTTGGTTGGCTTCTAGACTTTAAGGTTTTATGTGAATACCAGTCTTACATTGACGGGGTACTTCAAGATTTTAGGCCACCCATGTTTCGTCACCAGTGACAATGTGGCCTTCAAGACGATAACGAAGTCAAAACATTTACAGTGGTTAACAAGTCAGGGCAACAGTATGGGTAACAAGAGGGTATTCAAAAATTGGTGCCACTTTATGACAAGTGCTCAAATATTTACGGAAATCATGCAGAAAATTAGATTATGGTTCATATAAAAATAAAATCCTTGCGATATGTTTGCACGTCCATTTTAAATTCCAAAACGGTACTTACTTAAAAACATGCCTCGTATATAAACATATATTATAACAATCCTACTACTATTGTATATAATAATCTAGTATACTTATAGTATATATATATATATATATATATTTGTTATTCTATAACACAAAATTAATTAACGAGTTTTGATAAGGGTTTTTGGAATCATAATTAATACATCAGATTTAACATATTACTTATAATTTTTAATAACTTTATGACATACTAGTTGTTGCCCGCGACTTCGTCCGTGGGGTTATGTGTAAAGAAATCTTTTAGTATTATCAAAAAAAAAGTAGCCTAAGTTACTACCAGTTATTTTCGAAAGAAAGTCCCGTTAAAATCGGAGCAGCTATTGCAGAGATAAGCCAAAACAAACTGACAAACAGGCAAATCATCATCATCAACCTGTGACAGTCCACTGCTGGACGTAGGCCTCCCCTAATACACCCCTATCCATTAGGGGGTTTTGGACCGTATCTCTAGGCCACGGAGGCAGTAAAAAAGTAAAAAAGGCAGGAGCAGGCCATTGCTAACATCAAATTGTTTTCTCATATGTACCGGTTACAAATCAAAACGTAAAAATTAAAAAAAAGGTTATTTTCATGTTACTAACTGACACGCGAGCGGACCAGCTGGCATAAGCTGGTTGTAATATATGTGTTTATGAATGGTCTTATTATGCTAAATATCCACAATATATATATATATACATATATAGTTTAAACGAACAAGTTTCACACGACCTTGATCTTTTGATGAGTTTGTCATATTATTTTTAAAACATAATTTTTCCATGGTGTGCTAAACAGGAATGTTTCATAGTAGGTATATATTGTAGGTTGTTGATAAGTAGGCTTGCTTGTAAAATAGAGTTCATAGGTCCGAATCGTGCTTGGGAGTTATTTATTCTTTTATTGTATTTATTAATATAATTATGTCGTAGCTGAACGAACGGGAAGTGTTCGGGAATCCGGGTTATCCAAATGACCCTTACCACTAAACGACGGAGGCAGTTCAACCGTACGTTTATTGTAAATCGTGATAATAATTATTACACAAGGTTATTGCAGCCCGTGTCATATACTCGCAATTTTTTTACTATACGCTGGACTCTTTTTATTTTCATTTCGATGGCTAAATGCCTCCGTGGCATAGAGGTAGGGACGTGTGCTTTAGAAACCGGAGGTCGTGAGTTCGAAATGTTCATTGTTGTTTCCTGGGAACCAACTAGTTGGTACGAGTAATGCGGGCTGATCAACCGATTGTCCATGCATCGGATGGGTATGTAAAAAAGCCGGTCTTGAGCCTGATCTCTCTCCGGTCGTGTCGGTTATCCGTCCCATCAGACTCTGAGAGTAAAATAAAGGAGTGTACCTGTAGTTTGCGCGTATTTTTGTGCACTATAATATCTGCAGCGCACTTGGCTGATCCCTAATATAGATCGGCCGCCGTAGGCGGATTCTACTAGGAAAACATTATTATTATTTCGAATAAAGTACACTATATCGTTATATATTATAGGCTATATGTTATTGTAATATATCAGTTTTGTTATTGTAAAATTGTATTATAATTCATCGAGTAGTGTTTAAGTGAAAGAGTTACAAAAATACATACATGGAAAGATTCTTATGTATGATATTAGTAGATAGTTAGTTGTGTCCCTGCATTATCTTTATTGCACTCGCTTACTGATTGTCAAGGACGCTTCCACCGGTTCGGAAAAGGACGCCTCCGACCTGAGAAGAACCGGCGAAAGAAACTCAGCGGGCCTATTTTGTAAATTTTTAAAATTATCAAATATACATTTAAATTTTATATGAGCTACATACAGTTCTATCATACGTATATTAAATTTGAAAAAGCCTGGATCGAGCATTCCATAATCAGGCCGTGCTATCATATATAAATTCATTTATGTTATAATAACCTTTAACACATAAATGTTCCTTTACTACTTTTTCAAATTTATTAATAGTTAAATTATGAACGTTTCTTGGGATTTTGTTGTAAAAGCGTATACATTGATTCATTAAAGATTCACTTATTCTTCGCAGTCTAGTTGCTGGATGAATTAAATTATGTTTGTTTCTAGTATTTATGTTTGTGCATCGCAATGCCTGCGAAAATCGCTTCTATTTTTCTGCACATACATGAACCATGTATTACTTAAATAATTTGGGCCGAACCATTAAATCTATCGAAATAATATATCTGTGCCTATACCTTATCAATAAAAAGATAGAATTTATGTAAAAAAAATGAAATAAATAGTCAACATTAAAAATTTAATCAACAACAGCAACCATTAACAAGTTAATTAATACAACGCCACTTCGTTGCAATGTACTTCAATAAAATCAGTTTTATTTTTTAATGGACTTAAATATAGAGAGAATAATGATTTTTCCGGCCCGCTTTCGACTACGGTAGCCACTCTGATATTGAAATAAATACATTTATAAGACAAGCCAACTACGCAGGAGATATTATAGTGCACGAGCATACGCGCAGACGTAGAATAAATCATCTATATTTACCTATATGGTGCCTATTTCTACCGCGAAGCAGTAGTGTGAAAACACTGCTGTGTTCCGGTTTGAAGAGCATCGTGGTCAGCGTATTTACTGGGTAAAAGAGACTTAACACCCTATGTCTAACGGTAGACAGCGTGTTGGCTACCACTGGTATTGCCAACGTCCATGGGCGTCGGTGACCACTTCCTATCAGGTGACCCGACTGCTCTTCTGCCTCGCGAATGCCATAAAATAAAACCCGCAAACGAGTGATATTGCCTAAAAACTATTCCACTTAGAGGATTTTGGACCGCATCGCACGACGCTGGTCCCATCATGCGCATCAGCATGGATCATCTACTTTCAGACAATTGGTCGATCGGCCCCATTGCTCTAAACAAAAGGAAACAACAATGAAAATTTGTTGTCCCGCAGGATTTGAACCCACGATGTCCAGGTTTCTAAATCACACGCTCTTACGCTACGGAGGCAGTGGAGGTAATTGCTGCGTTACTATTAAAATATATCTTACAATGGCCTGTGTATATAAATGTATATGAAATAACTTACAATGGCCGCATTATCCCCGTAGCTTAGAAACTTTGACAGCAAATGTCTGCCAAAATGGAGGTGCGCGGGAAATTTCACCGCGTCAGTATCCCCATAGACGTGAAGCGGGTTTTTCAACATGGCGGAGGTTTTTTTTAATTTCTCTTCAGAGTGACTTATAGAGTGGAACTTGCCAGTGTTTTAAGTGTCTTTTTTATTATGTTTATTGTCCTTTTACCTGTGAATTGTATTTATGAGAAATATGATAACCTGGACTAATATTTAAATAGTAATTTGGCGAAGTGGTAATTAGAAAAATTTTATAAACGATTAAAGCTAGAATTAGTATACTATCTATTTATTGTTAACAGCAAGACGACTTTACTCAAACCGAGATTAACGTAAACAAGCTATTCATCACCAGCCTATAATAGTCCACTGCTGGACATAGGCCTTGCACTTGCTGGACATGGGGATTTTGGACCGTATCCCACCACGCTGGTCCAATGCGGGTTGGTGGGTGGACTCGACTTTTACATGCCCATCCGACGCATGGATCATCTTACTTTTCAGACAATTGGGTGATCGGCCCAAATTGCCTCTAACCAACTAGGAAACAACAATGAAAATTTGTTGAGTCCCTGCAGGATTCGAGCCACGACCTCCAGTTTCTAAGGCACACGCCTATACCACTAGGCTACTGAGGCAGTTAACAAGTATTATTTATTTATTATTTAATAAAATGCGGGGTGAATAAACTGTGATAAATTTGAATTAAATTTGCTTTTATTCCCGTAACATGGAATTTTCAAAAAATGCAATCTATTGCAATGAAATTTCTAAGATATCTGTATGTCGTTTTTATGTTCTGTATATAAACAAAACATATATACATATGTTACATATATGTGTTCGTAGTACGACGTACGTGACCATTTTTTGTTATTGTTAACATTGACTCCATGATTTTTTTGGCTATATATATAAAAATACTATTTTAAGTTTTTATTATAAATGGTATATTAGACCCTTTTAATCGAAAGGAATGAGCTAATTGTGTGTGTCGCTCTGCTGTTACTCGTGTACACGCATGACATAGTTATAACACAATTGTGTAAAATTTGAAATTAAAATAGCCCAGGGGAGGGCCACTTCTTTCCTACTTTCACACCTACAACTTCTAAACGGATCGATCGATTTTCTTAAAACATAAATAACAAGAATCGCACAGATATGACATTTAAAACACAAAAAAGAACTGAACTGAAATCATTTAATCTATTTGGGCGCTACGATGTCACAGACAGACAAATCCACAGACCTCCATTCGAGTTGAGGTATATTAAAAAAGGTGTACTCACTTCGGTAGTAGTGTTATAGAAATCAACTAACATTACTTACGTATTATTTCTCAATACTAAAACATTAAACTTTATCAATTTTCAAATGTTTAAAGTATGTGTAGAGCACTACCATTCCACTATAAAAAAATTATGAACAATTTAAGAATCAGTGAAAGGAAAGATATTAAATAACTCGATTTGAGTTTTTCGCTAAGCGGTTTGTGTTTGAATGGCTTCCAGTTAATGTTTAACTAATGATATTAGTGATTCAATGAAGATACTTCTCAAACCAGTCTCGAAGATGTAAATTTTTTTATATCATCCAAGGGCCAATACCGCTAGGCCACGGAGGCGGCCAATCTTGTAGCAAAATAGTAATTTATATTCAATACTAGAGGCCAGTCTTGGCTTTGCACGGGTCGAGGGTTTAAATTTTGCGGGGCCTCAAAAATTTTCATTGTTCTTTCCTAGTTGGTTAGGGCAATTTCGGCCGAAAATTGACTGAAAAGTAAAATGATCCATACGTCGGTCAAAAGTCGGTCCACTCACCAATCCGCATTGGACCAGCGTGATGGGATTTAGTCCAAAACCCCCTAATGGGTGGTTTTCTACATTGCCTTCAGAAGTACTACCGCAAGGCCTTTTCAGCAGCGATAAGTGTGAAAACACTACCGTGTTCCCGTTTGAAGGGTATATGTATTTTGTTATACTTATTGTGGGCAGGGTCTAGTGTACAACGCGATCGTCTTATAGCTACAAACAAATATGTTTCTTTCGTGTCTTTTGTTCTGTAAGCGTTGATAAGTTTATTTCTACAGATTACAAAAAAAATGATACTACTGTTTTTAAAATAAACGTCACAAATGAACAAGTAGCATTTAGTAGTATTTAAATATTTGCAAAACAAAACTAAACTATTAATAACCATCATCATCATCGGCCTGTGTTAGTCCACTGCAGGAAATAAGCCTCCTAATGCACGCCTACTCCGTTAGGGGTTTTTGGTCAGTTTTTGACGGATCTTTCACTGAAAGATATATATATAGCTGATGTAACGGAGAGTTTCTCAAGAAAAACTAACTTAATTATTTTATTTTATTTTATCACGCGGATGAAGTCGCGCGCAACAGCTTGTAATATAATAATGTCAACCTAGTCAATTTCGACTCCGGTAGCCGAACTATATTAGAGATCGGCAATCTGCGCGGGAGAAAATATAGAGCAGAAGTGTACGTTCAAATACAGGTGCACACCCTATTCCTTTACTCCCATCGCCCGATGGGACGGATAACCGACACGACCGTAGAGAGATCTGGCGGAAACCGAATTTTACATGCCCATCCGAAGCATACGAAATTACTTTATAGACAAAAACCAACCAGGAAGCAAAATTAAAAGCTGTCATGTCTCCGCAGAATTCGAACCCGCGACCCAAGTTTTCTAAAGCCGCGATCGAGGAGATCGCAAATGTAGTCAACAGCGAATAAAGTTAATGAATCACCGCAGGATTCTAACCCACTGCCCTATCGTAAAGCGAAATTACTGGTTCCGTTCATCATTATGATAAAACATGTAAATGTATTGATATGTATTCACGGAGACGTTTGTTATTTTAAAAATCTACATTTTAAAGCTTCGAGTCTATCAATATAATTCGCTTTTTATTAATGGTTTCGCAATCAATTGTAAATCTGGCGCAATATTTGCGTGCGAACATATTTGTGCCTGCGTACCGTTTATAATGTTAATAATAATATTTACGAATAAAACAATGTATCCTTTGGAATTAGCTGGCCCAAGAAATTAGGTATAATAGCGAAATCTTGAAGTTAAGCTTCGAAAACAAGTAAAATTTTAAAGAAGGAGATGGGTAGTGATGATAGCTGCAAAAGCCAATTTAGAAATGCGGTAATCTGTTGGTACGTAGCTAGTTTATATAATTCTATCATCAGCCTGTGTTAGTCCACTGCTGGACATAGGCCTCCACTACAGTACGCCTTCTCCATTAGGGGGTTTTTGGACCGTATCCCAACACGCTGGTCCAATGCGAGTTGTTGAGTGGACCGACTTTTTACATGCCCATCCGACGCGTGGATAATCTTCATTTTTAGACAATAAGGTGATCAGCCCAAATTGCCCTAAGCAACTAGGAAACAACAATGAAAATTTGTCGTGTCCCCGCAGGATTCGAACCCACGACCTCCAGTTTAGAAAGCACACGTCCTTACGCCTAGGCTACGGAGGCAGTTAAGTAATTAGTTTTTTAATATCACTATCAACATGTACAACATCATATCTATCACTGTAACGGGCTGCTAAATATAAACATAAACATAAACTACACTATGTTTATATATTTATCCATCTTATGCTAATGATACGTCAATACAAAGATCGCTTAGTAACTACAACTTATTAAAAAACAACCTATGTTAAGTAGAGTAATGAAATCTAAATGAATATTTTAAAAATTCCAACATAGCAATAATCTTAATATTGAATTATACTTACTTAAATCTTCTTCAAATATATATTATAACATATTATACAGCCGCATGATACTCGAAACTTTTTATAAAGTCACTTTGCTTTGCTCTTTGTAAAGTCTAAAGTCCGGCACCGACAAAAGTTCTTAATAAGGGACCGCCGCCATATTGAATTTACAACCAATGAGAGCTGCCGTTTTTGGCGCCAAAAGTTTGACAGTAGACTTTGTTTACGTATACTAGACGATCGGCTTGGCTGGTGTGAGCCTTACTTTTAGGCCAGAGGGTGTAAGTTCGACTCCAACCACGGGTAAAATATTGTGTGCTGAACATAGTGTTTTTCTCGTGTCGGACTATTTGTATTTTTATAATATGTATTTATTTACAGAAGAAAAGTACAAAAAGTTTATGAATTTGTCAGAATCTAGATTGAATAGTACAAACTTAGCTTAGTTTGGGACAAGATGATTTTCTACTCCATATAATACTCAAAACGGATTCTTT
The DNA here is from genome assembly GCA_029286875.1 of Lamproptera curius. Taxonomy (NCBI): domain Eukaryota; kingdom Metazoa; phylum Arthropoda; class Insecta; order Lepidoptera; family Papilionidae; genus Lamproptera; species Lamproptera curius. The sequence continues at coordinate 1,852,027 of JAGSMT010000099.1, forward strand.
TTCCTATGTTACTTACTATGGATATACTTTTCTAATGTTGAAAGAATTTTCAAAATTGGTCGAGCAGTTTTTGAGTTTATTGCATATTACACATACACACATAAATACAAAATTTTTCCTCTTTACAATATTACTATCGATAATCTCCACGTCAGATTTAGCTTAGGTAAAGTTATGACGTTTGTAATAAATTATAAATTCAAAGAAATTGTCTTGGTCCTCTTCTATTAGACTGACTTTAGGCTTCTTTTAACATCATGGCCTTGAGTGATATCCTATCAAGCTTTCCACTTGGCACTGTTGGCAGGTCATCCAAAAACCTTACTCCGCCAGCGAGCCTCATGCGGTAGGAGACCTGGAAAAGCATTCTGAATAAACTGAAGCCGGAGAATATTGGGAGTCGACTTGAGCGTGTCGTGTCGAAAAATTCCCAGACCAAAAAAACATTTGACGATCACTATAGGCGAAGTAGTAGTGCTGATTTCTCATGTGACAATTTAAATTTTAAATTTAATACCATTAACGCGAATATTATACATATTAGTGAAACAGTTTTACTGTTTTCATCTAGTTTAAAAGGCTAATACCGCCTACGTGATCTAGCGGTATTGGCCCTTGCTTCATAAAACGGAGTTCGTGGGGTCAAATACTGCGGGGAAACAACATTGTGTTATCGTTGTTTTCTGGTTGAATAGGACAATTTGGGCCGATGACCCAATTGTCTGAAAAGTAAGATGATCCATGCGTCGGATGGGCATGTAAAAAGTCTATCCACCCATCGACGCGCGATGGACCAGCGTGGTAAGATACGGTCAAAATACCCCCTGTATAAATATGGTGATGGCGTGCATTAGGGGAGGTCTATGCCCAGCAAGGGACTTCATAAAAACTACCTGCCCGTCCACGTATTCGACCAGTTCCTCCGCAGCGGCAGAACATCCAGGTTTCAGTACAACGAAACCAACAGGAACCTCTCCATACTCCTTATGCGGGGCACCAACCACTCCAGACTTTAGGACAGACGGATGCTGGTCTAAGACCATTTCCAATTCCGCTGGTGCCACCTGAGATAGACAGCTAAACACTTAAACTGTAACTAGGGTAAGTTTACTATTTAGTAGGGATCGGGGCATGATGCTGTTGTCCCTTGCATTGCAAACCGGAGGATGAGGATTCTAATCATGTCAATACTATGTGGTCTTGCTGGTTGGTTAGTGTTAACCAAGAACCTTCCATTCAAGACCTTCTATGGTCTGAAAATCCACTTGCTTGGTGTAACAACTCGGTAGTCATAACTTCTTATAAAAAAGAACTGCGTGTTGTTGAGCTTCCTTAGTTGTGTAAGATTATTAGGGCCAAGCATTATTACTATACTATGTCAGACTTCTGATATAGTTCAGAAGTAATTTCAGCAATCACACTGTCATGGTGTAGTTTTTCTTACAGTTACCTAAACCTAATTAGAACGTAGACTTTCATGTAAATAGTGACCTATTGCAACATTGTAGCGTTTTTCATCTTCTTCAACGGTTTTTTCATCGAATTATCCTTAGGCACCATTTCATCTACCCGTTTCCATCTGATTATTTTTTTTTACACGGTAGTGATGATAGTATACCTAGCTAATAGGTCCATATAAAGATTGCAGACGAATTGATAAAATAAAGAAATGATTTATTTAATATCACTGGCAACCTTTTACCTAGCCATTTTCCCAAGTTATCATGAAGTCGGCTTCTAGTTCATCCAGATTTACCTAAATAACAGTTTTTACGCAAAGCGACTGGCATCTGACTTTCATAACCCAAAGGGTGAACTGCATTCTAAGGATGAATTATTTGCCAGTAAATTGCCAAAGATAGTCCTGACAACCACCACTGGCAACCTTATACAGAAAACACTTAGAAATATTTTTTTTAATAAACATTGATTATGTATGTTCTGTGCTTTTATTTCATATTATTATTTACCTATATACTTACTTTCATCTATAGCCAACTATAAATGTTATAGTTGGCTATAGGTGAAAGTATGTATTCAACATCATCATCTACAGCCTTTGATAGCCCACTGCTGGACATAGGCCTCCCCTAACACACCCCTATCCATTAAGGGTTTTGGACCGTATCCCACCACGCTGGTTCAATGCGGGTTGGTGGGTGGACCGACTTTTTACATGCCCTTCCGACGCATGGATCATCTTACTTTTCAGACAATTGGGTGATCGGCCCGAATTGCCCTAACCAACTAGGAAATAACCCGCAGGATTTGAACCACGACCTCCGGTTTCTAAAGCACACGCCTATACCACTAGGCTACGGAGGCAGGACAATTATTAATAGTATGTATTACTATTAATAATTGTCCTTCAGTGTCTATTTATTATTTAATTTGCTACATCAAATTGGAAAATTACCCTTTAACTACAATAGCTACAACGAGCTGAAACCGGAACTCAGTATTGTTACCTCCCTAATCCAATCTCACCTGGTAGGAGTTGAATTTGATAAGCTCCTTTATCCGGTCGACGATGTAAAAGTAGCGGTCTTCATCGTAATATCCGATATCGCCGGTCTTGAAGAAACCTTCCTCGTCCACATAGTCGAGATCGTCGTCACCAATGTACCCTAGTTTTCAATAGATTTTTTAGAAATGAAATCCTCATATTTTGCTAAAATATTAAATTTAAGGTTACTAATTGCAGCTAACCGCCTCCGCAGCCTAGTGGTATGAGCGTGTGCTTTAGGAACCGGAGGTCGAGGGCTCGAATCCTGCGGGGGCTTGACAAATTTTCTTTATTGTTTCGTAGTTGGTTAGGGCAATTTGGGCCGATCACTCAATTGTCTGAAAAGTAAGATAAGCCATGCGTCGGATGGGCATGTTAAAAGTCGGTCAACCCACCAACCCGCATTAGACCAGCGTGGTGGGATACTGTCCAAGACCCCCTAACGGAAAGGGGTGTATTAGGGAGGACTATGTATGGATGAATTCCGGCTATGATTTAAACTTAATATCTCCAGTTGCAACAGCATTCAATATCAAACCAGAACATACAACTGATATAACTTAAACTAGAAATAAAACTAATAATTAAATCATACCTGGCATCAGTGATGGCGATTTGAAGCAGATCTCTCCACGTTGGTTCGGCCCCAAAGGTTCTCGGGTTTTTATATCCACTACCTAAAAAAATTTACGAATTTAATTAAAAAAACTTCACTGGTTGGCACACTTCTATAGACAATATCGGTAATCTCAAGGCTTATATATTTTTTATTTCACTTCAAAATTATAAGATTAATCAAACTTTAAAGTATTTAAAATTCTATAGACAATTCGTAATTAATTAATATTTTATATTTTGCAGTAATTTAATGAGATAATATTAATCTTTCCAGTTTTATTATTGTTAGTAAGTTTTAGACCTTGGTAACATTTCAAACTATTACATCAATTCAAAACTTATTGAATTGAGGATTAAATTAATGCCTTTATAAACTTTTCAAATAATGAAAAAGGTCGATCAAGGTAGCATTTCTTAAATGTTTTATGATTACTAAATTTAGAAACTTTTCAGGGATGTATTCTTATAACTTTTCGAAATTCATGTAAAAGGTCAATCAAAAAGGTTTTAAATTGTTTTTAGGATATCAAACTGAAAAACTTTGTTAATAGTCTTCGAATAAAAATAAAATTAAATAATTTGTCTATTTATAGGATAAAAGCGCTGAAAATACCTTGTAGGAAAATATGTGGTCACAAGTCATAAACTATAATGATTTTCACCTAGCTTAGAACCGCATAGAGTCGGAGCTATCTGTGGTAACCAGTAAATACGCTGCCATGCCTTCAAACGGAATCACCACGGTTGTTCTACCATGTAGTTTTGAGGTGAATATATTGCTTGAAATATCATAGCTTAAAATAAAGCTCTGTATGTGCACCTATATAAGCCTCGTGGTCCTTAGCGCCTCCTATCACTAGCCTTCTCGCCTCCGACATCACTGATGCTAGTTCCGCTCGCTATATGGAACCTGTGAGTTGCGCTTAAATTGGAAACAAATGTCTGAATTCTTATTTAAAATAAGACAATTATGTCAAAATACAAGTAAAATATTAAAGTTTGTAAATGTGTGTCGTTTGGAGGATTGATTTTCTCAGATGAATATTCAGTGTCTTAAATATTACACACTTAAGTAAAATAAGTAAGGACACAAGTAATTTAAGTAAAATTACATAAAATATCTTCATTCAGTCTATCGCTCTGGATTAAAAACGGAATTCTGGTGCCAACTTGTTGGATTATGTTAATGGCTGATACTGTCGGAAGCAAGACGATATTATATTTCTAAATACGTTTATAACCAGGATTGTATTGCGTGCGGTAGTAGTAAACAAGCAATTAATAAATGTCCTCACGTAATGTAGTTGATTTTCTAATAATCCTAGAATATAACTATAAGTCTGTGCTAGTAGAACCAGTGTTATAGTTTATACCTTCAGTCGTCTTCATCATCATCATCATCATCAGCCTTTGTTAGTCCACTGCTGGACATAGGCCTCCCCTAATACACCTCTTTCCATTAGGGGTTTGGACCGTTTCCCAACACGCTGGTCCAATGCGGGTTAGTAGGTTGACCGACTTTTTTACGTGCCCATCCGACGCATGGATCGTCTTACTTTTCAGACAATTGGGTGATCAGCCCAAATTGCCCTAACCAACTAGGAAACAACAATGAAAATTTGTTGCGTCCCCGCAGGATTCGAACCCACGACCTCCGGTTTCTAAAGCACACGCCCATACCCCTAGGCTACGGAGGCAGTACCTACAGTAAATATCTAAAATAAAATAATAACACGAAATTTACCTAGTCTTTATAGCGTCAGCCAGTTGGGCACTCATTGGCGTGCTGCAAGATATCAGACTGACTAAAGAGGACACGTCGTACTCAGAGATCATTGAAGAGTTGACCAGCTCGGTGACTGTTGCTGGGGCCACTTGCAAAACACGTATCTGAAACCAATTTTAAGCCCACATCTTGGTTTAAATTATACATCTTCATCATCATCATTAGCCTGTGGTAGTCCACTGCTGGACATAGGCGTCCCCTAATACACCCTATCCATAATGGGTTTTTCACCGTATCCCACCACGCTGGTCCAATGCAGGTTGGACCGACTTTTTACATGTCGACTTTATACCTTTTACTGAGTCTATAGTAGCGTTTTGGATTGTATCATTATATTACTTACAGTTCTCTGTCAGACCATTTTCTTTAGTCATCATAAAGTCAGCTTCAAATTTACTTATTTCAACCGAAATTACAGCTTTTAAAGAGAGAGAAGGTATTTGAAATCTTAAACCAACACGTAAAACACATTTAAGGGACAACTCTAAATGATCGTCAAAAATGGTTTTGACGCCCGCGGATAGACTTATTATATCCGACTTTTTCCGGCCTTTCATGCCAATTTTTTTAAATAGAGCAAATTCTCCATTGGATACGCACCTTCACCGATTTGCGGTATGCAGATCAAGGGCCATAACTTATCGAGTTACCAATAGTTCTCCCCCCTCACAACTGTTGTAGACGCCTAGTCGTACCTACTGTTCATAAAGCCGGCCGTCTAATTATCTCGGACTGGCTTGACTAAATGGCCGGGAGAACAGACATAAATATAATGAAAAAAAGGAAGATAAGATGATTAATACCTTATAGTTCTGGATCGCTTCCAATACATGTCTCTCGTTACTTATAGGGCAGTACACAACGGTGGAGCCCAAGCAGAGCGTGGCGATTGTGTGCATGAAACCGTAGGAATAATACCATTCCCTTGTTATAAGAGTCTTGGCATCCGTGTACGGGCTGAAAATAGATCGAAGATTTTCTCACAGCGAAATAAGACTAACACCGTTACCAATAACGAAATAATTGAACGAACTTTTGCCGTCAAGGTAATGATACTGCCTCCGTGGCATACTGGTAAGGGCGTGTGCTTTACAAATCGGAGGTCGCGGGTTCGAATCCTGCGGGGACTCAAAAAATTTTCATTGTTGTTTCCTAGTTGGTTATGGCGATTTGGGCTGATCACCTAATTGTCTGTAAAGTAAGACGGTCATGCACCGTACTCCCTCCGGTCGTGTCGGTTATCCGTCCCATCGGGCTATAAGAGTATAAAGGAACAGGGAGTGCGCCCGTGTTTGCGCGTACACTTGTGCACTATAATATCTACTGAGTAGTTTGCTGATCTCTACTATTGATAGGCCGCCGTAGTCGTTGTAATTGACTGGAGAACATCATTATTAATAGGAAACCACGTCACCGATGTAGCCTGCGTGAATTTTGTGTGTGTGCGAGTATTTGCTATTGCTCTATGAAAACTTGTACGCTCCAGGATATTTCAAATAGATAAACAAAAAATTTTTCAGACTGTAATTTTTCATATCTATGTAACTTGTGTTGTAAGCTCCGTCCAGCCTAGTGGTATAGGCGTGTTAGAATCGAGGTCTGGGTTCGAATCCTGCGGGACTCAACAAATTTTCATTGTTGTTTCCTAGTTGGTTAGGTAATTTAGGCCGATCACCCATTTGTCTGAAAGTAAGATGATCCTACGTCGGATGGGCATGTAAAGTCGGTCCACCACCAACCCGCATTGGACCAGCGTGGTGGATACGGTCCAAAAACCCCAATGGATGGGAGTGTATTAGGAGGTCTATGTCCAGCAGTCGACTATCAAAAGGCTGATGATGATGATGTATCTTGTACATTGTCATTGAGGAAAACGTAAATTTTTTTACTTCGGTTCTTCTCAGATATACAGGAGTAGCTTCTCATATCCGAACCGGTGGCAAGTTATTAAAAAAATCTATGAGAAAATGCTATACTTTTACTCCGAATACAAATCATTGATTCATAACGACGAGCAGAAAAACATATTAACTCACCTTTTATGCCCCCTGTCGCTTAAAATTAGTGTCATGTTTAAGTGCGTCAGGGGTATGCCTTTTGGCAGACCCGTAGTCCCTGATGAGTACAGAATGACCGCTGAATCCTTCCAACCCTCGACCTCCATTGCAAGGAAGTCCTCAGAAGATCCTTCCTCAGTCAGAAAATCTTCAAACTTCATGACGTCATCGTCAACTGTCCCACCTTCGTATATTATAACTGTTCTCAGGCTCTTGATGGATTTTATTGTGTCCTTGTGGGTTGTGTAAGCTTTTGGGGAGCAGAAGAGGATGGATGGTTTTGCCAGATTCGTCCTGTGAAGTATCGTCGCTGTAAGGAGTTCAATAGGATTTGAGCAATAAGTTAACGGTATGAATGGAATTTAAGGTTATACTTTGATAGGGGTCCAGGTAAGAACTACTGCGGTGCTTACTTCTGTCGAAAGCAGGAGTTACATTAAACTGTTGTACTCTACGGTCTACTCTGTACTCATTTAAAAACAGTTGTTTTGACAGACAGACACTACAATTTTATTTATTTATAGTAATAAAGAGGAATCCTACGTACCGATGTACAGTATTAGTCAACAGTTACTTTGTGAATATCATATCACTTACAATTCATCCACAGGAATACTATATCACACATTGCAACCCACGGTACAATATTTACATATCTTACCAGTCTAAGTTGGCCAATATTTCGGTCAAATACATTCTACATATTACGAATTTTAGGTACATTAAAGGTATTACTAGATAATATCATAGTTTTGTTATAGAGGTCATGTCATTGAAGTTCAACAATCGTTACAATGTTAGTGACCTTTCGAACGATGCATCACGAAGGTCGCGTACTATGCGTTCGTGTGTGACGCATTTGCATAATTTTTATCAACCATAAACTGGCTATCATACATTTATAATCTATCCTATGCTGAAGCTTGTTACTATCTCAATCGTGAATCTTTCTATTCAATGAAATAGCATAACTGTTAGTGGGCTTGGGTTTTACTAACAAGAGGTAGTGGGTTTGAATCCTTGAAGCAATGACTGATACTCCATTATACCATGAATAACGAGACAGATGGAAGAGGGAGCGCACCTTTGTTTGTGAGTGTACGTGTGCATCTACTATTATTATATAACTTAGTACATGGCAGATCTCTAATAAAGATCAGCCGATGTAGTAATTTTTAGATAATAATCAACATTTATAACTGCCTCCGTAGCCTAGTGGTATGGGCGTGTGCTTTAGAAACCGGAGGTCGTGAGTTTGAATCCTGCGGGGACTCAACAAATTTTCATTGTTGTTTTCTAGTTGGTTAGGGCAATTTGGGCCGATCACCCAATTGTCTGAAAAGTAAGATGATCCATGCGTCGGATGGGCAAGCAAAAGGTCGGTCCACCCACCAACATGCATTGGACCAGCGTGGTGGGATACGGTCAAAAACCTCCTGATGGATAGGGATGTATTAGGGGAGGCCTATGTCCAGCAGTGGACTATCACAGGCTGATGATGATGAAATCACATAAACTCTTACCTCGTCCACCAGTCACATCAACCGCTGTAAAGGTCGCTCCAGCGCAAATTATGCCAAAGACAGTAGGCATGAACTCTAACCTCTTCTCGCTGCATATACCAACCACTTCGGATCTTCTTACTCCCAAACGGCGAAGGGACAGTGAAATGTTCACAGTTTGCTGGATCAAATCCCTAAAGGTCAAAGATTCAGCGGTCTCTGCGTTTATCTGGGGACGTTAAAAATCCCCATAACAATAATGTTCTTCTTACTGATTTAGACTACGACATTATGAGATATCAGCCAAATATGCAGGAGATAAAAAAGCAATATGCACTCTGCCTCTTCCTTAACGAGATAGAGCGGGTTGTACGAAATTTCATCCCGTACGGGGATTACGGGAGTCACCACGCGCGGACCAAGTCGCAACCGGTAGTTATTACATTATTATGTTACTCACAATCGCTGTTTTCTCGCCATAGCTCTCGAATTTCGTCAACAATATCTCCCGAAATTGATATGACAAGGAACTTGAAGGGTGTTCGGGTCCCCGTAAATGTGAAGCGAATTTTTTAACATCTTCTCAATCTTTATTAATAAAAAAATATTAAATAAAAAAAAACAAGTTTGACCTCACGTTGCTTATATCATAGGTGAAAAGTGTGCAATGTTGAATTATCCATTGGGCAAACATATTTAAGCGGGAATTTCACTAAACTCGCCACAGCTGAGTAAACAGCATCGTCCTTAGTGAGTGGTTTAATAATATCGACCGATTAAACAATTGAATAAACAACTATCTATTTTGTTTATCTTTTCTCTTTGAATGTGCTGCATTGAATATGAGTAATGTATGCACTTTGAAAAATAATCTTCGACCACAGAGAAATGTCAAAAGGGCATTGACCACGGACGTTCTAAAGGGTACAAAGATAAAATAATCTTCTCAAAAATATAAATATTGACGTGACGTCTTATAAATTGGTTCAAGATAGGGAGGCCCCCTGGAAAGTGTGTTACACGCCGCTCACGTAACGCTCTCCATAAGCAACCATAAAACCAAAGTGAGATGCACGCGTTTCTCTTACTCGTGCGCAGTTGGTTAAGTGAAAAGAGATACAGAGAGAAAGAGAAAGAGGGTTGATTCTTAGGAGTGATGGTGATGAGAACTATGATATTAAACTATAATAGACGTAAACAATGTATTAGCAACCAAGTGGCATTATATGTTTCGTCCTCATTGTTGAATTGTCATTAAGTTTTTGTCAACTATATATCTTATTTTGTTTTGGTATAAATAATTTTAAGTGCCTCTATAGCCTGCGGTGTGGGATTGTACTTGGACCGGAGTTCGTGGTTTTGAGTCCTGCGGGGACTCACCTGCTTTTCTTTGTTGCCTAGTTGGTTAGGGCCATGAGGGCCGATCACCCTAATTTCGCTGCGATTATGATCTATAGATCTTTGATACACATTTAAACTTTATTTCATAAAGGTAATGGGTCCTTTTTCTACGATAATAACTAGATCATCTTACTTCACAGGCAATGAGATGATTAGCTTTGTTTACATAACCAACAAGAAAACAATAATAAAAAGTTGTTGCATTCCCGGAAATCTGTACTAAAATGATGCCCTCTTAAGAATTATCTGAATGAATACTTCTATGCTCATATAATAAATAGTTAAATTGTTAACTTTTGTATGTAAGATGTAAACGCTAAATACTGCTCGACCAATTAAAAAAATTGTCTTTACAAAGCTAAACTTTCATTATTTACATTATTCATTAGTAAAATAGTATGAAAATCCTTGGCAATATCTACTCGAACCTGGCTCAAAGTCGACAATTTATTATGTTCGTGCCAAAATGTTAAAAAAATCCCACCCGTGCGAGCACAACGACGTCAATAAATACAAATTTTCCTTTACTGGAAATTTTATGTCTTTATATTTGGTAATCGAGTCGTCATGTGATCAATTATTTAAGCTTTTATTTAACGGCATAAAAATGTGATAAATTACAGAAACTAACATGAAAGGGGAGCAACAGATGGACTTGGGTGCAATGATAAATGGACACGAATCACAGAACGAAGAAGCGGGAGAGAGAGAAAAGGAAAAGAGATCTCAACAAAGGAAGAAATTGACAAAATTAAAAGACGAGGAGGTAAGTTGGTAATGATTCTAATAGTGCATTCGATGTAAGAATTGTACGTCAAAAATAGTTAAAAGGTCTTTGGAAGGAGCTACCCACAGAGATCAGGATGGCTACATAGTATTCTGAGTTTAAACGAAAGCCCCCAAACTCCGAAACCCCGAACATCTGTTAGAAGTAGTATCATATTCGCTATGTTAAATTATATAAAACTATAGGACTCATATTCGTTTGTATATATGTATGTTTGTATTACTGCCTCCGTAGCCTAGTGGTATGGGCGTGTGCTTTAGAAACCGGAGGTCGTGGATTCGAATCCTGCTGGGACTCAACAAATTTTCGTTGTTGTTTCCTAGTTGGTTAGGGCTATTTGGGCCGTTCACCCAATTATCTGAAAAGTAAGATGATCCATGCATCGGATGGACATGTAAAAAGTAGGTCCTGCACCTAATCTCTCCCCGGATGTGTTGGTTATCCATCCCATCGGGCTTTGAGAGTGTAAAGGAACAGGGAGTGCGCCTGTTTTTGCGCGTACACTTGTGCACTATAATATCTTCTGCTTAGTTGGCTGATCTCTACTATTGATAGGCCGCCGTAGTCGTTATCGACTGGAGAGAACAAGTTTGTGCACATGTATTTATATGTATATATAATGTATTATTTGAATTTCTTATTGAAATATTTTTATACTCGTGCGCCTACCTCAATATCTCTTTACCACCCTAAGGTTAGCTGGTAAGTAAAGCCTTAAGCATTAAGCTCGCCTTTGTACAATTGTGTTTGTGCAAGAAGTTTCAATAAATAACTAAAACTAAAGTCAATGAGATATTAACGAAAATATTTCACTTTTACATGTCCAACTGATGCAGGATCCATCTTACTTTTCATCTACCGAAATGCTTGCTAAGTTTTTCAATATAATCAAACCAGTGTAATATTACATAGACAATACGTATAATCAAGTGCTTATACTATAAGGTAACCCTTGAAAATCGACTCCGCACTTTCATTCTGTCGCACTTACTATCATAAAACTGTACAAATTCTCTAACTACAAATAATATTATTGGTTATTTCTGGACAAGAAATGATTAGTGAAATGAGAACTACTTTTTGTTTTTCTCACTTCAATCTTTTCTGAAGATAGTTTAAAATAGTATGATTAGAATTAATATCCCTTTATATTGTACGGAACACACCACTTGCAGATGGCGAGCTTGGTAATAAAATTGACACTACGCCGAACGCCCGACAAATTGCTGCTATGACGCGACAGAACACACTAAATCTGATTGTTAACTCAACGGCATGCATTTTCCGACAAATGAAAGACTGGTACAAATGCTTAGTGTGCACAGAAACGGCGCCCGATATCGAACAACTAAGAGAACATTCATCAGAACACAGTCCAAAGGAATACGAGACGAAGATGAAATCATACATTTGCCTCATCAAGGCTGAAATATCCCAGCTTGCGTGCAAACTGTGCCAAGCGGTGATACCGAATCTGACAGAGCTACAGGAGCACCTGACTTCCCATTCAATACCTTTCCACGGCACAGATCATTTGCTAGTACCCTACAAAATAGCTAAACCGCTCATCTGTCAGATCTGCGGCGAAGAACACGATTCCTTCCGCGTATTAAACATCCACGTCAACAAACACTATACTAAACAAGTGTGTGAGATTTGCGGCTCCACATTTTCTAACAGGACATTCCTCAACCTTCACAAGAGCAGGATACACAGGGTATGGCGTTGTGCCAAGTGCTGTATCCTCTTTTCCAAACGAGCTGAGAAGCTGCCCATGATAGATCAGTGCATGGATGTGTGATCCGTCCAGCAAGGTTTCCATGTTCGAAATGCGATCAACGATTCTCCCAGGAGGGGCAGAGGGCGCGTCATCTAGTGGAGGAGCATGATGCTCCAAGACCTGAGCACAAGTGCGAGATATGCGCCAAGGCTTTCATCACCCGCGGGCTTAAGAACGGCCACGTGAAGAGCTCCCATCGTAAGGAGCGAGTTCAGGCTTGCGACCTGTGTCCACGGCTCTTCTTCAGCAGGTAAAAATTATTTTTAGATTTTATTGGTTGTAATGCATAGTATTATTACGCGAATAGTTTTAACTGGTAGTAAAAGTGGAGATACGTTGTCTCTTTGAAAATGCCTCAGTACAAGACCAGACTGTAGATAAATTTAACAATGTTTGTTACAAATGAAACTATCTGCAATTTTTATTTTAATGGAATTTCTAATGATATTTATTTATTTAGAATTACTGACATCTGAACTTCACAGCTTCAAAAGCACCAAATAATCTTTATATACGAGTTAAATGACCGGAAGATTACAACATGAAAAAATATATTTTTCGGTTGTATAACTCCTGTCACTCTATATAAGGTCGTATACGGTCTAAGAAATATTTATTTATAAGTTATATATAGTTAAATAATCAATGAATTTAAGCCGGAACACATTCTCGTTAAAATGGGAAAAATAAATGTAATATACGTACAAATCGATTGTTTCATTTCATCTCAGAAATAGTCGACGAACTATTAGTCTGTAATTAGGTTCATCTAGACCTGAAGTGTTACTAGTGCTATAGGTTTTTTAGTTCAAGGAACTCTGTCACAAACATAGCCCATGGATCAATTTTACTTGCACTAGACCGTGAACTCTAGTCTTATGTTATAGTTTGCGACAAACAGAATTTTTACCATTCCACAGATCCGATGTGACTCGACACCGTGTCACACATACTGGTGAGCGACGATTCGGGTGTGACGTTTGCGGTGCAGCTTTCGCCACAAAAGGCTCCCTTAACAGACACGTGAGACGCAGCCACGTGATCACCAAAACTGCTTAATTATATGATCATCATGGTCTCTTATAATAACATTAAATACGATTATAATATGAAACAATTGAAATAAAAGTGCGTGTGTACAAAAAGCACATGTCAGAAGTGAAAATTCTTTTGCAAACTAAAATGAAAATAATTAAAGAGAAACAATAAAAGTTACTAAAACACGTTTGTTTTATTGTGTTAAAAAAATAATACAATAACATCTCAGATGATGCTTGCTCCCTACATCCATGTTCTAGGCTTCATGCTCTATGGCTATTAGGTTCGTGGTACGTTCGGTAGAATAAATGCGAAGAAACCTTGTACAGTATTATACTTTCAGAATTCTATACTATCAAATTAGACATGATATGGTTGAAATTTCATTTAATAAACATTTCAAATATCAAATTTTGTTTTCATAGATGCCTTTTGGCGTAATAAACTCTCCAACAGTTTTTCCGCGTTTCATCAACAGCTCTTGTGGTATCGGCATTTGACCATACATGTCGACACCTGGTCCAGGTTTGAGCTTCATCTGATATTTGGTGCGTCTATGTACTGATTCCACTGGCCTGAACCGCACGGTTCCATTGTGGAAATGGAGGTCTCTGTTTTGAAACATCGGCAAAGTTACTAACCAGCCTTAGATATATAATATTTTTCTAATTCAGAGCAATGATATCTTAACATTACTAGTCTTAGAATACTAGGAATCCTGTAATAGGAAAATACTATAACTAAAAATGTAGATATATTATAAACTGCCTCCGTAGCCTAGAACTGCCTCCGTAGCCTAGTGGTATAGGCAGTGCCTTAGAATCTGGAGGTCGTGGGTTCCGAATCCTGCAGGGACTCAACAAATTTTCATTGTTGTTTCCTAGTTGGTTAGGCCATTTGGGCCGATCACCCAATTGTCTGAAAAGTAAGATGATCCATGCGTCAGATGGGCGTGTAAAAGTCGGTCCACCCACCAACCGCATTGGACCAGCGTGGTGGGATACGGTCCAAAATCCTGATGGATGGAGGTGTATTAGGGGAGCCTATGTCCAGCAGTGGACTATTCAAATAAAAAAACTGATGTTGTGTCGTGGGGCACCAGGTAGGAACGAAGTTCCTTCGGCTAATGTAGAATCGACACAAATTGCAAAAAAAATCGTGCTCGATTTTATGTAGGTCTTCTTGATTTTTCCTTAAATTTTTCTGATTAGTTTTTATTTAAGTACAAGAAAGTATATAGGAAATTCACTATTTTAGGAAATAATAAGTTACTTAAAATAAAAAAAACATCGTTGTTCATATTATCTAAAATAACAAAATATGTCTCTTTATTTTTGATTGACAACATTACATTACTCGCTTGTGCATGCGACTGTCGCGCCTCATTTAACGGTTTTATTTCACGCACTTTTTCTTACGGTTTTACTATCACATTTTTTTCCAGTTCGGTCGCGCAGCAAATCTGACCTATCCCCTCCAAAGGGACTTCGTTTCAAAAATTAATCGGCTGAGTTCCTTATTATGGTTCTTCTTAGTACATAGGCTTTTATTACCGAACGGGTGGTAGTTTATGTGATAATTATTAAGAAGATAGAATTCTTCTTTATTGAACAGAAATATTTGCCTTGGACTGCTATTAAACTGTGTACGGGGGTTAAATATGACATGTTCGTTGGCTAAGCCGAAGGTCGAACTCTAATAGCATCATTTATTTACGTCAATATTGTTTACCATTATTCGTCTAACACTAACTTTGATCTCGTAAATTCGACGTGTTATTAGGTTTGAGTTTGGAATAGAGTGGTAACCAAAAACTACACAAACAAAAGATTACTATAACAGAAAAACCTGTGACTCGGGAATTGAAACGGCGCTATGACCCTTTTCTCGAAATTTCTCTTGTACTCCATCCAACGACATTTAAGGTAGTCGTTACTCTCCAACGATAAATGTTTTGTGTGGACATAGTCGAAGAGGCCCTTTTCGAAGGCAGGTAGTGTTCTGTAGTTGCTGCCTATCTCTCTCGCTATCGCTGCAAAAAGGCACATATTTTATAAATGAAAGGAATATTATAATTCCAAATTTTGTTTAATATATTCAAAATAACAACAAGACAAGCAGAACAACCATATTATTTTCCCGTGATAGTTAGTTAAAGCAATAAACTCTGTTTCTTTCTTTTTTAAAAAAAACGGAGTTTATAGCTTTTTCAACATTTATTTGTCGTAAGAGAAAATAAATTAAACGAAACAGAAATTTGGTTATATAAGATAATAATAATAATGTATTATATATAATATATAAAACATTATTATTTTTAAATGCCGCATTAAGATATCGAGATGTTACGTTTTGTTTACGGTCTCTTATCATCTCCCTAATGTCCAGTCCATCATTCAGTTCTTTGTTCACCATCAGAGAAAAAAGGCCGATAAAAAAGTAATTTTCAAAACACTACATAGACTTTGCAGTTTTTATTTACGCAGACTATGTCCTTGGGCAACGTCTGAATACGGATACTTTATATTTCATTCATCGTCATTATCAGCCTGTGATAGTCCTCTGCTGGACATATATCTTCCCTTAAGCACGCCACCGCTTCTTCATACGGGGGTTTTTGACCGTAACCCGCCACCCTGTTCCAATGCGGGTTGGTGGGTGGTTCGTCAGAGCCTCGTTCCTTATTCAGCGGGGTGCAACCACGTGCAGGTGAGGTTGGCTGGGGTTCCGAAGATGTTGTTTGGAGCCCCTTTTACCCCAGTATTTCTTTCATACGCTTATATTCTGATTAAATTTATTTTTACGTACGCTATACGTGCAACGGCACTTCGTTACTCTTATTTAATTCTGCTAAGATGTAAATATATGAATGTTTGGCAAAAAAAACAACTACAGTCACATTGTATACGTATAGGGTGATAATAATAATGTCCTCCTAGACGATTCCGACTACAGCGCCCGGTCTATATTTTAGATCAGCCTACTGTGCAAGAGATGTTATAGTGCACAAATGTACGCGCCAACACATTTGCACTCCTTTTTCGTTGACTCTCATAGTCCGATGGTAGATCAGGCACAGGAACAACTCTTTACGCGGCTTTTTACGACCATCCGACGCATGGATCATCTTACTTTACACACAGGTGATAACGCTGCATAACCCTATCCAACTAGGAAACAACATTAAAAATTGGTTGAGTCCTCGCAAGAGTCAAACCCGCGACTTCCGGATCTAAAGAACACGCCCTTACCACAAGGCTACGGAGGCAGTTTGGGTTCGTTTAAGTTACTTATTTATGTACTGTAGTTTAATGATTCAAATCTAGATATATCTTTTTAATAAAATACGCCTGCTTGCGCTGCTGCTGCCCACGGCTTCGTCCGCGTGGTAATATGAAAGAAATCCTTTAGTTTTACGGTAATACTTTATAAAACGGGCACGCGTATTTCATTTGTAAATTATATTTAATTTGGTAAGTAATAATATTAAATCAGATACCTGTAATAAGAAATTGCTGGGAGAGACTTAATTTTTAAGAAAAATAAAAAATATATATATTTATTAGCATGATTAAGTCATACCTTCTGTGACAGTCATATCAGGTTTTGTCCTAACAATTTTATCACAATACGCCTCCATCACTTTAACTCCGTTTGCCGACATTTGTAAAGAGAGAAAGTCGTTTTTTAGTCAATAGAATGTTTGTTGCATGAAGATTTGAAAATAATTATGTATATACATTTTGAATGTCAACAATGAATACTGACATCAAATTATTAAACGTCATATGTTTTTCTTTTTAAAATACGTTTTTATGGCCTGTTAACAAGAGCTTTACAAATTTCAAAAGCTGAGTTTTTCTAAAAATAATGGATTATGCGTATTTTTTTAACAAAAGAACTGGCAAGGAAATACCTAACTTGTCTGGACTTGTCCGTTGGTAATAAATCGTGTATTTTATTATTTCTCTCGCTTACGTGGTTATTACACGTATAAATAGCCCGCTGAGTTTCATTCGCCGGTTCTTCTCAGGTCTGAGGCGTCCTTTTCCGAACCGGTGGTAGTGTGTTTGACGATCAATAAGCAAGTGTAAACTTCTATATTGAATAAAGATATTTGAATTTGAATTTGAATATGAAATCCACTTTTCACGGACTTTTGTCGTTAATAAACCTTTCCCACTCATGAATGCTGAAATGAGTCTTTAACGTCGGGAATGAAAACAATTAATTCATCATCGTCATCAACCGATGTTAGTCTAATCTATCAAATACTATCAGAGAAATGAGGCCGATGAAAATGTAGTTCCTAATACTGTAGAGTATTAAGAACTACATTTTCATGACTTTAAAGTTTAGATTTATGCAGACTATGTCCTTAGGCAATGTCTGAATACGGATACTTTATATTTCATTCATCATCGTTATCAGCCTGTGACAGTCCACTGCTGGACATATGCCTCCCCTAATGACTATCCCACCAAGCTGGTCCAATGAATGGATGCATGGATAGATCATCATACTTTTTAGATAATCGGGCGATTGGCCCAAATTGCCCTAACCAACTAGGAAACAACAATGAAAATTTGTTGAGTCCCCGCAGGATTCGAACCCACGACCTCCGGTTTCTAAAGCATACGCCCATACCACTAGGCTACGGAGGCAGTTTTTTCATTATATTAATTGATAGAAATGTCATGAAAACGTAACAAGCATCACTTACAGAGTCAGATAAGAATAGATCCTGATAAGGTCTAATTATGAAAAAAAACATCACCGTAAAAGCTTTAGTATAAATGTTATTTTAACACCTCTTGTGTTGTAATATATGTTCCACATATCTTGCCTTTAATGTGTTGAATTTGATTATTAATAATATTATGCCGAACACACGATTCCAAATGCACAAATAGATCTATTGCTGTAAAAACGCATCGCAAATTTAAATAACCGGTCCAGTCGAGTTTAGTATCCATGAGGCCGGTAACGAAACTGGTTTAAACATGTGATTTTAAATAATCAGAGAATCATAGTGAGCTGTCATTTACGAATAGAACAAAACATTCGGAAATACTTTACAAAACAGTGTGCACAAATGTGTCTATAGTTCCGTGGTTTTCCGATAAAGGTGAGTTATATTTATTATACATTTGAGTAACAAGAAATATTATGCGTATTTAATATTCTAGCTGCTATTTTTATTAATATCTTAATACGTTTGACGATGTTTGACTTTATAACATTAAAACTTGTCTGTGGTTTTTACATGTTTATTAAAATTTTATACCACGCGCCTTACGCAAATAAATAATATGCTGAATAAAATATGTGAATGTTTAAAAAGCTCAACAGACGGACAATATCTACGTCACTTTCTTTATAGATATTGAAATATATATTTTCTATTGTTAAAACACGTCTCGAAATAAATAAATAGAACTAAAACACGGATAAACGTGTTTTTAAATAATTTATTTGAGTTAGTGATTGGTACAAAGTTATAATAAATTCTAATTAAAATATAGGTTTGTTTTAACCGTTTCTTTCAAGTATACGTAATTGAGAAAAAAGTACAAGTTTATTAAATTCTATAGTATTATGATTATTAAAAAGTGTTACGCTATAATATGCATAATTGTGTCTGTACTAATTAATTACATAATGTTAAGGTTCATTTATTTAGTCATAAATCACATATTTTATTTTGATGTATATTGAGTCACGGAAAATTTAAAGTTTAGATTGAATTAAGGTAAAAATATATATCTTTGTCCCATTCGTTACCTCTTAATAATTTAATAACGATTGGAATTCAATAAAAATAATTGCAATTACAAATTGACTAACAAAACAAACTTTCGATGAGACATTAAACATCATCATCATCATCAGCCTGTATTAGTCCACTGCTGGACATAGGCCTCCCCTATTACACCCCTATCCATTAGGGGTTTGGACCGTAACCCCCACGCTAGTCCGATGCGGGTTGGCTGGTGGACCGACTGTTAACATGCCCATCCGACGCATGGATCATCTTACTTTTCAGACAACTGGATGATCGGCCCAAATTGCCCTAACCATCTAGGAGACAACAATGAAAATTTTTTGAGTCCCCGCAGGATTGGAACCCACGACCTCCGGTTTCTAAAGCACACGCCTATACCACTAGGCTACGGAGGCAGTTTAAAAATGTTACGATATAATAAACGCATATAATAAGTACAAAAAAAAATTGACCGACTTCCAACAACTTTTGACCAACTTCCAACAACTTATAACTATTTTTTAATGTAATAACTATTACGCAAACTTAAACTGTAATCTTAATTAAGCTTTAAATAATTTATACTAAAATGCTTATTGTACGTTATTCTTAAAACATAGACGTGTGCCATCCCGGACTTTATTGTAGAAAAATTCAAGTAGTAAAATTATGTAAAACATTCTTTATGTCTACCTTTTACGTTTAATCGCACGAGGTTGTTAATTTTTGGTACCGATTTTTTTCTCTCAAATATCTATTAGACTACTTATTATAAAATTATTTACAAGAACTGGGCCAAAGGGAAGCTTATATGTATAATTTAAAATTAAAATGAGGAAAATCGGACCACTAGAAACGGAGCAACGAGGTCACATATATAAAAAATATTCCGATTTGGGTGGCTCCTTCTTTAGGGAAGTCGGTCAAATTTTTTTTAATTTCTGCCCTTTGTCGGTTGCCAGGCAACGTAATATTTACAAATAATATTCTTATATATTTTTAAGATTAAAATCAACTATGTTTAACCAAAAAGCACCGAATAGCCACACCCTAAAAATACAAATTAATAGGGGGTTTTGAACGTAAAATAAAGGTCCATCAAATATATCCAATATTTGATGACCATTATGTTACGTTCAAAACCATAAAAAATAATATTCATACTTTAAATATGTAGACATAGAGCCCAAGTAAAGCCAAAACTCGTTTGAAACAGGTTTGTTTTTTACATATTACATTTTAAATTAAAAACTACAGTAATACTAAACCATTCGAATATGCAAATGTTACAACAAAGTACGATCACTAACCTAAATGAGTATCGACCTTAACCCGTACAAGGTCATACGTGCGTGTGTGTATGTGGCAAACCTTTGCTACACACACACACGCACGCACGCACCACACACACACACACACCTTAGTGCTATGACTTTTTTAGGTTATGTTAAAATCATAAACTTTTGAAATTGTTTAGGCATTGTTCTTTAATTTCTAGATCATGAATCAGGGCTTCGATGAATGTAAGCTTTATGTAACTTTAAGTTTATCAAAATAAAGTTGTTAATTACCTACACTAGGGGGAGAATTAACTATGCCTTTCTTTCCTGAGGAGTTTTTGTAAGGAACCAAGTTTCGCTTGGTGTCGTAGAATTAATAACAATGCTGTATGCTGTATTAGCGATTTATGCTGAGTTGACTCTACTGATGTCGCAACATTAGGGGCCGCCGGTTTAATCTATATATAAAAGAGATTTCCACCTATATTTTTACTCATCACGATATCTCTGGAACCATAAGGCGTAGCGATTTGGTACAAATATTCCTTTTGCGGAGTAGAGGTCAGCTAAGAACGGAATTTATGAAATTCCACCCAAAAGGGGGTTTGGGGGGGTTGCTAGTATACTTATAAATCAAATTTCGTGACAGGTTATCTTGTTGTATATTAATAACTACCGTAGCTGTTGTTCGCGTGGTAATTAAAAAAATATATTTTATTATTTTAAAAAAAAAAGAACGAATTTACCAGTTATGTCAGCTATATTTTAGAGAAAACCTTATCAAAATTGGTACAGTTATTCCAATAGTGAGCCAAAACAAAGAGACAGACAGACAAATTTTATTACAAATGTCCTTTAATTATATTTATCGGTTAAATATCAAAGTAATCATTTATAAAACGGTATTTTATGTTGGTTTATGCAGTGCATGCCTAAGTAGCTTGCGAATTGCAGATTTTAGAATATAAAAATAATTTACAATATATCTTAATAAATTGTAGCTTATATCTTCTTCTGATGTATAAACTAAGTTATTGTTCATTTTCATCGAAATCCATTCCGTAGTGTTTGCGTAAAAGAGTTACAAACATCATACATCACTACAAACTTGCTAATTTATGATATTATATATTACTACTCGCTGCAGGGGATGGGCCGTCTTGGCGTTCATTGTAAAAGGCTTATGTCCAGCAGTGGACGGATAATGGCTGCTAATGATGATGTCTTCTTTCATTTTAAGATGCACAAAAATCCACTCTACGTGTACGGCGACTGGGACAAGCTGCGAGTTCCCGCGCACATGCATTACGGCAGACATCTTTTATCTACTTATGGCGGCTACAATAAAAAAGCGGCAATCGTAAGTTAACACAATAATATCTTTAAAAATTTATCGCTTTTAATTATAATTAGTTATCGTTACTAATCATTGTAAAATGTATGAATAAATGTTGGAAAAGTTAGTGGACACATAAGATTCTATGTTCTTTATTATTTTACCAAAAAAACTAATTTCTTTGCGATGTACAATTTAAAGAGATAATGGTAGTTAGAGATATCAAGTAAGTAACTAGTGTCAGTCAAAGAGTCTCTTATGTGCTAAGATCTCTCTATCGTTTTAAACATTTTTGTCCCCGATGAAACTAAAATTACGCTCGTGCAGTCCTTAATTTTCCCGTTGATCGACTATGGTGACGTGTGCTATTTTGAACTGAATGCCGATACTCAATAAACTTGTCCGGCTTCTGAATAACTGCATTCGCTTCATTTTTAACCTCCGTAAAAATGACCACGAGGCGCCACATCGTTATCAATCGCTTATGGCTCCAACCACACTCTTTTTCCTTCTTAACTCGTCTTCCTCACCGACATATTAGTCTTCGCGTTTCCAATGTCTTGGTTCTGTCAGCAATAGGAATCTTTGTTCCACGCATAATCGTATTCTACAATGTCCCATCCACCGTACTGACTTTTTTCACAAATATTTTCTCTAAATTCATAGATTCTTATTGTTATTTAAGTAATTATTTATGCAAGTTAATTATATTTATTATGACATCATACATATAAATATATATATTTACATATATATTTGTAAATTAGAAACAAACAAAACCTTTGATTTCATTTTTTTTTAAAGAAAACAGTTTTTTATGAGACCAAGATATTAAGCTTTTAAATATTCGAGCACAACAATCGTTTATTAATTATGTTGCATTCAAAATTTATATAATAACACAACATAATCTAGTGAAAAAACTAATCAGAGCATTAACTAGATATATTAAATGACTGATAAATAAATAGGCTTTTCTTTCTTAAACAATTAATATTATATAGACACAAACACCCAGATACGAGAAAACATAATGTTCTCACACAATATTTTTACCGTGGTGAGAATCGAGCCCACCATTTGACCCACCGGCTAATGTCACTAACCACTTCGCCTAGCGGGTCATCGAATTTCAATTTTAAAAGCCAAATTAGACATGAAGGTTATGTATATAGTAGGCCTACGTACCCATGGCAACTGCCCTTTACGTCTAGCTTTCGTATTAAACAATGGTGACCAAAAACTCCTAATAACATAACGATGAATGCACTTAATTGCGTTGCTATGGTTACATTGTTTACAACAATTTTCTTTTAGCCGATTTCATCATCATCATCATCATAAACAGCCTTTGGCAGTCCACTGCTGGACATAGACTTTTTAACGAACGCAAAGACGGCGTCAATAAAACAGTCGCTCATAATTGCCACGCTGAGCAGGCGGATTGGCAATTGAGTAATTGCACTTGTACTGCGGATCTGTCTTACTCCCGCTGTAAGGCAGATCCGCCGTCGAGTGGGCGGTGGGGTCGTTACATCAACACACATGACTCGCTTTATAGACATCGCTAATGTTAAATCTAATATTAGGTTTAATTTGAGCCAAAAGGCAAGCACTCTTATAGCTTGAATGTCTGATGAAGAATAAAAATGGCATGTAAACCCTAGTTTTGACATATTATTTGCGTTTATTTATCCTGAGTCAACATTTACTAAACCATAGACAATTTCAAAGCATCAGCAATTGTATCTTTTAAATGTTGTCCAATCCACGTAACCATTAGGCTCATTAATATGTAAATTTCGGCCACTAACGTATAAATAAACGAGATATTTAATACAATTTGTCAAAACGGTTAAAAGCCGGTCTTACAGTTTACATATTTGGTTCCGCCATGGGCAAATCATTTATAATTACGGCCAATAAATTTTAAATGCTACACTAACATCCATACCGGAGATTCCAGTTTTGTCTTAATATAAACTAGCTGCAGCCTGTGACTTCGTCCGCGGTTTGAAAAATCATATAAAATTCAGAAAAATATTGTAAAAACAATTATCCAAATAAAAGTAGTATGGTTTACCAAGTTATATAAGCTACCTTTGAGTGATAGTGCCGACAAAATCGATCCATTCCAGATGTTAGCTATACAAACAGACAGACGGACAAAAATTTAAAGTAATAGATATATATAATGTACATAATGTGCTCATTTAAAAATGGTTATTTTAATATTTCAAACATATAAGTTAAATTATTAGTAAAAATATGAATAATTTTCCAACAGTTTTTTGACAATTCTCAGTATATTTAAAATGTATGCGCGACTAATGACTAACTGCCTCCGTAGCCTAGTGGTAAGGACGTGTGCTTTCAAAACTGAAAGTCGTGGATTTGAAACTGGCGGTGACTCAACAAATTGTTGTTGCCTAGTTTACTTGTGGTAGGTCCCCTTTTACAGGGGGGCCGTCTGGGTGGGTACCACCGCGGTGCCTATTTCTACCGCGAAGCAGTAGTGTGAAAACACTACTGTGTTCCGGTTTGAAGGGCATCGTAGCCAGCGTATTTACTGGGTAAACGAGACTTAACATCATACGTCTCACGGTAGGCAGCGCGTTGGTGATAGTTGTATTGCCAATGTCAATGGGCATCGGTGACCACTTTCCATCAGGTGGCCCCGAGTGCTCGTCTGCCTGCGTATGCAATAAAATAAAAAAAAAGTTGGTTAACGCAATTTGGGCTTATCACCCAAGAAAAATAATATAGTCGATGTGTCGGATGGGCATGTAAAAAGTCGGTCCACTCACCAATAAGCTTTGGACCAGCGTGGTGGGATACGGTCCAAAAACTCCCTGATGGAGAAGGCGTGCATTGCGGCGGGCATATGTCCAGCAGTGGACTAACACAGGCTGATGATAGTACAGTAGTAGTAAAAATATAGATTTTCATATAAGCAAGTTACTATGAGTTGCTATGGTAATTATACAAAACTTTGACAAAATCGTTGCGTTCATAACATAATTTAGTTAAATAACTTTTTATGTTTAAATTTTCTACTATGAAACTGTAGTGTAGTGTAATGGGAAAAATCTTTGCGCAAATGCTATAAAATATTTTGTTAAGGAAAATATTTATTTTTGAAGAAAATAGATTATTCCGAATGATATATATACATATATTATTATCTCATTCATTTCATTACGGCATTTGGTTCGACATTTAATATTTCTTTTATTATTGAATTTTCGATTTTAAAAATTGCTGAATTTTTAAATCAAACTGTAAATAATTCTCAATTTAAATTCAAATGAGCCCATTGCCTTTTGCGAAAGTTACATGCCAATAATTTTTTTACGATAATCGATTTTAAATTTATTCAAGTATCGATATAAATATGTTAATCGGTTCTTCAAGTTGGGAAAGGTCGTCTTTTAATATTCAAAACGATACTGGCTGTTTGTTGGAACTTATTTTTAATCTACGTATTGTTTACGTTACAATTATTTATTTTTCAGTAATAGAGAGTCAGCCCGTGATGGATAGTCTGAAACGCCGGGAATGAATATTAATAATTAACGCAAAAATCATAAAAAGTGGATATGATATCTATAAAAATTGCGTAAATAAAAAAGTAATTAGTAGAGAGTCGTATTTAAATATAGTACATGATTTTGCATATTTTTATTCGACGGTCAAGCTTTCAACGACTAGTATACCATGTTATATTCTGGCTAAATAAGCCGTGAAATTACGTAATCAAATGACAATGCCATGATAAGGGATTAAAATCAAATTTAATCCCTAAAAAGTCTATAGGCTCGGCTTAGATTTTTATTATTATTAAAAGAAGCATCGAGACGACCGGAACGACCGACTTTTTACATGCCCATCCGACGAATGTCATCTTATCTTTCAGACAATTGGGTGATCCACCCAAATCGCTTTAAACAACTAGGAAACAACAATAAAAAATTGTTGAGTCCCCGCAGGATTCGAACCCACGACCACCGGTTTCTAAAGCACACGCCTATACCACTAGGCTACAGAGGCATATCTATACTAATAATGTGAATTACGATACCCAAAAACTTTAAGTCTATGAAGTTAGTCAACATGCTGCAGAGGTTTACTTTTGGTGGCTTGGTTATTGAATTTTTGTGCCATCAGAATTTTAAAATTAGACTTTATCAAAACTAACTTCAGGTGTAATTTAGCTCTTTTCTATAGTCAATTCATACTCGTAATAAATGTAATGTAACCGCTGGAGTCGGAAAGTTTTGGAGTGAAGACCAAGATCGGCAAGATCGAGTGACGACATTCGCAAAGTGGCCGGTGTGGAGTGGCTGATGATGATGATGATGATGATGAACAAACCTAAACGAATTTAATGTCAAACACTAATGGCGCCAGAAGCGAATACGTTCTTATTAAATAAAGTCTTCCCGGATTTTCTCGTTAATATACGCAAACACACACACATATATATATATATGGACTCCGTTTTGGACTCTTTTCAGCATCCATGATAAGATATGTCCGTAACTCAATGTAAGATTTCGCCAACGTCAATGTATAACCGTCACTGTTTTTTATTTGACATTTGACACCACTATTATTTTCTTCTTTTTTTTAATAAGATTTTATGGCCTGGTAACAAGACCTTTAAGCCAAATTTTAGTTTCTTAATTTTGAACATTGCTTTGGCAAAAAGAACTTATGTTAGACATGAATAAAAGCCTTCTTATCGGTTAACTGCGATTTCAATCCTTAATCGATGTTTAACCAATTAGAGTGCCCTAATTCTTGGCGAAAAGTTTTATCTTTAAATTCGCCTAACTATGGTGTAGTTACCTAATAGCTAATCTATGGTATGGTATAGACCTATTAACAATAAATTAATCATACCTTGGATTATTTCAGATAAACGCCGAGACGGGTGAGATATTTATGTTCGAGCAACTTGTGCAAATGGCGGCTGATATCGCCGTCTCGCTCGTTAAATACGGAGTGCGAAAGGGAGAGGTTGTGGGTGTGTGCAGCGAAAAAAGATTTGAATTTCTACCAACGGTCCTGGGTATTTTATGCGCCGGCGCTGTGTTCGCACCGGTGGACTACACTGGTGGTAGAGGTGAGTTAAGTTAGCAATTTATAGTATTTTCTTAGTAGAAAATAAGAAAAGCTAAGCTAACTTACATTCTTATATTATTAAAAACAGCTGTAACCTTTTTTTTTTGGTTACGTAAAGCGACGATCCTAGCAGGTCGTTAACCTAATGGTAAACAATACGCCCTGTCCGTCAAAAGCGCATCGTAGGATGCTGAAAATCCGCTGAAATTTAGAATACAGCGCTCGTCGCGCTGGGATGTGGCATCTTACATCTTGATTACCCAGTAATTACTATGATCGCAGTGGCCTTTGAGCCGGTAGACGACAGTGCTTGCGGCTACTGATTTGCCGCAGAAACAGGAAATTTTTTACGCCAATTCTAACCTTACAAATCCTTTATTTGTAAGCAGCTTTCGATTCGTACCGGCTTTGGACGGTAGGGCATTTTTTTTAATATTTCTAATTTATTATTATCCACAATTAAAATAGATTTTAAAATATCATGGCTAATTTAACTTCTAAGTTGATTTTATGAGTTTAATAAGGGTTTGTAATAAATTTAGCCTATTTTACTCATTGAAAATAAAGCTTTTTATTGGTAAAAGTGTTTCAAATCTGCCTCGTAGATTTATGTTATTAATTTCATACAAAATACAAATCTTTTCTACGTATTATATCAGTATAGATAGAATACGTAAAAGATTTGTATATAAGAATAGAAATACCGTGAGCTACTTGCCTTGTGATGAATGATGATAATCATCAATTTTCATATTTTCAATATAAATAATATCCTTATGTGCAATATCGTCTACTTTAGGCCTCTATAAAACTAACTAACAATCTGGTTCACTCCTCTACACACACACATCACATCATCAGCCTTTGTTAGTCCACTGCTGGACATAGGCCTCCCCTAATACACCCCTATCCATTAGGGGGTTTGGACCGTATCTCACCACGCTGATCCATCTTACTTTTCAGACAATTGGGTGATCGGCCCAATTTGCCCTAACCAACAAGGAAACAACAATGAAAATTTGTTGCGTCCCCGCAGGATTCGAACCCACGACCTCCGGTTTCTAAAGCACACGCCCATACCACTAGGCTACGGAGGGGTTCACTACTCTATACCAGTAGAATGGAATATAGACTAACATGACTTAATTTTTTGCAGCAATTTTACTACACAGGCTAAACCTCTCAAAACCTTCTGTCATATTCTGCTCCGCGCCTGCTTACGAAAAACACAAAGACACTTTTAATTTAGCAAAAACGGTACCAAAGGTTATAGTCTATGATGATGATAATAATGATCCTAATGTGATGAGATTCAGCCAATTTCGAATGGAGAAGGCAGTTATTGAAGACTTTATTCCTGTCGATGTTAATTCAGATGACTTTGCCTTCATTCTATATTCGTCTGGGACCACCGGTCTGCCTAAAGGGATTCCTACGACTCATCTAAAGCTGTTTTATATTTTGGGGGACGATAGTGTTAAGAGGTAAGGCATATGTCTAGATCTCAGCCAAATTAGACTAGGGATAGATTGCAGCAATGTGCCGTCATACATCTAGAATTTTTATTGGTGAACTGTCACGGAGATGTCAATAACAACGTGACAGTCGATTAATAACAACGGGATACTATACCGCTTCGTTGCTATAGGTTACTTTGTCAACATTTATTCTAAATCTAATTTGACTGAACTACATTAAGAAGTAGCAGTTCTTATGTTCTTTTCATACCCTTTTGCAACACTAGCGCCATTCTATAAAACAACTGTTTTATAACAACTGCGTTTCAAAACAAAAGGAAAGTAAAAAGTTTTCTTACTGATAGATAATATATCATAACATAGTTCGTTTTAAATGAGGGAATAAAGTCTTTATTCCTTAATTTTATTACATTAGTAGGAACAAATTACAAAAACTAAATCTAAAGTTAAAAAGAAAACTGTATTCGATAGATTGTCTGCAGATTTTGGCTAGCTAAACTTCTACGTTTGTTTTATGGTTAAACTTTAATGTATACTGTTATTGTTAAAGTTTAAACGATTTTAATTTTGTAGCTAACTTTATCCTGAACATAGAGTGATTTTGCCTTTCAGTGAATTTTCTGGTACAAGGACTTTGATCACGCGCGAATGGTACCAGCCCTATGGTTTAATACACACACTTTGTTTACTCTACGAGGGTTCCACCGTCTTTTATTGTCCGAGTTCTCAGGAGAAGAGATACCTCGAGGCTATCCAGAACTATAAGGTAAAAAAACATATAATATAAGTTTTAATTTACATTATTAATATATTTGCAACTCCCCACTTTTATCTCTGCATCACCCCAAGGTTGACTGGCAGAAGATGCCATTGGCATTAAGCCGCCTCTGCACATTTTTTTCTTTTTATGGCATACGCAGGCAGACGAGCAGTCGGACCACCTGATGGGAAGTGGTAACCGACGCCCATAGACATTAGCATACCAGTGGTATCGCCAACGCGCTGCCTACCGTGAGACATAGGGTGTTAAGTCCGTTTACCCAGTAAATACGCTGGCTAGGTGCCTTCAAACCCGAACACAGCAGTGTTTTCACACTACTGCTTCGCGGCAGAAATAGGCACCGCTGGTGGTACTCACTCAGACGGTCTCCTGTAAACAGGGACCTACCACCGGTAGACATTTCGTGCACAAAGATTAATTAAATAGCTAAATCAAAATCTTCCATTGAAAAATAGAAATATGCTTTCATGTGACAACTTTAGGCACCTAATTTATTGTAAAGTAAGATGATCCATGCGTTCGATTGCCCCATCAGACTATAAAAGTGAAGTCGGTGTGAGTGTACCTATTTCTACGCGTACACTTGTGCACTCTAATATCTCCCGCAGTTAAATATCGGCAACCGTAGTTTGAATCGCCTAGAATGATATTATATTATTAACAACGTGTAATATGTAATCACAACTCATAAGAATGCATTTAGTCGATTGTTGCTCATGGTTGACTTCTTAGTAACAATCCAACAATAAAAAGGCTAAACGTAGTACGTCATTTGGTTTCTATGAGTACTTTGTTCGCATTAATTTCCCGTTGCTTCTTTACTTTGGTTCAGGAATAATAGTAGCAATGGATGTTTTACTTGATCAGGCAAAATCTTACTCGTCTACACTAGATTCTCTTGTATAGCTGGCTTGTTTTTACTTTGAACGTTCCTTTAGGTCGATCGGAGATGTATCCATTTATTTATCATCAAAGAAAATTAGGATACGCAAAATGTCATGACAGTTTATCTCGCAACCGGTCAAAGGTTCCGACTAAATGGTAGATTTGCTATTCTTAAGAGACCTAAAGAGACTATATGAAATGAAGAATTTAAATTTCCTCCATGTTTATTCCAGATTGAGACAATATTACTGGCCCCCGGTACTCTTACGGACCTAGTCAAATCACCGCTGACGACACAATACGATCTCTCTTCAATCCTATGCTTTGTCTCATGCAGCGCTCACCTGAGCGGCGAGCTGGAAGCCGCCATCAAAACGAGGTAGTGAAAGCATATCATTAACAGAAGTGGCAACCTTTTACGTAGCGTGTACATTTTAATTAAAAACTTTTTGATATGACAACCGGTGGAAGGTCCCTTTTACAGGGACCGTCTGCGTGCCTATTTTTATCGCAAAGCAAAGTGTGAAAACACTACTGTGTTCCGGTTCGAAGGGCACGGCGTAGCCAGCGTTTTTACTGGGTAAACCAGACTTAACATCCTATGTCTCACGACAAGCAGCGCGTTGGTGATGCCAGTATTGCCAATATTTATAGGCGTCAGTGACCACTTCCATTAGGTGGCCCCGATTGCTCGTCTGCCTGCGTATGCAATAAAAAAAAGAAAAATTAATAAATAAATCTGTCATTGAAACTTGTTACATCCTACGACAGTATGGAATCCGCTGACATAGCATCACGCACTAAGCGCATGCATGTCATCATCAACAAATGTCGCAATTACTCAAGCGTTTCCATATAACGGCACTATGAAATCCGTTGACACGCTGTAGGACAGCGATCGCATTCTTTCCCACCAACGAATGTCGAAATAGGGAGGACGCTGACTCTGCAGCACAGGGCTCGGCGACAGAACATACGCGAACGGATGGACTCACACCTCTAAAGCAGTCACCTGTCTTTAGAATAAGTTAACTTTATAACTTGTAATTAATAAATTTATTTTAAGTAAATCGGCTTACTCGTAATTAACTAATAGTATCGTTGTGTACATAATAGAAGTAATGCTATAAAAAATCCACTCGGAGGTGTTCCCGCGATACCTAATCCTGCTATCCCACACGGTGCCTTGTAAAAAAGGGACTTACCTGGTACATTTCCATTAAAATGTTTAAATTGGTTTTTATCTTTAAATTGAGGTACTGATTAGAGAAATTCCCCGCAGGGCCTATTTCTGGAGCAAAGCGGCAAGGTACAACAGTTATTGAGTTCTGGTTTCAAGGGCCCCGAATCTAGTGTGCACACTATGTTCACGTCCCAAGGCGGTGAACGTACTTTTAGCTTCATACTAAATATTTCCTATGGGCAGAGTGTAAATTTTTAATAAAAAAATCTCTGAAATCCCAGTCGTTTCACGACATAAAACTTTCTATATCCTAAACCTCTACGGGGGCTGATTGATAACTCCCTCTAAGATGTAAAAAAATATATAAGACTTCATACTAATAGCAATTATCGAGGTCTGCAAATTTAGAATTTCTACGAAACATTTTTATGGAAGGATACAATGCTGCCACAATAAACTGACGTTGATCATGTTCAAGATACTCGTGCACCAACATTATTTACCATATATAGTAAAAGGACTGCCTCTGTATCCTAGTGGTATGGGCGTGTGCTTTCGAAACCGAAGGTCGTGGGTTAGAATCTTGTGGGGACTCAACAAATTTTCTTTGTTGTTTCCAAGTTGGTTAGGGCAATTTGTGCCGATCACCCAATTGCGTGAAAAGTAAGAAGAAGAGGTGGGATACGGTCCAGAACCCCTAATGGCTAGGGGTGCATTAGGGGAGGCTTATGTCCAGCAGTGGACTATCACAGGCTGATGATGATGATGAAGTAAAATGATTTTAAACGTGGTCGGTTAAGTACTTCTGATACTCCACACTCTGGTGGCCCGATGGAAGTCACTACTAAGGATTTTGTTGAAAAAGCCCATGATATCATACTAGACGTCCGCCAAGTAATAGAGACCATAGTCATATCCACTGAGCGAATAAATAAGATACTGCAAGAAAATTTATGAGTACTTCTAAAATAGCCCTTGTACTCATGCTGCTTCCTTCTAGAATATCATTTTACGTAACATTCATCCGACATTTGTGCCTTAGGTTTCCAAATCTGCGTGCGGTGAGTCAGGTGTATGGAATGACAGAGATGGGCACGATCTGCAGTGACTGGATTGCACCGAAAGGCAGAAAACCGGCAGCGTTGGTCGCCCCTTAGACGGCTATACGATAAAGGTGAGTCTATTAAATTGTGCATTACAAATATATATTTATATATTTAGCCAAACTACACCTGGAATAAAAATAAATAAAGTAGTATTTTATGTTACATTGAAAAAAAAAAATCTACTTTGAAAGCAAATACGACTAAATCGGACAATTCAAAATAAAAGTCCACTCTAAGGAATTTCTATCTTTTATTTTAATTTTTGTATATGGTCCGTACTGTCATGTATTTAAAGGGCAGCGAGTCTTGGACATATAGCAAACCCAAAGTGACTGCATTCAACTGCATTTAAAAAATATAAGCAGACAAATTTGTCTAAGAACAATGCATTACTGCCGGAGATGATGAGTAATATAAATTTAATTCGTGAGAAAATAAACATTATTTTTTGTATAGTTATTTAACTGGGTTGATCTTAAATTATCAGAACGTATTTTCCAGGTAGTCGACCTCAAAACTAGGAAACCTCTAGGACCCAATCAGCGTGGGGAGATCTGTCTTAAATCATCGTCACTGATGCATAGTAAGTTGTTCAATTACTCATTACAAAATTTACTAAATATTTAAGTTTTAAAACACGCTTTGTTTAGAAGAAAGTAAACCGATTTAAATGTCATAATTTAATTTTTTTTTCGACTTTTCTTCCGGCTTTATCATAATTATGTACAATACGACCAACCCGCGTTGGACCAGCGTGGTGGGATGCGGTCCAATAACCGCCTAATGGAGAAGGCGTGCATTAGGGGAGGCTTATGTCCAGCATTGGACCAACAAAGGCTGATGATGATGCATAATGATTAGTATAATTGGATCGCCAATATCAAATTGGGTATAAATGTAGTGAGAAATTATTTTCCTCAGGGAAAACTCGGATCTTTATCGAAATACACAACAGCCGAACTGCCTCGTAGCCTAGTGGTATGGGCGTGTGCTTAGAAACTGCGAGGTCGTGGGTTCGAATCCTGCGGGACTCAACAAATTTTCATTGTTGTTTCCTAGTTGGTTAGGCAATTTGGGCCGATCACCCGATTGTCTGAAAAGTAAGATGATCCACGCGTCGGATGGGCATGTAAAATCGTCGATCCAACCCACCAACCCGCATCGGACCAGTGTGGTGGGATACGGTCCCCTAATGGATAGGGGTGTATTAGGGAGGCCTATGTCCAGCAGTGGACTATCACAGGCTGATGATGACAATAGCCCAATTGACAATGAATAATCTTATTAAATGAGTGATATGTACATATCTATTAAATTGAAACTTTATTGTTTAGTGTCAAAAGTCAAATTAATAATGTCATTGTATAATGTAGAGATGTATAGATACTGAAGCCATTTGAGAGGGTACGATAAATATGCACTTTTCCGAAAACACGAATCAAATTCATAACTTGTTATTATTGGCGTCATAAATAAGTTGTAATGTAAAAACTAGGTATAGGTTACGGCCGCTGACGCTCCGCCATTTTTAATTTCTGTCTCTTCCATAGATTACATTGGCGACGTGAACTACGACTACAAGGACGAGGAGGGTTTTTTCAAAACAGGCGATATCGGATACTACGATGAAGATAGATATTTCTACATAGTGGGCAGGATAAAGGAGCTGATTAAATACAAATCATATTCGGTAAGATATGCTTCATCATCATCATCATCATCTTCAGCCTTTGATAGTCCACTGCTGGACACAGGCCTCCCCTAATACACCCCTATCCATTAGGGGGTTTTGCACCGTATCCCATCACGCTGGTCCAATGCGGGTTGGTGAGTGGACCGCCTTTTTACATGCCCATCCGACGTATGGATCATCTTACTTTTCAGACAATTGGGTGATCGGCCCAAACTGTCCTAACCAACTAGGAAACAACAACGAAAATTTTTTGAGTCCTCGCAGGATTCGAACCCTCGACCTCCGGTTTCTGAAGCAAACGCCAATACCACTAGGCTACGGAGGTAGTTAAGATATGCTTAATTTATTTTTATTTATTTTCAGCAACTCTTTTTTTATCGAACACCAAGTCTACGTTCATTAAAAGAGTTGCTCATAATTGCCACGCTGAGCAGGCGGATTGGCAATTGACTAATTGCACTTGTACTGCGGATCTGTCTTACTCCCACTGCAAGGCAGATCCGCCGTCGAGTAAACGGTGGCGGTCGTCACATCCGTACGCCTACTTATTTTTATTTGTAACAAATAAATGGCTTGGAATAGTAAATTAATATCAGCTTACGATTTTTTTATTTAATCTTTTGCACAAAAGGATACACATCGTAATGCGCGAGCGCAATGCCTCAAGTATTGTATAACAGCCGAACGTATCGACTGCATTATTTTTACAACGCAATGTATGTACCTATGCTATGTGATCATATTTCTGTTTGGTCACGTATTACTTGCATTTACGCGTCCCATGACAATTGAACGTGGAAGGGTGTGAGACGTCGCGAATATTTAAACCAAAAATAACGCGATAAAACCTGCATTGTTTTATTAAATTATATATTCTCTCAACTTAATTGACCAAACCTATGTCATAACGCTTTTCTATTAAGTTATGTAACAAGTCGCTTTCTTATTGACCTATGAAACCTAAACAAGTTACATGAGCTAGACGGCTGATCAAAAAACGATTACGAGCAACACGTATGGACGTAACGTTATTTTGTTATGTGACGATTAAAATTTATTATGCTACATTGAGAGGTTAATCATATATGGGACCCACTGCTTCCAAGGCGTAGTGCTTTTGACCCTCGCTTTACAAACCGGAGGTCGCGAGTTCCAATCTTGTGTTGTCGTTGTTTTCTGGTTGGTTAGGTCAATATGGGCTGATTATCATTGTCAGAAAAATAAGATGATCCATGCGTCGTCAAGGTCATCTTTGGTAGGTTTTATAGCTGGCAGTACTTGAAGAATTCATCATCATCATCATCAGACTGCGTTAGTCCACTGCTGGACATAGGCCTCCCGTACTGTACGCCTTCTTCATTGGTGGTTTTGGACCGTATCCCACCACGCTGCTCCAATGCGGGTTGGTGGGTAGACTGACTTTTTATGCCCATCCGACGCATGGATCATCTTACTTTTCAGACAATTAGGTGATCTACCCAAATAGCCCTAACCAATTAGGGAACAACAAGAAAAAATTTGTTGTTGGAAAATGGCTGGGAGAAGTTATACTTTGGCATCATTAAAAATTAATATATTTATATAATAATATATTTAATATATATATATATATATATATATATATTTATATTGTTTTTTTAATTTTGTTATTTATTTTTATTTAATTTTGTGTCACAGGTGCGCGCGCATCTTAAAATTTCACTCATAATTTTTTCATAGCGCCTAAAGAAGTATAACTTCAAAATGAACGCAACCAAAACGAACCTAATCCCTACTCCTACTACTCATAGAGCACATTACGCAACAACTATCACAAATAAAAACGACAACTCCATTATCACTACATAAAATCAACCTTATTACTATGTAATAAGGTCCATTTCACCGTTTTCATTATAAACTGTTAATTTTGTGTCACAGGTCGCGCGCATCTTAAAATTTCAGTACTCTCATCATTTTTTCATAACGCGCTTAAAGAAGTATAACTTAAAAAAAAGTTTAATTTTATATGCTAGGTAGTGCCGGCTGAGCTAGAAACGATATTAAATCAGCATCCATGTGTCATGAAGTCAGGGGTGGTTGGTGCACCACACAGCGAGTATGGGGAGGTGCCTACGGCGTTTGTTGTATTGAAGCCGGAATCGAATGTGACTGCGGAAGAGCTTGTCAAATATCTAAACGGACAGGTGAGGAATATATTATGTATAATTTTATAAATGTGACATGTTTGTTGACAAACCTAGCATTGCAATACTCCTCTTGAAGTATATAATCGTGCTTCTCGAATAATATTTCTTTTTAATTCAGTTGTTTTTATTATATACTAGCAACCCCCCATACCCCCTAGTGGGTGGAATTTCGTAAAATCCGTTCAGCTACCTCTACTCGGCGAAAGGAATATTCCTACCAAATTTCAAATCCCTACGCCTTTCAATTACTAACTTAGAAAAATCTTCTGGATCATCAACATCATAATAAACAGCCTTTAGCAGTCCACTGCTGGAAATAGACTTTTTTTTAATGAACGCCAAGATCTTGACGGCGTCCATTAAAGAGAGTTGCTAATAATTGCCACGCTGAACAGGTTGATTGGCAATTGACTAATGGCACTTGTACTGCGGATCTGTCTTACTCCCACTGAATGGCAAATCCGCCATCAAGTGGGCGGTGGAGTCGTCACATCCCTACGCCATCTGGATGTATAATATAATTTTATGTGTTTACTTTTAGGTGTCAATAACGATGAAGCTGGCTGGTGGAGTCAGGTTCGTCAACGACCTCCAACTGTGTCCGGTAAACTCGACAGGAAAGAACTCAAGAGAATTCTCACACAAAACGCCTAACATGTACTTTACAGATTTCTTAAAAAAAGTCTTTGTAGTTTAATTTCGTATTTTAATACATTAGTCGTATTAATATACCTCACAACACCCGTTTGAATAAATAAAAAAACAAAAATGTCAAACGCCGTTCCCGCCAAAATGTTCGGTACTTATTTTTTAAACATCGTGTGGAGATTAAATATGTCGCAAGTCTTTGAATACGAACAAGGGTGTTCGAATAATTCTAATTTAATAATTATTCGTTTATTAGAATATCAACATCAAAAATCAAATCGAATAATTCTTTTTTTTCTACCAGATTTTATGGCCTGGTAACAAGCCTTTAAGCCAAACAAATAATTCTAAATAACCCGAATACTTTGAGAGTGCCCGAATTATTTAAAAAGTCGAATATAACGACATAAATTGATTATACCGTTATTTTGGAATATTGTATTGTTTTGAAGTAATTTGTTTCGTGAATATTGATATTCGATTCGATTCGATTCGAACGTCATTCGGACACGTTTACTCATATCGAAAATATTATTCGCCATAAGGTTTTGTTTTAATGAATTTACTGTTTTATATCACTTTGGACTTAGATATGTTTTATTTTTTCAAACAAAGCTATTAATAACTTTTGAATACAAGACATGAAAATGGAAAGCGATTTAATATGACACCTTTTCAAAACCCTCTGTTTTGTTTTATGATGTAAGCAATGAATAAAATGTATATAAACTTTTGACAAGCTTATTATTTCAACAGCAACAGTCTGTGTATTATTAACTTGGCTGTATGAAGAAATCTCGTCTCTATCTTCTGGTTTGAAGGGCGCCTAAGTCAACATAATTACTGGGTAAACGTGACGTTTTCTTATAGGAATCATCACTTACAATCAAATGAATAAATAAAAAAAACATTGAAGCAAAGAAAGCAAAGAATGCGTTCTTGATGAAAAAAGTTTAAGAGTGATGGCGCCACTGCGGCAAATGTGTAAATATATAGAAATGTCGTAAAATCAAATTAAAATTTACCAGATAGAATGAAATCTCTCGAAACATCTTCAATGCATGTTTTGATTTTATCTAAACAAAAGCTATAAAAACTTACGAGTTTTATATTGGCCGTATAAGTAGTAAATATTTTTACTAAAAGTGCACTTCACCTTAGCGCTCAAATAAAAAAAAGCGAAAAAGTACAATACTTTCAGGAAACTTTTCGAGAAAATTAGATTAAGGTTTTTTTTTCATGTTTCTTTAGCTTCAGTTCACATTTATAAATCTATGTTAGCACATACATTGAGCACTAAAAATTATTATTAAAAAAAAACAAATCTATATTTTTAATCTATAAAAGTCAGTTTATATCAAATCCACAAATTTACGGATTTTTCGCGTTACTTAAATATATTTATTCCGACGTTTCAGTTATTCGAAAACATAGAGATACAGACATACCAACTTATTCTGCCCGTGATCATGGATGCTGAAAAGAATCCGAAACGTCTTCGATCCGAAAATTTGATATGTATAATAATCGCGTAAATAAAAGAAATAATTAAAGTCAGTTTAATTAATTTCGATAATATCATATTTATATACAATCTTTCAAAGAAATCAAATCTATATGTATTTACAGCAGAAAAATTGCATTAATACTCAAAACAACATGATTAAATATGAATTAAAATTAACTAGTATCATTGCATGCTTAAAATAAAAATAAAATAGGTTCATGATTTCATAGGAATTATTCTTAAATTAATTATTTACATAATTTAAACGGTTCAATATAAAACCTGAAGCATTAATTTTTAAAATTATTAGAACAACGAATATGTACTTAATCTTCTGTAAAAGCACAAAGAAAGCATTTTAAAACACAAATCTTTTTAAAATTGCAATATGTATGATACAACAGTATATTACCAATATAAATGTATATTTGATTATTTTTATAGATGACAAAAAAGCCTGTCTTTTTCCCGGCTTTTCTCAGGCCCGAGGCTTCCAATCTGGACCCGTGGTCGTTTATTTGACGATCAATAAGAAAGTGCACTGCTTCTATATTCACCCACCAACCAGCGTGGTGGGATACGGTCCACAACCCCCTAATGGATAGGGGTGTATTAGGGGAGGCCTATGTCCAGCGGTGGACTATCAAAGGCTGATGATGTAAGAACAATCACAAGGTCCTTTACTCTGACAGTCAAAGATTTTAATGTCTCCTGTGTTTTATGCAATTACTGTACAACATATAATCCATAAAAAGAGGTTTTAAAAACCACTATATATATTTTTACATTTTTCCTATACTCTTTCACGGTCAATGAGGTAACCATGATGTGTCATTGAGCCAAATTTGATTTAGAATACATGCATGTATATATTTGAGTTTTTTCACACACCTCCTCCTCCGTAGCCAAGCGGCAAGGGTGTGTGCTTTAGAAACCGGAGGTCGTGGGTTCGAATCCTGCGGAGTCGACAAATTTCCATCGTAGTTTCCTAATAAGATGATCCATGCGTCAGATGGGCATGTGAAAAGTCGGTCCTGCGTCGTACTCTCTCCGGT
The DNA here is from genome assembly GCA_029286875.1 of Lamproptera curius. Lineage (NCBI taxonomy): Eukaryota > Metazoa > Arthropoda > Insecta > Lepidoptera > Papilionidae > Lamproptera > Lamproptera curius. The sequence goes on from JAGSMT010000099.1 coordinate 1,891,534, forward strand.
CGTGTCGGTTATCCGTCCCATCGGGCTTTAAGAGTATAAAGGAACAGGGAGTGCGCCTGTGTTTGCGCGTACACTTGTGCACTATAATATCTCCTGCGCAGTTGGCTGATCTCTTATTTAGATTGGCAGCATTACAGTTATTATTACACATATTTACACTTCAGCCAAACCCATCAACATGAAGACGGATGTACAACGCCACTTCATTGCTATTTATATAGATAATAAAATTGAGTATCTGTTTGTAATATCAAAATATCAGTTTTTAAGTTATTAACATTGTGACATATAACCCATACATATAAAAGTACATCATTTTTAATCTTTGTCCGTCAGTCTGTCTGTTTGTTCTGACCAATCTCTTGGTTGGTCCAATTTTGATAGCTGATGTAACTGTTAGTGACTTGACTTATTTTTTTCTAGATTTTTTCACATATTTGATAGAATTATGATTCATGTATATGTTTCAGTCATGTTCTCTATCCATATTCGGGGTGCTGACTCTTCATGTGCCCCTTCAGACTGCAGTTCTGTATGAAGGCCTGTCCGCAGACGTGGCAGCGGTACCTCCTGTCGTTTGTGTGGATCCTCATGTGATCCTTGAGGGTCTTGAGCCGTGGGTAGGACTTCTCGCAGACCTGGAATTGTTGTGATCACGGTTATAATAGAAATTATAGATTATCGGTGTTGTCAGCAGTTGAAAATTATGTCAGGAATATAATTATTGTCTGATGAAGACATTTGTCTGATAGTTTCCAACAGGCGCTATAAAAAACATATAATTAGCTACATCTTTCTGTGTACCATTCCATATAAATCTTATATGCTACCGTATGTTTTCCGTGTAAACTGCCTCCGTAGCCTAGTGGTAAAGGCGTGTGCTTTAGAAACCGGAGGTTGTGGGTTCGAATCCTGCGGGGACTCAACAAATTTTCATCGTTGTTTCCTAGTTGGTTAGGGCAACTTGTGCCGATCAACCGATTGTCTGAAAAGCAAGATGATCCATGCGTCGTATGGACGGTAAAATCGGTCCACCTATCAACCCGCATTGGACCAGCGTGGTGGGATACGGTCCAAAAAACACCTAATGAAGGAGGCGTGCATTAGGGGAGGCCTATGTCCAGCAGTGGACGGCTAAAGGCTGCTAATGATCATAGGTTTTCACTGCAAACATCAACTTTAATTCACCACCAATGTGAGTGCCTACACGCATACGATAGAATTTGTCATTTGACTGTTTAGTTTAACTACAGATCTCATTAAGGTGAATTCGAACCCACTACCCTTTTACACCGACCTTGCATTTGAAGTTGCGCTCCTTCGTGTGCGTCGGCATGTGGTTGTTTAAAGCGAATCGAGTGAAGAACTTGTGGCCGCAGCAGTTGCACTCGTATCTGAAAAGTGAAAAATGTTTATGATTTCTATTTTTTTCATCTAATAATGTCCACCTAGTAGATTTTGAATACGGCGGCCGATCCGAGAGATATTATAGTGCACAAGTGTACACTGCCTTTCACTTCACTCTCTTAGTCCGGTGGGACGGATAACCGACACGACGGGAGACTGAAAAGCGTAGGAGCGACTTTTTACATGCACATCCGACCCATGGATCATTTTACTTTACAGGCAATCGGGTCATCAGCCCGCATTGCCCTCATCAACTAGGAAACAACTTAGAAAAGTTGTTAAGTCCCCGCAGTATTCGAACCCACGACCTCCGGTTACTAAAGTGCTAACATACTACTAGGCTAAGGAGGCAGTTAGTCTTTTTATCTATAGCTTAGCCGACACAGCCTCGAAATAGATACAAATAAAGGACGCCATGGCAACGAAGTAGCGACATCTAGCGTTCATCTGACACAGAGATGTCAATCACTGAGTCACAGTCGACTAATAACAACACCGTACGTACGAACGTACGTACATTTTATATATTCCTAGGCTAAATTGACTAAACTATATATTAATATGATAATATATAGAAATATCACACAAATAATATAAAACAGATGGGGTTCGCTAAAATTTTGCCTAAATATATCTATTGAGAAAATTTTACTTACACTTCGTTTCAAGGATATCTAATATCATTAGTATTAAAGATCTATACCTGACCCAAAAAAGATTTGGATTTCCCACTTTAAAGAGTTTTTTCACAACAAAATAGATTGCAAAACCCACCCACCCATCTCGGTTCACAAACACCAAACCGCTTGTATACTACAGAGAGTTGTTCACACGAACTCTATCACCTTTTCAAAATGGACACATTTTTCCTTAATAAGCTACCAGAAGTAATTTACATAAACCCTTACACTCCCTTAGTTAAGACAATTCACCTCCCGTCATTCTAGCAAAAATTAATTTGTTTAAATTCTTATTTACGATTATTATCAATAAATCCATCTCAATTAGTTTTTCTTACTTAAATATTTTTCCGACGTTTCGGATCTTCAGCATTCATGATCAGAAACTAGTTTGATATGTCATTTGTTTAATTCATTGATAAGCTCAATCAGTCTCCGAAGCCAGTTTTTCTCAAAATTTTCCACCTATGGGCCTCAAAAGTACAGACAAATCAGAGATATCGGACATACATGTCGTTCTCAGGTGGATAGTCCAGGCTACATCTTCTTCAGGCAGTCAGTATCATCACAGAATCGTGAACCAAAACCCAGCAGTCCTTTAAATGGTCTTTCCCCTATGTATGATCTGACAGCGTCTAGTGTCGAAGACCAACAGGAGATTGTGTTTACAAAGGCACTACATTCGCTTGGATTCTTACAGAGAGTTGTTTACACAAATTCCATCACCTTTTCCAATTGCACACAAAAATACAGTTTTACAAGATTTTAGCAAGTCTACAAACGCCCACCTGTAGTCCTTCAAATGGTCCTTCCGCCTGTGTATGGTCAGCGACCGTCTAGTGTCGCAGACCCTATCGCAGAGACCGCAAGGGAACTGGAGGGGCTGGTCTCCGTGGACCTCAACGAGATGGCGCAGCTTCTGCTGGTAGGTCATGAGACGCGCGTCGCACTTGGGGCAGTACACGCGAGCCCTCTTGCGGTGAACGCGGTCCACGTGGAGGTCGCGGTTGTACTGGTGAAGTGAAAGTCGAAGTGAAAAGCGAGACAGGGAATGTGGGTTTAGGTTGTGCTGGTAAAGTCAAAGTCAAAGTGCGAGAGGTAACAGGAGAATCTGTAGTCAGTGTGCAAGTTTTGGGTGTACTGGCGAATGGAAAGCCGAAGTTATAGATAGAACGACGGGAGATTGTAATGTCGGGTATTGATACAAGTCTTTGTTGTGTTGGTAAAGTCAAAGTCGAAGTGAGAGATTAGGCAAGGGAAGGTAAAGTCGGGTCCGCATGTAGGTCCCGATTTTAGTGTAAAGTCAAAGTCGAAGAGAGAAATGCTAAAGGAAAGTAAAGTCGGGTCTGATATAGATCCCGGTTTTATAAGCAGTCAAAGTGGAAGAATAATAGACGCGACAGGGAAAGTACAGGCGGGTGTAGTTGTAGATTCCGGTTGTATTGATAAAGTCAAATTTTAAGTAAGAGATGACTAAAAGAAAGTCTGAATAGAGTCAACGTCCTGTACATTGACTTCATTCAGATTCTGGTAAGTCAAAATTAAAGTGAGAGAGTTAACAAGAAAAGCCTCTAGTCCATGTGCAGTTTCCAGGTCTATAGGTAAAGTCAAAGTCGAAGTTAAATATGCGAAACCGGTGCCTGTATCAGAGCCAGTTAAGAAAGTGAGATTCCTCATGTAGATTCTGGTTGTACAGCCAATGTCTAAATGAGAGAGATCTGGATGAAGAAGAAGATCTGGATGTAAGTCTAGGTATTTGGTCCATTAGGAAAGTCAAAGTCGAAGTCAGAGAGGTAACACGAAAGTCAACGTGCAGGATCTAGGTGTACTTTTTAAGATAAAGTCAAACTGAGAGACGACAGAAGGAAGTCTAGAGTCAACATGCATGTTCTGACTGTATAGGCAAAGTCAAGGTTGAAGTGATAAACGCGACAGGATAATGTAAAGTCGATCTGTCCCGGTTGTAGAGGTAAAATCAATGTCTGAATGAGTGATGCGACACGAGAGTCAGTATTACAGCTGTAGTTATGAGAAAGAGAGTCCTCATTCGGATTCTGGTTACATTGGTACAGTTAAAGTCGAGGTGAGTCAGGCGACAGGGAAAAGTAAAGTCGGCTTTTGTATGCACGTCCCGTTTGTACACGTGTAATGGTCAAAGGGGATGGGGGTGGAGGGGAATTGAGACATATAACGCATTTCGTTCACATATATGTAACGGTTACACAATAAAGTCAAAGTGGAAATGAAAAGTGAGACAGGCAGTGTAGGTATGGGTTGTACTGGCAAAGTCAACGTCAAACTGATAGATACAAGTGGGAGGTCTAACAGAGCACATATGTAGCTCCTGGTTGTAATGTCGAAAGTGAAAGTAATAATATATATATATAAAAGAGATTCCCACCTATATATTAACTCATCACGATATATCTAGAACCATAAGGCTACGCCTTAAAAATTGTTAGAATATTCCTTTCCTCGAGTAGAGGTCAGCTAAGAACGGGTTTTACGAAATTCCACCCACAAGGCGGGTTGGGGTTGCTAGTATTAATATACAAGAGAAAGACCGCAGAGTTTCTTGCAGGCTGTACTATGCACAGATCTGAGTTACTGAACCGGTGGTAAATTATTGACGTTCATGAGTGCTCAGTAAATCATTGACTATGAAAGTGGGAGACATTGGGTAGACATGGTTGGTTGTAGGCGGTAGGCGGTAGGCGGTAGGACCCCATTTTACAGGGGACCGTTTGGGTGTGTTCCGGTTTGAAGGGCACCGTAGCCAGCGCATTTACAGGGTAAACGAGACTTAACATCCTATATATCAAGTTAGGCAGCGCGTCGTTGACACCACTGGTATTGCCAATGTCTACGTGCATCGGTGACCACTTTCACCAAGTGGCGGGATGCTCGTCCGCCTGCGTAGCCAATCAAAAATGGCCTCTTGATATAGTCATACAAGATTCAATAACCAAAAATTAAAGAAAACAACTTTACCACGAAAGATATATGCAAACAGATTAATAATTCCAAATCAAATTACCTGCGCCTTAAACGACTTGCCGCACATATCACAAGGATAGTCGCCCCTCTCGTGCCTTTGCTGATGCATCACAAACCTCCCCCGGTCCACGAAACCCAGCCCACAAGTCTCACACACATAGTTACTATAATGCACGTTCATATGCTTATTCAGAGCGTGAAAGTACGGAAACTTCGAATCGCAGAGGGCGCACCGTAGCTCCCCGCCGTTTCCCAAGTTGAACGGCAGCACGGGGTCCTTCAAACCGGAGTAGTACCTCTTCCCGTGGGAGGTTATGTGGCTTTTGAACTCCTCGAGCGTGTGGACGGTGGTGGAACACAGTCGGCAGTCGATCCTGGTCAAGTCCAGCTTCACCAGGCTCTTGTGCTCTGTGACCTTGAACCTCTTGGGCTGATGATGAGCGGTATGCTCGCGCAGGAGTCCAGGGTCGGGGAAACTTTCGCCGCAGTAGTAGCAGAGCAGGTGGTTGTGGCGGCACTTGAAGGGGCAGGCGTACGAGTACTCCACTATGGTTAGTATGTTCGATTCTGTCATGTAGGAGGGGTCGCGCTCGCGTATTAGCTGTTGCACTTTCGACATGGGTAGATCTGAAATAGAGGTCATTATCATCATCATCATCATCATCAGCCTGTGATAGTCCACTGCTGGACATAGGCCTCCCCTAATACACCCCTATCCATTAGGGGGGTTATGGACCGTATCCCACCACGCTGGTCCAATGCGGGTTGGTGGGTGGACCGACTTTTTTACATGCCCATCCGACGCATGTTGTTACAGACAGTCTGGTGATCAGCCCGCATTGATCTAACCGACTAGGAAACAACTTGAAAAACTTGTTCTTTCACGACCTTCGGTTTATAAAGCTTGGGTATGTACATTTAAGATTGATAAATTGAAGGAAAACAATCTAATAGCCCGCTGGGACGGATAAACGACACGACCTGTGAGTCACACATCCATCCGATTTATACTTCACAGTCAATCAGATGATCAGCCCGAGTTTCCCAAACCTAGGAAACCGCAATGACAACCTGTTGAGTCCGCGCAGGATTCGAACCCACGGCTTCGGGTTGCTTAAGCGCAAGACCACACCAGGCTAAGGAGGCAGTAACAGTATCAACCAGCGTAATTACTCTACTCACTCTCACTCAACGCTTCGCCTGATGGTTCCTGGCTGACGTCTCCAAAGCCAGGGTGCTCTTCATCCGACCTCCTCTCAAGAGTTTCCAACTTAACGACTTTCCTTCGAGTCCTGGTCTTCCTCGCTGGCCTCAGAGGCAGGTCGTCACTCGAGGAGTCGGCGTCTGAAAAAACACTTAAATTAATAAATAAACAAATATTTCTTAAATTATATTTTAATGCATTTACGCGAATACTACACATCTATACAAATAAATGACCGATACAAAAAAATATTTTTTGAATGTACCTCTGTGCTAGTTTCTGGAAAGGCTGGTCAGATTTTGACAGGACTTTGACTGGAAGATAGCAGAAGAAAGATGGAGGAGCTTAGGCCACTTTTTCCTTATAATAAATTTACGGCTTTTTACATTAATTATTATTCTTACCACACAGACAAAGTCACGCCCAACAGCTAGCGATTTAATAAAAGGGTTTATGGATTTCATTGCAATTAAACAAGTAAAACTAGATAAAATTTAAAAGATATTTTTATTTTAGGGATACCTTAAACTACATAGGAAAGATTCTACTAATTTATATGATAAGTTAGTAGATTAAATGTAATTATTTAAGCCTCTCCTTTTCCTGAACCTATCCTTTGAGCCTTTGTTTAAGAGAGATCTGACAAAAATTGACAAGGTGAAATCAACATTTTGATAGAAACCCTTGTTAATTTTGTGAAAGTTAAAAATTTAAAGCATTAAGAAAAAAAACAAAAATCGAAAAAGAAAACATCTGACTTTGTTAATAGACAACATATAGATTGATAGTTTCACTATTTCACTTACTGTCATCATCATCAGCAAGTGCATTGCAGACGGAGAGCCAGGATCATCAGGGATACCTTCCAGCTCCTGTTTAACTAACTCCATTTTGAGGAGACTCGCAGTATCAGTTTGGACACGCTCTGAAATATATTCTTATAATTAACTCCTATACATCTTACATCATCAGCTTGTGATAGACCACTGCTGGATTTAGGCCTCCCCTAATACACCCCTATCAATTAGGGGGTATTTGGACCGTATACCATCACACTGGTCTATTCCGTGTTGGTGGGTGGATCGACTTTTTACATGCCCATTCAACACATGGATCATCTTACTTTTCAGACAATTGGGTGATCGGCCCAAACTGCCCTAACCAACTAGGAAACAACAATGAAAATTTGTTGAGTCCCCGCAAGATTCAAAACCCACAACTTCAGGTTTCTAAAGCCCACATCACTAGGCTACGGAGGCAGGAGCAGGCACATATGTCCTAGTGGTATTAGTCTTTGCTTTACAAACTAGATTTTCTGGTTGCAAACTTTGGGTTATACCAATTTAGATACAAAACAGATATTTATAGAAAAAGTTGATCCATATATTGGTATGACATGTAAGTAAGTTCGGGTTCCAAGGCTATGTTTGTAGGACATGAGCGCTTTTAAATTGATCATTAATTGCATGCAGTTCACTGTTTGGATTGTTCAGATCAGATGCCAGTTGCAGCAAAAAAACTGTTATTTAAGTAATAAGACAAATTACACAATCATTTAGAATGGCTGGGAAAAGGAGACATATTACACACCTAAGAGAATCGTTACAATGCTATGCAACAACTGAACTATATTGTAGCAATAATTACTGATGTTCATGAAGTTAACTTATATACAAAATTCCAATTGGAAATAAAGAATGAAAACCTTAAAATTACCTTATTTAAATAAATAAAAAATGTGGAAAAGCGTTTACTGCACTTTTTTCGCCCATAGCATTCATGTTAATATGCTAAAATGTACCAATTTAAGGTAATAAAGTTTTTACTGGGCACACTAGACATAGCAAGTGATGTCTCAGAGTTATAACAGGATAAAAACGTTTAAAGCTTATTTTTATGGAGAAAAGTACTACTTACTAACATGTAAAGCTACTAATTATTTCTATTGATTGCGCGAATATTATACATTATTAAATAAAATGACTTTACGGAGTTTTATTGCTGTCCGGTGACAGATCTACACACAGCTGGAAAGTGTTTGAAACGTCGGGAATTTAAAATGTAAAATAAACGCGATAAAATCCGTAAAGTCATTTTATTTAATAATGTTAGCTACTACTCGACTAGTCCCTCCTTTTTAAGAAGAAAAAGGACTAACTTTCGATTTCTAAAGAAATTATGTAACAATTAAAATAAGTATTAGTCATAATCATGTAACATGAAAATAACTAATAATTAAATGATAGTTACAATATATATATAAAACATTTTTTTTATTCATTTTATTTTAAGTTTGATATCACTAATTTCTTGAATGGCTTGACCAATATTGACAGGACTTACTTAGGCAGAAATAAGTTATGCAGTTTTTTTTAAATCAAATAGTTTTTTTTTATATATTACCGTACGGATAATGTCACTGACTACAGCTAGCACAATATCACATTGACATGTCATGGAAAGGAATTATACTCCCACTCATACCTTCACAAGTGGAGTCATACATCCTCATCTGCAGGAACGCCTCTTCGCACCGCAGCACCTGCTGCCGAAAGTTGGATGCTTCTCTAAGTCTCATGACGCAAGTGGCACATACCAGCCTCTCTGACGGCTTTCCATCCATGTGTGATAGCTGAAGTAGAACAATTGGTGAAATTAATCTACATAGCTGATGGGACATAAACATTTTTTTTAAATATTAATATAGATTTACATAGAATCATTACTTATTTTTAATGATAGTCAAATAAGGTTGCATGATATCTATTTAAAGTTTTAATAATGCTAATAATATAGAAATATTCGGAAACACATTTATATCTCTTCAGAATAACATAGTATTTATATGTTATTTTTATTTATAAAGTAAATAATTGTTTAATTTTTACAGTTAGCCAACAGGTCCTACAGTATTTCTGGTAAAGATGTTAAACAGATTTCAGTTTACATAGATTACAGATCTTGTAAAAAATATATTGCAAAATAAAGTTAATAAAACCACTTAATCTACTTAGAGCAGTAACAATGTCTAATAAACAGATCATTGATGAATAATCCGGTAAAAACTTATTATTTAAAAAAGCCAACTCTCAAAATTATGGATATACCAACTGTACTCCTAGTTTAAAAGTTTCTAATCACCAGATTTGACCGAAAAATCAGAGATTTTTATTTGGCTTTTCTAACTGCATACACAACACTAATAACTAATATTAACTAACCAGTAGTCCAAAGCAGTCCATCATCATGTCCGAATATACCTCTTTCACACCCATACTCTCGTATTCTACGTTTAAAAGGCGACATTTCTTCATAGTACCACAACACCTACACAACCCAGGGTCGAAAACAGGCCCTTTCCCCTTTTTAACACTCATATTTAAAGCTTTACTGGTAGTTATTTTCAAGTCATGTTTGTTTTGCTTTAATCTTTATTGACAATATAAACATTTTAATTGAATATTCTTTATTTATTGACATAAACAATCGAAAAAATCGGTCCAAATTCTAACAAGTTAAACATTTTACAGATAATGTCATTGTTGTTGTCTATTAGGGACTAGGCATGTGTCCGATATATCAACAACCGAGAACAGTTACGCGTTTATATCGTTTTATATCGATATAGAAAATCTATTCTATTCGTTATCACAAAAACCGAACGATCGTAACAACAAACTTTAACGCTTTAGAACCAACCTTAAACGAGACGGTTTTTATGAAAAACGTTTCTTCGTTTTTACGTTAGGATATTGGCCTTCGCTTCATCACTTTCTATAGTTGCTGTTATGGCAAAAAGGGACGGAATTAACGTACTGATAATCAACTTCTGTGACGTAGGAATAAGATTTGGTTGAGGTTGTTTAATTTAAAATATTGGTTCATACCGATAAACAAACGAACTTTATTAATTATTTTATAATGCTACAATGTTTAGTTTTGAATGTTTTATTTTGGACAGCCGTGTCGTAAAAAGACAATGAAGCCGAATACCATTGGTTTATTATTTTCTATAGATTTATTTATGACTTATTTCAAATTTTAAAACAGTAACAGGTTTATTTATTTGTCGCGTTGTGCTGTTTTCATGTTTAAATTTTAAAATGAGTATTCGTAATAGAACTTAGTACTTAACATGACTGTACGTTGTGCAAATAAGCGCATTATAAAAAAAAACACTTATTGTAGATATAGTTAATTTTTAAGGTAATTTTAATTTAGGTTAATTTGTAAAAAGACTATTTCTTTATCTATTTTCTAATCATCAAGTATGCCGCGCGTAAGGTGAGTGATATATTGAAACATTTTAATCAAAAAATACGCTTGACTTCAAACTGTACACAACCATTTAGCGCAATAAAAGCGGTTGACAATGTGCCATCTGCAAAAAACTACCCCGCGATTTCTGTCACTGCGTCTATATACTAAATCTATAATATGAAATACCTCAGTAGCCTAGTGGTCGTGGGTCCGAATCCTCAACAAAAAAAATATTGTTGTTTTCTAGTTGGTTAGGGCATTATGGGCCGATCACCGAATTGTCTGAAAACTAAGAAAATCCATGCGTCCCATGTAAAAAATCGGTTCACCCACCGACCCGCTTTAGATAGGCGTGGTGGAACGGTCATAAAAGTCTAAATGAAAAAAATTAAATACAAGGTGTAAAGCGTCATTTCTGTTCTAAATATATAGATACAACCAATCAAAGGAAATGGTGATTGACAAGGTAATTCTTCCTATTTTTACATGTGATGGCGCCTTGCTAGAAGTAAAAAAATCTTTATATATACTGAAAACAGATTCCTCGCATTAATTCGTCCTCCACGCATCCGCTTAGATGCGTGGTTTTTCCTGGTGTACTGAAGAGCCGCTAATCTTGAAGGCTGTAAGCTTAATCATTTAATGCTAGCATCGGTCAGAAAACCACTTGACCAAGGGGATCGGCAGATAATATCCACTTCACTTATGGTCCATGAGATTATTAAAAAATTTATCGATTTAAAACCTACCAGTTTTATTCAAAATTGATTTAAAGTTAAACTTTAACCTGAAATCTTCTTGTAACTTTTAAACGTTTATTATTTAAAAATGTTAACATCCTAGTTGTAAAGCTTTGTGACGGTAATTACGTTTTGACGTGGAACCGCTGAGACTAAGAAACCATTTTTCAGCTTTGCTGCCAAGAAATATGGTTGGTTTCTCTGATTTAAAAAGCAATATTAGATTTTCTATTGCATGTTGCTAGTTTGGTTCAGGCAATTTGAGTATACCAATTGTACGAAAACGTTTTGATAACTTGAGGTATGCGTCATTTGTTGAATACCAACCCGCAGACCAGTCATGGGAGCATGGTAGACAAAACTTCCGGTAAGGGATGTTTGGTGAGAAATGTCCAGCAAGTGATCAACAGGCTGATGATGATGAACGAATTTTTGACAATTGCGTACTTCACATTGCATCATAGCTTTGCCGACTACAGTTTGTGCTAAGAATTCATTCTAATAATCCTTTTTTTTAGTTCATTTATTAGTGAATTTTGTGAAACTTTATCGGGTTAAAAAAATTTAGTGTAACATTTTTTCGTTATGCGTCACATTTTACCGTGACGCGCCATCTTGATTCGAAGTATACTTTCTCCAGCGGAGTAGGGATTAGTAAATGTCTCCAATGTATTTTTCGGCCCCGTTTTGAGTAGTTCCATTTTTGAAATCAAAATGATAATCTTTGTAGTAATGAGCTAAAATGAAATAATTGAAGAATTTGTATTTATGTCTATGATAATAAAAGTCTTTTATTAAACTTTATTTAACCAATTTCTATAAAGTTGCATATAGTAAATTATTTTTTGAATAATAACGTCACGAGTGTACGCTAGTACACGCACACATTTTTACATACCAGCACCAAACACGACATGGAAATTATATAGGGACACATTTTTTATTAAAATTTTATGCCCTGATATAAAGACATAATATCCAACTCTAGTGACGTCCTAAAAGAATGCTTTAATCGATTTTCGACCCGAAACGTTATATCGGTAGGCGACATTTGATTAAAAAGGGCGGCACGTCAGATCGCCATTACAATTTGACATTAGACTGAGTGTGTATAAACGCCGGATTTTATTTGAATTTATTACGCATATTAATAAAACGGCATAAATTTAAAATAATTTTTAATTGAATAAAAGTAAGCTATTGCATTACATTCCCGGGATATGTCATAATAGATTGCGTATGACGTTAAAAATTTAAAGGGTTCTCGTTTATTTATATAAAATTGACAATTTTTTTTAATATAATTTATTATGCGACAATAAAAAATATTAATACTGCAATAATTATTATTCAAATAAGAATTTATACACAGAATATTCTAAAATTATTATACAACTATTACAATACGTAGCTTTCTATGCGAATTCTGTACATGATAATTAATACATAAAAAATGGTGAATGCACAGTTTCTTCCATTTTCTCCTCTGGACGGGTGAAAACTTCCGAACTGGTAGTAGATTGACGTTTATAAGAGCTCGACAGGCAAACTGCCTTGGTAGTCTAGTGGTAAGGGCGTGTGCTTTAAAAGCCGGAGGTCGTGGGTTCGAATCCTGCGGGGTCTCAAAAAAATTTCATTGTTGTTTCCTAGTTGGTTAGGGCAATTTGGACCGATCACCCAATTGTCTGAAAAGTAAGATGATCCATGCGTCAGATGGGCAGGTAAAAAGTCCGTCCACCCACCAACCGGTATTGGACAGCGTGGTGGGATACGGTCAAAAACCCCCTTATGGGGAAGGCGTGCATTAGATGAGGTCCCATGACCAGCAGTGGACTATCACAGGCGGATGATGATGATGATGATGAATAGCTTAAATTGAATAAAGAATGCTTGAATTTTAATATAATTTTACGGTCTTCCTGCGCCTGGCGTCTCTCCGGTCGGGTCCGTTTTCGTGCCATCGACCATGAGTGAAGGAAGGAGTGACCTTTAGTCTAATCTATAATAGATAATTTTTCTTTTTTTAAAAGAAGTTTGTTTGAAGTTTTTGAATTTATTTTAATATTTTTTTTCCTTTAAGGCTTTAAATTTGAAAAATTTCACCGTGGCCATCATATTTACAGGGTAAACGAGACGTTACATCCTATGTTTCGAGGTAGGCAACGCGTTGGCACCTGGTAGTGCTGTTGGCAATCGGCGTTGGTGACCGCTTTCCATCTGTTGTTCGTCTGCCTTCGTTTGCAAACAAAAATATAACGTTTGCATAGTTGTAATTGTTTGCTAATTGTATTATCTTCATTATATAAGATGACAAAGAACTAGCCCCGCTGACTTTCTTCCGCCAGTTCTTCTCAGATCAGAGGCTTCCTTTTCCGAAGTCATGCTAAATAAAGATATTTCCTTTTGGCATTGAATATTAATAACTAATCCATAATGTTTTCGACTCAAATCACTTCAGCATTCACTGATACTCCGGCTCCAGGTTCAGATGTTGCCTCTTGATGTGGTTCTTCAGATTCACGTTCTGCGAGAAGGAGGCGGAGCATACCTCGCAGTTATACCTCTTCTCCGAAGTATGCGTCTGCATATGTACTTTCAGGCCACGCAGTCTAGGATAGCTCTTCCCACAGCATTCACATCGAAAGTTCCTCTCTCCACTATGGGACGCCATATGCTCCCTCAACCTTGAGGGTAGGTAGAATCTTTTCTCGCACAAATCACACTGATGCTTCATTATCTTCAGATGTGTCCGTCGATTGTGCTCGCGTAAGGACTTCCTACTATCGTACGACCTGTCGCACAGATCGCATTGGAACTTTCTCACTTCCCCGTGCCGCTCTATCAAATGTCTGTACCTAAGGGTATAAGAAAATAGGACTTCGTCGCATTTAGGACAAGGGTAGGCGGGTTCCTGTCTATGTGTTCTTGCAATGTGGAGGTACCGGTTGTGTTTCGACCTGAAAAGCTTCCCGCACTCGTTACAAGGGTACTTCTCATCGGTCTCTCTATGCCCACGCTGGTGGAGGAGCAGCATTCGCTCCTGGAAGTAGTGGGCGCCGCAGATGTCGCACACGCAAGTGCCGAAGTGCACCGCCATGTGCTTCTTCAGCGCGTGGAAGAAACCGAAACTTGACTGGCAGACCATACACGTAAGCTTTGCGGTCGTCAAGCGGAATGATAAGAACTTGTCTATGGTCGGGTGAAGGTTCTTGCCGTGAGACAACAGATGGGTTTTCAGCTCGTCTATGGTCGGGACGTTAAGGGGACAGAGCCGGCAGTCTACTCGGTATACGTCTAACTGTAGATTCTTTTTACGGGGAAGGTCTTTGAAAGCTGACGGGTCGTGGGACATAGTGTGTGAGCGGAGCTCTATGGGGTCCGTAAACTGCTGACGACAATACACGCAGTAATAGTCGCTGAACGAGCTGTCGAAGGGACAGACGTATGAGCATTCGACTATTGTGACGGTGTTCTCGTGTGATAGTAAATCGCCGTCTGGCTTTGGCGGATCGACGATTTCTGTGGAAGGAAATATAGTTTTCAAGGGCTGCATTCATCGATGTGTACTAATGCATGCAAAAACCTTTTATTATTTAATAAATATAGACTATATACTCCGCTTTAAATAAATTAAGCGTAGTTTTATTTTAAGAGAAATCAAATCAATTATTGATTGTTAGCGCCATACGTCTTCTACAGCTACATCTCTTCGCGTTATTAAAACCAGACTTTACGCTTTGTTTACTAAGATTCCATTTTTTTATTGGCCAAAGGGATGATAAGAAAAGGAGCGACAGAACACAAAAGTTGTAGCGATAATTACGCTGGTTCCGTTACTATCGAAACCGGAAGACAGTGTTCACACACTAAGTACTGATTTTACGAAAGGGGCAACGGTTTTTACCCCAGGTAATCCCTTGCAAAAAGTAACCAACAAGCCACTGACACAAGCATAACACAAGCATTTTCACCAAAATGAAAAGTCCAAAATACCTTCTTCTTCGTACTTCTCGATCTTTCTCCTCGCCCTCTTGATCCTTGTCAGCAATCCTTTTTAGAGGGCTTATCTTCTGTCAATTTCTTGACTTCCCTCTTCGGTCTGGTCTTCTTCGTCTTTGCACATCTGGAGCGAGTGGTCGGAGTGAGGTCATCGCTGTCTATATGAAAATTCGAGAATGTTAAACAATCTAACCTGCAGCAAGGCTTCTTCTAGGGTGTTTTGCTTGACTGCAAAACGCTATAGAAGAAGCTTTCATATTACTGTATAATCCCTAGGAACTGCTGACGCCGTACATAAGATGCTTGTAATGTAATGATTTAACATTTATAAAAAAAGGAAATGACGACAGCAAAGTTCTTTGCCGATTCATCTCTGGACGGGTGAAAAATTTCCAAACCGGTGGTGGATTGAAGTTAGTAAGCGCTCGAAAGAGCCTAAGCCGCATAAAGAATTTTTGAATTCTATCCAGTTTAGTAAAAGCCAGAATTAGATTGGAGATAATCGAGCATTTTTATTAAGGTTTACACTCATCATGCCAGTTATATATTCCATTGTAAGCTTCCAAGATCTGCTGATTTCCGTCCGTCAATCGTTGAAATGTGGTGGACCAACGACATTTAACAGTGAGTCTGGTACACTACAGCTGAAAAAAAAATCTGGGAACAACACTAATAATGATTTAATCAAACCGATGTTAGACTTTACGTTCGTAACTGCTTGAAAGAGCCTCCAACTTTGTTTCCCGCAGGATTCGAGCACCGGTTAAAAGCAAGCGATAATACTACAAAAGTACAGAGGTAATCTTACCATTGTTAATATCGTCTCCAGTATATATTTCATCATCAACATTATCTTCAATTACTTCTTTCTCCTCTTTAACACCAAGTTCAAGTTTTACTTCCTCGTTCAATGTACCATCTGTGAAAGTGTCAATAATATTTGCAAGATTTTAGCCCCTTTTTAAAATGACAAGAAATAGTGTTCGCACACGCTTATGCATTGAAGCAAAGTCAATGGATAATTGAAATATATTCAGGCCTAAAGATTCGGAATTTATATAAACGATCTTGAAGTTAAACTCAACTCTCGGTTAAATTTTAGATTTAACGTAAACTGAAGTTAAGTCTAATGTCTAACTACAAATCGTATGTAAACACTTCGGCCAGGCCACAACAGTGCGTTGCGGCGTCGCATCGCAAAAACAACTGCACAGCTATGCGATGCGATGTCGCAACGCAAAAATTTCATCGGATACGACAAGACGTTAACCGTCAATTCAGTTTCTAGTGAGACATGGACCGCACTGCGCGTGTTCTACTTCTGCTTGCGTTAAGGCGTATTAAGAAAAGAACAGAAAAGAAAGTACTGGGTGCACCATTACTGACAATTATGAATAAAGATGGAAACCACTTCAAAAGCAAATATGAGGCGCTAAAAGTGGACGAGGTTAAATTTTCGATTACTTTAGGATGAGTGTAGTAAGTTTTGAAGAACTTCTAGTTTGATAAAGCCTCATTTACAAAAGAAATACATATTTAGAAAACCCATCGAACCTCTGGAGATGCTGGGATTAACTGTAGGTAGAAAAAAATAAACTATTTTACTATAATCATACTGTTTAATCATTTTCATAATTTAGTGTTATTCAAAACTCGTATTCCGATTGTGTGTCATTCGTCAAATTTGTTAGTTCCTCATCGAAATGAATTTGTTCTGGCTCATTTACATCATCATTCCTTGGCGTTTGTGGAACGATTGCATAGGTGCCGTGATGTTTCGCATCCGCTTTGGAAGGCACTGCGTTGAATGGATGTTTGATAGCCACTCTGCATAGGCATTTGAGCTGATTGGTAGCCACTCTGCATAGACATTTGAGCTGTTTGATAGCCAGTCTGAACAGTTGTTTGATAGTTTGCTTGGACGGATGTTTGTGAAGTTTGATAGTGGCTGGGATAGTATGATGGTTGGTGTAAATCACTTAATATCTGTAGGACACGACTTTGGAAAATTATTGTTTGATTATCATTCAATTTTTCCAATGATGGCAAAATTCCTTTAAAAAAAGATAAATGTCTACTTTCAGGTGTTTTTAAAGCAGCTATAATATTCTTCTCAAATTCGTCTTCGTCAATTTTTCTTTTACGCGATGCAGGCTGGTAACGTGGCATGACAGGTTGCTGGCTTTGTTGGGTTGAGGTGCTTGGTCTTATTTCTTCATCGTCAAGACTTGATGTTGTTTTATTTTGAGAAATCTTTTTCAGAAATAGGAGCTGGTCGTATAGATGATATTGTTTAATTTTTTTGGCCCCAGCTCCGGATTTACATTGCTCGTTTAATTTTTTTTCGTATTTTGTAAAATTATCCTTGATTCCTCTCCATTTCTTTATGACATCGTTACCTAAAAAAATATGACGAATAATGATTTATTTTGTTTTCTTTCAGGTACCTGGCGACGGGAAATACTTTTAAAGATATGCATTTCACATATTATCGTGGAAAATCTACAATAACAGGAATAATAAAATTTGTTTGTCGTATTGTATGGAACATTCTTAAAAGGTTGGAATTACCAAAAATTACAACAGAGCTGATGGAACAAATTGCTCAAGAGTATGAAAAAAAGACCAACTTTCCTAATTGTATAGGAGCGCTAGATGGAAAACACATTCGTATATTGAGCCCGGATCACAGTGGATCCCTATTTTTCAATTATAAAAATTATAATTCCATTGTTCTATTAGCACTTGTTGATACAATTACAAATTTATATATGTCGATATAGGTGCATATGGTAAGGAATGTGACTCCACTGTTTTCAGAACTCAAATCTATACGACTTATTAAAAAGGTCAATTATCTATACCTCCGCCAAAACCGTTACCTGGATTTCAAAAGAAATTCCTTTTGTCTTCGTGGCGGATGAAGGATTACCACTGACAAATAATATAATGCGCCCATATTCTGGGAAGTTTTTATCGATAGAAAAACGAGTTTTTAATTATCGTTTGAGCCGAGCCAGACGATATGTTGAGAGCGCTTTTGGCATACTCGCAAATAAATGGCGCATATTTCATCGACCCATTAATGTTTCTTACGATTTCACAATAGACATTATAAAAGCATGCTGTGTATTACACAACTTTGTATTGAATCGAGATGGCGCACAAACGTTAGAAGAAATGATTATTGACGATTCTTTGCAAATTTTACACGAAACAACACATGAAAGTAGAACAGGAGCTAACATAATCAGAAACGAATTTTGTAATTATTTTAATAGTAACATTGGAGGTCTTAGTTGGCAGTTAACAAAAATATAAATGTTTATAAGTACTTACCGAGTTTTGTTTTTTCAACACTATTTAACTCCTCAAAATTTGAATATAAAATTGTACACACTTCCCTCCATGCTTCTGTTTTTAAAAATTTGTCTTTGAATTGTGATATAGTTTTGTCCCAAAGGACGGGACGTTCGTAAATTAAAGATATCAGGTGGTCGACATCGTACTGCGCCATATCGCTTAAAAAACACGTGCAGGTCGTTCAAAGTATGGACACCGACTAAACGGCAAAGCGTTGTCGCATCGCAGATTTGTACGTTGCGGCAGCGCATCGGAAATTTCCACGATGCGTTGTGCGGCGTCGTTGATTTTTGCGATGCGACGCCGCAACGCACTGTTGTGGCCTGGCCCTTCTATCTTTCGGTTGCATCGATGCACTTTCACCAGCCTAATTATTGTGTAAACAAGACATCATGTCTCAGCGGATTGCAGGCGGTTTACGACTTTCTCAATGGACAGGCGGGTATCACTTACCACCAGGTGCTTCCTGCTTGTCTCATCGCTTTAACCAAGTAAGAAAAACTAGTTTGGCACAGTTACCCACCTCCATGCAACTGGATCTTCGACGAAAGCAGCCGCTCTTCGCAGAGCAAAACTTGCTGACGGAAAGCGGAGGCCTCCCGAAGCCTTGAGACGCAAGTGGCGCATATCAGACGCTCCATTGGCACACCTTCTAGATGTGATAGCTGTAGGGAATACAACCAACAAGATAATATACCAGCATCTGTTAAAGTAACATCAACCTAATATCTCATCCTTCCATCATCATCATTATTATCAGCATGTGTTAGAACACAGCTGGACATAGGCCTCGCCTAATGCACGCCACCGCTTCCTACCTCGGCCTTTCTTATCCAGTCCACACCGGCCACATTGCTAAAGTCGTCACACTATATAATATCTTGTAAAATGTCGATACGAGAAGCGCAGAGCACAGAAAGATGGAGGGAAATCTACGAGATTTTAAGATGGTTCATTACGAGAAAGAAAAATAAATACGTAGTTTTGTATATCTTTCTAATAAAGGCTTTATGTAAGTATTTTATCTAAAAGCTTGGGCATATAATATAGTTCAGCCAGATAAGAATAATAGTAAAGAATTGGCGCACACGAAGTCTACCGTTAACCCGTCCGTCTACTGTACCGTCTCCATCGGTGGCAGAAAATCGGGCACTCCAATTGGTTAAACATAGCATGGGGATTAGACATGGCCGCTGGTAGTGGTGGCTTATTCTGGACCCATTAAGACTTGACTGTTTATGTCAATTCTTTCACGAATTTTTCGTTTTTAATATAACTGACCGCATGGGATAGTCAACATAGTACATTAAACCACACAATAAACATAAAACCTGACGACCTGCTTGGCGCCGTGGTTAGCTAGCCTGACTGTTGCGCCAAAGGGTATGTGTTCGATTCCCACCACGGAAAAAAAATTGTGTGTTAAACATAGTGGTTTTCTTGTGTGTGGTTTTTTTGTTGTGTGTATGTAGGCATTTGTATTAAAATGATATGTACTTATTTAAAAAAAAGGAAATCTATTTAATTATCGGTTATTTAGTTGCCATAGTACAAACTATGCTTAGTTATGATGTTGCGTTACATCATACATCAACAGCCTGTTTTAGTCCACTGCTGGTTTGGACCGTATCCCACCACACTGGTCCAATGCGGCTTTTGCCCATCCAACGTATGGATCATCTTACTTTTCAGACAAATGGGTGATCGGCCCAAATTGCCTAACCACTAGTTGGTTAGGAAGAAAAGAAACAACAATGAAAATTTGTTGCATCCCCGCAGGATTCGAACCCACGACCTCCGGTTTCTAAAGCACACGCCCATACCACTAGGCTACGGAGGCAGTAAACGTTGCGTTATTCGTCGGGAAATATTATTAAAAATAATATTGACACCATAGGTACAATGCGGTCTTTTTCATGGATTTATTTGTTAATTTTTGTTTTCACATAAATTGGCTGAAGTATTAACGATAATGCAGTAAGACCAAATAAACAATTGGCTGACGACATATTAGTTGTTACTAGAATGAATTGGCTGGATTCTGTTTGTTTATTACTATAGATACGATAAGATATCTCCATTTTGGACCTTCAATTAATTTGGAACCAAAATAAGTCTGAGCTTTTAGTTTGGTTTGCAACATGATGGTAATATTTGTTTTTAAATATTTTATTTTATAACTTGTGACTCCTTCGAATCATCATCATCATCAATCAGCCTGTGTTAGTCAACTGCTGGACATAGGCCTCCCCTAATGTACGCCTCCTACATTAAGGGGTTTTCTAGTTTGTGGGGACGGGAGCTTCTCGCGAACTCTGTGTTAGATGAAGCTTACTATAGACATGAGTCTGGAAGCATAACTTTAAGGATAAATAAAAATAGGGGGTTTTTGGGTAAGATAAGAAAAAAAAAAAGGATTGGGTAAGATTTATAGCCAATTGGAGTCCATAACATAATATTTGTAGTTAAATGGAATAAATAGCCTTATTATTAGTATTAATAACCCATCAATAGAATCTTTAGATGCACAAAAACTCAATGTAAATAATGATTAAGGGTTTTAGTGTCTCCAGGTTTTATATTAGTACTTTGCACCTAAATTATCATGCTCTGCTATTGACACACATTGATTTCAGGTTTCAAAGAAATTATTTAGCTCTGCATAAATATTTATAAAGTGCATCTATTGTGAAACATCTGTTGACTTTAACTATATAATTATGCCTATTAACTTTTTCTCTATAAAGTAATTAAAATAATGAGATTTCATTTCAGTGTTTTAAAATAAACTTAATCCAAGTATATGATTAAATAATTTAGGATAATTTTATGATTAAATTTTTTGCTTCTTTATTAAATTTTAGTAATTTATAAATACGAATATACATTTTTAGGAGCGTTGTATTTTATAAATTCCGTAACAATTGCAATCCATCACATAAATGCCTAATAACAAAGTTAACCAATTTAGTAATCAGGCTGCAGTGATGGTAGTAAAGGTTTTATGTAGATTCTTATTTATATAAATACGCATTATTTTAATATTGAAACGATATACAATGTTTTACTTACCAAAAGGCCAAAGCAATCCATAAACATATCGGAATATATTTCTTTTTGACCCTGCCATTCGTATTCTACGTTCAATAGACGACATTTCTTTAGCGCACCACAACACCGACACAGTCCGGGATCTATAATCGGCCCTTTACGGCTGTTAATACTCATATTTAATATTTAAATTGCTTACATTTATTTATTGTTATTAAATAAGCAGTTTTGTTATTACAACAAACGTCAAACAGTGACAAGATTAAAGGTATTACATTTCGCCCACTAGTGCTGTAGCAAATCGTATGTTTCGTTACTGAGTAACGGGTGTGCCATCTAGTAATGACTACTGATACGTTACTTATAAATATTTACACATTGCTGTCGAACTGTACGATGTTCCTTATTTATTTACTAACAATTTAGCTAAAAACCACACAGAAACAATAATTTAACGTGGTAATAATTTGGATATCTAATAAAATGCCCCAGACTATTTACCTCTTTTGTACTTCTAGAAACGGCGGTAACATTTTTTAAAATTAAAATAGTGATTTTAGTACGAAGGTTATTCATCTTTATTGTAAAAGTTTTACTGCCAAACTAATCTCGAAATTGGGTTATAAAGAATGATCCCTATTGAATTGATCATATACATTATTACATCAATAGCTAGATCAAATTTAGAAAATTTTCAGTCTTTACCTAATAATAAAGTTATTTGATAGACTAAACACGGTAACATCGTTACGTGGCTTCTCTTTTTCATTATCAGCCTGTGTTAGTCCACCGCTGGACATAGGCCTCTCCTTATGCACCACCTTTTCCGCTGTTTTTTTAAGTGTGCAGATATATTTTAAAGCTCTTCCGCCACTCTACCCACCTTGACTCCTTAGGCAGCTTTCTCTCATGACGGCCCAATGCAACTCTTTCTTTTTTAGTCTCGGGGTTAGAAGATTCTCTTTAGGTTTGCAAGAAGACATGACAGCTAGGAATAGACGTTTCTCTCCACCATTAGTTTCACTTCAAGCACAGCTAGAAAAGGGGCCTATGACATTAAAATGACATCTTCATCTCATACCTTTGAGTACCTGTTTCAGTTTAATTAGCCTTTACTCTATTTTGACAAACAAAACTTCTTTAATAGGTATGTGTCAAGACAACACGTAAAATAAAACACCATATCCAAGGAGATATCAAGCGCAGGACCAACGTTTCACATTTCCATCCGACGCACAGATCATCGTACTTTACAGTCAATAGGTTGATCGGCACACATTGTCCTAGCGGACTAGGAAAAGGAAGAAAGAAAAGGAAACAAAAGTTGTTGAGTCCCCACAGGATTCGAACCCACGAACTGCGATTTCTTAAGCTCGATCTTATATTATTAGATTATGCAGATCAAAGGTTAAAACAATTTACATACTAAACCACAGTCAGCTTTTCCTAAGCAATTTTCTGTTAACATTAAATTATCTTTACAATTTGAAAGGATGAAAGGGATATTGAGTAAAAAAAAATTATCACAAAGACCGAAACTACCATTTTATTTTATAAAGTCTTCTGTCCAACATAAACTTTTATATAATAAATATAACTAATTATACAAATCAAATTAGTATATTGCTAAATGTCAATGCGTTGACAGGATTTAAAACCATAGAGTTTTTAAAGAATTTCGAATTTCATTATGCCCTAGTGTAAAAAATCGAGTACAGAAACAGTTTTACTACAGAACAGTGACACAACTCGGGAGGTTAAGTTATAAAAAAACGTCATGTAATTAAAAAAAAGTTCACTTTACAAACTCATGCTTCTTCTAAAAATAAATAAAACACCTCTCATTAATTATCATAACTTGTCTATGGTTAACTACTATACAATCAATTATATTCACAAATCCGCTTTACATTGCCATCGACAATATATTACAGTTTATTTATAAACAATGTCTTCTTTTAAAAGTTAACATAGCTCTACCAAGAGTAACTGAATATATTAAATAATACAAGAAACATAAAATAAAAACAATGTCTATTGACATTAATGGCGCCAAAAGTAAACACGTTCCCATTGATGAACGGCAGCCATGTTTTATTGTGTTCAACCAATAAGAGGGCCAGATATTTTGGCGCCAATAGACTTTGACATTTCACATTCTGTTTAAGTATTTTTTTTTCTCTTTTATGTAGCTGAAGTACAAAATTTTTTGTTTGCTATTAAATGTGCCCAGGCGTATAAAGGTTCTTCAAAAAAAAAAAATCGCCAGCTTCATTTCATCTTGTATTGAATAAACCGATCGGTGCATTCTTTAAAACATAAGGTTTATAATAAATAAAAACAGGTACAGACTATATAACCTCCTCCTCTTTTGTAGTCCGTTTAAAAATGCATTTTAGGTTATATTCAACAGCCTAATGCATTGAATTATTACATCAGTATGCGCGAGATAGAAAAGTGGCTTCTATCTCTTTCTATTGTACTTATCATAAACACTCAAGTCGTATTATATCGGTCTCAGAATAATTTGGTATTTGTTGGGAACGAGCGAAAGGGATAAGGGCTCTGTAGTTGCCGTCTCACTCGGATAATTTTTCATTTTAACCTTAATTGTCAAAACTTAGTGATCATTACAGAGGTATTGTAAATATTTTTGCCCAATTCGTTATAACTGCCTAATGTTTATTAAGTAAAATTAGATAAAAAGTAAATACTTTACAATGTAAAAATAATTTTGAATTCTAGCAATCGATGTAACATTATGTTTGTATCTCAAGACATATAAGATTGCCTTCTTTAAAATGGGCTTTAAGTCTATTAAAATGCCTATAAGCCTGTCTTCGAAGCTTCACTCCGTTCATTGAAGGTAGGCGAGGTTTAAGATCTTATTTTATTCAGATACGTCTAGGTCAATATCTGGAGCAAATAGACTATATTATACCAAGAATAGGCGCTGTTTTAGTTAAACGCCTCATTTGGATAGAGTGTTGTTTGCCACAAAATGTACTAGTCAGGTTCCGGTTTGAAGGGCTTCGACACCATCCTACCAGAGTCGATAACAGTCAATGGTCGACTTATATAGTTTAGCGGTACAAGACTCAGAATCGATTGGTATGGTGCTGCTTTCTGTGAGTTTTTATCAATGAGTTAGACGTATGACGCCACTCCGTTGCTATGGTTACAAAGTTCCTAATTCCGAGTCTGTTTAAGCACAACTATAGTTAGCACCGCAGTATTGGACCTTGCTTTATAAATCAAAGGTCACGCGTTCGAATACCGGAGGGAAACAACTTTGTGGTATCGTCATTTTCTGATCGGTTAGGACAATTTGGGCCGATCACCCAATTGTCTGAAAAGTGAGATGATCCATGCGTCGGATGGACATGTAAAAAGTCGGTCCCCCCACCGACCGTGTCGGACCAGCTTGGTGGGGTACGGTCCAAAACCCACTAATGAAGAAGGCTTGCATTATGCCTATGTCCAGCAGTGGACTAACACAGGCTGATGACGATGATAGTTAACACGTATCCGATCAGGTGAACCCGTTGAACTCTCTATGCCTCTTTCTGTGCGTCTTCAAAGCGGCGTCTTGCGCGAAACTAGTGTTGCAAACATCGCATTTATATCGTCTCTCTTCATTATGCGACCGCAAATGCTCCTGCAGCGACTGCAGCCTCGGATAGCTTTTATCGCAGAACTCGCACTGGAATCCCCTCTCGCCCGTATGTGTTGCCATATGCTCCTTCAACCTTGACGGCAGGTAGAACCTCTGGTCGCACAACTCGCACTGGTGCTTGTACACTTTCAGATGATTCCGGCGGTTGTGCTCCATTAAAGTCTTGCGTCGATTGTAAACTTTGTCGCAGAGCTTGCACGGAAACGTCCGTTCGTCGCCGTGCGCCTCGATCAAATGACGATTTCTCAATGCGTACGACAGGAAACTAGCTTCGCACTTGTAACAGTTCACTGTAGGTTTCTTCTCGTGGACGGTCGCTATATGCAAATAGCGACTGTACTTAGATTTGAGATTCTTGCCGCATATCTCGCAAGGGAAGCTCGCATCTATCTTGCTATGCGACTTTATATGGGTCCTTAGCGAGTTCTGCTCTAAGAAGCAAGCACCACAAACGTCGCATATATAAGTACCGAAGTGCACAACCATGTGTTTCTTCAACATATCGAAGTACGGAAAGGTGGTGCCACATTCCGTGCACGCCAGCGCGTTCAAAGACAGTCTGAACTTGAGGAACTCGTTGGAGACCGGGTGTAAGTATTTCCCGTGGTCGCTGACCAAATGGGTCTTCAGAGCATCAGGTCTTGAATCTTTTGAGGGCATAAGCGGCAGTCGATTCTGGTTATGTCTATCTTGGGTAGTCTTCTGCCTTCTGTCATGCTTTCGAACATAGTCTTCGGGTCGTGTGTGAGTGTATGGTCCCGTAGCTCATTGGGATTTGTGAACTGGTCTTTGCAGTAATAGCAGTAGTAGTTGCTGACCCTGTTCTGGAAGGGACACACGTAGGAGTTGTGAACTATGGTCACCGCGTTCTCGAACGCCATGTGCTCCTGGTCTGTCGTGGGTTTTTTGGATTTTGGCTGCTTCTCGCGGCGCTTCTCTGCGAAACAAATAAAAACTCGATCTATTTTTCAGATAATAGTACTAATAGCGGTAAGTACTCAGCTTATATGGGTTTATAAAGTAGTATGGGCGTGTGCTTTAAAAACGTCGTGGAGGTCGTAGGTTCGAATCCTGCGGGGACACAACAAATTTTCATTGTTGTTTCCTAGTTGGCTAGGGCAATTTGGGCCAATCACCCAATTGTTTGAAAAGTAAGACGATCCATGCGTCGGATGGGCATATAAAAAGTCGGTCCACCCACCAACCCGCATTGGACCAGCGTGGTGGGATACGGTCCAAAAACCCCCTAATGGATAGGGGTGTATTAGGGGAGGCCTATGTCCAGCAGTGGACTATTACAGGCTGATGATGATGATGATGATGATGACCGATATTTATACGATACAGAATATTTTTATACACCCCGCGGACATTTTCTATTCCACGCCGACTATGTCGCGGGTAACAGCTGGTAAATATATACATGTATGTATATATGTATGTATATATATATATATATTATAAGATCAAAAGATCTTCTGCGACTTCTTTCACCTAGCCTTTCCCAGGTATCACGGGGTCGTCTTTTAATCCATTAAGATTACCGGAATAGCAGATTTAACAAAAAACGACTGGCATCCGACCTCCACAACCGAAAGTTTTAACTGCATTCTAAGGATGACTCAGTTGTCAGTAAATTGAAGAGCACTAACGCAATATAACGACTGCCAAAGGTCTTGACAACAGATCTTCATCATCATCAGCCTGTGATAGTCCACTGCTGGACATAGTCCTCCCCTAATACACCCCTATCCATTAGGGGGTTTTGGACCGCGGATTGATGGATAGATCGACTTTGTACATGCCCACCCGACGCATGGATCATCTTACTTGTCAGACAATTGGGTGATCGGCCCAAATTACCCTAACCAACTAGGAAACAACAATGAATATTTTTTTAATCCCACAGGATTCGAACCCACGACCTCCGGTCTCTAAAGCACACGCCCATACCACTAGGCTACGGAGGCAGTATATATATACAAACAGATCTTCGCTACGTATAATTACCTGGTGCCTCCAACATCCTGTTCATTTTGGATCGAAGCTTCCTCATGCCCCTACGGTTGGGTTCGGTCACATGTTTGGTCCTCAGCGAGCGTCGCCTTGCAACCACGGTCGCCCCTTCAACCACATCGTCGACATCCGGCGGTTTCGTGTCTATAAAAGTTTAACTATAACGAGTATTCAGTGAACCCAATCATGGAGGCTGGAAATAATAAAAACGTCAGGAACAAAATATCACTACATAGAATAAAACAAAATCGCTTTATATGTGTAAATCTTCAAAACTACGCAACGGATTTTGATGCGATTTTTTTTAAAGATAGGGTGATTGAAGAGGAAGGTTTATATGTATGACACATGCTTAATATAGTAAGTGCATTTATTATCACCATAGCACCTGTGTAAAGCAGGGCAGGTCGCTGGTATACTATACACGAAACAAACTAAAATTCCGTAAAAAGGTAGCTTCAACATAAAATTGATTAACAATATATGGTAATAGAATTAATAATATAAATGTATTTATGAATTGATTAGTTAAATTGAGCTTACTTCAAAAACACCCAAAGGGGTGTAAACTTGTTTAGCCTTCAATTATAACAACAGCTGGGTTATAAAAATGAATCAGGGAAAATATGTGGATATTGTGACCCGTGGCAATGAAGTGACGTCATATTTCTATCGTTTTATAATGATTTGTCACCTAGATGTCAACCAGTGAGTGACAGTCGACAAATAACAACACCTAACGTATTACGCCGAATCGTTGCTGTCTATGTACGTATGCAAATCTAAATTGAGGTGTATATTTTTGGATATTATTGATGTGGAATTGTGAAATGGTTGTTTCCGAAAACATTACCGTCCTGGTCATAAAGACTGTGGGATAAATCTATTGACAAATAGACATCTGGTGAAGTAAGTATTGGGAGTGTCATTAAAAGACGAGTGGAGCAAGAAATGACGTAAACGAAGTCTAATGTCAAACGATAAAGGTGTCAGTAGCGAACTCGTTCTTATTGGTGGACCGCGGCCATTTTGAATTCCCGCGCGATGTTCAACCAATGACAGTGACAGAATTTTTGGCACCATTTAATTTTTCGTTGAGGCTTTGTTAATGGTATTCCTTTTATTGCATCCGAGGGAACACTAGCAGTCGGGCCACCTGATGGAAAGTGGTCACCGACGCCCATTGACATCGGCAATACCAGAGGTATCACGCATTGCCCACCGTGAGATATAGGATGTTACGTCTGGTTTACCCCGTACCTACGCCGTTTACTTTAGACTAGCTACTGCTCACGACTTTGTCCGCGTGGCAGACAGACTGACAAAAGTATTGTAGAACGTTGTTTTGTTATATTTATCGATTATTTATCATAATGCAATCATTTAAGGATGGTTATTTTGATGTTACAAACAATTTGCAATTTTATTTATTTGTATAGATAGTCATACCATTTAAATCGGCATTGGATATGACGTCTTCCATATATACATCGGATATTGCGTCGTCGATCGGTTCCGTCTTCACTTCCACGGCTAGTTTAGCGTCGACATCTGTAAAGCAACTCATTATGAGATCTGAATAAGACCTAGACTTTTGGCATCGGTCGATAAATAATCGGCATTCATGTCGCTGTGACGTTGCTATGCGTTACGTTATTTAAAAACGACCCAACTATATTTAGTGACTGCATATATGTATATACATACGGTCCAAAAACGCCTAATGGATAGGTGTGTCCCCTATTGATGATTAGGGGAGGCCTATGTACAGCAGTGGACTATCACAGGCTGATGATGATATATGTATATAAGCGTAATAATATAAATGAATAAAGAGCAATAAAACCCTTGGCCCCCACTACAGGCCGCGTCAACTCATTGCCGACGTGCGGTCCACGGTTGAAGACGAATTGAAATCGCTTAGTCTAGGAATTTTACTTTCTATGCAGTTTTTTATATATGTATTTTTTTTTTAATTATTTTTTTTGCACAAAAGGTGACCTTAAGATAGTTTAGAGAGATTCAAGTAGGTCCACAAGTATAAATTGTCCTAACTAAACAGAGCATTGGAGAATCAACTGAAGTTTTTATTTAAGCTAACATTAATAAGGTAAGTATACTATATCACTCGATATTGTATATAAGGACCGCGAATTGCCTCGATCAAGGGTAATAATGAAATAAGCACGCGAAGAACGTCGGACATCGAGTGGACGCGGCGTTGAGGCGGTGCGGGGTGGATCATCACCATCATATATACTTTAGCAGTCCACTGCTGGACATAACAAGACGGCGTCCATTTAAAAGAGTTGCTTATAATTGCCACGCTGAGCAGACAGATTGGCAATTGATTAATTGATTATTTGCAATTAATTAATATATATATATTGGGTATGTTCCATCTCTACACCAGACATAGTTGAGCGGATGCCCAATGGCTTAATGAGCTTTGATCTTAAACATGCATTTTTCTCAATTGTATTCTTGACATTTTAGCAAATCAGGGCCAAATAGCTGGAATTAATGATCAAAGTCTAATTTCAAACTATTACATGTCAATGAACAAGCACTTTGTTGCGTCTACAGTTTTAATGTCACCAATATTCGACCGATTTGCCTGTGGTATGAAAATACTTTGAATTTATAGAACAAAAATTACCTCACTATTATATCTGAGTCAAATAAACAAGAGACTCAATCAGAAATATGAGGCAATTAAAAATGTAACAAATCGCAACAAAGTGACATAGTAAGTGACTCGGAGTCAAGCTCCACTCACCCCTTTGGTCCTCCAGCCTCGCCTTCAAGAACACTTCTTCCGACTGCAGCACCTGATGTCTGAATGCACAGGCCTCTCTTAACCGAGTGACGCAGGTAGCACATATACAGCTGTCCTTACTGTCACCATCCAAATGTGACAGCTAGTGAAAAGTAATGTATTGAACATATTTTGAAACAAATTAACAACTTGTTAACTTCAAAACATTATAAACTAAGACAGATGTTTATAAAAATTTTTCCACTCGCATAAAAAAAATATGTTTTTTAAATTTATTACTCAATACATTGTTATGAAAATATCATTGTTGAAATATGTGCAAATTTAATTTACATAGTTCAATGTTATCACTACTATTATATATAAACAATCACTAAGACCAATAGTTTTACCATTTTGACAGATGTGTGACTTTATGGCAGTTTTTAACAATTTTTTAATCATTATAATTGTGCAGCTTAAAGAAGAATTTACTTATTTTTAATTTAAGAATTTATTTATTTTACTTAGTTTTTCTTTAAAACAGGCAGCTACTTAAGATGTTTCTTGATATTTGTGGTATTTTATTGTTTTTTTTTATATGTTGTTGTTTTATTACTATTTATTTTTGTATTGATGTAAAATTTTGTTATTTCAAATATCGCCATCTATCAAAGCGTTTATCAGGTTCCACTGAAAACCAGCAATCGCGAAGCTTAAAACTTCGTGATGTTACGCTGAGTGTACACCTTTTGGTGCATTTGTATATTTTGTATTACTGTTATATTTTTATTGTTAATGTATAAACTTATGTACCAAATAAACCTTTTTCTTTCTTTTCTTTCTTTCTTCTTTCTTATATTCTAAATGTTCTAAACTCTACTACACACTTGATTTTAGAATTTTTTTAATGCAACACAATATATGATAGAAAAATAAAAATCTCATCAGGAAACTAGACTAATCTGTTACATTTTGGTTTGAAACTTAAAAGCTATTGAAATGCAGAGCAAAATAGACGATAATTATAATAATACAATTATATAAAACCTTAACAAATATATAATTGCTTAAGATTATAGAACATTTAAGAGTGGATTAGACCAATACTATTGCACCTTCCATTAAAGAATTTTAATAAATTTATCTTTACAAATTTAGTATAGAATAAAATACCATAAAGCAGCTTTTAGTGGCCCAACAAATAGTTGGGTTGACAGATGTTTATTTAAGTGCATTAAATCCACATAGTTTGTAGCCAAAAGTACCTTATTACTTCAGTTATAGACTTAAATGCTACAACAGATTAACAGGCAACTTTGGCAAATAATAAAAATCTCAAACAAAATTGAGCAACACAAACAAGTTTATACGCAAATTTTTGTTTTATTTGAAACTATTATTTTGCTGCGATTGACATATGAAATTGTACTACAATATAAATGTTTATTTACGTTAAAAAACTGGCCCGTAAATGTTCTTAAAGCGGGAGGTAAAAGATTGATAGTTTAATTAATTATTTACTTACCAATAATCCAAAGCAATCCATAAGCATATCCGAATAAACCTCCTTGTTTCCCATCCATTCGTATTCCGATGAGAGAAAACGACATTTCTTAATGGAACGGCAGCAACGACAAAGACCAGGATCTAAAATCGGCCCTTTACTGTTCGTCGTGATTACTGTCACAGCCATTGTTAATAAATTTACATTTCATTCATAATAATAGCGTTAAATAACAATTTTGTTAATGGAGTTGACGTCAAAACATCGATGTACTACGATCGGAACGAGATGTGAAGAGAACTGAACTGGAATTGTCAATCTCATTTGACGAATGAAAAAAATGGCAAGAAAACCATTAGGGGCGTTCTTTCGCGTTTGCGATTAAGTAAAACTTGTTTGATATTTTGTTTAAATTATTTGGTTCCAATAACATTCCAACCAATTTAGGCTGTAATAAGTCTCTATTTTCTTGTTTACATTTAAAAATTACATTATTATTAATAGATTAAAATTGCACTTGTATGTCCATTGGCACAAAATAAATTAATCGATTTTATTTTACGATTCTGTCTTATATTCTGTTTTGTATGTAGGGCATCACTAATTGTGATTATAAATAAAGAAATAGAAACAATATGGCTGAGAAGAATGTCAGAATAAGTTATATTTTTACTTTAAAAAATATTATTAGCCAATATATTTTATGATTAATATTTAATGTAAATACGTATTGTTTTTATTAAAATGTCGTTAGATATTTGGAAACTAAGCCATGATTTATGTCGATGTTGTCACTCTGAAGGAGAATTTAGTAATTTAGCGGAATTCTGTGATCAAGACGTCTATTCCGACATGATAAAAGATCTCTTAGATATTTGTGTAAGTATTTTAAATAAAAAACGTCACATAAATTAATATTTTAGAAATTAATAAACTCAGTTTTGGATAAGCGTTTATTATAAAGTTTGATATTTATATTAAATATGGTAAACAATATTTAATTTTATATTTATTGATAGTCAATATGTTTAATTCTGAACAAAGTAAATACATTCTATTTGCGAAAATGTTTGTTTTTGAAGCGTTTTACAAGTATGTTGCGATTGTCGTCAAATATTTTACATATTATAATAAAAGTTATTCTAAAGCTCTCAGTTACTATTCTAATTATTCATTTTTATAATAATAATCAGCTATCTTTTTAGTTTAATTGCATATACATATTGTTTACTTAACTGGTGTAGTATCTCTATAGTCTAAATTAACTATAAATATGTGTTTTCAGATTTTACCAGTGTCAGGAGACCTATGCAAAGTTACATACACAATATGCAAATCTTGTGTTCAGAGATTAAAAGACGCATTTGAATTCAAGCGACAAGTACTGGCATGTGAAGAAAAATTCAAGGATTTTTATAACAGGAACGCTATCAGAGGTACTGGTACATACTTTTACAGTTCAGTTTTTCAATTAAAAAAATGGCCGTAAAATAAAAAGTTTTCAAAATGGATCATTATTAATACAATGCTGCCAAATAAATCATAGAATTCATGTAATGTCATTCATTAAACAATATGAGCCCTCATGTATGTTAAACATTCTTTTGAGATTAAATTTGCGCTGGTACAAAAGAAAGAAGACATAAATTTTTGGCACCTGTGGTTATTGGACTTTTTTTGATGTACCTAATCATCTCTTTTCATCCTTATTTCATGTTGTTCATTTCTTAGATTTGACTAAATATATAAGTATAATACTCATATATGTAGCGTGTGTGTAATTAATGTAAAACTAAGTGTAACGATTTTATTTCAAATATATTTATTTCATAGTATATATTCAATTTCTTTGTATGAACTTTAATCTAGCATCAACCAAAATAGGAATCAGTTTGCTTACCATATGTAAGACCAGTTTAGTGTAATCAATGTATAGTAAACCCTAAAATGAGGTCATGGTTTATATTCGCATGGATCTTAACACATTGGCTAATGAAGTAATAGTCATTCCAAAATTACTGTTAGCTAAATACCATTAAATATGTATGTTTTTTACATTTGATAACTAATATAATCGGCAGTTATTTGTGTAAATCAATTCATGTAATAAAATATGGGTGTTAGACTTTTATTTTGCATGGAAACATCTTCAATGTTAAATGTCAAATGAAATAGCAATTCTTCACAATGTTTAGTTGTCCGTTGAAAGTAACTTTGTTAGTGGAATTGATGCTATCATCCTTTTAAATGTTTAATATTCTATTTTAGAAGATATGTGTCATGGTTTTTTCAATCTAGTGTTATATTTTTAGTTATATCGTCATGGAAACTAGAGCTAGATGTCAAAGTGATGACAATCTTGTAATTATTTTTAGTTTCTGAAAATAGTCAACCAGTAGTAGGGACCTAATGCTGCTGCAAATCAGTAGTGTGTTAAATCCACTGTGTATCGGTTTGAAAAGCCCTTCAAGCCAGAACACAGATAATCAATTACAACAAACCCTTCAATTTAACAGTTGTAGCTAGTTTAATTACTGGGTAAACAAGACATACCATCTGATGTAAGCTGATTTTGGTATATCACTCTTCAATTCTTATGGGCTGCGTTTATCACTTACCAACTCACCAAAAGATCATTAATTAGAATGCAAATTTTTATTTAACATGTACCATACTTACATATTTGTAAGTTATGTAATTATATTGGAAAAATGCTTGGGACACTACAGTTTTTACTATATGTTTCATAATAATAATAATAACATCAATACATAATAATGAAGTTTATCAAGATCAACCAATTTCTCTGTTAATTTAGAAAAGAGTCAAGGGGAGTCTACAGATTTACATTAATTGATTATTCTGATTCCTTATTGAGTTATATGATATTTAATTTTGATTTTTATATATATGTATATTTCAGATGCCAATGATAGACAGTCCGATATTAAAGTAGAAGATCCAGATTCACCCGCAGGTAATAATTAAAAAATAATAATTAATAGGTGTTCCGCATCAATGTATCAAAACAATTAAACATATGATATATTGTCCCAATTGTCACCTTTTGATTTGAATGAATTCGTCTTGACAAAGAACGAAAGTTACTGACATAGCGTAAAAGATTAGCTTGTTGAAGTGGCAGTGGGCCGGTTTTATGGTCCAAACAATATATGTATTTGTTGTTGCTCCTTTGCTATGGGTAACTTTGTTCATGTTTAATCTTTATGTAAATATGTCAACCATTTTTTGTTTCAATTTTTATTTAATTCTACTGCTTTTCCTGCGCAAGGTCTATGTTGATTTTCTTTTTTAGTGTTATACAAATATAGTTTTCATGTTTTTAAAATATATGTATAATAATGTTTAATAATTTTCTCTTGTCAGATTACAGAGACGACTATGTGAATGGGGAGGACTTTACTGATTTTGATAGTGAAGGTAAGCTAGCAATTTTTTTTATTTATCTCAGATGTATTTAATGTTTTTTGCTGTTTTATTTATTTTACATCGCACATTCTATTTGACAGCTAGAAGACCTAGAAATTATTTAAGCAAACTATTATATATAACAATTGAAGAGCCATTTTGGCGTTTTAAGACTTTGACTAGACTCTTATTAAAATTAAAATTGAATTAAAATTTCAAATATTATTCTTGTTCAGAACATTCTACTCATATTAACATGCCTTCATCTCATTGTAAAAGTCGCTCCACCCACCAACCTGCATTGGACCGGCGTGGTGGGATACGGTCCAAAAGCCCCCTATTGGAGAAGGCGTGTATTAGGGAGGCCGATGCCCAGCAGTGGACTGATACAGTAACAGCTAGTGATGATGATCTTATTTCAGATGTAAGAAAAGAGACATTGTCAATAGAGGATGGTGCCAAGAAAAGCAGAGCGAATTCTAAAACAAAAATAAAGGGAAAAACGAAAAATTAAAGACTGACGAGAAAGGTGATACTGCAGAGGAGAAAGGGGGAGGAGCGGAGTAAAAAGGTTGGTTGTTGCCTTTATCGGTCGTGGTTGACCTGACAACGTCTTATAAATTGGTTCAAGATAGGGAGGCACTGTCACAGCGATGTTCACGTAACGCTCTCCGTAAGCAACCATAAGAGAGAGTGAGAGGCACGCGTCTCTCTTACTCGTGCGCAGTTGGCCTGCTCAAGTGAAAGGGAGACAGAGAGAATGAGAAAGAGGGCTTCCTTCTTCCTACTATACGAATGTATATTCACATTAAAATCACTCTACCACTAAAAGAGGTTGTCACGTATAACTTTCGCGCGTATACCGATTTTACAGGCAACATATTTTATTTTATAATAAGACCGCGACCGATTTCTTCAATCTATGTAATACTATAATTAAGCCATCGTATAGATAAAATATACATATAAATCTAACCTTAAAGTTAATTGGAGCCACTGCTTACACATCGTGAGGGGATTCAAAATGGCCGCGTTCAACCAATGAGAACGCGTTCGCTTCTCGCGCCATTAATGTTTGACAGAAAACCAGTTTACTTCGTCAATCTTCATCTAAATAGCTACGGTGCCCTTTGAACCGGAACACGGTAGTGCCTGCACATTACTGCGCTTCTTTTTAACTAGATTCCCTATAAAAATGGTTGCAGGTTACAACGTCGAGATAGTCGCCTCGTTTAATAAGAACTTATAGTTTTAGCTTCCCGTAGTGGTTAGTGAACTTGACTATTACTCGGTTGGAAGGTGTGGGTTTGATTCCCACCATGGGAACATATTGTGTGATGAACATGATAATTTTCTCGTGTCTGGGGGTCTATCAATCAATACAAATAAATAAAATTGGGAGTGTCCATATTGTAACATAAAAATAACCGTTTTAGATGATTACATTGTGATATCTAACCTATACATTTAACAAAACATTTAAATATTCTGTCTGTTGTTCCGTATGTCTGTGTGTTCTGGTTAATCTTTGGAATGGCTAGTCTAATCTTAACGGGACTTTTGAAGATATCTGATGTAACTTGGCCACTTTTTTCTTACAAGAAAATCAAAAAAAAAATCTCATATTACGCAGAGGAAGTCGCGTGTAACACCTAGTATAATATCTATTTATCCGACCGAAGAAGAGTAACTCTTTGCATTTATTCGTTATCTACTTTCCAAACCACAAGCTATGCTCGGTAGCGAAGGAGGATAGATGGCGTTGGTACCTAAATTCCATAGCTTTGGTTAGTTTGGCGGTTTGACTAGATGGCGTTGTTTCATAAAAAGTATTATATTTGTAGCTTCCAGGCCGATAGCCAAGTTCCGCATCTCCCCAAGCGACTACCGAGTGGACGGCGACTCGTACAACTGCAGCCATTGCGAGAAGAGCTATTACAAGCTCAGCTCTCTACGTTTCCACCTGAAAAGCAAGCATTATAAGATTGCAAGGTAAATGTTTGATCGTTTATATAAAGTTGTTGTGTACTGCCTCCGTAGCCTAGTGGTATAGGCGTGTGGCTTAGAAACCGGAGGTCGTAGGTTCGAATCCTGCGGGACTCAACAAGTTTTCATTGTTGTTTCTAGTTGGTTAGGCAATTTGGGCCGATCACCCGATTGTCTGAAAAGTAAGATGATCCATGCGTCGGATGGGCATGTAAAAATAAAGTCGGGCCACCCACCAACCCGCATTGGACCAGCGTGGTGGGATACGGTCCAAAACCCTCTAATGGATAGGGTGTATTAGGGAGGCCTATGTCCAGCAGTGGACTATCACAGGCTGATGATGATGATGATAAAGTTGTTCGTGCAAACGGTGAAAGAGATTTATTTTTTCATGTAAAACTCTTTGTGTATGTTTGTTGAGTAAGGTAGAAAGAGAGCGTTATGAAAAGTATGATTTAGTAAGGATGTTAATAAGGAAGAATAAATTAGTGAATGGAAATATCCAAAAACCGTTATTTTTTCAGTGAAAAATATTAATAAATTTAAGAATTTTTAGATAATTAATATAAACTGACAACCCCCCAATCTCCCTTGTGGGTGGAATTTCGTCAAATCGGTTCTTAGCTGGCCTCTACTCGGCGAAAGGATAATTCCTACCATCATCTCTTTTATGTATATATATATATATATAGATAAATTAATGCACGTGGCGTCCACAGTTTGTCAACGGGTGCGAATGTGTCGTCTTAAACTGCTTCTTTCTTAATTAATTGGCTTGTGTTTGAGAAACCGGAGGTTGTGGGATCGAATCCAGCGGGGACTCAGCTAGTTTTCTAAGTTGTTTCCTAGTTGTTTAGGCAACGTGGGCTGATGAACTCGGCAAAAGGAATATTCCTACCATCATCTCTTTTATGTATATATATAGATAAATTAATGCACGTGGCGTCCACAGTTTGTCAACGGTGCGAATGTGTCGTCTTAAACTGCTTCTCTCATGAGCAGGGCTTATTATTAGTATATGCTTTTATAATTTGTGATATTTCTTTCGATGATATAGCAAATACTAAGATAAAAATAAAAAACATTTTTTATGGATTTCATTGCGTTTAATTAGTCTGTCACTTGAACATGGTCCCTGGGGAGGGTTTTGAAAGTCCGTTTATACCATGTCTATCAACTAAAAACGAGGATAAAATCGCTGAAAACTGCATTATTACGAGATACTACTAAAAAGTCCCTTTCTTTTATCCGCAGGTACTTCTGCGAGCTCTGCCAACTCCAATTCATGACTCTGGCCCCGTACACGGTCCACAAGTTGGAGACACACGGAATAGACGAGCGCTTCGACTGCAAAGCCTGCAAGGGGATGTTCAACACAAAAGTGCAGCTCCGGAAGCACATCAACAACTTCCACATGCTCGGGGAGAGATACAAATGTGACCATTGTGACTACGAGTCCTTCAGCTTTGAGGGGATGTACAAGCACAAGTTCAAGCACAGGAGCGTGAAGAGTTTCCAATGCAGGTTCTGCATGAAGTCCTTTTTGAGGAAGACGACCCTGGACTTGCACGAAAGGATTCACACGGGTGATAGGAGGAAAGTGTGCAAAGTGTGCGGGCAGGCGTTTGTGCAGAAGTCTAGTTTGAATTATCACATGGCTAAGTACCATCCGGAAGTGAATTATTAGTGTTGTGAAGTGGCTTCGGCAAAGCAAAGGACTTGAAATATTTGTATATTATATATATTTATACAAATAAACAACCTAAGTGCCGTCTGGAGCTGAATAATTAATGTTTGAAAGTGGCTATGACAATGTAAACGAGGTGTGATTTTTGTTTTATAAGCATAGATATGTTTACAAGCTAAGTATGGTAAACTATCTGGAGGTGAATTATAAGTGTTTTGGAATGGCTATGACAGTATGAAGGACAATGGAATATATAAATGTTTTCTTTATATTTTTGTCTTACTAGCTTATATATTTATATGTGACTGCCTCCGTAGCCTAGTGGTATTGGCTTGTGTTTGAGAAACCGGAGGTTGTGGGATCGAATCCAGCGGGGGACTCAGCTAGTTTTTTAAGTTGTTTCCTAGTTGTTTAGGGCAACGTGGGCTGATCACCCGAGTGTCGTGCCTGTAAAGTAGTCGAACGATGATCCATTGCATGGATGGGATGTAAAAGTTGTCCTAGATGACCTTCTTTCCGGTCAGTGTCGGTCATAATGTCCAACCGGAACAATAAAAGTATAAAGGAAAAAAGGATATGATGGTCTCCGGCTTATCTGTGTTTGCATACCTCTAATCATAATAATTCTCGCAAGTTGTCTGATCTCACATTAGATCCGCCGCTGTACTCAGAAATCGACTGTGATCATACCATTATGAATATATATAACAGATGACTCAATATTTATGGTTGATTTCTGCATGTATATACCAGTTGATTGGATATTAAACAAACTTTGAAATGAAGATTCATTGATACAATCACTTGCAGTATGGTGAAAAACCGTGATACTGACTGCAGCGCATCTGCCTGGGCTCATTGTGATTCTCAACCATTCTCGAATCCAAATGAACACACAAGAAATCATTCAAATCGGTCCAGCCATTCACGAGTTCACTGTCAACATACATACAGAACAATTATATAAACAAATATATAATATATAAGCTAAGTAATGTACAATACTTTATGGTGGTGAATTTTGTGTGTATTGAGGTTTGATTTATGGATATTATACGAACATATTTGTAAATTGGCTGGACATGTGTAAAATTTTAATTTCTGTTTGTAACTTTTGTTAAAAATTTGAAGAATGGCAGTACAACACACAGAAATAGTCCCTACAAAGTTAACTATAATAATATTAATCAATTAAGTATTTAATATGACACACTATGCACTGATATTAGTTGAAGATATTTAGGCATTCATAAGTAAAACGCCTAAAATTTAATATTATTGATTATAGAAAGATGATTAATAGACTTCCGAGTCAGAAAAAGTAAATATGAATATATCTAAAGTCAAACATTAATTGCGTCAGTATCTAACGTCCTCATTGGTGGACCGCGGCCATTTTGAATTCCCGCGCGATATTCGACCAATGAGAGTGGCCGATTTTTTTGGCGCCAATTGATTTTGACATTAGACTTTAATCACGTCAATTCTTTTTTTTAGTTATTAAATGTGCTTTAGTACAGGAATAATATAGTAATCATGTTGAAGACCCGCTTGGCGCAGTGGTAAGTGACCCGAGCTGTTGCCACTAGAGAGAGTGTGGGTACGATTCTCGCTACGGAAAAATATTGTGTGAAAAATTAAAATTTGTGTTTAAAACATATGTATCTATTTACAAAGTATGCGTATGTATTTATTAGTTATTTAGTATTCATAGTACAAGCTTTGCTTGATTTGGGAGTTTATGATGTTGTGTTATTCATCCAGCAATATTTTTTTTTTTTAAAAACGTTTCGTTTCACAGAGTTACTGTTTATATTATTTGTGAATTTGATATATATCACTGTATATTATTATAATAGAATATTATATATAGTCATAGAGAGTTGTTGTATTAGATATTTTTATTGTATACACAAAACATACGGCTTTTTATTCGGTGCTATGATTGATGCGTCGAAATGTTTTTATGGGAATATATTATTCTTGTAATAAAAGTTTTTATTTTTAAGTCCAGGGTTCGTACCCCTGTTCTGATACCTTTCTCATAGCTGCTTCACTAAGTTATGAAAGCGTGTCGGCTTTCAATCAATACAATTTCACCCGAATTTTTACGCAATGCGACTGGTATCTGACATCTAAAGCCAAATGGTACGAGTTAGTTTTCAGTAGAGTCCGACCGAAACTGGATTTCCGGCCGAAACCGAAACTCACTTGGTCTAGAATATCAAAACTCTTAAAATACTGAAGTTTGCTGCTTTTTACATATTATTCTACATTAACGAAGACATGGAATGGAGATAAAGTATATAAAGTTTCTGGTAATGATTTATTTTAGTTGGTAATATTTTTTTTTTCTGTAAGAAAATATTAAAATTAAAACAATTATTTTTCAAATTAAATTCCAATAGCGAAATAAACGAATTACTTATCGTTACTGTTGCGTTAATTATTAACCATTGGTATTTTGAGATCTTACTAATTAATAGTTTGGTCTGTATTTATAGTCCCAAGAAGGGATCAGTTAGTAGTTACAATAAGATAGAATTTAATGATAATTGACAGCTTAAATACTTATTTTTCTACATATTCCCCCTAAAACATCGACTTCAGCGTTAATTTGGTGACAAGATGAAGAACAGCTAGGTACCAGATTTGGTTAATAAGATGTTGCTTAACCAATTGGACGCCAGCTTGCTGAATGGCAGCCATCGCTACTGCCAACCTATCTGCGGGTGCGATATCAAAACGAAACAATACAACGATTGCGATTTAAAGCTGCATTATAACCTAAAGTGGTTGTTCCACGCTCCAGCTTATCATTCAGCAATATCATTTCTGACTCACAAAATATTGAGGCCATGACCTTGCCGGCCGATGCCACGGCATGAAAATTTTTCGGGGTCGGTAAGGATGGCCGTTTCCATTGCGAAGATCTCTGTTTTTGTCTCATGATCAAAAGCATTAACCCATGTTTCCTCCACTGTTACAAAATGAGACGCTAGAGAGAAACGAGACAAAATGTTTTCAGAATCTTCTTATAACTTGTCCTACAATATCTTCGAAACGTCAAGTCGACTTTGTTTTTGATTCTCTGCTCCTATCTTGCGGAGACTTTTCTCATTTTCAAAATTGTCCAACATGGTTTGAATGAGGTATTCATATGATCTTTAATTAATATGGAAGCAGATGTTAATTCTTCGGTCACTCAAAACAGTTATTTACAAAATTGGCAACATTTTCTTGGAAGACAAAGGTCGATAACGGCTACAACAATGTTTGTCTTCCGTGCTCATTCTCCTTCATCATCATCAGCCTGTGATAGTCCACTGC
This sequence comes from Lamproptera curius, assembly GCA_029286875.1. Lineage (NCBI taxonomy): Eukaryota > Metazoa > Arthropoda > Insecta > Lepidoptera > Papilionidae > Lamproptera > Lamproptera curius. The sequence continues at coordinate 1,933,624 of JAGSMT010000099.1, forward strand.
TGGACATAGGCCTCCCCTAACACAACCCCATCCATTAGGGGGTTTTAGGACCGTATCCACGTGGTGGATCGACTTTTAAATGCCCATCCGACGCATGGATCATCTTACTTTTCAGACAATTGGGTGATCGGCCCGAATTGCCCTAACCAACTAGGAAACAACAATGAAAATTTTGTTGAGTCCTCGCGGGATTCGAACCCACGACCTCCGGTTTCTAAAGCACACGCCTATACCACTAGGCTACGGAGGCAGTTCTCTCATTCAGCAGACATACTCCTTACTCTAAATTAAAAAGCTGCTAACCTTGTGACAATGGAATACGGCGGAGCAGCATACTCCTGTAATATTATCTGCAAAACGCATTGAATCTCACGTCATTAATTTTATTAAACAGAGGTTTTTAATAACAAGCCCTCACTTGGTTTTTCTCTGTTTTTGATAATATGTGCCGATAGAAAGCAAACAAATGACTACGTTCAGACAAAAATACAGAGAATCAAAGATTTTTTTTAAAACAATAAATATCTGCACTATGCCTTCCAGTGTTTATTTTTTTTTCTTACCAAGGAGTATATATGTAGTTCTCACTACTTTTTGATCCTTTCTTGTCATTGTAAAAGAATCATCAATCTCTTTTAGGTAACTTGGAACGGTAGTCCAAACTAAAATCGATGTATCTGAGCTCGGTTGTAGCAATGATACTATGACATTCGTTAATTTTGAAATCTTTTATTTTTGATAACAAGACAACTTCTGAAACAAGTTTCGGTTTCGGCAAAAGTTTCGGCCAGGTATCGAAACCGAAACTGTGGCCGAAACTCGCCCGAAATCGAAACCGAAAGTTCGGTCGGACATTAGTTGTCAGTAAATTGAAAAGCAGCGACATCTTGTCAACGTCCGAAAAAGGTCCGTCCGTTTTGACGATATCATGTTTCTATTCATAGAATTGGGTGATCGGCCTTAATTATAAAAGGAAACAAGGCTGTTTCCTCGCATGATTCGATCCCACGATCTCCAAAGTAAAGTAAGCTCCGATACCGATTTAGATTAGATGAAATAATATTAACCGGTTCAGTTCAGTTCTTTGGCTTAACGGCGTTCGCTTATTGATTTCGCCAACGTCAAGTTTTTCGATTAGACTCTGCTATATGTAGCAGGCTTCGTAAACGAACAAGGTCACAGTTATAAACTAAGAATTGATTATGTGCTGAGATAATCCACCACAATGGCTTCCTGGTGATGTATCTAAAACAAAAAGATTGTTGTTGTTCAAGTCAACCAAGTTGTTCTTATTGACGAATTGTCATTGAGATGTCAATCACTAAATGACTTCGACAAACAACACTTTACGTGCGGCACCGCTTCGTTCTTATGAGTGGCTTTGTATTACATGTAATCAAAGTTTAAATTGTCTAAAATAATAGGCCGCGAAGGTGGTTCGACTACATATAAAATTATAATAGCGTTTGTTTATTTTAATTATAATCGCACTAGAAACCTCCCACTTGTGGGTGGAATTTCGTAAAGTCCGTTCTTAGCTGACCTCTACGCGCTACGTCTTATGGTTCCAGGGATATCGTGATGAGTCAATATATAGGTGGGAATCTTTTTCGTTATAATAGCATATGCTATAACATTTTGATGAAAGGCATTGTGGCGAAATCCTCACATTCAAATTACAAGGTTGAGCATATGCTAAACCACCCTCTTGGGGGCCCAAGTGGACTATATACCAGATCTAATTTAGATCGGTGTTTTAATATCAACACTAGAAGACGCTGCCTCGCGTTGCTGCGGCTAAGATTTACTTATTTTACATAAAATAATAAATAACGATTATTAACAGCACCTTCAATCGTATCCGCCGTTGAATATGTCATAAAAATATCACCTATTATTTCATCCTTTTTATTTAATTTTGCTCTGTAAAAATCATACAGTTTTACACGCATGTTAAGAAGCTATTTGATTCATTACTTTTATAAAAATATCGGCGTTATGAATTTGCATTTTTGTTTTTAACCATAGATAATAATTATTATAAAATTCGATGACCAAAACTAATTCATTTTAAGCAATTACTTTTTACTGTCCCAATTCTCCTTTTGTCAACGAAAAGTTTATAATATTAAACAGCGCATCTATTGACACAGAACGCAATAATTAGAAATCGCCAACTGTCACAATCTTTTTGTAGCAAACGTTTTGCATGAAATAATAATAGAAAAATAAATCGCAATAAAACAATATTGCGACTATAAATTAAAGATGCTCTGTATGTACTGCATCCGTAGCCTAGTGGTATAGGCGTTTGCTTTAGAAACTGGAGGTCGTGGGTTCGAATCCTGCGGGGACTCGACAAATTTTCATTTGTTAGGACAATTTGTTCAATCACCCAATTGTCTGAAAAGTAAGATGATCCATGCGTCGGATGGGCATGTAAAAAGGCGGTCCACCCACCAACCCGCATTGAACCAGCGTTGGGGATACGGTCCAAAACCCCCTAATGGATAGGGGAGTATTAGGGGAGGCCTACGTCCAGCAGTGGACTATTAAAGGCTGATGATGATGATGATGAAATTAAAGATGTAAGCTTTTCTATCTTACAAGTTGGATTGAACTGCACATGGCGCGCCATATTAATTTAAATCGGTTAAATAGTCTATGAATCCATCGCGGACAAACATCGTGACACGACATTTATATATATTAAGATATTATACTATTGTATTTTAACGGCTAAAACATATGAAGAGGAAGAGATATTATCGGTGAAACATCGCGTGACAAGGTACAACGACAGTCAACCAATCACAAGTTTCCATCAGTGTTTGGCATTTTTATAGTTATATAACTGTTCTGTTACAAAAAGGACACGAGTATGTATTATAGACATTTATTAACAAAATTATATGTACATATTTCCAAAAATCTTTTGTCAACAACAATCAAGAGTAAACTAATTTATCGGGTTTCGCATTTCGCTTCGACATATATATAAACTTTATGCAAATGTTTCCCTCAATTGTAGATGGAACATTTTTGTAATTTCTTTTTATAAAATATTAATATATTTAACGTTAAAAAAATAACGATTACAATATTGTACACTTAAATATTTCAGAAATCATATTATGTCAAAATCTCGCGCACTAATAACTGCGCTTATTTCTCCAAAATCAGACGTAATTTTAAATTAACACTTACAAGACCAAATGAGGGTTAGGATTTTTTGTCCTTTTTTTATTGCTTATACATCCGCAATAATAAATAACTACCTCCGTAGCCTAGTGGTGTGGGTGTGTGCTTCTGAAACCGGAGGTCGTGGGTTCGAATCCTGCGGGGACTCAACAAATTTTCATTGTTGTTTCCTAGTTGGTTAGGACAATTTGGGCCGATCACCCGATTGTCTATGATGATCCATGTGGCATGTAAAGTCGGTCCACCCACCGACCACGCATTGACCAGCGTGGGTATACGGTCAAAACCTCTATGGATCCTATGTCCAGCAGTGGACTATCACAGGTTGATGATGATGATGATGATATAATATATATATATATATGCATACATGTACCGTACCTAACACTTGTTTCCACTGCATAAATGTCGTTTTAACACTGTTCTACACCCCACTACTAGTACAACCTTCTTGTACTATATAGGCAAATGAGTGATGGAATTTTCCTTAACAAAGTGTTATGTCAAATACATCACACACAATCATCATCAGCCTGTTTAGTCCACTGCTGGACATAGGCTCCCCAATACACCTCTATCCATTAGGGGTATTGGACCGCATCTACCACGTTGGTCCAATGCGGTCGTGGGTGGACGACTTTACATGCCCATCCGACGCATGGATCATCTTACTTTTCAGACAATTGGGTGATCGCAATTGCCTAACCTAACATGGAAACAAAATGAAAATTTGTTGCGTCCCTCAGGATTCGAACCCACGACCTCCGGTTTCTAAAGTCACATGCGCCTACACTGGCTACGAGCATTAATAATAGTGAAAGTCAAATTCAATTGCGTTAAAAACTCTTGGTATTAGTAACATGGTGAGGGGATTGAACATGGCGGCTATTAAATTAATAATAAGATTTTATTGAATAAAAAGGACTTTTCACGATCTGGAAACCCCGCTTCAGCACTGGCAACAAGACGCGTGACATCTCAGTCCACCCCGTGACCACGGCCGCTTGAAAGTGTTCGAAACGTCGGCAATTTTACAACGTTTATTTTACATATTTGTAAAATAAACGCGATAAAATCCGTAAAACGTCCTTTGATTCAATAACGTGTAGTGTTCGCGCAAACAAATGAAATAATTATAATAATAAGACTCTGTGCTGGCTACAGACCCTGTATAAGCACGACTGTGCTCCGGTTATTACTTCAAAAAAAATAATAAATACCGCTGTTGGCACAGCGGTGTTTATATTATTCTTCTTGCACAAATAGTACAAAGGCGGCTTAATGCCATTGGCATTTTCTCCGGGTCAACCTTGGGATGGTGCAGAGATTAAAGGTGGAAGGGTGCATATATTGATTGTATACAGAAAGGTCACTTGACTGTAGCAAATATACCATAATATAAATACAATATAATATGTAAAATACATAAATAAAAGGTGTTCTTCTTGGAAGGTCTTTTAGGACACCTTTTACATAAATTATTTGGATCGGATATAGTCACTTGCCTACTTAATCTCATTTTTGATGTTCTCACACTGCTCCAGACTGACACCGTGACTGGACAACAGGTGACCCTTCAAACTGCACTTTTGAACGAAGGTCAGGCAACACAGCGTGCACTTGAACCGTCTGTCGTTATTATGTATTCTCATATGTTGAGTGAGGGTCTTCTTGCGCGCGTAAGCTTTGTGGCAGACCGTACACTCGAACACCCTCTCGCCATTATGTTTCACCATGTGCTCGTACAAAGTCTGCTTCAAGAAGAAACCGTGGCCGCAAACGGAACAGATGTGATCCTTCTCCATCAAATGCACCCTCTTTATGTGCTCGGTGAGTTTAGACTTCAATATGAACGTCTTCTCGCAAGTATTGCAGTGGTACGAAGTGGAATTGTGGACTTCCTTCATGTGCTGATTGCGTTTGTAATAACTGTTGAAGGATAGATCGCACTGAGGGCAGAATGTAGTGTACCTAGCGTTGGTGTTGTGCGTATATTTCTCGTGGCAAGTCCTGCGAACGCGTGTGCTGAACACCTTGTCGCAGCTGCGGCAGCTGAATGAACCAGTGTCGTGCGTGCGTCTGTGGTTTCTCAACTTGTGCATGTTTATAAAGCCCAGGTCGCAAGTGTCACATATGAAATTCCTGTAGTGACTGTTCATGTGCTGCTGAAGACTCTTGAACGTTTCGTACGTAGACGTACACAGGGCACAGTTCAGCACCGACAGGTCCTCCAATTTGAACTCGAATATGTAATCGTACACATCCGGATGGAATTTCACTTCGTGTTTCTCGCTCAGATGGGCTTTGAGGGACGTTATAGAGTTGATAGGGCTATCGCATATATTGCACTTCAAGTCAGTTATGTCGATCTTAAGACATATGTTCTGGTGGTCGGGATGCTTGTCGATGATCCGGTTTGAGTGCTCCGTCCTCGAGTGGACTCTCAGGTCGTTAGGATTGCGAAAGGTTTGTTTGCAATACGCGCATACCACGCCGGCCAGTGATATGTTGGAGAACGGAGTGCAGTTTGAGTGTTTCAATATCTTGTTCAAGTTTGCGTGGTGCTTAGAAGCAACGCTCGTTAAATTTGCTCTGGATTTTTTGGGATTTGTCTCTGCAATATATATAATACTATAATAATAAATATAAATAAAACTGCCTCCGTAGCCTAGTGGTATAGGTGTGTTTTAGAAACCGGAGGTTGTGGGTTCGAATCGTTCGGGGGACTGAACAATTTTTTATCGTTTTTACTAGTTGGTTAGGGCGATTTGGGCCGATCACCCATTTGTATGAAAAGTAAGATAATCTATGAATCGGATGGGCATGTAAAAAGTCGGTCCACCTACCAACCCGCAATGGGCCAGCGTAGTTTGATACGATCCAAAAATCCGCCCTAAAGGATTGGGATGTATTAGAGGAGGCCTATGTCCAGCTGTGGACTATCACAGGCCGATGATGATGATGAATATAAATACGTTAATATTAATCCGAGTTTCTTTTGCCGCTTCTTCACAGGTCAAGCCGTCCTATTCCGAAATGGTGGTAGCTTCCTTGACAGTCAATAAACAAGTGTAACACTTCCATATTGAATAAATGTATTTAAATTTGATATAAGCTATTGATTAAACAATTATTGTCGGTTCTGAACGAGTCACAACAGCGTTAACGTAATGGTGAGTGATACGCTGTGCCCATAAGAAACGAAACTGATTATACTAAAAGTAAATATTGTTACGTACGCCTAGCTTACTTAATAACTACTACAGTAGTACTACAGTAGTGAACCAGAACACAATAGTTAAAGTCGAATATCTTTATTCAATATGGAAGCTTTACACTCCTTTATTGATTGTCAATTAATTTACCACCGGTTAGGAAATGTAACTTTCTCACCTGAGCAGAACCGGCCTTAAAAACTATGTGATGGCACAATACGTCATTACGATAGAAACAGAGGAAATACTCATAACTACAAGAGGGACCAAAAGGTAAATCAGTTGTAAGGTAGCAATTATATTATAATATTCATTCATATTGGCGAAGTGGCACCAAAAGTCGTTCACAACGCTTAATTGGTGCATTGTATTGCACTTAAAAGGTTGACTGCCTCCGTAGCCTAGTGGTTAAGGCCCGTGCTTTAGAAACCGGAGGTCGTGAGTTGTTTCTTAGTTGTAAGGGCAACTTGGGCCGATCACCCGATTGTCTGAAAAGTAAGATGGTCCATGCGTCGGGTAGGCATGTAAAAAATCAGTCCATCCAACAACCCGAATTGGACCAGTTAGGTGGGATACGGTCCGGAAACTCCCAAATTGGGTAGGAGGCCTATGTCCAGCAGTGGACTAACACAAGGCAGATGATGATCATGAAAAAGCTGGATGACAAAAACACCATATGTGTTTTTCATTCTTATTTGTTAAAAGTTTAGTTTCTGCAATTTTAATTTTTTAACTCAAATGTACAAGAAGCCTGGCTGATCTGATTTCTATGATCTCTTAATTTACCTCCATTTATCTCCAAGTGTATCTTTCTCCCAATCCTTTTGCTGACTCTTCTCTCAAGGGAATCATTAGGTCCTACAATCGTCTCTAGCCTAGATTCTCCTTTGTCCTTTTCGTTATCCGTCAATTCTTCTTTAAGGTCTGAAACAAAAACATACATTCATATAATTTATACAAATAAACGTTTTTAAATACATACAGTACATACAGTAGAGTACATAATCGTGCGGTATATAATCGATACATATAACACAACAACATTTTTATAATTTTTGTCTGTCTGTCTATTTGTTCTAGCCAATCTGTACAAAGTTTGATCCGATTTTTGCAATTTTTTACTGGAGGATAACATGTAAGTGGGAGTAACTAAGCCATTTTTTTTAGAATAAAAAAAACTAAAAGATATTGACATGACAACGTCTTATAAATTGGTTTAAGATGGGGGGAGGGGGGGCACACTCGTGCACTGTGTTACAGCGCCGCTCAGTAACGATCTCCATAAGCAACCATTAGAGAAAGTGAGAGGCACGCGTCTCTGTTACTCGTGGGCAGCGCAGGCCTGCTTAAGTGCAAATAAGAAAGAGAAGCATGCTTACCGGTTCGTGCCTTGCGTCTCTCTTATACTCGAGCGTCCAATTTGTTATTTGAATTGTTATTATTGAAGTGACACTTCTTAATCGGGGTTGAAAAAAAATTTCGTGTAACATTTTTTCATTACGCGCCATTTTTTTTTTGTATAACATTCTGATTTAACGCCATCTATGTAAATTTTGTAGTAACCGTTTTAAATACTTAAGTGTATGGGTAATATTGTTGTTACATTTTGTAACTAAGGCATGTATTTTCAAATTATATAAAATTATAATACGAAATATTTAATTTTTCATAATTAATGCATTAACTTCATGCGTTATCAAATTACAGTAAACGTAAAAATGATTTGTACGAAATGTTAGCATTGTTAAAAAATAGGAATAATTGAAGCGAAACTTATTTATCGGGGTTGGAAAAAAATTTAGTGAAACATTTTATTATTCATTTATAGGCCATTAATAACACAAATATATAATAACGACATCAATGATAGTAATAATTCTATTACAATTAATGAACTTCAATAATAATCTTTGTAGTAATAAGCTAAAATGAAATAATTGTAGAATTTGTAATTATGCCTATGATAATATTAAACTTTATCTAATTTAACTTTATTTAACCAATTTCTGTAAAGTTGCATATAGTAAATTATTTTTTGAATAATAACGTCGTAAAGAAGTTTCACTTCACTTGTTACGAGTATACGCTAGATTTTTTATTTGATTCTTCTTCCTACTTTACGTATGAACTTACTTAATATTCACATTACAATCATTCTACCACTGAAAGACGTTGTCACGTATAACTTTCGCCCGTATACCGATTTTACAGGCAACCAATTTTTATTTAAATTTGACTGCCTCCGTAGCCTAGTGGTATGGGCGTGTGCTTTACAAACCGGAGGTCGTGGGTTCGAATCCTGCGAGACTCAAGATATTTTCATTGTGTGTCCCTAGTTGGTTAGTGAGACAGATGTTGGCAGATCATTCCCAATTGTCTGAAAAGTAAGATGATTCAGCCGTCGAGGCAGAAAGTCGTTTCCACAACAAGTCGCGCATTGGACCAGCGTGGTGGATATCAGGTCAGGACCCCTTAGACTACACCCTAGGTAATTATTTCATATGACTCTATCCGCTTTAATCTTACTAATAACGTAATAGACTATACTGATTTCGTCTTACGCTCACGAGTCTACTTATTTATCAATCGAAGTCAGGACGGTATTCATAAGACAATCTAAATGGAAACGGTACGACGCCATCATGACCATTCGTAATATCAAGATATCACAACGAGCGATTACCAGAGACATATAGATAATATAGTCTCATTTTACTACTAGGATTCACTTTACTGATTCGATCCGTCAATGAACCGACAACACAAGTAGTTTTCCACAAACTATTTGCGTTGCAGAAATGAGACTTACGCAGGTGGTAATTACCCAGGCGGGCCCCTGTAAAAGGGGACCTACCACCTACCAAATTTCTCATTGGACTAACGTTTTGAATCTTACAAATATTCAATACTAGCTGATACCCGCGTCTTCGTCCGCGTAACCTCCACCATTGAGGTTTATTCAATTATAATGTATAGCCATGGGGTACCAGTTCATATAAAAGACAATTAGTACCAATAAAACGACAATAGAGGACTCCACAATACACATTTGTAAATTATAACATGTCAAGAAGCCGAATTAAGCAGAAATATTTAGATTCAAATATAGACTAGCATATTTTATAAACCCAAGTTCACATAAACATTGATTCAAAACATAAATAATTATTTAAAAATACGTAATTATTGTTAAAATATTAGTATGCGATTTTAGCAATGTTCGCTAAATTAGACGCCAGATGGCGTACAACATAAATGCTGTAGCGGTGTATGCCTTGCGCTTTTAAACATTTATCGAAATAATTATAGGAATAAAGCATAGGGCTTATTGGAACATTTAAAAAAAAAACAAATATTTGTTATTACAATGAAATTGATTATAGGAAATTGATGACGACACGAACCATTCACTCAATGAACAATAATGTGATAAGTTACTCTTAAATTTGGTTCGATGATAGCTTGATCTGTCTCGCTCACACTCTGTTGTTACGCAATAGTGTTGGAGAGACCTAGTATTATTATTCGTTAAAACAGACAATAACGTGTTAAAAGTAAATTGTAGTTAAGAAATGGCAACTAACATTAGTCGTATTACCTTTTAATTCATGAAACTATTTAATCATTCGGAAACATTTTAAGAATAAAACTAACAATGTGTTACAATATGATAATAAATTTTATTATAGAACCTTAACGATTTTTTTTATAATGTACAAATATAATGTCTCTGCCAGATTGAAAAGTGTTAAAAATACAGGTTTAAAATAAAGTCTAAATAGGTTAACTCGATTATGCGATAAATCTCCGTTAGCGACCGTGACTGCTGCGCCAAAGGGTGTGGGTTCGTCTTCCACCTCGGGAAAAATATTATGACATGAACATACTGTTTTTCTCGTGTCTTGGCAGTTAGTTTATGTTCGTATGTAATATGTATTTATTTACAAAAGAAAAGTAGTTTATGTATTCAACAGACATCTAGTTTCGACAGTACAAGCTTTCCTTAATTTGGGACTAGATGACGTTGTGTTATTGCAATTTTTATTATTATTTTCCTCGTCCTCTCTCCCTCTGAAGGAAGAAAGCGGTTCATCCCCAGCAATAGCACAGACTGGGGCTAGAGGTCAGGGTCCCAAAGAGAACCTGCACGATACGTGGCGAGTCCAGTAACTCTGCGTTCGCGCGAGGTGTAATATTATATATACCTATAATAATATATAATGTCCTCCTAATCGAATCCGACTACGGCAGTCGTCTATTATGGAGTCAGCCAACGAATAGATATGAGATATTAAAGTGAATAAGTCTCACTTATTGTGAAAACACCAGGACCGAAGAGAGATCAGGCGCAGAATCGACTTTTCGTATTCTCAACCAACACATGGATCGTCTTATTTTTCACGGTGATCGGCCCATATTGCCATCACTGGGACAGGGACTCGACAACTTTTCATTGTTGTTGAGTCTCTGCAGGATATCATAATAAAAATCTGTTCCGTTAATACTTTTAATAATTTTAAGAGGAAGCAATTTTTAAACCACTTGCAGCTTGCGAAAAGCAAAAAATCTTAAATTGGTTAAGCATATGAATATAACAAATGGATTCTGAGAAACCTTACCGGGCGTTGCAAATTAAAGATAGACCAGCTAGAGTAGTGTAGAGTATTAGTGAGGGTAAAATATCGATAATCAAACTTTTATAAAAGAAAAACTCGATAAAAATATTATTAAAAATGGAGTATTTAGCAGTTTCAGTAAGATCTTATAGTATATACTAGACCTGACTTTCATTTATTGCTAATATTTTCTTTTGTTAGAGAATGTTTGTAAGTTCGTACCACTTTTACTGTGATTAAATAAAAATTGTAGTCAAAGTTTTAGATTCCTTCAAGACAAAATATTTTAATTTTAATTTTTCTTTTCGGATAATTTTAATGTTATTTAAAGTTTCAATTACAAATATTTTATAAAAACTTATTTTTTATTCTAATTTTCCAAATCCAAACGCGCGACTTTACAATTTATCGACACTTGACGACAGTAAAACAACATGCAGCGTCCGCGCTGTTCACTTATTGCGCCTGAGTGGCCTCCGGTTTAGATGAAACATCTCTTAACGCACCAAATGTTTAAAATCACCACATAAATATCTGTGGTTTCAAAAACATATGTTATTTTGACTCTTTTCATAGACATAAGAAATAAAGAATACACGATCTCTTGTACTGAGCGACAGAACAAGTATTTTAGCAATACTGGCTAAAAGTCAAGCAAGAGATTGTTTGGAACTTAATTTGTTAATGAAGTATGAAACCGCGATCTATTAATTACTCATTGTTCGTGAGCAGTATATAAAGTTTACAACAAAGCGCCATCTATCAAACATATGTTTTCTTAGTTTGGTAGATGGCGCTAAGGACAAAAGCGACAATCGCATTTCAGCGCCATTGCTACTGGGCGCCTCAACGTCTCAAAAATAGCCAGTTTCAGGTCGACACCACTTCGTTGTACTAAATGGTGTCTCTGTTATATCTACTTTGTGGTATAGCTATTTAAATAATGTATACTTTCTGTACCAGTTCTGCAGTCTACGATTAGACACAGAGTTTATCGTTCCATCTTCAACAATCACGAAATTCCATACAAACTTTCATCCATTTTTACGCAATAATAGGTAACCTTACATGGAATCTATTCAGATAGACAGACAGAGTTACTTTCGTATTTATAATATTAGAATGAACTTTAACTGTCTCAGAATCAAATGTTACTATTGTATCCTTACCTGATAAATACACGCCGCTCTCGTCTTCCGCGTCGGAAACCTCTTGTTTCACTTTTTGCTGTATCTCACCTGAAAAACATACCAAAATGAATGACATAAAACAAAAACGTAAGAAACAGAGCATTTCAGTTTGCGCTGACATTTGACTGTGATTATAAATTGCATGTCTTATTTAGCTCTTGTATTTTTTTTATTTTATTGTTAAACATATTGCACAGCTTTTAGTTAATTTACACACAATAATAAAAACTTTATCTACAGGTCTTCAGTCAGTAACGGATTTACATTATTTCATCCAATTATTATAAAGAACAAATTAAGAGTTTTTTTTTTAAGATTACACAAAATTTAAGTTTTAGAGTGAAAAAGATAATCCATAAAAAACAAGCTCCGTGAGTGTGTCATCATCATCATCATCAGCCTTTGATATTCGGCCTCCCCTAATACACCCCTACCCATTAGGGGGTTTTTTGGACCGTATCCCACCACGCTGGTCCAATGCGGGTTGGTGGGTGGACCGACTTTTTACATGCCCATCCGACGCATAGATTTACTTACTATTCAGACAACTGGGTGATCGGCCCAAAATTGCCCTAACCAACTAGGAAACAACAATGAAAATTTGTTGAGTCCCCGCAGGATTCGAACCCACGACCTCCGGTTTCTAAAGCACACGCCTATACCACTAGGCTACGGAGGCAGTCCAGTGAGTGTGTATGTGTGTGCAAATGTGTGTATAAGTTTGTGCGTGTGTGAACTCGTAAAATAACGTAGCTCTTAACGTACATAATGTTTTTTATTAATTTAATAAAGAAACAAGTCGAGTAAAACATTCACCTGATAGTAAAACATACAATCTGCTTATAATAAATGCAGCATAAAACACCACAAGTCTCCCCGAGACATGAGAAGTAAATACGCAGGCCACAGCGCCGGTCAAACCGGAACACATTGGTATTTTCACACTCAGTCTTTACAAAATGGACACAGTAGCTTTGAAGAATAAAATCTACACAACCACACTCACTTTTAACTTTGACACCGGATATTAAACCAAGCTGCAACTCCTTTTGGCAGCGCAGTACTTGCTCCCTAAAATCGGCCGCATCCTTTAGCCTTTGCACGCACAAGTTGCAGACACCATCACCATTTATTAAATTATCCATAGGCAACTGAAAACACGTACAGTTTTTTAAATCAATTATATTAATTAGTTATCCAGAACTAAAAATTGAAAGTGACAAATTTCAAAATGATGAATATATAAATAAACCTTGAAGGTATATCAGATCACTAGTAGCCTGTTATAACCTTTTTTTATTGACTACAATGGCAGACAAGCAGTCAGGCCACCTGATGGAAATTAAGTGATGCCCATAGACATTGGCCACATGTCATTATCACCAACATGCTGCCTACTGTCATTTACGGATGATGGGTCTCGTTTACCCAATAAATTCGGTGGCTACGATTCTATGCCCTTTAAACCGGAAAACAGCAGTGTTCTCACACTTACTAAAGTGTACTGCTTTGCGGCAGGAATAGGCACTGCGGTGATAATACCCTGGACAGTCCCCTATGAACCTATAACCTGCAAAATCTCTTTACCTCCTTTTGTTGTTATCATTATAATTATACTTTTATTATAACATTACATAATATTTCAACAAAACAAACTCTGCTTGTAATTGCCTGCTTTGATTATTAAGAGGCATGTACAAAATTCACAGCATACTGCAAACGCAGCAAGAAATTTAATATCTCTTTTACCTTATAATTACACTGGCTCGGAAGACAATACTGATTTGGGTAAAAAAGCACTACATGGGATACTTATGATAATAGGAAACCTAACAAATTCGATCTGGAAGCTCTAAACATATATTTATACTGGTGGTGAGTCCCCTTTTTACAGGAGACCGTCTGGGTACCACCGCGTGTCTATTTCTGCCGCGAAGCAGTAGTGTGAAAACATTGCTGTGTTCCGGTTAGAATGGCACCGTAGCCAGCGTATTTACTGGGTAAACGAGACTTGACACCTTATGTTTCACGGTAGTGCAGCGCGTTGGCGATACCACTTCCCATCAGGTGACCTGACTACTTGTCTGCCTGCGTATGCCATAAAAGAAAAAAATATATGTCTAAAACACTATTAGTCATTTAATTTTGTTTTATGTCATGATTTTATATTAATTATATGTAATAATTGTTTGTAACATAATATTACCTAATAATTAAGTGCACAGAATTGATATTTAATAATGTTTCAAATCACAACTACATATTCTGAAGTAATACAATAATGATCTGATAATGTATTCATGGACAACATAGCTCATTGTAAAGTTAGAAAATACTTGTATTAGTATTTTCCTTTGCTAAACTAAAATAACCATAATATTATTAAGGATATGGACCGAAAACCCCTAATGGAAAGGGGTGTATTATGGAGGTCTATGTCCAGCAGTGGACTATCACAGGCTGATGATGATGAAGCAAAAAAAATTTTGTTATGTCATCAAAGAGCCTTAGGCTCAGGCTTAAATGATTTAAATAACTTTAGTTAGTACATTGTCATACCTTACAATTAAATTGATCACCATATCAATGGAAGTAAAAAGAAATGTGGTAACTGATAAAAATAAAATTGTTTACCAGAGCCGAAAAATAGTTCAAAAAGTTAATTTTAGATAATAACTTTTATGTATAATAGAAATTACTTTCTTATGTTATATTCTTTTATTAACAAAAATATTAAATAACGTAAAATTTAGATTTTGGAAATTTATATTTTGAATTGTTTTTGTTTTGTTCCATCAATATTATCAAATCTATAATTTTAATATTATAAAACATAATAACAGGGTAATGCTAGTAGTGAAAGTTGAGTCCAGACTAAATATTTGTCTTTATTCTTTGCATGTATAGAAAAGTAGTCATATTAGTGTACGTCGCTTACTAAATCTCGAGTTGTGGTCGCTTTTTATATTAAATGAAGTTCGTTAAAATACTGCTTATAACAGAATTATAAAAGTTACAAAGTAGGTACTTGAATTGCGAAGCATTCCTTCAACAAATCTCCATAATTTTCCAACTTTCCATTATTGTTATATACGGTATTTAAATTTCGTACGGGCGCCCGCACAAGACAAAATCGGCAAAGGCTGCCGTTGCTCATAATTAATACTTCTGTGATAAATATAAATATGAACAATACTGAATAACAAAAACATCAACAAACACCAAAAGAACTTTAACTGTCATAAGTCATTCTGACAGATGTTAGTTGTTGTTGTTTTAATTTATCCTATGGAAAGGCAAAGACTTTAGTTTAATCAATTTTTACAGTCGATGACGCCATTAATAATTATTGGATTTTATAAACGAGATACAAAACTACGATAAAATATTGTTTTAGGATTGCATCAAAGATGGATACTAATGTTTTATAAACGAAAATACTAAAACTGAACGTAATGCTTCAATCGTATGTACAAAAGTTTTAATTAAAGGATAGTGTATTAGTTATTGTTCTTGAAGTCGAAAACTTTCAGAAAACAGAAATCTGCGGAAAATTCATATTTAATTATCTTTGTTTACGGATACATATAAATCATATTAGGATTTTGTTCTAAATATTTATTCCCAGACGTTCGGATTCTTTTCAGCATCCAGATCACGGCGTAATGTTGTATATCCGAAGTCGAATAAACTTATTTAATATAAGAAGAATCGAAATAAGTGGATTTGATATACGTTCTTAATATTTTTACAGTTACATAGAGTTATCACTCCATGTTTATACTGTAAAACACTGCCAATCAGCAAATGCAATGCATCATTTCGCACATGGCACATTGGAGACTACCCTCTTTTTTTCTACACGCAGCTTTTTGTTCCCTTAGGTAAATTGTAGCTCATCCGTTAGGAGCACCCACTGCTGAGCACACGGGCCTGTAGAGTTGCCTATTTCATCTAAAAAAGGCAACAGAGCATAATTTCTTTTTCTCTTTTAAAAATGCATATTACTACATTTGCCATTTACTTATTTTGGAGACTTTTCCACATAACTTTAGTAAGCTCTCGTTATTTTTATTTTCCGTGAAACCTTTAAAACACCGCTGTAATAGAGTAACTTTTCTCAAATCACAAATTGACTTTATATACAATATACTACGTCCGCTTGCTTCTTTAAAAAATCATGCTGACGTAGAAATGGATGCAAGACAACAAAGAATCCTGCTTTCGCTACCGGTCTCGAGTAGCTATCGGGCAGATATATGTAACAGGTATCGTGGCCGGTCGTTTAAAACGCTGTAACTTCCCTATTTTTTTGCAGATTGGCTTAAAATTTATACACAATGTACTTGACATATTCTTCATTCAGAAAATAAAAATTATATGATGCAAAAATTATCAAAACCTTAATGACCGTAAAAAAATATGATAAAATTCAATGTGAAACTCAATTATTAGTTCTATAATGTTATTAGTTTTAGTAATCTTATTAGGATTAATAATCCTTTTAGAAAACAAATTAACAGCTGGGTTACCTTTAAGAATAGATTCATTTCTATTTTTTTCCACATTAAGAAAAGAAATGTTAGCGTTAATTTCCCGACTTTTATATTTCGGTGATAGAGTTAAACGTGTCGTAAATACAAACGATTAATTTAAATGTAATGGGTTCAACAAATATTTTTGTCTATAAAATATTTAAGCCAATCAACAATCTTTTTTTACATTGAAAGGAGCAGGCCTTTGAGCGCTCGATGCACGAACCTCCTAACATTTCAGTTATATTATTATATTATAATCTTTCATCCGTTTTATACAACCAAAACTTACTTCACATTTCTTCACTTACTACAAGTTCTTTAACCATTAAACAAACGACTCTTCTAATCTTAAACATCTTCAATAAGTTTATTGGACTACTCGAAAATTTTAGAATCTTCAAGATTGATTTACAGAAGCTGGTTTGCAAAATTAACGGTATTAATGTTATATTCAGCTTAAAAGAATTTGTGAATCATAAACCACGGTATCACGATTCTATAAAATGTTTATAACTATGTTATTTAAAATATAGTTTTTATATAAGGAAAAAATATAAATTATTTATGCACAAACTATGTTTTATTTTTAAAAACTGTTTAATTTTCTTTGCGAATGTTCGATAAACGAAGGACTTACCGCGAAGTAAAAAGTAAAATAAGCTGAATATCTTATGTCAAATTTAAAATTCTTTGGTTTCCGCACGCCATATTCACTGCGATAGAAAATGGTGGAATGTCGATTGTGAAGCGTCGGCCTTATATTTCTTATAGAATAAATTTAGTTAAGGAATTAAGTTAATGTAAATGATATAATAGTGCAATTAACATAATGGAGACATCAATGTCTAGCGGCATGTGCCGGTGTTGTGCAGCCGAAGGTCTTTTTAAAGATGTTAAAACTACATATACTTGGATGGGGGAAGAGGAGGTTTATGCAGATATGTTACGATGTTGTTTTGATATATCCGTAAGTAAAATAACAAATTAAATTATAGTATTAACTACTCTTTAGTACTTGAATGTTACACATATGGTTCACTTAGAAACGTATGTTTTACGAAAGCAATTATGTCCTTTTTTTGTGACAACTTTTATGCATTTTTAATTACACTTTTCTGTGGAATTAAGTATAGATGGTATGTCTTGCCACAGGTTTTCTATTTGTCGATAAGTCAAAATGTTATACGATGCTGAAATAGCTATGGCTTAACTAATTAACATTTTATAGTAAAAAAAATGTTTGTAAACAAACTTATGGTTAGTTGTAATCAATGGTAACCCTAGTTTGTTGTTTAAATTAAGATTTAAACAGGATTAGATTAAGCCAAACAAGTATTATTTTTAAACTGTTAACTATTGCACAAACTGTTGTTATTAAAATTTTTGTCAGTTGAAGATTATTCAAAAAAATTTAATATTTTAAAATCGAATTATTTTCTAATTGTTTTAGTATGTTATATTTTTACTATTATATGAAGTGCTTATAGGGATATGAGTATCTGCACATTCCACCATAAAAATCCTAAAATTTAAAATATTATTAAAATGTATATATTTTGAGGGAAAAACACAATATGCCTGTAATTGTGAAATATAAGAACATGTGTTTTAAGCAAACAGTATCCAGCTAAGTGTAATAATTCTTTTCACCATCATCATCAGCCGTCCACTGCTGGACACAGGCCCCCTAATGCATGCCACCGCTTCTGACCTTCAGCAATTTTTTTTATTGATACAAATACATACATATTAATAAAGGATATTAAACGGTTTTTATTGTATAAGTTAATATTTTTAGATTTTGTCTGGATGTTTCCAGCACTTCTGTTAGTAAGCTATCCCACAGAAATAAGCACAAACCCGCTAACATAGTTTCTAAAGCTAAGACCATACCACTAGGCCACGGATGCAGTTAAACAGTAACATGTAAATCACAATGTCTACCCACTCACAGTTTTGCCTGCCATCTTTCCAGCTGTTGCCATCAGAAGATGACGAGAACAGTGGCATATGCGAGGTGTGCATTACTCAATTGAGGAATGCGGCTAACTTCAAGAAGCAGGTTCTTAACACTGAAGAGCAGTTCAAGAAGTTGTACGAACAGAAGAAGTTTAAACGTTAGTATTATTATTTATTGCCTACAGCTATAAGGTGATTTTGATATGAATTTTTCTTTTAGTTTCTTCATAAATCATATTATTTAATTATTCTTTGCACAAAATTATGTACATAGGCGAGCTTAATGCCTCAGGCATTCTCTAACAGCCGAACTTTAGATGGTTACCAAAAAATAAGAAAAAAAACAAGGCACGGACATTCGTTCTATGTAAGAAGTCTAATGTGTGTGACACACATATGACATATTTCTAACATTAGAACTATATATTTTTTTCATATACATAACAATTTGTTAAAAATGAACTTGCTTATCTTAAACTCTTACATTTCAATTTAAATTTTGAAGCCTTTATTAAGAAAAGAGATACAAACTTAATTATTAAACACATTGAGCTTTTTTTTTGCACAACAAAGTTCTCTTATTTAGTTTGTCTAAGACACAAAGGCCTCCTCTAGATCTTTCCAAAGTTTTCAGTCAAATAATGTGGCCGCAGAGGGCCAGCTGTTTTTTTTAACTACATCAGACCACCTTCTTAATGGCATTCCTTTTTTCCTTTTAGTGTTGAAGTGTTGCAGTTGATACAATGTAGCATATTTCAAAACATATGCCTGTCATTCCTTGAGATCTATTTCTACAATGTCATCCATTTGATATTTTCTCAGTCGACTCTATTTCATCTTGATGTTCCTAAATTTCTGCTACGTGTTCTCTAGTTTTGCATCCTTGTACTCTGATTCACTAATAACTCCTTCTGCTTTATAAGTTTGATGTTGGTTTTCCATTATTTACTTTGAAAATCTTAACCTCGAATTGTTTATCATTTAACTGCCTATATTTGTATCAAATTTACTTTATTAATATATGGTCTATTTTTGATTTTTAACTTTAACTTGAATTCCTATGGATCAAATGTTTTGTTTAAGTTTAGTGGACTATGCAGTTTATCCGATCTATATGCATTGAAAATCTTGACATCTGATAAAAAACCTGAGTACATTATGGTTTATCGAATGTTTTTTTTTTTCTTTTTTGTACTACTCACCATTGTGATCCTGGATCCAAATATTTTGTTCTATGTTTCTAGCTGAAATTGTTAAAGTGGTTGAAATGTTTGAGGAGAAATCAAACAATGGCGGAGGAAGATTATCATTTCATAGTAAAGTTTTATATTTATTGACAAAAATATTTTACACAATTTATAAGCACTTCTATTCTAATCGGTCAACTTTATGTTTTAAAAACAAATAATAAATCAAAAAAGTTAAAATCACTATTGGAATGATTGATATTATATACGATATTGAAATTGAATTAGTAATCAAAATAATCTTTTGAAATTTTTATTTATAATTACTGTCATAATTAAAACAATTTTTTTGAAGTTATACATTATAGGCGTAATTATGAAAATATTATCGTGAAATTTTTAAGATGCGCACCTGTGACACGAAATTAACAGTTTATGAAGAACGGAAATGGACCTATTCGAAGTTAAGGTTCGATTTTTTATAGTGATAATGGAGTTGTCGTTTTTATTTGCGATAGTTGTTGCATAATGTGCTCTATGAGTTGGGATTAAGGTTCGTTTTTGGTTGCGTTTATTTTGAAATTATACTTCTTTAGGCGCGTTATGAAAAAATTATGAGTGAAATTTTAAGATGCGCGCGCACCTGTGACATAAAATTAACAGTATGAAGCCGTCTGATTAATATATATATTAACTATATTATTATATAAATATATTAATTTTTCAATGATGCAAAGTATAACTTCTCACGCGCGTACAATAAGTTATTTCTATCTGTTTGTTCTGGCTTATCACTTGAATCAGTAGTTCGATTTTGACAGGACTTATTGAATAGCGGATAATACTCGGATTTACTTAGCCTACTTTACACACATCATTTAATCTATTCTGACAAATTATCTTATTTACAATATCTTTGTTTACAGATCTTGAGTTGCCAATAAAAGAGGAGAGTCCGGAACCGAAGTCGAAGAAGAGAGCTAAAGCGACCACGTCTAGAGCGAAACAAGCGAAGGCTGACATCGGAGAGACATCTACTAAACGTAAGTTCATAATTTTACATTCAGCGGTGTGTGGCAATGTCTTTACACTTTGAATATGGTCTAAAATAGTTTAATGAGTTTTAAAAATTAATCGGTTGTTGAAAAGATTGTTTATGAATACTATCTATATGGAAATTTAGTTTAAAATGTTAATAAGGAAATTTGTTGTTGAGGAGTTTTAATAGTGTTTGTTATGAGTGATGTAGCTGGACCGAAGAACAGATGAAATTAGTGTATATTAAGTAACCATGGCAACGAATTAACTGTACTGTTACATAGACGTGGATCACCGAGTGACATTTGACTACTACCAAAAAAACACAAATGCCACATAAATTCTAGGAATTAAGGTAAACTTATTCTTACAGCAACAAAACTCCTTTATTTTATAGGGCCCCTATTTTATATAGGGCATTGTATAGCCTTTTACAACAAAATCCCAGAAAACATTTAGCTTTGGTCTGTTAATAAATTTATGAGAATCATGTGTGAAAGCATATTATCGCTGACACACTCTAGTGACGCAATGTTCACTCCGGGCTATTTCAATCTGAGAAAAATATGTTGTACTGAATAAAGGTAAAGAAGAGAATAGTCCTGCTGAGTTTCTTACACTGGTTCTTCGCATTAGGATAAGAAATTAAAGATCGATAAGACAAGATAACGCTTCTATATTCGATAAAATATTCAACTTTAAATTTACCACAACTCTTTGCTTTGTCTATGACATAAAATTTGTGATACTCAATTTATTCAATCATGCGTTGTTTGAGACTTTGCACATTCTACATCGGATTGTCTATGACATAAAGTTTTTTCTCCGGCATATGTGCTAATATACATTAACTTAACATATGGCTCTATTATTGCGTAAAAATTGCACAAATTAAAAAGTTGGTGCGCCTGTTAGAATCTATAGATTTGGATGTTTATTAATGACCTTTGATTTACTAAATTCTATTAGTTATTAATTCATAAATTATATTGCTAATTTAATTAAAAATTAAAGTTTTGATGATTTAACACCTTATAAATATATGGAATAATATGGTGGAGTAAGTACAATTTTAATTCAATCCAATTCAATTTAATTGAAATTAATTTAAATTGAAATCAAATACAATTTAAATTCACTTCAAATTCAAATCAAATTGAATCAAATTAAATTCAAATTTAAATGGATTTATTCTATATTGAAGTTTTCACATGCCTATTGATTGATAAGCTACCACAGTTTTAAAATAGAAGGTTTCTCAACTAAGAAGCCCCTTAACAAAACCTACAAGTACTTTTTTTATTTACTTTAAAGAGTATAGATTTGATGGAAGAATTCTTATTTTTGTATATGGCAATTTTTATTTAAAATTTATCATACAATTTGTACGATAAATTTGGATGTACAGTGTTTTAATATTTTGCTTGATCTCTGCATGAAGACATTGTCACGCAACTGCTTTAAGAGGTATTGAAAGAGCAGGCATTGTTTCATTTGATTTAATGGAGTATAGAATAATTGTCATAATTATATGTACATCATGATTATAGGGAACACTAAGTCGGTTTGTGCCCAACTAACTCTGCGGACATGTGTTCAGATCCTGTGTAACGCACTAATGTTGTTGATCCCTAATTAAAATAACTTATACTGCGTCTTGTTGACAAGCCGGATTGGACTCGGAATGATGTAAACAACATAACCCATTGCAACAAAATGGTGTCATACTTTTTTTTCCTTTTTCCCCGATATGTCAGTCTGAGGATGAGAGGATGATGGTGCCTCCTTACAAGGAACTACTCCAGATGGTAGTATCTCCGAGGTGCCTATATCTGCCGCGAATCGGTAGTGTGTAAACACGTCTTTTGGTTTAAAGGCACCATTGTCTGCGTAATTACTGGATAAATGAGAAGTAACATCTCATGTATCGGGGTGGTGAGTCAATCTGTGTCGTGTTACGCTGCTTTTCTTATAGATAGAGCGGGTACAACTTACCATCATCTCATCTCTTTAACCAATAAAAAAAAACCACTTGGTGGAAGCCGATTAATAGCAACACTGGGTTACTTTGTTAAATCCATACAGAGAGTAATTGGACTAACCTATAGATCAATATTGGTAATAAAATGTGAGATGATCCCTACAAAAGGCCGGGAAAATATGCCTTTTATCAGTAAGAACACCTTTGACAACGCTTTATGGAGAATTCAGTTCTGTCAAGTTTACTGACATCTATTTAATTCAATTAGTACCATCAGATTGTCAGATTCAATTAAGCTGTACATAAAACAGTTGTGTACTTAATACTCGGTAGAATAGAAGTGAACCTATAATTGTTGAAATGAGATTAGGATGTTAATAAGGTGGTATGTGTAAGCATAACAACGTTCCGGTTTGAAGGCCATTCATCATCAGCCTCTGATAGTCCACTGCTGGACATAGGCCTTCCCTAATACACCCTTAACCATAAGGGGGTTTGGACCGTATCCCACGTTTTACGTGCCCATCCGACGCATGGATTATCTTACTTTTCAGACAATTGGGTGATCGGCCCAAGTTGCCCTAACCAACTAGGAAATAACAATGAAAATTTGTTGCGTCCCCGCAGGATTCGAACCCACGACCGCCGTTTTCTAAAGCATACGCCCATACAACTAGGCTACGGAGGCAGTGAAGGCCATTGCAAATGTTAAATGCAATATCACTGGATGGCTAGGGGACATAGTGTCTAGTTATTTTATCTATACAAATAACATTCTGTCTGTTTGTAACATTAAAATAAACAATTGAGTGCATTGTCATATAAAACAGACCCATATAACAATTTTTTTATATTATTTTTGTCTCTTGTCTGTCTGTTTATTCTGGCTAATCTCTGACTGGTCCGATTTTGACGTGAGTTTCACTAAAAATAGCTGATGTAACTGGGAGTAAATATTACTTTATTTTGTAAAAGAAAAAAACATATCTTTATTATATAGTACACAATATTTTTATTGTTATATTAGTTGAGCTCTATTTTTTTAATCATCAAAACGGTTTGCTCTTTCAATGCCTCTAAATATTTTATGAATGTTTGGCGTGTTTGTGTTTTATCATATGTCTGAATCTTGTTTTGAATGTACACATTTCGTTTCGTTTTGAATTCTACATATGCCCTTTGACTTTAATGATTTCTATTGTGTTGTGAATTTATCGTTTGAACTTTGCATTAGAGCGAGCTTCATGTCTTTAATTAGTGATCAGTTAAAATCTCAGTATATAAATATTTATGAGTCATTTATTGATATTGTCATGTTGTTTTCTAAATATTTTGTATGAGTCTTGGCCATATAATTTCAACATAATTATAAATCCTTGTTATATTGCATTATTAGATAAACTATTTAGGCTTTAATCTATTTGATGGTTTGAAATGCTTGAATTAAAATTGAGTTCTTTGTAAACATTGCTAACCTTTTGGCTCTAATTGGTCGAATATTCCTTTTTATTGGGAGCCATCAAAAATGTCTGAAATATTAGACATTAATTCCTGTTATAGTTCAAAAAGATTAATAGTTTTAAGATAGTCTAGTCATTAAAGAAACATAAATGTCACATTTTTTAACACAAAGAATTTTCTTTAAATTTAAACATTAACCAAAGAACTTTACATAAATAACTGATAAAGTCTATTTAAAAGGAAAGCACTCGGCAATAGACTTTATAAGGTCAGGATTTATTGATCTCTCTAATAGTTTATTATAAAAATTTTAATGGTAGTCTTCTAAAAAAATCTTTAAAAAATGCCTTTGATCTTAAATATTTTGACTTGAACAATAAATGATTGATAATATAAAATGAATAATGAAATGAAAGTATATGAAATATTTTTCGTACAATTTTGATTATAACAATATTTAAGCTTTAGTAACTGTTTAGATATTGATTGGTACCTGCTGATCTATGGTTCGCAACATTTATCTATTTCTGTTCATCTTTTAAGTATATATTTTTTAACATGTCATTGGTTTTCGACCGATCTTTACCCACAATACATACACCAACAACACAACCTATAAGTGCGTACAAAGTGTTTTACCTGAAGGAATTACTTGTAAAGGATTTAACAAAAAATTATTTCGTCAAAAGTGTAAAGATGTTTATCTTTCTCCGTACAGAAGTACGTTCAGTTACAAATGAGGTTGATAAAACACAAAATGTGGTCATTTTATTTTTTAACGGTGGAAGTATTATACCTTGTGGTACTCCTTCAAAGTGATTGAAGTAAATTTGGTTTCGCGTGTTGTAAATGGATGAAGACAGTGAAGAGTGTCCATCAATGTTTGAAGATTTGTTTATATTACGTAAGTATAAGAAAATATTATTTAAATTGTTATGGATTATCAAAATTATCACAAACGTATGTGTAACTTGTTATCTAATGCTATGTACAGTGCAATGAGTTGAACGATCGCCTGAATGTTTCACCATTTAAAGTATAGGGCTGTTAAGTGTCTTTTTTAGCCGCTGAAGAATATGTATAGATTAATTTTGGAAGTAGGTTTTAAAATAGTAAAGGCCGTAGCACAAGCTTAAATAATTTGTCTAATAAGAAATTCTAAAAAATTAAGAAAAAAAAAAAATCGCAGATTATTTATTCAATAATACAAAAATATAAGAAATGGTTGCAACTCGTCAATGTTTCACGAAATAATTCGCGTGAATAATTTTTTGTTGCAAGTGAAGCCTGGTATTCTAAAAAGTAGACACGACAAAAGTGAAGTTAAAATTAAAATTGTAAAAGTTAATGTTCATAAATTCTAATTGTATATATATTGCAACGACCGGTGGCTTAGGAGCAAGTGATCAATCATAAAAATAAATTACATTACCACTTTACCTCATTTGAAATAACTTGAAAATCGGGTATAATTAAGTCATTATAACTTTTTTCGTATGTAAAACAAATGCGAAAGGTGCGTGCTTGTTTATTAAGTACTTTTACTAAGCAATGATCGTTGTATCGATTTTTCTTATCTGTAATTATACTTTAAGGTAATATTTTAATCTCTCATGAGTCGAATGACGTTTCTGATAATACTCTATGAAAGTGTTTGTAAATGCTATATATTAAATCGACGGGGCGTTCCCCAAGGGTTGTGCCTTTGTCTCTTATTTTCGCCCTAAATATTTTGCGATCGGCAAGTTGTTTTACACGATTTTGTTGTTTTTTTGGCTGGACTGGACAAGGAAAGCGTTAAAATTAAATCTGGTTTCTTATATTTGATGAACTTTTTCTATTCACTGTGCCACTACTTCTGCATCGCTGTTGTAAACATATGCATGTGCCAATATTTGAAAATAACTAGTGACAAGATATTATTAAAAAAGAGATATGTTGTGGTCTGACTTTTTGGAATGGAGTCAGAGTGCAGATTTATACTAAAATTAAATGAGAGCTCAACCCTGTGAATAGCACCCTGTCTGTATGCGTACGTGTTTCTATAAAATGTGAGAAAATTTAAGCTTGTAAGCTTATTGTGTCGATCGTAATGTATCGTAAAAAAATATAAAAGTTCAGTGTTATTTATTGATTTCGGATGCCGATATGGACTGTAGCTGCACTGATGGAGATAAACAAAACCGCGTGCAAAAGTGTACTGTGTTGTTAATAAATAAAAAGTAGTGAGCTAAAAAGTTGTTTGATTTTTTCTCATCGCGTTTGACACATGCGCTTGTCTTAGACCGGAACCACTAGCGCCCTCATCCGAGACACAAATGTCCCACGAAGACATGCCCGTACACTTTCGATAAGAAGAGCGAGAACCGACGAAGATAATTGAGATGCTCGTTTCTGTTATAGGAACGGACGGCGAAGCCCCAAAGCGCAGGAAACGCCGAAAGAAATCCACCGAAAGCGCAACGCCCGAGCGCATAGAGCATAGAGTGAACCTATCGGCAATACTGCAGTACTCCAACGCCAGTCCGTTCAGAGACAAGACGATCCGCGGCTTCTCGTGCCTTTACTGCGCCAAGTATTTCCAGCACATTGACGAGCTCCGTTTGCACACCGCACACCAGACGGAGAAGGACAAGATCAACACAATGATCGATTATAAGCTTAGCTACAACCCGATTAAGCTGGATATAACGAATCTACGATGTATCGTTTGCAGCATGGCAATGAGGGACCTCAACGATCTCAAAGACCACTTGGTCAGCGTTCACAACAAAACAATATACAGAAACATCAAGGATATCATTTTGCCCTTCCGTTTAGGCAACGGGCAGGACTTTACCTGCGTGGTTTGCTCGGTAGTGCACATATCGTTCAAGAATCTCTATCACCACATGAGCAGCCATTACAGGAATTATTGTTGCAAGAAATGCGGCGCAGGCTACATAACCATCGCCGCATTAAGGAAGCACGGGAAGACCCACTACCAGGGCAACTTCCCCTGCGACTTTTGTGAAAAGACTTACACATCTCTGACCAAGAAACGCAACCACGAGAAGGGTGTTCACACGGGTGGTTGGTTGCGGAACAAGTGTCCGCACTGTCCCGAAATCTTCGTCAGCTATTACGACAGGAGCGAGCATCTAGTGAAAGTGCACAATGAGGCGCCAATCGTCTACCCTTGCAATGCGTGCAACAGAACATACAAAAAGAAATTTGAACTCAACCGCCACATCAAACACCACCATCTCCAACAGAAGAATTATTTGTGTGATAAATGCAACGCCAAATTCTTCTCGAAGCGCGGTCTGGTAGACCATATGCTTAGGCACACTGGCGCCGAGGCCTGCGCGTGTGATCTATGCGGTCGGACGTTCTCACGCGCCCGGACCTTGAGAGAGCACATGCGGACGCACGACGACGAGAAAAAGTTCCAGTGCGAAGTCTGCAAGAAGATCTTTATGCAGAAGTGCAGCTTGAAGAGCCACGTGCGCTTGCACCAGGACGATCTGGAGATATTCAAGGAGTTTGATGATGTCAAGCATCTGATTGACAACAGGGAGCTGACTTTAAAGGAAATCGCGGCCGAGAACAAGAGAAAGGCAGAGGCGGAGAGGGAGCAGATTTCCTAGCTAGAAATCGATAGCGGTTGGAAGATATACCTCCTCCAATAAATATTGACGATAGTGTGAAATAGTGCACGCGTGTGTTCGAAGTGGACGTGGTTCTAACTCTATTGTAGTGAAAATGTGTTAGAGACCTTTAAGGGGATCGACAATTGGAGCGTCAGTTGAAAGGAATGTTTTGTTGTAAAAAGACGTCAAGTTCAGTGTTAAAATATGCCAGTGAATCTAGAGTAGTTCGTATTTAAGGTACTAGTTGGGTGGATTTTGCCCGATGTATATAATGAAAGTTTGTAAAAGTGATCATTATGTACATGAATTGGCTTTTGGAATTTTTGCCAAAATCAGTGGTAAATTGTTTATTATTCATTTGTAGTATAAGAGACGGTACATGATTTAAATTAAATTTAGATTTTTAGAATTGAATATGATCTTAAACGGAGTTTGAAGTTATTGTTTGTACAGTAAATAAATTTTTGAGTGTTAATATTTTGTATAGAAGCAGTGTCATACGTTCTTCTATAGGCCTAGATCTCTTTGGTCTCCTTTTAAAGACATTTAAATGTTAGACGTAATTTAGGATAGTTCAATGATCTTAAAAAAGATCCTGTGATAGGAAGACTATTCTGTTGTGTTCCTCGATTTATTTTTTAATTCTAAATGTCCAAGTATTATTAAGTTGTTTTATTTATAACTCGCCTAATTCGATGCCATTAAACAATCTAATTTTAAAATCCGGTGCGGGCTATAATTGTTTATTACTTTTCCTATAGTTTGCTTCACTACGAATTTATCAAATTAGATTATGAAATTTGAATTGATCTTGTTAAAAGACATTATTATTAAAACAACAAAATGTGGATATCAGTTGTTACTTACGGCAAATGACATCTTATAAGGTAAAGAATTGACGGATTTGATGTCCTGTTGTTGGAGGCACGCGCAGTGTTAATAATATCTCCCAAAAATCTGCTCCAGAGGTTGGTCGTTTTAGAAACAGAGCCCACGATCACTAAAAAAGGCTAGGAAGAAGCAGAGGAAAGCTTCCTTACATGTTTTAATTTTATTACGTACGTGACAAGGTTATGTGCCACTCAAATTATGTGTAGGAGATGAAAAAAATAATTGATATTCAATTTCTAACGCTGGACTAATACCATTTACTTGTGACTTCTGTTTGGATGGTAGCTTCCGCGATAAAATGGAAAAGTAAGGCCGAAAACATGTCTTGTAGACGTTCAAACTCAATAAACAACAATTTCTTCTCGGAAACTTCCAAACGTCAAAAAACTGAGACCCATTTGAGTAAGAGCCGATATGAGGTCTTTTTTTCCCCTTTTGATGTGACACCAAAATATTGAAGGGAATTGTAATTGCAGAGCCTATTTTTTACCTTGGATAGTGTGACATTTTACAAAAAAAAATAAGCGATTTGAGTCAATGTTACCTACTCAGGATTAAGAATGATATTTTGAACACTTGCATTAAATTTGTCTTGCAAATCTTTACTTAATATGTATTACGAATTACGATACGTTTAAGATACTTTCCGCCCTCTGCGCGCACGTTCCTTAGGTGTATATATATTTTTTACATGATATTATACAACAACTATAATCTGGCGGTCAAATGTACTCTCTCTGTTTTTCTCTTTGCTACAGAAGAAATTCATATACCAGAAACAAATAGGCCCCAGAATCAACCCTTGAGGCATCCGGATCGTCCTTTAAAACCGTTATTGATGACCGCTATTGACTGTCACTTATTTTTCACTATCTATTTTATGTAAGCAAACAGATTAAGATCAGCATACTCGCGCTTTCTATGTATATTTAATTGACTATTATATCCTAATTAATGAAGTGAAATGCTTTTGAACTATCATGAAGGAAGCCAATGGTATCTTGGTATTGATTTAAGGCTAACCTTACTAATGGATAGGGGTGTATTAGGGAGGCCTATGTCCAGCAGTGACTAAAACAGGCTGATGATGTATGTATGTAACCTTACTTCCTTAACCTTGATGAGGTAGTTAAGGTAAAAATGTTACTCAATTTTATAAACACATTGGAGAAAAGTTTTCGTTTACCATAATTTAAATATAACAATTTAGGAAATATATTTTAAGAGAGCAATAAGTTGAAGTTTGTTTGCTGTATTATATGTTATAGGATTCATAATACATTTTCAATACGCACATTTATTGTAAGTTATAAGAAAGTAAGTTAAAACCTGATGTCATATTAGCTTTTAACATCACTACATTGTATAAAACAAAGTCGTTTTCTGTGTCCCTATTTCTATGTTTGCTTAAATTTTCAAAACTACGCAACGGATTTTGACGCGATTTTTTTTTATTAGATAGTCTGATTGAAGAGGAAGGTTTATATGTATAATTCATGCATTATATTGTAGAGAAACGCTGATAGATGTATATATTTTTCCATTGGTTTCCAGACCGATATCAGTATTGCACCCGTGCGATGTCGGGCGGGTCGCGATCGAGTTATAAATAAATTAATAAATAAAGTTGACGTTTTAGCAATTTAGCAGCAGCAATCTATCAGTTTAATAAATTATTTATTTATTCAAACTTAATGAATATAATAGTACAAAAGCAGACTTAATGATATAAGAATTTTCTACCAGTCAACCTTAGGGTGGTGCAACTTTATGCAGTAACCTCTTATTAGCGAGATGTACTCGCTCACCGTATTGTTTTCAATGGCTAAGAACGATTTGAAATTGTCACCAGAACGTTGAACTCTAAAGAAGTTGTATGGAGAAAAAGAATTATTTAGAGAAATTTCGTTGAAGACAAATGTCAAAAATTTGCATATTATTAGCCTATACACATTTTTAAAGCTGTTAGTGCACGTTGCTGTGGCGTGGAGTGATGCTAATCGTAGATGAATTGATTAATGGGCGGCCTGTCAAAACGTGATCTTTCTTTTATAGGCCGTACCGGAGGGAAAAGTACCCGCAGACGGGTGATCGCGGAAGATTACGACAGACCGGTGCGCGATAAAATAGCACTCTGTCGTGAAAAGCATCTGCCCGAGATGCAGAAGCAGTGGCACAACCTGACCACATTGCTAAAGTACTCTAACGCCACCCCCTTCAAGGATAGGAATGATGCGGGGTACATTTGCGCGTACTGCTTCAAACCCTACCCCGACCCGTCCCTACTAAGGAAGCATACGGAGTGCGATCATGTGAAGGAGAAGTTGACGTACAAAGCTGGCTCCGGTATGAGCAGTTTCGTCGCCTTCCTCGACGTGGTCGACCTCAGGTGCACCATTTGCGACCAGCCAGCGGAAAATTTGCGCTCACTAACCGAACACTTGGTCAAGGCGCACGACAAGAAATACTACCTCGGCCTGACGGACTATTTCCAACCGTTCAAACTGACCGGCGAGCAGCAAATGAACTGCTGCTTATGCGACGAGCCTTTCCACAATATGAAACTGCTAATGCAGCACATGAACGTCCATTACAGAAACTTTATATGCACTACATGTGGCGCAGGTTTCGTAAACAGCTTCCGTCTGAATCGTCACGAAACAACACACGGCAAGAAGAAGTCCAGTTTTCCTTGCAAGCAGTGCGGTCAGGTGTTTGCGGCGGAGTCGAAGAAGAAAGCCCACGTGAACACGGAGCACAAGGGTATAGCCGGTGACAGCGTGTGTCAGATATGCAAGGCTCGGTTCAAGAACTACTATCAGAAGACGCGTCATATGATGCAGGTTCATAACGTTGAGGGGATAAAGTGTGACGTGTGCGAGAAGAGGTTCAATCTCAAGTCGAATTTAGTCCTGCACATGCGTAGTGTGCACTTGAAGGAGCGTCCGTACGAGTGTACTGTGTGCAACATGGGATTTTTCATTAAACGGCACATGCTCGGCCACTATTTGGCGACGCATACGAATGAGAGGCGATTCAAGTGCGACCTGTGTGGGAAGGCGTACGCGACGCAGGGCAGCAGGCGGAAGCACATGAGGAAGAACCATGGTGTTGCCAAAGCGCAGGCTGTGACGAATGTGAAGTGATAGTGAAAATGGTTGTAAAGTGCTCAGCGAATGTCGCACAGAATCAAACTTTTTTAGGGAACCTTGTAGTTGTGAGGTTTGCAGAGTAGCTAAAAGTCATTCTGGTAAAAGTTTAAAGTCTGGGTTTTGTAGTGTTGAATCTACGGAGCTATTTATTTGATATTACTTGACTACATATGAGTAAAAAATTGGTTGCCTCTTAAATCGGCCAACTGCGACGAGTAAGAGAGACGCGTGACTCTCATTTTCTCTTACGTTTGCTTACGGAGACCGTTACGTGAGCGGCGCTGTGACACAGTGCACGAGTGTGCCTCCCTATCTTAATCCAATTTATACAGAGGTCACGTGAAAATAAAGGAAAGATTTTTTGTGGATGAAGTAACCCGTAGTAACGGTGCCGCGTCATATATATATATGTATGTATCCGGGATACTGCAATATGGTAACGGGAATCACTGAGCGATGTTTTATCACTTAGCGATTGCCAGCAGTATTTTGTGTTACCATATCGATTACAAAGCCTATCATTTTGTCGCCATTTTGTTTTTATGGACTACTCGATATATGGTTCACTTTGTTGGTTCAGAATAAGATTTGAAAACACGTCCAATTGACAACGTTTGCATAATAAACGAGCATTTTTATTATTTTATCAGCTCGCTACTTTATGGCTTCACTTTCCTGTTTTATAGGAAGGATGCATTCCTTACAAGTTAAAAACGCTAGTCAATTATTACTGAGAAATACTATTTTAAAGCCTATTTAGACTCAATACAAACGTGAATAAAGTAACACAGCATGAAAGTAATTGCGATCAATTATCCGGCAAAGCTTTAATTCAATTCAATTCAAATATCTTAATTCAATAGCATTACACTTCTATAACACTCGCTTATTGATTATCAAGGATGCTTACCACCGGTTCGGAATAGGACGCCTCTGACCTGAGAAGAACCGGCGGAAGAAACTCAGCAGGCCTTTCTAATGTCATCTTTTAAAATAATGAAATATGCATTCATCTGAGCTACATACAGTTCTATCTTACGTTTATTAAATTTAAGAAAACCTGGAGCGACCATTCCATTACCAGGTTGTGTTATCAGTTCTTAATTCTTTAATGTTATAATAACCTTCAACACATAAACTTTCCTGTATTACTTTTTTAAATTTATTAATAGTTTAATTCTGAACGTTTACTGGGATTTTGTTGTAAAAGCGTATACACTGTCCCATAAAAGATTTAATGAAATGTAATCGATTTTTGTACTCGGAGATGCCTCAAATTTGTAATGTATCTATCGGAATTCAATAATAACAATAATATTTATACGAAATAGGGCTTAACCTTGCAAAATAATGATCGTAGTACCTACATCAAATCACAATTTTTTACCATCACTGATTATAATATTTTCTGTGATAAATTTCTATGTCTATTATCTAGTTTAATACATAAATATTTCCTTATTTTTAAATGTATATTTCAGTGAATTATTAAGCCATGTCACTTGTTTTAAATTAGCATAAAAGCCCCGCGCAATATCATAATTAATCTTAAAATATAACTTTTGAGATTTATAACATGTCCTAGAAACGTCTATACTTACGTGAAGTAGGTATTGGTGCAGACTAGTCGGTCCTTTATCCGGACAAATGGGATAACTTCACGGTCGCTTTCCGTGAAAAGCTAAATATATTTTAAGTGATGTACATGTCTTACGAGAGTTTTAATTGTTTAATTATGTAATTTATACCAACTAAATATATGTATTGGTAGAATTACGAGTGGAAATTGGGGCGGTCAGTCTACCGATACGAGAACTCGAGAATTTAGTCAATTTAGTCATTGAATATACATAAACAAAGTCTAATGTCCGACTCATTGGACGCCAGAATTTTGGGCACTTTCATTGGTTAAACATTGCGCGGGGATTCAAAATGGCCGCGGTCCACCAATAGGAACGCGTTCGTTTTTGGCGCCATTATTGCTTGCCATTTCATTTATTTACATTTAATCCGAGGCTTAAAGGGTTAAACAATAGGTGTAGCTATGAATTTCGTCTTGAATGGCGGAGAATACTTCTACAAACACGAAGCCAATCGCAGAGATCTCCATGAGAATAATTATTAGACAAGCATAATATATTTCAGTGTTAAAATTCTTTGTACAAATCTGTAAATAGTGGAGTGAAAGGCATGACGATTGTAATTTGTAAATATTTTTAGTGTTTGCCTGATTATACGAGTGATTTTGTATCGATGACTTTTATTATGGCTTTTGTTATGATATATTATTGAAAAATCTATATTATATGATAAATAGCGTAATATGATAGATTTTAACAAGAGTATATATATATATAAACATATTTAAATTTGATTGTATTTACTCGTTCAAAATAAAGAATGAAAAGACAAGTGTAAACACTTACACTTGTCTTTTCTTTACTCGTATCTGTTCCGTAAGTTCCAAAGGAATGTAACTAGCTGCATTCGATGGATGGATCGGAGAAATCAATAAGTTTTCGGGTGCTGGATCCTCCTATGTCCCTTCAAAATATCGTCTTGACTACCGGCTCCGCCTTAATATCTAAAAACTAAAGGATTATCTTTTTTTAAGACTGTGAAAATATCCTTTGTCCATATCAAGGATTTGACTAGCCTTCTTTTTAAACTATACAAATGGAGTCTTTTAAGAATGCTTATGATTATGCAGGACGTTACTTGGTTCACGGCTCTTTGTCACTGCGGCCTAGCTCTTTGTCCTTGAACAATTAAGGACATATGTGGTTATGAAATATATTATAAATGGATATGTAACAAAAAAAAAGGAAAGAATCATGCCATTTCATCGCAGAAATCAAAGTTGAAGTGGCTACGCCGTGAAGTGATTCACAAACATCAAATTGCCCTTCCATGGATCAAAATAACGTGTGCTTTTGTTGTAGGTATACGACGCATGATACGCGTCAAAATCGAAACAGACCCGGCGGACGCATTACAGAATGACGATTCCGCTGAGCCCGCGTTTCTCGACGCCGGCACAGAGATTGATACTTACAAGGGGCGGGATTTGGAGAAGCACCGCACAAATATCAGGGAGATCTTGCTCTGTTCGAACGCAACGCCGATCCGTTGCCGCGGCGGCATCGGCTACGCGTGCTGCTTCTGCTCCCACCAATTCCCCGACCCGGGCGATTTAAAAAGCACACGCTGGACAATCACGACGCGAATGCAAAACGCTCCTTCATGGAAGGCAAAATGATGTTCTCGTTTCTGGTCAAGTTAGACGTGACTTCCCTACGTTGCACTCTATGCGATACGGAAATGGACAGTCTCGAGTCGTTCACGAAACACCTGGTCGACGAACACGACAGGACGTTCTACACGGACATCAACAGCCACATTATGCCGTTCGTTTTCGACGGCTACCCGCTCAAGTGCGTCTACTGCCCGCAGCGGACGAACTCGTTCAAAGCTCTGCAGGAGCACATGAACATCCACTACCGGAACTACGTGTGCGAGGTGTGCGACTTTGGTTTCGTGAACAAGAGCATTATGGCTAACCACGCGGAGTGTCACAAGAAGGGCGTGTTTAAGTGCGACATCTGCACGAAGGTGTTCGACACGGTCCGCAAGAAGAAATCTCATGAAAAGTCGGTGCACGTGCACTTCAACATGCTGAACAAGTGCGGCTATTGCGGCGAGAAGTTCAAAGACTACCGCCGCAAGTTGGCGCATCTGGCTAATGAGCACGGCGTCCGTCCAACTCTACTACAGTGCAACGCATGTGACAGGGAATACGAAACGCAGGCGGCGCTGACTAACCACATAAAGCGCGACCACTTGTTGGAGCGGCGACGGGAGTGCAAAATCTGTGATATGAAATTCTATTGCTCGTACGAGCTAAAAGAGCATATGGTGAAACACACCGGTGTTAGGTCCTTCGAGTGCGAAGTGTGCCACAAGTCGTACTCCCGTAGGAAGACACTTATAGCGCACATGCGGATACATGCTGACGACAGACGGTTCAAGTGCGAACGCTGCGGCCAAGCCTTCGTACAGAAGTGCAGCTGGCGGGGTCATATGCGCACCAAGCATGGAGAACAAGTGTGATTTCACTGTGATCCGGGCAATGAGGACAGATGTGTTGTTAAAACTTGGTGTGACTATTTTTCTACGTTTACTATCTTGAGCTTAACTTGGTTGGTTTACGATTGGATCTGCATTAGAAATGCGAAAGAAAAAGTCTTAAACAATTAACAATTTAGACCCGGAATAAATAAAACAAATGTAACGACAAAAACTCATGGCGTCAGACGCGAAAGCGTTTATAACCCGTGGCAATTTAAAATACGCGCGCCAAGTTTTACCTATAAGAGTGCCCGGCTTATGGTGCAAATCGAGTTTGACGTTAGACTTTACTTACCTAAATTCCGTCTTTAATTTGGCTAAACAATAAGTCCTTGATGTGTTATAGAAAAGACAAAGTTTAGCTTCTGCGCCAATATGGTTAAAAGGTAGTTTCAATTAATATAACGCTATGTTCAACCAACGAAAACGCTTCCGAATGGCACACGACTGACCCTTAAAGGATATCCGTACTGGGAAGGACTGAAAGAGGTCAAAGGTTCAAAGTACAAGAAGCAGTTATTTAAGGGTATAACCTGCTCGATGGAAAGACGAGTATGAAGGCTGAGGTGGTAAAACACATCAGAGGTGAATCTTAGATAAAAGTGAAGTGTGTGTCCAGTTGGGAAAAGTAGGAGGAGAACAGGGAAATAAAAACGGCTTATGTTCTGTGTGTGACCTTATTGTAGGATATTTTTAGGTTTTTTGACACAAATCCAGCCCCCTTATTGAGTAACTTCTGGGCTTGTTTGTCATCGTCATCATCATCATCAACAGCCTTTGATATCAAGTCCATTGATATATAGTCATAGGCCTCCCCTAAATATAGCCTTCTCCAATAAAAGGTTTTTTGACCAATACCATCTGTTTGTAGACATGTTTAATTCAAAAGCTGCGTTTGTTAATAAGTTTTAGGATACAACTTTAAAATTTTGGCTTTGAATTTCAGTTCAGTTATGAACTAACTTGGTCAAAAATGAATTTATGTTCGCATTTAACATCGTTTACTCTATTTGAGTCTATAGTTTTAATATAAAGACTAAAGCCTCACTATATCAAATGGGTTATTGTACAATATATCAGAGTAGAATCTAATAGGTACTTAATGTAAATAAAGTGCAATGGTCAAACTCTATAAGCGCTAGATCTTATAGATCTTATTGGTTGAACATCGCGCGTTAATAGACATGATGCGGGGCAACCAATCGGGCTAATGGTGTTCGACATCATAATTGGTTGTTTGAAGAGATTCCGAGTCGTATTTGGATTCAGTATAGAAGCGTCGAAATCGATCGGTGCTTTTGGACCCAAAAATATGTCTGTCTATAATATAATATATACATGTGTAAATATGTATTTTATGAAGAAATTCGCAAGAAAGAACGAGTATATATATTACAAAGTGTTTGATTATAAGTTAGAAACTAGACTTTTTTACATCTACCCTCTTTTCTAGATGAGCTCCGTATTATGTTATAGCCATTTACATACTTAAGTAGATATAATATATTTATTTAAATATTACGTATGAAATATTTATATTTTTGTTTATAATTAAGAAGCATCATACAAAATTTACAAAGTTACTTTTTAGTGAACGTTCCTTAGGTCGAATATTTTTTTTAACAATATTAATGATTGTTTTTATGAAATTTTATGTGACATTATATTGAGTTGAATTAATAAAACAGTTTATGAATTCCTTGTTTAATTTTGAAACTATGCATCGATAAACTCTCTAAGAAATAATAAGTAACATTTTAGTGACCAATAATTATATACAGTACAATAATTATGTTGATACGAACTTTAGTTTAAGATCTTTTTATTAAAGTTACTTGAGTGTTAAAGTAATTTTGTACTGCCATTATATTTAAAATCAACTAGCATTTGATTGCAAGTTTAAAATGTTGAACCTTTCTATTCCATCATCATCAGCCTGTGATAGTCCACTGCTGGACATAGGCCTGCCCTAATGCACGCCTTTCCCATTAGGGGGGGTTCGGACCGTATCCCACCACGGTGGGTTGACCTGAATTGAATTGAAAATGATTTTGGCCATTCATTTATATACGTAGATAAATAAATTAGCAATAAAAAGTCTCGATTTATTCTTGTTGAATGCAAATATCTTCCGAGTTGTAATGCAATATTGATGAACAATTCTGAAACTAACTTACCTATTTGTGATAAGACAGTTCACCTCTAGGAAAAATAAAATGTTTACTTGAAATACCATATGCATCAATGCTTGCAAACAGTTTTTGGAAAGGTTATTTAACACTTATTTAAGATGGCCGATGGTGGTGACTAACGCTAAACTTATTCCTGCATTAATAAGTTGATCGCACTTAAGGCAATAATCAAATTGAGGCGCTTATATAGATATGTAGGTAATATAATGTAGTGAATTTTTCTCAAGAGCTGTATTTGTTCTGACTAAGGCTGAAAAATTAAGGAATTACTTTAATTAGGCAACCATGAACAATCACTTTCCTAACTGTAACAAGACTGAGTGTTATAATAACAAATGATCTTTACTTTAGTAGTGATCGCTAAATGTTCTGAATTGCAAAGGGTTAAATTTTCACACTTAATAATTTAATAAAAAAAACACAAAATGCTGATGAGGTGCAATGCAATTCGATAACTATCTAGAATCATATTTCTTTATTATTTGACTGGCCTATGTTGTTTGTATTATAAAAAATAATCAAAACTTATGACGATGTTAAAGAGATGAGGATGTTTGGCTGAAGATTCCGAAGAATAATCAAGAAAGAAAATCATTCCCCGGTTCGAAATCAATTAAACTGTACTTTTGTTCGTAGGTACTCTGCGTACCGTCAAAAGCGAATTGCAATATGACGAACACGTCATTGACGGGGCAGAGATTACACGGGACGAAGGTGAAAGTACAGAGATAATATCTAGAGTCAAGAAGGGCACGGAGTTGTCTAAGCATCGGGTCAATATGCGAGAGATACTTGTCAATTCTAATGCAACACCAATACGGTGTCACGGTGGCATCGGTTACGCTTGTAGCTTCTGTCCCGACCAATATCCGGACCCTGCCGATCTCAAGAGGCACACGATCGAATCCCATCCGAATATCACCAAGTTGATGAAGGGCAAGGACTTGTACAGGTTCCACGTGAAGTTAGACATCACCGACTTAAAGTGCAAGGTCTGTAACGGGTCCATAGACAACCTGGAGAGGCTTATCGATCACCTGGTTAGCGTTCACAATAGGACAATCCACACGGACGTTAAGAACCAAATACTACCGTTCAAGTTCGACGGTGACACGCTGCGCTGTTTCATCTGCACGAACAAGTTCCACAAGTTTAAAACGCTTCAAGAACACATGAATGTTCACTACCGGAATTTCGTTTGTGACGTTTGCGACGCGGGCTTCGTCACCCGCGGCATCATGACCCAGCACTCGGAGAGCCACAAGCTAGGTACGTTCACCTGTGAATACTGCCAGAAGGTTTTCAACACGCTACGAAAGAAGAAGTCCCACGAAAAGTGCGTACATACACATACGAATATGTTGAACAAGTGCGGCTACTGTAACGAGAAATTTAAAGATTACCGCAGGAAGCAGATGCACTTGACTGAGGCGCACGGCGTCCCTCGCAGATGCTGAAATGCGAGGCGTGCGACAAGACTTTTGTCGGTCAGAAGCATTTGAGCGTACACATCAAACGGGTACATTTAATAGAGCGACGCCACAAATGCACGGAATGCGAGATGACCTTCTTCTCGCTGGCCGAGATGAAGATTCACATGTTGAAGCATACCGGGCGCGTGATTTTAAGTGCACAGTCTGTCTCAAGTCATACGGCAGAAGACGGACTCTGCAGGAACATATGCGGATACACGCTGACGACAGACGGTTCAAGTGTAGTTTTTGTGGCCAGGGTTTCGTGCAGAAGTGTAGCTGGCGGGGACATATGCGGGCGAAGCATGGAGAGCGTGTGTAATTTGTGTTAAAGGATGAGAAACGAGTCTCGTTTAAACTGCATGCATGGGTCCTTATATCATAAATCATACAGCATCAAGTTGAGACTATTAAAAGTTAGTGAAGTTTATTTCATGGTTACTGTATTTGTTATGAGAAAGTAATGAAAAGTTGGCTCACCCGCGAGTCACATTATTCACCGGACTGGGTGAACTGAATCCACTTGTAGCTGTTCATAGTTCAGGCATTTTGTATAAAAATTGTTCGTCTTGTTACATTCTATAGCGACAATAACTATATGTCTAAATGTATATTTGTAAAAAAAATATGTAGACATAAGTCAGATTCATGAAAAAGATCATTTTTGTATGTTTCATGATTTTACATGTAGTACAGGAATTTTAATTTATACGTGAAATTGATCTATCGTTCCTAATCATAAATAGCTTTTGAAGCCTAAACCATGTCGTCGATTGTTTTTTTTAGTTAATTGTTAATTTTTATATTTTATAAAGTTAAAATTCTGGTCTACACAATTTATTTTGTTTACTTTATGTTTAACACATAAAACAGACCAAAAAATATCACACGCGGTACTGCACTCCAACACTTTTAAATCCTATACTGTCGTAAAGACAAATTGTATTAGAAAATCCAAATGGTTTATCCATATCTATGAATCCTCGAAACCGGTTCGTACGTAAGAAGAGGCCAGGTTTTAAATTGTTTCTGCAGCTTATGCTTTACGAAACTTATGAACGGCCAAAATGACCAAGAACGCCGTTAACAGTGGTGATAAGTAAGTACTTTACCGTGACCTGGCATGTAATACCAGCTCTCTGGGAAATCTGTATTTATGGCGTTAGGTTACATTGAAGAATTTATCAAAAAAACTAAATTGTTGCACTACTTGCAGCCTGTTTTTATTGGCATATTTAGTCGATCGTGCGTCTTTAGCAAAGACAGGTTTGAGCTATTCCAAACGACTTCTTATTGTACAAGTAAAGAGACAATTCTGGTAAAAATTTTCGATGGGCGCTAAGTGAGCATTAGTTTTCCAATAATCTTTTTCTTATTGCAGATATTCGAAAAAGTCAGTTAGTACGGAGTCGCCTTTATGTGGAGGGTGACCAATGTGTTGATACAGCTTTAAGGAAGGGTGCCGAGATTGAGAAACTTAGGGCGAATCTGAGTCAGATTATAAAGAACTCTAACGCGACACCAATTGGATGCCACAGCAACGGCGGTTTCTCGTGCTGTTTCTGCACCGAACGCTTTGTGACTCCGTTCGATTTGAAGAGGCACAACATTGAAAGCCACCAGGATATTGCCGACACAAAGTACCTAAAGCAAAAAGACGCGCACAAGTTCAATTTCAAAATGGACATCACCGGCCTACGGTGCAAACTTTGTGAACGAGATATCGACAATTTGGAGCTCCTACTAGATCACTTGAAGCGTATTCACAAGAGAAAGGTCTTCACTGATATTAACATGCAACTGATACCGTTCAAATTCACCGAGGAGGCGCTATCGTGCTACATCTGCAAGAAGACCTTTCCCAAATTCAATACGCTACGAGTGCACATGAACGAGCATTACAGCAATTATAAATGCGTGGAGTGCGGCGCCGGCTTCGTCTGCCAGTCGATGCTGCACGCCCACAGCCAGATCCACAAGCTGGGTACATTCCGTTGCGAATTCTGCACTAAAGTGTTCGCGACTTATCGCAAGAAGAAGTCCCACGAGAAGAGCGTGCACCCGCGCACCGAACTGAAGGCGAAGTGTTCGTACTGCGACGAGAAATTCAAACACTACAGACAGAAGGAGCGACACATGGCCGAAGCCCACAAAGCGCGTTCCCACCACAAAGGTGCGAGGCTTGCGGCAAGAGCTTTTACACTCGCAGCAGCCTCAGTATTCACGTGAAACGATACCACC
This sequence comes from Lamproptera curius, assembly GCA_029286875.1. Classification (NCBI taxonomy): domain Eukaryota; kingdom Metazoa; phylum Arthropoda; class Insecta; order Lepidoptera; family Papilionidae; genus Lamproptera; species Lamproptera curius. The sequence goes on from JAGSMT010000099.1 coordinate 1,975,718, forward strand.
TAGTACAGAGGCCGCACAAGTGCCCGCACTGCGACAAGCACTTCTTCTCGATGGTCGAGGTTCGACTCCATCTGGCGACGCACACCGGTCAAAGGAACTTCGAGTGTGACATCTGTCACAAAACCTACGGTTTGAGAAAGACCCTGATCGAACATATGCGAATACACTTGAACGATCGCAGGCACAAGTGTCACAGATGCGGCCAGGCTTTTATTCAACGTGGAACTTGGCGAGGCCACATGCGAGCGAAACACGGCGAACAAGTATAGTTTTTAATAAAGATTTTATTTATCAATGTTAATCTGTGTTTTCCTTGGCAGCCCTTCTTGTAAATAGCCCACTGAGAGTCTTTCGCTAGTTCTTCTCAGGTCTGTGGCGTCCCATTCGGAACCGGCGTGTTTCACAATCAATAAGCAAGTGTGCACTTCTTTACTGAATAAAGATATTTAATTTATTAATTTTTTGTTCCTTTTTTGAAATTAAACATATTGATCGAAGTTTAGTAAGAGCTTAACCTTAAAAAAAACCGAGCCGTATTTCTACTTTTATGTACTACTTTACTGCCAAAGCGGATGCATATTAAAAGATTTTTTTGACTGGTTTAACAGGGTTTTTTAACATGTGCCGTACTAATGTAATATGCTCCTGTAGTGTAAGTTTTTAAATAATTTTAAACAAACGCAAATTACTTAATAGCTGCTAACTAATACGTAATGTGCCATTAATTAGAAATATGTATTTATTTAATACACGGTACGTGTATACCTACATCTATACGTCGCTTATACACAGTTACGCGGTTATATGAATTCTTCAATTTATGAGACGTTTAGATTTCACCATCGAACAAGGCACTTTTCTTATTATGTTCTATTACAAAGACTTTTCCATCAGTTTGGAAAATTCGTCTCATTAAACGTCACAATTTTCATTGTAGGTAGCACGCGTACCAAAACCGGTATTACCCAAAGAAGGGTCACGACAGTTGCAAATGAAGAAGATAAAATAACAACAAGAACCTTGAGTAACAAAAACGAAGGCAGTCGAAAGAAACATGGCTCAGAACTGGAGATGCATCGATCTAATGTTAGGGAAGTTTTGATGTGGTCAAACGCCACACCTATAAGATGCAAAGGCGGTATTGGATACGCGTGCTGTTTCTGCGCTGACCAATACCCGATGCCCGCAGATTTGAAGAGACATTGCTTAGAGAGTCATAACGGCAACGCTATCTCGAGGTTCATGAAGGGCAGAGACATGCACAGCTACTTTGTTAAGCTAGATGTGACGGCACTTCGCTGCAAGGCCTGCGATTCGCCCGTGGACTCTTTAGAGCAACTAATGCTTCACTTAAAAAATGTTCATGAAAAAAACATTGATCTGACGATTAAGAATCACATGATGCCATTCAAATTCGATACGGAAGAGCTACGGTGCTGCGTCTGCTCAAACAGCTTCCACAAGTTCCAAGCCCTGCAAGTTCACATGAACAATCACTGTCGCAACTATATCTGTGATGTTTGCGACGCAGGCTTTGTCAATCGACACATGCTGCGCTGCCACAGCGACGGCCACAAGACGGGGGATTTTCCTTGCGAAAGATGCACCAAAGTATTCAAGACGCATCGCATGAAGAAGCTGCACGAACGGGTGGCGCATCACTTCAGCATGCCACACAAGTGCGGCTATTGCAGTGAGCGATTCAAAGAGAACTGGAACAAGAACGAGCATCTTGCTCGGGTTCATGGCGTGCGCGGTCCATCAGTCAAATGTCAGGCGTGTGAGCGCACGTTTGAAACGCAGCAGCGTTGGTTGCTACACATGAAGAGGGACCATCTAATGCAGCGTCAGCATAAGTGCAACAGCTGCGAGAAGGCGTTTTACGCCAAACGCGAGCTGATAGATCACATGGTGAAGCACACTGGTTTGAAGGAGTTCATGTTGCGAGCTTTGCTCCAAATCGTATGGTCGCCTTAAGACTTTAAAAGAGCACCTAAGAAGATTGCACCCGGACGACGATAGATTTAAATGCCGACACTGCGGTTGGACCTTCGTTCACACTGAAAAGCTTAAAGAACACATTGCGGACAAGCATGGAGCAGACACTTGACAGGAGGATTTTCAGAGGTTCCGACAAGTCTTCTATGTATTCCTATTTAATATCCTTGCTTAGAAGTCTTCTATGTAATATCCTGTTGGATTACTGTAGTAATTCAGTTTTGCTTGGATTGACTAGTCACGATTTGGCTTGAATATATAGATAAGCACGCAGAGTGATTGGAATTAGTCCTCCATTATGAAGCAGAGTGGTATTGTTGACATTGACTTCCTATAACAATTGACAAAGATGCACTTGATAATTGGGCCAAGTATACGTAATCATCCGACGATGTGTTCTTGAAAAGAGCAATGAACGAAGATCTTTCTGTTATCATTGAAAACTTTCTACTTTGTTTTATTTTTGCTTCTCTCAACATTTTAATTCAGAAAATATTAAAGCTTTTTTGTACCTCATCATTAAAGGCCCAGTCCCATATTAGTTGTTTTTAAAGCGAATATAATAAAACTAATGGCTTACATACCAAATAATATAAATATGTTCCGAGGATTTTACCTAAAATGTTAGCTTTACATAAGTAAAAAGTTGCCGTTACCTAAAATTGTTGTTGCAAATCCCGGTGTTGTTTATTATTACAGCGATTGTAATCAATTTATTGTCGAAAGGTCTGAAAATGTAAACTAAGAAGTTCGAAATTGTTATACGTACCATTCGTCACAAACATGACCGTTGTGAAAAAATTAAACAAAATAGGTTACTCTATTATAAAAAGCTTCAAAGCATTTTAGTGTTTTAACAATGATTATTCTTTGTAGGTAACCGAAGATACATTAAAACGGAGACCGATGAAAACGATCTGGTTGACAAATACATAATCGGAGGAAAATCAAATGTTGCTCTGACTGACGCCAAGAAAAACCAACACAATCTGAGCATCATACTCTTGAATTCAAACGCCAACCCCATCCGGTGTAAAGACAGCCAAGGATATGGATGCGCGTTTTGCACAGTCCAGTGTCCACAGCCGGTTGACCTGAAAAAGCACTTCCTCGGAATGCACAACAGCGAACGTCAAATCAGATTGATGTCGGGCAAGATATTCGGCAACGTGGTGAAACTGGACATCACTTACTTGTGCTGCGCCATCTGTGATGTCGGTTTCTCGCAGCTCAACGATTTGGAGCACCATCTGACGAGCGACCACGACATTAAAATTCACGCGGACGTCAAGAGTCAGATAGTTCCGTTCAGGTTCGACACACCGGAGCTCCGTTGCGCAATCTGTCGCACCGAATACGCCACCTTCAAGCTGCTGCAAGAGCATATGAACTCCCACTTCGGCAATTACCCCTGCGAGTTGTGCGGCTGCCAATTCGTGACGGAGCGCCTCCTCCACGGCCATATAAAACGGCACGGCAGCGGCGAGCACAAGTGCACCAAATGCGAGAAGACCTTCACCAGCGATTACAAGAGGCGCGAGCACGACAACAGGACCCACCTCGGTCTGAACAAACGGAACAAGTGTCAGTTTTGCGACGAGCGTTTCCTGGATTATTGGAAGAAGGTGGATCACATGGTGAAGGTGCACGGTGCACCGCCCGTGGTGTTAAAGTGTCAGGCCTGCGAACGAACGTTTAATAACCAACGGGCGTTAGCAAGGCATAAGAAGAAGGATCATTTGCTGGAGCGGAGACACTGCTGCCGCGAGTGCGACATGACTTTCTTCAGCAGCAGTTGCCTTCAGAAGCATATGACGAAGCATACCGGTCTGAGGCAGTACACGTGTGGCGTGTGCCACAAGTCGTACGGGAGGAAGAATACGCTGAGGGAACACATGAGGATACATTCGGACGATAGGCGGTTCAAATGCGAGCGCTGCGGCCAGGGTTTCGTGCAGAAGTGCAGTTGGAGGTGTCATATGCGTACTAAGCACGGCGAGAACGTCTAGTCGGAGCTGTGAATGGCGGAATTAAAAAACAACGTCAGATAACTCTCTATATTGTACAAATTCCATACATATCCATTGTAACGTTAAAGCTTTACAATAATCTATGATAAGTTTGCTTTAATAAAGCCATTTATTAAAAAACATATACCAGACATACCTTCAGAATAAACTAACAGGATATCTTACTATTTTTAATATGGATATCGTCAAGCTGAATACAATGAAGAACGGTAAAAATGTTTCTGCATACAATTGAGTACAGTTGTATAGTAGAATGCTTGCGTTACAATTGTGACTTGCAATGGCTGGCTGATTGGTTTGCTTAGTTCATGAAACGGGTAATTAATTCCAGTAATAACATTTCTGAAAACGAGAGCAGAAACTTAATTTTATCTGCAGCCAGGTTTAGCAGGGATTTAGTTGTGAAACCGTTTTTGTATTGTCACATTAAAGATCGCGGCAAAAACTCTATGTCTGTTGATTATTTTGTATAAAACTTTAATAGATTAGCAATTATATCTATATTCGAAAAGAACAGTTGTCTATTATTAATTTTGAGACCCATTTATTTATAATTTACCAAAAAACTAGTATCAAAACCTTAAAAAAGATTTTATACTTGATTCTAGTACAGGTTTTTTTTCCAATAAAAAAAACGTATATAAATTTAAATAATATTTGAAATCTATACACAAAAAGGACTGGACCAGGGTGGTTGGACACGGTCCAAAACCCTCTAATGGATAGGAGTGTATTAGGGGAGGCCTATGTAGAGCAGTGGACTATCACAGGCTGATGTTGATGATGATCGTAGTAACATGAGTTATAGTCTACACTCACATGGCACTACTAGTACTAGTTTTAAACATTATATTCAAGATAAATAAGATATAAAATCCATATAAACAAAGTATCTAGCGCCATAAAAATGGAAATGATTGGAAGGAAATCCTATATTTTCTTTCTTCTTTATTTTGGCGTTTAATTGTCGTTTAAATTGCTATATAGGGTTAAAGTTTTTAAAATCTAAGTCGGATATCTTTGTAGCGGCATTTTTGTAATTTAACCTACAAAATTATTTTAAAAAGTAGTCAATTTTCTCTCATGTCGCAACTGATTTAAGTTAGCAAGCTATAATTGCGGTCATTCACTCTTATGAACAACATCTATCATTTATTATAAGGCGAAATTTTCAAATAGTCATACAAAAAGTAAGATTTTCATTTCAGGTTCGAAAGAGGACGGCGAACGCTCACCCTAGACCGAAGAACTAATTTCGTCGCCGTAATCGATATTCCGCCCAAAGTAAAATCCATCCAAAGCAACAGAAAAGCAACAGAATTGGACTTTCTATTCGATAACCTAAGATCCGTTTTAGAATGCACTAACGCCACTCCGATTCGCCACTGGAAGGAGGCGGAGCTCTTCTGCGGCTACTGCCACAATAGCTATCCCACTGCACGTGAACTGAAAAGTCACACGTTAGAATTGCACCAGTTTGACAAGCCTGAATGCTTAAAAACAGCCTGTCTCTCTAGACACGTGGTCTACTTAGACGTGACTAGCCTCGCCTGTCGTCTATGCCACGTTGCCGTTCAGAATCTTGATGTATTGATGCTCCATCTGAAGGAAGAACATAGGCAGCAGATACACACAGATGTGAAGAGTCATATGGTGCTTCTAGATTTGCCCGATGAAGGGATAATGAAGTGCCCGCAGTGCGGGGAATGCTTTGAGTTGTTCGACGCCTTGGTGGAACACTCGACTTCTCACAACAAGAACTATCCTTGTGAGCTTTGTGTTGATAAGTGGTTTGTGAACAAGAGTATGATGATGCAACATAAAAAGAGTGTACACTACTTGTGATTGAATAATCAGTTGTGTATTTGCATTTTTTTTAATAAAGCTTATAATTACATTTGTGTTTTATTCTCTCTTGATTTTTGAGACGGTCATTATAAGTCTTATATAATGATTCATCATTGGTCTGTTTAAAAATTTCATATACATTTTTGTCTATTTCTATAACTATCATATCTTCTATAATATAGAATGAATCGCAGAACGTGATGTTAACCGCAAAACTCAACGTTGTTTTTACGGCGAGAAAAATTCTCTAAAAACAGCCTAGCTTCCGTAAGAAAGTTTTCCAATTAAAATATAGAGTAAATTTGAACGTTATTTGTAGAAATAAAAACGTGTTGTCAACACCACAGTGTCAATTTGCACTATATTAGCGCTGCACAAAGGTACAATTTAATCAAATCTAAAATAGGTAGGAACAAAACACTGCTACATTCCAAATCTTTTTGACACCACGAGACAGATCTCGTCCGCTAGTATATTAACAAAAATGATAGCAATTTAACATGTAGCGACATTCCTAACCCACTTGTCTATGATGTATATGATAAAGTATTTGCTTATATATCACATTAAAATCGCTGTTAAAAATACAACACAAATTGAAATGGAAACTGGCTATACAAACCCTGGGAAGGATTTTAAGACGTCGGGTATGATTTAAAAATATACGTGCATAGACTATGCAAGTATATTTTTAAAATAACTTTTTTCTACCTCAATTACACAAGTACACTTGAAGCTCTTGGTTATTTCACACAAAAACAACTGATAATGAATTAAATCATATTCTGTGTTAGGAAAAAGAAAGTAAACAAAGAAAACACCAAAATGTGAGATTCTCAAGATTATTAAATATGGTTAATATTGACGTTCGTAACGTTACTAGATGAGTAAAAGCGTATGGCGCCATTAGGTTTAGACGTGAGATTTTGTTTTTGAAAGATCTTTTCGGGCTCAGTTATAGTAAGCTCTACATTGAACTTGTTTATTAACGTTCCGGGCATTTTCTGCCTTTAATAAAGCCTGGAGCGGACAGTTCATTATCAAGCGAAAATTCCATTTTCACCCAAACATCCCTTTACAAATTTTTTGAAATTATTAACAGATGATATATGTTTTCTATATCCTAATCTTCTGCTATTACTTTCAAGGTCGGGCATCGAACAAACCGAAGTTGGCGTACATCGAGATATCAGGCGAGCCGGCCAAAAGCGATTGGTCGCCCAAGGTGGTAGCTCCGCAAGAGGAGCCATTTGGACGCGCACATGGACAACCTGAAGACGATCCTGGATAACTCCAACGCGTCACTGATCAAATGCCGGGGAAGCAAGGGCTTTGCCTGCTGCTGCTGCGACGCGCAATACCCCGATCCGGCGGATTTGAAAGAGCACACGCTTATCCACGACAATGTCTTCGAGTCTACCTACATAAAGAGCTTGGCGATACCGACTCTACTAATCAAGCTGGACATCACCGACCTCCAATGCAAAGTGTGCAGCAAACAGATACTAGAACTGGACGATCTAATAAAGCATCTGGTGGACGAACACGATGTTGAATACAACACCAAAATCAACAGCCATCTAGTTCCCTTCAGATTTGACAGTGAAGTCCTTCGTTGTGTATTTTGTAAGCAAATCTTCAACAACTTCAAAGTGCTCTTGGAACACATGAACGTTCACTATAGGAATTACGTCTGCGAAATCTGCGACACCGGCTTCGTGAATAGACGCATCTCTCAAATGCACGGCTATAGGCACCAGACCGGCGTCTACTATTGCACTTACTGCGGCAAGGAGTTCAATAATAGGATCAAGCAGAAGTCCCACGAGAGGGCGGTGCACGTGTTGTTGAACAAGCGAAGCAGGTGCGGGTTTTGTGGCGAGAGGTTCACGGATTACACTAAGAAGAACGAGCACGAAATTAAAGAGCACGGTGCGAAGCCGGTCGTGCTGATTTGCTACGCGTGCGAGAAGACGTTCGAAAATCAGCGCGCTTTGACACTGCATATAAAGACTTTTCACCTGATGGAACGCTAGCACGCGTTCTAACTGAACATAAAGTATTAAATAGATCAACAAAATCATAAATACACACTTTACAGCGTTGTTTGACTATAATATGCTAGAGATAAATTAAATGTGGAGTGATAACATCAAGAAGAGACGCGTGTGGTCCTTATTGAACATCGTGTTGAAACAAAAGTTAAAGACGGTATACATGTAGAAAATGTAAATCATAGCAAACAAATGGTGTGGTATGGGTAACGTACTTATTGCAGAGTCGACAATAAAGTGTCAATCGCTAAGTGTCAGTTGACTTATAATTACGAGATGCCAACGACGCCACTTCGTTACTATGTCTTACATTGTGTATATATATTCCATCTTTTCTTTGGCTTACATACAATTTGATTTAGGCTGCTTTGTTTAAAGATCCAAGTATATTTAGAACTGCAATCTGTCCAGCAGAAATCGTACGAATATGTTGTCGAAAATCTTGTGTGAGATAATAAACTTTGCTAAGAATTTTGAAGGCAGCGTTGAATTAGATTCAGGACTGATTGAGGATTTGAAAGGATGAGTTAAAGGAATTCTATTAAACTGCCTAATTTTAATTTTAGACAGAACTACAAAACAGTTCTAATTTGGTGTAGGTTTATAAATAGAACCCTTTTAAGTTATATTAATTTTATACGATTATCCATTTGATTTTTAGTTTGAGAAACTGAACAATATTTTTTTTAATGAACGTAAGGCACTGATTCGCAACAACCGAGCAAGAGGAGAGAGATTTAATATAACAAAACTGCAGAAAGTTCTTTTCTTTATGAACAATTGAAAACAAAAGGTAGAATTGACGTAAAAGAAGTGTAGTGTCATTGGTGGACCGCGGCCATTTTGAATACCCGCACGACGTTCGACCAATGGAAGTGGCGGAATTATTTGGCGACATTTGAAGTTTCGACATAAGGCCGTTTACGTAAATTATATCTCTAAATTAACTAAACCACAGAAAATATTTGATTGTTTTTGTGCAGTTTAAAAAACAGTGAGTTATTTTTTTTAATAATCATTCCTTCTGAGTTACAGATAAAAATAAATAAAAATTATATTAATTGTTACGATAATAGATGGTTAATTGATAATTATTAAATTAGTATATGCCTATTGATTATTAAGTGAGAAAATAATTTAGCGTATAAATCTGTAAAAATTAAATAAATAAAGGGTTGAGCGAATGAATTTGGTATTTTCAATTTATGATCGTAAATTGTAAACTATCTCTGCGAGATTTTTTATCGATTTAAGGTCACAATTCCTTTGAGGCACTCCAAACTATAAACCTAAGTCCACATCTTATATACGCGTATGAACAAATCCAATATATGATTTTTTATACGCATTCAATGAGTTCGAAACTCGCCTACTATCTATTTTTTAAACCACTAAGTGATAAGGCGTGTCTACGCCAAATTTTAAAATATTCTGTTATTGGGTGGCATATAAAAATATAAACCCTAAATTTACACTTATCTATAACCAACCCCTGGTTTTTAGGTAATTTTAATAGTTTTATAATTTTTTTTATCCGCCTCGATAACATCAATCATTATCACTTGGTCAAGGTTAGTTCATCACCTCCATGCGTCTACAGATTTATGGAATTATCTGTCATATCAAATTAATTACATGGCAACAATACTTTTACCGGGTCAGCTGGTGTTGTTACTAAAAGCATGTATTTGCGTACCAAAAGACTAATACGAAACGCCAACAAGCTCTAGGCATGTCTAATGTATAAGGGACCATCCGTAAATTATGTCAAACATTTAGGGGAGGAGGAAAAGGAACAACGATATGTGAACAGCTAAATTATGTGTCGCCAAATTTCTATAATCTACAGCACTATGATAATAATCTATTAGTATAAACGTGAGATTATACCAATAGATAGAAGTATATTAATAAAAAGGATAAATAGATTGATAACTAATTATATTTTATTTCATTCTATATAGTTGCGCGTATAAATTTGGCGGGCGTTATTCATGGATTGCTCGCTAAAGACGCTCACTATATATAAAAGCGTAATTATAATTCGAAAACAAACAGTAAACTCCAAACTAGTCTCAGGTTGGGACGTCTAATACTACATATCATCATCATCTTGTGTTAGTCCACTGCTGGACATAGGCATAATGCACGCTTTCTCCATTTTGGGGTTTTTGGACCGTATCCCACCACGCTGGTCCGTGGTGCGGGTTGGTGGGTGGACCGACTTTTTACATGGATCATCTCACTTTGCAGACAGTTGGGTGATCGGCCCAAATTGTCCTAACCAACTAGAAAACAACAACGAAAATTTGTTGCGTCCCCACGACCTCGGGTTTCTAAAGCACAACCCCTTACGGCTAGGCTACGGAGGCAGTTTTAGTAGTAACAGTAGCCACTCTGCTTATTAATAGGATACTGTTGGAAATACTAATAAATGGCTGAAGAAGGAATCAAGAGGAAAGGATCACTTACCCTTCTCACAAGCTAAGCGCTGTCAAATTTGCCACAGTACCGCTTCTTGCCGGAGACATTTTATTGTAAAAGTAGCCGCCGACGACCATACACATCGGCAAGTCCAGGGTATCACCAACGCGCTGCCTACATGACATAGGAGGATATGTCTCGTTTATTCAGAAAAAAAACGATGCCTACGGTGCCCTTCAAGCCGGAACACAGTACTAGTGTAGACACTACTGCTTTGCGGCAGAAACAGGCTTCGCGGTGGTAACCCCAGACGGCCCCCTGTAAAAGGGGACCTACCACCTCCAAAAACATTAGCACGCTTATGTAATTATTGATACAATTGGAAACTGTATCCTGATATCCTGTCGTTTACTCCTTGTAACTCATCTTTCATACAAACATTCTAATAACCGAGGTTTTAATTAAGTGGCAGGTCCTATTACAGGAGACCGCCTGGGGATACCACCGTGGTATTAGTGGTAGCGGCCTATTTCTACCGCATCGCAGTGATGCGCAAACACTGTGGCAGTCCGGACGCGCACAGAAAACAGCGTAATTACTGGGTAAACGAGACGAAAGAACCTAACGAGTCCTACGCCCTTCGAAATCGTGCTCTCATGTCGCATAGAAGATTAAAAAAGATAATCTTTCAAATTACTTCAAACCTTTCGTTATCATACTTAATAATGTTAAGTTTATACTAGTGATGCAGCGGATAGTGGTTTGGCCGGATACCGGATATTCGGCCGGTGATAAGGCGGAATATCCGGTATCCGGCTGCCGAATATTCGGCTGGCCAAACGATACCTACACTTTAGTTTGGCGACGGACGCGTCGTACAGGTTTTAACCTGTTTCTTATTGTTCTGGAACTATTTTATAACAGTTAAAGACGATGCAAAGTATGTAGTGTGTTAAATTTGCATATTAAAATAATCTCGTGGTGGCGAAGGGAAAAAGGCAGGGACTTATTTTATGAAAAACCATTTACAAAGCAAACATTGGTACAAATTCTCCTAAATTTACGGTGGTTCATCTTCAACTTCATGCGGCGGAAGCAGAAGTTTCCCTTCTACGAGTTCATTTGTAAGTACGAGAGCTTCCGCTCAGCTGGCTTCTCATCAACAATTAATTTTGCCAGAGACAGTAGAAAGAAAACAGTATTGGGGTATCAATGACCCAAACTATAAGGAATATTATTATTTAATTGGTAAAATGATTGCGTTAGATAATGAGCCACCATCAATGGTGGACAGAGTTGGTTTTAACAGGCTTATGCATAAGGCAGTTACTCGGTTCAGGATCCCAGGTCGTATGTTTATGACTGAAAAAATTGTACCCAATATTTATGACCGAATCAATAAAAAAAATCAATATAGAAAATACTTCAAAAGCTGTCGTGGTGTCTATAACGTCAGGTATACGGAATTGCCACCACAATAATGAAAGCTGGACATCACCTGAACTCTAAACTGGAATACGGCGTATTGGCATTGAAACCCTTTTTAGGATCTCATACCGGGAAAAATATAGCGAACGAACTGAACGTTATGCCGCGCTGTGAACTTTCCTGAATAAAATACACGTTGTTGGTACGACAATGGGTCAACTATGAAAGAGTTCGGTGGCTTGAAACAATTGCTGTTGCTTTATTTCACTCACTGAAAGAGTCATCAGCTGAAATTAATGTCACCCTGATTTAACTCGGGATTCAAGACGCTCTAGGCGCATTGTTACACGCATTATCGCTCGGATTAGCCCAAAACCTAATCATGTCAAAGCCAGGATCGATAACACATTACTGGTCCAAAATCCTAAGGCTTGGAACTCACCAACTACTTAAGGATGCTTGAGTAAATCGAGGTTGTCTCCTAATGATTAAAGTTTTAGAATTCTAAAATTTCAACATTCTATCGAGAACCCAATGGATATGTGTCACCTCTTCAACAGGAAACTTTCTAAATTACATTCGTTTTCGTTTGATTCATAGAAGGCCACGTTTTTGGAGTATATAAAAGGAGAACATATGAAACTGAATTTTTGCATGTTTGATTCTTTGAGACGATAAGACAGTGTTTCTAACTCTTGATGACGAATTCAAACATAATTACAGAAGCTTCACTTGGATCTGATTCAGAACAGTTTTTAAATACAATGCGAAAAAGCCTAGAAAACTTCTTCTGGAGCCTTTAAAATGGTTTAGAAGCAGATTTAAAGGGGCATTTCGAGACACTTTGTCAAACATATTGGAATACAAATTTACTTCATTCGCAAAGATAAAGTCAAACCGAATTCTGAAAAATAGTCGAGCTACATTAAGTATGATTGCTTTTACTTTAAAAGGTCACAGACAGTAATGATTTAATCTTCAGCAAAGACTGCCAATCATCAAATATTGAAATCATTATGCAAAGTATATGTTATTCAACAAAAGTCCAGTGATTTCGAAATAAACTATTAATAAATTTAAAGGAGTCAGAACGTTTGAAAATTAAAGGTTAATATATTACCAAATTTGAAAATCGACTTGTATTAATTGCATGTCTGAGTTTGTTTCAAAAGTCTATATTAATCTAATTGGTAAAACTTATACTATTTCATTGAAAATTAACATACGATACGTTACGATTGGTTTGATGGATACCTAATGCTGATCATAGGAATTTTTAAGTACTTCGAATGTCGCTTTTTGATAAGTTTAAACTATATGTCAAAAGTAATACTAATAAACGAATAGTGATTATTTAAAATTGCTGTTGTTTTCTCGTATAAGTTAAATATCAAACAGAATCACTGTTCGGTATCCGGCCGGATAGTGCGCAACAATCCGGTATTCGGCCGGATACCGGATATCCGTTGCATCTCTAGTTTATACCGCTGTTTGAACCGTGTTACAATTGAGTAGAGATTCATTTGATGAGTCGAACGACTTAACTCGAACCAAAAGACGTGTAGAATTTTGTACAACATCAATCGAGCGTCAAGCGTATTGCTTTCTTGCTACTTTTCAAACATGGTGAATTAAATAATAATAAATAAGCAATACTGTCTTCCGGTTTGAAGGGTACGTTATTAGGTGCAATTCTGCGTGTCACGGCGGGGGCGGAGTTCTATCGTCTTATGCTGTGTTTCGTAAAGGCAGACTGTATCTATTGCCATCAGATGAACCCAGCTAATCTGGTCACTTCTGTACACTAAACCAAGGGTTCAACGAAATTTCACTAGTATAGTGCCATTTTGTATCAAAGGTCCATTTATACAAGTATGCAGTATATCAATTTGATTTTATTACAAATTTGAAGCTACATCTTATTAAGGCGGTCAAAGTTTGCGGTAACGTAAAGCAGTTCTTTTGAAAACTACAATTGTACCAAAACTTAATTCTATTTTAACGATCGACAGATTTTACTAACTTAGATATACTATATTACGTACATAAACTAATTTAACATGTCTTACCAGAGTGAGATGTCAAGGCAGTCTCTCTTACCCTCCACCTATAAGACCTGATCTTGCTTAGGCTTAACGTAATTTATGGATGGTCCATCCATAAATTACGTCACACATTAAGGGAGACCGACTTTTTACATGCCCATCCGACGCATGGATCATCTTACTTTTCAGACAATTAGGTGATCGGCCCAAATTGCCCTAACCAACTAAGAAACAACAATGGAAATTTGTTGAGTCCCCGCAGGGTTCGAACCCACGACCTCCGGTTTCTTAAGCACACGCCTATGCCACTAGGCTACGGAAGCAGTTACAGTTAGAGGGACACGGTCCAAAACCCCTAATGGATGGGTGTTTACTAAGGGATGCCTATGTCCAGCAGTGGACTATCAAGGCTGTTGATGATGATGTATGTATTAAGGGGGAGGTAGTAAGTGATTGAGGGGTTGGAGGGGATGCTATATAATGTCGTCACATTGCCAAATTTACAAAATCAATACTAATATCGGACCTGGTGTTTGAATTCAATAACTTCAAGGTAAAGTTGTAAAATATGTGACGTCACCCTAGTGGGAAAGGGTCTCACAAATCCGACCAGCTGTTAAAATTCACCAAGTTTTTGCGATGGCTTCCTATAATGACATCCCTGTAATGCTTATTAGATAATTTACCAAATACTTACGTTAACTGGCTCCGTAGCCTAGTGGTAAGGGCGTTTGCTTTAGAAACCGGAGGTCGTGAGTTCGAATCCTACGGGGACTCAACAAATTTTGATTGTTGTTTCCTAGTTGATTAGGTCAATCTGGGCCGATCACCCAATTGACTGAAAAGTAAGATGATCCATGCGTCGGATGGGCATGTAAAGTCGGTCCACCCATCAACCCACATTGGACCAGCGTGGTGGGATACGGCCCAAAACCTCCAAATGGATAGGGATGTATTAGACGAGGCCTATGTCCAGCAGTAGACTGACACAGGCCGATGATGATGCATGTATACGCTACCAAACCTAGGGGTTGGTGGTTGCATAACTAAACTGAGGGTAGGTATGGAAATGAAACGACAACAAGGACTTTGTACAAATCACAATTTTACTTAACTATTTACAATTACACAGGCTCATCGGGGTCCTCGTATTTAAAAAACTATAAACTTATCATAACGTATAAATAAATTCTTCGCGAGTCACCATCATAAAACATAGGTAATGTGAACGTGTCCAAGCGAGCGTTGCGTGGATACGGTTGTGCACGGAACGGCAACGCAAAAGTGACATATTTCCGTGACGTTTTTCCAACAAAACATAAAACATACAGGTAAAATAGATTAGAGATTATTTCTTATAAACCATCTACAACTGTAAAAACTTCATAAGAGGGTAATCGTCCGTTATATTGACCAACTGGATGTAGCCTATACCACCCAGTTACCAATCAGCCAGACGAAAAGGCAGACAAAAATAAGTTATATATAACAAAGTGATAATTTAAAACCGGTTAATATAATGTCACAAACAGACGATCCAATATTGTTATTAGTAAAGAAGGGTAGGTAATGGTTTTTCGTAACTACCCACATTTCCTTCAAACTTTAAGATTTCAACGATAGCAGATGATACCAGAACAGTAAGGTGTAGAATTCACGTATACAAATGTGGAACGTGAACAAAGTAATGATAGACCGATAACTATAAAAATAAAACGTGTATTTTATATCTTTGCTTCCCTTCTCTAAGAATTATTCATGTAATTTCCAAGTCTCATTCGAATTGACTAATAAATATAACAGAACACTTTTCCTTTTACACCTGTGATAAAATGAATCGAGGTCAATCATTTCATTTGTTGATGAATAAACTGGTTTTTTACAATTACCCTCATAACCTCTTTTACCAAATGCACGAGAATGTTAAATAAACTCGATTAGGAAGAATGTTAGACGCACTATTTTCATAAAAACGAGATTTAACACCAACATAGACGAATGTTTGAAAAATCATCAAGTTTTTATTAAATTTTTGTGTAACCACAAATAAAATTTTATGTTACACATTAAACTATATTAAACATAAACGAAATCAGTTGAAAAAACCACTTTCGTTCAGAGGACAGTGAAAATGTCGACAATGCTGGATTTCTATATTGTGCGAAATAATATAATTGTAAATATAAATTGTGAATTACTCTTCCGTCTGCAAGTATATAAAACGTTACTTGAAACGTGAGAAAATGTGACAAGTTTGTAGACAAACCACAAATAACTGTCAAAAAAATCTCTTTTCACACAAAATAATACATTTTTATATATATAGCATCTTATGCAATGTATTGTTGCCATATCACAAAACTATTTTTGGTTGAAAATGCTTACATTGCCACATAGTGCTTGTCTGAAATTATTCGAACCCAAGCCGTCCAATGCGAGTCAATAACTTGGTCTGTCCACAAACTTCCCACATCACACATCGATACTCATAAAAAACAACATACCTATATATAATAAAACAAACAGACCATATAAATGTATGTACAAACAAAGTAACCAATAGGATGGCCCTATTCATAACCGAACTAGGAACAGCCAATCAAAACGCTGTATATGTGACTTTGTCATTTATAAATTACATAAAAATGAACGAATGAACGACTTCAGGGAGCGACTTAGCCTCGTGTTTCATTCAATCGCCGCCCCCGAATGAGTGAACGAATGGAAACTAGCGAACGATTTCTTCTAACGCGGGGGGGTTCCCAACATATTTTAAACTCATAAAAAATAATTGTATAATATATATATATATATGTTTATACTTGTTTAATATATTGACGTGACAACGTCTCATAAATTGGTTCAAGATAGGGGGGGCACCCTCGAAAACTATGTCACAGCGTCGCTCACGTAACGCTCTCCATAAGCAATCATAAGAGAGAGCGAGAGAGTGAGAGGGACGCGTCTCTCTTACTCGTGCGCAGTTTGCATGCTTAAAAGAAAGAGAGAAAGAGAAAGAGGGTTGATCCTTCTTCCTACTATACGAATGAATATTCACATTACAATCATTCTACCACTAAAAGACGTTGTCACGTATAACTTTCGCCCGTATACCGATCTTACAGGCAACCAAAATTTTGTAAAGAATTGATATTCAATAAAAGTATACATTTATGCCTTTAGTGATGCATCATAACGAAACAACCTCTCAATAGTAGAAATAATAAAAAACAATACATAGACAATATTTTCGATTAAAACATTGTTTTTATTTATAAAAAAAAGTTATTATACAATATACTAAATATACGACTGATTCAAACTAAATTTCTACTTAAAATATACATAAAGCGATAATTGTATCCATAATAATATTATACAAAATAACAGGAGTTATATTATTGCGAAAGGTAAACCTTTTTTAATAATTTCATTTAGTTATTCCACTATTATTGATAGTCACCGATTTTATTGCGATTTTTTAGCGATAATTTACTTTCTAGTTTATCGGGAACGCCCGCTTCGAGCCGTAGCATAAGATATGTACAGGGAACGTTATGACAAAGTGATCCATTATTTATTTTCACCGCGATGATGAGGAATGTCAAAATTTGGAATCATCCTAAATAAGAATGACGACGCCATCTTTGAAACGACGTCAAACAAATGGCCGAATGTCAAAGCTTACAAATATGCAAGAAAATTGTCAGAACGGCGGCCATCTTTGAATTGACGTCATTTAACGGCCTCATGTCAATAAATGTTTGACAGATGGCGCTAAAGTTGCAATATGTCAGCCGTCTTTGTCGTAAAGCCGATCACGTAATGTCAACATGTCAAAAAGTCGGCAGAATCAAAGACGTCGACGCCAAATCGGCCATCTTGATACAAAACGTCAATATTTCAATAACCAAAGAAAGAAACGCGTCCACTTTTGTACAGATATAGTGAGAAACTATTTTCCTTCATAATTTCCCGGAAAAGTTCGTATTTATCTCTCTCAAATGGCTTTAGTGCCTGTACATCTCCAGATTATACTAAATTATAATTAATTAAATGATTAATTTTGACACTAAACACTAAAGTGTCATATGAATGGATACGAAAATGACACTCGTTCAGTACGATCGTCTATTGACAGTTCGGGTGTCATCGTATTCCGATAAAAATCTAATTTTTTCTCGAGGACAATACTTTCTCGCTACATGCATACAAAAACCAATCACACGGTATATTTATTCCACGTTGCAACAACTTTAACGGATAACTCGAATCGCTCGTTCAAACAACTGAACCAACAAGTCAACGTCATATTATAAAACGAGCATTCTGATAAAACACACTAAACGATAATGTTCTGGGACAGTTCATTGGCTGGCCTGGGAGGAGTTCTGGTGTTCTTGGGTGTTCTGGAGTGTTCTAGAGTGTTCGTAAGGCGTCCATAACGTTCTTTGAACTTGATACGTTTCAGATAGATGTTCTGGAGAGGTGTGCAAACGTATTCCAAACCAATAGTCTTATAAAATGTTTTGGAGTGTTCATGAAGTGTTCGTAAGGCGTCGATAACGTTCTTTGAACTTTGTACGTTTCAGATAAATGTTCTGGTGAGGTGTGAAACGTTCCGTAGCCGTGTAAAGTCTTATAAAATGTTCTGGAGAGTTCTAGAGTGTTCGGAAGGCGTCTACAATGTGCTTTGTTCTCGGAAATTTGTTCTGGAGAGTTATAAAACGTTCTGTAGCCGTATGAAACGTTTTAGGGTCTTATAATGTTGTAGAGTGGTCGGAAGGTCGCTATAATGTGCTTCAATTTTGCACATTCTTAGATAATTGTTCTGGAGAGTTATGAAACGTTCCGTAGTAGTAAAGCGTTGTAAGATCTTAAAAAAGGTTCTGGAGTGTTCTAGAGTGGTCGGAAGCTCTCTATAATGAGCTTAAACGTTGTATGTTCTTAGATAATTTTTCTGGAGTGTATGAAACTTTACATAGCCGTCTACAATGTTCTTAGATATTATAGAATGTTCTGGAGTGTTTTCGTCCAATCGGAAGGTTTCTACGCTGTTCTCTAATAGTTGAATGTTCTTATTTAACTGTTCTATAGTGTTTTGGAACGTTCTACATTGTTAACAGAAACTTGATAGTGTTATACTCGGTTCTAACAGACTATAATCCTCAACTTGTGTTTTTAATAAAGAGTTACACAAAACTTTAATGCTGAAGAATGTTTAAACTTCACGAAAAGTTTGCGTAATAAAAATATATAGCCTACGTTCTTACTTTTTAATAGTTATTCCAGATATTCTACACCATTTTAGAACATTCGGTACCGTTCGTTCATGTTCGTGTGCGAACATTGGTTCATACAACGACTCGATTAGCGTTCTCATTTCAAAACCCACATTCTCACATCGATATAAACATCCACGAACTCAGTAAAGAACGTTTGAGACCGTCCGGCAACGTTCGGCGAACGTTCAACGAACACTGCCCCCTAGACACATTCTCACCCACTCAAGCGTCATGTTCGCGTACCAATCAACGTCGAACGTTCGACGAACATTCAACGAACACTCCCCCGAACACAACACCCACCAAAACTCACACCGCACGTACGTAAACTATCCTCCCGGTACCTCCGCAGGCGTAATGACCGCGAGCGTTCGCGAACGTTCGCCGGCGCTCGCGAACACGCGTTCGGCGCTCGCGGGCAGTTATGACGTCATCATGTCGGTGCTCGGCTGCGGCGCGTTGCCGCCGGCGCCCTTCAGCAGGTCGTTTATGTCGCGTCTGAACATCGACAGGTTCTGTGTGAATCTGTGGAAGAGGAAATGTAAGATATGTTATTTATGGTCCAAAAATGAAAATATGGATGGTAGGTTCCTTTTGAGGCGGTACCATTGCGGTGTCTATTTCTGCCGCAAAGCTGTAGCGTGAAAACACTACTGTGTTCCGGTTTTAAGGGCTCCGTAGCCGAACTTACTGGGTAAACGAGACTTAACATCCTTTATCCCACGAAACGCAGCGCGTTGGTGATACCCTCGGTATTGCCAATGTTTATGGGCGTCGTTGAGCAGTTGGTTTTCCATCGGGATGCCCGTCTGCCTTCAGTAGCTAGTAAATACTAACGTGTTCCGGTTCAGAGGGCGCCGCCGCTAGTATTACCGCGTAAACGTGACGTCTCACGAGTATAAGAAAACAATGCAAGAGCCGAACGAGACGCGGCATTTATTACAGTAATAGTGCAGCCTTTTGCAAGCTATCGATGACGCGACACATCGACAACAGCACATTTCTATATAGCTAGCGCTGGTATATTCACCTGATACTGAGCTACGGATCCGTTGAGGCCGGCAGGGGTATTAAATCTACAGCAGTTGGACAAACAACATTGGATTCGAACCAACTACCCCCCGTTTCAAGCCCATATCACTAGGCTCTGGAGGTACACAAACATACAGCGCAGTTCACATCTTTGTTCAAAACTTCATGCACAACTTTACTCGCATCAAGGATCCACTGCATCCATTTCACATCCAGCTCTAGGTCCACATCCACTATATTCAGCTCCAGATTCCACCACATGCACTACATTTATACAACTGCCCCTAGCCTAGTGGTATGGGCGTGTGCTTTAGAAAGCGGAGGTCGTGGGTTCGAATCCTCAACAAGTTTTCATTGTTGTTTCCTAGTTTGTTAAGGCGATTTGGGCTTATCACCCAATTGTCTGAAAAGTAAGATGATCCATGTCTGATGGGCATCAAAAGTCGGCATGCACAAAATTGGACCAATGGGAGGATACGGTCCAAAACCCCCTGTTAGGGAAGGCCTATGTCCAACAGTGGACTATCACAGGCTGATGATGGTACCGGCAGACCAGCTCACCTGTCCCTGTTCTTGGTGAGCAGGTTGGGCTCGATGCCCGCCATGAGCCCCCCGAACCACACCGCCAGCTGCGCCTGCTTCTCCCTCGGCTGCCGGGAGATCAGCTCGGCCCGGAGGCGGGAGAACTCCTCCTCGTTGAGGAGCACCAGCCCCAGCAGCGGCCGGGACATGGACCACTGGTTGCAGCACTCCTCGAACATCACCACGTTCAGCACCTGGAAGTGGAAGGTGGAAGATCAGGGTATTTTTTATTTTATACAGCATTTATAATGCATATAATACACTTAATATGTGTGACAAATAGCATTGTCCTCGTTGTATACAAAAAAAAAATTGGAAAATGACAAATGTATAAAAAGTATATATTTTAAGATTATTAAAGCAGTGTAAACGGAGAGAGCAATGTATTTGACAACTCATACACTAAAAACTATAAATAATAAGGTTGTAATAATAAAATCAGGATCTGATAATAACAGAAGGAGCACTCCTGAAATATCACCAATACAAGCCTAGTGGTACGGGCGTAGGCGTGACTTTATCACAATAGAACCTGGCTCTCCACCTTCAGGTCTTCAGGCTTGATCATCATCATCATCAGCCTCTGACAGTCCACTGCTGGACATAGGCCTCCCCTAATACACCCCTATCCATTAGGGGGTTTGGACCGTATCCCACCACGCTGGTCCAATGCGGGTTGGTGAGTGGACCGACTTTTTACACGCCCATCCGACACATGGATCATCTCACTTTTCAGACAATTGGGTGATCGGCCCAAATTGCCCTAACCAACTAGGTAACAACAATGAAAATTTGTCGACACCCCGCAGGCTTCGAACCCACGACCTCCGGTTTCCAAAGCACACACCCATACCACTAGGCTGCGGAGGCAGTACAAATAAAAATTTACGCAGTGTGCACTCACTGTGGCCAACAACTGCTGCATGATCTCCGGCCTCCTCTGAAGCACCTCCACGAACATGTTGCTCGTCTCGGGCGGCGCCTGTCGCGGGTTCGACACCTTGTTGCTCGCTGGAAATCGTAACAAATGAATATACACTATATAATGGAAATAAACGCCATCTATTGGTTAATTGTACAATGATTAAATTGTTAATTACACTTTGGACTGTAGTTTACAAATGTTCCTTTTCAAAATATCAAAATAACCGTTTCTAAATGAATACGCTGTGATAGCCGATACATATAACAAAACAATGTTTCAATTAAATTTTAGCCTCTCCGTCTGTCTGTATTGGCTAATCACCGGAGTGGCTGGGCCCATTTGGACGGGACAGAAACACACACAGACAGAAGTATCTGGACACGCTTTTTATAGAGAAATCGACCAAATCCATCATTGTCACCACTCGGACAACGTCGGGGGCGACAGCTAGTAATTATTATTACTAGCTGTGTCCGCGTCTTCGTCCGGGTGGAATGTAACAAAAAAATGGTAATTTTTTTTGTTTTCGACGTTGGCGGGAGAAACCGTGACGGCACAGTGGTGGCATGCACGTAAGCTGCGCGCGGTACTGGACGGTATTTAGATATTGCAACATTGCTTTATTTTTCTAAAATAAAAAAAGTATTCCAAAATATAAAACAGTTACTCCTTATTATATAGGCCATCTGCCAGTGAAAGTCCCGTCCAAATCGGTCCAGCCGTTCCAGATATTAGCCGGACAAAACAGATAGACAGACAGAAAGGCAAAAATATGTATTTTGATATTTGTACCGTATATACATTCATATGCATGTAGTAGAACAAACAGACACTGTAATTTTATTTATTTGTATAAATGTCGTCACTCCATCTCGCGCAGGGCGTCCACACTAAGTTTGCCGAGCCTCGGTCTCACTCCAGGACTTTCCGACGCCAGCGGTCGTCAGTTCTGCGGCTTATATGACCGGCCACTACCACTTTAGCTTACTAATCCGGTGGCCTATGTCGGTGGCTCTGGTTCTCTGACGTATCACATCAATTCTGATACGGTCCTTCAGGTATACTCCGAGCATAGCCCCCGCCATAGCTCGCTGAGCCACTTTAAATTTGTGGACCAGTCGAACCGTAGGTCATAACGGGTAGGGTGCATCAGGGGAGGCTTATGTCCAGCAGTGGACTGACACGGGCTGATGATGATGATGATGATGATGATGATGATGATGTATAAATGTGATCTGATATTTTGACAGGAAAGAAAATTTAATAAACAAAGAAATCAACATAATATCATTCATTATTTAGAGCTAAGTTAAACAATAAAATTACTTATTTGGCTCCGGTACTAATTATACTGGCAATTTGTGGCTCTTAATATAATATCTAAAATTACACCAGTGTAAGTTTTATTGGAAAATCTAAAAGAATATATATACATATATAAATCATTACTTACACTTTTGCACCAGCTGCTTGAAGAGATATGTCACTATGTGATCCAGTGTGGCGCAGCATCCCATGCATATACTTGTATCTGAAAATATACATAACACATCATCATCATCATCATCATCAGCTTTTGCAAGTCCACTGCTGGCCATAGGCCTCCCATATACGCCTTCTCCACTTTAGGCCGCCATAGTCGAAATCGACTGGAGAACATTTTATAAAGACACCAGTCTCTTATTGACGTGATCATTTAGGTACAGAAATACACAATTTTCATACAGAAAATTTACAAAATCACTTCACCATTTACAAATTATTACTTAAAGTTCCGTTGAAAGCCATGAGTTATGCATAACGCTTTCGGTTATGTGATGATTTGCCAATTGCATTTCTTTTTCTGTCCGGGTATAAAAATATATTTATTTACAAAAGAAAATTACATCTATATATTTATCAGTTATCTATTTTCTGTAGTTAAATTTTACTTAGTTTGGGACTAGACAATGTGTTATTTGATCCTGAAAAAGAAAGATTTCACAATGAATCCGACTTTGAAGCCGGACCCTCAACTCACCTAACGCTGTCAGACCCTCTGATATGGAAGAGAGAATGTATAGAGCTGCTTCCGGCTGCAAAGCCCCAAGGAACGGCATATGATCCTGAGCAAGCCTCTCCAGTAGTAAGTAATAGGTCTGAGATAACTTCGGGTAGTCCTGTAAAAAAGAAATTAAAGTAAAACTTTTATCACTTATGGCTTCCGACACAAAGGCACTGTAAAAAATGATTTTAAAGTTGAAAATTATACACTTTTCGGTTGAAAATAAAATGAGTTCGCGTCACCTTGGGATAGATGGGTTGAATGGGTGGAATCGCACAACACTTGGGTATTTTTCAGTGGGTGAACAATATGCCATACAGTTTTCATCATCATCATCAGCCGGTGATAGTCCACTGCGGGACATAGGCCTCCCCTAATATACCCCTATCAATGAGGGGTATTTTGGACTGTATCCCACCACGCTGGTCTAACGCGTGTTGGTGATTCCAATAGGGTTGGTGTCCAATGGTGTACCGGCTTTTTACATGCCCATCTGACGCATGGATCATCTCACTTTTCAGATAATTGGGCGATCGGCCCAAATTGCCCTAACCAACTAGGAACCAAAATAGAAAAGTAATGACCCAGCAGGATTCAAACCCACGACCTCCGGTCTCGAGAGCACACGCCCATACCACTAGGCTAGGCAATTAGATACACTTTCTGATTGGGTGAAATCTGAGAAAACTTGGCCATTAGGACAAACTTGAGTGACATCTCTCAAAAGTAAGGTATACCATACTTTTTTTTGTATCCTTTCGGCTCGACACTTTATCAGATTAATATCGCATTTCCTACATTATTATTTCACATGTAACTTTACCATATCTATGCATCATCATGCATCATTAGCCTTTGATAGTCCACTGCAGGACATAGGCCTCCCCTAATACACCCCTTAACATGGGGGTTTGGTCCACCACGCTGGTCAATGCGGGTTGGTGGTGGACCGACTTTTACATGCCCATCTGACGCATGGATCATCTTACTTTTCAGACAATTAGGTGATCGGCCCAAATTGCCCTAACCAACTAGGAAACAACAATGAAAATTTGTTGTGCCCCCGCAGGATTCGAACCCACGACCTCCGGTTTCTAAAGCACACGCCCATACCACTAGGCTACGGAGGCAGTCCCATATCTATAATATATATATTCTTTTTAATTTTTTCTCACCAAGAGATCACTCTGTGGTATACTCAGCAACAGCTTGACGAACATGTTCAACGCATTATCCAACGCCTCATCGCCATACAATCTGAAACAAATATTATACATTTATTAATCGCTAATGATGATGTCCTCCTAGTGGATTTCCGACTACAGTGGCCAATCTATATTAGAGATCAGCCAAAAGCGGGAGATATTATAGTGCACGAGTGTACGGGCAGACACAAGTGCACTTCCTCTTCCTTCACTCTTATAGCCCAAAGGGACGGATAACCGACACGACCGGAGAGCGTTAAGTTGCAGGACTGACTTTTAACATGCCTATCTGACGCATTCGATCATCTCACTCTGCAAGTGTCCAACCCGCATTGCCCTAACCAACTGGGAAACAACTTGGAAAAGCAGTTTAGTTTCCCGCAGGATTCTAACCCACGATCTCCGATTTATAAAGCAAGGGCTAACACCGCTGAGCCACGGAGGCGGCTAACGAACACTCAATTGATTTATATATATATATATATATATACAAGCGGACCCTGCCACGCGTTGCTGCAGCTAGGATTTACTTATTTTATATTGTAATAAACAATTTAAGGGCTTGAGATAAACGGAAAGAGATTATCCGTCACAAGGACCACCATGTTTTATTAGATAAATGTCATTTGTAAAAAAACAGTGAACTCGATGATGCTACAGTTATAATAATCAACTGAAGACGATTAATGAAAATGTTCATATAGTTGGTATTATTATAGTTTTAAAAATTATTATTGTTCATTTAATTCTAACTTTTCTATATCAAATCCACTAATTTACGGATTTTTCGCGTTACTTAAATATATTTATTCCCGACGTTGCGGATTCTTTTAAGCATCCACGATCACGGGTAGACTAAGTTGGTATATGTCTGCATCTCTATGTTTTCGAAATTCATTCGAATGTATAATAATCGCGTAAATAAAAGAAATAATTATCTAACTTTTCTATTAAAAAATGTTATAATTTGAATGGATATGTAGCACTACCGATTTACGATTTTATTGTTTTAGTTGCGTGTTGAACATGGCATAAAAATATTTCCTTCACCTGTATCCTATGATACAACATCTCATTCATTAATTCTGCTCTGTAAAAATTCATTTCTAATTTTCACATTTTATGCGTTGGCGGCGCATGTTTGGAAGCTATTTTGTTCGTTACTTTTTTTTTTAAATCGACGGCCCGGTATAAAATAACGGCGTTGTGAAATTGCATTTTTGTTTTTAACAATAGATAAAAATCATTATAAAATTAAATAACCAAATCTAAGTTTTTATTGTCCTAATTCTCCTCCCTCCTCCTCTCCACTCCAACGAAAAGTTTACACTATTAAACCACGCCATCTATTGGCACAATACGCAATCAATCGCTAACTGTCACAATAATTTTGTAGCTAACATTTTGCATCAAATAATAATAGAAAAATAAATTGTCATAAAACATTATTGCGATAATATAAATTAAGATCTTTCAAGTTGGATTACCAACCACCATGACCATGCATTGGACCAGCGTGAGTGATAGAGTCCAAAAACGCCTTTAATAGATAGGATGATAGGGAGGCCATATGTCCAAGCAGATGGACTATCAAAGGCTGATGATGAATGATGAATGAAAGAAAAGTTCGATTAAACTTCGAATCATTGCTGTGGTGCAACTATATTTTAAAATCGGTGAAAATTTTAGAGTTCTATCCGATAA
The DNA here is from genome assembly GCA_029286875.1 of Lamproptera curius. NCBI lineage: Eukaryota > Metazoa > Arthropoda > Insecta > Lepidoptera > Papilionidae > Lamproptera > Lamproptera curius. The sequence continues at coordinate 2,002,322 of JAGSMT010000099.1, forward strand.
ACATCTGACACGATTTATAATATCAAGATATTAGGAAGTAAACTAGAAATTTACTAAAGACACCGAATATTGCAATATGAATTCTAACTAGCGTTTTCAGTATGGAGATACCAAGGATATCCTTTGAGTTTCTATAAAGTACAATCTGTCTTGCTTTGAGTCTCTATGGTCAATATTATACTTTGCCTGAAACAAAATTTAATTATATGATGATTATTGTCATTATTATATAAATACAACATTTTTTCAATACATTATGGCTCAGCTCTAATTCCACTAAGTATCATCAGTATTTTATTAAAGATCCGATCGTAAACTGCTTGTCACATAATAAATGTTTAAATAAAATTAGTTTTTGTATGTTTCAAATTAAATATCTCATAGCAAAATGTGTTCCTGTTTCCTATAAAAAATTACTTACCAATAATGGCATTTTGAGATCTTACTATTTAATTATTTAATTAAATTAAATTTTTGCCCGAAAACGAAACCAAAATTTGGGTCGGACACAAATTTTTATATGGATGGATCAGATGTCAGTTAATTTGAATGCTCCGACAACTTATTTCTTTTCAAAAACTTTCTTTCACCTAGCAATTGTCCCAATATTATGGGGTCGGTCTGTAATTTACATTTTTTTAACCAAATAATACTTTTTACTTAGAGTTACTGGCATTTAACTACTGCAATCCATAGGTTAAACTGAATTCTATAAATATTTGTCAGCTGACCTAGAAGATGACCTTATGCCAACTGCAAAAGATAATTTTAAACACAAGGACTGAAGAAAGGCCTTAACTGAGATTCAAATTAGGTTTATTTTGAATCGTCATTAAAAATAAATCACCAGAATCCAGTGATAGCCAGATAAAACGACAAAAACTCCTTAACTAAGACTCCAGTGAAAGAATGAGACATAATGGGATCCATAAATCAAGCCATAACTTGAACTTTCTGTAACAAGGGTGTCCTAATTTTCATTACATTTCTATGAGTCTGAAAATTATAAGACTGGTGTTTGAATGATATGATATTGCCAAAAGGTGAAATTGTAAAACATGTTATGCCACAATAATACCCTCTATATTAAAGATCAGCCAACTGCGCGGGAGATATAATAGTGCCTATCAATTTACACTCTCCAAGCCCGGTGGGACGAATAACCGACACGACCGGCCTGACGCATGAATCATCTTACTTCACAGCCAATCAGATCAGCCCATATTGTAATACACAGATCTATCCTTCACTACCCGTCCCATCAGACTCTCATAGTCTAGGTCTAGCAGTGTTGGCCCTTGCATTATAAACTGAAGGTCGTGGGTTTGAATCCCGCAGAGTAACAACTTTGTGTTATACAATTGGTTAGGGCAATTCGGGCCGATCACCCAATTGTCTGAAAAGTAAGATGATCCATGCATCGGATGGGCATGTAAAAAGTCGGTCCACCCACCAACCCGCATTGGACCAGCGTGGTGGGATACGGTCCAAAAACTCTTCAATGGAGAAGGCGTGCATTCCAGTCTACTTACACAGGCTGATGATGATGATGACTATTACACTAAAATGAAGTCGCTCAATAATAAATTAAATATGCTTTGTTCTTCAACTAACCATATGCACAGATAATAGCGGACAACTCTCTAAATAGTAGTATCCCGTTGGGTGATGAGACATCAAATTGCAATCTTTGGTTCCTGTTCTGGGCAAGCTCCGCTGCCAGCTTGAGGACAGGAGTGCTGAGGGCTGGTACCGAGAACCAGGCCTCGAGGCCTCTGAGCACCACCTTCATGTATACCGGATAGCTGAAAAGAGAGAGTATAATAAATTTAATTTGGAAAACCAAGAAAACCACACAAAGTATACAATAAGTCAGGTACATTTAAAAATTATAAAGAAGTTTGCGTACAATTAATTCTTTTATTTATGCATATAAATCACACTATTGAACAAAAGGGACTTTTAATTAGATAGTCTAGTGACCATGGCGCTAAAAGCGTTCCTAACGTTGGCATTTAGAATGTAATAAAATTTAGCCCAATGGTTTGTCTACAAACCCACCAAACCACTCACATCGACTCGAAGAGCATTAGTCTACGTGTTGGAACAACAACTTTTCGCGTCGATTGGTCCACAAACATGTCACACCTCAGCATCCCACTTATTTGTTTCCTTAATAACACAGACCACACACCCAACTATCTAACAGAGCCCGATCCTGCATACCACACATAACCAATAGACATAGATCCCGTACCAGCTCCGTTCCACCACAATCGATTCTTTCTCAATAGTTTGTTTACAAACATACCCAATCTTCCAACAAATAAAGATTTTTCTACACCGGTCCGTCCAAAAACATGCTACATACCCCACCATCAAACAGAAAAAGACACTGTTATTGGAAGCGGGGTAGTATCCATTCCACCATCGGCAATGGGTTCCTCACTCAATGGTCTGTCCACAAACACGTCACACTCGTCCACAAAGCACTCACATCCACTCAAAGAGTGTCTGTTTAACCACTATCAACTCTTATTCAATTGATTGTTTACAAACATACCCAATCTTTCGACAAATAAAGATCCCACCCTTTCATTCCTCCATCTACTCCGTCTTTTCTACACCGGTCAGTCCACATACCCAACTATCAAACAGAAAAAGACACTGTCGATAGAAACAGGCAGAACCCATTCCACCATCAGCACCATATTTTCCCAGCAATCCGTTCATTACACACTGGTCTGTCCACAAACACGTCACACTAGTCCACAAAGCACTCACATCCACTCGAAGAGCATCAGGTACGTGGTCTTCGTGTTGAAAGCAAAGGCCAGCCCGCGGAGGTCCCTCGCCAGGCCGATGAGCGTCTTCCTGGCGTCCTCGGACGCGAACAGGGGGCTCTCGGGCGGGCCCAGGAGCCCTATTATGCTCTCGAAGGCCGCTGAGGGTTTAAAACGATAATTGCTATTATCATATATACCCGATAGTGGTTAGTTACCCAATCTGTTACACCAGTGTCACAGTGTTTTGACCAGGCAAAAATATTTTATATATGAGACACTTGAACTGTAGAGAGAAGACAGAGTTCTCCTCCAACATGTATTTATTACGTAGTAGACGGAAGGTACGTAAAAGAGGATAAATTCAAAGATTTTTGATTTATTACTATTATTACTATACAAGCTGTTGCCCGAGACATAATAAGTAATTTTGTTAAGGTTTATTTTTTTTATAAAAACGTAGCCAAAAGTATAGTTCCACTTATATTAGCTATTTTCTAAAGAAAGTCCAGGTATTAGCCAAAACAAATGGACAATAAAATTTTATTTATTTGTATAGATGAATAGAATGAGGAATATAAGTAAACAAAGTCGCAAATAACAATCTGATAATATAAATTGTAGAGACTTAAAGATCCAACAGAGTAATAATTGACGGAGATACAAGTAATCAAACACTTCGATGACGATTTCCAAAAGTTAGTAGCAAAGCAAATAGCATAACTATTTCAATGAATAAGCATTTATTGTCAACGGCCAGTGTCTAGCAGAGGACTGATGAAGGCTGCTCCTGCTGATGGTATAAGAATGATGAAGGTGGTGAAGATGATGAGGATGATGAAGAAGATGAGGATGATGAAGATGAGGATGATGTAGAAGATGAGTATGATGAAGATGAGGATGATGAAGATGAGTATGATGAAGATGAGGATGATGAAGATGAGGATGATGAAGATGAGGATGATGAATATGAGGGTGATGAAGAAGATGAGGATGGTGTAGAAGATGAGTAGGAAGAGGGTGAAGAGGAAGATAATGATTACGCTGCTGCTGCTTCCAATGATGGTGATGCTGCTGCTGTTGATGATGTATTTTTGATTCCTCACCAGTCAGGGGCATCATAAACGCGTGGAACCTCTCCTCGTCCTCTCCGAGCTCCACCATCAGCAGTCTACCAAGTGCGGTGTACAGCATCGTGCGGCAACGCATTTCCGACGCGCCCACGCCCGCTATGCCCAAAAAGGGAAAGTGGGCCGCCTGGAGAGATATATCATACAACATTAAAATATGTTGGTGCCTTGCTCTTTTAAATTGTTAAAACTCATGTACATTTTGTTCCTTTGTAATAATGCTTCTTAATTTTATTCTACATTTTTTTTGTTATTGTGAATGCTGTACATGCCTATTATAGGTGTACATATAAGGTGCTAAGTCTTTTTTCTTACTATATATTTCATCATCAAAATCATCATCAGCCTGTGATAGTCCATTGCTGGACATAGGCCTCCCCTAATACGACCCCAATCCATTAGGGGGTTATGGACCGTATCCCACCACGCTGGTCCAATGCGGGTTGGTGGGTGCACCGACTTTTTACATGCGACGCATGGATCATCTTAGTTTTCAGACAATTGGGTGGTCGGCCCAAATTGCCCTAACCTACTAGGAAACAACAATGAAAAGTTGAGTCGCCGCAGGATTCGAACCCACGACCTCCGGTTTCTAAAGTACACGCCCATACCACTAGGGTACGGAGGCAGTTTTATACATATTATTATAGTATTATATATTTATGATCATGTATAAATATGTATGCTATCGGTGTGTGTAATAAATAAATAAATAAATACTAAAAAAGATTGTAACGGAATGCAGTTTGTAGAGAGGCCACAGAATTATTTATTTTTACATATATACATTTGTCATGTAAGAACCATCATATCAGTCTTCTTACAGACTAATACGAAAACAGTGAATAGATTACTGATTGCAATGCGATATGTGGTGCAGATATTGCACAACTTTTTAAACTTTATTCTCAAGTACATATTTACATTGCTAACACTACTTATGTAGCGTACATAAGTATTCTGCTATCATAATTTTTTTGTCATAAAAACATTAACCGAGTTAATTCCGGTTCAATCAGCTACCTTTCCTAGCAAAATCGGACTGGCCATTCCGGAGATTAGCCAGAACAAACGGACGAACTTCACCGTAGCCTAGTGGTTAAGGCTTGCTTTAGAAACCGGAGGTCGTGAATTCGAATCCTGCGGGGACTCAACAAATTTTAATTGTTGTTTCCTAGATGGTTAGGGCGATTTGGGCCGATCACCGTATTGTCTAAAAAGTAAGATGATCCATGCGTCGGATGGGGATGTAAAAAAGTCGGTCCACCCACCAACTTGCATTGGACCAGCGTGGTGCGTAACGGTCCAAAAACCCTCTAATGGGTAAGGGTGTATTAGGGGAGGCCTATGTCTAGCAGTAGACTATCACAGGCTGATGATGTAAACAGACAAATGGACAAGAATTCAAACAAATGTCACCATTTTACATATAACGGGTATATATAACAATGTAAGCATAATTTTCTTTTAATGTTACACATCATCATCATCATCATTATCAGCTTGTGTAAGTCCACTGCTGGACATAGGCCTCCCCTTCTCCGTTTGGGGGTTCATGGACCGTATTAATGTTACACACTACTATGATATTTATTTTTATGATAAAAAATGAATGGTGATTATGATGATGAAATATGATGAAGTGATGAAGATAACGATACAGGTTCTCATGATGATGATCACCCACCGTGTGATGCGTCAGCATGAACTGCACCTCCTCCAGTTTCACCAGCTTCCTGACGCACGCGTAGCCACCGCTCAGGTCGCTCAGCAGCCCGAGGGTCTTGGAGATGATCGGCTCCGAGCCGCCCCAGTACTTCAGGTTCGTGATGCTGCGCGGTGGAAAGCGGGGATGGAGTCACCGGTTGCCATGGCGACCGGCGGCACGTGACGTCACGGTAAACGATAGAAGCCCGAACTGATTACGTCACGTGACGTCACAATCAGGTGTAGAGCTGCTAGGTGATCACGTCACAGTTTGCAATAGCAGGGCAATCGATGACGTCACAATTAGCTAGACCCAAAATTTGTGACGTCACCGATTGTGATAGGACTTTGAGGCGGTGACGTCACAGTTCTCAAGGAAGAAGGGCAAGTTAATGACGTCACAATTAGGTAGAGCCCGCTTGACATGATATGAAGGACTCGCTTGTAAAAAAAAGGCCCAAAGCAAAGATAATATTGTATTGAACTTTATTACCCATAACAACAAACTATCTGCGTACGACAAGCGTCCTTATTAATCGATTGTCGCCATCCAATAATAATACCTATGAAAATTCGACGACTGAAATATATAGAATTATCAAATCCCCAAATTTGCGGATTTCTCTCGTCACTTATATATATTTATTCGCGACGTTTCGGATTCCGTCCAGCATCAATGATCACACAAAAACAACAAACCCACAGGACAACATAAGTACTTCAACATAAGTACTTTTTGTCGAACCAATGTTTTCAAAATTAAGAAAATGAAAGGTATGTTAATTTCAAATAATTATTCTGACGGTTCTTCCAAAACATTTGAGATACAGACACATACCAACATGGTCTGCCCGTGATCATGGACGCTGGAAAGAATCCGAAACGTCGCAAATAAATATATATAACTAACGCGAAAAATCAGTAAATTTGTGGATTTGATAATTCTATATATTTCAGTCATCGAGTTTTCATAGGTGGATTTGATATGTATAATAATCGCGTAAACAAACGAAATAAGTATTAATTAATATAGAATTTAATTATATTTAGAATTCTTTGAAAAAAAAAAACAAGCTTGTATAGGTACAAACACTATGTGTATCTCGTAAAATATTTTGCTCTCTTGGAATCGAGCCCAAACCCAAACCGCAAAAGTCCGGGTCACTAACCCACTTTGTTGCTATGGATTACGCTGCCCATCAACAACATTCTTTGACCGAAACCTTCCATCTTCATCATCATCACTCACATCTTCCTCATCATCACCATTCACATCTTCCTCATCATCACCATCACTCACATCTTCCTCATCATCATCCCGCTCACATCATCCTCATCATCATCACCACTCGCATCCTCACCACTCACATCACCATCACTCACATCTTCCTCATCATCATCATCATCATCACCACTCACATCTTCCTCATCAGCACGCTCAGCAGCTGGCTCTCGTCGTTGACGCCGAGCACCTCGGAGAGGCGCCGGTAGACCTTGCTGTTCTTCTGCACCTGCTCCCCCACGTAGATCTTGCGGAACTGCTCGAAGAAGGACATCATCGCCAGCTCCAGTCTCTCGCAGCCACCCTGATGGAGAGTTGAGCAAGAGTTCTTTGGAGATGAAGAGGAATTTTTAGACTTTACTAAGAGTTTTTCCGGTAACACAGTGATAAATCTATACTAATATTCTAAAACTGCCTCCGATGCCTAGTGGTATGGGCGTGGGCTTTATAAACCGGAGGTCGTGGGTTCGAATCCTGCGGGGACTCGACAAATTGTCACTGTTGTTCACCCAATTGTCTGAAAAGTAAGATGATACATGCGTCGGATGGGCATGTAACATAAAAAGTCGGTCCACCCACCAACCCGCATTGGGTCAGCGTGGTGGGATAGGGTCCAAAACCCCCTAATGGATAGGGGTGCATTAGGGACGGCGTATGTTCAGCAGTGGACTATCACAGGCTGATGATGATGATGAATATTATAAAGAGGAAAGATTGTGTGCAAGCTTGCAATTAATAAACATAAAAACTACTTAATGACTGCCTCGGTGGACTAGCGGTATTGGCCATTGCCTTATAAATCGGAGGTCGAGGATTAGAATCCCGCGGGGAAACAATTTAGTGTTATCGTCGGTCGTTTTCCGGTTGGTTCGGACAAATTGGGCCGATCGCACAATTATCTGAAAAGTGAGAGGGTCAATGCATCGTGCATAAGGGGAGGCCCATGTCAAACAGTGGACTAACACAGGCTGACGATGATGATGATGACAACAACTTTGCCATTACAAAAAAGGCACAACTGGAAAGCTATAATAATAAAATTAAGCGACATAGGCTACATTTTACGTCGAGCAAGTCAATATTAAAGACCTAGAATAACTCGAGCTATGAAAGGACAGCTAGTTAAATATAATATCGTCATCATCAGCCTATGATAGTCCGCTGCTGGACATAGGCCTCCCCTAATACACCTCCATCCATTAGGGGATTTTGGACCGTATCCCACCACGCTGGTCCAATGCTGTTTGGTAGGTGGACGACTTTTACATGCCCATCCGACGCATGGATCATCTTACTTTTCAGACAATTGGGTGATCGGCCCAAATTGCCCTAACCAACTAGGAAACAACAATGAAAATTTGTTGAGTCCCCGCATGATTCGAACCCAGGACCTCCAGTTTCTAAGGCACACGCCTATACCATTAGGCTACGGAGGCACTTACATATATAATATAATATAATCAGATACAAAGTGACATACTGAATCAAAAGCTACTAAAGTTCTGAAAAATCTACGTAAATATGACTATGAATATAGCGCAAAAGAAATTGGTGGCCTGTAAGATCGGTATACGGGCGAAAGTTATACGTGACAACGTCCTTTAGTGGTAGAATTATTGTAATGTGAATATTCACTCGTACAGTAGTATGACCACCCATAAACCGCATTGGACCAAAGTGGTGGGATACGGTCCAAACACTCCCTAATGGGGTGTATTAGGACAGTCTATGTCCAGCAGTGGACTATCACGAGCTGATGATGATGATGATAGCAGTAGAAAGAAGAATTTTTATTTTTATTTTATTTGAAAACAAAATCCACAGCCTTCGTTTAGTTACAAGTTTCACTTATGACCTAATCTTAAAGCCAATAACGGATTTACATTTTATAACTTGAATGATATTGACTCGACATATTAGAGTAAACAACTATTGAGTCAACAATCCAGTTGCAACCAACACAAACAGTAGAAAACAATAACAACATTAAAAAAAATTATAATTAAATTAGTAAGATGTAAACAGTAATAAGGTAAGTAAGCAAGTACACTACAATAATAACATTAAGTGTTAAGACTAAATTTAAAATAAAGGTATGAAAAAAAAAAAAATGATGTGTGTGCTAGTGTGTGTTTATGTATGTGTGTGTGTGTGTGTGTGTGTGTGTGTGTGCTTGTATGTATGTGTTAACTAGCAATTATCCCTTTCCGTCAAAATGTTTATTACATCCAGTTTAAAAGCATTCTTTTTCTTCCAAAATATATCTAACGTTTGAAACGAATTATTGTAGGTTTTTTGTAAGCGGTTAACAATTGAATTTTGTGCATAATATGATCGTGTTTTATTAGTGGCAAATAACCGTGTATGCCTTGTTCTAGTTTTTGGGGTACAAAGGCGTAGGGATCTAGAAATTAGTTCTTCGCAGTCAACATTTCACACACAGTTGCACAGCCGTGTAAAAATGCCATATCTAACAATTACGTCTATTTTCGAGATTGAGAATGTTATAGTGCTTGCATGATATATCGTAACCATTTAAAACTCTTACATTTTTATAATCTAAGTGCTTAATAAATTTATGTTGTAGGTTTTCTAATTTGTTTATATACGTCGTGTAGCACGGATTCCATATAGGGCTGCAGTATTCAAGAATGCTCCTAACATAAGCAAAGTAAAGCAGCTTTAGACACTTGGTACTCGAAAATTGTTTACTCATGCGTAAAATGAATCCAAGACTTTTATAAGCCGAATTCCTTATATATTCTATGTGGTATGAATAGGTTAATTTTTCGTCAATGAAGATGCCTAGGTCTTTAACTACTTTTTCTTTACCAATTTCTGATGAATGCATTGTATAGACGGTTTTAATAGGTTTCTTTTTCCTGCTGAATGAAATATAATTGCATTTACTTATATTTATGTTTATTTTATTTTTTTTATAATAATAATCAAGGCGATCTAGATCCGACTGTATTTTACCCAGTCATCTACATTTGCGATTTTCATAAAAAATTTAGTATCGTCGGCGTACATGAGGAACTTAGCGTGGTGAAAACAATTACCTACATCATATAAGTAACAAGCGTATAATAAAGGACCGAGAATGGAACCTTGTGGCACCCCAGAAGGCACTACAATGTAATTTGAACGATCACCTTCTATAACTACTGCCTGAGATCTTCTCCAAAGATATGACTTAAACCAACGTAAAAGATCCCCTCGAATTCCAAGGTCATAGAGTTTATGTATTAGCATGTTGTGATTTACACGATCAAATGCTTTCTCTAGATCTGTGTAAATAGCATCTACTTGTAATCCGCCGTCAATATTAGTGGTTATGTAATCAATAAAAGAGCCTAAATTAGTTAAAGTAGAACGTTTCTTTATAAAACCATGTTGCTTATTCGGTAACAACGAAACAATTACTGGGTATATATAATTATGCACAATTCTTTCAAATAATTTGCTTAGTACGTTCAGAATGGATATGGGTCTATAGTCCTCGATCATAGTTGCGGGCCTTTTTTGTGTAAAGGAACAACATATGCTTGCTTCCAAGCATTTGGAAAATAACCATCCTTATAGACCTATTGAACAACATCGTTATTGGAAAAGACTTTGCACAATTGACAAAAAAATATGGTGGAAGTTCATCGTTACCAGCTCCTTTCGTAGCGTCTAGGCTAGTTATTAATTTTTGAACTTCTTCTTGCTAATGCTAATAGTATTAATAATATTACAATTCAACATGTTTTGACCATAACAAAATAGTTATTATCGGTTATAGTGCTACAGTTTTTTTCGAAGAAGTAATTGAAAGAACAGCAAATATCTACAGGATTGGGTAACTTAAGACTACCACATGACATTTGTTTAGGATAATTAGTCAAACTGTTTCGTTTCGATTTTACAAAACTCCAAAATTTTTTAGGGTTAGATGCAATATTTTCTTGGCTTTTAATAATGTATGATTTATAGCATTCATTTTGAAGTTTCTTTTGTCTCTTTCTCAGTTCACAAAAATGTAAATAGTCAATTGGGTTTCCATGCCTCTTCCAATTAGAATGTAATTTGTTTTTTTCTTTTATGAGCCTAATAAGATCCCCATTATACCAAATCGGATATGTGTGCCTGCCGCCACGTCGTATTGTCGGAACATGATTATTAATCGAAGTGTTAAGGATTTGATAAAACTTGCATACTGCGTTATCTAAATTTGTCTCCTCTGAAATAAATGACCAATCATGATTCAACATTTCACTGTTTATACTGCTAAGAGTCTGCGCAGATTGAACAATTTAATTGTATTTAAATACAAAACAATTTAATTGTTTATAATAAAACATATCTTCATTAATTAGGATGTAGGTCACTTCTACACACGTTTAAATAAAAGCTAGCGTAAACTAAATCCAATGTCTTACTGCAGGTGTTTGTCACGGCATTAAATTGCGAGAGACCTTGGAAAGAGAAACAAGATATGAGATCAATTGCCGCATTTTGGGCTTCAACACAACCTTTTTTTTTAATATTGGGCTCCCCAGAGGTCCAGTCTATACAGGAAAGATTAAGGTCACCTACGATAGCGAGATAGTCATCAGGATTTTGATCCCTGATATCCGTAACTATATGCATTAAATCTTTAATTCTTAGGGGTAACTGTTGATTAGGAGGAACATAGACTGAAACAATATATAAATCATATCGAGATCCTATACTTTTTGCTGGATTCGTTACCCATATACACTCAAGGTTATTACAATCCCAATCGGACCGTACGAATGCGTGTAATGCGGCCTTGCAAAGAACCATCACACCGCCACCCAGAGTGCTTCGATCGCGTCTGAAGACGTTGTAATTTGAATCACTTATTTCAGCATCAAAGACACTCTCACATAGCCAAGTTTCTGTAAAAATTAAAACGTCGAAATCGGACAATAGTAGGTTGTTATAAAACTCGATAGTTTTAGTGCGTAAGCCCCTAACATTTTGATAGTAAAAAGTCAGATTTCTTCTCTCTCCAGCCATTTGCAATGTTTTAAACGTCACTCGTAACAAAATGATTCATAAAAATTAACGGGTAATAGTAAGAAACATAAGAGTGGAATCACTGACAACACAATTTATAATTGAGACGTGCTTTGAGGACGGAAACGCTAGTAGGATTGTAATGAGTTTTGTGTGGTGAGTTTATGTGAAGTGTGTAGTGGTCGAAAGACCGGGCTAATTATAAATTATACAATTCTGGACAGATCGGTAGTCGTGGATATTAAAATAGGAGGTGACGTTTCGCTTCTTCGTACGTAAATGCGACAGTTTTTTGTCCAAACAAACATATAATTTGTTTCTTTAGCCTTTTTCTTACACTCATTTAGCAACGTTTTATTATCTTTAGTGAGATGTTCGTTAATATAAACTCGACTGGACAGTGTCCCCATTCCCATATTTCTGGCATCTAAAGCCTGTTTGCGAGAAGCTGCTACGAGTTTGTCTTTCATTACGCGTTGTCTTAAGCGGGATACTATAGGACGAGGAGTAGCTGCACTTGCGGCCCTTCGTGGTTGCACGCGATGAGCAAATTCTATGTCACTAAGTTGTATTGGTGCGCCGATATGTTCTGATAACTTCATCACAAGTAGCGTTGTATCCTCCGTCTTATTTTCGGGGATTCCCGTAATTTCAATGTTTTGCAATCTGGACCACTGCTGTTGCCTGAGGTTTTCTTCCTCGAGTGCCCTTATTCTAATTGACTGCGCGGTAAGGCTTTCCTTGAGAGTCATATTGTCATCTCTTAAGATTTTTATCTCAGATGATGTAGCCGAAAGCAGTTTTTTTAAATCAATTAATTCCTTGCGCAAATCTTCATACTGGCTACTAATGAATGCTACTGATTCCTGATACCCATTACATTGTTCATTAATAGATTTAAGTTGCTCTGAAAGATCTTTGAAACTGGACTGTATTAAGAACTCATTCCTGCCTCTCAGTTTCTAGGAACTGCTTTATGTGTCCACTGTCAAAAAGCCTTGTTCGTGGATAGTATCAGATTTCTTTTGCAAGTTAACGCTGACGCTGCTTGTTTCAATAAATGAGACACTATCCGATCTGTGAGGTGGTCGCAAAAGTGTTTGGTATTTCTTTCTTGGGGGTTTTTACAGTCCAAACATCCCAAAGATTGTTTATTTTCAGTGCTGGAGTGCTTTAAACCCGGAGATATATTAGCGCATTAGGGTGTATTTTGCTTACAACCAAAGAAGTTTCATGCATCTCCTTTCGGATATAGTCATTTTTAATGCCCCAACAGGCAATCTTATCCATGTCTGATGCAAAAGCAATCAATAAAGAACAATAAAGGTGAATTTTATTTGGATTCTTAAATAAAACGAATAAAAAAATATGACAACTTCTTGTAGTGCGGTTCAGTTATTTGTTGGTGTCGGGGCCAAGAAATTTACTTAACAAAATTGAAACTTTGGTCCACAGTGAGCCACTGGGGGTTGCGGTGGGGTCAAAAATGTGTATTGACGGTTTATAGAAAAAAAACCCTCTTACCTTTGGTGTTACGTTGAGGTTTTCAATTGTTTTTGCAACCTTCATAAAGATTTTTGAACAAGCTTTTAAATGGATATAAACCAACACCCGGTGCGCTCAGAACTGAACTAAATTTAAACCGGAAACACCAAAACTGTGATGTTTAATTTTTATGTCGGTAGACGAAAAAAGAATGAACGCTCTTTCTTTTTCTCTCCGTCTCTCTTTCCTTGGGCAGGCCAACTGTAACAGGGAGAGACGCTTGCCTCTCACTTCTTTTGGTTTGTTATGGAGGCGTTACGTGGCGGCCTGTGACAATATCTTTGAACCAATTTATAAGACGTTGTCACGTTAAAAATAAAGATCCTTTTTGTGGAGCGACTTTAAAGGTTGTATTTGAAATTTGTTAAAAAGGTTAGCAAACCTACACCCTGATGAAAAGTAATGCCCAATCAACCCCCAAACTCAATGGATGTTACATATTGTTTACCCAGTACCCACCCTGGCTCCGGCGCCCATCAAATCGGAACACGTTTGAACGAAAGAACGCGCATATCCCAAAAAGCCAGTATAAAATGCCGCATTTATTCCTCGGCTTCCACCTTTCGCCACCAAAGCACCACCCGAAATAACCAACAACATTTGACGCACTATCATCTTATATAAAGAATTCCCACCAATATTGACTCATCACGATATCTCTGGAACCATAAGGCGTGGCGACTTGAAATTTGGTAGGAATATTCCTTTCGCTGATTAGAGGTCAGCTGAGAACGGATTTATGTCCAGCAGTGGACTATCTAGCGTCATAAAGAATCCATCTCCAAGTCTTCCGGATACGAACCCTGTCCAGGCGGGTGGTTTGGGGTTCAGAGCTGCAAACCCCAGACCAGCTTCCCTTCCATCCGTCGTTCCGTTAAGTGCTCATGGGGCGCGGGCCTGATCACCGGCCGATTATGGCACCAACCGGGTTAACCGGCAAGGTACAATAAGGGAAGAAAAGGTCACCCCGACCTTTTAGGGGAAAAGGAAAGTCGTAAAGAAAGGTCTGTTGACCTTTTTGGGGAAAAAAAGTCAAAAATGGGATAACCCGTTAACGAGTGGGGAGAGTAAGAACAAAGGGTCCAGTTAGTCTGGTGGAAGATATGGAGGCAGTAAGGTCATTGACCTAACATAGTCTACAATTATGAACCCAGGAGTCTGTATGTTTTGACTGCCCGTAGCATAAAGCGGTATGGGCGTGGTGCTTAAGAAATGGGTTCGAATTTTGGGACCAACAAATTTTTCATCGTTGTTTTAGTTGGTTAGGGCAATTTGGGGCCGGTAAAGTCCGAAAAGAAGGTGATCCGGCCGTCGAAATGGGCTGAAAACCGGCATTGGACCAGCGTGGTGGATACGGTCGGTAACGGATAAGGGGTTATTAGGGGACGCCTATGTCCCAGCTTGGTATCACAGGCTGGTGATGATTGTTTTTTACCCAGGTCCAGCACCGTAATACCAATTAAAACAAGCCCCCACCGCCACTCACCCTGCAGCACCAGCGTCTCCTGGGGCCGCTGCTCCACGCTGTACTCGGCCGCCGCGCGGTCGAAGTGCGCCACCAGCAGCTGGCAGGTCTTGGCGTACTCGCAGCGCCCGAT
This sequence comes from Lamproptera curius, assembly GCA_029286875.1. Classification (NCBI taxonomy): domain Eukaryota; kingdom Metazoa; phylum Arthropoda; class Insecta; order Lepidoptera; family Papilionidae; genus Lamproptera; species Lamproptera curius. The sequence goes on from JAGSMT010000099.1 coordinate 2,017,395, forward strand.
CACCGACAGCTGCTCCAGCTGCTGCTGCACGGTGCCGGAGTCCTCCAGCGGGTCCTCCAGGCCCTCCCTGAAACAAGGTATCATGACACCGAAGCCGGGTAAGGGACGGAGTTGATGCAAGTAAGGCTGATGATGAATAATAACGACGTAAGAAGCGATCGCATTGTAGGTGGACGGCAAGAATGTTAAGATGGCAAACTAGACAGAGGATGTTAAACTTGGCTGAATTATGATAAAAAGTATTGACAACATATGAACGAACATTCGGAATGATGGAATACATCTTACACCGGAAGTAGAACCACCGGTTTAAAATAACCCTACAATTCTTTTGAAAAAGATTTAAAATACAAATATAGGGCTGTCCATACAATAACCATGGCACAAATCCAAATTTTTTACCCCTCCCCGTCCTTGTCACAACTGAATAGGAATAAAAGAAAATATTATCCATTTTCTATCTCTTTATTTTTTTGTTATATATTTATACCTTTATATATATTCTTTCCTTTTTATATTAGGTATAATTTCATGTTTATACTAGTGTGGTATCAAATGTTTTTAAATATTTAGTTTATAGATCTTGTTTCAAAATGTTATTTGCAAAAATACGACTCCAATTGTCAATTCTTCGATACTCTCAAACTAATGCATCGCAATTGAAGCAAAATTTCAGCACTTAAACCACAAAACGAACTACCCATTGCCTACATTTGTTTTAAATAATAGATAAAAATCATTTCCTCTTATATATATTTTCAGCATCCTAATCCCTGAATATATCATGCAAAATCTGTCAAATCCGCTAGCTAACTAAAAAAAGACGAACCCACCTAACAATAACTGCCACCGAGTCCAGCCTCGAGCCAATGTAAGCTGCGGTGACCCCGGGGGCATATGTCTCCAACAAATGGGGCTCCGTTGCCTTCACATAAGGAACGGAGGCCACCATCCGCTGTCACAGAGACAGCAAGTAGTGCACCGAGTTGGGGGCGAACTGCCACATCTGGAAACGAAAGTAAAACAGAAGATTAAATTGCAAAATATTCTTCTTTATTAATGATTAAATTGTAACATAATTATCTATACAAATGAATACAATTGTAGTGTATGTTTGTAACATCAAAAAAACTGTTTTTATATTATTGTCTTGTGATATATAACTGATACATATATTAAAATGGCATTTTCTGAAGTTTTAGTGTGGTTTTTCCTTGGTTCCAAAGGCAGACAAGCAGTTCCGGTCGATTTTATGTTACGGGTTCCAAGGGTTCAGGTCCCCTTTTAAGGGGACCGTCTGGTAAACCACCTATTTCGCTGCCGCACCAATGGGAAAACACCACTGTGTTCCGGTTTAAAGGGGCCTGGCCAGGGTTTTACTGGGTAAACAGGACTTCCTACGTCCCACGGTAGGCAGCCTTTGGTGATTGCCACTAGTAGCCTGTTCCAAAGGGCCGTTGGACCACTTTCCATCAGTTGGCCCGACTGCTTGTCTGCCTTCAAAGTCGATAAAAAAAAACTTGTCTGTCTGATTGTTCTCAAATTTGAAAACAGTTGGTCCGAAAACTGGAAGAAATTTTTTACATGCTACCACACCGGACAAAATTTGGACATTTCAAATATTAATAAACCAATAAAAGCTTATTTTAAATCTATACAAGAAACAAGGAAGATATCAACAATTAATTTTATATAGGAAAATGCTATACAACCAGCAGGCTGCACAAGCCGTGCAAAGTGATAACTCCCTGCACGCACGTAAGGGAGTTCAAACTAAAACGCTAAAAATATAAGACTGTGCAGAATACAAATTAAATCCATATTCAAAGTTATATCATTGTTATTATTAACATTTTGCATAAGAATGTATAATAAATCACAACAAAATACAATCGAAAGATAGCTTTCTCAAAGTAGTAGTAAGTAGGACTAATGTGTAAAAACTGACATCAAGGACCGAGATGTGTGACAATAGTACACATTCGGCCGTCGCCAATCGTTGCATGAATTGATTACAATTTTTTCAATTACATTATTAAAAAATAAACAGATACATTTAAATATAACTGCCTCCGTAAAGTGGTATAGGCGTTGGAATCCGGAGGTCGGGTTCAATGACTCAACAAATTTTCATTTTTGTTTCCGGTTGGTTAGGGCAATTTTGGATCACCCATTTTGTCTGAAAAGTAAGATGATCCATGATGGGCTTAAAAGGGTCGGTCCCACCCACCAACCCGCATTGGACCAGCGTGGTGGGATACGGTCCAAAAACCCTTCTAATGGATAGGGTGCTTTAGGGGAGGCCTGTCCGCAGTGGACTATAAATTTGATGATGATGATGATGATGATATAAAATATTTAAAAACTCCAAAAGTTTCTTGCCCGATTCGACAGGTTGGAAAACCTTTAAACAAAACTTAATAATATTACTATTAATTGAAAAAACCATGCCCTCACCGAAGTCCAAAGGGTTAACCGGAACCAGAAACAGTGTCTTACACACAGCAAAAAAATCTCACCGAAACTTGTACTGTAAACCTTGGCCACCAGCTGGATGAGGCGTGGGTAGTTGTCCACGAAGGACCAGCTCGCTTGGAGCTTGATGGTTGGACTTGAGAGGCCAGGAGACGACAAGAACTCTGGTAGTTGGTCGGGTCTGACAGACCCTGGAAGGGAAACATGGAAAGTGTTTAAAATATACAAGACTTGGTATTATTATTGACTTGACGACGGTCTGCCTTCGGGAGCAAGGGATCCGCAACAAAGTGCAATTGGTCAATTGCCAATCCCGCCCACCAGTGGGCAATTTGAGCAACTCTTAAAAAAGGGACTCAGCCAGTGGACTTCAAAGGCTGTTTATGAATGATAATAATATATGGATTTATTTTTTTATATATGAGGTAACCGGGTAAAATTTTAAACGAATTTCTATTTTATTAGGTCATAACAATGCTACATAAGAAATGTTATAATAATTTATATGGAAAGTTCAATAAAATGTGCAATCGAAATTAGTAACCAGATAATCTGACAACTTTTTTTAACTGTGTCTTCATATTTTGTCAGCTTAAAATTTGGAGTTCATAAAGCAAGAAATAACTTTAAAAAAATCTCTTCCAGCTACGATAATAGAACATTATATAAAGTAGAGCAATCAGAACTCAAATGCATAAGAAGTCAAGACATATATTAAGTCTTTATTCAATAATAAGTATTACACTTTCATATTGATTGTCAAATAAATCCCCTTTTACGGAGACCACCTGGGTGGTTTACCATCCACCTATTTCGCCCGAAGCAGTAGGTGTAAACTCCTGTGTTCCCTTTGAATAAACCGTAATGTATTTACTAGGTGAAAGACTTAACACCCTATGTCTTCACGGTAAGGCGCGCGTTTAACCCACTGGTATTGCCAATGCCCTTGTCTTGACCACTTCCCAATAGGGTAAAAAAATAAATAAATCACTACCAGTTCGGAAATGGAAGCCTGACCTGATGGATCAGCAAAAAATTTTCCAAAATTTCTTTCTTTGCAAATACAAATAAATAAAAACAGTTTTTGGGAATCCTTTTAGAATACATTTCCTTGTTTAAAATTTGTATGCGACATTTAAAATCCGTTCCAGAGACCATGGTCATGGGACCGACTAAGATGTTGGGCGACGAATGGTCAAATTTCACAAAATTTTTACAGAACATTACATTTAAACAGGTTCATCGGGGTGTGTTATCAATCATGTGGTAGTCATCACAGCGATAATATCCTTGAACACACAATATTCCTTTACAAAATTTCTTTTTGTTTAGCAACTTTAAAATTATATTAGAAATTTACTTTGTTATTGAAGAGCAATTGGAACAATAGAAAAAAAAATTATTTGGGAAAATAGGACAAGGGTTCAGGTGAAGATATTTAAACTCACCTGGGTATTATCCAATATTCTATATACACCAGCGGCCAGCCTGTTCAGGAACTTAGCTCTTTCGCTGTTACTGAACAGGCTTCTTCTCACTGAAGCGAGCTGGACCAGACAGGCTAGTGCTAGACCGGCCAAGGCCCCACCTAGTGCATGGTACAGCTCGAAGAACAGCTCCAGGGTGGGGGCTGGAAAGGTCAGCCCCCGATGGGGATCTAAAAATGAATATGGTCCTTGGTGAGTTTCAAACAAAGGTTTTGTGCGTGTGCACGCGTTTTTGTGTGTGTGTGTGTGTGTGTGGTGTGTGTGTGTGTGTGCGTGTGTATTGTGTGGTGGGTGCGGGTGCGGGTGAACGTGCGTAAGTTTATATGCCACGTTTATGGGAAATGGGTGTGAGTAATTGTTGAAAAGTAGAAATAGTCTCGGAAAATGAAACGCTTTCGCTCGTCGACCCTTCGGTTCGGATGACGCACAAAACCTAGTCCAATTGATAACCCAACCAGCAAAGTATCTCAATTGACTTATAAATCACATTTTACTTCCAAACCAACCTGAACGGTGCATATATCATCGGACGAGTCGTCACTGGTCGTCCCGATAAAGTCAAAGGTGAGACAGGCGTGTGCCAATCGCAGCAAAGCGCCAGAGTGGTGTTCTCCGTACCGGCCTTACCTGGGGCCCCCGGTCGTTTAACAGCGACCAGGAGAGACGGAACATTTCGGAGCGGGGTCCCTGGAAGTAAGGCAAAAATTCCGCAAAGCAATGGTTGAGCTGTTTCTTTTTTTTTTACAAAGACGAGCCGGTCGGGCCACCTGATGGGAAGTGGTCACAGACGCCCATAGAAATTGGCGATACTTGCGGTATCACCAACGCGCTGCCTACCGTGAAACAAAGGACATCTCGTTTACTTAGTAAATATCGACTAAGACGCCCTTCAAACCGGAACACTGTAGAATGCTTAGGGTAGAAATAGGCACCGCGGTGGTAAACACCCAGACGGTCCCATGTAAAAAGGGGACCACCGGTTTAGTTCAACCCGCCTGTCAATGTAACATTATTTAGCATTTCTATTGGAATTATTCCGAGGGTTAAAGGTTTAACAACGCCCGTAGAACGCCGTTTCGTACTTTAAGGCGTAGAGTTGGTTAGTTTACATCATCAGCCTGTGTTAGTCCACTGCTGGACATACGCCTTCTCCATTAGGGGGTTTTGGACCGTATGCCACCACGCTGGCCCAATGCGGGTTAGTGGGTGGACCTACTTTTTAGATGCCCATCCGACGCATGGATCATCTTACTTTTCAGACAGTTGTGTGATTGCCCTAACCAACTAGGAGACAACATTGATAAATTGTCGAGTCCCCGCAGGATTCGAACCTACCAGACTACAGAGGCGTAGAGTAGCGGGGACAATTTGGACTGAGTAAATGTTAACTAACCAACCATTCTCAGTCCAAATTGACAAAAGCATATGCTTTTAGTTGCTTTATACTTTTAGTTTATATAAACTAGAGAAATAAAGAGTATTTTGCAACGCTATCATGGATGGATCATCCAGCTCGCAAATAGAACCACAGCGTCATTTAGTTACTCCTTGTTGTTGTGTTTGAGTGAAAACTTTTGCGGCGAAGCAGTACTGCCTTTTACAACTCAGGACTTGTAGAATTATGTTGTACTCTATACAAATAGAGTGTATCAATGATTCTAATCTAAAGATGGCAAAAAATAGTATCAATTGTGCGGCATTAACCTTTTCAATTCCCCTACAAAAGTACCTAATGATGGACGACCGACTATCAGCTCAGTGAAAATACTGACCGTTACCCAAGAGGTGATTCGTGACTCATCGTCCCCCCCCCCCCCAAACAATTTACTAATATTACTCTTTCCTTTTGACCGACCACGTCTAAGTAATACAGGAAAACAACAATGGTACCCAAGGGTGATTCGTGACGTCATCGTCGTCCCCCCCCAAATAATTTACTAATACCACTCTTTCACCGACCAGCAGTCTAAAATAGTACAGAAAAACCGACTAGTGTGGTACCCCAAGAGGGTGATACGTGACGTCATCGTTATCCGTCCCACATCTTAACGTGACGTCATCCCCCCCCCATACCTGAACGAGGTGGCAATCTTCCTGTTCTTGGCGAGGGACCGGCTCGCATCCGCCTCCGAGATCTGGTTCATCTCCAGCACCAGCTGCGTGAGGAGCTGGACGCCGATGGTGCACATCTCCGCCGGACCCTGGGGGAGAAGGTGGCGACGGTTTTAAGACTGTATGATGATATGAATCATGGAATTTATGTGTATTCTCCTAGTCGATTTCGACCATGTCAGCCGTTTTTTTTCAGAGATTAACCAACTGTATTTGTCCGTCACATATAGTTAAACGTTTATAAACCAGTTGCTCTTATTTTTATAAGACATGTAAGATAACTTATGTGAATGTATGTTGATGTTAATAAGTTATTAAATAAAAAAATATACTGTAATAGATATTACAGTACACAATTGGGACAGATACCCGTCATAACCGGAGAGATAACATCATGGATCAACATGGATAATCCGACTTTACAGACAATCGGATTATCAGCCTGCATTGCCTTAATCAACTAGGAAATAACAATGAGAAGCTGTTGACTCTCCGCAGGATTCAAATGCATCATATCCGGTTACTAAAGTTCAACGTAGATCACTAGGTTCATCATCATCAACAGCCTGCGTTAGTCCACAGCTGGACCTAGGCTTTTGGACCGTCAGGGGGTTTTTGGACCGTATCCCTCCTCGCTGGTCCAATGCGGGTTGGTGACTGGACTGACTTTTTACATGCCCATCCGATCCATGGATCATCACACTTTTCAGACACCTGGGTGATCGGTCCAAATTGCCCTAACCAACTAGGAAACAAGAATGAAAATTTGTTGAGTCCCCGCAGGTTTCGAACCCACGTCCTCCGGTTTCTAAATCACTTATCATCAGGCTACGGAGGCTATGTCTGATTACAAAAGTGTTTATCATGTATTTATATACTATTCCGAGAAAATGGCTAGGAAGAAAATCTACTATTGTAACTAACCTGCAGAAAGGTGGAGACATCGTTCATGACATTGTGGAACACATACTCCTCCTTCACGAGATCAAACCAGCCCAGTTTTGTGATGCGAGCAAACAGGGAGACCAGAGCCTGCGGAGAAAATAAGATAACATTATTGATTTATTTCAATGGCAATCTCATACCTCTAGTTCATTTAAATTGGGCTGTACATGTACATACTGGAATATTTTCTATTTATATAATACTCTTAATTTAGTTTTGAATAATTCTCACTTCACATTATTAAATCTACTGCAGTAATATAGAGGCTAGCATTATACTAGCTTCGACCTGCGGTTTTACCTATAATCATATTTTAAATGGTTCACAACACATAAATAAAACACTTTGATTTACAAACATAATTTATAGTAATTTTTATTAATAATCCACCAAGTTGTGTATGTTTTAAAGAGTCCTCAGTACATTACAAACGATTGTATTTATTAAATTAATAGGACAGAAAAAAGTTATGTCTTACATGTATGTTAAACACTTACTTGTACAACAAAGTTAGGCAGCTTAGGCCTTGTAGCCAAATAGTTGAGTACATAGTTCCTAATGTCGAGACGCTGTTGGACAGAGAGGCTGGTTGTCGATCTGAAATAGGAAAATAAGATAATATAAGGAAAAAAGTCTCTTTAGTAATCACCAATTGCAGCTCGCGACTTCATCTGTGTGGTTATATATAAAAAAAGATTATAATTTGTTTTTAATAATCCAAAACAAACAGCCTAAGTAACTGCCAGTTAGATCAGATATTTTTCAGAGAAGTCGTTTCATTCGAACCTGCCATTCAAGATTGGCCAGAACAAGCAGACAGAAAAACATTTTTAAAATGATGTTTTGTTAAATGTATTGGTTATATTGTCATGAAAACCAGAAGATTGAGTAAGACAGATTTATTAAACACAAAAGCACAACTTGCTTTGATACAATACAACAGAGAACTAATTTGGACTTATTTTAAAAACAATAGATCATGTGCGATTCGAAAAAAAAAGATATACATTGCTAAATTTGACGGCGGTTTGATTTGAATATGGAGTAAATATAAAAACTCCTTTAACATATATATTATAATATGCTCATTTTAAAATGGTTGTTTTAATGTTAAAATCACCAAATTATTTTCAATGGAGCCATTTGAAAGGAGAAGATTGAGGATTTAAATTTTTGGCAGCTTGGAAGACTGCATATCCCATCTTAGTGCCCAGCGGTCGTGGAGGGACCAAACGTCGGAAAAAATATAAATAATAAACGCTAAAAATCGCAAAAATTAGATAAAATACCACATTGTGGTTGATCATATGTCCATGGGATCCACTAAAATATTTGGTTTTGTCATCATCATCATCATTAGCCTGCGATAGTCCACTGCTGGACATATGCCTCCCCTGATACACCCCAATCCATTAGGGGGTTTTGGACCGTACCCCCCCACGCTGGCCCAATGCGGGTTAGTGTGTGGACCGACTTTTTACATGATGCCCATGCGACGCAAGGATCATCTTACTTTTCAAACAATTTGTTGATCAGCCCAAAATGCACTAACAAACTATGAAACAACAATGACAATTTGTTGAGTCCGCGCAGGATTCGAACCCACGACCTCTAGTTTCTAAAGCACACGCTCATACCATTACGCTACGGAGGCAATTTTGTATTAGAGACAAATTGACTTTCTACTCCACAAAAAACGCCATTTTCCCTATCACTTTATCACATCAAGTTTCTTATTCAGCTCTTGTTTGGACCGAGGTCCTTTATTCTAAATAACACCCACCTGCTAAGCAGCTTAGCGAGGGTGGTGGCTGCAAGGAGTTGGGAGTAGCTTGAATCAGCTCGCTCCAACAGTGCCTGGCACTTGCTAAGGGTATCCGGAGACTCCTGGAATTAAAGCAGGATGTAATTAGGCTCTGTTAAAATGTTAGATACAAAAGAGAATGATTTGGATAAGCCATTACTTTTTAACATATATGTAGTATACACATGTTAGACTTAGTAAGGATGTCAACTAAATAAATATCATCATCATCAGCCTGTATTAGTCTACTGCTAGAGATAGAACTCCCCTAAAGCACTCCTTCTCCATTAGGAGGTTATTGGACCGTATCCCACCACGCTGGTCCAATGCGGGTTGGTGGATGGACCGACTACTAACATGCCCATCTGACGCATAGATCATCTTATGTTTCAGACAATTGGGTGATTGGCTCAAATTGTCCTAACCAACCAGTAAACAATGATAACACAAAGTTAATTTCCCTGCGGGATTCAAACTTTCGATCTCCTGTTTATAAAAGAATGGCCAGTACTGCTAGACCACGAGGCGGTGAGAAACTAAATAAATAAACTTAACTTAATTAGAATGTAAACTAGAAACTATATGGTAAAGTCAATTGAGACACGGAGTAGAGTAATAAAGTAACTTATAGCAACACATAGCATTGTTATTAGTAGATTTTTCACTTAATTATTGACATCTTGGAAACAATTCATCAATAAAAATACTTGCAAAATGTTGCTATCGGTTCATGTAGAAATCTTACAATTCCCCTATATGACATCCTCCCTTCTTCCTTTCCCAGACCTTTTAATATTCCTTCACTTTTAACCTATACCAACCCAGATGTTATAAAAGTTTTATGCAAATTCATCAGGGTAAATCATATTAAAATTTAAAAACTGTCCCTTATACCTATTTTTTGTTAATATTAGTTGTATGTCCTGTCCCTAAAAATATAAGTGTCCTATTTACTGTATAAATTTATTTATTAATGAACCTTTTGTCTTGTATCTGTCCAGGTATCTGAACCAAGTGCCACTGAGTAACAACTGTACAATTGTCAATAATATCGAACATTTTTTAAATAATACTGCTCTTGTTTTACCCAACCTTGACATTGGCAGAATCACCGAGTTATACTTGGTGGAGGCATTATATTCAGAAGAAGAAGTTGCTATTGGTTATAACCTCCACTTTACTCATTAATGGTACATAATTATATTGTTTCCATACCTGAAATGCGACCACCGCCTTCTCGGCTTGCGCCCTGACCGCCGCATCTTGAGACTCGTAAAGTTGCTTGCAGAGCAACTCTATTTGACACACCTCCTGCAAGAATAAAGAAGATTGAATGGTTATGACGACCCCCTTGGCGTAGTGGTTAGTGACCCTGTCTGTTGTGCTGAAGGGTGTGGGTTTGATTCCCAAATATTGTGATGAACATAGTGTTTTTCTTGTGTCTGGGTGTTCGTATCAATAGTATATATATTTATTTGCAAAAGAAAAGTAAGCCTATGTATTTTTCAGTTATCTAGTGTCCATAGTACAAGCTGTGCTTGGTTTTGGGACTAAATGATGTTGTGTTAATTGTCCAGAAATATTATTATTATTATTATCCTTATATAGAGGAAAGGGCTTTCAAGAGATTTACAATATTATCTTTTTACACACATAATTTTTTTTCAGTAATCATTACTTTTATTGCTCTGCCATCAAAACATTGATTAAGAAAAATTGTATCCAATGGCATCAAAGTGTTGGTATACATCTTGTGTTCAATTAAAGTGTCACCAAGATGTCGATCTCAGAGTGACTCAAGTTAAAACAACTTGTTATTTTTATGTATGATTGCTTTGTTGCTATGGTATGTTATTACTTTATTTACATTTATTACAAGTAAAATTTGGCCAAACTTCGGATAATTATTCGGATCATTATCCATTATTTTGTATCATAAAACCTTATAGTTGAGAGTTATATATATATGTAATAAAATAAAAAAAAATTGTAGTGTCTGTTCGTAATATCCAAATAACTGTTTATAAATAATATGTTGTAATATATAAGCAATAAATATAATTAGAAAACATTTTCAAAAATTTTTGGTAATCTTTTCTAGCTGATCTCTGGAATGACCAATTTGATTTTGAAATGATTTTCACCGGAAGATAGGTTAAGTGACTACTTTATTTAAAAAAAAACTTTTTTATATGTCACCATGAGTATTATTTTTTTATTTTTTGAAATGTAGACTAAGATTTTAGTGCATATTTTTTGTGAGTATCGTTTTAAAGCTGGATCAAACAAAATGGCTATTATTGTCAAAAAAAAAAGAAAAATATAAAACATATATATTTTAGATTATAAATCTTCAGTGAATCACAAATTTTATCTTTTGTATAGTTCTATGTTTACAAACTGTTTAGTTGACTTTTCCTGCATTTTATTTATGAAAGTCGCATTTGTACTTCATTAGCCTGTTCATTTAGGCTAATAACACAGTTATAGTTCAAATAAAAAAATTAATTAATCTAACAAAAAAGTTTAACTAATAACCTGCAATACTAGGTAAAAACTGTCCCCCCTAGTGACAAATGAATGCAAATAGCCTAATGAATTAATTAACTATAAGAAGTTTGTGGTTTTTTCTGAGACCAGCTTTAGTCTATGAAGATTTATTTGATAAATAGTTCCTTAAAGTGACTAAACTGTGATGTCTCTAATCTTCAGTAACCTATAAGTTCAGTGCATTGCATGGATGGATCATCATCATCAGCCTGTAATAGTCCATTATGGGTTTGGCTATCCTCGCCTACAGGTTGGTAGTGGACCAACTTTTACTGCCATCAAAGCATGGATCATCTTACTTTTCAGACAATTGGGCAATCAGCCCAAATAGTTCTAACCAACTAGGAAACAACATTGAAAATTTGTAGAGTCCGTGCAGGATTAGAACCCACAACCTCTGGTTCCTAAAGCACATGCACTTAAATCTAGGCTACGGAGGCAGTTGGATGGATGGATCAGCTGGCAGATAATTTAAAAGCACTGACATTGTATACTGACTGCCAAAGCTGGTCTTGGCAACCCGGACCAAATATTTACATGCCTACCTGATCCAAACATAATCTTACTTTTAGACATCTTAGCTATAGGCCACAATTACTAAGTAAACAATAAAACAGATTTATTTCCCTACAGGTAAAACAAGGGCCCATAGAAATAGGTCACAATATTGAGTCTTTTCATTGCATTTTTACCTCTACATTAGCCCTTCTAAATAATAATGGGAAGTGACAATTTTTTTTAGAAAAATTAAAAGAAACCGGATGCGCATATGTATATGTATTATTACATAATATGAGGCCACTTATTTTTTTACTAGCAGTATTTTATAAAATTAAAATATGTTAAATCAAGCATTTTTATGAGATATAAATAATGGTTTTAAAAATATTCAATATAAACAAAAATAATATTTATTTTTGATACATTTTACAACTTAGCCATGATAAATAAAAAAAACTTAGCAGGAAAGATATAACAATAGCAAGGCTTTAAAAAGAGAATGTTTAATAAAGTTTATACCTTAATATTCTATGGGGGTTATTTTATAAAAAAAAAAATTAAATGTACCTAGGAATGTATGTAACATGTGTATAAGATAATTGTATTTTAGTGACAACAAACAAATGGTTGAGTAATTTTTATGAAATATAAGAATAATAATAATTAAAGGTTATTTATATTATTCGTAATTGGTTTTCAGTTTTACTAGTTTAAAAATAAGCCAAAATATTTTATGATAATAACTTTGATTTTAGTTTGAAATAATTTTTATTTTGTATATTTTAACTACGTATTTTGAAAAGGTTATTTATTATTGGTTACACTATTCAAAGTAGAATGAAAAATAGTTAAAATAAATAAAATCTGGAACAATTTCAAGGGTACTCCCGTGTCAACACAGAAATATAACCAAAAAGCCGGTATATATATCATTCCTTTATAGATTTTCAAATTTTTATGTAATGTAAAAGTTAAAAAATAGTTACAAAAAAGTGATAAAAAGTATCAATAAACTTTAATTAGTGGCTTCAATACACGGAGCCTTGTTCCGAAATTTTTATGCTCCCGTATTTTGGAAGGTATGCCATAGTAATGTTTTATACTGTGGCTGATCTTACAATTAAGGGCCGGAAATGTTTTTCTTTGTTGACTCACGAAGTCTGTTAATATGTAATAAAAAACGCAATATTTTGATCACTCACCTGTTCTTCAGCCATCTTTGTTATTCTCTTGCATTTGGAGTGACGTTTCGTTTTAAAGTATAAAAACGTATGTTTATATCGAATACATCAAAGTAGGTGAGTTTGAAATAATTATATTTTGCATTATAACTTAATTGTTTGCGGAATATATGTAAATTAGTTGGGAAGAAAATGGTTCATTAATGTTAATTTATGGCAAAAATCATTTAATTAAATATAGAAACATTATATTCTTTAAATATAGAAATATTATAAGCTACCATTTAGATTGGAACGATATTTAAAGAAAAAAATCAATTTTAAACATCTGTAGCGTTTTGTTATCAATTAATTGCAATAATAATTATCAATGCAATTTGCAAACCATATTTAAAGATAAAATGTCATCTTTGGCTAGTAAATTACTCAACGTTAAATATGCATGATAAAAATATATGTCTATTGCTAAGAACATCTTTAACTAGATAGCAGTATCGATAGGATATCGTGTCATGAAATCAACACAACAGTTTCTCTTGATTCGAAGCATTCCATGTTAAACTGTCAATTACATTCCATGTAAATACCTTAGTCAAAGAATAGTCGGAATTTATGAAATACATTTAGTGTTGTAACTGATAACTTAGCACGAAGATGCCAGTCACTGCGCATCAATTAATTAGTAACAACGTAATATGAAATCATTTTGTTGCTTTTTGGGTTTTGACATTTTTACCATTTTTCTTACATTTAGGTATTCTTAAAAAGATTTGGTTGGATCCAAACCTAAATCTTTTAGAAGAGGATAGAAAGTAATAGAACCAGATCATGTTCCTGAAAATTTTGAACCATGGTTTTGTAAAGCTTTATTCTTTCACAAATACTTTGGTATCTAATTTTATTACTGGCTGATTCAATAACTGTTTATGCAATGGAAGAATAACAAAAGAACATTTGACAGATAAAATGAGAAAATTCATTCACATCGCACCTCAAAAACCAAAACATGTAACCATTATCAAGTATAAATTGTCCAGTAAATTTTGTATCACATCTTTTCCTGACATAAGGCAAATATTTAAAAACATCTATTCACAATGATTCCACGCATTATCGAAAAGGATTTTCGGCTGGCTATTTCGAAGCTTGAAAAATGTTAGTATAAAATTTTAATATTTGTGTATAAATTAAGTTTTCAATCGTATTTGATTTTTGACAAACTGCCTCCGTGAATTTACCGTCAGCTTTCTTAAGGATAAACTTAAGGCGAATTTCTCTAGAAAATGAAAAAACAACTGCTGTATCATTGCCTAAATATCATTTATTTTATTCCATTACTGTGTACGACCTACTCTTTGGCTTCTTCCTTACATACTTTAGACGTACGTCACTTATTTGTACACTTGGTAGGGAGAATGTTGACTACGATGGTCACACTTCCTTCAGCTGAATAACAGTTGTTAAGGATGATAGTGACTGGCAACAAAGCTCTAAAATCCGAAGAATTTTCAACGCTGGGCAATGGCTACATATACGTTATGTTGAACTAGCAAATACTAGAACAACCAGTCCTTTTCCTGGCAGTGTTTTGGTCTTCGGTAACCCCCTTACCTGCTGACCGCCGAAGTAACCCCGTCTCGTGCCTATGCTATTTATGTTTAGTAATTGAAATTAGTAGTACATTATACTATTAGTAGCAACGTAGCCAAGAACATAAGCAGTCTTATTGATGTAACATCACGTAGTGACGTATTAATGTTGTTTTGTTGCTATTTGCTAGCGTAGATTCTGATGACCGAGGCGATATCTAACTGCCTCCGTACCTGATAGTAGTATGGTCGTGTGCTTAGCAAAACCGGAGGTCGTGGGTTCGAATCCTGCGGGGACCCAATAATTTTTCATTGTTGTTTCATAGTTGGTTCGGGCAATTTGGGCCGATCACCCAATTGTCTGAAACGTAAGATGACCCATGCGTCGGATGATGGGCATGTAAAAAGTCGGTCCACCCACCAACCCGTATTGGACCAGCGTGGTGGGATACGGTTCAAAACCTCTTAATGGACATGGGATGCCTATGTCCAGCGGTGGACTATCACAGGCTGATGATGTGAAGGCGATTTGTACTTGCGTCAATCGTACAACGATTGATTGACACCTGACACCTGACAGGATTGACCCACTTTCCTGTTTAACTCGCAGATTGTTTGACATTCCCTTAATTTGCAAATGCCCAAAAAAACTCCAAACAACGCTGTGTTTGACGAAGTGTTAATATTGCGTACTTAACGTCACTTTAGTTATTTTTAGACTCGCATAGTTCAAGTTACTGTCCGTACTACATAGCGTTCGTATTTACAAGTAAATTTGCGGTAAAAATATCTGAAAACACTTTTCTTATAGTTCAACGGGACCAGATCAGAAGAGCTAGTAAAGACTCAGTCGGTGGTTCAAAGGCGGAAGATCCCAACTGTGAGAAATGCGAGAAGATCGTTGCCAAGATATTTGAGGAGAAGGCTCCCACCACCGTAATGGCTACCAGCGCGATATCCGAAGAAGAGAAGCTGATGCAGAAGTTGGAGACGATTGACGAGCGGCCACTGGTGGAACCTGAGCCAAAGATCGAGCCATTAGACGCGCCACCGCGCATATTATGCCAGAGTATGCTCCGTCCGTATGAAATTCCCCAGCTTACCAACCACTCTATGCAAGACGCTACTTTCGACGAGATCGCCTGCAAGCTCATGACCACGCCCGTCGTCGAGATTGACAAGCAACTGTTGGACACGTATCTGCACCCGCGAGTGGAGTACAGCCTTGTTGAAGCGGAGCAGTCCGACGTGGAGCTAGTTGAGAATATGGCGGAGGCCAATTTGGTGACGGATGATAGTCTTGAACCTGTGAAGTGTTATAAGCAGAAGTCTATGCCATACGGGTCACCCGAAGCTTTACCGACCACGCCACAGCTTTATCGCGATAACGCCGTGGACCTAGTTTGTGAGGAGCCCGGTAGTACCTGGAAGGCGGAGCATTCGCAACCAGCACACTGTTACACTGAGTTCCCGGACTATATCGAGAAGAGCTCTATACGAGAGAAGGTGTTGCGACAGTTGGAGGTTCAAGTCGGTTTGATAGCCCCGCAGGATCTCCTATTGGTACCGTTGCCTCCAAACGACACTTCGATATCCAGCAACGATATTTCTTCCACTGTGGAGGTGCAGCTTAATGAGACGGATAACGAACCTAATGCGACCACAGCTATATCGTATCAGACTTTGCCGAGGTCGATCGGACGTGGGACGCGCGATGGTGGCCAGTATGAAGACAAGATTGTGTCTTTCTCAGCGGCTAGCGACAAACCAGTCAAATCTGTGCCAAAATCGATAAGGGATAAACAAGATCTATTGGACGATATCCCCCTGTCTGTTTTGCTCCAGAGGGTGAGACAACGCAGTAAAATCGAGCACGAATTGAGAAAGGACCGCGTATTGAAGGCAGCTCGATACCTAAGCAAGGGATCATGTCTACCGCCATTAGATTTGAGGCCACGCAACAAAACGTGCCCGCCGAAGCCGTGCCCATCTAGGAAGAAGGCGCCTCCATCACCAAAGAAGGCAATACCCTGTCCACCGATAAAGAAAAACCCTTGTCCCCCACGAAAGAAAAACCCGTGCCCTCCGCCTAAAAAGGACCCTTGTCCCCCACCAAAAAAAGACCCTTGTCCCCCACCAAAAAAAGACCCTTGTCCCCCACCTAAGGAAGACCCTTGTCCCCCACCAAAAAGCCCATGTCCTCCACCGAAGCCTGAATGCCCCCCACGACCGTGCGAACCTTGCGAACCACCACCGCCATGCCCCCCCACTAAGAAACCTTGCGGCCTCTTCACCGGTAACCGTATTAAGGAAACGATTAGCCTAATTTTGTGCTCACTCCAATCGAAAAACGGATCAAGTTTAACAAGCAAAGTGGACCAATCGCACTTTGTCAAGCCAGCACTGGACTATCCAACCCTCGCAGTAAAGCCGACATTAAGCGCTTCATTGGGGCGCCAAAGTATGAGTATAAAACTATTCTCAAAGTCCACTAGCTTCTCAAAAGAAAATTCTAAGGAGGTGGACCTGGCGCGCTTGACCCCTTGTCTCCCATACCGTCGTGGCAAATGCCCAAGAAGGAGGCCGAAAGAAAGCTCGTCTGCCCAAAGGAGGGTTGTCCACCAACCAAGCCGAATGGCCCCTGCAAGGAACAGCCGTGCACCGTTCAAAGACCGCAACGCAAGTTTTCTAGCGAAGACTTGGATTCTAACGCTGTCCTACTTTAGATAATAACTCTTTGAAATAATGCTATAGACAACTGATAAAGAATGAAAAAGACATGGAGCAAAGGTGTTGATTGTATTTTAAAAAGCAACAGAGTTTTGGACGACAAAACTTACGTGATCAGTGTTTGGACAAGAAATCGTTACAAGTCGCTGGCGAATTGTAAAATATGCTAAAAAGTTTTTTTTAATGATCATTAGTTTATTAAGAAAAAAAACGTTGTTCGCCTTAAAATAATAAAGCAAATTAGACGCCAAGTAGTTACGGTTACTTCAAATTACTGTTATAAAGCTGAAAACAATTGTTATTTAAAATTGGATTATGTTCTAATCCAATCACTGATAAATTGTTTATCTAAAAGTAACATTTTGTAACTTTGGAGCTATTACTTTACTCGGTATTTAAAATCACTGATATTTATTGTCGTTCCGTTCGAGATGGCTTTATATTTCTGTAAATTGATAGAAATAAATAGCATTATTTATTTCCTTTTTCTTATTACGTAGCTCGTCGTCGGTCCTCGTTTTCTATACTAACAATAAAAATTAGAGTTTCTATTTGTAATATTAAAATAACCGCTTTTAAATGATATATAACGGTGTCATAAAAAAAACTTTTTTTTAAATTTTAGTCTGTTATTCTGCTATCTGCTAATCTCTAGAATGGCTGGGCGGATATTGCGGGACTTTGTCCTAAATTAGCTGATATAACTAAATTTTTTTAAAAGAATTATTTTACACAATACCGCGCGGACGAAGTCGGGCTAGAGCGAGATTTGATATTAATTTTCTGTATATTTCTTTTTCTGTAGTGGCAAATCACACACATAGAATTGATTCTACTTCAGCCGCAAAGTGAGAGTGAAAAGACATTCCGGTTTGATGGGCACTGTCACGATTAAGATTCTTATTTTATTACCAAGGAAGGTACGCCTTCGGGGTCTAGCGGTAGTGGTTTGTTTTATAAACCGGAAGTCGTGGGTTCGAATTCTGCGGTGATACAACTTTGTGTTATCGTTGCTTTCTGATTGGTTAGGACAATATGAGCTGATCACCCAATTGTCTGATAAGTAAGATGATCCATGCATCGTACGGGCGTGTAAACGTCGGTCCACCCACAAACCCGCATTAGACCAGCGTGGTGGAATACGGGCCAAAAACTCTCTAATAGAGACGTAGATTAGGGGAGGCCTTGTCCAGCAGTCTGTATTTTCCAAATAGTATTTACTGTTTATTTTATTTTTTTACACTTTTTTTTTCAAAACTTCAAAAATGAAGTCTTACAAAAGGACATTAAAAATAAAGAAAATAAACGTATGGTAAGTTTAATTCCCAAACTATCAATAGAGCCAGTTACGGTGGATCTTTGACGTACACTAACGTCATCGGTCTGTATTAGTCCACTTCTGGGCATAGGCCTCCCCTACGCACGCCCTCTCCATTAGAGGGTTTTAGGACCGTATCCCACCTCGTGGTCCAATGCGGGTTGGCGGGTGGACTAACGTTTTACATGTCCATCCGACGCATGGATCATTTTACTTTTCAGACAACTGGGTGATCGGCCGAAAAACAACATGAACTATGAAACAACATTAAAAATTTGGTTCAGCCCCCCCAGGATTCGAACCCATGACCTCCGGCTACTAAAACACACACCCTTACCACTAAACCACGGGGTCAGTTTCGGAAGTAGTTTCATGTACACTATGACAATAATATCAAACTTTTGTAAACTCGATGTCTGTTATATTTTTCTTTTTTAACCTTTTATCTGTGGAAGATTTTCTACTCTGCGTGGAAAAAAATATTGAAAAATGTAACACTTAAAAAGCGATCATAGTGTGGGTTTTCGAAAAAGCTGTTTACAAAGAAGACACGCGTGTCAATTACATATCTAGTTATTGGTTTTGGTTTTCCCAATCATTACTTAATGTACATTAATAGCCTTTGACGATGTATATTTAGTTTCTCACGATGTATATTTGATATTTTTTCCCGCCTATGGCGATGACAATCAATACGAATAAATAAAATTGGGAGTGTCCGTTTGTAACATCAATAACCGTTTTTACCGTCTGTCTGTCTGTTTGTTTGTTCTGGCTAATCTCTGGAACGGCTGGTCCGATTTTAATGGAACTTTTACCGGAAGATAGCCGGTTTCAACTGGGGTAACTAAGGCTAGGCTTGTTTCTTACGATAAAATAAACAACAAAATAATTTTTCTTCATTTTAATATCATAATGGTTATTATCATAATTACCACTATTATAAACGCAACGACAAGACGCGCTACTACTAGTTTCGTCGTGTAAAATATGGGCTATTAATTGGATGATACCCAAGCCAAATGGGTATAAAATTTACCAACAAGTCACCTGACAAACTATAGTTGCTCTATGATGTCTCTTAATTACTTTTTTTCTGTTCGTCCATTGGCCGATTATCGCGCGAGAATTGAACATGGCGCTTGTCCACCAATTAGAAAGCTTTATATTTAACCGTTATAAGAGTTTAACTTTAGAATTTGTTCATGTGAATTCCACATGAATTACGACCTCCGGTTTGTAGGGCAACGACTATAATTACTAAGTCGCTGCACTACAAACCAAAGGTTGTGGGTTTGAATCTTGAGAAACGTAAACTTTGAGGTTTTTGGTTTTGGTTGGGAACTAAAATGTGAGTTGAGGTGTCATCATATCATCATCAGCCTGTGATAGTCCACTGCTGGACATAGGCCTCCCCTAATACACCCCTATCCATTGGCGGTTTTTGGACCGTATCCCACCACGCTGGTCCAATGCGGGTTGGTGGGTGGACCGACTTTTACATGCCCATCCGACGCATGGATGTCATTACTTTCAGACAATTGGGCCAAATTGCCTAACCAACTAGGGTTAGTTAGGGTAATTTGGGCATCCTAACAAATTTTCATTGTTGTTTCTTTAAAACAATGAAAATTTTAATCCTGAGTTCGAACCACGACCTCCGGTTTCTAAAGACACCGCATACCACTGGGCTACGGAGGCAGTGAGTTGAGGTATGTGCATGTAAAATTTATTTTACTGCACATACCTATATACAATGTATATAATACAATGGAATCTCTAGTTGATATAATACAATGGATAAAGGTCCCGAATATTCACCCTTATTTCGGTTCTTCAACTAATTATCTTAAAGATTTTTATATAGTCAGATCAGATTTGTAACGTACCAGATTAGATCAGTCGTCGTAAACGACTAAAAAATGTGCACGTAAAATTGGCCAAAAAATATTTAAGAACACATTTATTATCACTTCATAAAATTGTTTGTACATTTCAATAACCGCTACTCTACAATTTTGGGATATCGTTTAAATATGTAAGTACATTGTGCTGTATTAAGGTCTAGCTAAGAAATTTTTATAAAATAAATACTAAAAGTATAATCAACTAGATTTATTAAGTTATCAGTCCTTTAGTTAAGCAACTACAAATTAAAACATAAAATAGCAACTTCTGCATAAAACTTAAATAAAATTAACATTTTTTTAAACGATTAATAGGCCTTATTAAAATTAGGTGAGGAAGAGGCCTACTGTCTAAACTTATTAGATAATCAGCAAACAACATATTTTGGTACTTGAGATCAAATATCACTCAGTCAAGGCACAACAATACTATAGCAGTCTGAGAATTAAATTAGTACCCTCGTCTAGCATCCACCAGGGCACATGAAGACCTCAATATCATCCACTGACAAACACGACACACTCCTCGTGATACCACTTGAAGCATTGAGAGCACTGCCTCATATCATTCTTACGATTTTCTTCACAGGCATGACAGTACCAACTCTCTTGAGTGTCTGCAGCGTCGTTAGTCTAGAAAATCCGCTAGATAACTTTCTTTTATTTGCTTTTGAAGTTTTTGTTGTTTGAGTCCCCTTTCTTTATCTTATTTGCTTCTTCTGTAA
The DNA here is from genome assembly GCA_029286875.1 of Lamproptera curius. Taxonomy (NCBI): domain Eukaryota; kingdom Metazoa; phylum Arthropoda; class Insecta; order Lepidoptera; family Papilionidae; genus Lamproptera; species Lamproptera curius. The sequence goes on from JAGSMT010000099.1 coordinate 2,038,719, forward strand.
TTTATTTATATTTCTGCTTTTTTCTTATCTTCGTCATATTTATCAAAAGATCTTTAGTAACTGGAGTCCTCGATAATTAATACCTTGCGTCGGACGTTGGTTTTTCTTGAACCTTAGCAGGTGTGGGCATGACATCATGAAACCCAAATTTTGTTGAATCTTTTCTTTTGCCTAGATCGAGCAAGCTGCACAATGTGTTCTGAATCCTTGAAGAAGTTCCATGGTTGGCGACCTAAAACTTGTAGATGGACCAGGAATCCAAGATTGGTGCTAGCCACTCTTCAAAGTTGATGGCGATTCGCATTCCTTATTTCTTATCCTATTAGTATCAAAGCAATTTCACATTCCTGTACCAACAGCAGGCGCAGGGACTTCTGTCAAAACTGAAGGAGCAAGGCTGTTTCTGGAATCACCTGTGGGTTGAAAGGATTCAAACCAGTTGCCTTAAAACCACTCGTGATGTTGCTGTGAGTCATACATTTGGACCATACGCTTGAAGTATGACGTTGAAGCTTGCTTTGTCTCGGTTGATCCAAGAATGCAAGAACTTCAGTATCCCAATAGTGCTCGAATGATCTTTGACGCTTTGTCCAGGGCTGCAGTTCATGGGTGGTATTCGACAGTACAAGGTATAATGATACATTAAGCGATTCTGATACATCAACAATGGAAAGGTCTAAATGATGCTGCTCCATCAAATATTACAGGCTTGGTCCAGGACTTTTGTATCTAGCCAGATGTATGAAATTCTCTAGTTGATATAATACAATGGATAAAGATCATCCACAATAAACTTAATATTTTTGGGCTCTGGCCTGTTCATGAACAGTCTTTTCTTAAGAATATTTCAGGATGTCTCTTCATAAACGCCTTATGCCGATAAACGAGACTGCAAAACGCGCTGGTAAACGTCTTTACCAGCGCGTTTCTACTCAAATAGTGTTTTTGTTATTTATCACGCAATATTTATCACCAACCGTCATAGTATTTTGGCGTGCAGGTAAACTTATTTCTGCATACCTGTTTATTCTTTCACAAGATCGCTTCATTATCAGGACTCAACACTGGCTTACATTAAACTTTTATCAAAATACAACTCTGAAGATGATATCTGATGGTTCTTCTAGAATTTTGTATCTTGCTGCAGCCATCGTACTCATAGTTCCTCTCTGCATCGCGAACAGCTGAAGCCAGGACATCTTGTGACCAATGCTCCTTAGGGCATCGTGATCGTACTGTGAATAATGAATCAATAGCTGTTTGAATTGACATTGAAAAGAATAAAGACACCGTGAGACAGAACCCTAATGCTCATTTTCTTCATTACCCATAATTCTTTATTATCCATAAGTTAGGTATATATCTGACAAACGGCGAAAAATTACCTTAAAAGAACAAATATAGGTATGAATAAAAGCCAGAAGTATAATAAGGCTCTACAAAATTTTAGAGGCCTTGTACCCACCGACTAGAATTTTGTAAAACAAATAAATACAATTTGGAATGTATCGTTAATTAATAGCCAATGTGGACAAGCGTAAAATAACACTAATGTACTCGTGATTGCAAGTAGAAAACTGAGTAATATAGAAAATACTTACTGTTACCGGGGTAAATATTTATAAAACGTGACGTGCAGCTACTCCGACAACGTTCATCTCGCCACTGAAGGAGGGCGTTAGGTATCAACGTTTGCCGCGGTATAGCGCTTTGCACTTGTTATTATGCATGATGTGCGTGTGACCTTAGTAGAAAATCTTATTTTGAACAAGATTTTGGACGTTTAGGCTACATGCGGTATTAAGCCTGTCGGCTGAGCAGGCCTACCTGCACATCTATAGCATTTTAAAATGTTCGCGAAACAGATAATAACAGGAAATCAAAACCAATGCGATGACAAGTATAAAAGGTATTTATTTCGAATTAAACACATAAAGATCTCAATCAGTACGATGCAAGTTGTATACATATATTAAATGGGTTACTAGTATGGTTTTTGACAAACACATGCCAACATGCACATACATGTGGACATGCATATGCAAGACGCGTGCACGTGCTCACATGTTGACATGTAAACGAAATGCATGTTACTGCACACTTAAAAGCGTCTCGGCGTACACGTCGCCGTTCTCATTGATAGCGTGACAGCCGTAGTAGCCGCTGTCGCTCTTCTTGACACTGCTGATGGTGAGGTCAGCGGTGGTCCTGTTCCCTTGGACCTCGCTGCTGACGGCTACACCTTCACGTTTGATTGGCGTAGCGTTGTATGTCCAGCTGGCGGTTGCTGACGGTATTCCGAGGACCGAGCAAGGAATGGTCGCTGACTGACCCTCCTTGACTGACAGCTGTGCCGGTGGTTTCTTCTCGAAGATTGGCTCGCCTGATGATGACAGATGATTTTAAGAACATGTGGGCAATGAATAGCTTTTGGTTCGAATCTAAACTACTTACTAATAACGAACGGTAAGAGTTAACTACATTATGTTAGCTATGAGAAATTTTCAAATTACCTGCTGTAAATCGAGAAAAAGAGAACATAAAAAATATTGACAACTATCGCACAGTTAAATTACTAATATTAGCACGAACTCCCCCTTTTCCTTGCGTAATGTGGATAATCAACGAGTAATTTTGCGTTGAACATATAATCCGTAGCCCACATCAGAACATATATTGAATCGTAACCACTTATAGGCGGTGACAACCTCCATACCAGATTATCAGCACCAAACAGTTACAGAAGCAGCAGCATTAAATATAATCCCTTAAACAAGTAATAGATTAAGAAAAAGTTAGAAATACACAGATCATATTTACCTTTTAATAATTAGTGATTACTTTTAAATGGCCTTGATTGTATTATATTGAACTACTTTTAGCATAAAATATATATATCGATTTAAAGCTTATATATATATATATATATAAAAGAGATTTCCACCTATATATTGACTCATTACTTATTACGATATCTTTGGAACCATAAGGCGTAGCGACTTGAAATTTGTTAGGAATATTCCTTTCGCCGAGTAGAGGTCACCTAAGAAGGATTTTACGAAACTCCACCCACAAGGGGTAAAATATATATCAAGCTACTACGACAACAGATTAAATACAGTGTGCTCAAGTGCCTTGCTGACTTCGTTGTCAACTGTGCACTTGACACCCCCTGGTCTTCTGTCCAGGTCTCCCTGATGAGGAGGCGCTTCCCCTTGCTCTTGTTGTACCTGGTCACGCGGTCTGCTGGCGAGTTGTTCGTGTCGACACCATCCTTGAACCAATCAGGATGCGCCAGAGGACTGTGGAAGACAAATCATGTTAGGTTTGCCAACGTCACATGAGATGTAGTTGATTATACTGTTTTCTTTGGTTTAATTGAAATTTAAATGATTGGTTTTATGCGTTCGCAGCAGACGAGCAGTCCGGCACCTGGTGGGAATGGTCACCGACGCCATGACTTGGCAAAACTAATGGTATCGCAATGCGCTGCCACGTGAGACGTAAGGGTGTTAAGTCTCGTTTCCAGTAAATACGGCGTACGGTGCCTTCAACCGGAACACAGCAGTGCTTTCACTACTGCTTCGCGGCAGGAATACTGCAGTGGTACCCACCAGACGGTCTCCGTCAAAAGGGACTATCACCGGTAGTAACGCATCGACATAACGAATATACTATAGAAAACAGTCGTCGGTTTTAGGCTGATAAAAGTAATTGAATAAAACCTATAATTTGAGTTAATAGGAGAGTTTATATTTTAAATCTTGAAACTACTAAAGGTAATTTATTTAGAAAATTAACGAGTTTTGTTTATTTATGGTAAAAATATAACTACAATGATTTGTTTTTAATTTAAGGAAGGTGCGAAAAACGAAACGCTTAATTATAAAACATGTAGAAATTTTGAGCAATTGGCATTAAATTAATAAGAATCAGATTGGTTGTTACAAGACTGTGTTATTGAATGTTAAAAAGATTGTAAAAAAAAATGCAGCTAAGTTTTTCACGTCGGTTAGTATTAGGTCAGAGTTATCCTTTCTTGAGCTGATACTAAAATCTTTAACTATCAACTTATTGTACCTTCGAAAGATATGTTTGAATTTGCATTCATTATTATATAATGCAAAACACTGCGTTTTGTGCATCGATCGTGAACCGTAATATAAAAGATGGCGAAGGTTTATTGTTATCTGTGACGCAATTAAAAAATGAAAAGAAATGGTGCAGGGCTATTTAGGAATTCGCGCGCATTTCGTTTAAAATGGTTGAATGCAGGGTAAGTATATTAGTCTAAAGATTTCAGTTAAATACCTACCAGTTGATTTTATGAGTTTTGCATTTAAAAGTTTTAAATGGCACGTGAAGATTGCTTTCGACCTATTTTATGGTTTTGCAAATATTTAACGACATGTTTGAAAATTCTTTCGCAGGAAAAACTTTTATTTACTTAACAATTTTTGTTCCAACAAATTGAAAATGTCTCTCTTTTTAATGGACACCATCAAGATTGGCCGCTTTGGCGTTCATTAAAAAAGGCATATGTCCAATGGACTGCTAAAAGATGTTTATGATGATGATGATGATACTAACGTTGCGATCGTCATGATTTTCAATTCTCAGATGTGGTATTAATCAAATGTTTTCCTATCACCCTACTGTAGATTTTTATACAAAAAGTGGGGTATTCTACACAACCTTTAAAGGCCTAGTAAGAAAGAACCACACCAGCAGAGTTAAATATGCGATGGAAAAGATGGATTGACGAATCGGTGACAATTCGCTTTTTCTTACGTCGCTGCAGTATAATCATCATCATAGTCAGCCTGTATTAGTCCACTGCTGGACATCAGGCCCCCATAAGCACGCCACCGCTTCTGATATTCGGCTATTCTCGTACAGCCCACACCGGCCACTTTTCGAATATCGTCACTCCATCTTGCCGCAGGACGTCCCACACTACGTTTGCCGAGCGTCGGTCTCCACTACAGAACTTTCCGACTCCAGCGGCCGTCAGTTTTGCGGCTTATATGACCGGCCCATTTCCACTTCAGCTTACTACTCCGGTGGGCTATACCTATCGGTGACTGGTTCTCTGACGGATCACATCATTTCTGATACGGTCCTTCAGAGATACTCCAAGCATAGCCCTCTCCATAGTTCGCTGAGCGACTTTGAATTTGTGGACCAGTCGAACCGTAAGTGTCCAAGTCTAGGCACCGTAGGTCATAACGCTGCAGTGTACTATAACATAATCTTTATGTACAAATAAAACCACTCACTTGCCACCGTAGATGCAGTACAGCATAGTCTGTTCGCCAACTTTGGCCGTCATGTTCTCGCTGGTGTACTGTTCCACCACTGCGCTGTAGTCCTGCCCCTTGTTGGGCTCCAAAGCCTCTATATAATGCTCGGCTAACACCATCGGCTTGTCCACAGCCGGAGAAGAAGCCAAGCAGACGTATTTAAAGTTGTCCTTCACATCAGACTTCTCCACGCTGGAGAAATATAGCGTACCCTGAGGCGAGATGGTCATCCGCGCGCCGGCCACTTCGTTGGAGATCGAGGGATCGCTCTCGAACTGCAGTCTCCATTCGATCTTCGGTTGCGGATTGGATTTGGGGATGGGGCAGTCCAGCTTGTAGTCTTGACCCTCAATCGGTCTGTGCCTTTGGGGCGTCACTTTTGGTGCGTTTAGATAGGCCCTGGAGACTTTGATCATTCTAGTGCTGGCGACACCGGCGGGCGAGGAAGCGACATTGGTAGTGCCCCTCGTCGGCGGATTTCGGTTTGAGGAACACCAGAGTGCCCTCGTTCTCTTGTTTGATAACATCCGAACGGCCGGTTACGTCGAATCGCTTGCCGTCTTTTGCCACTCGAATCTGGGAGACGAATGTGTTTATTAGCGTGATTTGAGTTTATTTATATATGACTATATCGTATGGATTTTGTAAATTTCTAATAGGAAGGAGTAGAAAATACTAAAGCTTGGTTATATGGCTGGGTTCCGAGCTTGTCAAAATATTTAAACTGGTTATAGATTTAACATTACACTCCTAAACTAAACGAGTGATTTATTACTTTGGCTGCAATTACTAACACTAAGGATTAAATATTATGCATCAGTATCGTCGAATTTTTATCTTATAATATTTGCAAATTTTATTTTCATACAGATTGCAACTTGAAAATGTTTAATAATATTTTTTAAATAATATCTTGGAAAACGATAAATTAAATTCATCATCATCATCATCATCAGCCTGTGTTAGTCCACTGCTGGACATGGCCTCCCCAATGCACGCCACCGCTTCGATCTTCGGCTATTCTCATCCAGCCCACCGCCACTTTGCGAATGTCGTCATTCCATCTTGCCGCAGGGCGGCCTCACTACGTTTGCCGAGCCTCGGTCTCCGCTCCAGAACTTTTCGACTCAATTAAATTAAATTAAATTACTATATCAGAATCTATTTTAAGAACGATTTTAATTTATGGATTTAAAAAGAAAAAATCACATGTCAGTCAATAAAACTCTAATGGCGCTAAAAAGTATGACTGTCATTGGCTAAAGATCGCGTCGTCATTAACGTTTGGCAGCGCGACCAATCAGAACTTTACTTATGAACTCTATTCGAGTTTGGTATTCATATATCAGTATATATTCATGTATAGTATATGAGTATGGTATGCTTTGTTCATTTACTTTACATGCCGCTATAAACTTTATTATACAAGTAGAATTGATTTACTTAAGATTTTTTTGTGGCCTGGTAACAAGAACTTTAAGCCAACTTACTTGACGTTGTTTACGTGACTGGTGGTGGAACATGGCAGCGTCAGATGCTGTGATGGAATGGATTCAGAGAAGAGTAAAGAGGCCGGCGCCTCTTCTAAGATCGGCTGCTGGTCCACTGGCAGGGACGAGCCTATTGGTTATAAATAAACTAATGTTTAGTTATTGTGACATACAAACCTTTAAACCTAGCCCTAAACAATCATCATCATCAGCCTGTGTTATTCCACTGCTGGACATAGGCCTCCGCTAATGCACGCCTTGTCATTTAGGGGTTTTTGATAGTATCCTACCACGCTGGTCCAATGCGGGTTGAGTGGACCTGACATTTTACATGCCCATCCGATGCACGGATCATCTTACTTTTCAAGCAATTGGGTGATCGGCCCAAACTGCCCTAACAAAATAGGAAACAACAATGAAAATTTGTTATGTACCCGCAGGAATCGAACGCACGATGTCCGGTTTTTAAAGCACACGCCCTTACTAGGCTACGAAGTAAGTTATTAGATACAAGACTAACTAGGTAACTGGAAAATAAATAAATATAATATGTAAACTAATACCCTTTGTGTTGTAGTGGGATTCGAACCCTTCTCTAAAAACGACGGGCGGGAGTTCCATAAGATTTATTGACGTCAATCAATTGATGTTTCGTCAATATACTTTTATGAATATTTCTAGTACGTATGAAGAATTGTTTTGCTACTTTGAATAAAAAATTGTGTATTTTATTATGTTGTTTGATGACTTAAATGGTTTTACGCGAAATAAAAATTTTAAGTCATATTTCAATAGTTCGAAAACGAAATGAATAAAAAATTATTAAAACAAAATGAACTTACAAAGAACAGTGAATGCTGCAAGCGCAGCGATTTTGGCAACTACCATTTTGTATATCTGGAACAAACAGAATCTCGTTAGTTAAAGTAGAATGTATATAATATAAAGCTGTTACAGTTTAAAAAAAAAGGATTAAGGTCTGGGAAGATGGTGGACTTATCTACTAAAGGATTGACTACTGAGGGTAAATTTATATAGCATAAGACCTGTATACTTAAAAATATACCGGTAATATTTACATATTTTTCATATCAATCAAATATTTTTTTTAATGTCTTAATTGAGTTTAAATACTGAAAAACTATTTCTTTTTTTTTATTGTATTAGTCTCATATTAAACACAACAAAAATCTAATTAGGAATCAATATATTAACCGAAAAAAATATATTTAACCATTATATAAATAATATTATTATTTTCAACACAAAAATAATAAAAAACTGTCCATTAATATTTCTATCAATAGACAAATTCTGAACGCACCCTTGCTTCACGCGTTGGCGACGAATGCACCGATACTGTGCTGCGTTGAAGAAGCGCGCGATTTATATAATGGCCGCCGAGTCATCAGCTGATCTCCATGTGAATTACCGGCGACTTATACCTACGACCTTTATTGCTCAGGTTTATACGCGCATCATTGTCGATTTGTAAATTGCGTTAATAATTAAATGCGACAGACTGTTTAGATATTTAATTCATCATCACTCGCTGTTCAATATTTATAAAAATAAAATGTTAGTTTTTTTTTAAATTAACGAATAGTATAAGTTTCTTCCAGGTTCATAAGCTATCTTCCAGTAAAAGTCCTGTGAAAATCGGACCAGCTATTCAATAGACAACAAACAGACGGAGACATTACAAAAATTACGTAAAATGCTTTGCTATATGCGCCGGTTAAATATCATAATGTATTTATTAAAACAGTTATTTTAATGTTACAAACAGACACTTCAATTTTATTTATTTGTATAGATTATTACAAAAATAATTTTATGTTTTTTTCAAATTTGTAACAAAAATTTACCTAAGACGACGATGACGGGACCGATTGTCGCGTGCAAAAGCTAGTTTATTTTATATACGTGCATTATATTCTTGCATATATATAAAAAAATATCTAACATCAAAATAACCGTTTTAAATGATTACTTTGTGATATATTACCGATACATATGACATTTGTTTTTGTTTTGTCTGTCCGTATTTTTGTTTTGGCTAATCTCAAAAATGTCTGATTCCATTTTGATTGGAATTTCGCTGAAAGAAACAGAAAACATTATACGACAATACTTTTGGCCGAATCGCCGAATATTCGGCACAATATTCACGCTTGTTAAGCTCATAAAGAAAATAGTAATAATCGCAACCAACTTACAACAGCCATTTGCTAAACTTTATCTCTTTTCTTTCAGGATTAATTTCTAAAGTTGAGACCATATGCGACGAGAACGTAATCGTTTGCTAAAACAAAAAGCTGAAAATCCTGTTTGTATCCATTAAAAATTACACTGGAAGATTTTACTTAGTTATTATTGTAGTTTGGTAATCAACCCACATAATCGCCAGTAGCATAATGTGTCTTTTTTCACATTATTCGAGCGTGTAACTCCGTAGCCTAGTGGTATGGGCTTGTGCTTTAGAAACCGGAGTGGGTTTGAATCCCGCGGAGAAACATCTTTGTTTTTATCGATGTTTTCTGGTTGGTTGGGACCATTTGGACCGATCACCCAATTGTCTGAAAAGTAAGATATGTTAAATGCATGTAAAAAGTCGGTCCACCCACCAACCCGCATTGGACCAGCGTGGTGCAATACGGTCAAAAACCGACAAATGGAGAAGGCGTGCATTATGGGAGACGTACGTCCAGCAGTGGACTAACACAGGCTGATGATGATGACATTTCAGGAGCCATTGTAACATCTAAGAAGAATGAAAAGAACATATAAATTTCAGGTCTTAGGCAATTGCAATTTGCCTTATTAGTGTCAAATAAGTATATCAAAGGTCGGTACCAGATGTTAAGACCTTCTTTGATATTAGTGTTTGATTTTCTGTCTTTTATTATTCTATTATCAATTTATCGATTGCATTTGTATATATTATTTAGTGACGTCATAGTTATTTTTTGAGCGTTTGGGTCTGATTTGACATATATTATTATTTACTCACTAGCTAGCACTACCAGTTTAATATATTATATTAATATGTAATGTTGTGATAAATGCTATATAACCGTTAAATGTTATAAAAATTAGTAGCCTTATGCTTTATGCAGTTACAAACATCCATACAGACAAAATGTCATATTTATAATATTAGTAGGTTTTTTTTGTAGAGCTGACGACCGCGCGAGTCGGAAAGTTCTGGAGTGGAGACCGAGGCTCGGCAAACGTAGTGTAGGACGCCCTGTGGCAAGATGGAGCGACGACATTCGCGAAGTGGCCGGCGTGGGCTGGATGAGAATAGCCGAAGATCGGAAGCAGTGGCGTGCATTAGGGAGGCCTATTTCCTCATGGACTGACACAGGCTGATGATGATGAGGTTATTAGAGCGTTCTGAAGCTTACTAGTTATATGATGGATAAGTCGATCGAAGGAAGATATTTTATGAATGCTGAAAGATGAACACTACAGCATGTTGCTACGGTGAAAATGTCGGAAATGTCCGAAGGAAAATACTTTGGACCATGATAGCCGTAGGTTAAAAAGAAAATAGCTAATTTAAAGCGTGTCCCAGCGTACGATTTAGCCAATTTAATCTGAATTGCCACATTTATCCATGGCACTAATGGTCAAACTTTTGTCTTAATGATTAATTCACCAAGATAGACACCAAATACACTCCTGTACTTCAGTGGATAGCGCCTAGAAACTGAGTGGTTCGAACCAGGGGACTAACAAATTTTCATTGTTGTTTCAGGTGTTCAGCAGCTGATCCCAATTGTCTGAAAGTAATAATCATGCAATATGGGCTGTAATGTCCACCATATACCCGCATTGACCAGGTGGTAGAACGGTCCAAATGATGGAGGTGTATTAGAGCTTGTCGTGGACTATCACAGGCTGATGATGAATGACACCTTTGCAATGCCATCGGTTACTTTGAATACATGTTCTCCTGTCTCTCTCTTCTTCTCTCTTCTCTCTCAGTCTTCTGAGAGTCTAATATGGTTAGGCATAAGCTATTCTTATTATTATATTATTAAACAACGCTAAAACGTGGCAACATAGCTACTACAGAGAAGAACACATTATTTATCCCTTTCTAAAGTAAATTCACCGCAAAAAGGTTGCTTCTTTGTCGCAGTACTGAGGCTCAATAAGTCCAGCCCCTTTTTTTTCCGTTTGAAATATCTCGCTGGCGGATTTTCCGCCGCCAGAGTGAGGGGACAGCGGGGATATGTAGCTCTACCAAGATAGACCGGCCGGTATACCCGCTAAGATCAACGGTCGCCCCTTTTTCGTGTCGCTGTAACCGGGGGTAATATTCAAAGTTTTGTTGACCCAGAAGCGACGTGGCCCTCGCAGGCCTCTTCTCTCCTGGGTGCATTGGGACACCCGGACCGTCGATATAGGTCGATATACGTTAAGCCTGGTCCAGCCGCAGGGAATCTAGAGGAACATAACTGGCCCGAGTAGTACAGCCAGCCGTGGAAACACCATGTTAGCTAGAGAAGCCCGCTTTGGAAGCATCCTGGTGGCGGAAGACAGGCGGTGAGCGTTCTGCCATCCCTGTCCTCTGCAGCCTGGGTGATATCGCGGGGGAAGAGAAGTATCAGTACTTCGTAGGCCGCTATTTATAGCAACCGCGACTCGGCAGACCCGCACGACAAATGCAATATGCAGTGGCCTAGGGTGCATAATTTATTTGTAAATAAAAAATCGATGTCTCCACTTTTCACGTGCAAAACGGGGCTATCAGCGGAACCTTAGAGCTCTAAGGAAAACGCTGGAGGCTGGAAATATTGTTCCAGCAAGGCTGTCCCTGGTCATAAATCAGGGGGATTCCATTGCCAATATATAGGGGCCACACTACGCACGAAGTATTCTAGTGCACAATTACACGGAATACAGATGATCTCCCTCTTCCCTCACTCTCATAGTCCGATGGGACGGAAAACCGACACGACCGGAGGGAGATCAGACGCAAGACCGACCATTTAAATGCCCATCCGACACATGGATCCTTTAAACTTTCAGGCAATCGGATGAACTGTCTACATTGCCCTAACCAACAAGAAAACAACTCAGAAAGGTAATTGAGTTCCCGTAGGATTTGACCCACGACCTCCGGTTTCTTAAGCGCAAGCCTAGCACTAGGCTACAGTGGTAGTTGAGAATAAAATATATTATATATAATATTATGTTCTGAACTTGGCCAAAAAAAGCTGTGGACTCGATCTAGTAGTTTATAAAACGTATATTATGATTGCTCATCCTAAAACAAAGCGAAGTACCTACACAAATCATCCACGAGTTCTAACGTTTTCTTAGAATTCCTTTATTTTTTCCTCATTAATAAACCCCTCACTACAGATTGAATAATAACTTGACCAACAATTGATTCATACTCTTACATACAATAGCATTATATCACAATGCCCAGATTCATTTAATCTAATTTCTAAAAGAGATTCCCACCTATACATTGACTCATCACGATATCTCTGAATCGAAAGGATAGGACTTGAAATTTGTAGGAATATTCCTTTCGCCGAGTAGAGGTCATGCCTAAGATGCCCTAGTCAGGGGTATAAATATATTATATGAAATAATAAAAAGTATAATTCATCCAAAGTGAAAAGAAATAAGAAAAATTTTACTCAATAAAACCAAATATTTATTTAATCTTTTCAAATTGATAAATCATCATCAGCCTGTGATAGTCCACTGCGGACATAGGCCTCACCTAATACACCCTATCCATTAGAGGTTTTCGACCTATCCACCACGCTGGTCCAATACGGTTGGTGGGTGGACCGACTTTAACATGCCCATCCGACGCATGGATCATCTTACTTTTCAGACAATTCCAAGGTCGATCGGCCCAAATCAACAATGAAATTTTTGAGTCCGCAGGATTCGAACCCACGACCTCCGGTTTCAAAGCCACACGCCTATACCACTACGGAGGCAGTTGATAAATATAAATATATGAGGCTAATGTTTTTACGTTAGAAATTTACTTCACCTAGAGGGCTATTGTTACCCGCTCGTTAAAACTTATCAGATATGACTATTTCTAGAAATGGCTTAAATTTGTTCCAACTTGACTTAAATTTCAAAGCGCATTTGTGACAAGTGACTTTTCCGATAACAATACCGAGAATGCATTGTCAATAAAACGAACGCTTGAAGGAGAAAGAACGATGACTGATCGCGTTCCAATTCGAAATTTGTGCTATATTTTTTAATGGCCTCTGGAAAATTCTGGGCCAGCGCTGAATTACCATTTCTTATCTGTCATTTTCTTTTACGAGGATATTGCGAATTGTTAGATAAACTAACAATTTTAGGCATTTATTTCATCGTCTGCAGCCTGTAATAGTTCCACTGCTGGCTCGGTCTCGCCTAATGCACGCTTTTTCCATTAGGGGGTTTTGGACCGTACCCCACCACGCTGGTCAATGCGATGGCGGTTGACTCGATTTGACATGCCCATCCGACAGCTGATATCTTCCTTGCACACAATTGGGTGATCAGCCTAAATTGCTAACCATCTAGGAAACAACAACGAAATTGTTGAGTCACCGAGGAGTCGAACCCACGACCTCCGGTTTCCAAAGTCTTGTCTTCTTGCGTCATTGAAAAGCAGTAATAAAAATAACCAATATAATAAATCATTGTCCGTGAACCATATTTAATCTTACGTATTTCGGAGAGACCTGGATTAGAATCTCAAAGTAAACCAATAAGAAATCTTAAACCCACCAACCCGCATTGGACCAGCGTCGTGGGATATAAATACCCCCTAATGGAGAAGGCGTGCATTAGTGGAGGGCTATGTCCAGCAGTGGACTAAAAAATGCTGATGATGATGATGATGATGATGATGATGAAGAGGTATCAAATTGATCATCTTTTAAAAAATCAAATTAATTTTTACATTGTTTTCAACGATTAAGATACTTTTTGATATTGTTTTCAAATGAAAATATAACGGATTAAGAAATGTTTTGTATGCTATAGAGGAAACTTTATTGTATATGTTACTTGTTAAGAAAATGTAAAGCCTTTTTGTATGATTACTATTTATTGTTATAATGGCTCAAATATTATAACAACTAACCGGTCGTCATATAGCGAAACATACATTATTTGCAATTATATAAAATGGTTATGTTTTATATTGTGTGTCAGAGATAAGAGTTATGTTCATTAATTTAATTGTTTTTATCTCTGACGAGCAACCCCCCAATTTAGCTGACCTCTACTCGGTGAAAGGAATATTCCTACCAAATTTCAAGTCGCTACGCCTAATAGTTCCAAAGATATCGTGATGAGTCAATATATAGGTGGGAATCTCTTTAATATATATAGATAAATAAATTTACAGACGTAATTTAAAAATGATTTCAATCAACACAAATTTTTTGAATAGCGATGGTTAACTGATATAGAAATGGATAAAAATCGAAATTGGTAACAACTAGATGGGCTTTGTTTGTTGTAAACGAACGTTATATTAAAAAAAAAGAACATTATTGAAATGTTATATATCTTAAATTATTATTTTGTTAAAACGGCCGGTTCCCGACACAATTGGTCGTTATTTTTATTGTTCAAGAAAATGTTTATTCAACGCTCGACGCATGAATAAACAAGGAAAATGTACGCTTTCCTCATACCTATTTGCGAAGCGGCGGTGAATCCCGCGGCCCGTACGAGCTGATAGGCTGATCTTTCGCCATTGATGCACTTGTGATAAGGTTATAACCTGCATTATTAAATAATTCACTGTTCTGAGCTCTAGTGGTGGGCGTGTGCTAGAAACCGGAGGTCGGTTAATCCGCGGGACTCGACAAATTTTCATTGTTGTTTTAGTTGATTAGGAAATTTGGCTGATCACCCAATTGTCTGAAAAGTAGATCCATGCGTCGGATGGACATGTAAAAAGTCGGTCCTGCGCCTTATCTCTCTCCGGTCGTGTCGGTTATCCGTCCCATCGGGCTTTGAGAGTATAAAAAAAAGGAACAGAGCGTGCGCCTGCGTTTGCGCGTACACATGTGCACTATAAAATCACCTGCGCAGTTGGCTGATCTCTAATATAGATCGGCCGCCGTAACCGGACTCGACTGGAGAACATCATTATTATTTTATTGAACAATTGATGTCACTATCGGGAAGTTGTTAAAAATATATAAACATGATTGTAGTCTTAATATTTAATTAATAGTATTATTACAGTTAATTTTTTTTTTTATTTTGAGGACATATTTTTGTCTTTTAGTTTTGTAATTAAAAAAAGTAATCACTGTTTTAAATATTGTGGATGACCCGTAGGGTTTAGATTTAATTTTAGTCGTTCACTTTTAAGACAAATTAAAAAAAAATACTTTACATTATATTTATTAGATATTTTCCGTCACTTCAATTAAAACTAATTTAAATTTTGTCTAACTATTAGCTGTAGTTTTCTTGTTTTCGTATATAAATTAATTTTCAGACACTATTTCCTTATGATTAATAGGTCGACAGATTGACTGAACTTTCTAATCTAATGTCAACACTATCAAAAACAATTATGTATGTTTATATTTGTTATGTACAAAGATATTACCGAAGTGGGAAATCAAGGTAAAAATTTACTCCCAAAAGAAATAATACTATAGTTTATATTTATTTTTAATACTACAGATAAAAAGTCTATACTTTTGTATATGATTTATCAATCTGCATATAAAAAAATGTAATACTTAGATACTTAGCGACTATATATTAAATATACTAATTGTAGTTAAGTGACGTTAAGTTTATTTTTCACCACTTGAGACCGAATATGCAGGAAGATAGATGTAATTTATGTTGCTTAATTCCGATGATTTTTATATTTATTTACCTTTTAAACCTTCCCCGGACTTCCACAAATAATTGAAGAACAAAATAAGCCAAATCGGTTCAGCCGTTCTCGAGTTTTAGCGAGGCTAACGGACAGCAATTGATTTTTATATATATAGAAGAAGATATAAATATATTATTAAATTAGTGGTATCAATAGTAATTCCTAATTTACTAAGTTGTAATAAACTTGTAATAATACTTGTAATTAAAACGATTACAAACGGTAACGAGGGCCATATTGGTGTCATTTATTTGACATAACACTACAAGTTTTCACCCACATTGGACCAGCCTGGTGGAATACGGTCTAAAATCCCCCTAAAACGGAGAAGGCAAGCATTAAGGGAGGCCTATGTCTAGCAGTGGACTAATGCAGGCTGGTGATGATGATGAATACCTACTCGGGTTACATAATTTTTTTACTATTATTTGGCAGCGTTTTCAAAACCACTGTATCACCGATAGACCCTGAAACAATTGTCGATAAAGGATTAATCAAAAAACTTAACGTGAAATGGTTAATACAATAACACTATTAAGATATTCAAGTTCAAGTAAAGTTATGCTTAAATTAGGTTTAAAAAAACATTACAACCAAGTATACGTATGGTGCGACAAAAGTACTAGATTACGATTGTAATCTAGGTAAAATCTATAAAAATAAATTAAATTGAAGTGTCTGTTTGCACCATAAAAATAGCAGTTTTTAAATGATTACATTATGCTACATTTAAAAAAAAAACAATAATGTGTAAATGTATATATAATAAATACAATTTTAGAGTGTTAATTATTACGTTATTTTTTGATATTCATAGCATTTTTTTCTTTGTTATCTAATCTAAATTATCATCATCATCATCATCATCATCATCATCATCATCATCATCGACCTGTGTTAGTCCACTGCTGGACATAGTCCTCCCCTAATACACCCCTATCCATTAAGGGGTTTTGGACCGTATCCCACCACGCTGATCCAGTGCGGGTTGGTTGGTGGACCGACTTTTTAAATGCCCATCCAACGCATGGATCATCTTACTTTTCAGACGATTGGGTGATCGGCCCAAATTGCCGTAAACAACTAGGAAGCAACAATTAAAATTTTTTGAGTCCCCGCAGGGATTCGAACCCACGACCTCCAGTTTCTAAAGCACACGCCCTTACCACTAGGCTACGGAGGCAGTTATCCTCCTGTATCTATATAATATGTATTTATTTACAAAATACAAATAATACTATGTTTTTCTCAGTTATCTAGTTACCATAGTACAAGCTTTGCTCAATTCGGAATTAGATGATGTTGCGTTATTCGTTAAAAAACAATTATTAGATACATTATTTTAAAGGTTTAATCAAAATATGGCCCAAGTTGCTAGTAATATATGTGATTGGAAGTCATTACTTAATTAATATTCTTATAAAGTCCATTTGAAGATGCTTCGAATTGTAAATAGTTTTGAATTACCTATTATTTTTTTTATTTATGCTACGAGTTTTGACTAGCTAATGTTTTACCTTTATACAGGGGATTTACTCAAAATACACGCATGCAAATATCACGATTTTAAAGATAAAGTTGTATTCACTTATTAAAGTGAATACAAGTTTATACTTTCAAACCTTAAATAACCAAAGGTAATTACTAAATTACCTTACGTTATCTAAGGTTTGAACTTTTAAAAAATTATTAAAAAAGGTATTAAAAACGAAATTCACATATTTTTATTCGATACAGAAGTTTACACTTCCTTATTGATTGTCAAATAATCTACCACCGATTCGGAAAAGGACGCCTTAGACCTGAGAAGAACCGGCGAAAGAAACTCAGCGGGCTATTTTTAATGTCATCTTTTGAAATAATTAATAAACAATTGTAAGAATAAACCACCTCCGTGGTCTAGCGGCATTGGCCCTTGCTTTATAAACCGGAGGTTGTGGGAGCGAATTCGCGATAGGCCCAAATTTCCCTAACCAACTAGGAAACAACAATGAAAATTTGTTAACACCCCGCAGAATTCGAACCCATGACCTCCGGTTTCAAAAGCACACGCCCTTACTACAAGGCTACGGAGACAGCGGTATAAACATTATAAACATCATAAATAATACTTTTTACGAACTGTGTTGTTTTAATAACTTTTTTTTAAATATGGCCAATGATCTGAAACGTTACGCGTAGTTATAATTCAAAATTAAAATATTTAAATAATTATTGTAAACAAACTTATAGAGATTTATTGTAAGTATTTAAAACATATTTTTCTTGGGCACGTTGTAAACCATCTTAGTCATCAATGATCAATGGAAAAACTATAGTGAATGGAAAGAAATAAAAAAAACGTCACATTTATTTTTAATCTACTAAAAAAGACTTAATTTATGACCTATAGCAATTCACAACTTAAATGTCAACGAACTAAGATGGCGAAGATGGGAACCCCGTGCCATTCGTTAATATTAATATTTTTTAAACAGGCCACAGTGTTGCAAGATGCAGCCTTGACCATGACTCGGACAAGCGCTAACAAATTACCTCATTCGGTAAACAGACTTAAAAGCAATTTACAAAGCTTTCTTGAGAAAATAAAAAAGGCGGAAACCAGTCGAGTGCGGCATTCCATTCGCGCGCATCGCCACAGATGATAAATAAAGTATAATGAAAGGGGATAAATTGTCGGTTCAGTATAGAAATGGCATTATTCTAAAAGTATATTTTTCTGCGAGACAAGCCTTTAAAGTTTTTTAATTTATTTTAAATACTTTTTTCTTTACAGTTATAAGTTTATAAATTGAAAACTTAAGTTTTCTATTTTATCGACGAAATATACACACAAACTATATTGTGTAGGTACAAGCTACTCTTCGGTCAAGGCCTGTCCAATACAGTGTCTCAATAAGATCTTTTAGTTATTAATAAATTACGATTTTATTATAGTTATTTTAGAAATATTGTAAAGGCGATGTGAAGTAATATTTAGGTCGTTTTAGAGACAGAATCTACGAAAATAAAGTATTATATAGTCAAACTTGCCGCCAAATGTAATTAGCTTTGTTCACGTTTATTCAGAGTTTCAATTTGCTAATATAAAAATTAGTTATATTGTCTTGTCTTAAAATACCTAAATATTTTGAATATATTATTATTTTAAAGATGAAAAGACTATGGAATCAGTTTATGTCTTATTTGAACTATACTATAATGATTCTTCATCATCATCATCATCAGCCTATGATAGTCCACTGCTGGACATAGGCCTCCTACATCCCATATCCCTTATCCATCCAGGGTGTTATGGACCGTATCCCACCACGGTGGTCTAATGCGGGTTGGTGGGTAATTCAATATTGTTACTACTAGTGCATATATTAGCTCTAATGATTAAATCCGTCAGGTACAAAGTCAACCGATATAGTGCAAAAGATTAGTCTTGAGTGGCAGGGCCGGTCGATGGTGGTTGGGAACCGATGTCGAGGTGCCAATAAGATCTCTGAGGTGGGTTCAGTCGCAGGAAAGATGGAGCGTTGGTCGAATTCCCGACCAAGTGGACGCTAACTTCGTGATGTGATGCGTGTTTAAGTGGAATTATGGAAACAGGACATCAGCATCTTAGGTTCATATGAAAATGTTCTAGGTCCAGCAGTGACGGAAACAATGCTATTGATGATGATTGATGATATGTTACATAATAGTTAGAAACTTTTCAAAACGATGAATAAATTTAGATGTACGAAACAATAACTTATACATTACATAGCTTTAATATTCATGTAAACATCTTTGTACGTACATATTTATTTATCAAAGTTATATCTTTTAGCTATATATATAATATATATTATATATATATTTATATCTTTTACGTTAGGAAACTACTTTTCTAATAAAGAATAAATTTCTACGATGCGCACAAACGAAAAACCTAAACACTGAAACTAGCTAACAAAGTTAATGGTAGGACATTTACGATATTCATTTATCGCACTGCGTTTTCTATCCGAACAAGTACAGTATCCAGAAAATACACTGCGATGTACATCAAATGACTACTATCAATTTATTGAAATTCGTATATCTATGTACGTCATAGAGTAGTAAACTCAACTTTTATGTGCAAAATTCTGATTGACCGACTATATATATATGTCAGTAAATTAACACATATTAAAGTATGGTCAGAGTCGTTTAAATCTCATGTAACTCGAATATGCATGTGGAGTATAAAACCGGAACACGAAGTGTTTGCAAAATGCCACTTTCCGTCAGTAAATGACACTGCGATGGAATATCTCTGTCGGTCTTAGAGCAGTACAGACTCGTTTTCAGCGGTTTATTAACTGT
Organism: Lamproptera curius; assembly: GCA_029286875.1. Taxonomy (NCBI): domain Eukaryota; kingdom Metazoa; phylum Arthropoda; class Insecta; order Lepidoptera; family Papilionidae; genus Lamproptera; species Lamproptera curius. Next base: position 2,058,758 of record JAGSMT010000099.1, read on the forward strand.
CGATAGATTATAAGACGAAAAGATTATATGACTAAAAAAAGATAAATCTCAATGTTTTGTTAGCTAACAAATTTATAATTAATTAGCTCGATTCATCGAAATACTGTACAATGCTACACTGATTTCAAAGAAAATCAGCAAATTCTTAAAAAAAATACTATGTAATAATAATATGAGATAAAAATGTAATCGTATGAAAACAAAGTATACGAAAGCATAGCATAGTATCTGTCTATACATATTATAAAACTATGTCCCGGCCGCGTCTGAATTACTGTCTGTTCGCGATAAAATCAAATACTACAGTACAGATTGTCAAGCTGTGTTCACTAGTCGAAAGAATGATTCTATTCGAAGGTTTTGTATTATATTTATAGATCCTGCAAATTAATATTTGTCAGAGATTCGAAATAAACACGAGTGCTCAGAATTTCAAGAAAATCGATTCAAATTCCTATGAGATTTGAAAAACAATGTATGTGAAATATTCACTTTCTAGATCTTTAAAAGTCCTATAGATTATATGTGATGACTGTCCAATTTGAGCGGACTTTCTGAAGATAGCTGTATAATAGGAGCAAAAGTTTTGTTCATCAGTTACACGGCGAAATAGTGCGAAGGAAAGTCATTTATCTTGAAAAATAAAATCGATAAGTGTATAGTGCAAAACACCTACACAAATATAATAGCAATTTTCCATTCAAGTATTTTTATCTATTTAAACTCGAACTCAAAAACATTTATTGCAAAACCATTTTAAATGTTAATAATTTAGTAAGTTATAATTTATTGATATTTCATGATTTTAAAAAGTCATAATTTTCGATATTTTATGATTTTGTAAAGTTATAATTATTGGATGAACGTAGTGGCTAGTGACCTTGATTAGTGACTGTGAGGCAAAGGTTTTGGGTTCGATTCCTATCACGGGAGAAATATTGTGCGAAGAAGATAGTGTTTTCCCGTGTCTGGGTGTCTGTATCTACATAATATGTATTTATTTACGAATAAAAAAAAGTTTATGTATCTATCAGGCATCAAGTTTCCATAGTACAAGCTTTGCTTGGTTTGGGACAAGATGATGTTGTGATAATTAATTTAAACATATGATAGTACCTTTACACTAGTAGGTGATCAATAGGGTAAGTAAGTAGTTATTAGTCCCTTTGCATGTAGCGGTGCATAAAGTTATCGTGCAGGCAGCAATACAGAATACACTGCAGTTTCTACTTTTATGGTAAATTAAGAAAATACTTGGAGTCCAAGGTATTGTATTAAAAGTATTATTTTCAGTTACATTTTATATTTCGGGCAGTATAACAATCTATGGATAATCGAATGCGGACTACCAACTCAATAATAATCTACCTCCCTTTTTATACAATTCTGTGATAATGGTTGTCAATGCATAACCATTTATTCTATGAAACTATATAAAACAATATGCGATGCGATACAATCAGTAAAGTTAAATATTACTGTTTAAATAATTGATTATAATTATCTATACTAAAAATAAAATTGGAGTCAGTTTTCAACATCAAATAACTGTGATGTACAATCTGCCTGTAACTATGGTATGGGGAGTGCTTTGAAACCGGATGATAGTGCTCAGAGTCCTGCAGGGACCTCGAAATTTTTCACTGTGGTTTCTGTTGGAGAAATTGGACCGATCACCTAATTATCTGAAAAGTAAGATGGTCCATGCGTCGAATGGGCATGTAAAAAGTCGGTCCATCCACCAACCCGCATTGCGACAGCGTGGTGGGATACGGTCCATAAACCCCCTAATAGAAGAGAAGTGGAGGCCTATGTCCAGCAGTGGACTTACAACGGCTGATGATGATGATGATGATGATGTATAACCGGTACATATAACATTTTTTATTCTGTCTGTCTATGTTCTAGCTTATATCTGGAATGGCTGGTCCAATTTTGATGTGACTATCACTAAAAAATACCTCATGTAAAGTAACTGTGAGGCATTTAGGCCACTGTTTTACTTCTTACTTCCACGTGGACAAAGTCGTGAGCTACGACTAGTTAAACATAATAATGTAGCATCCTGTCTTGCCAGTCATTGTAAACATCAGTGTTGCCACCCGTAAAAAATTTCTTAATTTAGAAGCTCAAGCTCAAGCTACCCTCAAAAATGTCTCGGAATACGCCACACCGTACCTATTGAACGCCAAACAACCGTAATATCCAGCTTCCTGACGAGTCACGTTATTCATATGCAGATTGGTAAGTGCTGAACCGATTTCGAAGAACGTAGTCAGTTCCAATTGTTTTGCGTTTCTCAAAGCTTCAGAGTCCAGAGTCCAGATAATTTCCGGTTCTGGATCGGCGCTTATTGCAAACGTTAGGAATAATGCACTTGCAAGAGGTAAGGCAATCAGCTTTTCTGGTACGGCTTCGAAGGTTGGTGCACCTGGTGAAGAGATTATGTTTTATATCCTTTTACGTTATTCCATCTATACCTTCCATAATATGTACTAATATTATTAATATTTGCTGCCTGTAAAATCCGTAAATTGGCGAAAGTTATACGTGACAATGTCTTTTTTGTTTTAATTGTTGTATACGATGAATCTAACTTCACATTTAACAATTAACTTGGGCGTGTAAATATGAATACAGACACTATTTGTTTACTCCGACCGCAAGAACGCTCTAGTGTAAGAGAGACGCAACGCATCTCTCTTTCACTTAAGCAGGCCAACTGCGCACGAGTAAGACAGACGCGTGCCTCTCACTTTCTCTGATGGTTGCTTATTGAGAGCGTTACGTAAGCGGTGCTGTGACACAGTTTACGAGGGTGCCTCTCTTTCTTGAAGCCATTTTATAAGACGTGGTCTCGTCAAAAGGAAAGATTTGCATTTTTGTGTGTTATGTTTGTAATCATTAAACTTAAAAACAACTGAGCTGATTTTTAAAATCTTTCATTGGATAATAAATCATGAATAAAATAGGCTACTTTTATCCATTAGAAATTTGGCAGTGGACGGACTGCTAGTTATAAATAAAGATTTATTAACTATTATAAATACAACTTTAGTTTTATAAATCGTGATACAAAAAAATGACGCAGACAATTGTCAAACAAAATTGACATGCCAGAAGGGAACGCGTCGTTAGCTAAAGTTTGATTTTAAAGTTATATAAAATCCATTTATTTTTTTTATTGATTACGCAGGCAGACTAGAATCAGGGCCACCTGATGGAAAGTGGTCACCGACGCCCATGGACATTGGCAATACAAGCGGTATCACCAATGTGCTGCCTACCGTGAGACATAGGATGTTGAGTGTCGTTTACCCAGTAAAGACATTGGCTACGGTGCCCTTCAAACTGGAACACAGCAGTATCATATTACTGCTGTGCGGCAGAAATAGGCACCGTGGTGGTACCAATCCAGACGGTCCCCTGTAAAAAACCTACCGCCTGTAAAATCTAATTAAAAACATTTCTAATTAAGGCATTTCGTTTAATACCCTCAGTTTACCATAAATATTGAGGTCCACAGATCGTATTCTCCTGCTACCGTCGCCGTTGTCAACCAGACATGTGTATATTCCCTGGTCTCCCGATCTCACTTTACGTATAAGCAGTTGCCATCCTTGTTCTCCGAGAATTGTGACACGCCGAGAATTCTTTAGTCTGACACCGTCCTTAGACCAGTGTGTACGCATTTTCTGACTGATGATAAATTTAATAAGAGTAGTCAATAAGAAAGATTAAGAGACATTTTAAATTATATAGACACAGTCTAATGTCACATAATGCACTGCCGCCGCGGCCTAGTGGTAAAACTGTGCTTTACAAACCGGAGGTCTTGTGATCGAATCTTGCGGCGACTCAAGAAATTTTCGTTGTTGTTTCTTGGTTGGTAAGGGCAATTTGGGCCGATCACCCAATTGAGTCGGTCCACGCACCAACCCGCATTGGACCAGCGAGGTGTGATATTCAATTCAAATTCAAATTGTCACAGCCTGATGATGATTATGATAATAACATGCAACGGTTACAATTACGGCTCGCTTATGAGTGCCCTTCTTATTTGGAGCGCCGCCATATTGAAATTCCACGTGACGTTTAGTCAATATGGGTGGCCGAATATCGCGTCAATATTATTGTTATTTCTATAATCGTTCAAGAACAATATTAGATCTGAAATACTTTCTCCTTTCACACCTTTGGTTAAGAATTTCAAATAAAAATTTAATAATTGATTTAGCTGGTACATTTGAGTTTTCAAAACAGCCATTTGTTTCATTTTTACCCATTCCTTCTTATAATAGCAAAATGGAAAACATGAAATCTCGGTATAATTGGCACGAATAACATGTAATCGGTGTTGTAGAAACAGCCCGAAGATTCAATTATGTTTGCGGCGCTAGTGTCGCAAAAAGTACAATATGTTTTTGATGATGGGAACAGTGAATGGATAACAACAGTTTATGCATTGATTAATTGAATATATTTTAAAACAAAAAAGACTTTATTTTCCTCCATTAGAACACTCTAGATACAGATGTAAGGAATAATATATTTAAAAGGTTTAAATTGAATATTAGTAGAACAATACGTACCTTCCATTAAAAATACAAAACAATTTCGCATCACCCCTCAAATTTGCCCGCACGGCCTCACTAGAGTATAATTCCTTTAAACCATCGCTAGTGCCTCTCTTAACAGCCTCCAGCTGATGTTCCACCATCAGCTCTCGACCTTCCAAAGCCGGCGAAGACACGAAGCATGCGTACGTCACGTTACTTCTTAGGTCGTTTAACCATAACGATCCATCGGGTATTACTACAGGTTCCACCAAATCCTTATATATTTCCCACTCCCCACTTTTCGATTTCCATTTATAATCAAGCACATGGTTCGCGATGACAGGACAATCGAGTTTGACAGGTGCTGTCACTATACCGTGCTTCGTCGACGTCATTTTGGGCCTTTGTAAGAACATTTCTCTCGCGATTATAATTCCCGAGCTGGCGACACCGTGTGCCGATTTTGCGAAGCACTGATACCAGCCGATGATTTTGACAGTTGGTGTCAGGAAGGTGACGTTGCCGTCAAATTCGTTCGTAATGACATCTGTCATCAGTGACATATTGAATACCTTACCGTCTTTTCGCCACGAATATCTACGAGAAAGCAATATGTAGAATAAATAAATATTGTTTAATGCTTATCAATTGTATCTTTAGATTAACCTCACATTAAATGTTAAATATCATCATAAGTAATCTTTAATCACTAAATTAGATCATTATAGTTTAGCGAAATTGGACTCAGAATTGATTTTAACAAAATAACATAGAATTTAAGAGGCGTTGTACGGATAACATTGTTAGTTGTCTCACTAATTGACACTTTCTGATAATACATCCATAAAAACAAAACATATTTGACGCAACTTCGTTGCCATTGGTTACGATGTTCAGGTCAATTTCGAGTTCAAATTGGTAACAATAACGATATACGTGAATTAAACCAACAAGTTTTTTCTAACAGGCGTTCCTGACTCGGAATTGTTCATATTTTCCCATTCAATTATTTAATACAATATAATATAATATAATAAAGAACACTAACTTTTGTGGTTGTAAATAAATACTCACTTTAACACCCAGACACCAAGAAAAACACTATGTATATATTGTGTTCTGTACACAATATTTTCCCATACCCTATGGACGCTATATAAACACTATGAAATGAGCATAGTGATTTTATATATAATGTGTATTTATTTACAAAAGAAAAATAAGTGTATGTATGTACGTATCAGTCATTTAGTTTCAATAGTACAAACTACTTAGTTTTGGTACTAGGTAATGTTGTTATTCGTCTAGAAATATTATTATTATTAGATAACGTGACATAATAATAGATATTTACTCGATATTTGGCAACCGCTCCGTAGTAGAACACGGCAGAGTAAAGTTCTTAGCTGGTTCCGCCACAGAGAACCATAAGTTTGCCGGTGTCTCTCTCAACATTGGCACGCGATGCAAAGATTCACTGACTTTGTAAAACAATATTAATCAAATTGTTCTTTTGGGTTTACTTTAATTTTAACAATAGTTAGCACTCTAAGGATTAGTTTACGAGTTGCCTTGTATTTTTTAACCTGTTCATAAGGAATACAAAATTTATCGCCACAAGACATAAATTCTAACTTTAGTAGGCTAGAGTGGAAACACTACTGTAGTCCGGTTTGCCAGCGTATTTATTGGGTAAAGGAGACGTAACAACCTATGTCTCACGGTAAGCAGCGCGTTGGTAATGCCTTCGGTATTGCCGATGTCCACAGGCGTTGGTAACCTCTTTCCATCAGGTGGCCCGACTGTTCGTCTGCCTTCGATTGCGGTAAAAAAATATCGGGGCCGCGTCGGTATGCAAATATCCGTATAAACTATAAGATCGTAAAATATTTGGTCGTGCGTTGTCGGTACGGGTTATAATGCAATGTCAGATAATCTATGTACAGTTCTGTCCTACTGGTCAGCTCATCTTGCCTATCATTGGTAATTTCTATCGACGGATGGGATTCTGACAGATTGACGGCGGCCATGCTGGCTTCCAGCTATCTTCATCGAAGGCCATTTAATACGTGGGCGTACATTATCTGTCCTTATCAATATTTACGCGTATTACGTGTGCATTTGTTTGTACATACATTATTTGGCCGTGCAAAATGCGGACCCGTAAATATATACAGTAGCTGCCGCCCCCTAAACCGACACAAAGTAGTGTAACTTTGTGCTTTTACTGAAATTCCGAGGCAGAAATCGTAATGGTACTCATCGAATTTATTATCTATTCAAGTAAAAAGAAATATAAAACAATGTTATGAGCTTGAAATTTAATTTTCTAAACTACAAATATAAACGAACCGAAGATCCAACGTGTAAAAATAGTAGTACTAATTCATTTTATTCGGTTCATATATATTAAAAGATGAAATATTCTATAATTACCTGCAATAACTGGGAAAAGTAACATAACAAAACTTTTTACAACCATCTTTTCAACAAGAAAATCAATTCACAAAAACCTTTTTACGTGATAGTCGGTAAAATCTGTAAACTATATTTTCAATACAGGTAAGACATTCTGTTTTAAAAAGGTAAGGGATGTGTGCTAGTATATCGACACACATATTGTGATTAAATTGTTTTTGATAGTTGTCGACACATATTAGAGGGTTTTTTTTAATAATAAATTAAACAAAGACGTAAAAAGTACTGGGTAGAATGCACATTAATCTTCAGGGTCGTAAAATTATCTCATGTTTTGCGGTGTACTACTGAGTTATGTTTACTTTTTTCGCGTTATTTTCTTGTAGACTTTTTTTATTTAAAATATTTTGTGCAGTTACAATTGTATGCAAATACATGATGTATCTCTTATAAAAAAATACGTACAAAACCATATTCATAAACAAATGTAAATATTTCTATTATATAGATTACACCTTCAACTGGTACTGCCTGTACCAGTTTAGCGCACCATTGTAAAATAATGAAATACTCTCATACTGAAAAACGTCATATTTGAAACAAAACATTTTTAATCTATGGCACACAGCCTTTTTGGTGCCAGAGTCGATATTTCAACAACGATAATACTTCTTTCAAAAGTAGAAATCGTAAATTAAAAAGTTTTCAAGTCAATACATAAAGACTTTACGTATCTAAACTCGTTTAATTCAGTTTAAAATACTTCTTACATATCGTATTGCAGCATCTATTGTTACGGGACAGTTTTTGTAATTCAAAATAAAAGCTATAAAATCTGTAATGTCATTTATTAAATTATTTCTAGTGTTCGATATATTAGATATATAGTTCGATTAGACATAAGTCTATTCCATTGCCTATAAGAACATCACTATCACGTTTGTAATTTAAAACGCCTAAGTGTTTCAGGTTTGACGAGCAAAGTTTAATAAATACATCGTAGAGGTGATAGAATTACGTAAATATTATTTCATTGACGACAGAATGTTGAACCTAACTTCCTTCGTGTGATAAATTAATAAAGACATCAATCGTGAGAAGTTTAAATTATATAATAATAAAGTAAACAAATGGGATTACCAAAGGCATGTTTTTTTTTTAACGCAGTAGTTTTCTTTTATGAAATGTAATGTTCATGTTGAATAATTGATTAATTGGAATACCTATAAGTTATTCAATTCTAAGTAACTAATAAAAATAGCCTATATATTTCATATAAATTATAAACAGGTATTTAAAGATAAGTTATCTTCGAAATTGCTTTAAAATTTCACTTCTTCATAAAATTTTGAAATCATATTGCTTTTGACGCGTTAGTAAAATGAATATAAAATTAAATAAAATAAAATTATATATATTATAAATATATTTATATATTATAGAATTATTTTATATAAAATTATGAGAGTGATTCTTTATGAGGCACGCGTTCATCATCACGAAAAAGCGACATCTTGTAGTTAAGTATAGTTAACTGACAACTTTATTTTGCGATAAGACACATATATTTTTTTTCCTTTTATTATATATAAAAGTAGAAATAATGCACGTTAAGTTCAATATATGTTTGCCATTTAAAGGTATTTAACAGAGATACATGAAAGGTATAGTTTAGGCTGAGTATAGTCATCTTCTAATTCCTTTGTAAGGAAATATTTATTTGTAACTTGATGTATTTTAATCACTACAGGCATTAAAAAACCTTTTTTTTAACATTGTTTATATAATGGCAATGATACGTTTGACATGACAACGCGATAACCTTAAAATCTTTTCTAAAAACGTCACAACAATAGCCCAAGAATATAAATAATAAATAACAAAAATGTTATTCTTGTATATAATAAGTTTCCTGTCGATTGCAGTCCAATCTGTATTTATTGTCATGGCTATAGGTGAGTTCTCGACACAGTAAAATCAGAGTTTCCACTATATTAAATAATATACGCGCATTCATTTTGAACGTAAAAAAAGCTAATTATAACTTAAATTGCTTAAAATATGCCTCGTTAACGTCTAAATATCGATTATTTAGTCTATATAAGGTAACAAATCTATATAATCGTTATTTACAAATATAGAACTCGTTAAACAGTTAACTTGCAGAAAATTATGAGTATTGATTATAATTCTTTATGTAAAATTTTTAGCCGCCGGTCTGTACTATTTGGCTGAATTGGTGGAAGAATACACCGTGGTGGCGAAAAATATTATCTCTTGGATGGTTATAGTAAGTATTATGTTTTTCTGCCTTATAAGAAAACAATATGAACTAGGTAATGGTTGACTAAAGTATTTTAATATTTATTGATAGGAAGAGCAGGAGGAAAAGAATTTTAATATTTATTGATTTCATTAATATGATTTTGCTGAACAATTATTTACAATAAAAGTAAGTTTATAGACTTGTATACTGGTTTCCTAAAATGAATAGAAACAATGGATGTTTTTTATTACCTAAATAGGTATTGTTTTCTTGTAAAAGGTGATATTTATTATCTGTTAAATATGTTCCCATTACATGTAATATCAAAAAAGGTAGTGATTTTCTTTTATAAAAGTCATTAATGTATTAAATCATCAATACATTTTGTTCTTTAGTGTACATAATGTTTTTGCAGTGAATATAAGCTACGATTGATATATTTAAACATATGTTGTTTTATGATTTGACAAACTCAAGATTGTGAAAGTTAATTATTATAGAATTAAAAAAAAAATGTGTTTCCAATAAATTTAAAGTGATTCATAACCAAACATACATAAATGGACTAGAATGACCTGAATATTAACATGGGTTGTACTTATAAAAAACTGCAAAATTGACAGAGCTTATGAAATTATAAATATAAATTACAATCAACAATGTGAAGAAAACTATAAGAATTAGAAATAAAATTTGCCTCTAATAAACAAGTACTATGTAAATCAATCATCTTTCTTAATAGGCGGCAAACAGGTGATTATCCCACATTGCTTACCAAGCCGCAAACAACAATAACAATAACAATTTTAGAGCCCATACAATTGGAAATTAACTCTGATTCCTAAACTGCAACTATTCATTGACTATCCTATTATACATTGTATGAACTAAAAAACAACAACAAAAAATTGGTGAGCCCCGTTAAGGGACAATCCACAAATTACGTTACATATTATGGAGAAGGGAGAATTTGTCTCATACTTTTTTTTAATCTATGTGTTAAACATAACATCATCACATCATCAGCCTTTATTAGTCCACTGCTGGACATAGGCCTCCCTACTACACCCCTATCCATTAGGGGCTATGGACCGTATCCCACCACGCTGGTCCAATTCGGGTTGGTGGGTGGACCGACTTTTTTACATGCCCATCCGACGCATGGATCATATTACTTTCCAGACAATTAGGTGATTGGCCCAAATTGCCCTAACCAACTAGGAAACAACATTGAAAATATGTCTGACGGTAGGCAGCGCGTTGGCGATAGTATTGCCAATATTTATGGGCGTCGGTGACCACTTCCCATCAGGTGGCCGGACTATACGTCTGCCTGCGTAGGAGAAAAAATAATTACAAAACTCATACTAATAGGCTGGGGAGTTAATCCTTTTGTAATATTTCTCACAGATCACTGCTGGCATCCACATTGGCTTCATAATATTCGAAGATCTACCACTACACTTGAACGCATTGGGGCTCGTCCAGCAACTGTTACATGGAGCCCTACTCCGTAACTTCCCATCTGTGAAAGTGACAAGCTTTACCTTTATCGCTGCGGTTATCAATCTTGTCGTTCACCATTATATGGCATTCAAGTTCTTCGGAAATGTTTACTACACATTTATGGAGGTAAGTCTGATATTGCTGTCTTATATTAATCTCAGTTTCAATGTTTAGTTATAACTTGTACAATAGTCAAATAAAATGTGGAATTTATATAAATTTTCAGTTTTGGGACAAAACTATTTTTTTTTTTTCGTTATCAAGCCATTTCGCAGTTTCTAAAACTTGATATTACGTTTTTGCAAAAAACTACTTGAAAAGTCCTAGAGTAAGGGACATCAATTAGTGAACGAAACGCATGGAAAACAAATGGGCAGAGGGATGAATGCGTCTTGACATTTAAACTGCAAGGCATTCAATAAATGTTTATTGCTTTTGCATTGCATCAGATAAAATTTAAAAACATTGAATATATATTAAAGCCGCTTCCATGGTCTAGAGGTATTGACCCTTGCTTTATAAACCGAGGTTGTTGGTTTAAATCCCACAGGCAAATAACTTTGTGTTATTGTTGTTTTCTGGTTGGTTAGGATAATTAAGGCCAATCATACAATTGTCTTAAAAGTGAGAAAATCATGCGTTGGTTAGGCATGAATACCGGCCCACCCACCAACCCGCATTGGACCAGAGTAGTGGGATACGGTCCAAAAACCCCCTACTGGAGAAGACGTGTCTTAGGGAGGCCTGTGTCCAGCAGTGGACTTACACAGGCTGATGATGATGATGTTGAAATATTAAATTGAACACAATTCAAATGAAATATCAACTTTATTCATGTTTGACATCAGATTTTGATTCTTTTGTATTTGATATGGTCAATTGTACTCTTATTCTTTTTTTAACAGGTACTAGCCTACTTTACCCTCTGCTTGTGGGTTGCGCCCTTTGCCCTGTTTGTATCTTTATCGGCCAATGACTATGTGTTGCCAACAACTGGTGAGAAACAACCGCTCCTCGGTAAGTGTAACAAACCTGAAAGAACTTTATATGTTGACATAGCTCATATTATTGGTATTGCCATTTGTTTGTTATTATTTATTGTAATAAGCAATAAGGCCGGCTATAGTTATGACAAATTACATTGGAATAAATGTGAGCAAAGTGGCCGTCATTCATCTAGAGTTAGTATCAATGAATTATCAGCGAGATTATTGAATAAAAGGACTTTACCTATCTTTATCATGTTCATTTAAATTGAGTTTAAATGTAAATTAATGTGATGAAATCAGTTGAAAGTCCTATTATTCAATTATGTGTAGTATTAGTGTAAATAAAAGAATTAATTATTTCACTGACATGTTTCTTCCTAAGTAAGTTACCAAATAACATCATTATTTGTACAAAGCTCGCTTGCTATGGTTACTTTGTTTGCATCTATTTCCAGTTTAAATCAGCTTAACTAATGATAGGTATCTTATATACATAATGCTCTGAAACGTATATGCTCTGCCTATACCAAAGGTTGAGTAACTGACTGAAAAGCTACAGTGGACTGTAGATTTTTAGTCAGTTACTTGTTTTGGGTAAATGTCCTATATTCAAAAACAATAACCATTACTCATAATCACTGCCTTCTACTGCTGGACATAGGCCTCCCCTAATACACCCCTATCCATTAGGGGGTTTGGACCGTATCCCACCACGCTGGTCCAATGCGGGTTTGTGGGTTGACCGACTTTTTACATGCCCATCCGACGCATGTATCATCTTACTTTTCAGCCAATTGGGTGATTGGCCCACCAACTAGGAAACAACAATGAAAATTTGTTGAGTCCCCACAGGATTCAAACCCACGACCTCTGGTTTCTAAAGCATACTCCCTTATCACTAGACTACGGAGGCGGTTTAAGATGTAAATAGCAAGAATTTGGTTTAAAAAAATGGGTTTTATTTCACCCAATACTCCACACGCATACCACACTGGAAGATTTTGGAGTGGCATTTTTAAAGCCATTTTCGTTTTTTCTCCAAGCCATTGTACCAAGTTATCTTTGGGTCATCTACTGATCCATCCAGATTTGCCATAATAACCGTTTTTTTTGCGAAGCATCTAGCATCTGAGTTCCACAACTTTAAGGGTAAATGTGTTCTGCATTCAATGTTCGATTTAGTTGTCAGTAAATTTGAAAGAGCTTACTTTCTACAGCGAATGGAAAAGATTGGTTTATTTGTAATTTTACTTTTGAGATAATTGGGTGATCAGCATTGCCCTAATCAATTTGGAAACAATTCAGAGCAGTAGTTGTGTCCCCGCAAGATTCGAATCCACTTCCACCATTTTTTAAAACGCAGGAACTAGGCTACGGAGGCATTTAAATACGCCTACTTGACGGCGGATCTACCTTACAGTGTGAGTAAGACAGATCCGCAGTACAAGTGCAATTATTCAATTCCCAATCCGCCTGCTCAGCGTGGCACTTATGAGCAACTCTCTTTAATGGACGACAACAAGATAGGCCTTTTTGGCGTACATTAAAAGATGCCTTTCATGATTATGATGATAGATTTCAGATGAGATTTAAATCAGGAAGTAAATTATTGGTTGTTTTTTTTATAATTATTATAATTTAATTTGTTATTATTTCAGGTGACAACAATGTAGTGACAGATTATCTATCACGCAAGGTGAAGCGTTACAGTTTGCTAACCTTCTTCAGCTACGCCAAAGATTCGATCTTGCCGCAGCGCAGCAAGAAAGTGTTCTAAATATTGACTCGAGATAGTTATAAGGTTATAGATGCTCAGTATGCAATAGGTGTTTGAAATAAGAGATCGCAATGTTTATGCGATTTCTTGACAAGTTAGACTTTATATACAACGCGATTTTTCGTTTAGTGCACAGCTTATGCACGCCATCTTTCACTTCGAAATAGAGTATGCGAAAAATGAAGTGGAAATAATGAAAACTGAGTACGTTACAGGCCCACTATTACCAACTTAGCCTGCCCGTGATCATGGATGCTGGAAAGAATCCGAAACGACGGGAATAAATATATATATATATATATTTCTAACGCGAAAACTCCATAAATTAGTTGATTTCATATGTATAATAATCGAGTAAATAAAAGAAATAATTAACGTTACAAGCGTTATTTCTTGCACAACTGTCTCAGCAAAGATATGGTCTTGGATCTTAACTGCGTTTTGCTAGAAAAGTTAACCAATTTAAATATCAGTTCACAGCAATATGTCACTAATTCTGTACAAACTACTTTCGGGTTTGCACTATACGAACAATCACATTGTATATAAGCAGAGTAATCCATAGGATAGATGCGGCTTTGTTTCCACGTTTGGTGTAATGGCTCCACCAAGTTTATCTTGGTGATCCTGCCAATGTCAAATTTAGGAAAAAGATGAAGTATATATTATAAACTAGCAACCCCGCAACCCCCCTTGTGGGTGGAATTTCGTCAAATCCGTTCTTAGCTGACCTCCGCTCGGCGAAAGGAATATTCCTACCAAATTTCAAGTCGCCACGCCTTATGGTTTCCAGAGATATCGTGATGAGTCAATGTATGGTGGGAACCTCACCTATATATACTGGGTGTCCCATTTAGAATGGATAATCCTTGAGCGCCGCAAAGCACAGCTACCCGCACTCGAAAAAAATACACAAAGAAAAAAATTCCAACTGGTACTCAAGTTATGATTTTTTAAACGTAAATCCATTTTTATGATATTATTGTCAATTTATGTACTAGTGACGCCAAATTAATGAATTTGCTTACGTTTTTGGTGTTATATTACTCCTCACAGACTATACTATTACAAAGTAATAAATAACATGAGTATCTATTGTACTTTTTTAACAAAAATATATCAATTTTAATTTTTAGTATGAAATTTGATCTCAAAATAATTTGACAAAGTTTGAGAGTGTTTCATGTAAAAAGTATGGAAACCAAGTGGCCAAGTATTTAAAAAAAATGCCAGTTAATACAGTTTAAAAATGGTATAATACATCATTTATCTAATACTATACGAACTTATTGCTATTGAGATGCAAAAAGGGTAATACGACTAAAAAGAAACGATAAATATATTATTAAATTTTAATAATAAGAAATTGCAGGTGTACATAAAACAATCTTTATTTATAACAGGTGTTCAAATTTCTGCCACCGACTCCTAATACACGCTCTACATCTTCTAATAAAGGCTCTACTAAGAAAGCGTCGTAGCGTCGTTCATTTATTTTGAAGCGGCCTCTTGAACACGGCTGCGTAATTCCTCCAAATTTGAAATCGTTTTCAGTACACCTCTTCCTTTAGGCACTCCAGTAAAAAAGTCAAGAGGGTTTAAATCTGGGGATCGAGGAGGCCACAAAATGAGACCCAAACGACCAATCCATTTATTTGGATATGTGGCATTTAAATAAGAACGGACGTTTGCACCATAAATGTGCAGGACAGCCATCATTCTGTAGCCAATGGGATTCCTTATCTCCTCAGGCACTTCTCCCAATAAGGTTGGGAGATCATTTTGTAAAAGTTTAAGTAACTTTGGGAAGATAAATTTCCCGGCAGTTCGAAAGGACCAATAACTATCCCATTTAATATACCAGTCCAATAATTTATTTTGAACTGGTATTGCGACTCTCTTCTCGCATTAGATTTGGATTTGAGAGTTGCCAGCTGTGCAGATTATGCATATTAAAGTATCCGTCTTTTTAATGTAGATTCGTCGCTCCATAGAATTTTTTCAAGAATGTGGATTTTCTTCCTATTTTGTCAAGCATTTGTCGACAAAAAACAATCTTCATAGTAATCTCTCGGTTGCAGGCTTGGACGCGTCTAATATGGTAAGGATGATATTTATTTATTTTCAGTGCACGGTGCACGGTCGTTTTTTGGATTACGGTGCGACGTGATATTTCTCTTGTAGAGGTAGATGGGTCTTGCTGAATTTAATAAAGCACAACATCTTGAGTATTAATATTCCTTGTCTTCCGGATCATGCCGCCAATGCCGCTGCCAGGTATTCTGCCATCCGAATAACAACTGTGGACTCTGATGAAAACACGGTAATCTGGATGACGCGCATTAGGGTACCTTTCCCTATAAAGGGCTGCAGCGGCACTTGCGTTGCCCCCGCACTCACCATAGATGAAGTGCATATTGGCGTATTCTTGTGCCGTGTATTGAATGCGTGGCATTTGATTCACAGAATCAGTCAGATACAAAGCCAAGGCGTCGTAAAATTACCAAACAAAGTCCAAATCAGTAAGCAAAACGGTGAGTCAATAAAGTAGCCAGAAGTCGTCGTTATAACGACTGATTCAAACTCACGGAAAATGAGAAGGAATGCACACATGCGTTCTGAACAAGTCGAGACCTAGCTAAGTAAATGTCTTTGCTATGTGCCTGAAACCGATCCGATGATGCCAAACACGGTCTACAGTGTAAAATGTTTGAACATAGTACTCTCCTCTCACTCCTCATACTCTACAAAATCAACCTATCCTTGTCTCGTGTAAACAAAAATGGACGGCTTGGGCCACTCAGGTAGTAAATAGTATTGTTACACCGTCCCTAGTGCAATAAAAGTGACCCTTTTGTTACTTTTAAGACTAGGTAATTGTTTTCAATTTTCGTCTTAGTTACCCTTTTGCATCTCAATAGCAATAAGTTCGTAATAGTATTAGATAAAATGATGTATTATACCATTTTGTAAACTGTATTAACTGCATTTTTTTTAAATACTTGCCACTTGGTTTCCATACTTTTTTTTACATGAAACACTCTCAAACTTTGTCAAAATTATTTTGTGATCAAATTTCATACTAAAAATTAAAATTGATATATTTTGTTAAAAAGTACAATAGATACTCATGTTATTTATTACTTTTGTAATAGTATAGTCTGTGAGAGTAATATAACACCAAAAACGTAAGCAAATTCATTAATTTGGCGTCCTGTACATAAATTGACAATAACATCATAAAAATGGATTTTCGTTTAAAAAATCATGACTTGAGTACCAGTTGGAATTTTTTTTGTATTTTTTCGAGTGCCGGGTAGCTGTGCTTTGCGGCGCTCAGGATTATCCATTCTAAATGGGACACCCTGTATATATATATAGATTGACCAGTAGCTCTGACAATTGTACGGTGTAAAGACTATAGTACTTATTTGGTTGAGATACTTGGACGAACAGAAAACAAAAAATTTGTATGATATTTGTAAATGAGTTACAGCGATTGACATCTCGGTGAGAGTTCATCTTCACAGATTAATAAAATTTACACTTCATGAAAAATAACATTTTAATATGAAATGCATATAAAAAACATTTATTTCTTATTTTTGGCAGTCTGTTGTGGTTAATCTTTTTAATGTCTAGTCCGATTTTGTTGGGATTTTTTCTTAAACAGATAGCTTATATAACTTAGGAACTTTTATTTTTTTAATATTATATGTTTTTTTTACTTATTAGTTGAGCAATAAAAATATTAAATGTGTGACGCCACTTGGTTGCCATGGATTACTTTGTGTTCTAATATTTAAAGTTTAAATTGGCTATAAAGGTATTGATATTTATACGTACATGACTAATTGTTCGTAACTTATTTATTGTGATGTAGGCTCTGTAATAGAAATATGTCTTCGAAAGGTATGATTTTGCAGAACCATAAACTATAGTATAGTTTCATCATAGGCAAATAAGTCTCTGAAACTAAAATAGAAGCAAATTTTAATGTCAAATACTATTGGCCAGGAACGTGTCCTCATTGATGGACCGCGGCCGTTTTGAATCCCCGCGCGATATTCGACCAATGAGAGTTGCCGATTTTTGGCGCCAAGTTTGACATTTGATGACTAATAAATAAAATACAGAAATGACGGTAGCCGGATAAAAACTTTGACAGACGAACAATATCTAAGTCAACGCGATAGAATCCTTCAAAGTCTTTTACTAAATCGTAAATACAATTTTTAAATGTTAATAAATTGCTAACTATATACATTTAATTGTTTCGTTTATTTAAGCGATTATTGTACATATCAAATACACAAATTTACGGATTTTTGGCAATAGTTATATATATTTTTATTCCTGACGTTTCGGACTCTTTCCAGCATCCATGATCACGGGCAGGCTAAATATAAGACTGACTGGTATATGTCTATATCTCTATCTTTTGGAATAATAATATAACCAGACGCGAAAAATCCGTAAATTCGTGGATTTGATATGTATATACATTTAGTAAAACAGTTTTATTTTTTAAATATTATTGCGCTTTTGTTATAAAACACGATCTTAAGGACTTGCCTATTCTAGTATTGTTTACGGATATTACCATTATATTGCCAAATAAAGCGAACAATGTTGATAACTGAATTGCAGAAAAGGTTCTATATTTTTCAAGTCGTATTCTAATGTAGTTTGTGCCCAGATTTTTTCGTTAGATTGTAATTTATTACATCGGTGAAATCGGATTAAAGTAAATAAAGAAATACAAAAAAATACAGTAGTAGAAGATATATTAAATTTTACCATCATCGTCTTTTGTGATTATATTATTATTATACTGTACCTATATATTGCTTTTGAGGTTATTTGTCTCATAAATAGTTAATAGTTAAGACTATTTTAAAAAGAATTTCGTAAAGTCTCCTGTCAAACTAATTTGGCGCCAAAATGTCGGGCCTCTCATTGGTTCAACATCGCGTGGATTCAAAATGACGTTCGCTTCTGACGTCATTTGTGTTTGATGTTAGACTTTGTGTATATTTATTTAGAGTCTAAATTGGCTAAACATTTCATTGTGTAACCTTATCTTTCGTCAACTTTGACATTTTGACGACTCCCCTGTACATAGACAAGTGTAAATATTTAGTTTATCGCAAAGTATACAGTGTTGCTAGTCAATTAAAAGACAATTTATTGCTAGTGCTTTCGGTTAAGTTTTTTTTTACCGTCTTTTTTACTACTTACTTAATTTTTTGATGTAGTTTTTTTAACCCGCGGTCATGGGAAAGTTGTTTTCGTTAAAGCGGGTATCACAGACCTTTTATTTATGAAAAATCAAATCACTCTTTATTTTACCCTGACAACCCGCTTGGTGTAGTTGGTTGGTCGTCCTGACCATTGCGTCAGACGGTGTGGATTCGATTCCTACCATGGGAAAATTTGTTTGACGAACGTAGTGTTTTCGCCTGTCCGGGTGTTTATATCTAAATTATATGTATCTATGTATAAATAAAAACGAGGTTATGTATTTATTACGCAACTAGTTAACCCCCTAATGGATAGGGGTGTATTAGGGTAGGGTTATGTCATGTGGGCTAACACAGGCTGATGGTGATGATGATGATGACTCAACTAGTTGGCTTATTGCTATCTGTTTTACATAAAGAAAAAAGGGTATATACACATGCATGTGATCTAACGCATGCATGGGGTCTAACATGCTCAACCCCCATGACGTCGGGAATATACTGCACGCGTCAATCTGTGTTAGCGCAATGAGCCGTTTACGTGAGATATTTAAATCTGCCTTGTTAGATCTTTTTTGATTCCAATTTGTAACTTTGTTATACTTAACCTTCAATGTTTATCGTAGAAAACGAAATGTTTCATCTATTAATGAATGCGGCGTAAACACCGCAAATTAATCTGTGACACGTTAAAAAAACTTAACAACCGCTTTGGTGTCCAGTTCAGTGGATTTTTAACACACTATAATCGGTATTTCTTTAAAAAACATGAGATCACCGATTATTAATATTGTTTTGTCTAAAGTTTTCTTGAACATTGATTTGATGTTTATGTAAAATTTCTTTGTATATCTTTTTGTAATTTAAACTGTGTAAAAACAATGTGGAAAATAAATGTGTTTTGAACTATGTGTGCAATTATTTTTGAATATTACCTTACTTTTACATATTGAGTTTTTTATTTAATATAAGCAGTCCGTTACTAAAGATTTATTTGAGAATAAAGACATTTTGAGTTTTTTTCAGTGATGATAAGTGATTTTAAGTTTATTTGTCTCATGCAAAAATATATTTACAGGGTGCCATCTGGTACCAACGCGGTGCCTATTTCTGCCGCAAAGCTGTAATGTTAAAAAACACTGACATGTTCCGTTAAAGTTTGAAGGGCATTGTAGGCATCGTTTATCCAGTAGACGTGACTTAACTCCTATGTCTCACGGTACGCAGCGCGTAGGTGATACCACTGGTATTGCTAATGACAATGGGTTTTGGTGACCACTTTCCATCAAGTGGCCCGACTGGTCGTCTCACGAATCCGGTGGGCTATATCGGCTATGGTTCTCATTACTCCGAGCTAAATAACTTTAAAAGTTTCGATAAACTTTCGCCTAATAATGTTCATATCACAAGAAGACCATAAATGATTTGTATTCAAACGCTTTACTCACAACTTAATCGACACGTAAACAGTTACACGATATAGCAAACATAACAAAACCAGTCACAACCAAACCGTTCATCGCAAGTCACTTCACCATGCACTTCGCACTCTCACCAGCATGATGCACCGCATGTGCAATTTCAGACTGGTCACCTGAACGAACGCCTTGCCGCAGTCTTTGCACGCATACCGCCTATCATTTGTATGAATCCTCCTGTGGAACTCCAAAGTTTTCTTCCTCTGAAAGGACTTCTTGCAGAACTCGCATTCGTGAGGTCGTGAATCGTCGTGTCTGACCATATGACGCCTCAACAAGTCGCTGCTGAACACGCGGAAGCCGCAGACATCGCAGGCGAAAGCCCTTTCTCTTAAATGTACCCTAGCATTATGCTGTACCAGCGTGCTCATCTCCGTAAACACCTTAGGGCAACGTTCGCAAGCAAACTGGGCGCTTTTCAAATCGTGCACCAACGCTAGATGTCGCTTCCTCAAATAGCGGCTTTTGAACTCTTCAGGACATTTGGGGCACCGCAGCCGATCCCTATCGCCCCTGCTCCGTCTGACGCAATGTACACTTCTCACGTGGCTGTCCACGTTAGCTTTGGCGACGAACGCTTGGCCGCAGATCTCGCATAAGTACGCCGCGGTCCTGCTGTGGAGGCGATGAGCGTGCGCCAGGAGGGGGCCGAAGAAACGGAACCGCTGTCCGCAGTCCACGCAGCCCATACCTTCGTCTGATAGCTTGAAAGCAAACAGCTCTCTAGCCGCGTCGTCGTCCACTCGCTCGCCGTGCGACTGAATGTGATATAAAAACTCATCCAAGCTCTGAACAGACGCGAGTTGGGAACCGCATTTAAGACAGCTTTCAGCATCGGAGAGGTCTAATTTTATCCGACTGTGCCCGATGACGGATCGTAAAAGATGAGCGGATTTCGTGTCGCAGTGCTCTTTCCTCGTGTGCCGCTTCAAAGTGTCGCTGTTAAGGAATGGGCAGCAGCAGAAGAAGCACATGTACTTATTCGCGTACCATTTGAACGGCATTATGGTCGTATACTCGAGTATTTTTGACAGCAGTCTAGCTATTTCGTCCTTACGTCGTTTCTCCGCGATGCGCGCGTCCGTTGGACATTGAGGCTTGTCTGTAAAAGAACAGAAGTTCAGTTTGCCACAATCTTCGTTGGACATATTAACTGTAAGCGGGTAAACGAATTTTGATTGTGTTATGCCGTTGATATCAAAACAAAAAGGTTTTTCAGGAATATAAATAGAAAAAATAAGAAGATGTATATTATTGAAGATTGTACAGGTATAATTTAAGACACCATAAATTTATAGAATCCTACTGTACGGTTAACATTATCAATGCGAAAAGTAGCAGTAAGGGGATTGTAACAGTTTGTAACTCTCAAGGATTTTTATGAAACTTTACGATTACATAGTTTGTATTTAACCGCCTGCCTCCGTAGCGTCGTGGTATGTGCTGCGCTTTAGAAACCGGTGGTCGTGGGTTCAAAACTTGCGGGGACTCAACAACCTTTCATTGTTGTTTCCCATTTGGGTAGGGCAATGAGGGCAAAGTCAGATAATCCATGTGTTGGATGGCATGTAAAAAGTCGGTCCTGCGCCCGATCTCTCTCCGGTTGTGTCGGTTATATGTCCGATCGGATTATGAGAGTAAAGGAACTAGGAGTGGGCATGTGTTCGTGCGTACATTTGTGCACTATAATATATCCTGCACAGTTGGCTGATCTCTTATACGAATGGCCGCCGTAGTCAGAATCGACTAGGAGGACATTATTATTATTATTATTATGGAATCCCGCGAAAAACAACTTTGTGTTATCATTGTTTTCTAGTTGGTTAGGACGAATTGGGCCGAACAGGTCGTATGGTCATATAAAAAAAGTAGATCCACCCACCAACCCGCTTTAGACCAGTGTGGTGGGATACGGTCCGAATAACCACTTAATGGAGAAGGCCCACATTACGGGACGCCTATGTTCAGCAGAGGATAAACACAGGCCGATGATGATGATGATCCAAGATGAAGTGTCATGTATGTAGAAACGATCTGCCTACTCTGGCATGCAACGCAACTATTTTGGGCTTACTAGTATATTGCATGTATAATCAGATATAAAACTGCTCCGTAGCCTAGTGGTAGTGAGGGTGGGAAAGGCTTGCGCTTTAGGAACCGGAGATCCTGGATTAGAATGCTGCGGGACTCAACCAAAGATTGCCTTTTTTGTCGAGGTGACTAACCAAAGAGGGTTTATATATATTATACACATTCGTATTGTAATTTACAATAAAACTGCCCTTTACGCGTAAAATTGTGGACTGTTATCTTTGATAATCGCGTAAATAAAAGATATATTTACGTTTAGTAATTATTCAGATTTTTTTTTCAAAATCGACTTCTGCATCCGTGTTTGACACCGTAATTATGTCAATCTCGAATTGAAAGGCATCTAAGGATATATCTAAATTGGGAATATCTCTATTATTTTTAATTGTCTATATATCAAATTTATTTAAATTTTATTTGTATAATAAGCGAAGCGTTATTTTTAATAGATTTCTTTTAAGATTCGTTGATTCTTCGTGCAGGAAATGTGTATAAAAAATCTTAAATTACTCTCGTTCTTCACCGTCATATTGTTCGAAAGAAAAACCAAAGTTCTTTTTAAAAATACACCTCTTTCATTAAAGACACTTATTCATTTTGTTGGGACCTTCTAAATAACTAATATGTTTTAATAAAAACCACCGTTTCTGTACATATTAAAGTATATTTTCAATTATAATATAATACTGGTTTATTAAACTGGTTCACTAAGCTTAAACAATACTCATAATAAAATATCTATTACCATTCATATAATGCAGTTATTAGCTATGGCGGCCAAGGTAGAAACGTATGATATAGAAATGCAACAACCAAATTTGTATTAATGCAGCCTATGCTACAAAAATTTAGACGCAACAAACTGTGTCGTATTTACTATCAGATCATAATCACAGATTGTAGTGATCACTGAGTTCAATGATAGCCTATCTATCACTATCACAAACACCTATCACAGTTCGATCACGTTGAAATCACTGATGATACGTGTTCTCATAGACCGTTTGCTGAGCTTTATGCATTCTAGCATAATGCGCTCTCATAATCTTCTTAGTCGTGAACGCCTTGTCGCAGACTTCGCATTTGAAGTTCTTTTCACCGCTGTGCTTGTACATGTGGTTCTTCAAACGATTGCTGTTAAACGCCTTCCACCCGCAAACGCCGCACACGTGGTTCCTGACCTTCAGATGTGTGTCCCTCAAATGGGTCATCATCATGGATCGGAACACGAAAGTCTTGGGGCAGTGAAGGCACTTGATCTCCTGCCTGTTCTTGTGTTCTGACGCCATGTGTCTCGATCTTTTATAGTGACTCTGGAAGGTCTGAGTACAGAGCGAACACTTGTAGCGTTTCTCCAATTCGTGCTTGTTCTTTTGGTGCGTTTTCAACTTGGACCTTGTCTCAAACTTGACGCCACATTCTGGGCAGAGAACGCCCGTGTTCTCGTGTACCGATTTCACGTGAGCTCTCAGCAGATTGGCGTCTTTGAAGTTTTGACCGCAAACATCACACAGTATCGCCGATACGCCCTTATGATCTTTGTTAGTATGATGGAGTAGCGGCCCGAAGGTGTAGAAACTGGCGCCACAAGCGAGGCAGTTCACTGAAAAGTTGTCCAGCTTGAACGCGACCATGCAGACGCCTATATCTTTGTCGTAGGCCACGCCGTGTTTGGTAACTAGATGGTCGATCATATCGTACAGGTCTGTTATCTGTTCCGGGCAGAGTTTGCAGGCCATATTGGAGATATCGACGTACACTACTTGTTCCCAGTAGTTGTTCATTGCCTGCTCTTTGATACCGTCTCCAACGTGCATCTGCTGGTGAAGTTTCAGCTCGCTGGACTCCTGGAATATGTCGTAGCAGTAGAAGCACCTGTACGAGCTCTTCAGCCAGCGGAAGGGCATAACGGTAGACTTCAGCAGGACTTGGAGTACGTTGTTCCTCATCGTCTTCAATCTTCCTCTGGGTGTCGACTTGGCTGTTTCGTTTTTGGGTTCCTCGTCCGACTCTGAATTGATTGTGGGTTCCGTCGCTTTCGCTTTCTGACCACCCCTAGCTTCGCCTGCAAGGAAACACTGCAGTTTACTTGGTTGTTCATACATAGAAGGGTGGTCAGAAATATTATGCGATGGTCAAGTTGCAAGGGTTTCGTGTGGTCTATCATTTCATAACTCACTGCCAATCATTTATATATACCAAATGTTAAGACGACTGATATGTTTTGAAAAAGTATAAAGAATTGTTTGTCAGGTGTGATGTTTAAGAAAGAAATAAAGTGTCCAAGTCAGTGAGGATATAGAATTAGAGAAAGCTAGTAATCATTTTAAAGGAAAAGCTAACAACAATATAGAACTTACGAGAAATGATTTTAAGTGGTTCTTTAATCTTTATATCGAATGTATAATCAAGCCAAAAATATATGGTGACCCAAAATTATATAATAATAATGGGTTAATCCCAGTGAGCCTCGCAGAACACCTGAGGCGGCTGGGACTCCGAGACGGGCCACTTCTAGCTTATATTCTAAAAGCGGTGCTTCTAGACACCGCTCGCAGCATCCGCCGGTTTCTCTACCTTTCAAACTAACCATCGGCCGTTCGGTCACCCCTGCCGAGGGCTTCCGTCTTGCTGAGATGTCTCTTTATTATATTTATTGCTGATTATTATATTTATTGCTGATTATTATATTTATTGCTTTATTATTCTTATATACGTAATATTTTATTTATTGTTTACAATTATTCCTCGCAGCCAGATGAAAAATTTCTTATAAAAGCTAAATAATAATAAAAAAATTTGGCTTGATTTGCTCGTTACGAATGAAAGAATTTATGGAAGATTTTAAATGTTCCTGTTGCTACTTTACCGTCGTTTTAGATACGGGGTATGCTTTTTAATTAAGTACCGTTTTGGAATTAGAAGAAGACGTGCAAAGATAGCGCAAGAATCTTGAGAGCCTGTACCTTAATCTATTTTTCTGCAATATATAAAGAGTGTAGTATACAATTTCACTTCACTTTTTAGGGTGATGATGAATGTCGCCTTTCCATGGATTGCTGTTTCGATTCTGGTGTGGTGCAGGCCAACCATGTTTCGTCACCAGTAACAATGTGGACTTCAAGACGATAACGGAGTCAAAACATTCGTGATACAGTGGTTAACAATCCAGGCGGCGGAAT
Source organism: Lamproptera curius (assembly GCA_029286875.1). Lineage (NCBI taxonomy): Eukaryota > Metazoa > Arthropoda > Insecta > Lepidoptera > Papilionidae > Lamproptera > Lamproptera curius. The sequence continues at coordinate 2,084,267 of JAGSMT010000099.1, forward strand.
GTTACGAGGAGGGTATTCATACAACTGGTGCCGGCACCAAAAATCACGACCTCGTGCAATTTAATTACAAACTCTGCTACATATACAAAACCGTAAAAGATAGACATAAAGTATGTTTAACTTAATTCTACTACTTGAATTGGTCTACAATACTGTCCGTGTTAGTATATATCTATGTTTTAAGAAAAACGCATAATTACCATTTTGTTTTTTTAATTGCAATTAGGGCATGTTTAAATCTCATTTAAGGTAATATAGTGTATCTGAACACATTTGAAAAAATCTTTATTTTATTAGCATATAAAACGTGTCATAGACGACATTTTGATTGAATGAATTTCTTAAAAGGTATGAGAGATTCAAAAGAATGGCGCCATTACACTTTGTTATACGCTTGTATCGCGTAAAATGGTACAATTTGAAGTCGGCCAAAATTTTTTTCCTAAAATTTTAGTTATTCGATTTCGAGTTTAGAATGAAATCTATGAGTATGATGTTTCAATATCTTTCAAGCTTAGAAAGCTGCGATCTACTGTGTAAAGAAAGTTTTATAAATTTATATTTAAAATTTATCATCATGCTCAACAGCGGCGGACAAATTGCCAATGGCTTTTACTGCCTGTCAATGTTAGGGTGATGTAATGATAAAAAAGTGAGGCTTTGATCAGTTTTGATAAATGTAACAAATTGTGTAATAGTATTCGGTCTTTGAAATAAAACAGGAATAATAAAGTCGGATGGAAAATATGTCAATGTATATATTCGCCAATCAACTCGGCCCCTTCGATCTCGTCCCTGACAAACTCCATCTGAACTATTTCGGTTTCATCCAACTCATCCACGATCGTTTCATCCGTTTGAACCTCATCGATGTAATGCGGATGTCGTGACCTATAGTGTAATTTTAGGTTAGGTTGGTGAGTAAACTCCCTATTGCATATTTCGCACGAGAACTTCCCCTTGCTGCTGTGAATCGCCAGATGCGTGTTCAAGTTATTCTTCTTCGAGAACTTCTTGCCGCAGATCGAGCAGACGAACTTCTTATCGCCGTTGTGTTTCAACATGTGCAGTTTCACATCGTACGGCCCGAAGAATCTGTCGCCGCATATCTCGCACTCCACGTTCTTCTCGCGTAAATGTACGCGTCTCATGTGCCTGGACATAATACTCTCTTGGGGGTAAATCTTCGGACAGTAAGGGCACTTGATTTTCAACTCTTCGACGCCATGAACGTTCGCCAGGTGAAGCTTCTTGAAGTAAGGACTTTTGAACGTCTCAGGGCAATGCGGACAGGTTGATAGATTGACCATATGTATGTTCTTTTCGTGCAGTATCTTCTTTGATAGGGTCGCTAAGGATATCCCACAATGCTCGCAGGTGTACCCGCCCTCCCTGTGATAGTAACGGTTGTGCATCTTTAAATGATTCTCTCCCTGGAAACTAGTGCCGCACACGTCGCAGATATAATCATGCGAGAGGTGGTGTTTGTTCGCGTGACGCAATAAATACTCGAAGAATATAAACTTCATGTTGCAAATGGGACAGGTGGGTTCACGGTCCAGTTTGAAGGGCAACAGACAGTTGGGAACGCTGACGTCGTACTCCGCGTCGTGTGCGATGATGAGATGATGTATCAACTGCTCCAGATCATTGACACTCTTGGAGCAGAGTCTGCAGGATATTCCGGTCACGTCGATCTTCACCGCGGCGTCCCTGTTCCTGTTGTTCTTCGTGCGATCGTAGACCACCAGCTCTAGATTGGCGAACTGGTGAGTCTTGGCGGTGTGCTCGCGTAATAGCTCAGGGTCCTTCATCGGTTCCGAGCAGTAGAAGCACCTATAGCGGCCCTTGTACCACATGAAAGGGGTCACGTTGCCGTATTGTAATACGTACTCAACGTTGCGCCGCTTGATCGACAGCTTGCGGGCCATTTCGTTTTTCTTGTATCTGTCCTCTACTGTGCTCAATTTTGCACCTGCAAATAGATCGTTCTTTACATTCTTTTGGTATATTTCTCCTTTCGAACACTGGATATGTTTTGTTTATTGATTTTGCGGTGGGGTATGGTATGGTATTGCTTTGAGCGTAGTTATTTTCACTTTGTTATATTAGATTCTTATACTATATTATGTTTCGAATTGTAGAATGTTTTAACAAGATAGTCTGTGGTACCGAGCCTCAGATAATTGTCATTGAGGTTTAGTTAAAGACATGTTCTGCTTTTTTTGTTTTTTTAAGACTTTAACGCACAAAAAACTTATTTTTATCTCAGCTAATCCGAATTAGAGTGAGGTTAATTAAATATTAATCAATAAGGCTTAATGTGTGAAAGGTGATGAGAGTTAGTGGCAAAATATTAATTTAAATTGTAGTCGTTGGTATTTTTCATAAAGATCTTTCCGACGATATTTTTTCTGAGCCTTATTATCTATATATATATATATATAAATCAATTGCTGTTCATTAGTCTCGCTAAAACTCGATAACGGCCGAACCGATTTGGCTAATTTTGGTCTTGAATTATTTGTGGAAGTCCAGGGAAGGTTTAAAAGGTACAATATAAAGATACAATAAGAAGATAAAAGAATAAAACATCTTTCTTTCATCCATTCTCAAGAGGTGAAACATATACTTAATTTCACTTAACTACTGTTAGTATAATTACTACAGTTGTTAACTATCTATCAAATTTTTATGTGTAGATTGATAAATGTTATAGAAAAGTATAGATGTTTTGTTTATCGCTTATGGTAGCACAAAGATTGCAGGGTCGACTAGTTATATATATTTATTTTCGACGTATGTTTAAATCTTTTGTTGTGTTTATTAACAAATAATTGCTGTAACTACAAATTGATAAAATGTCGGAAGTTAAATCTAAATAAACAAGATAAAATCCTGTAAAAGTACTTTTTATTTAATAATCCGTAAATAAAATAATTAAGTACAACGTTACTAAGATTTAAGTGTTTTGGAATATTTCACAAAAATATTATACACTAAAGGTTGTTATGAGTCTATAAGATCAAATTTATCAAACACATTAAACATATAAATAACTAGCGACCCGCCCCGGCTCCGCACGGATGCAATACAGATATCTGTAAAATCTACGGAAAAATATATAAATTTACTAGCGTTTCTCTACAATATTATGCATGAGTTATACGCATAAACCTTCCTTTTATTAAATTCCCGAAATATCGAGATTTTAATAAACGCGATAAAATCCGTAAAGCCATTTTATTTAATCATATACACTTATATGTTTTGATAAATAACAGAATATACAGCTATATGCAGCTCAGTCGCACACAGGATGTTCTGAAACCCGTCAAGCCTGCTGCCCGTGTGCATACTTCTTATGCATCTCCATGTGCCTGGTCAAGTTGCTTCGACGCAGGAATGATTTGTCGCAGGCATCGCAAGTAAACTTTCTCTCACCCTTGTGCCTTACCATATGCAATTTAAGCGTGTAATTGTCGAAGAAACGCTCGTTGCAAACGGAACACACCACGTTCTTCTCCTTGAGATGCGTCCGGCGGACGTGGTCCTTCATGAACGAATTCCTAGTGAACATTTTGCCACAATGTTCGCACTTGTGGCCGATACCGTGGCATTTGATCAGATGCTTCTGTTTGTGGTACTGGGATTGGAACATCTCCGGGCACTTGGGGCACTTGTACTCTTTTGCGTCGTGGCAGCTCGCCTTGTGGCGGCTGAGACAAGAGGGGTTCTTGTATTTGGTGCCGCAGATGTCACACTCGCAGGCGCCCGTGTGCGCGTGCATCACGTGCATGTTCAGATTGGCCACGCCCCTGAAGCTCCTGCCGCAGAAGTCGCAGATGCGGTTGTTGTTGTTGTGCTGCGAGTTTATATGGCGGAGCAGCAGGCCGAAGTATCTGAATGTGGCGTTGTGACAGATGGGACAGGGGATGTTGTCCTGAAGACTTTGTGAGGCGACAGCCAATCGGTCGCCGATTTGTCGTAGGGCGCGTCGTGCTTCGCGATCAGATGATCGATTAGGTCCTGGAGGTCCGGTATCCGCTCGGAGCAAAGTTTGCAACTGAGATCGCTTATGTCCACTTTGAGCGGGCCCTTATCGCCCTTGTACCTTTTCATGCACTCCCAATCGCACACGGGATGCTGCGCGAGCGTGTGCTCCCTCACCTCGTCGATCTCTACGAACTTTTTCTTGCAGTAAAAGCAGCAGAACTTGGCGAAGAACTTGAACGGCAACGCGGTCGACATGTTCAAAACGCACTGTATATTTTTGCGTATCTGCCTCATGTCCTGCCTCTTCTGCGTTTGCAGTGATAAACCGGGCGACTCCTCCGACTTGTCCGGGTCTTTATTTTCTTTACACTTGCTTAGATGCTGTTTGAGACCTTGAGTGGAATGGAGTTGCTTGGAGCAGTGCCGGCACACGGTCGATCCGTCGTCCGGGTGCTCAACTTGCATGTGCTTAAGGAGGAGGCTGTAAGAAGCCAATTTGGTACCGCAGCGTTTGCACTTCCTGAAGTGAAACGCGTTCCTGTGCCTGCGCAACAGTACGTACGACGAGAAAGTCGATAAACATTCGGCGCAAGGGTAACCGCCAACGCGGTGATAATGTCTAAAATGCAGGGCAAGGTCTCTCTTCTTACTGAAATTCGCATTGCACTTATCGCATATGAAGTTGTTACGCGGGTGCGTGACGTTCACGTGGTTGACTAGGCACGCGAAATATTTGAACCGCTGCTCGCATAAGAGGCACTGAAAGTCTGACAGTCTGTATTCCTGGAGAGGGGTTTCGACGCGCCTGTCGTAGTCTATCTGGTGTTTCACTATCAAATGATTTATCATCTCCTCCAGTTTGTCAAACGGCTCCTCGCACTTGCCGCACGTGACGTCGGACACGTCGACCTTGACCTCCACTTGAGTGCCCTTGACCAGCTTTAGAGAATAGTCCTGGGTCGAGCACGGTTCGTGGGACAGCGTGTGCTTCCTGAAATCCGCGTACCCGGCGTAGCTCTGGCCGCAATAGAAGCACAAGCATTTGCCGCGCCATTTGAACGGTACCACGGTGGTGTTGTTGAAAAGCGCTACCAAATTCCTCCGAACCCGTTCAGTGGAATAGAGGCCCTCGGTCGGTTCATCTGAAAAGAAATGGACCGTCTCTATAATTGTACCTTACTACCTCATCATATGATATTTAACGGCGAATTAACGTATCGTCCTATTATGCTAGGTCATGTGACAGCGGAGGTTATTCTTCCACCTCAATCTTTTGCCACAGACGTCACAGCGGTAATTCCTGTCGCCATGGTGCTTGATCAGGTGCATTTTTAGGGCTGCACGTCGAAAAACCTCTCATCAGGTGCATATAGCACAGTCTGACATGATCGACCATAAACGAGTTGCGTGTGAATAGTTTGCCGCATTAGGGGCATGGATGGCCCTTGCGATGGTCTAGAACCAGGCCTTTGCATATCGTAGCGTGAGACGAATATCAAGCCGATTCCTTGCATTGGATGACTTTGACACCGTGCGCTTTGCCTAAATGCGCTTGCAGCTGCTCTTTCGTGCCAAATTTACAGCTGCAATGCTCGCAAACTATCGTCGCAGTCATATGACGACGCATAACACGAGTTCTAAGGTTTAGTTGCGACATAAAACTTTTGCCGCACTGCGAACAAATGTTTCAATTGTTCGCGTGCTATTATAGCATATAAAAATAACAGTAAACCTCACCGCATAATGGACAAGAGTAATTATCTTTTGCAGTTCGGACGACTGCAGGTGGTTTAGCAAGGCCCTATCGATCTTAACCTCGTGCTTTTTAGATACATGGTCAAATCAATTATCCAAATCTAAAATATGCAAGTTACAGACCAAACAAGAAAGTGAGGATACGTTGATTTTAATAATACCCTCTTTGTTGCGCTACTGCATAGACACAAAATTACTATCACAATGAGGATGTTTCGTGGTTGTGTGAAGTTTTAGTTCGATACAGTCTACTAAATCAGTAGTGCAGTAGAAACACCTAAACTTGCTCAAGTAGTATTTAAACGGCATTAAATGAACTCTTAACGACTTTAGGCGAGTATTCTTTTATTTTCCAACAACTGGATTAAATTAATGATTAATTAAACGTTTCGTACAGACTGAAACCGGTGGTAGGTCCCCTTTTTACGGGAGACCATCTGGGTGGGTATCACCGCGGTGCCTATTTCTGCCGCAAAGCTGTAGTGTGAAAACACTGCTGTGTTCCGGTTTTAAGGGCACCGTAGCCGGCGTATATACTGGGTGAATGATACTTAACACCCTATGGCTCACGGTAAGCAGCGCGTTGGCGATACCATTGGTATTACCAATATCTATGAGCGTCGGTGACCACTTCCCATCAGGTGGCCCGACTGCTCGACTACCTGCGTATGCCATAAAAAAAAATTTTCAAAGCATATGCCACAGACAGATGAGTGACCGTGCCTACAGGTTGTTTACGTGTGTTAGACACGAAAACAAAAAGCATCCTTAGGTAACGCGCTAAATAATTTTAAGCTCTGGTCACAAAACAAACAGTTGAGATCAATTTATCTATAAGGTGTTACGTCTGTATCGTACGGCAGCTGGTGCTCGAATGACAAATGCGCGGTTATTTCCCTGAAAGTTTGATAGGTTTTATGGCACAACAAACACTGCGTCAACGATACATCGATTTTTACTTCGGAATCGGAGGACTTAACTAGTTTTATAACACGATTGCTTTTTATATGGCCTATGTGCATTCATGTGGTGCCTGAGGAGATCAGGCTCAGATATTTCTTCACCGCAAGATAGACACATGCACCTCCCCCGTCACTAACGAGTAATAATGTCGTATTGTTAAACAAAATCGCAAGTATTTTCGTCTCGGTTTGTTAGCGCTTTGCCATTTTGCAACGCAAACTGCAAAGAAATTGAAGGGTTTTACGTTCTCGAGTTGAAAAAAAACCGACAGGAATTTAAGAAAAAAAAAGAAGACTGGCGAGAGCATAAAATCTATGTTTTTTTCTTCTTTAATAAGCTTAAGCCATGGCCAAAACTACAACACATTTTTTGTAAATAAAAGTCATTTTGTGAAAGTTGGAGAGCAGAATCTTTATATAGTCAGATCTAAAGTATTTCTTATTATCGACTAAAAAATCAAAATCCATTGAGATTTTTCTTTGGTTACATATTAATACATATATCAGCGCTCAGAAAGCTTATCATGATGGGTCCAAGTTTAAAAAAGTAATGGACCATCTTCATCAATTCAGTGTAAAGATTCTTAACTAGCCCATATCTTACAGCAGGAGTCAGGTCTTAAGACTTAACCTACTTCAATCTATAAATTACGTTAGACGTTATGGGGGAGGGAGGGGGTCAACAAAATGTGACAAGAAGGACTCGACAAGGAAGAAAAAAGGCTGGCTGAGCTGTGACGAGCTATGTCCGTGGTGTAGCGGTATTGACCCTTGTTTTATAAAGTGGAGGTCATAAATTCGAATCCTGCGGGAAAAAAAATGTTATCGATGTTTTCTGGTTGCTTAGGGTAATTTGGGCCGATCACCAAATTGTCTGAAAATTAAGATGATCCGACGCATGGCATGTAAAAAGTAGGTGGACTAACCCGCACCGGACCAGCGTGGTAGGATACGGTCCAAAAACCCCAATGGAAAAGGCGTGCGTTAGGGAAGGCCTATGTCCAGCACTGGACTAACACATCATGAAATTCGTGTGACATAATTTAGTGGATAGGCCCTAAGTTATCAACAGTTAAGAGGATTTACACTCGGATCACACATAAACACGGTTATCCATTGCAACAAATCGGCTTCTTACGTATTGTAACATCATTAGGCGCCGCTCACACAGCGATATACATCAATAAGAGACATTCCATCAATAAGAACGCTAGTTATATGTCGTCACATTTAGCCGAGTCTAATTTGATTTACTATAAAGTTGACCACTTGAATAGTTTTGATGTTGCTTCACAAACTCATAGCCCCATATAAGAAAAGCTCAAAATGACGAGTTTCAAACTTCAAAGTCAACTGAAAAAAAAAAAAAACTTTCCAGATGCCTATTTGGCCGAACTGAGATCAGTTTACCCATTTCGAGTTTGACCTGTCCATCAGATAACCTATTTAGTTCCTAATCAAACTAAACACCTTCCACGGCATTTTCACCATGCCCCGCCGCGTGTGCCCTCAAGGCTCGTCTCCACCGAAATCTCTCACCGCACACCTGACACGCGTAACCCAACCCGCCATCCCCACTCCCGTCCCCACCCCCATGCCGTCGCATATGGCGCTTCAGTAGAGCGCTATTGAAAAAGCGAGCACTACACACGGTACAAACGGCATCTTTGACCTTCAGATGAGTTCGTAAAGCGTGATCCCGGGCGAAGGAGGCTCTGGTAAACAGCTTCCCGCAGTGTGGACACCTGTGCCCGGAACCGTGGGCGTCTATCAAGTGACGCTGTCGGGAATGCTGTGTTGCGAAAGTCTCCGGACACTGGGGACACTTTGCCGCCTTGGTGCCGTGCACTTTGGCCATGTGAGCGTACAGAGCGGACGGCGTGACGCAATCTAGTGAGCACACACTACATCTGAAGCGACCCGCGCCGTGGTGCCGCCAGATGTGGACGCGGAGGTTCTGCTCGCGGCCGAACGCGCGGCCGCAGTGTGCACATATCAACTTGTTGCCCGCATGGACCGAATTCACGTGTTTCAACAGCGTGCCGAAGAAGCGAAAGTCTTCGTCCGGACAATGCGGACAGGGGACCCGTCCGTCGATAACTTATAGGGCTGCAGACAGCCGGTTATCGACTTATCGTAGTCGGCGCCGTGTATCGATACTAAATGCTCGATCAGCTGATGGAATCCGTCTATAGATATCGAGCAAAGTTTGCAAGCGAGCGCGGATATATCGATTTTGACACACGCGACGGACTCCCGACACTTCCGTATGCACTTCTGTTTCACGTCGCATACGGGGTGCTCGCTGATCGTGTGCGCCCTCATAGAGTCCGAATCGAGGAAATCCATCGAGCAGTAGAAGCAGTTGAACTTGTTCTTGTAGAAGTTGAACGGTATCGCGGTGGACATGTTGATGACGGTGACGATATTCTCCCGGATCCTTTTAACACTAGGCCTGTGGACTTTGTCTTCGTACGCACTGTCTGCGTCCATAGCGTCGGGTAGTTCTAGCTTTATCGTTTGGTCGTCCAGACTTTTGCATTTCCTTATATGCATCTTCAGCCCTTGACGAGTGTGGAACTCTTTCAGGCAACTGTCGCATTGGAGCGAACCGGTGTCCGGGTGTTCTATCCTCATGTGTTTCCTTTTCAAGACCGCGGACGGCAGTCTTAACTGGCAAAGCTCGCACTGAGTGAGATGGCGATTGCTCCTGTGCTTCCTCAATATGTTCAGAGAGGGAAAGCTTTTAGCACATAGTTCACACGTATATCCACCTTCGCGATGATAATTCTTGATATGCGAAAACAGATCCCTCTTCTTGTTAAACCTCTGATCACACGCGTCGCATATCAGACACTTCTTCGGATGGTTAGTGTTCACGTGCGACACTAAATATCCGAAATACGTAAAGCTCGCTTCACACGAGAGACACTTCAAATCGACGAGCCTGTACTCCTCGATCGCCATATCGACCGTCGTGTCATACTGCAATTGGTGCTCGGCCACCAAATGCTCCAATAGCGAATCTAGGCTGGTCTGCGCGCATTCGCACAGCCGACAGCTCAGCTCGGACACGTCAACCTTGATCTCCATGTTCTGACCACCTTTCAGGACCTTCAGCGAGTGGTCTTTAGTGCTACAGTCGCCGTGGGCGGCGGTGTGCCTCCTCAACTCCTCGTACTCCGGCAGGTTCACGCTGCAGTAAAAGCAGAGGTACCTGCCGCGCCATTTGAACGGTATAACGGTGCTGTTGTTGAACAACAGCAGTAGGTTCGTGCGGCGGCGCATCGAGCACGAGCCACCTGCAAATGCAAACCGCCCGTTTAACTGCCGCGCGACATGGTACCGACGGAGCATGAGGATGTTGTCAGGGTAATCAGAAATATTTGGTCTATTTCTGATTTTCTTATTTTCAAACAGATACGATATAAGATTTTACTCTGTCTCGTGGTCGATGGCATAGGGATATTGTCAGAAAAATCAGAATTGAAATCCCCAAATCTCAGAGCTAAAAGCGTAAGAACAGTGGACGATATGTAAACCTCAAAGCAAAAACCGGGAGACGACATGAAAGTTTACGCAGACGCATGGTTGATGCTATAAGGATATTGTAAGAGAAATCAAAAATATAGTCCCGACCTAAAAGCATGAAACCGGTGTAAAATATGGGAACTTACATCCATTGTGAAAGAAATTAAAATATATTTTCAATGTCCTAACCTAAAAACATAAAATTAGCATACGCTATGAGAAATTACATGGTCCCAAGCAAGTTAATGAGAAAAAAATATAAACCATCCCTAAACTCAATGGGAATATCGTAAGAGGAATCTGAAACAAAGTGACCGCATTGCTAACTTTAAGATAAAACAAACGGGAAGACGACTAGAGAACTTAATAAGTACGAAAGCGTCTAAGGCAATTTTGCTTCTAAGATATCCGAGAAGCGGACGTAGTACTATTTATGCCTGATAATATACTTGGGTACGGTAAAAAAGATGCTTTGACGAGGAATATTATTTCACCTAATTTAGAACAGTATTTCGTCTGTCCGATATCAAAGTAACTATAGAAAATGATCAACTGATTAAGAATTTTTAGTGTACTAGTGACGTACCGTTAGTCGCTTTAAAATATTGTGGCAACTAAACACCAGAATTTGATCATAATAAAATAAAAGTAGTAAGGTTATTAAATACATAAAAACATAGGACATTAAAGTATCAGTTTTATTTCATTAAACATAAATAGACTTAATATACAAATAAAAATTAACAAACATACTCGGATCGAAACGAGACGTTTGAACTAAAATAGAAAATAACGTTCAAACTGGAATTGCATCTAAAATGGGCCTATTTTTATATTTTCTATTAGATTTTACGTTCAGATTTCAGATATATCTTCACTGTTGGAGGATAAAACTTCTTTTGTCTTAACCTGATCTATATACGTATCAAATTAAGCTTGGAAATTATTTCAACAAGTGTGATGTTAAACTCAATCAAAGTTATTGAAGATATTTTAAATATGGCCGCCGTCCACCAATGAGAACGTGGATTGAAGGTCATTAAAATGTGTCATTACACTTATGGCTCTGGTACAAATTTTAATTTTGATTTGAAGACCTTTTCCCGGTCTACTAACTGAAAACCTTTTTTCTCTTAGATTTATTTCGAGTCTTTCCACAGTATCTAACATAGTAATCTTTGCTCTTATTTTACTTTATATTGTTCTTCTGAGACATTCTTCTAAAGCTCTTTCAGTATCTTCTGTGTGGCTATCTGAATCTCAATCTCTGTTCCTCTTTTACTTTCTTTTTGGAAACACTTTCAGTCTCTTTCTTCTAGGTTTCCCAGACATCCTACGTTTGCCTATCAAAGATTCTTAACACTCTGCTTCTGCGCCTCGTCGGGATGATGAACCTTCATATGCAAACGCAGGCTGTTGTTCTGAACGAAGGCCTGCTGGCATATTTCACATACGAATCTCTGGTCTCCATTGTGGATCCGCATGTGGTCCCTCAGGGTCTGCTTCCTAGCGTAGGACTTGTGGCAGACGTCACACTGGTGCACTCTATCGCCTACGTGCCGTATCATGTGCTTCTGTACGTGGCTCTTCGAGTAGAAACGCTGGTCGCAAATCGGGCACGGGAAGTTCTTCTCGCGCAGGTGCACCTCCTTCATGTGAGCGCGCATCCTACTCGCCATCATGAATCCCCGGGCGCAAACGGGACACTTGACCATCTGCAGTTCGGTACCGTGGGCCGTACTGCTGTGCTTCTTCCTGGCTATATAACTCGTGAAGGTCTCAGTGCACAGCGAGCACTTGACCCGCTTCCCACCGTGCTCTTTCCTCTCGTGCGACGCCCTCTGAGCCGGAGTGGAGAACGACTCCGAACAGTACTGGCACTGCAGACCGTGGCAGGTGGAGTGGCATCTCAGTCTATCCCTACTGAGGAAGGCCTTCCCGCACAATTCGCAGACATAATTCCCGAAATGCATGTTCATGTGCTGGTTCAGCTTGATGAAGTAACCAAACTTCGCGTCACAGAGGGCGCAGTTGAAGCCTTCTGGGCGCAAGTCGTAGGGGACCACACCATAATCGCGTCCGTAGAACAGCTTCTTGTGGACCGTCTCGAGATGTGTTATCAGCGAGTTCAAGCTGTCCATCGGCACGCAGCATATCGTGCACCTGAAGGAGGATATGTCGATCTTGACCCTCTCGTCCCTTCGCAAGTAGCCGACCGCCGCCATGATCCTGGGGACGGGATGTGTCGTCTTGGTGTGATCTTTCACGCTCTCCACGTCCTTGAACGGCCGGTGGCAGTAGAAGCATAGGAAGCTCTGCCTGTGCCACTTGAACGGTATCGCCGTGGAACATTCTAGTACGGTGCACGCGTTAGTTTTCATCAGCCGATGGCGGTGGGTGGGCGACACCGACATGGCGGACGGTGCGCCACCTAGAACGGGAAAGCACACGTTCAGTCTCTTCTTCTTTCTTCTTCTTTACATTCGCGAGAGTTTTAGCGTCGGATACGATACGCGAATCGATTTCGTGGACGAGCGATCGATTTAAATGCATCACATCGATGTTTAGACATCACATTCTTTGTACATGACATGTGATAACGGCGCGTCAATGAAAATGCTTTTGTTGGCGTCTGGTTTTTTTTAATTGATTATTAGTTCTAAAGTATAACAGTACAAATAAATCTTGAGAAAGATATTTTACAAAAACGTAAAAAAGCACTTCGAATATTGTATTCTTATTTGACACCGAATTGTAATGTAATTGAATCGTATGGTCAACGTAGGCCCACGTAAACGTTACTAAAATAATGACGTTTATTAAGATTTTTACTAATCAATAAGTAATTTTGATATACATTACATCGTGAGTTACTTCCAATGCTTTCCACTTTTTTACAGAGCACTTTAAGCTTGAGACATGCTTTCATTTATGCATTATTTTATTGTAAAAATTCAAATAAAAATCATCAATTATGTGTATAAAGTCAAAAGCAAAAACCTAGAATCAATTAAAATGTTACCACATTATATATATAAAATTTATTATTATTTGAACAAGAGGTCCATCTCCACTTCATACATCATCAGACTGTGTTAGTCCACTTCATACATCATCAGACTGTGTTAGTCCACTGCTGGACATAGGCTTCCCTTAATAAACGCTTCCACCATTAGGAAGTTCTTGGACGGTATACCTCCAGGCTGGTCCAATGCGGGTTGGTGGGTGGACCGACTTTTTACATGCCCATCCGACGCATGGAGCATTTTACTTTTCAGAAAATTTGGTGATCGGCCCAAATTGTCCTAATCAACTAGGAAACAACAATGAAAATTTGTTGAGTCCCCGCAGGATTCGAACCCACGACCTCCGGTTTCTAAAGCCCACGCCCATACCACTAGGCTACGGAGGCAGTCCCACAGATGGGATTTATTTTTATGTTATGATTTGGCAACAATATAGTTTTTTACAAATTTTATGTAAAAACTTTCCTATACCTCAAGTTGGTTCTAACAGATATATTTAAGGTTTATTTTTATTTTTTTTTAGGTATATTTGCCAACGATGTTACTTAGTTATAATGCATCATAGTATCGGAAAACAATTTTCGAAATCGATCTACCAATTTTTACTCTTTAAAACATTAGCATAGACAATTTATAGTCTCAATATAAATTTAATTTCTTTTTGCTATCATAACAATTAGTCATATTTTGATTAATCTCAGCACACTGATGCGATATTTTCCATATAAAAGGAGACCCAAATATTGCAAGTCGCATTTTAAAACTGCTGTCATCGATACAAAAACGGCGCAACGACCCATTTGAAACGGGAACAACATAAAAGTTACATTATTATGCGTAATATAACGTATTTTAAGTAAATAGTTTGTGTAAAGTCGTAAAAAAAATAAGCCTACAAATTATAAACTGGAATGTTACAATAGAGCATTGCTAGACAGGTTTTTATCATTATAAATTCATTCATAAATTCTAGATAATTATTGGAATTATTATAGAATATGTATGAAGACATAATCTGAATATGCTTTGACATCGCTACATAGTATTAAACAAAATCGCTTTCTCTGTCCCTATATCCCTATGTATGTTTAATTCCTAAAAGTACACAACGGATATTGATGATAGATAGAATGATTGGAGAGGTAGGTTTGTATGTATAATAAGCTGATAAGCTTATATAATTCTCAATAGATTTTACAGATATTAGTATTCCACCCGTGCGGAGCTGGGGCAGGTCTCTAATAAATTATTTTTTGTACAAGTTTATGAGCGTGGAATGTTGTTTACAATAAATTTCTTTTGGATAATAAAATTTACATAACTTTTTAAAATATTAAAACGAATCTTGTTTTATGTTATTAAATTTATGATAAATGCACAAGATATTAAAATTCGGTTTTGAGTGTTCCAAAGCAAATCATCATCATCATCATCAGCCTTTGATAGTCCACTGCTGGACATAGGCCTCCCCTAATACACCCTATCCATTAGGGGTTTTGGACCGTATCCCACCACGCTGGCCCAATGCGGGTTGGTGGGTGGACAGACTTTTAAACGCCCATCCGACGCATGGATCATCTTACTTTTCAGGCAATTGGGTGATCGGCCCAAGTTAAGTCCTAACCAACCAGAAAAGAACAAATGACAAACAGTTGTTTCCCCGGGATTCGAACCCACGACCTGCGTTTTATAAAGCTAGGCCAATAACGCTAGACAAAGTAGTAGACTTATTATAAAATTTTAATTATGGGATAATTTAAAACATATTTTTTTTAAAAAATCGCCAGTTTAATCGAAAATTATTAATATTGGAGTTGCCATAGGTGAAATATGTCTATATTTAAATCAATTCACATTTAAATCTTCTTAATTATTAAAAATCATCATTATGTTGCAAATAAGTAGCAAAATATATTAACTTAATATTGTACGCTATGTACTGAGAGTGGCCCACGTCCTATATGTTCAACATGTTTGTATGTAAGTATTTATGGCATAAAGTATGTGAATTATTTAAATAGGAGAATTTAACTTAAATTGCTCAATTTATACACATATAATTTTTATTCACGCCGGCGTGTACCTACCGGTGTGGATTCTAAGATTCTATTAGACACTGATAATTTAACGTTCATACATAAAAACGTACATTTCGAATCAAATTTATATTTAATAACGTATAATAAACATAACTTTCGCTCAATAACCCATAAAATTACAAAATCTATCTTGAAATCTATAAAATCAACAGAACAATCCAATATTATTTGATTTACAGCTTACTTATTCATTATTATTTTGTGTGTAATTCGATTGAAACATTCCAAACAGAGTGCTGGGTGACCCTCGCAACGACCACATAAGGTCTTTACTCTTGTTGTCTTGGCAGTGGCATAATCTCTACCATTCGTTTTGGACAATTTTTTGTAGCGTTCTTTACTTAGCGTTTACGGAACTTCCATGCCGGCCCCTCGTGCGATCGAAGAATATGTTTATCTACCGGTATATGACACTTTATTTCTTCAATGACAACTTGTCTAAATTTTAGCATGTTCACGTCTTTTGGTCCCCCATTCTTTGAGAATCACGCAATCACGAGACAAGTTCTGCATATTAGTTGTATAATAACTTATTGGTACAATTTAATCGTATAGATGAAGCGCGGCATAGATTTACGCGCCGGCGGGAACGTGTTTATGAATAAAATATACCAGATTATTGGTCAATGTTATGATGCAATAAAAATTGAAGGATTACATCGTGAGTTCCAATGCTTTCACTTTTTAAACCTTTAAGCTTGAACTGCTTTATTTATTTTTTTTAAAATTCAAATAAAACCAAATTTTGATAAAGTCCTTGAAATGCGTGAAATGGTTTTGAGATAAAAAGCAAAAAAAATCAATTAAAATGTTACCACATTATATATATCAAATTTATTATTAATTGAAGAAGAGGTCTATCTCCACTTCATACATCATCAGACTGTGTTAGTCCACTGCTGGACATAAGCCTCCCCTTATGAACGCTTCCTCCATTAGGAAGTTTTTGGACGGTATACCTCTAGGCTGGTCCAATGCGGTTTGTTGGGTGGACCGACTTTTTACACGCTCATCCGACGCATGGATCATTTTACTTTTCAGACAATCGGGTGATCGGCACGAATTGCCCTAATCAACTAGGGAATAACAATGAAAATTTGTTGCGTCCCCGCAGGATTCGAACCCACGACCTCCGGTTTCTAAAGCACACGCCCATACCACTAGGCAACGGAGGCATTTCCAAAGCAAATAGACAGACAAAATCCTTAAATTCAATCTATTGGTTTCAAATATGGCAATATTGTTAAGTAAAATAAAAAAAAAACGAGAATATTAAAGGAAATTTAACATTAAAATCCTATAAAATAAATAGTAGTTTATCAAAAACAAAAATTTAAGTTCTCATGCTAATGTAAATTTCATTGAACACAGCAAGAAACTAATATTAAATCATCAATCAACGGTGTGTTTGTGTTCACTTCAAATAATCTCAACTTCTCAGACTGGGAAGATGAGAAAAAATATTTGAGTCGAGCAAAATTTAGTCAGTTGTTCAAAGAGAAGGGAATTTTGTAACTAAAATACGACTTAGCAACGTAATAGTTCCGATTGTTGAGTCATAATTGGGCGGAATTTTCATTGCAGTATAGTAGAATTGAACAATTAATACTGTCGTTGGACATTTTGCACTTGAAATCTGTACTGCAAATAGCTGAATTCATGTAA
Source organism: Lamproptera curius (assembly GCA_029286875.1). Taxonomy (NCBI): domain Eukaryota; kingdom Metazoa; phylum Arthropoda; class Insecta; order Lepidoptera; family Papilionidae; genus Lamproptera; species Lamproptera curius. Next base: position 2,101,301 of record JAGSMT010000099.1, read on the forward strand.
AATGGGTTTTGGTGGCAACTAGTTTTGGACCTATCGGAGATCCTTTACCAGGACGAGAGGGATACACCGTCACGTCTAAAATTAGTCTGCACCAATACAGATTTCTTGTGAGTTTAGCCGTTTTATGCCGTATATAGTACACATTTTAAGTATAGTAGAATAGTTATGAATAGCTTTAACTTAGATTCATAGACTTTGTGGTTATTACTACATTTTGACCAAACCTGGAACTGCATTAACCATTTTCGGGAATTTAAACGCATTTCTTTGAGACAGACAAACTTGAATATTTTTAATGATTCATTAAATAATTATTTATTTTATTTACGCGATTATTATACGTATCTAATTCACTGATTTACGGATTTTTCGACGTTACTGATATATATTATTCCCCGACGTTTCTTTTTTTATACCAAGGTAATTCGGGAAGCAGTAGAAATTAAAAAATATTCAAATTTTAATAGAGAGGATGGACGGTCTTTGCCACCTTCATGGGATCAAGTGAGTTTTAAAATTAAATCCAAAGATATAAAAACTACAAAGCCACAGGACAACATAAGCACTTTTTGTCAAACAAATTTTCAAAATTAAGAAAATGTTTTAAAAAATCTCTTTTTAAGTGAAGTTATGTTTTGAATACTTGTTAACTTTGCTTTTTAATAGATATAAATAGAACAGACAGTTCCTATTATTAGTTTATGTCTTTTGCAATCTTTTTATTTTGTATTAAAAATGTTGTGTTTACCTATAATAGTAATAAACATGAGGAAAAAAACCTGAAGTTTAGTTTAGTTTTTGTAAATGTAATCATGTATTATACTGTCATCAAAGATAAATACTTTTTTTAAAAGATGACAATATAAACTGCCTCCGTAGCCTAGTGGTATTGGCGTGTGCTTTATAAACCTGAGGTCGCGGAATCGAATCCGGCGGGGACTCAACAAATTTTGCATTGTTGTTTCCTAGTTGGTCAGGGCGATTTGGGCCGATCACCCAATTGTCTGAAAAGTGAGATGATCCATGCGTCGATGATGGGCATGTAAAAAGTCGGTCCACCCACCAACCCGCATTGGACCAGCGTGGTGGGATACGGTCCAAACCCCCTAATGGATCGGGTTGTATTAGGGGAGGCCTATGTCCAGCAGTGGACTAACATAGACTGATGATAATGATGACAAAAAAGGCCCACTGAGTTTCTTTCGCCGGTTCTATTCAGGTCAGAGACGTCCCGTCTGAACCGGTAATAAAAGCTTGGCAATCAATAAGCAAGTAACTTCTATATTGAATGAAGATATTTGAATAAAACTTTAGATACACATACTATAATCAAAGCGGTCATTAAGATATAATGTAATGAGTTTGCTAAGATCAATTTTTACCAAGCCAATCAAACAGAATTTGGGACATAAACATAACATTAGCTCTTTTAAGGATATGTTGAAGACAGTCCGCATTGGAGATTGGAAGCACACAAAAAACTAACTTTTTCCATATTATAAAACATAAATTGGTTGCCTGTAAAATCGGTACACGGGCGAAAGTCATACGTGACAACGTCTTTTAGTGGTAGAATGATTGTAATGTGAATATTCATTCGTATAGTGGGAAGAAGGATCAACCCTTTACTCTTTCTCTCTTACACTTAAGCAGGTCCACTGGGCGCTTGTAAGAGATGCATGCCTCATACTTTATGGTTGCTCATTGAGAGTGTCACTGTAACACAGTGCACGAGAGTGCCTCCTTCCTTGAACCAATTCATAAGACGTTGTCAGGTCAAAAACTAACTTCTTCTACATTATATGAAAAAACAGAAGTTCATAATAATAAAAAAATAACAACAATTATTCATTCATATTTACATTGAATTTCATCCCAAAATAGGGTATGGGTGATTTTCGACCTGGCTACACAGTTTCTCAAGGACAATTAATAAATATGTCTGTCTAGAAAAAAATAATTTAACTTATAAATACTTATTATAATCATCATCAGCCTGTGTCAGTCTACTGCTGGACATAGACTCCTAATGCTCGCCTCCTCCATTAGTAGGTTTTTGGACTGTACCCCAGCATGCTGTTCCAATGCGGGCTGGTGGGTGGACCGACTTTTTACATGCCCATGCGACGCATGGAGCATCTCACTTTTCAGACAATTGGGTGATCGGCCCAAGTTGTCCTAACCAACCAGAAAACAACAATGACAAACAGTTGTTTCCCCACGGGATTCGAACCCACGACCTGCGATTTATAAAGCTAGGGCCAATAACGCTAGACAACGGAGGCGGGGCCTTATTATAAAATTTTAATTATGGGATAATTTAAAACATAATTTAAAAAAATCGCCAGTCTAATCAAACATTATTAATATTGGAGTTGCAATTATATTTAAATCAATTCACATAAAATCTTCTTAATTATTAAAAACTTTATATTGCAAAAAACTAGCAAAATATATTAACTTCATTTCGTGCGCTATGTACGGAGAGTGGCCCACCGTCCTATACGTTCAACATGTTTGTATGTATATGCATTTATGGCATAAAGTATGTGTATTATTTAAATAGGAGCATTAAAATAATACAATCTTTGCCAACTTCCTGGGATCCAATAATTTCAAAAATTAAACGCAGAGTATAAAAACTACAAAACCGAAGGACAACATAAATACTTTTTGTTAAACCAACATTAAAAATTAAGAAAACGAAAGATATGTCATTTTTTTTAAACAAAAACTCTGACGGTTATTCGAAAACATAGAGATACAGACATATACCAACTTAGTCTGCCCGTGATCATGGATGCTGAAAAGAATCCGAAACGTCGGGAATAAATATATTTAAGTGACGCGAAAAATCCATAAATTAGTGGATTTGATATGTATAATAATCGCGTAAATAAAAGAAATAATTAGGAGCATTTAACTTAAATTGCTCAATTTATACAAAGATTATTTTTTATTCACGCCGGCGTCTACCACCGGTGTTGATTCTAAGATTGTGCTATTAGACACTGATGATTTAACGTACATACATAAAAAACGTTTATTTCGAATCAAATTTATATTTAATAACGTATAATAAACATAACATTCGCTCAATAACTCATAAAATTACCAAATGTATCTTGAAATCTATAAAATCAACAGAACAATCCAATATTATTTGATTTACAGCTTACATATTAATTATTATTTTGTGTGTAATTCGTTGCAGCGACCACAAAAGGTCTTTACTCTCGTTGTCTTGGCAGTGGCATAATCTCTACCATTTGTTTTGGACAATTTTTTGTAGCGTTCTTTACTTAGCGTTTACGGAACTCCCTTGCCGACCCCTCGTGCGATCGAAGAATATGTTTATCTACCGGTATATGACACTTTATATCTTCAATGACAACTTGTCTAAATTTTAGCATGTTCACGTCTTTTGGTCCCCCATTCTTTGAGAATCACGCAATCACGAGACAAGTTCTGCATATTAGTTGTACTTATCGGTACAATTTTATCGTATAGATGAAGCGCGGCATAGATTTACGCGCCGGCGGGAACGTGTCAATGAATAAAATATACCAGATTATTGGTCAATGTTATGATGCAATAAAAAATTGAAGGTAACCGTAGAGCTATAATCATCATCATTATCGGCCTTTGATAGTCCACTGCTGGACATAGGCCTCCCCTAATACACGCCTATCCATTAGGGGGTTTTGGACCGTATCCCACCACGCTGGTCCAATGCGGGTTGGTGGGTGGAGCGACTTTTTAAATGCCCATACGACGCATGGATCGTCACACTTTTCAGACAATTGGGTGATCGGCCAAATCGCCCTGACCAACTAGGAAACAACAATGAAAATTTGTTGAGTCCCCGGAGGATAATGGTTTAGGTAGCTAAAGCTATAATGGTTCCTGTATTTCTCAGTATCTTACATTAACATTACAATTTTTCTCCTATCACATTGTTGCTGCGGGTATAATTGTTTGAATTAACCGTATCATTTCTACGGCTCAAAATAGACTTTTCAAAGATAATATATAAGGATAAGTGGCCCCTATTATAAGCTTACAAATATAATAAACTATTAGATTGTTACCCAAAACCAGTAGCTTCTTTCATAAGATTAACAAACTAAAAATACTTTAGGCTTCAGTAATTACTAATCTCACTTTAAATTTAGCTAAAAATTTACCAAGAATTTAAAACTATAGAGTACAAAGATATAAGATAACATATATAACTTAGATGGACCAGTTGGTGGGATACGGTCTGAAAACCCGCTAATGGATAATGCGTGCATCAGGTAAGCTCATTCATGCCGTGCTCATTGACAGCTGTATAAAGTACTATGGAGACATTAAAAACTCAAATCTTTATTTATATAATATATCTAAATAATTTTAAAACATATATTAAATATATTCGAAAAGTTACATAAACAGTCTTATATACTCAACCGGCCAAAAATTCAGCCATCTATAGGAATTCAAAAATGCATCTTGTTAAAACGGAGTGAAGATCTTCACTTATTAATTACATATATGAAACGATAGGCTTTTAAATAAATCAAATAAATATATAAATGTGACAATAGGAATCCTAAACACCTTTATCCATGGGTTGACGTATACCACGCGGCCGCACTTGGTGGGTGAACCGTTTTACATACCCAATCCGTTCATGGATCACTCTTCGACAAGAATTCCTCTAAATCAATGCCCTACCCTAAAATCAAGAAATCTGATGTCCAACATAGATTGAATCTCTTACATATATCTAAACACAAGTCATAAAAGTCTACCTTTCGCGGATTTGGACAATTTATATTACCATAGCTTTTAAGACATTTTTGTCAAGCTTACGAGGAACTTGGCCCTTTTTGGGTCTCCCTCCTTTAACCGGCAGAGTGGTCAAATTTGTCCTCCGAAGTCGTGTTCCTCATCTTTCGACGTTTCACCTGATATGGTTGAACGAGTTAGATATGTCATTTTTTTCTATTAATATACTATGAAGGGAATATATAAATGTAACTTAGGAGTTCCTATTAATTTTTATGGGTTTTCTTACTTTTGGGATGTGTGATCGTCAAATTGCCTTACCAAGGCAAGGAACAACAAATTTTGTTCCCTAGTTCAGAACCCATGACCAGAGTATTAATGATTAAGCACGATGAATTCTTATTCATATTTATCAGTGATTACAGTATAAATACAGTGTTAAAAAATTTTAAATTTCATGATTTCCGGAAATTTTTCCAGATATTTATCACAATTTATTAACATAACCTTAATCAAAAAACGATTCGGTCAAATCGGTCTTATATAACGTGAATGAAAGATATTCTAGGGTTTATTTTACTTTCGACGAATTGTGTGATCGCCAAATTGCTACACAACTAGAAAACAATGAAAATTTTTAGTCTCATTCTACCATGACACCGGTTTCTGCAGAGCGCCGCTTAGGCTTCATTAAGGTGTTTTTTTTACTATTCAACGATATTTGATTATAACCTTTAACTTATACATCTAGAAACAATTGTAACCCTATATAAAAGTGGATTCAAATTCAAACATCTTTTATTCAACATGAGGCAAGCATCTTTTTTGATATTGGAAAATGTATAAGTTTGGAAAAGGACACATTAGACCCGTCGACCACGCGAAAAACTAAACGGGATATTAATTTTTTATCAATTTTTCTCGTTCTAAAGGATTTCGCTGACCTCTTATTGTTTTCAAAAGAATAAAGTATTTTTGTTTAAATGATTTAAAAAATCGACGATTCAGGTAATTTTAAAGGCTTAGTAATATAAATGGACTGTAAAGTCACAGAAAAAATTAGATATATCATGGCTTAATATTTTACTACCCGTAACCTGAGTGCTATGGCGTGTCTGAAAACAGAGAGGTTCGTGGGTTCGAATCTGGGACTGACAAATTTCTGATCACCCAATTGTCTGAAATAAGATGATCCATTCGTCGGATGGGCATGTAAAGTCGGCCCCACCAACCGCAATGGACCAACGTGGTGGAAACGGTCCAAAAACTCCCCTAATGGATAGGATCTAGGGCTATGTCCAGCAGTGGACTATCACAGGCTGACGATAATAATAATGATGATAACGATAATATAATGCATTTCTAATGAGAATTGGTTCTTTGTATTCATCCGTGCAAGTCAGTGTTCGATGTTGTATTCTCTTTGAATAAATCAATGAGCGGAGGATTTGCACCTGATGATGTGTGATACACCCCACCCATGACTGTTTCGCTTAGCAATCACACCGGAGGTTTGTCCAATAATTATGGTGAGTATGCTGCCGTTCAAACCAAACGACAACAGTGTTTACAGCTCGGGCACAAATGAACATGCAGGGTATGTAACTGGTTTCAGTTTAACAGGGACAATCTGTTGTACCAACGCGGTGCCTATTAGACACTATTACCTTCCAGTTTGAAGGGCACTGCCTTATAACTAGGCAAACGACACATAACACCCCGTGTCTCAGTATTGGGCAGTTATCTGACATGTTCCGCTGCTTCACTTATTGACAGGGCCTGTCACTTACCATCAGGTGAATGCCACATGCCTTAACCACTAAACAATACCTCCCCTGGCGGTCCTCTGTAAAATGAGGACCACCATTAACATATGAAACAAAAGTCAAAGTCATATCATATTTGATTATCTTAACCGAGTTGGCATAAAGCCTTCACTTTGACATTTGCCAAGAGTATTTGTGCATTGAGTGGGTCGTCTAAACTCAGATTTCTATCTAAACACTGTATTAATCACAATACCTCAGACAGGCTTAGCTGATTACATTTCTTTTTATTTCTTTTCTCAAAGTAAATAAAATTAACCATACAAGATGTGTCAGAGCTCACATTGTTTTAAATTTTTGGATTAGATTTTTCCTGTGGAAACATTAGCCTAAATTACTCAAAGCACAAAAAGTAATAAAGCTTTCTATTCATCATCATCATCATCATCAGCCTTTGGTAGTCCACTGCTGGACATAGGCCTCCCCTAACACACCCCTATTTATAAGGGGGCTTTGGACCTACTCCATCTCGCTGGTCAATGCGGGTTGGTGGGGTGGACCGACTTTTAATGCCATCCGACGCATGGATCATCTTACTTTTCAAACAATTGGGTGATCGGCCCAAATTGCCCTAACCAACTAGGAAACAACAATGAAAAATTGTTATGTCCCCGCAGGATTCGAACCCACAAAGCTTTCTATTAGTAAAAGAATATTTCAAAACTGTTTAATAGTATAAAATAATATAAATATGTTTAATATAATAGTTTTAAGCCTTTTCAAGACAGACAAACAAGCAGATCATTCCTCTTCACAATATAATACACATTTGACATCTCATACCGTCGCCAAAGTCCAAGTCATCGTCCAAGTACCCGGTTCCGTCGTCCGAGTGTTGGTTGGCTCCATCCGCACTGAACTCCGTTTTTATTATGTTCGGCGTCTGATATACGACAACTGAAATTGTTATAAAAATCAATTAAGATTACTTAACAAAATATTTAAACTGCCAAAATAGCGGAGGGTATTGTATATTGCCCGCCGTGCTGCGTCCGTAGCCTAGTGGTATTGGCGTTTGCTTTAGAAACCGGAGGATTCCTAGTTGGTTAGGGCAATTTGGGCCGATCACCCAATTGTCTGAAAAGTAAGATGATCCATGCGTCACCAACCCGCATTGGACCAGCGTGGTGGGATACGGTCCAAAACCCCCTAATGGATAGAGGTGTATTAGGGGAGGCCTATGTCAAGCAGTGGACTATCAAAGGCTGATGATGATGATGATGATGACTGCGTACGTAGCTAGGTAAGGGCGTGTTCTTTAGAAACCGGAGGTCGTGGGTTCGATTCTTGCGAGGACGCAACAAATTTGTTGTTGCCTAATTTTTTGGGGCAATTTGGGCCGATCACTTAATTGACTGTAAAGTAAGATGATCCATGCATTGGATGGGTATGCAAAAATCGGTCCACCCGCCGATCCGCATTGGACCAGCGTGGTGGGATACGGTCCAAGAACCCCCTGACAGAGACGGCGTGCAGTGGGAGAGGCCTACGTCCAGCAGTGGACAAACACAGACTGACGATGATCGTATTTTGATTTATAAAGCACAAGCCCCGTCCTGCGGTTTTAGCCGCTTGGTGAATTTGAATTATATCAAAATAGCTCACCACCTGATGATGATATTTCTGAACAAACATGAAATTTTTTTTATATATATGGAATAAAAGATACCATACCCTTATACAATATAGGCAATAAGTTATTCAGATATATTATTGTAGTATCAATTGAAACCGACAAGTGTTCGAGCAAAGCAATAATAAACATCCATCCTCACAGACTTTCAGATTAATAATATTAGTAGGGGAGTTGCGGGTTCAAGTCCTGTGAAATAACAAATCGGCATTGTTCCTACTTAGTTAGGACAGTATGGTATGACCGTATAAGCCCAAAAAGTAAGATAATTTAGCGTTAAATAGACTAGACTACACTTAGAGGCGGCAGAAAGATTCAAGTTAAAGATTATGTTTGGTAGTTGTTAAGCACATCCATACATTAAATAGTTTACACTTTTGAGTGATAAAGATCAATATTTTTTATAACGATTAATCTTTATTAACAATTACTTTTTATAACAAAATAATCAACATTATACATTGTAAATATATTGTATAACTAACTGATCAACCATATCTATAGATTTAAAAGAGATTCCCACCTATATACTGACTCATCACAATATCTCTGAGCCCATAAGGCATGGCAAATTGAAATATGGTAGGAATATTCCTTATGCCAAGTAGAGGTCAGCTAAGAACGGTTTTTACGAAATTCCACCCACTAGGCGGGTTGGGAGGTCGCTAGTAACATATAGCTTATCAGAAACCAAACTTTAACCTCTTCTTTGGTAAGACTTGTAACTTATATCGTCCAAAGGAGAATTGAACTTCAGTGTACAAATCCACAACTTTTCCCACCCAATCTTCATCATTTCACTCCATACGCTAGTTAAGACGCCCTCTAAACCGGAAGAAAGTGGTGTTTTTAGCCACTTAGAGAAAGAGACACTATAATCAAAGAATTAAAATTTTAACAAAGCTTTTACTTTACAATGAATTATTTTCATCATCATCATCATCATCATCAGCCTTTGATAGTCCACTGCTGGACATGGGCCTCCCCTAATACACCCCTATCCATTAGGGGGTTTTTGGACCGTATCCCACCACGCTGGTCCAATGCGGGTTGGTGGGTGGACCGACTTTTTACATGCCCATCCGACGCATGGATCATCTTACTTTTCAGACAATTGGGTGATCGGCCCAAACTGTCCTAACCAACTAGGAAACAACAACGAAAATTTGTTGGGTCCCCGCAGGATTCGAACCCACGACCTCCGGTTTCTAAATCAAACACCAATACCACTAGGCTACGGAGGCAGTTGAATTGAATTATTTTAAGATTGCCAAACTAATAATGTACTCTCTTTTTAGGTATTCTTCAGGGACAGAATAATATACAAAGTTTTTTATAACAGTGCAACTCATAAAACCTATTACTTATAAGGTTTTGTTGTAAGGAACAACTTGTCCAGTGGACAGTAATAGATTTATATATATAAAAACTGTAAATGTTTATTGTATAATTTTGTTAATGCCAAAGCTTCAGGCAATTCAAAACAGGACGTTTTCATTAGTCTGAACAAGTTCGCTATTTTATGAAGCTCCGGTGTAGCGAGAGGATGTCATGTTATATTTATTTTTAAAATTTTCCATCAAGTACTCTTTAGTGATGCTATATTCAATCTAAACTATTTAATAAAAATAAATAATAAATTAGGCCAGAATTGCTGGCAGTCTCAACTTTAACATGTAAGAGAACATCAAACCTTTTTGCTTAAAACCTCCACGGCCAACCATGTCAACAAACTTCTTCTCCGATGCCAGCACTTGCTTCTTGAAATTGCACGCATCTCTCAATCTGGTTATGCACACTTCGCAGATCAGTCTGTTCGGACCATTCGGACCGTCATTGTGCTGTGATATCTGTTAAGGATATAAAATGGTTCATGGTACGAATATTTAAAAAAAATATGATGATTAAAATTGTAGTTTCAGCTAAATTATCAGAAATCAGATTTGTTGTTAAAAAAAGTAACCCGCAGCAACAAAGTATATTTTTCCTTTTTTTTATCCACAGAGCTTTGTATACCAACATATAGTACATTTTAACACTAACGGATTGGTAAGATTATATATAAGCTGTTCTGTGCAAATTTTTAAATCTCAAATTTGGTCATTTAATTTTTGTTATAAACTGTTATTGCTCTTTTTAATAGTTTGTTGATTTAAAGTAAACCATTAAATATTGAATGTGAATAAAATGAATTTGACTAATAACTATCAATATATAAGCATGACTTTAGAATTTTATTTTCTCATTTTAGGGTCAATGGAAAAATTCATAGTGCAATATGTCAAGCCTAGTTACTGCGTTTAATTAGATATTCTGCATACATAATTTTTTTTTTTTATTATATTTTTTCTTTAATATAATATATATTTTTAATGCACTGCATAAGTGTGGATTAGTAGAAAAAATATAAAGATAATTTTTAAGAGAAGTGAAGGTTGAGTGTATGACCACAGTGCAAGGGGTCTTAGAAATAATCATTTAAAAAATATATATTAAATTTCATGTCATAGAGTATAATTATGCTCCATACAATGAGAAGCATATATTTTTTTAATAATAATACAAGTCGCCTTTGAAGTAAAAAATTACGGAATATTTTTGATGAATCTAATAATTACTTTCCTTTGAACTAGGGGGAAATCGACTACTTCCCCTACACACATGTTTTATTACTTGTCTATCGAATTTTCTTTTACAAAAAAATACGTAAAAGTAAAATACCACACATAATCCGAATCATAACAACATCTCTGTAAAGGTCGATAGACCCAGCTCGTTAATAATTGTTATTGTAATAACTTAACATTCGTTGAGGTTGACACAACTCTAGATGCAAGCACAATAAACAATAAATTTGGCGATTGAAATGTTTGATACACAGCATAACTTGGGGCAGAGCTAAACAGTGGCTACAATATTGACAAAAATATTTCCATTTTAACGAAAATGTATGGAAATTTTTATTGGATTATGATAGTTAAATAATTAAAATGTGGTGGTTCAATTTTAATGTATACGTACACTTATATCAAAGCATTCCAGTAACATTTCGGCATAGACTTCTGTATCATCCATCCAGGTATATTCTGTCGCCAAGTCTTTGTAACATCCTTCCGAAAGGCAGCACCGGCACAAGCCGGGGCTCTCTTTAACAACCACCTCGTCAAACTCCATTTTGCAAGTTTAGATCATTATTTTCTTTTATAAAATTACGATTTATATGAACAAAACTTATTCAGCTCATAGCAAACTAAACTCAAACAAGCTTGACGCCATTTTGTTTATGGTGCAGAAGTAAGGACGCGATTAAGACGAGCGATGTTTACGATTATTTATATGAACAATCTATTATTTAAATAAACTTATGATTGTTATAGCCATCATTAACATTATAAATTTTCTAAATTACGTAAAAAGAAAAGATTTTATTTCTTAACTGTGTATTCTTATTTACTTTGCCAAGTATAAGGTACCATTTTATAAAATTAAAAGAGAGAGAGAGAGAGAGTAATAATGTAAAAATACTTCTGTGTTCTAGCTTTCTTTCTGAGCAAATAAAAAGTAAAAACGTATATTTTGGAGAGCATTTGTTATAGCCGAAGTTTATTTCATACTTTTATGTTTTATGTAAATATTATGGATTTAAATTCAAAATTCATTAGCAATCCCTGATCACTCTAGTCAGAGGCTTCCGATCATGGACCAATGTATTATTACTGTGCTAGACCTTAAATATATTTGGTTCATCTGAAAACATTAAAATATTGACGATTAAGCGCGCACGATTTATATATACATGATATACATTATATAAACTTTTTTTAAAACATCTCAAATTTGATTAAAAAGAAAAAAAAAACTAATATCTTGAAAACGCATGTCACAAACATCAAGCACGACATTTTACTAGTATAAAAATATCCAACGCCATGAAAAGCTTAACGAGGGTCCAGATTAATGGATTGTGTAAGTGTTGTTAACGTTTCTGTATTAAATACAACAAAATTTTGTCAAGATGGTTGCATTTTTGTTACTCTTTCAAACTAAGACATGGATAACAAAACCGATATACACTTAAGTCAGCATTAAAAAAGATTCTATGCCATTTAATCAAAATAATGAATTTTATTATATGATTATGAATAAAAATAATAAATTTCATGGGCAGCGACCGCGAAATGAATATTCCGCTTTTATGTCTAAACAAACGAAGCAAGCATACACAAGGATAAAATTTAATCCAACATAATTAGAATTTCACCAGGATACTATCATTTCTTGAGTAGCCATCAGTAGTTTTGATGTCCGCACATTCCCAGAGTAATTCTTCTTATCTCTTAAAATTTTAGACGAATAACCTATATCTATACAAACAAATAAAATTGGTGTGCCTGTTTGTAACATCAAAATCGTTGTTCGTTACATTTTGATATATAACCGAAACATTTAACAAAACGATATTTTTGAAAATTATTGTCTGCCTGACTGTCGACTTTCACTGAACGTCAGCTGATAAATGGTAACTAGGAGTTATTATGGCTACTTTATAGCTTTTCCCTTCCAAAAAAAAAACTAACAGAATTTTTTTTTCTATAAACACGCGGATGTAGTCAAACGCATAACTAGTTCAAATGCAAGTCAACTAAGATTTGAGTAACGTGGCCTAGCGGTATTTGCCCTTGCTTTATAAACCGGAGGTCGTTCTAATCCGCGGTTAGACAATTTGGTCCGATCACCCAATTGTCGTCGTCTTAAAAATTCCACCCGCCAACCCGCATTGGACCACCGTGGAGGGATACGGTCTGAAAACCTAATGAAGAAGGCTTGTATTAGAGAAGGCCTATGTCCAGCAGTGGACTAACACCGGCTGATGATGATGAAGGTATAAGAGTGGTAAAACAATTGCTTTTTTACAGATAAAATCTACAATTTTCGGGCCACAACAAGCAGTGCTATCACCTTTGCATTACAAAACGAAAAGAAAAGTGATTCCAAACAATGTGGTTCAGAAAACGCACCATCTAGCGTCCGGAAAATCATTTTAAAGAAGTATAAAAAGCCGGCGGAGAAGGAAATCGACGCTTCTAGAAGGAGAATGGCCAAGATCGGTGCTTGTGCTCAAATAAGAACACCTATAGCTTTTGTCAGTTATTTTATTTTTGCTAACTCTAGGCACCTAACTCTTCTTACTTGTCTTCTTTTTCTAAGTTGTCTCTTAAATTTACTGGCTATAAGAAAACTTTGAAAGCATTATTGTTCATCTTCTTATTGAGTTTTTATACTTTAGCCAATTTAGACTTAGAATAATTTAAAAGAAGAGTCCGAAAAGAGTCCGAAACGTCGGTAATAAATATATATAACTAACGCGAAAAGTCCGTAAAATAGTGGATTTGATAAAAAAAGTACTTATGTTGTCCTGTGGCTTTGTAGTCACACAAAGTCCTGACTTATAGTTTAGCTAATTTAAACTCATAATATATTTTAACAAATCTAATGTCGCGCAGGGTCGAATAATAAATTAAATGCCTGCCAAACGCAACTGAATGATTCGAGCTTTCGTAAAGTTGTCAAAACAACGCTTATAAAAAAAGCCTATATTCTGTTATAAATTATATTGAGGATCAAGATGTGCGGAAATAGTTTATATTCTGCGCTTGCACATCCCCTGGTAACATAAAAAATGATTTGGTCAAATTTTGTAAATACTAATATTTAAAAAAAAGGCCAGAGAGTTTCTTGCCGTTCTTCTCTGACGGGTCCGAGTTTGTGAACCGGTGGTAAATGGATATTTTTGACGGTCATAAGTGCTCAGTAGAGCCTAAATTGAATAAATGATTTTGACTTTGACGTTGACTTTGAAACGCCAATGGCGCAGAAGCGAACGCGTCCTGATTGGTGGACCGCGGCCATTTTGAATCCCCACGCGATGTTCGACCAATGAGAGAGCCCGAAGTTTTGGCCCCCAACTAATTTTGACATTAGCCTTTTATTCAATTAAACTCAATAATTTTTCTATGATGTACATTTTATCCATACTAATATTATAAATGCGAAGGTAACTCTGTCTGTTCGTCTTTACTGCCTAAACCATTGTAGCGATGGAGATGATTTTTGAAAGAAATTTCTTCAATTCCATAGAATGAATGAATGAAATCTCTGGTAACAGCTATTAACTTATAAGGACTGACAAAGATATTATTGACCAGTATTACCGATTTTTTACTTTCTCTCAAATAGTACTCGACGACCACCCACCCGAACTATAATATGGATAAATACTGCGGCTGCCCGCCGAGTAAAGGTCCAGAATCCGAGTCGAAGGGAGACAAGAAGGCGCCACCTAAATCGACTGAAGGAGGCGCCAAGGGGCAGATCATAGCAGGTTTATAAATATCACTGTTCTGTCTAAAAGCAATGTCTTATAGCTAATTGAGGACCCGCTTGGCGTAGTAGTTGGTGACCTTGGCCAAAGGGTATGGGTTCATTTCCCACTACGGGAAAAATTATGTAAGTTTTTATCGTGTCTGGTTGGTTGTTTGTATCTATATAGTATGTATTTATTTACGATAGTGAAGTATGCCTATCGGTCATCTAGTAGTACAAGTGTTGCTTAGTTTAAAATCATGTGAAGTTATGTTTTTCATTCCGAAATATTTTTATAATTAAGCAGAAAAGAATAGACGTGAGACCGTAATGGTTCAATTTCTACTTGTTTCGTTGTGGCCGTATGTTTACTCATCATCATCATCCACTGTGTGCCAGTGTCAGTCCACTGCTGGACATAGGCTTCCCTTAATGCACGCCACCGCTTCCGATCTTCGGCTATTCTCATCCAGCCCACACCGGCCACTTTGCGAATGTCATCACTCCATCTTGCCGCAGGGCGTCCTACACTACGTTTGCCGAGTCTCAGTATCCACTCCAGAATTTTCCGATTCTAGCGGTCGCCAATTCTGCGGCTTATATGACCGGCCCACTGCCACTTCAGTTTACTATTTATATTTATTTCCAACAGATATTTAGTAGTGTTAGGTTCCTCTATTACAGGGGCCGTCTGTGTCGGTACCATCGCGGTGCCTATTTATGCCCATAAGAGATGCAGAGTAAGACGTCACAAATCCACTCATCGACCAGAAAAATGTGTGACGTTTCGTTTGCCTAGCAATAGCGCTAGTGCCCCTCAAGCCGGAAGACGGTAGTGTTTAAACCCCTCTCCTTTGCGGCAGAAGTAGGCACTGTGGTGGTACCATGAGTTAATAATGTAGTCTACAATCGGCTGTACTCGCGATATCGGTACAGACTAGTTTCGGACATATCGGAAGTCCTTTATCAGGACGAGTGGGATAACTTACCGTCCCTTCCCGTGTCGCACTGATGAAGGACCTTCGTGGAAAACTGATTAATAACTGAGCTAGGTTTGGACTTGGTGCTTGTCCAGGAGCATTAGGAGAACACAGTCCACACTACAAGGCCGGCTTCTACCACTAAACCCTAACATCGTACTCCGCGCCTCAGCCTAACCAACTAGGTAACATTGTTAAAAAGTTCTTGAACGTTAAAATTCATCATCATTTTCAGCCCAAGAATGTAAGTTGCCAATATTTTCCTGTAACCAATTACAATGTTACAATGATTACATTTCTTTAATTTCTCTGTCATATATCCAAATGTTGTTTTGTTTAGTTGTACAATCATTATTGAATTTGGTTTTTCTTTCAGTTATAGGTGCAGTGGTGGATGTCCAGTTTGACAAGCATTTGCCACCGATTTTGAACGCTTTGGAAGTACCGGGACGCAGTGAGTAATACTATCTGGCGATATAAATAGTGTCCTTCAAAGTAGGTAGCGCGTTGGTGATACCCCTGGCATTGCCGATGTCGGTGGGCGCCGGGATTCAATTCCCATCAGGTGGTCCTTCTATTTCATCGTCGTTTCAGGCTATCATAGCCAACTGCTGAGCATAGGCCTCCAACGTAGGTCAATGAGAGGCACTGATCCTGTGCCACCAGCGTCCGCCGTATGTCTACACATTTGCCCAGTCCGTAACTCCATCTAGTGCACGGTCGTGAGGTACTGGGATGATTAGCTGCCACCTAGCGAGAAGCTTTCTTCCAAAACGATTATCTGTTCAACGAGCGATGTGGCTGGCCCATTGCCACTATTAAAAAGTTAAATATAATAAATATATAAAAAAGTTAAATTGGAGGAGCTATTTAACGTTTTTTATCTAATTGATCGCTTGGTATTTTATATCGAGATCCTTAATAAAGCGAGCAATGCCAGCGTTGGCTTATATCATGAATGTCACAATGATATCAATCAGCTAATAACAACTCCATACGAACGATTTTTTTATTAAATTATTATATATTTTCTATTTAATTAAAGGCATTGATGGTCAGTCATATGCATTGCACATAGAAACTCATCGTAAAACGCTACACATCCGTTTGCTGCCCTGAGCATTTGAGATGTCATACTGAGAAGATGTTACGTCTCGTTTACCCCGTAAATACGCTGGCTACACGGTGCCCTACAAACCAGAAGACTGTGTGTTTATCCCCTACCCATTTGCTGCAGAAAAAGGCACCGTGGAAGTAAATGCTTGAGAGCGTTGCTAAAAATAAAATCTGCATAGTTTTTAATGTTGTGGCGGACAAGCCCTTTAGGTTTAAGGTCACTAGTTTTTTAGCAGTTTTTTGAAAGTGGTGTACAACCACTAATGCGGCTGATAGCAGTCGAGCGTTTTAATTGAAGAAAAAAAGAAACATTCTTTTGGCACATAAAAATATACATTTTATCATAAAAAAAAACAAAATCATACTAAATATGTTTAAACATTCTATGCACCAAAACGACTGCCTCCTGTCGGCTTAGAAACCGGAGGTCGTGGGTTCAAGCCTACGCGGACTCAACAAATTTTCATTGTTGTTTCCTAGTTGGTTAGGGCAATTTGGGGCGATCACCCAATTAAGATGATCCATGCGTCGGATGCGCATGTAAAAAGCAGTTCACCCACCAACCCGCATTGGTCCAGCGTGGTGGGATACGGTCCAAAACCCTCTAATGGATAGGGTGTATTAGGGAGGCCTATGTCCAGCAGTGGACTATCACAGACTGATGATGATGATGATGATGATGCACCAAAAGGTCGCCACTCAGCTTTGCATCACGATTGCTGATTTTCAGTGGAATCCTTCCGATCAATAGATGACGCAGTAAGAGGACAATAACAATAAAACACATCTTACAACGACAGATTATCACAAAAGACAATAGTAATACTCTGTTTTGCCTCCCATCTGAGTGTATGTTGTGTTAGAGCTTTTGTATTGAGATTAGTATGCCAATTTTATGCTTGTTCAGTGTCAGTAACTGCTCCCGTAGCCTGGTGGTATGGGCGTGTGCTTTAGAAACGTGAGGTCGTGGGTTCAAATCCTGTAGGGACTCAACAAACTTTCATTGTTGTTTCCTAGTTGGGCAAGGCATTTTGGGCCGATCACCCAATTGTCTGAAAAGTAAGATGATCGATGGATGGGCATGTAAAAAGTGCACTAACGCAGGCTGATGATGTATGTATTTGTTATGTATGATGTTAGTGTCAGTATCGATTCTAATAATAATGACTATATTAAATAAATCAAGCGTTTTAAAAACAAAGTCAAGGAGGAACGTAAGCTAAAGTAAACTTTAAAAAGAAAGGAAAATTAATTGAAATAACTATAGGTCCATTTAGATTTCTCAGCAGTTTCCTATGGTTGCAAGTTCAGTAGGCCTCGGTAATAGGGACTGCCACTTGTTCGGTGATCGCTGTAATCCGGCTGGGCAATGGTGCCGGAAGCGAGTTATAAAGATGTGAAGTGTTAACTGATGAGGGATTGCGCGAGCAGCTAAGACTAGTACAATAGTTTTGAAATTCTAAAAATTACAAAGTTGGTAACTCAGAGGCCAATGGAGGCTAAGTAGGATCTTTAAACACTGCTTTAAAATGAGCTGAAGATAACGAATTTGATAGCCGCAGAAGTTATGTCTCTCCGTCGACTTAGAGACCGGGCCTAAAATAAAGCGCGAAAACAATAAAAGGAAGAGACAGACTTCTCAAAGAAGAATTAACTAGTGTTTAATTTATACCACTGATTTCTTTGCATGGTTGTAATTTTGCTCGTGTACATTTTGTCTTTATGCTGTAATTTGAATATTGATCAGAGAAACTAAGGTTAAACAAGGTGTTTTATTAACTTCAAATATGGCATACTATAATCCGGACGCTTCGATGATCCGAAATGGGTCCTATTTTTGCCTCTCCGCATTAACGAGGCCATGCTGTAGTGCACAACAACTACAGCCTGTTCGTTGTATCTCAGAGCCGCGGCTCATACTCGAGGTGGCGCAGCACCTAGGCGAGAATATCTGCCGCACCATCGCGATGGACGGAACCGAAGGGCTGGTACGCGGGCAGCCGGTGACGGACACCGGGGCGCCAATCACTATACCGGTGGGTGTACCGACCCTGGGCAGGATCATGAACGTGATTGGGGAGCCGATCGGTGAGTCGCACTTTAGTTCGTTTGTTTCGGGACCGAATGACAAATATAATTAACCATATTACAGATATTACAGACGCGATATAAGAAGTGGTGGAAGAAGTGAAGCCCTTTATACAGGTGACCGTTTGCGTGGGTATCACCGCGGTGCCTATATCTGCCGCGAAGCAGTAGTGTGAAAACACTGCTGTGTTCCCGTTTAAAGAGCACCGTAGCCAGCGTATTTAATGGGTAAACGAGACTTAACACCTTATGTCTCACGGTAGGCAGCGCGTTGGTGATACCAGTATTGCCAATGTCTACGGGCGTCGGTGACCACTTCCCATCATGTGGCCCGACTGCTCGTCTGCCTGCGTATGCCATAAAAAAAGGAAGCATTTTAAATTTTTCAGCGTTTGGTCTTTGCGAATTTAGGGATACAGGCGTAACTAAAGGGCCGCCTGGGGTGGTAACACAGCGGTGCCTATTTCTGCCGGTTTAAACTCTTCTCATCATGTGGCTCGACTCGTCAGCCTTCGTATTCGACAAAAAAATATCGCAAGGACATGATGCGTGCACGCGTTCTGCCATTACAATTGTCTTAATAACTGGATGTCCAAATAATTGATGATTTTCTATTGTAATTCATGTGCACCCACGTTGATCTCTCTGAACCACCCTAAGGTTGGCTGGGAGAAAATGCCTAAGGCATTAAGTCCGCCTTTTGTACTTAAATTGTGCAAGAAGCATAAATAAATAAAAACGTCCCTTGCACGCGTTGGATGATAATATGCAAGAGAGGCATGGGGCAAGATTCGCGTACCAAATTAAATTATGCTTTGTTCAGAAACTAACTTTTTAGCGCCTATTGAGTTTGACGTTTGAATTCTAGATCTAAATTTGGCTAAGTTGCACAACCAAATATTCTATTTGTGGTTCAGAATACAAGTACGGTACATATTATATTACATAGATCCTTATATATTAGAGCAATTGCCTCCGTAGCCTAGTGGTATGTGCGGTTTCGAATCCTGCGGGGACCCAGCAAATTTTCATTGTTGCTTCCTAGTTGGTGAGGGCAATGCGGGCTTATCACCCGATTCCTGTAAAATAAGACGATCCATGCGTCGGATGGGCATGCAAAGAGTCGATCCTGCGCCTTACCTCTCACCGGTCGTGTCGGTTTTCCGTCCCATCGGACTATAAGAGTATAAAGAAGAGGGTGCGTACTTGTGCTGTATACTTGTGCGTTATAATATCTCCTGCGTAGAAGGCTGATTTTTAACATAGATCGGTCGCCGTAGTCTGAATGGACTAGGAGGACATTATTATTATTATTATTGATACATACAGACGAGCGTGGTCCTATTGAGACTGAATCGTTTGCCTCCATACACGCCGACGCGCCTCCTTCATTGAGATGTCGGTGGAACAGGAGATCTTGGTGACTGGCATCAAGGTGGTGGACCTATTGGCGCCTTATGTGAGAGGTAGGTCGTAAAGAAAATTTTTTACCCCCTTTTCAATGGTTACTGTCTCATTTTTTTACACGCATGACACTTTCTTATTACATATTAAGTAGTTCGCTCTATATATTAAATATTTATTTATTTTATTCAGGGGAAACAACAGCATTTTAACTCATAATAATTGTTCAGAGTTTAAAATAATAAACATTCAAGCCCGTTAAAGCTCTTTGCATCATGTTTGCAAATATTTTACGAATTTACATGTTTGTGAATTTTAGCCTATATTTTATTTTAATGTAGGATAAGCTATATTTTGTAGAGTTTTGTTGAAATCTATCAATTTGTTTTTGTGTGAAATGGTAGTAAAATATACATATATTGTTACAAATTTAAAAAATATTTTACAGGATCTGAATATATGTTATGTATATACATATACTGCCTCCGTAGCCTAGTGGTATTGGCGTTTGCTTTAGAAACCGGAGGTCGTGGGTTCGAATCCTGCGGGGACTCAACAAATTTTCGTTGTTGTTTCCTAGTTGGTTAGGACAGTTTGGGCCGATCACCCAATTGTCTGAAAAGTAAGATGATCCTGCGTCGGATGGGCAAGTAAAGGCGGTCCACCCACCAACCCGCATTGGACCAGCGTGGTGGGATACGGTCCAAAACCCGCTAATGGATATGGGGTGTATTAGGGGAGGCCTATGTCCAGCAGTGGACTATCAAAGGCTGATGATGATGATGATGATGATATAACATATATTTCCTCTGTATACTTTTGCTTTTTAACGCTCATTTCGTTTAATTAGTTCTAGTTTTATTTTAGTTAAGTTGTCTGCAGTTTTTGTTGTTATTTGAATTATCATTGAAAGTTGAATCTGCCTGTACCTGGCAAGCATATACGCACGTTTCCTATGTTAAAAGTAATTCTAATGCTTCTGTAGTATATATGTCGCTGTTGGCATACCTGCCTAATAGATAAATAAATAAAACAGGTGGCAAGATCGGTCTGTTCGGAGGTGCGGGCGTTGGTAAGACCGTGCTCATCATGGAGTTGATCAATAACGTGGCGAAGGCACACGGCGGTTTCTCGGTTGGTGGCCTTGAAAATCTATGATCACTCGATGTTTAATATGAGTCAAGTTCAGTTAAATGAAGTTGGCAACGAATGGGGGGATTGGCTCGTATGATCTCGTTTGTAATAACTGCATTTTTAAATGAATTAGTAATCTTGAAATGATCGCTAGAATTGCTCGCAGATGACATTAATTTCTGCGTGCATTTTCTTTTATGGCATACGCAGGCAGACGAGCTGTCGGGCCACCTGATGGGAAGTGGTCACCTACACCCATAGACATTAGCAATACCAGTGGTATCGCCAACGCGCTGCCTACCGTGAGACATAGGATGTTAAGTCTCGTTTACCCAGTAAATGCGCTGGCTACGGTGCTCTTCAAACAGGAACACAGCAGTGTTTTCACACTACTGCTTCGCGGCAGAAATGGGCACCGCGGTGGTACCCACCCAGACGGTCTCCTGTAAACACCTACCACCGGTAATGATAATTTCTTTTATCTTTTGAATTGTTAACTTGCATTGTTATAAATTATGTATATGGTATGCTATTACCGCCTCCATGCCGTCGCGGTTTCGGCCATTGCTTCATAAATCTGAGGTTGTGGGTTCGTATCCCGCGGAGAATCAACGTGAAGAATGTTTGAATCAATTAATAATTATCTAACGTAATTGTTACCGTTGTTTTCTTGTCGGTTAGGATTATATGGGCCGATGATCACCCAATGGGCCCCGGTTGTCAGGACCATCTTTGGCAATCGTTATTGGAAGTCAGTGTCGTCAAATTTACTGACAACTGTATCTACCTTACAATGCAGTTTATTTGACCATTGGATTGTGGAGGTCAGGAGTCAGTCACTCTGCGTGAAAACTTTAGTCAGGGTAAATCTGGCTGGGTCGGAAGCTGACCCCATGATAACTCGGTAGAATAGTGCGAAAGAAGTCAAGAATCCATCTACTGATTTTTGAGTGGCGAAGCGACATACATACATTCTTTCTTACAGACTTCTGCATGTATAATATAAGTATTTCTGCTTCAATCTTACTATTACGAACTGTTTTTTTGTTTCGATTCCGACATTTCGTTTCTGTAGATGATAACGTGCCACGTGGCATCCATGCTCTGTGCTGTACGTAGACGAAAAAGGGTTTTTTTTTCGATCAGAACAACGAACCGCGAACATTCAAAACGGTTGTTCAAGTCGGAAGTAGAATTTAAAGTAACAACCAACAACAAGAAACCCATAACTGCCTCTGTAGCCTGGTGGTAATAGGCTTGTGCTTTAGAAACCGGAGGTCGTGGGTTCGCATCCTGCGGGGACTCAACAAATTTTCATTTTTGTTTCCTATTTGGTTAGGGCAATTTGGCCCGATCACCCAATTGTCTGAAAAGTAAGATGATCCATGCGTCGGATGGGGGCATGTATAAAGTCAATCCACCACCAACCGCATTGATCAGCGTGGTGGATAATCGTCAACAACCTAATGGACAGGGTGATTAGGGAGGTCTAATCCAGCAGTGGACAGGTCTGATGATGATGATAATGATGATGATGGAGAAACCCATAAAGTGGTAGGTCCATTTATTACTTTACAGGGCCCCAATAGCGCTAGGTTATTTTACAGGAAGCCGTCTGTTATGGTACGTAGTGCTTATTTCTGCATCAAAGTAGTAATGTGTTTTTAGCCAGCGTATTTCCCGGGTAAACGAGACATGACACTCCAATGTTCACGTCGGTGACCACTTGACGTCGTCATATCATCATCAATCATGTCACCCCTTTTCAGCTCGACGTTAAGTTCAAAGACACCTAGTATTTTCTACATTCAGGTCTTTGCCGGAGTCGGCGAGAGGACTCGAGAGGGCAACGACTTGTACCATGAGATGAAACTAGGCGGAGTCATCACCGATGACTACAAGACTTCGAAGGTGAATTGTCACATTAACCTTGGGAAACATCCTGCATGCCTCTTTATATATTCTCTTTGCACATTAAAATATACACAGGCGGCCTAAAGCCTTAGGCAGAATCTGACAGCCACCATTAGGGAGGATATGGTAAAGTTAGATATTAAAGAAGAGAACGACTAATAAGTACATTTTGTAATAATAGAGTAATAAATACTTAAACATAAATGGATATACGTTAAAGTATGCACACATATTCATCATCATCATCAGCCTGTGTCAGTCCACTGCTGGACATAGGCCTCCCCTAATGCACGCCACCAATTCCGATCTTCACATATTTATATGAACACAAATAAATATATTTGTACACAAATATAACTAAAAATACACATGCATATATCACAGTTTAATCTTTATAGACATAAATAAAATTGGGGTGTCCGTTTTTAACATCGGAATGACAGTTTTCAGATTACATTGTGATGTATGACAGACGCATACCAAAACATTTATTTTTGTCTGTTTGTTGTGGTTAATATCTGGAATAGCTCCAATTTTGACGGGACTTCTCCTGGAAGATAGCTGATATACCTGGGAGCAACTTAGTAAAAGTTAGGCGCACAACGTCGCGGACAACAGCAAGTTATTTATAAAAGAATCGAGTCCAAAACCCCCTTATGGATAGGGGTGTGTTAGAGGAGGCCTATGTCCAGCAGTGGACTATCACAGGCTGATGATGTATGTATGTATTTGCCTTTAGGTGGCGCTGGTGTACGGGCAGATGAACGAGCCCCCCGGGGCGAGGGCTCGGGTCGCTCTGACCGGTCTCACCGTGGCCGAGCACTTTAGGGACAAGGAGGGACAGGACGTGCTACTGTTTATAGACAACATATTCCGTTTCACGCAGGCCGGTTCCGAGGTGGGTAGTTTGGGAAAAGTCTAAAAGCTATAGTTTAATTTTACTTTAGATAAAATAGTGGAAAATGAAGTGAACAATACCATCAAAGAGTCAAAGAAAACTGCCCCGATGCCCACATCATAGTTTAAGAAAACTAACCCATCAAAGCAATGTAGTAACTCATAGCTCTTCACATTTGCTCCGATACTACCGACCTTAAATATATATTTATTGTCCTAGGACGATACTACTATAGAACAATAGTTATTCTACAGTAACATAGGTTTTTTGTCCCGGGAAAATTCATTCCCGTAAATCTAAAAGCACAGCCTTGTAAGTACTGCTAGTATGAAACGCTTCTTCAATGCGATGTCGTGTAGGTATCGGAACATCCCTACCGTAAAAACGAGTATTATTATATTTATATCATTTTTTCATCATCGTCATCATCAGCCTCTGTTTGTCCACTGCTGGACATGGCCTCCCATATGGGGATTTGGGACCTATACGCGTCAGACCCCCCCCCCAATAAAGGTTGGTGGGTGGGCCGACTTTTCAGCATGACTGACTTTTTATATGCCCATATGAAGCATCGATCATCTTACTTCACAGACAGTGATAATCCCGCATTGCCCTAACCATCTAGGAAACAAGAATGAAAATTTGTTGAGTCCCCGCAGGATTCGAACCCACGACCACCGGTTTCTAAAGCTTTCCCTCACCACTAGACAACGGAGACAGCTCATCATTGTGTATTTATTTTAAATTACATGGCAGTAGCTATGCATAGTATATTATATAATAGGTATCCGCTCTTCTGGGTCGTATACCTTCCGCGGTGGGGTACCAACCAACCCTGGCTACGGATATGGGGACTATGCAGGAACGAATCACTACGACCAAGGCTGGCTCCATCACTAGTGTGCAGGTATTTATAACGTGCAAGATTATATACATTTTCTTTTAAACACTTGACAACTTTCAGATGATTCATAGTATATATATAGCTACTTTATTAAAAATTACATAGAGAACAAAGACGTTTAGAAGTGGTTTATGTTCTGACCTAGCGAATAACCTGGTAACGTTGTAATTGCACTGTTGGTGTATTTATTTTAATTTCGGGAATCGTACAGTTAAAAGTTTATAATAAATATAAAGGTTAATATATGAAAAAAAGACGGGACAAAGTTTTTGAACCTGTGGTAAATTATTGACGTTTATAAGCGGTCGATAGAGCCTAAATTGAAAAAATAATAATACTGTCTGTTGTACGCTCGTTACTATATACGATCAATTACAGTTCTCCGGATTTTATAGCGTTCAAATACTTAACAATTATTTGAAATTATACCGAAGCTTTAGAAGAAGTCATTTGCCATGAATATATACAGTTAAAGTTGGAAAAACCATTCCTAAATAAAACAGCATATATTCACACAAAAATAATATACATTACAATATTAAATGAAATCTAGTTAAATAAGATTTCCATGCAATCATAATACGATAATGAAGTAACAATGCTCAATGTCCATTAAAATGCTATCTTGTATTTGACCAATTCGAAGACTAGACTTGATAAATTTCGGAGCCATATTTCCCTTTAGAGTTGGTCTTTTTACGCAATATGTTTTGTTATCTCCTAGAGTCCCCAAGAGGGTGAATCTTACTTTATGGTGATATTATAATTTACATTACGTTAAAAGTTTAATTTGAAACGATCGTGGTGAATTTATGAGTTTTATACTGTAAAATGTGTAAAAATTTCGATGTTCAACACTTTGCTAGAACTAAAACAAGTGAAAAGATTAAATTTTCTATTAGTTGAAGTGAAAAGAGAAGCAAGCGGAACATTCATATAATGGTTAGTGTTACGCCCCGCGTATAAGAAACGCAACATGAAACGCTATGGAGTACAAAATTTATGCCAATTTACAATCTAACTCGGCCAGGACATAGTCTATTTCTTTCCAACCCCAAACAGGCCGTATACGTCCCAGCGGACGACCTAACAGATCCGGCGCCGGCCACAACTTTTGCTCATTTAGATGCCACTACTGTACTATCTCGGGCGATCGCCGAACTGGGCGTATATCCGGCGGTGGACCCCTTGGACTCCACCTCTCGGGTCATGGACCCTAATATAATCGGAGCGGAGCACTATGGGGTGGCGAGGGGGGTACAGAAAATCCTACAGGTACATGGTAATACTTCTTCCAGAAAAAAAAAATGATACGCATATTTTTTTTAGCTATGATGTTATGCTTCCAGACTTCCAGGCTTCATCTGACATAGAATACGTATATTAACTGCCTCCGTAGCCTAGTGGTAAGCGCGTATGCTTTAGAAACCTGAGGGTTCGAGCTCTGCGGGGACTTGACAAATTTCCACTGTTGTTTCCTAGCTGGTTAGGGCAATTTGGGTTTATGATGACACAATTGTCTGAAAAGTAAGATGATCCTTGCGTCGGATGGGCATGTAAAAAGTCGGAAAACCCAACCCGTATTGGCCTTTGACCAGCGTAGTGGGAAACGGTCCGATAACGCCCCTAATGGAGGGGGCGTGCAATAGGGGAGGCCTATGTCCAGCGGTGGACTAGCACAGGCTGATGATGATGATGATTACTCGGTTGAACTTATTTTTGTATTTTATTATTGCTGTTTGTCTATTTTGCAGGACTACAAGTCCTTGCAGGATATAATTGCAATACTGGGCATGGACGAACTATCGGAGGAGGACAAGACGACTGTGGCCAGGGCGAGGAAGATCCAGCGCTTTCTCTCGCAGCCTTTTCAGGTTGGTGTCCTTGATTATTTTCAACGCAAGAATAATTGAGTGCGTCTCTTAGAAATCAGAGAGAGAGAGAAAAACTAGTTTATTTCTAGCTAGCAATGCATCCACGGCACGTGACTTTTATTTTAGGATTTTTGGAATGGATTTTACTTGAGTAAAAAGTAGCCTATGTCACCTGAGGCTAAAACACCTTTTTATTAGTAAAATAATAGTCAACACGAACAAACAAACCAATTTCTTGGTAAATAGGGCCTGCTAAAAAAGCTGCAAAGCACTGTAATTGACGAAATGTTACAGGAATAAGACTTTCTGCTGCTAACACAAATGCTATATAAGTAATAAATAAAATAAAAAAGACATAGTTACGAGACCTTGGACCCTGGCATGGGTCTGACACGTCAAGTATGATTTTGAAATAATTGTCAAGCAATAACCGCCTCCGTGGTCTAGCGGTATTGGCCCATGCTTTATAAACCGGAGGTCGTGGGTTCGAATCCTGCGGGAATACAACTTTGTGTTATCGTTGTTTTTTGGTTGGTTAGGACCATTGGGGCCGGTCACTTAATTGACTGAAAAGTAAAATGATGCATGCGTCGAATGGGCATGTAAAAAATCGATCCACCCACCAACTCGCATTGGACCAGCGTGGTGGGATACGGTCCAAAGACCCCGTAAGGGAGAAAGCGTGTGCATTAAGAAAGTAGGCTTATGTCCAGCAATGGACTGACACAGGCAGATGATTATGTAGAGCAATTTACAAGAATGATATCTGAGGATTCGAACACGATTAAATATGCGTTATTTTTGTAAAATACAATGCTACAGGTGGCTGAAGTGTTCACGGGCCACCCCGGTAAGCTTGTCAAGCTCGAGGAAACCATTAAAGGATTTCAAAGGGTGAGATTTGAATGGTTTTAATGTCTTTTGTTTCAGCAATTTCTTTTTTAATATCATCTAGCAGCGTAATCAGTCGTGAATAACCATTTCAGACGCAGAACTTTCAATATTTTTCCGGTATTTAAATTTGAAACTTTATAAGGGAAGCTTAATTGTACATCACATTGTGCCGTCACTATGTTTACGTCAATTCTTCTCTATTTGGTTAAGGTTCCTCTTTTTACAAGGGTCGGTAATCTGTCTTACGGTTTGGATGGCACCGTAGCTAGCCTTGACTGCCTCCGTAGCCTAGTGGCGTGTGCTCTAGAAACCGGAGGTCGTGGGTTCGAATCCAGCGAGGACTCAACAAATTTTCATTGTTGTTTCCTAGTTGGTTAAGGCAGTATGGGCCGATCACCCCATTATCTTAATAGTAAGATGATCCATACGTCGGATGGGCATGTAAAAAGTTTCACCAACCCGCATTGGACCGGCGTGGTGGGTTACGGTCCAAAACGGTCTAATGGGTAGGGGTGTATTATGGGAGGCCTATGTCCAGCAGTGGACTATCACAGGCTGATGATGATGATTTTGATGTAGCTAGCCTAATTACCGAGTAAACGAGACGTAACATCTCATCTTATTACGGGTAGGCATGTATCACATATCAGGTGAATTTCTTACTCGACTTATCGCTTTAACCAATTAACAGCAAAGCTATAGATAAATTATACCTTTATTACCTGTATCTTTAAACCATCACCATTAATAGATTCTAAAAGGCGAGTTAGACCATATACCGGAGTCGGCGTTCTACATGGTCGGCACTATTGAAGACGTCATTGCGAAATCGCAAACATTGGCGAAGAACGCTTAACTTAAATATACTTATAGTTTACCTAGTTTACCCTCGAAATAGATTGAAACTAAATAACCGGAGCTTTTTGAGAGCACGATAAATGCGAACTTTTTAGAAAAATTACCAAGGAAAATCTTTTATCACTATATACTATGCGAGTCCGCTAAGTTCAATAAGTCTTGTACGGCCAAACTATGTTTTTCAAACGATATAATTGCAAATATATCGTTATGGAAATAAAGCAGCAACTGATTGCGTCAAAACGTAATTATTGATGATATACAAATATCTGATTAGTGCATCGACTAGGGAAATCGCTGTGTTCCGTCAATGGCAATGCCCTTTTTTTACACAGACCTCTGAAATATTATTTCGGCGGCTTCCTTGTAAACTCTAAAAATAGAAATTTTTCTCTGAACATGTATGAATATGTATGTGATTACGCCTCAAGTTATTCAATTGGTGTTTTAGAAATGTTAATGGCAGATCATGTTTAATTGAAATTTTGTTGTTGTACTAGAGACTAATTCGATTCAGAATTTACTCGTTATTACGCCGAAATAACGTACATGTTTTACGGATGCCATTTGTCTATGGAAGAAATACTTTGAGTTGCGCAAATTGTTACAGCATATGTGTTTTTAGAAAGCGGTGTTTTTTCGTCATCTATTAACTTGTACTAGTTACACTATTTTTGTACTTTTGATGTATTGAAAGAGAATAATTCGGGATAATTGCATGAGATTTATTTTTATGTTTATTAAAATTGTTTTGTGAGTAATGTTGGGTTTTATTTTATAGTCATTTGACGTATCTGCTTATATAATGCGATGGCTGCGATTGATACAAAGGGATTCATCATCAGCCGTTGACAGTCCACTGCTGGACATAGGCCTCCCCTAACACACCCCTATTTATTAGGGGGCTTTGGACCGTACCCCACCACGCTGGTCCAATGCGGGTTGGTGGTTGGACCGACTTTTTATATGCCCAGCCGACGCATGGATCATCTTACTTTTCAGACAATTGGGTGATCGGCCCAAATTGCCCTAACCAACTAGGAAACAACAATGAAAAATTGTTGTGTCCCCGCAGGATTCGAACCCACGACCTCCGGTTTCTGAAGCACACGCCTATTCCACTAGGCTACGGAGGAAGTTACAACATTACAAAGGGATTGATGAGGAAATATTACTAAAGTCTAGTATTTGAGGTAGGTTTTCTTATAACGGGTACCATAGTTATATTATTGTGATGGAATTACGACTATACTTTAGCCAAAGGAAAGAGTGAATTTATTCAAAAATGTAACATAT
Source organism: Lamproptera curius (assembly GCA_029286875.1). Classification (NCBI taxonomy): domain Eukaryota; kingdom Metazoa; phylum Arthropoda; class Insecta; order Lepidoptera; family Papilionidae; genus Lamproptera; species Lamproptera curius. Next base: position 2,131,256 of record JAGSMT010000099.1, read on the forward strand.
GGCAACAAAGCCGCGATGGACGATAACTGACAATGATGTCGATTAATAATAGTATTTGAAGCTGAACGGTTTAAAGGCAGCTGAACTTTTTCCTAATAACTCTTCACATTTTCATTCAGTGAACAGTTTTGCAAGTTTTCATACAGAATTAAATGTACCGTGGATTAACCCGACACATAACTGCGATCATACTTTTTTGAATACTACATTATTATTAAAGATATCATCCTTATGGTCAATTTCTTCCTAGCAGCATTTATCCGAATTTATCTGAACTCCTCGACCCAAAGGGTAAACTGCATCCTGTCGATGGGTTAAAAGAGTATAACCTAAGGCTTCTGGCGTAAGGATGTGACTTGACCTCACTTGACGGCGGATCTGCCTTACAGTAGATATTAAGACATATTCGCGTGCAATTAGTGAAATGCCAATCCGCCTGCTTAGCGTGGCAATTATGAGCGACTCTTTTTAATGGACGCCGTCCTGGCCTTAAAAAGCCTATGTCCAGCAGTGGACTGCTGAAGGCTACTTATGATGATGTTGATGATGATGATGACTGCCTTCGTAGCCTAGTGGTACGGCATGTGCTTAAGAAACGGAGGTCGTGCGGGGACTCGACAAATCAACCAGGAAACAACGGTAAAACAGAGTTGTTTCCCCCGCAGTTGAGTACAAATATGAAATCGTGACGTGTCTTAATCATCACTACTCGTCAAGCAATTGTTTTTGTTTTATTTTCCTCAGTGTAGGTGAGCTGTATGTACAAGCCATGTTAAAAATTAAAGGCGTAACGTACTGCTCTCTGATTGGTTAAACAATGCGAGAATATAGACATTTCATGTCGGAAATCAATCGGAGTCTTTTACTCTTATGTTAGTGACCCTGGCTGTTGGGCCACGGGGTGTGGGTACGATTCCCGCCAAGGGAAAAAATATTGTGTGATGACTCTGTTCATCACACAATATGTTTTCCTCGTGTCTGAATGTTTATATCTGTATAATATGTACCTTTTTTTTACAAAAGACAAGTAATTCTTTCTATAGTACAAGCCTTGCTTATTTTTGGACTAGAAGATGTGTTATTCGTACAGATAAATAATATAATATAACCTTTATAACATATAACCTTTATAAATATATAACCTTTTCCCCCTTAAAAGATTGACATTAGACATGGCGTAGTTGGATGTAAAAGAAAAAAATCTTTGTTTTTGTGCCAAATAATGTAGCCTAAGTAATTCCTAGTTATATGCGCTATCTTCAGTGTAACTCCCGTCAAAGTCGGACCAGCCATTCGATTTTTTTTAAAGAAGTGATACCTTTAGGCGTTAGTGATAAATAGAGTCCGACCGAAACTGGTTTTCCGACCGAAACCAAAACCGAAACCAAAACCGAAACTTACGTGGTCGAGTACCAAAGTTCTTAAAGTACTGAAATTAGACGCTTTTTAGCCATTTTTCTACATAAACTATATAAACTAAGACATGAAAGAGAGACACAGTGTAATTAGTTTCTGGTATTGATTTATTTAAGTTGTTTTTCTTTTTTATATAATAAAATATTAAAATTAAAAAAATATTTTTAAATAATATTCTCATAGCGAAATAAATATCAGTTATCAATAAACAATTTTTTTCGTTAAAAACTTAGTATTGGTGTTTTGAGATCTTAATAATTAATATTCTGGTTTGTATTTGTAGTTTCGAGGAGGGATCAAAACTAGTGGGAATGAGATAGAATATAATGAGTATTAATAACTTAATTATTGATTTTCTACATATTCCTTACACACTAACTCTAGCGTTTTCCAAGGCTTCAATCTTTAACAAAATTGTCAAAGTCCTGCAAAAGAACTTGACAGCATTCTTTACTTATCTTCGCATATGTTTCCTCTTAAATATTGTGGAAATTTGGTGACAAGATAAAAAAACTGCTATGCCAGATCTGGTGAATAAGGGCTTCTCAACCAATTGAATGGCGGCCATCGTTTCTACCTCAACTGAGCTCAAATCAGTGGATTTTAGTTCAGACAACCATTTTAAGCTACTTAAAATAGATCGATGATTCTTCTAGAACGACGAGAAGGGATCAAAAAGTAGTAAGTACAAAATTGATACTCCTTGGTAACAAAAATAAATAAATACTGGAAAGCATAGCTCAGATATTTGTTATGTTAATAAAAATAATCTTCGATTCTCTGTGCTTTTTTTCTGGATGTAGTGATTTGTTTGCCTTCCTCGGCACTTTTCTCTAAATTGGAGAAAAACCAAGTGCGGGCTTGTTAGCGAAAACCTCTGTTAAAAAATAACGGCGCATAATATTCAATGCGATTGTGAGGCAACATAAGAGTAGTCTGCTCTGCTGTATTCCATTGCCATAAGGCGAGTGTCCCAGTTTTGGGTGAGAACGAGCACGGAAGACAAAATGACATTGCAGCCAACCATCAACCTCATTTTTCCAAGAAAATGTTGCTAAATTCGAAACACTGTTTTAAACGATCAAAGAATTACCATCCAATAGCTAATTCAAGGAACGGGCATTTTAAAACATTTAGCTATTATCAGTAAATAAATTTGTAAAAGTTTGATACAATTTTGTTTCCATTTCAAAATCATTAAATTTTGATAACATGACAACTTCTAAAACCAGTTTCGGTTTCGGCAAAGTTTCGGCCGAAACCGAAACTGCGCGAAACCGAAATTTCGGTTGGACACTAGTGATAAACAACACCGTAGACTATAAATATGACAGACCGTAACTTTTTTTATATTTAAATATAATAAACAGGACAGTTAGTTAGGGCAATTTGGGCCGATCACCCAATTGTCTGAAAAGTAAGATGATCCATGCGTCGGATGGGCATGTAAAAGTCGGTCCACTCACCAATCCGCATTAGACCAGCGTGGTGGGATACGGCCCAAAACCCTCAAATAGATAGGGGTGTATTAGGGGAGGCCTATGTCCAGCAGTGGACTATCACAAGCTGATGATGCTGTTGTAGTTGAAACAGGACAGTTCCCAGCCATAGCCCGTATTTTACTGCTCATGTTTGAGATAACACAAGAGTTTATGGGCCTCTTTGCTACAGGGCATTATTTGGATGAATTTTCTGACGTCACCAGTGAGTAGAGATAACAAATAATGTATAGGTATTTTATCAGTCATCATAGTATTTTACTTTGAGTTATAATAAGCAAATATAATGTTCGAATCACCAATATTCGATGATCAATAATAAACATAAACATGATGTAAATTTTATTGTGTCTTTGTATTCTGAAGCGATTTAGTAACTTGTAGCTTACTTTGCTATAATTAAATGTGATTTCCATAACGGGTCGTTAAGAATTCAGTATAGGGTAAAGGGGTAATCTTCCACTCAAAAGCTTTGAATTGTTTCCGCAATTAAATCTCTGGATTACTTACCCTTGAAAGATTCTTTTCTACAAGAACACTTTGACGAAAAAAATCATAAAATATTTCATATGCTGTCCTGTAAGCAGTAAAATGCTATTCAGCACGTGCGCAATGTAAGTAATCAATTTAGTTTTTATCCGCTATAAAAGTAATAAAAATAATATCAGCCGTCCGTAATGCAGTTTTGCATGGTGAAATGTATTATATTATCATATAATAATATATTATTTTGAATATCTTTTGAACAGTGTTTCAAATTTGGCGTCAATATTTTTTTTACCATACGTTTGGTAAAAGATTCAGTCCTTGAAGTTTATAATAAAACCTTCTCAAAAACAAGAAAAAAACGTCTTATTTTTTCAATAATAAGCATTTGTATAAACAGTTACTGTTTTTTCTGATTAAAAAAATAAAACGTCTCTTTGTATGACATAATTATCTTTTTTTTTTAACGTACTTTACTGCTTTTTGTACTTTTGTACAAACCTTTTACCTTACAAAGAATGTACGTTATTTAAAATTTTCATGACTTAACTTAGAATCGATATCGTATATATTGTCATAGATAATTTTATTATCATCAATACTTGGCTTTTAGTAGGTTTGGTATAAAGATTTCTTATTAATTATAAACTATGTTAGTAATTGATAATGTACCTTTGCAATGGTAACAGAGTTTTTGAGAAGCGTATCACTTACCATCAAGTGAATGTCATATTAGTGCATATGGTTCGTTATGTTCGCTGATTATTAAGTTTGCGGCTAGAGAAATATTATTTATTGAATTGAAATCAATTCTATGAATAGCTCATTACTGTGTTTATTTTTCTTGATTAACAATATACAGGATATTGTTTATAGAATGAAGTAAAATTATTCATAAAAAAAAATACAATAAATGTACAAAGTGTTTTGTCCGACACCTCAAGTAGTAACTGTACAGAAACACCATTTAGATGTTTTTCATCATCATCATCATCATCAGCCTTTGATAGTCCACTGCTGGACATAGGCCTCCCCTAATACACATCCCTATCCATTAGGAGGTTTTGGACCGTATTCCACCACGCTGGTCCAATGCGGGTTGGTGGGTGGACCGACTTTATATGCCCATCCGACGCATGGATCATCTTACTTTTCAGACAATTGGGTGATCGGCCCAAATTGCCCTAACCAACTAGGAAACAACAATGAAAATTTGTTGAGTCCCCGCAGGATTCGAACCCACGACCTCCGGTTTCTGAAGCACACGCCTATACCACTAGGCTACGGAGGCAGTGTGCAGATGTTTTTTATAACCCCTTAATGGATAGGGGTGTATTAGGGGTGGCCAAACTATCACAGGCTAATGATGTGTATATGTATCGGTTATTAAAAATATTTTTGTTACATGTCACAATGTAACCGTTCAAAGACGGTTATTTTGACCTTAAAGACACTCCAATTCGATTTATTTGTACATATTTTTAGCTCGGTCGTATATTTTATAAAAGGGGTAAAAAAAACACTCGAGCAGCATATATTTTTCCTTTATTTTTATTTATCTAACTGTATTCGCATAGTCAAAGAGCGGGCGCGGAGTTCCGAGATATTTCAACACGAAAATAATATTCACAATACAAAAAACGTAATTTACACAAATGAAACATTATATGGAAGAAGGATATTACACGATTTAATAATTTCATACATTAAATAGACAATATAATGTTACATACGACACATTTTAATATTGCGATAGAGCCGACAGAGCCAAAACAATTACTCAAATAACATTAGAAAACATAAATAGTGAGAAATCGGTACAAAATAAACTTACTAATTTCCCACAATTTATTACTGAACCGAATAAGATCTCGAATCTGCGTAAATAAATCGACCAATGACGTCACACTTTATCGCGTTCCAATCGGTGACTGACGTCTGGCAATCGTCCAATAGGAAGCGTTTATAGCGACGCCATTTTGTTTTTCGCTTAAAACCAAGATCTTATACGTAGGCTTAGGAAAAGTCCGCGCCAAAACTCCGCAGGAGGATTCCTTAACCGGAAATCGTTTGCGACAAAACTTAATGTTATATATTTTAATATAATGAGTTTTTTAATGCAGCGAACCGAGGGGACAACAGTAACTACAAGTTTGACAAATTTAATTACAATTAAGACTGAATAGATTTACCAAGTAACTCATAGCAACTAAGCTGCGTTGTTGTCAGTCGACTGTCACTCATTGATTGACATCTTAATGACAGTTTATCAATGCTAGCCCGCTAGCTGTCGCCACTTAGTTGCCATGGGTTTCATTGCAAACTAAATTGTAGAACGGATAGCGACAATAATAACATCGAAGACGTTAAAATACATACAAGAACATAATAAATAAAGAATATCTGTCAAAGACGTAGAAATGAAGTAAAAAAAAGTCGTAATGTCAAATTCTACAACACCAGAACGCAACAGAATCAGAAATGGCGGCGGTCGACCAATAGGAACGCGTTAAATTTTCCCGCCATTAGAGTTCAACATTAGACTTTTGTTCAGCTATATTGCATGTTCATTGCTTTACATCGGTGCATATTAACATATACACCGACTCCATACAATGGTTCAGTTACAAAATAAGTTCAAAACTTCTACGAAAATACATCCCCTCGATCGCGCACTTGACAAAATATAATATCGAATAACCTATGAGTCGATAACAATTAACGTGTAAAAAAAATATATATATATAACTAAAAAAAATAAAAATAATAATAATCATTCTAACAATGATAACTAATAATATTCAATAAATTATTTTACAATGACAATTTGGTACGAGACATCCAATTGGGTTTGGACAGGTTATTAGGCTACATATAATATATGTAATGCGCGAATTAAATAATGGATGCTAGATGGATTTGCTATCAAATGAACTTACCCTAGTCAGTTTTTACACGGGACAAATGAATGTTTATCACTTTAAATGAACCTGTTTGCAATCGTAGTTTAGCCAATTTAGACTCGGAGTAAATATAAACAAATGAAATGTCATATCAATATTATTTAATTTAAATTGGCCAAACTATACAGTCAGAACAAACCCAAGCAACTAATCAACTATAATAATCGAAGCAACAATCAACAAAAGAGTAATAATGTGAAACATTCAACAAACAAGATTCATTTGAACGGATAATAAATGAACCAACAATATTGCATGAAACAAACAAATTATTGCAAAAAGTTCTTTCTCATTTAATGAAAAATCGCGCGAGTTACATTTATAACATTTATTCTCACATTAAAAAGTCAATTCAGAAAAAGGCATTCCGGAGCAATATTGTTCGTTTGTTATAAAAACACGAACGGTTTTTTTTCCAAACATCGGCTGGAATTAGGACAAAGTGCTTACATTTAAACTTAGAGAATAATGTTTAATGACATTTTATATACTTATAACGAAATTCCCGTATATATTCAATGATAGATAAATAATATAAAAATTTTTTCACATACTTAGTTGCTATAATGCAAAAAAATACTCACGAGACAGTCACATAGCGATGTAAAAATATTTACGAGCCATATTATATGTATGACGTCAGAGGAACAAGAGAACATTTAATTATGTTTCATTTTCATATAGTCTAAATTCATTTATTACACTACAGCTTATTTTAGCGACGGCTTTTATTATATGAGACGCTATAATTATATATATGTATGTATAATCAGTTAAAACTAACTTAAATTACAATGAGTACAAGCTACACCTATTTATTTATACCTATAAATGTATACACCCTATTTCATTTGATTTTCACACATATACTTTCGATTATACTAAAATATCATCTTTTATAGAAATAAATGGAATTACATATATTACATTTATCGTCGTTCGCTGACTTTGTTTTTGTTACGGTTTCATTTATATTTCAGCGTGTTTTTTTTCTACATCTATTAGTAAAAATATAGTCCGTATAGCTTATATAGTAACGCCACTCATTATCAATAAAACACTTTAGAATTTAGAATACAGTTTTTTTTTATATATATATACATTTAACTATGTAAACGATTTGGTCTGTCACATTTATATATTTACATTAGGGTTAACGTAATAAAAGAGAATTCTTATTTGTATAGTTTTTTTAGCTTCATTCAGCGCTATATATAGTTTTGCTCCGATGCGTCCGCTTCAATTGTTTCGATACAATATCGAGATGACTTTCCACGATTCGCGGTTTTTTCACTGTTTCACAATTACCACTTATTGTGTCCGGATTTTTATAGATCCACTTGGATGTATTCGATTGACCTGGTGGGTCGCTTTGATTCACTTTGTCGATTTTAGACATCGTCCAAGAAGCGTGAGGTCCATTCGGATGTCGTGAGATCCGGATGTGTCCGGATCCACTTTGTTCTAGTTGTTTTTGCGGATGTTTCTGATCCGTGGACTCGTTAGTCCTCACGTCGGATGTTTGATGGTCAAGTGTGAGACAGCATTTACGAGTTCGGTCTTTGAGCCAGGAGCAAGGCTGTACGATTGGGATCGTTAGTTGGACCCCTAGGACGTGGTGTAGGAATAAATGTACTAGTTGCAGGAGTCTTAGGTCTTAGTACAAGTGGCGCGACGGTCCTAGAAAGTGGTATCGGAAGGGTCGAAGGTGGTCTAGGGCTTAAAAGCGAGGAGAGTATTGGGGCCGAGAAGTAAGGTATCGTATTCACAATAGGCGGTCTAGATGGGGCGGGAAATATTGCGGGCTGTCTAGGGGTTCGACTAGGCGCGGAAACCACAGTAGTCGTCCTAGACATTTTAGAAAGCGCTGTTCTAGGTGTAGCGGGAACGAATAGACGGACGCCAGTATTGGGTCGTTGTGGTTGTACAGGATTGGGGTTGTAGAAGACGGTAGGTGTGCGGTGCGTTTGTCTACGAGACTGCGCGAGGCTGAAGATGCTGTGTGGTTTAAGAGTTGTAGGAGGTGATGACACCACTGTGAAGGGATGTAAAAGCAGTTTGAGTGTAGCATTAACCGTTGTAGGGGTTGTAGGAAGGTCGATAACGGAGGCAGCCGTAGTAGGCGCGGTGGGTTGTACACGAGTTGTCGGTAAGCATCTTGGAGATGAGCGGGTTTTTGAGTTGGTTCTAATGAAAATCGGAGGACGAGAAGTGGGATTGGTTGCGGTGAAAGTTATTTTGGGCGATGGCAGAGATGCCTTTGGAGGGATTTGTATGAAAACTTTTTTAGGCGCCGTCTGGGATGTAACGGTTGTAGTAACGGGTATGGTGGGTTTTAGCGGATTGAGGAACACTTTTGGGGTGGGAATAAATATTACCGGGGTTTTCGGCCGCGGTATTATTGGCAGGGGTTCGGTTTTTGGTATAATGGGATTAATTAAGGGTGCAGTAGTTTGAATTTTTGCTTTGCGCTTTTTCCTTGCTGCTGGGGTAGAAGGAGGAACAAGATTAACTTGTTTTAGATTATTATTTAAGGTTTGTTCAGGGTTCGGTTCGTTATTCGGTGATTGTGGTTCGGTTTTGATTTTTGCACGGGATTTACGCGCTTTTGGCGGGGTTGTTATAGAAGATTCAGCTACAGCCATAGGAGGCAGCTTCAAGGGGTTTTTTGCTTTGGCGGAGGTTCTTGTTTTTTTAGTGGAATGTTTAGTTTTGGGAATAGTTGTTACACTAGATACGGTGGGTTGTACGGAGGTTTTGTTTTGCAATTGGTTGCGTATAGCTAGAGGGTTAACGCGGCTTCTGAGACGCGACGAGATAGGTAGGTCCGACAGGTTTGGAGGAGATACGGTGGGTTGTGAGGGAGATATGGTGGGTTTTGAGGGAGATACGGTGGGTTGTGAGGGAGATACGATGGGTTGTGAGGGAGATACAGTGGGTTGTGAGGGAATTGCGGTGGGTTTTAGGGATGGTGCTGTAGTTTTCGGAGTTTGGGGTTTAGCACTAGCCTTCTTGGCCGGTTTCTTTGATCTGGAATGTGATTTTTTCGATGACGATTTAGTGGTTGAGGCGGTTGTAGATGTCGCGGTGGGTTGTACGGTTTCAGGGGTGTTCGAAACAGCGTTGGAGTCGTCACGCGGTTTCGTCGTATAAGATATACTGACGAGAGGTTTCGAAACGACCGTCGGACGTATAGTTTTAGTGCTCACAGTGGATTTGACGGACCAAGATGCCAGTGGATTTCTGCGGATAGGTAATTTCGCTATTGGCACCGGTTTCCGGGTGCGCGAAGTGCGGATGCGGCGTGTGGTCACAGTGAAGGTTACGTCCGGTCGTGTGCACGTCGAAATGGGTACTATCGGAACTGCGTAAGGGGAGAATTTCACATCGGACGATGATGCTGTTACAGTCAAAGGTCGGGTTTGGGGTAGATTAGTGGTCGTCATTGTGTATGGTAGGGAAACTAACGAAAAGGAACGTTTCACATCGGACGTTGGTATATTCAAAGGTTGGGTATAACGAGGAGCTTTAACAGGGGTCGTAATTGGTGAAGGTAGGGAGAATCGCAACGCGGACCGCACGTCAGATGAGGATACGGTAAAAGGTGAGATCTGGTGGGGGGTTGTGATGGTGGCCGTCCGTTTGGACGGTGAGAAGTTCGAGCTGAGGGGTTGGGCTTCAGCCATCATTGATCCTCCTCGCGGCGCCTCGCTGCCACGATGGTGAGGTCGGGCCTCGTCCTCATCAGGGCCGAGGGGGAGGGGGGAGTGCCTGAGGCGGAGGCCTCTTGGAGGGACTCCAAAGAGGCGACGCGGATTGAGGGCCATTTGCCACCTGAAAGGTAAACATGTTGGATGATGAGCGGCTTCGAATTTCAATATAATTATACGAGGGTCCCGTTCGCCTGATGGCGAGTTCTACAAAGTCAAAAGTCAAGGTTAAGTCTTATTAACCCAGCAATTTCGCTAGATAATACAATAATGATACGTAACCCTTCTCTAACGCATTTTATTTTATATATATTTATATATTTTCACATATATAACTAATCGTATAAGGGTGGAAGTTATAAAAATAAATTTCTTAAGGCGCCCCCTAAAAAGCTTCCTTTTGATGAAAAAACACTGGAAATTTTTTTTATAATTTTTTAAGTCAAGACAACACGTGCCTCAAGTTAATTTTTGCATATAATCATGTTTTTTTTAAGGATTACTAATAATAAATTGCGGTAAATTATCAATTTGTACTTGCCTGATTTGTTTTCATCAAGATTCATACCTGTTATTTAAAGACATACCCGTTATTTTCGCACATAAATTGATATCTCTGGATTTTAATGAATGCGTTATCGCGGTACACTGTCAACTCAAACATGCCGAGTTGTTTCGATTACGGGTCATTTCTGCTATTTAAATATAGCGCTCCGTATAAGCCCATATAACATTTTGCGTTGACCGTTCAATATTTGTGTTATTGCGGTAAATTATCAACTTGTATTTGCCGATTTGTTTTGATCAAGATTCATACCTGTTATTTAAAGATATACCCCGTTATATTCGCACATAAATTGATATCTCAATAATAAATACGATCTCATACAAAATATAAACAATCGCAGACCCCGAATTCATGAGAATACGATGTGTAATGAAAATAGCAATAAATATTCCGAAGAAATAATTAATCCTCCATTCCGAATTGTGCAAGACTAAAATGTTGTTAAAGTCTCACTTTTGAAGCAATCGGATTCGCTATAACCAAGCAAAAAGTAACTTCACCGTAGGACTCGAACCTTGACCGACGAACTTCGGTCTCAACGGGCCAACACCACTAGGGCGCTAGTAAAATTACTAATAACTCACAAGATGCAGAAGTCTGTGTGACGCTGTAGGGGTTTTTGTTCTCCTGCGTCGTTATGACCGTCGCCGGTATCGAATCCTCGTCGTTCACGCTGCCCACCATTATCTTCTTTGACTGTAGACAAAACAACAAGAAAATAAATCAACAGACAATTTAAAATATGGAAAATGGGTAACTTTCTATAAAGAGAACATACCGAATCGTCTTCTAATACTCTAAGTTTAATTAACAATTTCAACATTTCTCTATCCATTTTAACGCTAGATGTACCAACTTTTTTTTTCTTACGTAATTTTCCTAGTGAAACCAGTCAAAATTACTGGTTCGGTAAATGTAGTGGTAATAATCTTTTAAATTATTTTCTTTAGTAATCCTAATACTCTTCAATGACATTCAAACTTCACTTAATACTCCAAAGCTTCGTATATATGTAATACCGTTAACTTCAGTGATCCCTGGTATCTTCAACTTCTACAAAAAGCTTATACAACTTTTGATTTTCACAATCCCCTAGGCTTCGTTGTTATTTTATTTTTCCAAATACTATAGCCCTTCTGATATCACTATCGTTCTCAACTTTCCTTAAAACTCCAAAACTTTTGACACCCTTAATCTATATAAATTATGAAAGAGATTCCCACCTATATATTGACTCAACACGATATCTCTGGAACCGTAAGGCGTAGCGACTTGATATTTGGTAGGAATATTCCTTTCACCGCGTAGAGGTCAGCTAAGAACGGATTTTACGAAATTCCACCCACGGGGGTTGGGGGTTGCTAGTATACTATAACTCTGTGAAAACCTTAATCTCTGTTAATACCCCAAAACCTGTAAAATATCAAATACCCTAACTATTTTTGATATCCTTCATATTTTAAACTTATCCAAATACGACAAAACGTCTGACATCCACAATGCCATAAATTAATCTTATATTCCTAATTTTTCTCTAATTCCTTGTACAACAAAGCTTTTTGAATACCAAATCCTAATTACCTCTCTTATAAGAAATATTCATCATCATCATCATCCTCAGTCTGCGTTAGTCCACAGCTGGACATAGACCTCCCCTAATATACACCTTCCCCAAGTGCCCCCCACTTTAGAAAAAAATAATAGGTGTATATTAGAAGCATTATTATATTTAATAGTCCTTCGGATATATCTAATATAACGCTCATAATATATATTAAAATTCTTTTGGACCCCAAAGCTTCTGATACCCCTGACACCAATAACAATGGTCCCTATATATTGCAAACTTCTAAAAATAAACTAATTATTCAGATTTCATAAATCTCCCAAACTTTATGATTCTTCTCTAATACATCATCATCATCAGCCTGTGATAGTCCACTGCTGGACATAGAAGCTCCCTAATACACCTCTATCCATTAGGCTTTGGACCGTATCCACCACGCTGGTCCAATGCGGGTTGGTGGGTGGACCGACTTTACATGCCCATCCGAGCATGGATCATCTTACTTTTCAGACAATTGGGTGATCAGGCCAATGTGCCCTAACCAACTAGAAACAACAATGAAAATTAGTTGAGTCCCGCAGGATTCGAACCCACGACCTCCGGTTTCTAAAGCACACGCCCATACCACTAGGCTACGGAGGCAGTTGAGTAATACATGAGAGCTTCTGATATCCCTGATAACCAAAACTTCCCTAAATAGCACAAAACTTCTGTCATCCTTAACTTCGATGATATCTTTGATATTCTCAACTTCCAACTATATATCATATTAGTAGAAGTCAAAAATGTCAAGAGTATCATCGAATATATTTCTGATATCCTTGATAAAACCCCCTAATGGATAGGGGTGTATTAGGGGAGGCCTATGTCCAGCAGTATAGTCCACTGCTATCAAAGGCTGATGATGATGATGATGATGATGATCCTTGATACCGGTATATCTCCCTGATGTTTTCATTATTGTACTTCTGATTTCACTTATCATCATCAGCCTGTGTTAGTCCACTGCTGGACATAGGCCTCCCCTAGTGCAAGCCTCTCCATTAGGACGTTTTTGGACAGTATCCCACCACACTGGTCTAATACTGGTTGGTTGGTACCCACTTTTACATGCCCATCCGACGCATGGATCACCTTCCTATTCAGACAATTGAGCGATCGGCCCAAATTGGCCTAACCAGCACCAGGATTTTAACCCACGACCTCCGGTTTATAAAGCAAGGGCCAACACCGCTAGACCACGTAGGCGATCGCTTATAACTTTATATAATATAACTATCTCTATTGTTTACGCGAATATTATAGTATTAAATAAAATTACTTTACGGATTTTATCGCGTTTATTTTACATTTAAATTCCCAACATTTCGAACACTTTCCAGCGTCACGAGGTAGACTGAGATGGCATGCGTCTCGTTGCCAGTGCTGAAGCGGGGTTTCCAGATCTTAATTTTAATTAGTTATCCGACCTATGCAAAATAAACTGGTTTTATCTTAACAGCCAGCAGTGGTATAGCTTGGGTTTAAATTTTAATTATAAGGAGCCCAAGCAGGTGGTGAATCAACCATCTTCTCTATTGAAATTCGGATGTTTTCTAATCTCAATAGCCTCACGGATCATCCTCGGTGGGAATCGGTGTTCTTTAGCGAGGATATGTGGTCGATCAAATCTGATGTAATGATTTGGGTGATTCAAAGTATGGTCACACACACACACAGAGAGACCCAACAACACTATTTCTATAATAAGCTTCATACGCGCCATACCTTGTCCTGCGTCAGAGGCGTCGGTTTCCGTAGCGGCTTCTGCACGACCGCGTTGCCTGTGAACGAGCGCGTGTTCACTTTCAACGAGGGGTCCACTTCTATCGGTATGGGTTCGAAATCTGAAACAAACATATATTTTTCATTATTTATACGAATAAATAAAATCGGCGTGTCCGTTTGTTACATCGAATTGACCATTTTTAAATTATTGTGATATATATATATAACAAAACTTGTTTGTCGGTCTGTTTGTTATAACTAATGTCTAAAAGGGCTCAGACTAGCCCCTCTTTTGATGGGACTAAGTCTAGTCTAGGAGTAACTTATGCTACCGCTGACAGATTTTTGGTAGTGCATATATAAAAGTCAAAATACATGTGACCATTCAAATCTGAATGCCCTTCCGATCGTAGTTGGCAAGTCTGTTGAAGACCTGACCCACTGCATCAGCGGTGAGTTGGTTCGAAAATATGATGTTTTGTGGGCCCGATGTTTTGTGGGCCCCGATGTTTTGTGGGCCCCGATGTTGTGTGTACTCCGATGTGACATGTTCACCGATGTGATATGTACACCGATGTTAAAAATTATACATTATTATATATTTGTCGTATTAATAAATACATATTATATCCATACGAAGAATACCCGGACACGAGAAAACATGATTTTCATAACACGATACTATTAATTGTCATCAATTTTGCTCCAATGTCCTATAAAGTCCCCCAAAGATATCTTTCACTCTTCCATTTCAGCCAAAAAACCTATGAATCTTTTGCGAGATCATTACTTCTTATCAACATCATCATCATCATCTTCATAAATATTTATCAGCGGTCGGAATCGAACTCACACCCATGGCGCAACCACCACGCCAAGCAGGTTATTAAAAATAGGAATTATTATGGTATTTCCTATAATAATAATAAAAAGAAATTGAGTATCTGTAATATAAAAAAAAACAGCTTTAAATTATTTTGATGGCTAGTCCGATTTGGATGGGACTTTCTCTGGAAGATAACTTATGACATGTAGTAAACTTAGCTACTTTTATAGATCGTTTTTATATCACGCGGACGAAGCCGCAGGCTACACTCAGTTCTATATTCATATCCTATAACTAGCACCTAGTTATGTATCCCCTCATCATTCTGTATCGGACTAGAGCTTGTTCAGCAATTTAGCAATTAAGACCGTGAAAAAGCTATCTGTCTCCGTAGCCTAGTGCTATAGGCTTGTGCTTTTGAAACCGGGGTCGTGGGTTCGAATGCCGCGGAAACAACTTTGCGCTATCGCTGTTTTCCTGTAGGTTATGACAATCTGGGCCGATCACTCAATTAAAGCCTGAAAAGTAAGATGATCCATGTCGCATGGGCATGTAATAAGGGCGACTTATTACATGCCCATCATTGACCAGCATTGGAACAGCGTGGGGATACGGTCCGGAAACCCTTTAATGAAGTGTGGACTAACACTGGCTGATGATGATGAATTTGAATTTATTATTTCCATATCAGCAACACCTATTCCTGTTATGTAACTAAAGCCGCAATGTCGGCATTTAGTTTTTATTTTAGTTTTAATAAAAACAATAAAGTGGTCCCGAATCTGACTACCTTTCTCCCCGCCCAAGTCGGCGACGTAGGCCGACAGATTGGCCGGACTGACCCCCAACGCCAAGGAAGCGGCGTCCAAGGAGATCTCCCCCCTTTGCAGCCGCTCCAGCACCTCCGACGGACCCTTCGCCTGCCAGAAGTCGCGGGCGGTGCTGTTGACATTAGAAAATATATTAGAAACTTAGCAACTTTACCATTCGAGTCGTTTACGACTACGGAGACGGATATAAAGGGAGATATTATAGTCATCGTCATCAGCCTGTGTTAGTCCACCGCTGCACATAGGCCGCCCCTAATACACCCCAATCTCATTAAGGGTTTAGGACCGTATCCCACCACGCTGGTCCAATGAGGTTTGGTGGGTGGACCGACTTCTTACACGCCCATCCGACGCATGGATCATCTCACTTTTCAGACAATTGGGCGATCGGCCCAAATTGCCCCAACCAACTAGGAAACAACATTGAAAATTTGTTGTGTCCCATAGGATTCGAACCCACGACCTTTGGCTTATAAAGCACACGCACATACCACTAGGCTACGGAGGCAGTGTAGATTATAGACTCATAGAAACGCTTAATAATAACAATAATACCATCCGAGTCATTTTCGACTACGGAGACCGATATAATGGGAGAATTCAACTTCTCACTCACACTTACACTCAACTTATTTCACAACATGAGATTTCTTTAAAAACGCTAAATTCCTCTTAAAACTTGTAACCAATAAACAACGCTCGAATAAGTTAGCGACGGCCTCTCAAGCAACTGTTCAACTTCTTACACAACGTTCATCTTCTCTCAGGACACTCAACTTATTTAGTATCTTGCAGAAGCCCTAATGAGGCTCGATTTCTCTCACGACGCTCAAGTTATCACGCAACGCTCCCACAACGCTAAACTTATTTAGGAACTTGCAACTTCTTACGTAACATTCAACTTTCCACGCAACTCTCAATTTCTATCTATACATTTAACTTATTTAGGAACTTGTCACACACAAAGCTCAACTTTTCCAACAACATTCAACTTCTCTAACAACGTTCATTTTCTCACACAACACTCAACTTCGCTCACAACACTCAACTTCGCTCACAACACTCAACTTCGCTCACAACACTCAACTTCGCTCACAACGCTCAAACTCTCCTCGAGGCCACTTCCGCCCAGTACGTGCCTTCTGGCCTCAGGCAATGCGGGTGTATACCGGTAAGGCCTGTTGATGCACCCGTACACGTCCCGATAGCGGCCGTACAGCGTGCCGTAGCTGACGCCCAGTATCTCGGCCGCCTGCTTCATCTCCAGCTCCTTGAGACGCACCGCCTCCATCACCTGGTAGTAAAACACATCATCAGTATCAAGGAATACCTAATATATCAAATAATTGTAGGTTAGAGACCGGTACAAATGGATAAACATCGCCAAAATTAACTAAAAGACCACTCATTCAACAAGACCTCAAACTCATTGCTTTCCTTATTCATGATAATATAATTTAGACTATATATATATAGATAATAAAAATTTCGACGAACCCGTATCTCATCAATATTGAGTATGAAAATATCAAACCTATTACCGCTCATAACATGAACCTGTCACCTATCATATATTACATCATCTGTACCAGTCCTATCACATCTAATAATACCATTACAAATCCTATCACTAATCATAACATCACTCTATCATATCTAATAACACAAATATCACAGGTCATATGAGTCCATCACGTCTTATAACATTACTGTTTAAGATACTATTTTTTATAAATAATTATAACACTATTATTATAATGGCTGGTCCGATTTGGATGGGACTTTCACTGGTAGATGACTTGTGACATTGACATTGGTAGTAAACTTATGCTACTTTTTATAATGCTTTTTTTTATATCACGCTATTAAGTTCAGTGTTTTTTTTTAAATAATTATAACACCAACATACCCGTTTCACGTAGCTCTCCTCCCAGAACTGCGGCCGCCTGCCGTGTTGCAAGTAGTCGTTCAATTTAACCACATCCGTGAATCTGGGATCAAGCTGTGAGTTCTTTGAACCGGTGATGTTTGCTGTAATTGTATTATTACGCGTTAAATATGAATAATAGTGTCTATATATATTTGCACGAAAGTAAGTTTCTTGCATTCGGGAGAAGGGTTGAAAATTCAAGAAATTTATGAAAAAAAACCCCAATCAAAAATGTATTGTCTACGTTAATTCGGTATATTCTTTGACTTAACTATAAATATAGATATCATCATCATCATCAGGCTATAGGCTTCCTTTAATGCACGCCTTCTCCACTGTGAGGTTTTTGGACCGTATCCCACCACGCTGGTTCAATGCGGTGATATTGCAATAACTCCCAAAACACAGAAGGCAGTTCCACCGTCGATTCGATTGAATTCGTCAAAAATATTAACGTCTTTTTATAGCATTAAAATAAATTCGACACAATTTAAATGCATATTGT
This sequence comes from Lamproptera curius, assembly GCA_029286875.1. Lineage (NCBI taxonomy): Eukaryota > Metazoa > Arthropoda > Insecta > Lepidoptera > Papilionidae > Lamproptera > Lamproptera curius. The sequence goes on from JAGSMT010000099.1 coordinate 2,149,323, forward strand.
ATTATGGTGACTGCCTCCAGTAGCCTATGGTATGGAGCGTTAGTTTAGAAACCGAGGTCGTGGGTTCGAAATCATGGACGCAACTAAATTTTCATTTTGTTTCCTAGTTGGTTAAGGGCAATTTGGGCCGATCACCCAATTGTCTGAAAAGTAAGATGATCCATGCGTCGGATGGGCATGTAAAAGCGTCCACCACCTATAGCATTGGACCAGCGTGGTGGGATAGGTCCAAACCCTAATGGATAGGGGTGTATTAGGAGGCCTATGTCCAGCAGTGGACTAACTAAGGCTGATGATGATGTGATGTGGTTTAATTTAAACTTTTGCACAAATAGTCAAAGGGGACTTTATACCAGGCATTCTCACAGTCAACCTTGAGGTGGTGCAGGAGATAAAAGTTGAGAGGTACACTGATAAGTAGGATAAAAAAAAAACATAGATCTTAATATACAGGGTGGCCCATAAGTCCTTTGATATGAAAAAAAAATATTAAAATAAAACTAATCACATTATGAATTAAATTTTTATTTACAAAAAAAGCTTAAAAAACGGGAATTATTATTTGAAAACAACATCTTCTATGTGTAATGCACCGCTCACGCGAGCCTTGTTCGTTTTATTCAAATTTTACTTCTCAAAGGACTTATGGGTCACCCTGTATTTAACAAATATACAATAACAAAACTATTGTATAGGATTATGTCTCGAACTCTTAGTAGTAGAGCAATCTACATTGAAACATGTAGATTAGCATTATGGAAGTGCATAAGGTATCAGCGGAATACCACTAATCTTATTATACCAGCATTTAGGATATTTTTTGCTATTCTTTTTATTATATTTCTAGTTATTGCATTCGTGATATGTATTGTGATCGTTGATTTGAATGATGTATATCTATCTGTATGTGTTTCTGGACTGTTTAAATGAGTTTTATTATTATTATTATTATTGAAGTGAAACTTCTTTATCGGGGTTGGAAAAAATTGTGTAACATTTTTTCGTTACGCGCCATCTTTTTTTTTGTGTAAAATTAAAATTTAACGCCATCTGTGTAAATTTTGAAGTAACCGTTTTAAATACTTAAGTGTATGGTTCATACTGTTGTAACATTTTGTAACTAAATGGCAGTGTTTTTAAAACACTTAATTTTGTGTAACATTTTCATTAATAAGCCATTAATACCACAAATATATAATAACGACATCAATGATAGCAATAATTCTATTACAATTAATGAAATTCAATAATAATCTTTGTAGTAATAAGCTAAAAATGAAATAATTGTAGAATTTGTATTTACGTCTACGATAATATTAAACTTTATCTAATTTAACTTTATTCAACCGATTTCTGATAGTTGCATAATTACGAAAATTTGTTATAAAAGCAGTCTTACATATACAGTGTAATCGGTCGTAGGCGGGTACAAGCTATGATTCTGTGGGCCTGTTGGCTGCCTGTCGAGCGGAACTGTCTGCGATACTCTGTCGGATTCTCGTCTGTCATAATCAACACACAATTAATATATATATATAATATAATTGTCTCGTAGCCCAGTGGAGGGCTTGCGCTTAAAACCGGACGTCGTTTGGTTCGAATCCTGGGGGATCACAACTTTCGATTGTTGCTTCCTATTGGTTAGGGCTATCACCCTAACCAACTAGGAAACAACAATGAAAAGTTTGCATTTGTGATAAGATGATCCTGATGACGTCGGATGGGCATGTCAAAAGTCGGTCCTTCGCCTTATCGGTCGCGTCGGTTATTCGTGCCCACCGGACTATCGGGTGAAGGAATAGGAAATGCATCTGTGTCTGCGCGTACACTTGTGCACTATAATATCTCTCGCGCAGTTGGCCGGTCTCTAATATATATCAGCCGCCGTAGTCGTCATCGAATAGGAGGGGATACAGAAGAGAACCCGTTTTTAAGCTACTAATCACGATATCTCTCAAGCTATAGGGAGATTAGAGAGAAGGGAGACTTTTGCCAAGTAGAGATCAGTAGAACGGAGTTTTAGAAATTCCACCCAAGGGATATTAAGGCTAAGGGACCAAGTCGAGCGCAAATACTATATATATTAATTCGCGATAAAGGCTTATTTCCGAAACTAATAATTTGATCTAAACCGACATTTTTCAAATTTAATCTTCTATATTATTAAGATTTGTTTTAAATTCAGCGATGGATACTAATGCGTTTCTATTTAATATATATCAACAATAACAAACAAACATTACCTTAATTGTACGAAAAGTAAGATGAACCATGCGGATGGCCATTTAAAAAATCGGACCTAGCTGTAGAGACCATCTTCGGCAGTCGTTCTAAGTCAGTACCTTCAAATTTGACAACCAATTCATCATTAGTATGCAGTTCACAGTAAAAACTGTTATTAACGTAAATCCGGAACAACAACTATCACGTTTCAGATTAAAATCACTCCTATCACGTGCAATAACATCTAATTAACATCTGGACGGATCAGCAGCCGACACCAATGATAACTTGGGAAATGGCTAAGTGAAAGAAAGATTAGATAGATAAATATATATTTATCCACTAACCGGCGCTATTGTCCCCGTCCACCCTCAGCCGTGTGCTTAGGAAGGAGCCGATGTCAGCGGGCGCGTCCGCCCACTCGTCGTCAGAGCCGTCCCGCGACCACGCCGCCGACCAACCATACACCTTTTCGGCGGATATGTCCTACAATTGATAATAATAATAATTAATAATTGTAAAATAAAATGCAAATGTGGTAGCTTCTGGACACCGCTGCATAATCGCCTGGTTTTTCTCAACTCTCGGCCGTTCGGTCTCTTCCGAGAAGCTCCGTATTTTACTGTTTATTCGTATATTTACTGTTTATTATATTTATCGCTTTATTATTCGTATATAGGTAATATTTTATTTATTTTTATAAAATTTCCTCTTAGCCAGATGAGAGCAGTTCTTTTAAAAAATTGCATAATAATGTTATTATTAAAGTGTTATTGATCACATACGGTCCAAACCCCCCTGATGGATAGGGGAGTGTTAGGGGAGGACTATGTCCAGCAGTGGACTATCAAAGGCTGATAACACTAAAGTGTTATTTGGGCAAACCTCCGATCTTTGTAAATTTCATTACACATATTGTGTTTGAACTCGGGCAAAATTGTCCTAACCAAGCAGAAAACAACAATAACACCAAATTTGTATCACCGCAGGATTTGAACCCACTACCTCCGGTGTCATAAAGCATGGGCAAATACCGCTAGACCACAGAGGCGGTTATTGCTTTAGTTTAGTTTGGTTTTTAACTGCCTCCGTAGTCTAGTGGTAAGGGCGTGTGCTTTAGAAACCGGAGGTCGTGGCTTCGAATCTTGCGGGGACTCGACAAATTTTCATTGTCGTTTCCTAGTTGGTTAGGGCAATTTGGGCCGATCTACAAATTGTCTGAAAAGTAAGTTGATCCATGCGTCGTATGGGCATGTAAAAAGTCAGTTCACTCACCAAACTGTTCGTGCTTTTGACGCCATTAGTGCTCGACGTATATTTTTCTGTAATTCCCTGTCCAATGTGGCTACCCAACTGATTCTTTTTAAACATTTACAACGACAGGAGTCGAACCCACGCTCTTAATTAGATGGATTCAGTAAACGCTATCATTCAAGGTTTAGTCAATTTATATATTATTGTACTCTTGTAATACATACTACCTGTATTAGCTTTAAAATTATATAAAATAAAAATTAAAGGAGGCACTAATAGACTTACCATATTCCCGTGCTGCCACTCTTGTTCCCTGTAATTTAAGGAAAAAATAATTTAATATGACAAAATCCCTTGTATCGCATAAAAAATGAAAATTAAGATTCTAATCGGGGATTAAAATGACATCGTATGTGAATTAGTGATCGGTAAAGGGGCAATATTAAAATATTAAAAGTATTTTTGAACAACGATTAATGATAGTTGTCGATGTTAATGACGAAACGGGCAGTTGATGAAGTTAACGATAACAATGACTAATGATATTAATTATTAATCGGGGCGTTGATAATTTTAACATAGCAAACTGTTGAAATGGAAAATAGAAATGGGTACGTAATATAGTAATGATTAGAATTCTTCATCAGACACCAATGATATTGGGCATGGATGACAGAAAAATTCATTACATTTGTTATAGATTACAAATTATATTTGTGGTCGACGTTAATAATGATAATCAAATAACGATGTAATGACATAATACAAATTATTGTTGACGTTGATAATGATAATGATTATAACGAAGTTAATGACATGATAAATAATAATTACGTCTTTGGCGTCCGCAGTTCTTCGTCGGAGTGCTCCGGGCCGCTCGTCAGCCGCTTCCTTTTGGGGCTCCGGCTGTCACTGAAATAAACCAAATATATTTATTAAATGTTCATTTAATTATACCAAGATAAACGACTAATAGTCTAAAATTTACTTTTAATTTATTATTACTACTCATATAGAATATGTTCACATATTTACTCATTTAAAATTACATAAAACATCGAATTCCGGGACACATCTATGTTAATAAAACATCGGTATTGACTACAAGTACTGACATCTAAAATGTGTATCCATCTATGCAAATAAAAGAAATTGGAGTTTCTATTTGAATTATCAAAACAACCGTTTCTAAATTATTAGATAGTGTTGAATAACCGATACATATAACAAAACCTCGATAAATGCCTCCGTGGCCTAGTGATAAGGGCGTGTGCTTTAGAAACCGGAGGTCGTTAGTTCGATTATTGCGGAGAACCAAAAAGTTTTCATTGTTGTTTCCTAGTTGGTTAGGGCAATTTGGGCCGATCACCCAAATGTGTGATAATGGTATCTGATGGGCATGTAAAAGTCGGTCCACCCACCAACCCGCACTGGACCAGCGTGGTGGGATACGGTCCAAAACCGCCTAATGAATAGGGGTGCATTAGAGGAGGCCTACGTCCAGTAGTGGACTATCACAAGTTGATGATGAGGCATCACAGTGGCACTGAACCCATCAGTTCTCTGTAAAAGACCTGCTCCCTTAAGAAAATATTGTACCTACATTCTAAAAACTTAAAGATATAATACTCACTTATCTGATAGTTCCCTTTTCAAGGTGCTTTTGTCTTTTGAAGGTAGCTTTATTAGAGGCGGAGGTCCACCTGTAATGTACAACGAAAGAAAAATTACAAATTGTGAATCAAATTGTTACTATAAAACCAATCAAAGTAGAGAACTAATTGATAATAAATAATAATATCTCAGACTCAAGAGCATACTCCAAAGAGTAAATACGCGGGATTGCTCGATTAAGTATTCTAAGGAGATACGTCTTTTTTTAAACACTATTTAATATTTATTTAATAATGTATCTGTAATTGTAGCTATTTTTGCCCTTTGAAAGCATAGCTCAAAATATTTGCAGCCATATTTAATCAAAAATAAACACAAACACATATTACAATGCACAAAGCTTAGAGAATAAACAAACGTAGAAAATTCATCTGTTGCTCTAAAAACCCATTCGAGAATCGAACCCGTAACATTCATCAGTAAATAACCTACCGTTAACATTAAACTTCTCCATGTGCCCAATCTCGACCTCCGCAGACGACCGGACCCCGGTCTCCGAGGGCCTGGTCTCCGAACTCTTGGTCTCTACAGTTCTGGTCTCCGCCGGCCTCTGGTCCACCGGCCTCGGCTCGGAGCTAATCGCGGTCGCTGTCACAGCACCTGGACGAAATGAAGGAATCGACTTATATCGCATATTCTTCATCTGACCTTTAGATGTAGTAAGAAATTATTTTGTCTTCGGGAAAACTCGGATCTTTATCGGAACACTATGTCACCCGAAATGTAAACGAAAGATCGTATTAAATGAGTGACATTTCCATATGCAACAATATAAAACTTTTATTGTTTAGTGACATTATTAATGCACAGATGACAAAGGTGCCGAGCCTATTTGAGAGAGCACGATAAATACGAACTTTTCACCAAGAATTACGAAGGAATTCTTTGTATAAATGAGATCTCTTTTCTCACTATATAAATGAGATCTGAAGGAAGCAACAAAACTGAGTGAAGACTCAACGCGTTCTCCTTTGATGTTTGAGACGTAGACGTTCGCGAGATTATTCAATTTATTCATATAAACTTTACGCACAAATAGGTTTGAAGGCGGACTTAATACCTCAATGTATCATGTACCGGTCAATCTTTGTGTGGTACAGAGAAAGTACTCGATGAATGCACACATATGGAAGAAAAGTGGAGTTTCTAATTAGTTTAGAGGTTATACATATACGGTTAAAAATAATAATATCATATGTAAAGAGAGCCTAAGAAAGTTATTCAAAAAAGATATTAAAATACAACGTAAACGGACATCACATAATATATAAAATTCTACGTGAACATCGATGTTAACGCGACATATAGTCCATCACATCGGCGTCAAAAATGTCAAACAGACCTTTAATTATAGACGTAATTATTTAATAAAGTCATAATAATATAGGAGTCCATCGGACATCGGCGTAATTATGTAATAAACGTCTTCATACATGTAAAATTTACATAACCGATGTAAACGTAACATTTAAATTCACAACACTCGTTTTAAAATATAATTAGCATAAAGATGGTTTTCAGATGCTTTTATTTTCTGATTTATCTTTATACATCTGAAAATTTACAACATCCATGTCAACACAACATAAAAGTCCAAAGCCTCGGTGTCAAAATATAATAGACACCATGATAATCTAAATATGTCAGACAGTCCTTCAATTATCGGTATCACAAAAATAATATGCCCCTTGTCTCATCAAAAACGTACAACATACATATGAACTTTCCCGCCGATGTGTGCTGGACAGATACAGTAATCAATTGACATCAGTGTCCAATAAGTATCTTGATACCTCTACAAAATTTACATCACCGATGTAAACATGACATAAAGGTCCATATAACATCGGTGTACATATCACATCGGTATACGTATCACATCGGAGTACACAAAACATCGGGGCCCACAAAATATGATAATTTCGAACAAAACTCACCACTGATGCAGTCGGGGGGCTCGTTCTTGTTGTCCCACGGTAAGTCCGTCAGGCCCTTGATGCGGAGCTCTTCCGCGGTCTTCAACAGACTCGCCAACTGCGACTGTAAGAGCATTTAGATTTGAATGATCACATGCATTTTGACTTTTATATAAGCACTGCCAAAAATCTGTCAATAGTAGCCTAAGTTACTCATAGATACATCGGCTGTCTTCCAGTGAAAGTCCCATCAAAAAGAAGGTCTGGTCCGAGCCCTACTAGAAATTGGCCAGAACAAACAGCCAGACGGATATAACTTTAAAAATATTTTTCGGTATATGGTATTGGTCGTGTTGTTCGTCCGTCCCACCGAACGGTAACCTCCATCTGCAAGTATACCGGCGAACTATAATATCTCCCGCGCAGTTAACTGTGTAATACATATCAGCCACCGTGTTTCTAATCTGTTAGAGAGAACGCTTTTGCTTATTATTACGCAGAGGCCTGCAAGCCGGAACACTTACGTGATGAACGCTCATCTCGCCCGTGTACATGTAGTCGAGGAGGGCGCGCAGGTGTCTCGGCTCTGCGCCGTCAATCACCAGCACGGGCTCGCCGTGCGCCTCGTGGGCCCCCAAGAGGGCGCCGAGCAGCTCCGAGCAGGCGGCCAACACCACCCTACGTCAACAAAGTGACAAACATGAGGGGTGGAGTTCGAATCCCGTTGAATGAAAGTTTATTCACGACAAATATATCAATGAATAAATATTTAACCGTAATTTCGTTTTATACAGCGACGAGACGAGCTCTAAGACAAGGTCAAAGTCAAAAATCTTTATTCAACATGGAAGCATTATAACTTCTGGTCATAAATAACACCAAGTCGGAAATGGAAGCCTCTGACCTGAAAAGAACTGCTGTTAGATGCTCAGGACTAATTATTTTCTTATCCAATCATTAGTAGTAATAAGATAATCCACGCGTCGGATGGGCATGTAAAAAGTCGGTCCACCCACATACCCGCATTGGACCAGCGTGGTGAAGACAAACACAAGCAGAGCCGTGGACTGCTAGTATATTCAAATAACGTAAATACCAGTTTGTTTGTACACCACCCTGAATGCACTAATGAGGCAAATCGTAGCTATAATTAAGATACTATAAAACAGGAAACAAATATATTTTAGTTACGAAAGTGAAGTTAGGCCGGTTTTTTACATTTTTCTATCGAAGAAAGCGATCGAACGAGCAGGATGCTAAACTGGACACATTCGATACGAACTTCCCGATTGAGGTTCCTGTTAAACTAGTAAAACCTGTTAACGTAACTAATTTTTGTCTAATATTAAATCTTTAATTTACATGAGCAGCACATTAGCGAATTCTTTCATTATTTCTTTTGAGGTTGCCTCACAAATTACTGGCACTAGAACCCAAAGGGTTTAATAGATGGATTAGTTGTCAGTAAATTTGAAGGCAATACGTCCTATAAAGTTTACTAAAGGTGCTCTAGACTCATGGATCATCTTAATTTTTTGATGATCGGCACATAACGACCCGGCAAACCAAACATAACGATAACAAAAAGGTATTTCCACGCAGAATTTGAACCCACAACGTACAGTTTGTAAAGCTACGGTCAAAACCTCCAGGTCAAGGAGGCGGTTTTAAATTTATTTGAATTAAATAACTTTGATAGACAAGAGAGGTCCAAACGTCTGAAGTTAAAATAAAATTTTAGTAACATCTTAAAGTTTTTTGTTTGTTTCCCAGAATAACTACAGTTCACAAAAGATTCTTCTTTAAATATTACAAAAAAGTTCAACACGGTAAGGGGACCATCAAAAACAAAACACTACCACAGAAAAAAATCTACATAAAGAGAGTGAAACGCAAAACTCTTTTGGCGCCAAAAGCCGGGCTCTATCATTGGTCGAACGTCGCGCGGAGATTCAAAATGGCCGCGGTTAACCAATAGGAACGCGTTCGCTTCTGGTGCTATTAGTGCTTGCCATTAGACTTTGTTTTTTAACTGCAAACGAAGGCAGACGAACAAGGAGTCGATGAAATGGGTCACTGACGCTCCATGGATATCGCTATACAGGGTTGACGTGCTGTTGGACATAGGACGTTGCGTCTCGTTTCCCAAAGATACGTGGCTACGATGCCCTTAACCGGAACATTTCTGCCGCGAGCGTGTGGCAAACACTGCTGCGTTCCGGTCTGAAGGGCACCGTGCCGCGTATTCTGCGTGTAAACAAGCTAACACTATGTCTTCACTGGTGGCACGCTCGCGATCCACTGGTATTGTCATGTGCAGGGTGTCGGTGACCACTTTCCATCAGGTGCCGCAACTGCTCGTCTGCTGTCATAACATATAAAAAAAAAAAAAAACCAACAAAAGCATTTAACTATCACTTTGCGGCAGAATAGACCCGTGGTGGTAACCTGCTCCAGACCGGCCTGTCCTACCACCTACCGCATGTTTCGTCATCCCTACTCTAATTATAAACTAACTAAGCTATAACTTATTTTAATGAAACTCAAAAAATCTGTATGTATGTGATGCGATGGCGTAGCGTGCGTGTGCGTGCGTGCGTGCGTGCTGACGTGCTGTTCGTACGTGCTGTAGGTGTGTGTGTGTGTATGTATTTTTCTTTCGCTTACTGTTTGTGCACCTTCAAACTATTATCCCTTGCACCACCCTAAGGTTGACTGGTACAAAATGCTTATAGCATTAAGTCAGTCCGCCTTTGTACAATACTTGCATTAAGTTTCAATAAATCAATAAACAAATAATTAAAATCACTTTTCCAGCCGAACCATACCAAGAAATCCGCTTAAGGAATGGCATTCGGGACTGAGCAAACAGTCGTCGTATTAGCTAAGCGTAAAATTGGATCAAATCATTAACATTTTTAAAGACAAAGTTTCATTGATTAGCAGATACAGCCGATCAATAAGGAAATATCTGATTCCTATCTTACATACTAAAAGCTGTGACAGTAAAAAACCATACGACATAGGTACCAACTTAATGAGGAAAAAAAAACAAAAAGTGTTTTTTATTCATGTCTTAGTTGGGTCTTTTTAGAATCAAATAATTTTATTCTAACGATAAATTACTTAAATGTGTGTTGGTATGTTGTCGCCATAAAGGACACAAGAGTTATTTTGTCTAGAGCTGAGCTTTTGTATAGTAGAAAGTATATTCGATAACCCGCTTGGCGTAGTGGTAAGTGACCCTGACTGTTGCGCCAAAGGGTGTGGGTTAGACTACTTCCACGGGAAAAATATTGTGTAATGAACATACCGTTTTTGTCGAGGCTGGGCGTTCAATATATATATCATATATATATATTATATTTCATTATATATATTTCATCAATAGCCTAAACTGTCTCCGTAGCCTAATGGTATGGGCGTGTGCTTTAGAAACCGGAGGCCGTAGGTTCGATCCTGCGGGGACTCAACATTGTTTCATTGTTGTTCCAAAGTTGGTTAGGGCAATTTGGGCTGATCACTCAATTGTCGGATGTAAAAAGTCGGTCCACCCACCGACCCGCACTGGACCAGCGTGGATACGGTCGAAAACCCCCTAATGGATAGGGGAGGCCTATGTCCAGCAGTGGACTATCATAGGCTGATTATGATGACGATGATGAGTAATTATCATGTCAAAATGATATTTGAAAACACGAGACGTCCATTACGTTCAAGTCTAAGGTCAAATTCGTTTGCCGACTAAAAGTCACCCACTCGCATTGGTTTAACATCGCTTGGGGGTTGGACACGGCTGCGGTCCACCAATAACAACACATACGTTTCTTGCGCTATTTATGTTTGACATTATACTACGTTTACATCAATTCCCTAATTTGGTGTTAATACATTGCAAAATAATAAAAAGCTTCAGCTCTATCGAGATATTTCCACACCTTGCTTGCAAAGTTATATGATTATTACGCTTGTACTTCTTGTACATAAGTTATTACACCATTTTCTGTAGATGCGTACGTATTACGTATCTACATCATCATATCATTACAGCATGTAGAAGCCTGTCAATAGACGTGATATCTTTATATTATTTAAGCTACTTGTCCATTCCAATACGACATCAACAATTGTGTACCCACCTATGAGCCCTGAGCGACACCCCACGTATATTCTGCGGCTCGACGGTGTCCTTGTTGGGAACTTGCGTTGCGAAATTAGGCGAGCAGTACAGCGTCACGTCACAAAACCTTTCTGCGAAAAGGAAACACACATTAATATAAAAAACCAAAATTATTAATGTTCATAAGTGTCAAAGGCTTGATTAAGAAAATCACAAATCAAAACTTTCGATGTTAACTGAGTATGAATCGTACTCAGATTTAACTTTCTGTTACTTAGATAATACAGTGTTTACGGATTTTAATAACGCGTTTGATTACTTTAAAAATAAACCCGTACTTTCAAAGCCTAATGGGTGTGAAAAAAGTGCTTGAAGGCGATAAAATCCGTAAAAAAATGTATCATTTATCACGTACTTATTATTTATTTATTGCTATATTAAAATCAATTTACGGATTTGGCGAGTTTATTGTAAAATATTATTCCTGGACTAGGGATAGGTGTAACCGTAACCATTCCCGTGATCATGAACGCTGAAAGGGAACCGAAAAAGCAAGAATTCAGGTTCCAGATTCCTTCGATGCATTTTTGTTTCATAAACATGTTTAAGAATACAAGAGATGGTTATTTAAATGTTAAATGGGTCTTTTAAAAATATCCCATAACTCGTTTGGATCACTCAAACGATTGATCACTCGAACTGAAGGGGAACTCGATATCCTTAAAACTTTCCCCCATTAAGGCGTATCAGTTGTAACACCGATTGTGTAGTGTAACATCACTAATGCCTTATGTTAATTAGTCGGCGCAGCGGCACGACATCAAAGGGTTAAGCGCGAGTCGGATGCAAGCGGAGGGTTCCGTGAAAGAATAATACGATACTAAATGTCACGTTCTAAAGTTAGGTTTTTCTTGGTGGTAGGTCTTCTTTTTACAGACGACCATCTGGGGCGGTATCACCGCAGTGCGTATTCCTGCCGCGATGTAAGGTAGGTGTGATGACACTACCGTGATCTGGTTCGCAGGATCTTGTGGCATGCGTATTTACTGGGTAAAAGAGGCGTAACATCCTCGGTCTAACAGTAGGCAGCACAGGTCTAGTATTGCCGGTCCATGGGCATCGGTGAACACGTTCCATCACCTGGCCCAACTGCTCGTTTGACTTCCTTGAAAAAAAATATTTTTGCTCAAAAATATACCTTAGGCTACTCCCAGTTACATCAGCTATCTTTGAGTGAAGCGTCCCGTCAATATCGGACCAGCCGTTTTAGACTTTTGCCAGAACCAACAAAAAGTAGTGTGCATAAACAATGTTACTTTAAACTTTATTATGTTAATAAAATTACGTCCAGTACAGAATAATAAATAAAGATTATAACTTTCCTTATTAGTTTGAACTCGAAACTTATTTCTGCGATTCAAAGTGAGAGGTACCTTTCTATATGTAAGTCTGCCTTCATTGACAATAAATTAAAAAGACTATAATATCTTATTTGAGCTCATGAATATTTATTATTCTTACGGTACCCTAAAACGGCCTGTGCGCCCCGGCGACTCTGTGACAACATTATTGATGCCATCCTAAAATCTTTGAACGGTTCTAATTCGAATCAATGGAGCTGTATGTTCGTTTATACGGTCACGGTAAACGGTGGCATTTGTATGCGGTCGGACGTGGTCATTGAGAGGCGACCGCCTTTACGACTATCCATTTGTTACAACGCTTTAGAATTATGTATCAGAGTCGAACGTGAACTATAATTGTTGTAAACAAAATCTCTAACGGCGTCTGAGAGCGTGGATCTCGTGTTGGTTTATAATCTCGTATTTTAATATCGGTTATAGACGTGCACTTTCAATTTGATAATCTACTATAAATTATCATCAGCCCGTGTTAGTCGACTGAGGGACATAGGCTTCCCTAATGCACGCCCTCTCCATTAGGGGGTGTTTGAGCCGTATCCCAGCACGCTGGTCCAATGCGGGTCGGCGGGCGGACCGGCTTTTTACATGCCCATCCGACGCATGGATCATCTTACTTTTCAGACAATTGGGTGATCGGCCCAAATTGCCCTAACCGACTAGGAAACAACAATGAAAATTTGTTGAGTCCCGCACGATTAGAACCCACGACCTCTGGTTTCTAAAGCACACGCCCACACCGCTAGGTTACGGAGGCGGTGCGTAAAATAGTGAATTTAATATTGAAATAACCATTATTAATGACTACATTGTGATATATAACGGGGACATATAACAGAACAACGTAATTCAAAGTTATGTCTGCCTGTACATGCGTCTGCTAGGTTTTTGCTAATATAACGAATTGGCTATTTTGATGGAACTTTCACTGAGAGATAGCTGAAGTAACTAAAAGAGACTAAGGCTGTTTTTTAATCATTTTTTTTGATATATTACCCCGCGGACGATGTCGCCAGCTACAGCTAGTTCTCTTTTTTCGTTTTTTTTAGTGACTGGTCACAGTTGGCCACGGGCTCTACTGTTCCGCCGGGTTTGGAGGTGGCCACGCACTTGAGGGTGCACAGGCTGCACCTCACTTTGTGACTTGACACAAAGGGCCTTGGTGCCCTCACTTATGTTTCCGCGTTGGAGATTGAGGGCGAACGAGGGCGCCCAGTTGAACCGAACAGCTAGTTTAATTTATTACTCGTATCAAGATTACCCCCCTAATGGATAGGGGTGTATTAGGGGAGGCCTATGTCCAGCAGTGGGCTAAAACAGGCTGATGATGTGATCAAGATTATGTTCGGCATCTTCGCACCGATCCACCATAAGGATCCTATGTATGTAGTACGATGCTATATGAACTCAATAATGATCAGTTTCCAAATTCCATTTCCTACTTAGTCATTAATCTAGGCATAGTTATAATCTCTCCCCTTGTAGTAATAGCTTTCAACTATTAATTTGTCAAACGTAACGACGTGTCGGACCTCTGGCCCAAAGACAACTGATACGCCTTGTACATAAGTTTGTGGCTTCATACGTGGCGTGTATCATGAGTTAGTCGTATCACTAACCTTCAAAAAATCCTGCTTAGTACGTCTCATTAATAAGTGACAGAAATATCTAGATTAAACTTAACTCAACATCAAACACGATTAAGTAACTAACAAGATTTAAGACGTTGTATCTGTTAACTTTGGCGTGCGGATGTTACGACCCCACCGCTCACTCGACGGCGGATCTGCCTTACAGTGGGTGTAAGTCAAATCCGCAGTACAAGGGCAATCAGTCAATTGCCAATCCGCCAGCTCAGCGTGGCAATTAGGGTCGACTCTTTTTAATCGACGCCAATAAGGTCGGCCTTCTTGGCGTCCATTATACAATGCCTATGTCCATCAGTGGACTGCTAAAGGCTGTGTATGATTTATGGTGATATTTGTATACAGAAGTCGAGTTTAACGACTCCTCTTCTGGACTGAGTTTAGAGTTTTTAAACATGTCGTACATTTTAATATCACTCTAAGATTCCCAGTGACAAAGCGACCATCGGATTAGCTCGCCCTCAAATCTGTTTAGAAAACCTCACCTGTCCTCGTCTACGTAATGAAAACGCCAAACCGGTAATCTTAGATATGCTATGGCGTTTTTCAAATGACTCAATATAATTTACTACCATAGGCCGTATGGGGAATCTTATTAAATATCTGTCAAACATTTAGCATCAATATAAAGTTAATATACTCAAACAGAATGAAGTTATAGCGCGACTTTCCGCCGACTGCGGGTTCATTTAATTATTCCTAAAATATTTATCAGTCAGGTGAATAGATTATATTTCAGATTAACGGTTTTTGCTATGGCAGAACATCTTTTTTACATTATCCTTACCGTTTCTTGGGCTATTTATTGATGACTCGTCTACATTTTTACGCAGAGCTACAGGTAACCTTTACTAATCTGCATCCAATGAAGACATTACATGTACGATTGTTTTAATGCGCTTTCTCATTTTCTACGTACACACATCATCAGCCTGTAATAGTCCACTGCTGGACATAGGCCTCTTCTTATACACCCCTTATACATCTTCCTACAACTTTGATTTATATATGCGACACTGTTTTGTGGTTGTTTAGGACAATTTGGGCTTATCACCCAATTGTCTGAAAAGTATGACATGATCCAAGCGTCGGATGGGAGTGTAAAAAGTCGATCCACCCACCAACCCGCTTTGGACCAGCGTGGTGGGATACGGTCCAAAAACCCCCTAATGGAGAAAGGTAGGCCTACGCCCGGCAGGGGACTTACGCAGGCTGCTGATGATGATGATGATAAATTAGTAATTTTTTATGTTTATTTCTCATTGATTATATTTATGCCGAGCATATAATGTATATATTACATGTACAAATTACACGCGCCCGAATATTGGCGTAACACACACACACACAGACACACACAGACACACACACACACACACAGACACACACAGACACACACACACACACACACACACACATACTCGACATTTACGATCGCGTTAGAAGCGTGGGAAAATCTCTTCGGTACAACTTTTTTTGATCCTTTTTCTAATTAACGAGATTCGCATTGACCGTTTCGTTCTTTTTGTTTTCTCTCCAAAAATCGTAAAAAGGTACGTTGTCACAAGCAGTTTCCTTTTTATTTTCGATTTGTTTTTAATGACGAATATTATCTTTACATCGGTATAATATAAAACAAAGTCACTTGCCGCGCAGTGTGTCCGTCCCTATGTATGCTTAGATCTTTAAAACCACGCAACAGTTGTTTAACATATAGAGTGATTTCAGAGGAAGGTTGTTTTACGCATAAGATAGAAGAGAAACATTGATGATAATAATAAAAGTTTATTCCTAACATTAAGACCATTCTATTAACACTGGTATCGGGGATATAGCTTGTATCTCAAGACCCTACAGCATCATCATCAGCCTGCGTCAGGCCACTGCTGGTCATAATCTAAACCACGCCCTCTCCATTGGGCGGTTTTTGGACCGTATCTCAGGTGGGTCTGACCGTACCCTGGTGACCGTATCTGAACTGGTCCAATGCAGGTTGATGGGTGGACCCTATAGCATATGTATATTAAAATAAGTCGAAAGATAAGTTGGGAATTTTTTTACGAAATTTTTTTTTTATCATTGAAGGACCGCATCAGAAATGATGTGATCCGTCACCAGTCAGAACCAGTTGAAGTGGCAGTGGGCCGGTCACATAAACCTCAGAACTGACGACCGCTAGAGACATTCGCAAAGTGGCCGGTGTGGGCTGGATGAGAATAGCGGAAGATCGGAAGCGGTGGCGTGCATTAGGGGAGGGCTATGTCCAGCAGTGGACTGACACGGGCTGATGATGATAATGATGAATTTTAGAGGTTTCTAATATGTTGTTCTGAATAAACCATATTTTTTTTGCAAACGCTGGCTTAATCTTATTAAGTAGATCTAAATACACTTTGGGAAGATCTATGAAAAAGAGAAAATAGTCCGCGGTGTCTCCTTGGCAGAATTTAATCGCGTTCCGATGACGTTGCTACGATGATATCGCTGGCAAATAAAATCAGCGTTTTTTATTTTGTATCTTATGTAGTTTATTTATATTATTTTTTTCGAAATCAAATGAGAAATCTTATCGTCTTCCCGTGACATTGCTCGCTTTTTATTTTCTTCCAAAATCTCAATAAGGACCCCTTATCGGCGGATGAAATCAACGTTTTTTTTTGGGTTATTTAGTTTTGTTTTTCCAGAAATCGAATACAGAGCGTTATCGACGGCCGATTAAATCTTCGTCTCTTTTTTCTTATTGTTTCCATTCGATTTAATGTGGGAACCGGCGGGCGGCCGGACTTATTTTGTTTGAGTGAAAATCATTTTGTGAGACACATCGGAATTTTTTCTCACTTTTTAAATTCTTTCGTCGAGTCGCAATAAAGTTAACAAAAAGAGCGCATTTCTAATGTATTAAATATATTATGACTACTAATATATAGTACTATCTGTTGCGCGACTGCGTCCGCGTTCGAAACCCGTTCTTAGCTTAATTGATCTTATTGTCAAATAATATATACATATCATCATCATCATCATCAGCAGCAGCGCTTTGATAGGATCCACTCGCCTTGGACAGTAGGCCTCCCTAATACACCCTATCCATTAGGGGTTTGGACATGTCACTCACCAGCTGGTCCAATGCGGGTTGGGGTGAACCGACACATGGATCATTACTTCAGACAATGGTGGATCGCATTGCTCCTAACCAACTGAAACAAAATGAAAATTTGTTGTCTGAGTCCTATGATTCAGAACCCACGACCTCCGGATTCTAAAGCACACGCCTATACCACTAGGCTACGGAGGCAGTATATATACATATTCATAAAAAAATCTATTAAATCGGTCTTACGGCTTTGAAGGTGTCCATCAGTGAACTCGAGAACGGGATCACCTCATATTCATATGCAGATATCATGATCATCAGCCTGTGTTGGTCCACACCTAGATGTAGGCCTCCCCTAATGCACGCCTTCTCCGTTAGGGAATGGTTGTAACAATTCAGGCCGTTCACCCAATTGTCTGGTAAGTAAGATGATCCATGCGTCGGATGTGCATGTAAAAAGTCGGTTCATCCACCCAGGTGCATTGGACCAGCGTGGTGGGACGGTCCGAAAACCCCCGAATGAAGAAGGCGTGCTTTGGGGGAGGCCTATGTCCAGCAGTGCACTAACAGAGGCTGACGATGATGTGTTTAGTGTCAAAGTGACTAATGACTACGATAGTGAAGCTTCACAGAGCACGATAAATACTAACTTTTTTAACTTCACTAAGAAAAATATTGCCCTCTTTTCATAGATTTGTAAACCGTGACGTCACGAAATTAGGCACCCACTCCCACAACATTTGCCACCCGACACAACCCAACACTCCATCGACCGCCCCCGCCCCCCCTTCCTCCCCATTAACACGGGACCCAACTGATGGATGGTCACCAATTAGTATTTGACATGAGACTTTTCACTTACCCGTTACTTGTTACGCGAATACTACACTTGATTTAATAAAAACAAAAGTTTTTTACCCGGCCACCGTAAAAAACATTGAACAACACCCCAGTCTGCCCGTGACCACGGACCCTGTCATCATCATCATCATCATCATCAGTCTGTGGATCCTGTAAAGTGTCTAAGCCTCGGGAGAATTGTAAACCGGATTGAACGCGACAAAGCCCATGAATTCTTTTATTAAATCATTACAATTTTTTACATTAATTCCGTGTCGAAACAGAATAAACTGTATGAAAGCTAATAAGCTAAACGAGTGACGTCATCATTGCGATATTCAAATGTCAAAAACCAGTCAATTCAATCACTTAGAACAAGGAAAACTGCGCGATAAATCAATACGTCTGAGATAATATAAAAAAATCCAGTTCTTTAAAGAGGTCAACGACCCCGACCCTTACGTTGGAGGGTGCCGGTTCGAATCCCACCGTGGGAAATGATAATAATATATATCCTTATTTTGTCTTAATACAGGTGTACAAAGTATGCTAAAAACTAATAAAAACTAACAAATGTCCTTAATGAAAATAATATTAAGTAATCTATTTAATTGGGTCGAAAACAAATCCAGGTATTGCCGATGTCCATAGGCGGCGGTGACCACCTTCCATCTGGTGGCCAGATTGCTCGTCTGCCTTCGTACGAAATAAGTATAAAAAGAAACGTGGACACGACAGGAAAAATAAAATATTATTTTTATTTATTTTCTGATACGGGAACATCACTACATAGTATGAAACAAAGTCGCTTTTTCTGTCCCTATATCCCTATGTATGCCTTAATGTTGCAACTAATTTCGATGAGGTTTTTTTTATATATATAGTGCCTCCGTAGCCTAGTGGTATAAGCGTGTGCTTTAGAATCCGGAGGTCGTGGTTCGAATCCTGCGGGGACTCAACAAATTTTCATTGTTGTTTCCTAGTTGGTTAGGGCAATTTGGGCCGATCACCCATTTGTCTGAAAAGTAAGATGATCCATGCGTCGGATGGGCATGTAAAAAGTCGGTCCACCCACCAACCCGCATTGGACCAGCGTTGTGGGATACGGTCCAAAAACCCCCTAATGGATAGGGGTGTATTGGGGGAGGCCTATGTCCAGCAGTGGACTCTCAAAGGCTGATGATGATGATGATGATGATGATGATAGCGATTGAAGAGGAAGGTTTATATGTATAACATATACTTCATAGGTGAATTTACTATCAGTCTAGCACCCGTGCATAGCAGGGATCACTAGTCAATGATAAACTAAATTCATAATATTATTTATGAGGTTTACCCTAATTCATTTATTAATGGTTTTATTGGCCAAGACAAATTACTTTCCATCGGATGGCCCGACTACTCGTCTGCCTTTGACGGCAACAACAAAAGACCGAAATAGGCACCGCGGTGGTACCAGCCCAAAGTTATCTTATAAAAAAAGACATCGACAACCTCTAGCCCCTTCTACTCCTACCCTTTGTTTATATTTGTCCATATTCCGGTTCGAAGGGCGCCGTAACCGACATAATACGTAAATCCCGTCACTTTTTTTCAACTCACCCGCTTCCCACGGTGCGAATAACCCCCCCATCGGTCCGGACCTCGATCGAGGGAATTATAAATATCATTAGAAATAAATGTCACACATTTAAAGACGGTACAAGCCGTTAAAAGATTATTTTCGCGAGGTTTATTGCAAAAAGGTTGTGTGAGAAGGCGGCGTGGGAAGCTAATAAGGGTGATTGTACACTACGGCGCTTTTTAGCAAATTAATAATAGCAATAATAATATAATTCATAATTAAAAGGCACCATAGAAAAGCGTGAGGATGTCACGACCCCACCGCCAACTTGACGGCGCATCCGCCTTACAGTGTGAGTAAGACAGATCCGCAGATACAGATACAGATCAGATCCGCAGATACAGATCCGCAGTACAATTGCAATCAGTCAATTACCAATCCGCCTGCCCGGCGTGGCTATTATGGGCGACGTAAGTCCAGCATTGGGCTGCCAAAGGCGGTTTATGATGATGATGATGATGATGAAAAATTAACTACTGAGTTTCCTCAAGCCCGCTCTTCGCAGATCAGACAGTTCCGTATCCAAACTGGTTCCATATTTTATTAAATAAAATTACTTTACGGATTTTATCGCGTTTATTTTACATTTTAAATTCCCGACGTTTCGAACACTTTCCAGCGGCCGTGGTCACGGGGTAGACTGAGATGTCATGCGTCTTCTTGCCAGTGCTGAAGCGGGGTTTCCAGATCTTAATTTTTATTAATTATTTTTAGTCTGTACTCCGACCTATGCAAAATGAACTGATTTTATCTGTACAGCCGGCAGTGGTATTATGCTTGGGTTTAAATTTTAATTTATTAATTATGGGATCCCAAGCAGGTGGTAGAACCCAACCATCTTCTCTATTGAAATTTGGATGTTTTTTAATCTCAATAGCCTCACGGATCATCCTTGGTAGGAATCGGTGTTCTTTAGCGAGGATTTGTTGTCGATCAAATCTGATGTAATGGTTTGGGTGATTTAAGGTATGGTCACACACTGGCCGCTGGAAAGTGTTCGAAACGTCGGGAATTTAAAATGTAAAATAAACGCGATAAAATCCGTAAAGTAATTTTATTTAATAATGTATAATATTCGCGCAAGCAATAGAAATAATTATGGTTCCATATCTGACAATCGATATGAAATTGTAATGCATGTATTCTGATTGAAGTTATTTGACTTTGACTTTGACCCTGTGGTCCATACGTCGGATGGGCTATATAAAGTCAAGAATTTGCAGTCGTTATAGGAAGGGGGTGACTTCAAACTTACTGACAACTGATGCATCTATGGGACTAAGTAAATCCTTTGCATTGTGGAGATCAGATGCTGGTCGATCTAAAGTAATAAATAAAAATTTAGTGTCCGTTTACAACATCAAAATAATCGTTTTTAAATGGGAATAACGAAACAACATTTTTCTCAATTTTTGTCTGTTCATTCCGGCTAAACTCTATATCATCAGCCTGTCTTAGTCCACTGCTGGACGTAGGCCTGCGCTAATGCACGCCTTCTTCATTTCGGGCGTTTTGGAACGTATCCCACCACGCTGGTTCAATGCCGGTTGGTGGGTGAAATCAACTCTCGAATGGCGGTTCCGATTTTGCCGAGACTTTTACTGTAAAATAGCTGATAATGGTGGGAGTAACTTTTTCTAGAATAAAATCGATCAGTTTAAGTTTCCATTTTATCACCACGCGGAAGAAGTCGCAGGCAACAGCATACATATATGTTATATATATATATGTTAATGATGGGAAACCGTAGACGCCAGAAAACAAATCTCATTATAAAAAATCGACGCTAGACAGACATAATTAATATCACCACCGCTACAATATAATACTAAAAGGTTATTTACCTCTGCAACGCAAAAATTTGCGAACGAATGTGCAATGCGCGACTAAGCGAAAAGGCCACAAAACAACTTTGTATCAATGTTTACTAATGAATTTTTTCTGCGGCAACACCTTTGTATACATGTAAATTAAATTGGAATGTCCGATTGTAACATTAGCACTAGATTCACCAAAACGGTAATTTTGACGGGTTTTAGTAGGAAGGAAACGTTTGGAGGAAGAAAGCTCCTTCGTGTAGTGTCAGTGATCGTTTTTAAATGAATACATATATAACCAGTAAGTATAACAAAACATTTTTCTTATTTCTGTCCGTCTGTCTATTTGTTGGGGCTATTACCTTGAATGGCAGGTTGGATTTTTATGGGACTCTCATTGGAAGGTAGCTGATATAACTGGGAGGAACTCGGGCTACTTTTTCTTTAAAAAAAATGAATGTTTTTATTTATATCGACATGCGGAATTAATATATATATATATATATATATATATATATCGTCATACTAATTTTCAGACGAGCAGTGGGCCCATCTGATGGCAAGTGGTCACCGACGCCCATGAACATTGTCTATACAAGGGGTATCACCAACCCGCTGCTTGCTTGCCGTGAGACATAGGGTGTTACGTCCCGTTAACCCAGTAAATACGCTGGCTACGGTTCCCTTCAAACCGGAACACTATAGTGTTTTCGCCACTTTGCGACAGAAATAGGCACCGCGGTGGTAGCGCCCCAGTAAAAACGGGACCTAGCAAGCCTCCCCTACTGCACGCCTCTCCATGAGGGGGTTATTGGTATATGGTGGGTAGACCAACTTTTTACATGCCCATCTGACGCACGGATCATCTTACTTTTTAGACAATTGAGTGATCGGCCCAAATTGTCCTATCCAACTAGACAACAACGATAACGCAAAGTTGTTTTACCGCGGGAATCGAACCCACGACCTCCGGATTACAAAGCAAGGGTCGATACCGCTAGACCACGGAGGCGGTTCTAAAAAAATCTACCAATTAGTTTTATACCTAAACGACTAAACACTCGTCCATTCCCAGACATAAATATTACTCTGAAGGGTAGTGAGTAGATGTGACGACAGACTGCCTCCGTAGCCTAGTGGTATGGGCGTGCGCTTTAGAAACCGTAGGTCGTGGGTTCGTATCCTGCGGGGACTCAACAAATTTTCTGACAAGTAGATCCGATCACCCAATTGTCTGACATGTAAGATGATCCACGCGTCGGATGGGCATGTAAAAAGTAGGTTCACCCACCAACCCGCATTGAACCGGCTTTGTGGGATATGGTCCAAAAACACCCTAATGAATATGGCTGTATTAGGGAAGGCCTATGTCCAGCAGTGGACTATCACAGGCTGACGATGATGAAGTTGTGATGAATGAAAACAAGCTTTCCAGCATTTGTTGGTATAAGGATTCCAGCTCGTCGTTACAGGATAACAACTTCAGAATATTACCTCACTTTATACGCTACTCCTGAAGAAGAGAGAAAATTTCAGCTATGTTGACGATCGCTACGATTTGTTAATGGTAGTTAACGTGCTCAAACACCAGTCATTTGTCGCTTCGGTCGACAGCGTCGCCTGAATGATTCAATATCGACCAAATCACTCTTTTCGTTTCAACTGTAATTACGATTATTATTATACTTTCAATAGATTTTTTGGCAATCGTTTTCTTCATTAATAATTATCGATTTAAAAAATAGATTACCACAATTACGCGTATAAATCGATTATTATTAGGAGTGCTATCTATGAAATTGATGATTAATTCGACCCTATTTAACTATTTCCTTTTCCTATTCCGTTTAACTCTCCTTCGAATCTTTTACTCTACACGTTTATCTTTGTAATACGTAAAACTAAGTTTACAAAATTAGATACTACAAGAATCGGATAAATCGATCAATATCGTTGGGGATGAAAATCGATTTTTGTCAAATCAATTTTTGTCCATGTATCTCACATACGTAGCAGATATACTGTATAACTGTACAGTGTAGACCTGTCTATAAGCGGTTCCGACCTCGCCTACGCGACGCTGAACTCCCTAGACTGAATTCTAGTGTGATTTCACATAAACAGATAGAATTTCCATATTTTGACTTATGTTAGAAATACTATGTTGTATACACAACATATTTAGATTGGTTAGAGTACTCACACATAAACATAAACTTTATTTCGACAAAAAGACATTCGCTTACATACGAGAAAAAAAAAATGATAACAAAAATAAAAAGAGAATAATAAATAAATAACAATGCACTAATATAAAAATGCTAGTCTTTGTATGATTGCCAATATATATATACACACATACAAATATATATATATATATATATATATACACATACAAATATATATACACATATACAAAGTTCGTGTGATACCAAATAATTGGGTAGACAAACGTAGCTCTCTACTCGAGATAATGTTTCGTTCACTAAGTAAAGTAATAATTGCTCTGTCTACGGTGCCCTTCAACCTGGAAGACAGCTTTACTACTGGTCACACCGCGGTGTTACACTACATCGATTTTTGATGAGACTGCATACGCCTGCCCGGCGTGGCAATTATAAGCGACCTAAGTCCAGCAGTGGGCTGCCAAAGGCTGTTTATGATGATGATGATGATGATGAAAAAATTAACTACTGAGTTTCCTTAAGCCCGCTCTTTGCAGATCAGACAGTTCCGTATCCAAACTGGTTCCATATTTGACAATCGACATGTTCTGTATATATATATATATATATATATATATATATATATATATATATATATTATATATATATATTTATATATGTATATATATATATATATATATTCTGGCAAAACAAACGTTAAAAATATAAATCTTTGTATTTTGAATTTGTGATTGTTCCAACGAAGCCAGTGGTCACCGACGCCCATAGACATCGGCAATACCAGGGTCATAACCAATTCGCTGCCTTCTTAAGACGTAGGATATTACGTCTTGTTTACCCAGCAAATACGCCGGCTGCGGTGCCCTTCAAACGGGAACACAGCAGTATCTTACACACTACCGCTTTACGTCAGAAATAGGCATAGCGGTGGTAACTCCCCAGACGGCCGCCTGTAACAGGGGAGCTACCACCTCAGATTTTGTTTCATAATGTCACCACGCGGACGAAGACGCGCGCAACGGCTAGTGAATACATTAAACAAAGTTGGTAGACGAACAAACGAACGCGCCCTTTTTAAATCGATCGACAAACACACTAAAAGCATTCGTTATACGTGCGCAGACGATCCATACTTTCTTTTAGTAAACAGCGTGACCCACAGCAAGGTCGTGCGTGTCATAAACATATATAGACATTGGTCGATCGGCATTCAGTAGCCAAGACATTAACCAATAAGAAAGTCGGACCAATGATGCCATACCGTCGCTGTGAATTTCATCATCATCATCATCATCATCATCATTAGCCTGTGATAGTACATTGCTGGACATAGGCCTGCCCTAATACACCCCTATCAATTCGGGGGGTTTGTACCGTACCCCACCACGCTGGTTCAATGCGGATTGGTGGGTGACTGATGTGATTTGAATTTACGATTACTCTACTTTGTTACATTATTGCAACCCTGGAAAGAGACCGCAAGGTCGAGAATAAGTATATATATATATATATATATGTGTGAGTGTTGCTGTTCGTTAGTCTCGCTAAAACTAGAGAACGGCTGAACCGATTTGGCTAATTTTAATCTTGGATAATTGCAGTCCAGGAAAGGTTTCAAAGGTAAATCAATATAAAAATTATCAGAATTAATTAAAAAACACATATCTTTTTACCCACAACAGGTGTAAAATAAACTTAATTTCACCTCAGCTCAGTCAGTAGATTTACCACAGTTGTTAAATATCAGTCAGATATTTGTACATTGATCGATCATATACAAAAGTATAGATATTATATTTAACGATTGAGGTAGCACGAAATCTGCCGGGTTAACTAGAACCAGAACGTGAACGTTGACGTTAACAACTGTTGGTTTCCCGAAGGATGCTAGGGCGATGCGGCTGATCATCCGATCGTCTGTAAAGTAGAAATGATCCATGTTTCTCGTTCCAATCTCTCTCCGGTTGCGTCGGCAGTCCTGTTGGACTATGAGAGTGATGGAATGGTGTGCAAGCGCGCGTATACCGCATAGTTTGCTGATAACTGCCTCCGTAGCCTAGTGGTATGGGCGTGTGCTTTAAAACCGGAGGTCGTGTGGGTTCGAATCCTGCGGGCACTAAACAAATTTTCATTGTTGTTTCCGAGTTGGTTAGGATAATTTGGGCCGATCGCCAATTGTCACCCAATGCGTCGGATGGGCATGTAAAAGTCGGTCGTTCCACCAACCCGCATTGGACCAGCGTGATGGGATACGGTCCAAAAACCCCCTAATGGATAGGGGTGTATTTGGGGAGGCCTATGTCCAGCAGTGGACTATCACAGGCTGATGATGATGATGATAATGATGAATTTGCTGATGTCTAACATAGATAAGCCGTCACAGGCAAACTTACCGTCGATCTTATTATAGAAGTGATGGCTCTTTCGAAGCATTAGAGACAAAATTCAACGGCAAATTTTAACGATGCGCGCGCACACCGTCACGAAAGACCGACATCATGATGTTGGCCATAGTCAACATATTGGTTTCTTTTTGTTATATTCGAATTAACTTTATTTAGTCGATGCGTTATAATGAAACCTTCAATGTATCAATTACCTTTTCCCATTGTTAGTTTCGTTTCCTACAAACGTGGGCTAAAACGAAAGATGAAATTTTTAATACACTCACTTTCGCCAAAAAAGGAAGAACTTCTAATACGCGTTTTAAATCCTAAAAAAAACCTTATGTTGAGTTCGTTTAAGTACTAAAATATCGAAAATTTTGAATAATTTTGAATTTTATCTATATTTCGAAATTCAATTAAGTTTTATTTCTATGCATCGAATTAGGATAAACGAACACACACACCCACACTTTTTTATACATATTCTGGAAAAAGTATCACGAGATTTCAGAACATTCTAGACCCACCTTTCTCCAGGAGCTGTGCGAACATGTTCTGCACGTTGGTGTGGTGGTTCTTCCACCGGAGGCAGTACTGCTGCGGCAACATCTTCCACCGCTCCAACTCCTCAGTGATGATGAGCACCGCCCGGTGGCATCTGGGCCTGTGTGTGCCACGCCTGAAACAAGCAGAACATGTTATAATTGATATCACATCGATACAAGGGAAATTTTAACAAAAAAATATGATCGACTTTACAAAACGTACAACTCATTACCAGCCTGTGTCAGTCCACAGCTGGGCAAAGGACGTTATAGTCAAATTTAAATAAAATCCATCCAGTACTTTTTGTGTGAATGAGTATAAACATTAAAACTTTATTAAAAACTTTGGCATTAATAAGAAGAATTAATGATAAATCTTAGTAGAACATTTTAGAAAAGCGGAGGAAGCAAGTTTTTTTCCCCTGCATCGCGCATTAGGGGCGGCCTATGTCCAGCAGTGGACGAACACAGGCTGATGATGATTAAATACTAGCCGTTTCCCGCGACTTCATCCCCGTGGTAATAGATAATAAAAATTATAAATCTTTTCCGAGTCACTCCCCAGTTACATCGTGCATTCTTCCAGTGAAAGCGCCGTCAAAATTGAACCGGCCATTCCAGAGATTATACAGAACAAACAGACAGACAGACAGACTAAAATCAAAAAAATATGCTGTTTTGTTATAAAATAATTATGTATTTTACATGATACGATAATTACTTATAATGTAATACTTTTAAAAAGGTTTTGATGTTTCAAACAGGCAGTCCGGTTTAATTTATTTGTATAGACGAATAGATGAGCTGTATTCATCATCATCATCATCATCATCATCATAAGCCTGTGTCAGTCCACAGCCGGATTAGGGGAGCTGTGTTACCAAGAGTCTTTATCGTAAACTATTTGATTCAGTGTTCGCGTCACAAATTACAAAGCTAGACAATTACAGTCATAATACCTATTACAGTCGCTTGGTAATATAAAGAGCATTACCATCGGTGTGTAATACGGACGCCTCCGAGAAGAAACACAGCGGGGCACATTCTTTAATATACACCGAATCCAGTTACATCTCTTAATGTCAGACAATTCTCACGCTCGTGTTTATAAAAAAAATATTTGAAAAAAAACGACCTGAGCAGAGAGTACAAAAAAAAGCCGTGAGAAATTAAGTGACTGGAGCAAACAGAAAACGATTAAGAGTGATGTTCGAATGAAACAGGATTTAGTCTGACGACCCACGTAGCGCAGTGGTTAGTTAACCTGACTGTTGCGCCGAAGGGCGTTCGATTCCCACCCGGGGAAAAATATTATGTAACGAACATAGTGTTCTCCTCGTGTCTGGGTGTTCGTATCTATATATTATGTGTTTATTTACAAAAGAAAAGTAAGTTTATGTATTTATCAGACATCTAGTTTCCATGGTACGAGCTTTGCTAAGTTTGGGACTAGATGATGTTGATTATTCATCCAAAATATTATTATTGTCGTTAAAGAAAGGCGAAGCCCGCACGAATCCGTACTAATAATGTAAAGACGACAGAAATGTTCGTCCATTACGAATAGACATCGAAACTACTGAACCGATATGAAATGTTATATCACCACTAGAAAGCTAAATCGTGCTTGAGTGATAAACAGCGTGGGATACGGTCCAAAACCCAATGGATAGGTGATAGGAGGCCTATATCCAGCAGTGGACTAACAAAGGCTGATGATGTGTGTGTGATGAGTGACAAGGCTAATTTAACTTCATCATCATCATCATCATCGGCCTGTGTTAGTCCACCGCTGGACATAAGCCTCCCCTGCAACACGCCTTCTCCATTCTACCACGCCGATCCAATGCGGGTTGGGTGGGTGGACCGACTTTTTACATGCCCATCCGACGCATGGATATATAACTTCTCAGACGACCGAATGATCGGCCCAAATTGCCCTAACCGATCAGGAAACGACAAAGAAAATTTGTTGAGTCCCCTCAAGATTCGAACCGACGACCTCCGGTTTCTAAAGCACACGCCCTTACGACTAGGCTACAGAGGCAGTTTTTTTTTACCGAAGGAAAATCCAATTAAAAAAAACATGATCAAAGCCGATGTTGGTGGTAATATATAAAGGATACATCAATACTTGTATCAATATAGTTTAGGCGATGAACTCTGAACAAAAAATGGCGTCGTTATTAGTTATGTCAATTAGTGATTGACATCACAGTGACAAATAACAAGAACGCTGGATGTATGACGACACTTCATTGTAGAGTTATTTTTTTTTATCATTTATATATTTATATTCTATGTAAACTAGGCTCAGTCTAGTTTGAATAAGATATACAAAATAAGATGTTCAATTTATTAAGAGAAACGAAAAAATAACAAGTGTTATTACGCAGCGAAACTTATACGCCTAAGAAAATATATTGGACCACTTTCCGCATATAAAATCGACTTTTCTTGTCCCAATTCTTTAGTAGGCAAATACGAGTATAGAACAAATAAATATTAAATAGAAAAATTTTTTGTTCCTCGAAACAAATCACGTTCCGTTTTTAAAATTTCGTCAATGCAACACGCTTCATGTTCTTAACAACATAAAAATAAAAATTGTTTTCGGTTAATACTATAACGTAGAATAAAAAACCACCCATCATTTAATTTTCTTTAAAAATCGAACAAAAACAACAAACAATCGGCCGAAAACAAATCGTTCCATTTTCGAAATTCAAATTTCGAAATCGCCTTTATCTCGTCCGCGTTCCCCCGCTACACGATTCGAATTTGTTCTCGAACGCCTCCCGCCGCCGCGATAAGCCGACCCCGCGCCGTCGACCGGCGCGCTATCGCCGCCCGAAAACGCCGCGCCGATAGCCGCTATCGCACACACGAGCTTCGAAATTCGAAACGGCCAAGACGCGCCGTGTTTTTTTTTTTCTCGATATCTATGTATTTCGAAATTCGAATGGTTACGATTTTATTATATAACATGTTTCTATTGTAATTCGAAATTCAAAAATATTCTTTTAATGTACTCGGTATTTGGAATGGTTATTTTTTTTTTATTAATCGGAAATGTTTAAATCGAAACAACTGCTTTCTTTTCTAATACGAAATTTAAATCGAGTTTTTTTATGGATTTCGAAAATCGAATATATACATTTCTTTTTTATATATTTTTATTTTCCGATTATTTTTTTTTCTGTATTTGGCGCATTGTTTACTACTTACTTTTGGCGCTTTAGGGAAAAATGATAACAGTGATCTTTTAAGATCCGCGCCCACACCGATACGGAAAACCGACATCTTCAAGTTATCATATAGTCAAAAATTAATTTTTGTTATATTAAAATAACCTATAATTTAACTAAATATTGCATTATAAAAAAAATTGGTTTCGTGTAAAAATCGGTATACGGGCGAAAGTTAAACTGACAACGTCTTTCAGTGTTTAAATGATTGTAAAGTTAATATTCATTTGTATAGAAGGAAGAAGGATCATCCCTCTTTCTCTTTCTCTCCGTCTCTTTTCTACTTAAGCAGGCCAACTGCGCACGAGCAAGAGATACGCGAGCCTCTCACTCTCTCTTATGATTGCTTATGGAGCGTTACGTGAATGCGCTATGCCGTTACTACTGAGCGGTACATTTACTTATTACTTGAGTAATAGGAATTCCTCAGGTACAAGTGACATGGCTTGGATTTCGACCCCTGCGCTGAAGAATAATTTCAGGTCACAGGTATTTTTAACTGCCACCGTAGCCTAGTGGTAAGGGCGTGTGCTTTAGAAACCGGAGGTCGTGGTTTCAAATCCTGCGGGGACACAACAAATTTTCATTGTTGTTTCCTAGTTGGTTAGTGCAATATGGCCCGATCACCCGATTGTCTGAAAAGTAAGATGATCCATGCGTCGGATGGGCATGTAAAAAGTCGGTCTATCCAACAACCCGCATTGGACCAGAGTGGTGGGATGCGGTCCAAAACCCCCTCATGGAGAGGCGTGAATAAGGGGAGCCCCATGTCCAGCATTGGACTGACAGAGGCTGATGATGATGATGATGAACGACTTTGAAGTATACTTTCTTTGCATAAATTCAAAAGCCTGTTTCCATCATGTCGTGTTCCTGTTCCGAGGTTCATAGCTTGTTGCTAATGTGGTCCGTCATATAAACAAAAATATGTAAATATTAAAACGACAATAAGTCTTTTTTTTTCCTTTATTTATTGGTTAGGGTTTTTTATCTATATAGACATGTCAATCGCATCGTAGCCAAACATACAACATAAGATACGAATAAAACATGTATATATTGGACTAAACGCTAATAACAAATCCATTAGCGACGGCTTAAAACCATACAACTTACTGTAAATAAATTTGATATTGGTCTTATAAACATGCCTCAGCTTGCCCATTTCAAATATAGCAAAAGCGATGTATAAATTATTCATTGTACAAAAGAAACCTCAATATGCTGTCTGTATTTTAAGTACTATAATGTTATTTGTATCTCATGTTGTATGTTTAGCTACGATGGGTGTGACACGTCTGTATAGATAAAAATTCCTTACTAATAAATAAAGAAAAGAAAAGAACTTTAGTGGTTTTAATATTTCCATATTCTATTTATACGACGGACCACATCAGCAACGCACTATGAACCGGAACACGACATCACGGAATCCTCCTAAAATTCGTTTATTTCATAATATACTGCAACTGCTACAATTATTGTAGTAGTGTTATCAGTACAATATGCGAAACAGCCATCTTGAGATAGGTCAGGGCAGAGTCAAACAAACGGACAAATCCTGGACCGAATAAGATATACTTTTAAAGTTGACATTAGGTTCGAATCGATCAACGTAGTAACTTTGAGTTATCGTCGATTTTCGGTTGTTTTTTATTATTGATAAAATCGATGAAAAAAACGGGACTTAGTGGCTAGTGGGGCTGTGTCAGTCGATCATTTCTTGCAACCCGGGTCGAACAGCTAGACAATCGAATCACAAACATTCGATTGTCTAGCAGGTCGTGGGTCGTGTGCGGCATTAAGCTACTTTGTGCTAGTCAACGACCGCGGGTGTTATTGTAATTCACGTGCAGGGGTTCGTGTCGCGACACATTAACTGGGACATCATTTTAAATACTCAAATCATAATATATAAGCTCCAAATGGACTTTTATTATGTATAATAGTTCAATATATTAGCACCGCGGTGCCTATTTCTACCGCAAAGCAGTAGTGTGAAAACACTGCTGTGTTCCGGTTTGATGGGCACCGTAGCCAGCGTATTTACTGGGTAAACGAGACTTAACACCCTATGTCTCACGGTAGGCAGCACGTTGGCGATACCATTGGTATTGCCAATGTCTATGGGCGTCGATGACTACTTCCCACCAGGTGGCCCGACTGTTTGTCTGTCTGAATTACGTAAACCAAAATATATATCGCAATTAAACTTGGATTGGTACACGCACAAACTATTTATGCGCAGCCTCAGAAGCAACTGCGCGCGCGTGGCGTCTGGTCTCACCTATACTAAGCCGGCACACGATCACACAGTCTATCTCGTTCATTCGGCATAAAAAGAACGAGAAAGTTACGGGCTCTTGATACTTTACGGTTATTCCAACTGCATAAGGTTGCTTTTTGCGTGATATGGAGTGTGGGTTTCCGTTCGATCAAATCAAAGTGATTTGATCGATCGTGATCGACACAGTCCTAGTGGCTAGTGATACGGCTTGCACATAAGAAACGCAGTGCTTTTCGAACCGGAACGCAATTGTTTGATATG
The DNA here is from genome assembly GCA_029286875.1 of Lamproptera curius. Taxonomy (NCBI): domain Eukaryota; kingdom Metazoa; phylum Arthropoda; class Insecta; order Lepidoptera; family Papilionidae; genus Lamproptera; species Lamproptera curius. The sequence continues at coordinate 2,181,869 of JAGSMT010000099.1, forward strand.
TTCATTACTATTTATATCAATTATTATAGAAAGCGTCTCGTCGAAACCGGGTCACTGAAATCTAAAGCGGAAGCCACCGACAGTACAACGATTGTCAAAGACGGTCTTGACAACCGGGACCGACTTTACATCCGATGTATGTATCATCTTATCTTTTTCCGGCCGTCAATTATGTAGTAGACCCATATCGAGCTAACCGACCCGGTAACTATGAAACATTCATGCACAGGATTCGAACCCATGACTACCGATTTGTAAAGCAATGGCCAATGTGTAGATTTACTATTCAAAATAGATTCTGTTAATGCCTTTAGCGAAGACATTATTTTCATAGTTACATCTCTGAAGGACCGCATCAGAAATCATGTGATCCGTCAGAGAACCTGAGTCACCGGTATAGCCCACCGGATTAATAAGCTGAAGTGGCAGTGGCCGGTCACATGAGCCGCAGAACTGACGACCGCTGGAGTCAGAAAGTTCTGGAGTGGAGACAGAGGCTCGGCAAACGTAGCGTGGGACGCCCTGCGGCAAAATGGAGTGACGGCATTCGCAAAGTGGCCGATCTGGCCGAAGATCGGAAGCGGTGGTGTGCATCAGGGGAGGCCTGTGTCCAGCAGTGCACTGACACAGGGTGATGATGATGATGATGATTTTATATTTGAGCCAAGAGTAACAGAAAATTAAGTAACCTATGCGTCGGATGGGCATGTCAAAAGTCGGTCCACCCACCAAGCTGCACTGGACCACGTGGTGGGATACGTTCCAAGACCCCCTAATGGATAGGAGTGTATTAGGGGAGACCTATGTCCAGCAGTGGACTATCACAGGCTGATGACGATGAAGTAACCCATAGCAACGGCGTCTAATACCTAACGCTCATATTGATGAACCATCACCGAGATGTCGATTACTGAACGACAGTCGATTAATAAAAACAACACCATACGCACGACACCACTTTGTTACGGGTTCATCATCATCATCATCATCAGCCTTTCGCAGCCCAATGCTGGACATAGGACTTCTTCAATTAACGCTAAGACAACCGATTCGAACTTGAACCGGCCACTGCACGGGCTCGACCCAAACACGAAGCCTCCACTCCAGTGCATTAGGGAGACCTATGTCCAGCAGCGGACTGACACAGGCTGATGATGATGATGATGTACTTGTTTCAATATTATCAAGTAAAGAAGCCTAAAGATTTTCAAAAGCTGAGCTACCGCACCAAACAAGCTTCCACTTCAGAACCTGATTGACACATCGGTCATCGGTACCTCCGAATAGGACCCGACCTACTGCCACTTCCAAGAGCTAATGCTTCTCGTTTGGAGAGTTCAGCTCTTTGACCCGCTTGGCGTATGGTTAGTAACCCTTAATGTTACGTCAGAGTGTATGGATTCAATTCCCACTACGAAAAAACTATTATATATTTATCAGTCATCTAGATGCCATAGCACAAACATTGTCTATTTCGAGACTAGATGTTGTTGCGTTATCCAAGATATTTATTTATTTATCATTATCAATACCAACAAAACTGTGGGTAATAATGTTGCGATGATTTCAATATTTTCTCTGGTTTTGCTGTAAGAAGTTATGGCGCGTTCAACGGTATTATATTATTGCAGTTTCCTAGAATAAATTGTCGTTGCAATCCAATGACTCCGTGCCGCTTCACTGTATAGGGTTGCCAATTGTCGCTTTTATTTTTTCGATCACCATACATGATATGATGGTATTATAAATATGATTATTATGGAAGGAGGACAAAAGGATATTTAACAAAAGCAAATACAAACAGACAGACGTAAAGACAGACAGACAAAATTAAAAAAATGTCTAGTTATATATCACAATGTAATTTGAAATTAATATGATTTAAAGGAGGTTATTTTGATGTTACAAACAGACACTCCAATATTATTTATTTGTATAGATAACATTATCGATATATATATATATAAAAGAGATTCCGATCTATATATTGACTCATCGCGATATCTCTGGAACCATAAGGCGTAGCGACTCGAAATTTGGTAGGAATATTCCTTTCGCCGAATATTCTTTCCAATATTTCCGCATACATAGGGATATACAGACAGAGAAAGTGACCGTGCAGTAAAGACAACAATTATCGTCTGATTTTATTGTAATATCTGTCTGTTTGATTGTATTTGTCATGATGGGGTCAGCTTTGATTCTATCTAGATTTATCGGAATAACAGTTTTACTATATTTTTACTATAATATATTTATAATATTAATAAATACAATATCTATATATATATAAAAGAGATTCCCACCTATATATTGATTCATCACGATATCTCTGGAACCGTAAGGCGTAGCGACTTGAAATTTGGTAGGAATATTCCATTCGCCCAGAAGAGGTCAGCTAAGAACGGATCTTACGAAATTCTGCCCACAAGTGGGGTTGCGGGGTTGCTAGTCTATTATAAAAACAACATAGTTAAGCCCAATTAGAGAAAGAATCGACGTAACGAAGTCTAATGTCATAAACTAATGGCGTCAGAAGCGAACGCGTCCTCATAGGTGGACCGCGGCCATTTTGAATCCCCGCGCGATGTTGAACCAATGAAAGAGCCCGAATATTTGGCGCCAAACGAGTTCGACATGAGAATTGGTTTACATTTCCTCCTCTAAATTGGCCAAACTATGCACCTCTTAATTCTTCACATGTCCATGTTTGTGTAGTTATGTATCGTCATAGTCGACAGTGCCTTCATCACTACAACATCCTATCCATAAAGGGTTTATTCACCCTTTGGGTCGTGTGCAGGTCGTACACCAGTAGCTAGTAAAAACTGTTATTCAGATAAATCTAGATAGAATCAAAGCTGACCCCATCATGACAAATACAATCAAACAGACAGATATTACAATAAAAGTTTCAAGTCGCTACGCCTTACGGTTCCAGAGATATCGTGATGAATCAATAGGTATATATAGGTGGGAATCTCTTTTTATATATATATAGCGACAGCCCTGGTCGTGGTACACTTTCCTGGCGTCACACGGAACGCACTTTCGAGGCGGGTTTCCATTGCGCACGCATTACGCTCTTGAGAATCGAATTCTCGAATGTTCCATACGGCAAGCGCCATCTTGCGGATAGATAAACTAAACACTACATTCGGTATTAGGCCCATTCGGCCGTTGTTTTTGGTATTTGGTCCAAAACCCCCTAATGGATAGGGGTGTGTTAGGGGAGGCCTATGTCCAGCAGTGGACAATTACAGACTGATGATGATGATGATGGAAGAAGTTTTCTTTTTCCGAACGTTTTTTTCCTACTTAGACCAGTCAAAATTTACTGGTTTGGTGGATCTAGTGTTAATGTTACAACCGGTCATTCCAATCTAATTTATATGTATACAAAAGATGTTGCCGGAGAGAAAAATACATTTGTAACGATAGATACAAAATTGTTTTTGGCCTTTTCGCTTCGCTTAGTCGCGCATTGCACATCCAGTCGCAAATTTATCCGTTGTAGAGGTAAAGAACCTTTAGGTATCGTATTGTAGTGATGGGATATTAAATTATTTATTTATTCTTTACGCACAAAACATTGTACAAAGGCGGTCTTAATGCCGATGGCATCGTCTACCAGCCAACCTTTGGGTGGTGAAGAGATAGCAAGGTAGGTGCACCAAAATAAGCAAAAGAAAATATTTTAAAATGAGTTTTTCCATAACATAGTAAGATAAAGTAAATAAATAAATATATATTTCTACACTATAAGATATAAGCAATCTTATTGATATTCTTATATATATATGTAAATACGCACATAAAATAATGTAAATAAATGTAACACTTTATATATATATATATATATATCTGTTTTAATTTAATTATGACAAAGGATTCATCATATTACTCAAGGTTATAAATTATAAAAATTACTTGTATTCTTTAGTAAGTAAAATTGATCAGCGGTAAGTCGTGTTAGATAAAAACAAGCTTTCCAGCATTTGTCAGTAAAACAAACGATTAAGTTTCTCGTCGTTACGTGATAACAATTTGAGGAAATTACCTCACTGTACATGCTACTCCTGGTGAAGAAAAAATAACTAACGGTTGTTAAGATCGGTTGCGACTTCACTACATAGTGTAAAACAAAGTCGCTTTCTCTGTCCCTATATACCTATGCTTAAATATTTCAAACTACGCAACGGATTTAGATGCGATTGTTTCAATAGATAGAGCGATTGAAGAGTAAGTTTTATATGCTTAATATAGTAGATATATTTTCAATCAGCATAGCTCCCGTGCAAGGCAGGGGCGGGTCGCTAATAACTTATACATTCGGCACCAGTCGATAACCATTCGGCCCTTCGACGGCGTTGCCCAATATTCGGTATTCAACCAAATCACTATCGCTGGAAACTCTAAACTAAACTTGAACGTTACCAACAATAGTTTCGCTAATGTTTCTCATCGATATAAACATAGAAACCTAAAGCCCGGGTACATCACTAGCTAGTGTGATTATTATATACAAGCCATTGCCCGCGACCTCGTCCGCGTGGTTACATGTGCCATCTTAAAGTGAAAGCCTCGTCTAAATCCGACCAGCCATTACAAATATCGGCCGGAACGAACAGACGGACATACTAAAGTAAAAAAAAACGCTGTTTCGTTATATATTACTCATGTGTGATCGTTTAAAAACGCTTATTTCGCTGTTACAAACGGACACTTCAATTGTATTTGTTTATATAGATTAGACGCGCGTTGTGACCCGCTCATCTCACGTTTTCAATCCGTCTATTATTCTACGCAACTTTCTTAACTTATGTATGCATAATAATTTAATAACCTTCTTGCGCTAAAATGACAACAAAAATAGGGAAAGCATTTGAGCAGCTGAAAGACTTGCGCTTAGCCTCACACAGGGTCCATACTAATATTATATATGCTAAAGTAACTCTGTCTGTCTGTGTGCCTGTCAAAATTCGTCATCGTCGAAGCGTAAGCCGTAAAGCTTCGTTTCTAACGATAGGCACATACAATGAAAACTAATCATTTATATTATACTGTATAGCATACTTCAAAACACTTTGAGGACATTTCTCCAACTCCACGAGGACGAAAGCGCAGGTATATCATCAATACGACCGTGTCAATTGTCTATGGTAATCGAACGGTGAACGATTTGACCACAAACACCACACAGACCTCAACACATCCGGACCGGGACAAGGCCGCTAAGCTTCCGCGAGACAAAAACAAAACAACAACAACAAAAAAACCAAACCAGACGACAACTCTCTCCGCTTCGCTGCGGTCGCAAACCCCAAAAAAAAACCAGACCGGTTATCATAAAAAAAAACCAAACTGCATAATTTGCATAGACACCTCTCTCTCAAATCTATTTTTGGTCGAGCGTTGAAACCGGAACGCGGACCGAAATAGACTCGATTGTTTGACTGGCTTACGTAAAAACAAAAAATAAGGAGAATAATAATAAAAAAGATGGCGAAACCGGCGTCGCAGTTTTTTGCGAGAAAGCGCGCGGCGATTCCTTCATTTCCGATTCACGGTCGCTTTTTATTACTTGAGTCGGTCCAATATTAGAAATTTAATACTATTATTGGGAATATATATTATTATATGCTTTTAGTGTCTTTCGTGAATAGTATTTTAATTAAGTAATAAAGTTTATATTATTATAACTGCCTCCGTAGCCTAGTGGTATGGGCTTGTGCTTTGGAAACCGGAGGTCGTGAGTTCGAATCCGGCGGGGACTCCAACAAATTTTCATTGTTGTTTCCTAGTTGGCTAGGGCAATTTGGACCGATCACCTAATTGTAAAAAAGTGAGATGATCCATACGTCGGACGGGCATTTATAAAGTCGGTTGACCCACCAAATCGCATTGGACTAGCGTAGTGGGATACGGTCCAAAAAAACCCCTAAATTATCTTTAGGGGAGGCCTATGTCCAGCAGTGGACTAACACAGACTGATGATAATAAAGTTTATATAGTTTATCGCATAATACTGACGTGCATTAACGCGAACTTTGTATAATCTTCTCGTAAAAATTGAAGAAACAAAAAAATCTCGAAATTTTTTGGCAATTTTCAACAGGCTGTATTTCATTGAAAATGGTCATATCGTCGTATAGAATTATTTCATTGCTTGTCGAATTATACATTATTAAGTAAATTACTTTACGAATTTTATCGAGCCCCGTGACTGGAAAGTGTTCGAAACGTCGAATTTAAATATAAATAAACGCGATAAAATCCGTAAAGTAATTTTTTAATAATGGTCTATAGAAATTAAAAAACATAATTTATCAAGCTTGAAGACACTAGTTTACGTTTACGTTAAAATTTTTAGAGCACCGGTAATCATGCGATTCTTGGATAAAGCACAAAGTAAATATATTTTTTTTAATTTTTTTTTTTTTTTGCGCTCTACGGACATGGAAATGTTTTATGACCTAGACTAATGCATAGGTCGTATAGCCTGTTCATTCAGCTTCAATTTGCTTTTTGCAAAAGTCAGATAAGACCATTGTGCCTTCGTGATATCGAATTTTGAATACAAAACCCATTTTCACTCAACTGAACGGATATCTCTGAAATTACTCAAACAATTAGGAAGTTGACAGGGGATATTGTGTTCTCCATAAAATCTCCAATAAATCAATTTATCATCGCTGGTTGGAAAAAACTTTACACCTACAACGTTAACGTCAAAAAAAGAGCAAAAAAATTACATTTTCCTTTTGTTCGGTTAATCGACTGCATTAGGAGAAATGCGTAAGGCATTTCTCCTAATATTCCAATATTTAATTATAGAATATTGAATTAATGTCGGTAGATCAATCGGTTTAGCGGTTTCCCTGGACCGGTTTTGAAAAAAATTAGGGAACAACATTTTTGGTCCTTAAACTTGACCTAACTTGTAATTTTTTAACACATAAGTCAATTTCGAATCTTCTAAAGATTGATTCACAAAACCAAGTTAAAAAAAGGTCAACTTAACAAAGATCATGAAATTTGTGTGACGTAATTTACGAATGACCTCTCATAATGCCAAACATCTTAGTTTGTCCCTTGACCTTGGACCCTGAGAAAGGTTTGAAACGTCTGGTATAATATTGTATGTGTTTTTGACATCTTTAATAGATTACATAGTTATGTATAATCGATACATATTACAACATTTTTTATCAACATCATTTTTTTCTGCCTGTCTGTCTGTCTGCTCTGACTAATCTTTGTAAAAGCTGGTCTGATTTGGAAGGGATTTGCAGTGGATAGTGGAAGATAGTAGATGTAACTGAGAGTAACATAGGCAATTTTTCCTTCAGTTTTTTTTTTAATATATAACCACGCGGACAAAGTCGCGGGAACCAGCTAGCATTGAATAAATATATTTGAATTTAAACTTAATCTGAATGGAATCAACTACCACCGTAGCCTAGTGGTATGGGCGAGTGATTTAGAAACTATAGGTCGCGGGTTGGAATCCTGCGGGGACTCAACAGATTTTCATTTTTTTTTTTCATGCGTCGGATGGGCATGTAAAAAATCGGTCCACCCACCAACCCGCATTGGACCAGCGTGTTAGTATACGGTCCGAAACCCTCTAAATGGTAGGGGTGTATTATGGGAGGCCAATGTCAAGCAGTTTACTATCACAGGCTGATGATGATGAATTGAATCGCCAACTGGACTAAATTCGCTCTACGAGTGTGTGAATAGGTAAGTGGCCACCACTAAGACGTATCCTATATTGTCTATGAATCACCACTATCTCAATCATTCGCTGTCGTTTGACAGTCGAATTAATAACGATACCATAGAAAAGGCGTTACTTCGTTACTATGGCAACAGGTAACTTACGATTTTTTCAAATTAATTTTTGGGACGAGACGAACAACACTTTCACGTGATAGCGTACATCTCGCCAATAAGACATGTAGCGTATGACGCCTCAGGTCCGCTCACCGCCCCGAGACATTGGACGTAACGTCTCGTTCACCCAGTAAACGCGCTAGCCACGACGCCCCTCGAACCGGAATGCGTTACAGTTTTCACACTACGGCTCAGCGACAGAAATAGGCACGATTCAATGCCTAACTCAAACCCCCTAATGGATAGGGGTGTATTAGGGGAGGCCTACGTCCAGCACCGGACTATCACAGGGTGACGATACAACGCCTTACTTTATCTCGTATAGAAGACGACTTCAGTCGAAAGCTAGAAACTATTTCGCAACTAATTATGTACATTAAATCATAAAGCGTGATCTCGATTCTAATACCCGTCGTGAGCTGACATTAACAGCTTTTAATTACTTGTTAATTACGAACATAAACATAATTAACGGGGGAGGCGGTTTCAGCCTCGATTGAAACCGGTCTCGGTGAGAAAATTATAAAAAATTTGGACGACGGTTAATTGGAGGCAGCGATAGGGGGTATATACCTCGGCGATAGGCTCGGTTTACGACCAGGCGGTGAGCCAGTTCGAATCCGAAGACGGCGGGCCGCAAGCTCAGTTAATAAACAAGTAATTGAAAGCCTAATCAAATTGTTAAGCACCATAAAAGCTTTCACCGGCCCCGCATGTGTGGTCTCAATGGTACATCATCAGCCTGCGATAGTCCACTGTTGGACTTAGGCCTAGCCTAATGCATTAGGGGGTTCGTGGACCGTATCCCACCACGCTGGCCCAATGCGCTTTGGTGGGTGGATCTACTTTTTACATTCCAATTTACTTTTCAGAGGCGATCGGCCCAAATTGCCCTAACCAAGTAGGAAACAACCATGAAACTCTGTTTAGTCCCCGCAAGATTTAAATCCAAGACCTCCGGTTTCTGAAGCACACGCCCTTACCACTAGGCTACGGAGGCAGCTGGTTCATTTTAATAAAGATGTTTAAATGAGGTTGCGGATATTATATGGTTGACTAAGTATATGGTTTAGTGCCGATTTTTTAAGTTTTTTCTAATTTTTATAATAGTCAAGCTAGATAATTTAGCGATAAAGAAGCGTTTAAATTGGCAAAAACATAACTGAATCGAGTTCAGTTATTTTTAACTTTTGAGTGTATTCATTTCGTACGAACATACAAAGCTTCCCTTTTTATAAATATGAATTGTTTTCATGTATTGAATAGATTGCCTCACTCGTATATCACATAGTATAAAACCAAGTCGCTTTCTCTCCTATGTCACTACGTATGCTTGATTTTTAAAACTACGCAACGGATTTCGATGCGGTTTTTTTTAATGATTGAAGACGAAGGTTTATATGTATAATGATTGCATAACATTGTACAGATAAGCTGCTAAATTTATAGATTTTACACATATCAGTATCGCACCCGTGCGGAGCTGGGGCGGGTCGCTAGTTATCAATATAATAAACACAAAAGTTTCTAATAACGGATGTATGTTCGTTACTCGTTCACGCAATAACTTTACTCACAATCATCAGCCTGTGATAGTCCACTACTGGACATAGGCCTCTTCTTATACATCCCTATCCATTAGGGGCTTTCGGACCATATCCCACCACGCTGGTCCAATGTAGGTTGGTGGGTGGACCGACTTTTTACACGCCCATCCGACACATGGACTCATCTTACTTTTAACTATGAAACTTAATCAATTTTAATTTAATCTCACATTACGCACATAACACTATAAACAATAAATACAATCGATAGAGATATAGCTGTAAAAAGTGTCCATCTATAGCCATTTTTTGCGTCTAAAATCTTTGTACTTTGAAGTATACAGACATATAATCACCGAGCGCGTTCCTATTGGTTGAGCGCGGCCATCTTGAATCCACGCGCGACGTTCGACCAATGAGAGCGGCTTATATTTTGGCGCCGACTTACGACATTTTTTTACTTAAACGTATCTATTAATTGGCTAGACTATAGCACTATATAACGTACGCATGGCGTAGTGGATAGTGGCACTGACTGTTACGTCAAAGGGCGTGAGGTTCGAGTCCCGTCGCGAGGAAAATATTGTCATAAACGTGTTGCTTTTATCGTCACCGCGTATTTGTATCTATGTTGCATGTATTTATTTACAAAAGAAAAATAATTCAATGTACTTATCATCCAATTTCCATAGTACGAGCTTTGCTTAGTCCAGAAATATTGTTTTATTCTATGCACGACTTCAGATTATAAGTAACTAGCGATTAGCCCCTGCTTCGCACGGGAGCTATGCTGACTGAAAATATACCTAAAATATTAAGCATGTGTTATACATATAAACCGTCCCCTTCGATCACTCTATCTATTAAAAAAAAACCCGCATCGAAATCCGTTGCGTAGTTTGAAAGATTTAAGCATACATAGCGATATAGGGACAGAGAAAGCGACTTTATTTCATACAATTTAGTAAAGATAGTTTCCACAAGAACACATATAACATAGCACGTACTTCATCATACAGTATCGATCCCTGTTCCATTGTAAAATGACGTCATACAATATATTATTACCCCCCTCCCCCCTCCACCTCCTCCCCTTCGCCTCGACACACGAATTGGGTCACGCACAACACACGAGACGAGCCGATCTTCACTCGCAAGTTTAACGGACAGCGAAATATGTCGCATAAATGTTTCAAAACATGTTTCGCAACACCGGTGGTCCCTTTTGTACAGGGGATCATCTGGATAGGTACCACCCCGCAGGCTACACCTGCCGCAAAGCAGTAGTGTGAAAACACTGCTGTGTTCCGCTTTGAAGGGCACCGTAGCCAGCGTATTTACTGGGTAAACGAGACTTAACATCCTATGTCTCACGGTGGGCAGCGCGTTGGTGCTACTACTAGTGCTGCCAATGTCTATGGGCGTCGGTGACCACTTCTAACATTTATTTCTACACATAAGTGCAAGTAGAGATAGTTGATGACGCATTCCGTCATTTAAGTAAACGCTTTAAATGTTGATTAGCACAGTTTTACGTTATCATAGTGTAACTTAATTAGACTCTGGATACATTAAATAATCAAGATTTTAACTAAAAACCAACCGACTTCATATCGATTGGCATGACATTGAGCTATTAATTGTCCATTTGTTGAGCACATAGTTAATGTAAATTTGAGACTTATTCGGTTTTCACGGATGCCACAGTCGGAACTGGACCAAATTGCTACGGGACCAAACGGGAAGCAGCAGCTTTCAAATTACAAAAAAACATCCAAATCGGTGCACCCAGGCGAAAGTTATGAGGTAACAAACATAAAAAAAACAGACCTTTTGAGAACCTCCTGCTTTTTTAAGTCGTTTAAAAATGACCCATGGCAACGGGGTGCCGACATCCAGCGTTCACATTAGTGATGTGCCGAGTACGGTTTGACTCGAGTCAGACTCGATTCCTGCTTTGGACTCGCTTACTCGAATACCAATTTATTTTGATTCGAGTACGCCGGACTCGATTTCGGTACTCGAGTCAGGAAGAATCGATTCGTACTCGATTCTATTCATACGAGTCCAACTGACTCGATTCTAGTATTCGAGTTTGGTAAACTTGTTTTTACTCGCAAACAGTTTACCTAATCAATGAATTCCCAAATTTATATTCTGAGCTATTGAGTTTGTGTACCTACTTACTGCAAAATTAAAATGGTTTGATTTTAATGCTTACTATATATGTCTTATTGTCTAGTGTTTAGATGTATAGGGTTCTTTAAAGCTGTCTCAGACGACTAATACATAATTAAATAATAATATATAGTCTTAGGCCGTGAGTAAATTTAATTATGTTCTGTTTTTTTTTTGTTTATCTCCATTGCTCTATTTTTGTATTTAATGTTTATAACTTTTCTTTCATTAAAAATATTGATTTATTATTGTCTAATAGTGTCATTATGCTAAACCTAATCTATACGCTGTTTGAAGTTAACTCCTTTTAATTTCTCCTTTTTGTTCTAAAATCGGACTTTAGTTCGGGACTAGAATTTCTAGACTCGAATTCTGGGCTCGAATTTCAAGACTCGAGTCCAGCCGGACTCGAATTCCGAGACTCGAGTCCAGCCAGACTCGAGTCTTGAAATATAATTCGAGTACTGGGCTCGAATCGGGGAATCGAGTCATGATTCGAATACCTTATAAACTGACTCGAGTCGACTCGATTTACCAAAACATTGACTCGGCACATCACTAGTTCACATTGATGAACTGTCACCTTCTTGTCATAGATGTCAATCACTGGGTGACAGCCGACTAATGGCAACACAATACGACTCTTCGGTTTACTATTGCGAAGTAGAATTGGCTCGAATATTTAAAAAATACTAATAATAATGTTTTCCAGTCGATTACGACAACGGCGGCCGATCTATATTAGAGATCAGCCAACTGCGCAGGAGATATTATAGTGCACAAGTGTACGCGCAAGCACAGGCGCACTCCCTATTCCATATATACCCTCAAAGCCCGACGGGACGGACAACCGACACGACCGGAGAGAGTAAGGCGCAGGATCAACTTCTTCTACATGCCCATCCGAAGCATGGACCATCTTTTCAGACAATTGCCCTCCGCGCAGTCCCCGCACGATTCGCACCAACGACCTCCGGTTTCAGAAGCACATGCCCATACCACTAGGCTACAGGCTAAAGTTGTTGCAGTCTAATAACTCGTCTACTCCAACAAAAACATAAGAAACTAACTCATGATAAAAAAAAGGGTCAAAACGCAAACCTATTATTAAGATTCACGTACAGTCGCGTGGCGATAGCTAGCTATCTTTTTTTATAATTATGACACTCTTCAGCCAGCCTGGTGCCTTTCCACAGATCGAATATGCAAAAAACAAATGACAAGGTCACAGAATATTGAGCCGCGCGACCCCATTACGCGATCACTGGCCGGAGTCAACTGTAAATGTTGACATCGGCAAAAAAAAACAACAACAACAACGGCAGATGGAATATTTTCGAGAATTTTTATGAAGCACAGATAACGTTTTCCTGTTAGCGTCTCGGTTTATCAAATTCGCGCCTTTTGGACAACAAAAACCACGCGAATTTTGTAATCAATTTTATAGTTTATTCTTTGTCTAATTTAGAGATATATTTGAAGGAAACAAAGTCCGTCCAAGTCGTTCTCGTAGAAGGTGGACAGACAACTTGAGTGCTTATGACTTGTGAAAATCGATGGGGAGACATTTGACCAGCTGTGGGACACGATAGGTAAAAAAAAATACTGTGGTACGGCCTATATAGAGAATCGGTGGTACGTGCCTGGCTACAGATCAAATTTGACTGACGTGTAGAAGCGATATCCCGGCCATTGGGCCTTAGTAATATCTTCTATTCATTAAGTGTTGCAAGAGAAACGGTCTTAAGAAAGGAAAGACCACGTTCAACGCTCGCTTCTGACTTGAATAAAGGCACTATATATTAGATCAGACAGCGGAAGATATAATAGAGCACAAGTGTACCCGCGATCGAAGCTGCAATCATTCTTAATCGAGCAGTCCGATGGGACGGATAACCGACACGACCGGAGGGAGATCAGACCGCAGGACTGATCTGACACGTGTGGTTCATCTCAATTTACAAAAAAGGCTAAAAATAAAGCCTAGAAATGATGTTTAGTTTAGATCCATTCACTCTGTGTTAGAACTGCTTATTCAAACGATACCAAGTATATTAAAAGGCAAGTCCCTTTTTGGAAAATGACTAAAAAACTAGGACAAGATAAAAGACTTTATGAAAAGTAAGATAATTCATGCGTCGGATGGGCATGTAAAAAGTCGGTCCACCCACCAACCCGCACTGGACCAGCTTGGTGGGATACGGTCCTAAACCTCCCTAATGGATAAGGGTGAATTGGACGAGGCCAAGGTCCAGCAGTGGCAACGGGCTCATAATGATCTAAGTTGCCAGTTTTTTACCTATTTAAAAACTGTTATTTCGTCCAAGATAATAATGGCTACAAAGATAGAATAAATAGACATTGGATTACAGAACTAGACGCCAGTCACTCTGAACCGACGTGAAATAAGACGACAATCATTTTTAAATAACGACTAAGGAAATATTACAAAAGCAATTGTAAAGCTATTAATAGCGATAAAATCCAAAAAAAAAACTATATCATTAAATAATTATTTCTATTGCTTGCGCGAATATTATACATTGTTAAATAAATTAACTTTACGGATTTTATCGCGTTTATTTTACATTTTAAATTCCCGACGTTTCGAACACTTTCCAGCGGCCGTGGTCACGGGGTAGACTGAGATGTCATGCTTCTTCTTGCCAGTGCTGAAGCGGGGCTTCCAGATCTTAATTTTTATTAATTATTTTTTTTATTTTAATCTGTACTGACTGTACAGAATTAAAAAAGTAATTTTATTTAATAATATATCATTAAACATTTAGTATTTTCTGTACAAAAAACACTTTAAGAAAAAAAATTATGCAAAGTTATCATTTGTCGAACCATCTTCGGCGTACTAAAGATATCAAACCATATCTTATTTAACTGAAAAAACTCAACGGGTCATAAAAAAGCTTACAAAAAACGTGACACCACGGAAATATTCTAGATAAGACGACCTTGAGTGGGTCTAAAATAACGTTTTGTATCCTACAGCTTGGCTGTTACAAAATATTATTATGTTTACGAAATAATTAAAAAGTCGAAATTTATCATGGTTATTCACGATGATATCGTCATCAGCCGTCAGTGAACCAGAGTAAACGTAAGCGACAAGTACCCATATATGGTAAGCTGAAGTGGCAGTGGGCCGTCCACGTAAGCCGTGAAACTGAAGACCGCTGGAGTCGGAAAGTTCTGGAGTGTACGACCAGACCAGGCCAGTGTGGGCTGGATGAGAATAGCCCAAGATCGAAAGCGGTGGTGTACATTAGGGGTATATGTCCAGCAGTGGATCATCACAGGCTGATGATGATACATCGAAGGTGGGCGAGGGTCCTAAAGGAGTGGAAGCCAAACGGACAGATGCAACGAAGTCGGCCTTGTAGGAGGTGGAGAGACGACGTGCTTGTAACAAAACCCGGCAGACGGCGCCACGGAGTAGAGAGGTGACTGGAAAAACGATAGGGGAGAAGTTTGCCCAATAGTGGGACACAATGTATGAAAAAAAAAATACAACGACACGGCCTATTTAGAGAATCCGTGTTATGGTGCCTAACTTCAGATCGAATTTAACTGACCTGTAGAAGCGATGTCCCAGTCATTGGGCGATATTTATACGAAAAAAACCCTCATTACGATAAAGGTCGAAAAAAAACTTATCATCTATTCCAAACTCGCAGAAACACACATAGACGTAGTATCTTTGTATTTACATAGGCAAAGATATCAAAAACATATTCGATATCACATGTCTTTGAAACGTCGACCTATGATGTTATACATTTATATAACAACAATTTTATCAAAAAACAAACAGACTTATTAAGATCGATTCGAAAATCGATCCAAAAAGCGTGATATTTATAAGTGAGCCATTAATTGTCCATTTGTTGAGCACATGGTTAATGTAGATTTCACTTATTCAATTTTTTCATGGATGCCACCGTCAGAACTGGACCAAATTGCTATGGGACCAAACGGGAAGCACCAGCTTTCAAATTACAATAAAACATACAAATCGGTTTACCCAGTCGGAAGTTCTGAGGTGACAAACTTAAAAAAAATACTAACGAATTGAGAACCTCCTGCTTTTTTTGAAGTCAGTTAAAAATATAATAGTAATAATAATATATAATAGTAATAATAATATTACTTGGAATAATCCAAGGGTCATCACCTCACGCTAAGTTATCACCGCGCGTCCCCTGACATACACAACACCAGATGAGTTTTAAGTGTACGCACGATTCGAACCCGCGACCTGCAGTTGCTGAAGAGCGCGCATATAACTATTTAAATAATAATGTACTACTAGTCGATACCTGCTACGGAGGCTGATCTATGTAAGAGGTCAACAGCCGAATTTATAAAACTAAATATAAGATAAATGCGATTATTTGAAAATCTCTCGAGTCCCCGCAGGATTCGAACCCACGACACGCACCCTCCGCTTTCCAAAGCACACGCCCTTACCACTGGGCTATGGAGACAGCTCAGGTATATTAAATAGACTTATAAAAGACGTTCATTTTGGACTGTGAGTTGAAATCTTGGTTTCAATCTACAATTGATTTTCTTTCAATTGAATTCGAACCTAGTTGGTTACGGCATCGCGGACCGATCACCCGATTGTGTGTAAAGTAAGATGATCCAAGATCCCGCGCCTGATCTCCTATGGTCGTGTCGGTTATCCGTCCCAACGGGCTGTGACAGAAATAAGGTGAGGGAGTGCACCTGTGTTTGTGCAATGTAATAACCCCTGCGCAGTTGGCTAATCTCTTAAATAGAACGCCGCAGTCGTAATCGAACTGGAGATTATTATGCCTGAGCTGAAGATAAGTCCTAATAAACGTCAAACGTTCGTCTACTTCTTCCAAAAAAAAACTTACTTTTCAAACAATTGGGTGATCAGCCCAAATTGCCCTAACCAACTAGGAAACAACAATGAAAATTTGTCGAGTCCCCGCAGGATTCGAACACACGACCTCCGGTTTCTAAAGCACACGCCCTCACCGCTAGGCTACGGGGACAGTTCGAAAACACCACACACATACCAACAAACGTAGAACAAGTCATTGTTTACTTTCAAATCAAGTTTATATAATTATATTATGATTAGTTTTCACTATCATTTAGAGAATTCCAATTAACGAACGGACAGCAAAGACACATTAGCTCTGTATATTAATAATCGAAAACCTGCACGAGCCGTAATCAAGACTGGTTTTGGATAGGCGCAGCTCGAGTCACGGTGAAAAATTGACCCGATTATACTGTACATGCGTCGGATGGGCATGTAAAAAGTCGAGTCCACCCACCTACCGACCCGCATTGGACCGGCGTGGTGGGATACGGTCCGAAAACCCTCTAACGGATAGGGGTGTTTTAGGGGAGGCCCATGTCCAGCAGTGGACTATCACAGGCTGATGGTAAAAACTATATATAACATACCATCACCAATACCAAACTACAATCACAAAGTGGGTTACACCCCAATATGATAATTGTCGACCCGCTTGGCGTGGTGGTTGGTGACAATGACTGTTACGACAGAGAGTGTGGATTCGATTCCCACCACGGGAATTATATCATGTTATAGAGATAGTGTTTTTCACGTGTCTGAGTGTATGTATCTATATAATGTGTGCTTATTTAAATAAGTAAACTTTATGTATTTATTAGTACAAGTTGCCTTAGTTTGGAGGATGTATCGCTTGTTACAAGGGACCGCCTGGGGCAGTACCTCCGCGGTGTCTAATTCTGCGTTTACGAAAAGAACGTAAACACTTCTCTCTTCCGGTTTGAAGGGCGCTGTTGCCAGCGTAAAAGCTGAATAGAATAGACAACATCTCATGTCTCTGGGCGTTGAGGCGTGTAGGTAGGTATCACTTATCAGGTGAAGAACCTGCTAGTATGCGACTTTCAGGTTCTTCACCTGTTTAATAAATAAAAACAAATAATAATACAAGCTTAATCATTTTTAAACTAAACGGCACCGTGTCATCGTCTCAGAACACGTACAGATTATAAGAACCCTCACGTGTTCTCACACATGTCGCGAGACACGATTCGAAACGTGACCGCGACATGTTTCTCTGTGCGCAAAACTTGCGAATAAAGATCGTCTCGTCCGTTATGCATGACCCAATTCGTAATGTCTAAGCGAGGGGTGGAGTGTGGAGGGGGGAGGGGTTAATAACGAAATGTCTGACGCCGTTTTACAAAAGCACAAGGATCAATACTTCACGGTAACGTACGTGTTTCGCTACCTGAAATCTTACGCTGAATATACTTTATCTATATACAAGTGAATAAAACTCAAGTGTCCATTTTTGACATGAAAATAACCTGACTTTTTACGGATTTTATCGCGTTCATTTTACACATTTCAATTCCCGCCCTTTCGAACACTTTCCAGCGGCCGCGGTCACGGGGTTGACTTTAACAATGTACAGTATTCGCGTAAACAAAAGCGATAATTATGAAAATAACCGTTTTGTTTACATATATTCTTATGACACTACAATAACATAGCTTGTATATCTCCTCATCATCATCATCATCATCATCAACCTGTGATAGTCCACTACTGGACATTGGCCTACAATAATACACCCCTATCCATTAGAGGGTTTTTGGACCGTATCCCACCACGCTGGTCCAATGCGGGTTGGTGGGTGGACCGACTTTTTACATGCCCATCCGACGCATGGATCATCTTACTTTTCAGACAATTGGGTGATCGGCCCAAACTGCCCTAACCAACTTGGAAACAACAATGAAAATTTGTTGAGTCCCCCCGCAGGATTCGAACCCACGACCTCCGGTTTCTAAGCCACACGCCTATACCACTAGGCTACGGAGGCAGTTACCTAGTATATCTCTTATAAATTAATAATATAAAGAGTGAATTATTATTAATGTATTATTAATGTACACCTTCAGACAATGTTTACGTCACAGACGTAACATGGACGTAAGACAACTACCATACTAGCTGACTTTGTCTCTGTTATAAATGACTTTTGACAAGAATTTATTATATATATATATACATATGTTTCTCTGTGCTATACTATATTATATTATACCCTAAGTTACACTCAGTCACCTCAGCCATCTTTCACTAAAAGCCGCGTCAAAATGGGATCATCCATTCCAGAGATTAGCCAACAGGAACAGACAGAGAGACAAAAATTGGTGTTCTGTTAAATGTTTCGGATAGATATCACTATTGTCGGAATATATTTGGTAAAAGAAGTCTGTTTATTGACGTTAGTTGCATCTATTCCTAAAGCTATGCAATGCTAAACTATTATGCTTTGAAACGATATATCTATTTATTTATATATTTATTTGTAGAACTCCAGTGAAGGTTTAAAAGGTGAAAAATTTAAAAAAATCTTGTAATCGAAAAAATTATATTTTTCTACATACATATCAATTCTCAGAAGGTGAAAGATAATCTCCATTTCACCTAACTTTTTTTTTTTTTTTATAGCATACGCAGGCAGACGAGCAGTCGGGCCACCTGATGGAAAGTGATCACCGACACCCATAGACGTTGACAATACCAGTGGTGTCGCCGACGCGCTGCCTACCGTGAGACATAGGGTGTTAAGTCTTGTTTACCCAGTAAATACGCTGGCTACGGTGCCCTTCAAACCGGAACGCAGCAGTGTTTTGACACTACTGCTTCGCGGCAGAAATAGGCACCGCGGTGGTACCCAACCCGACGGTCTCCTGTTTACAGGGGACCTACCACCGCTACCACTTCAGTTAGTACATTTACTATAGTTGTTAATTGTCTATCAGATCCGTTTTTATGCTGATTGATAAATCTTATACACTAATTTTGATCTTATATTTATCATTTGAGGTGGTATATAGTCTACCGGGTCATCTAGCATAAAATATATTTATCAAGTCTACAGCTAAATTATATAGGCTCACGTATATGTTGAATTCGCGTCCTGACATCGAGTCCGCTTTGAGACCACACCCAGTGGTCTATTGACATCCAAGGTCGCAGGTTCGGTTCCGTCCGACCGTTTCGATTGAATACAATAAGTGTTCGGTATGGCGGGACGGCGATCGTCTGTCAAAGCGATCGCATAAGTTCGAATTTGAAGTCGTCAATGGCCAGGAGTTTGACCAACTACTAAAATGTAGTCAATCTTCGAACATATTGTAGTTTTAGGCAAAATTGTTCCTGAAAATATTTAATGTTTTACTTCTGTGTCAACCGCCTTGGAACTATCTTCATCATCATCATTATCATCAGCCTGTGATAATCTGCCACACTGACTGCTGGCCTTGGTCCTCTCTGATACACCCCTATCCACTAGGTGGTTTTGGACCGTATTCCTGGGATTGGGATACGATCCAAAACTCCCTAATGGATTGGGATGTATTAGGAGGCCTATGTCCGGCAGTAGACCATCACGGGCTGATGATGTGTGATGTATCAATCCAAACCGGGAACTTGTCACCGTAGCAACATCAGTTTTATTCGCTTTCCTCTTATCACTATTAAAAGTGTAAAATAATGTATAAATAAAGATACACCAATTTAGATCAATTAAAAAAAGAAATACCTCTAGTGTTGCCCGCCCGATTTGAATATTATCACAGCAAACTGGTCTAAAAACCAACTCCACGACGTCATTAAGTAGATAAATTGGAAAGAAAAAATGAAAGCAAAGCAATATATAAATACACAAAAACGAGATATAAGCTTGAGTAAACATTTCGTGCGGAATGTAAAAAGTCGGTCGATAACACTCCGGTCGTGTCGGTTATCCGTCTCAACGATGATGGGGTGAAGTAAGACGTAGTGCATCCGTGTTCGCACGTACACTTGTGCACTATAATAAATATGCCAACTGGCTATCTCTAATGTACAAACGCGTAATCTACTCATAGCTATATTGTTAGGAAACAAAGATATTACATACATAGCAGACATTTTTCGAAATATAAACAATTAGGTTAAAAATATTAGGAAGGACCTCTTTCTACGGGGGTCCGTCTGGGGCGGTACCGCCGCGGTGCCTATTTCTGCCACAAAGCAGTAGTGTGAAAGCATTTTTTTAATTTTGTCTATGTGTCGGTCTGTTCGTTTGTTCTGGCTAAACTCTGGAATTCCGCCAAAACCCAGGACTCACTAGAAGACAGGTAATATAAGTGGGAATAACTTTTCGTTCAGAAAACTAATAGATTTTTTTCTATATTACCAGGCAGACGAAGTCGCGTGCATCGGCTGGTATTGTATAGATTTGACATTGACTGCCTACGTAGCCTAGTGGTAAAGGCGTGTGCTTTAGAAACCGGAGGTCGTGGCTTCGAATCCCGCGGAGACTCAACAAATTTTCATTGATGCTTCCCAGTTGGTTAGGGCAATTCGGGCCCATCACCATATTTTCTAAAAATGTTTAGTTAAGGCATGTAAAAAGTCGGTCCTGCCCCTTACTGTTTCCGGTCGTGTCGGTTATCCGTCCTATCGGGCTTTCAGAGTATAAAGGAACAAGGAGCGCGCCTGTGTTTGCGCGTACACTTGTGCACTATAACATCTCCTGCGTAGTTGGCCGATCTCTAATATAGACCGGCCGCCGTGGTCTTAATCGACTGGAGAACATTACTATTATTATTGTATAGATTGACTAATTTAGAAATATACGCAAAAAAGTCTAACGCCAATCTCGATACGCCGAAATAGCCCCTACAGGGTAGTCCAGGACAGGGGACTATCAAAGGCTTTCCTCATCCAGCCCACACGGGCCACTTTTGTATATATCATAAGCTATTATAGATATCATCATTGCAGCGATATCGATGTTCGACCCGCTGTCGATCTCGATGTCGACTGTCCCGCTGAGTTTCTTACGCCGGTTCTTCTCAGGTCAGAGGCTTCCATTTCGGAACCGGTGGTAGATTATTTAACAATCAATAAGAAAGTGTAATGCTTCCATATTGAATAAAGATATTTGACTTTGACTTTGGCTAGTATTGATAGATGTAATACATATAAAAAATTACACTTTTTTTTTCTCTCTGTCTGTCTGCCTGTTCCGGCAAATTTCTGGACATACTTGTCCTCGATTTTACGGGACTTTCTCTAAAGGATAGCTGATATACTAATCTGGAAACAACTAAGGCTAACTTTAGAAAAAAAATGAACTAAAAGATTTTATTTTACTATTACATGTTAGTCACCACATTGTATGAAACAAAGTCGCTTCCTCTGTCCCTATATCCCTAGGTATGCTCTTATGTATGCTTTTAAATGTTTAAAACCACGCAACTGATTTTGCTGCGGTTTTATTTAATAGATAGAGTGATTGAAGAGGAAGGTTTACATGTATAACACATGCGTAATATTGTAGCTGTTTTTTCTATCAGCATAGCTCTCGTGCGAAGCAGGGGCGCTAGTAAATATATATAAAGAGACCGCAGTTTCTTTCCGGTTGGTTTTGAAACGATAACAAGTGTTTTGTTGGGCGTAAACTCCGCAGATCAGGTTAGCGAACAGTGGCTTTGTTTTTAAAATTAAAGTAATGGATTTTCTTTTTTAAACTGTCTACTGATTAGTTAATCAATATTAGTAGTGTATGTTATATGTATATATGTATTTATGTATAATTACATGCTTTGTTATGCATTATATATATTATATATACTCTTGTATATATGCATAAATATGTGAATGTGTTTTAATATTTGTCATTATATTTATCTTTAATATATATAAATGAAAACTTTAGGCGCTTTTTCTTTTTTCTTACCCTAACCCTGCGCAGCCACATTATCATCTACTGCACCAGCCAAAGGTTGACTGGCAGACAATGCCATTGGCAATGAATCCGCCTTTGTGAATCATTTGTGCATTAAGAATGAAATAAAATAAACTGAAAAAATAACTTTTGACTGCGACTCTATAATATATTCATCCGGCGCGGTCCGTCAAATACATTAGTCAATAACGTCGACCGCGAGTAAACCAGCCGAATAAGTTTTTAACCGCGATAAGCAACTAAAACAACACGACCGAGATTTTATTCATTCGATTGAACTGATCGAATCTTATCTAGCGTTAATGATTGATTGCGACGTCACATCTCTCGACACGACGGGTCACCGGTTCGAAGCCTAACGGCTAGCGGGAATCGAACACGTTACCCGTGTTAAGATAGCTCGACCGGTTCTTGATTTGAATAATCTTGTGGGCGATACGATTGTATATGTCATCATCATCATAAGCCTGTGATAGTCCACTGCTGGACATAGGCCTCCCCTAATAGACCCCTTATACATTGGGGGGTTTTGGACCGTACCCCACCACGCTGGTCCAATGCGGGTTGGTTTGTATATATATAATGTCTTTATTCATAAAAAATAATCACGCTAAGTATGTATTTTTATCTGTCATCTACTTTTCTTAGTGCAAGCTTTGCTTAGTAGTTTAACTAGATAATGTTATCATCGTCCAAAAATATTATTACTATAATATCTAATTACAAAATTATCTATAGACCCGACAGGCGGTGTCCTGCATTATATCCCAAGCGATTAGAATACTAAACGAAATAGAAATTTCAAGTTTCCGCAGTTTACTGGCTATATTGATAAATAACCTGGATACCGCCTGGAGCGCCAAATGCTGGGTTTATATATGAATCTAGACCATCCTCGAATCCGATAAAACACCAGCAAAAATATGGCTTAACAATCGGCTGAACCGATTCGAATGAATTTTCGGTAATTAATATCGGCGTAGCGTCGGTTCACGACCTCCGCACAAAAGGTTGGCGTACCACATTCCACCGTCCTTAGGGCGTGAGTGACCAGCAGCACGCCTCTCGGACGGTCGCCGTTATCGACCAATCGTATGAAACCAAATGTATTACGCACTCGTACTCTAAAGCACCGTTGAATCGAGTCGAGCGAGGATTGTTAACTTGTCGCGTAACTGGCGGAAGACAACTGACCGTATGGTCCAGCGGTTATATGGTCGCGAAATGGAGGTGGTCAGTTCGAAACCTGCGACTGTTGTAATGGTCCGGCGGTTATTAGTAATTGAATTTATCTATCTATGTATATATATACAAGAGAATCCCACCTATATATTGACTCATCATTATATCTCTGGAACCATAAGGCGTGGCGACTTGAAATTTGGTAGGAATATTCCTTTCGCCGAGTGGAGGTCAGCTAAGAAGCCGGATTTGATTGTAACTCATTCAATTGATCCAGTCAATCAGTTAAACAGGCATTACGAAAAATAGACAATAGTACAATAACAACTCTATAGTAGAGGAGACATGAAAAAGTATAGAAAACAAAAAAAATTGTACCTACTTATAAAAAAAAAATAAAACTCATACTTAGCGTAAATAAGTGGAACAAATATCATATGGCCAACTCTTGGTTTATTATTTATAAAATAATAATTATTATGAATTTTTGCTCGTTTTATATACTCTAAAAAGTATAGACTGACGCTGGATCGACGAGGTTCCAGTTCAGCATCATGTTTCGTCGACGTGAGCCAACGCTGGTATTCATGGACACTTTCTATCTAGGTTATTTTCAATAAAAAGGTAAAAAAATATTTAAAAAAATTATAAGTCAATCCGGTTAACGTTTCTAAACCAAAATATAACATAATTAACAATATTTTTTAGTCAGAATTAAAGATATCAGTTACTGTTACCATTTATAAGATAATTTAATTGTGCAAAAGAAAAGAGAAAACAATACAAAATATAGATCTCAATATAATCATTTGAAAGCGATCATTTTGATGTTACAAACTGACACTCCGATTAAATTCATTTGTATAGATGTGGAGTGCAATAGTAATATGAATGTCATGAAATGCGGAAAAATTTGCAAAACGGAGATGCACAACACACACATTAAAGTCAACGTGAACGAAAAATATGTACATGTAATTGATTTTAGGCTATTCTTAACTTAGTCTAAACTTTTACGACCTGGACGTTGACGACCCGCTTGGCGCAGTGCTTAGCGTTCCTGACTGCTGCGCCAAAGGGTTGGTTCGATTCCCACCACGGGAAAAATATTACGTGATGAACATGTACTGTTGGAAGGTCCTTTTACTGGTGGAAAGTCCCTTTTTACAGGGGACCGTCAGGGCTGGTACCATCGCGGTGATAGCACTGGTATTGCCGATGTCTATGGGCGTCGGTGACCACTTCCCATCAGGTGGCCCGACTGCTCGTCTGCCTTCGTAGGCAATATAAAAAAGTGTATTTTAATAGAAAAGTAAGTATACGTGTTTATCAGTCATCTAGTTTTCATAGGACAAGTTTTGCTTAGTATTGGGACTAGATGATGTTGTCTAAATTGTCCAGAAATATTATTATTACACATCATCATTTTTAGCCTATGTTAGTCCACTGCTGGACATAGGCCTCCCCCAATGCACTGCCTTCTCCATAGGGGTTTTCGGACCGTATCCCGCCACGCTGGTCCAATGCGGGTGGGTGGGTGAACCGACTTTTTACAAGCCCATCCGACGGATATTACACATATAATACAGTGAATAGAGATTTTAACCTAAATTCAAACTCAATTTTTCCCTGCGAGATGGAAATCGCAAAATACGTAAGGTGGGTGTGCGGTTCAATTCTCAAATTTGGGAAAAATGAAAACAGTTTTTGCAACATCTCAAAAACTATACACGATAGAGAAAATTGTTTTATATCCCAATATAAATTACGCTTTCTGTGTGCACATCTACGGAACATGGTCTACCCGACTAAGATACGGTCGGTCGTACTAAAGGGCACACAAATATTTGAACACACACAAACAAGACGACCCATTAAGATAGTGTTAATAACTCGAACGGCAGTATGACAGATTTAAGCTCGACTAAATCGATACAATAATAAAATAGGAGTGTCCTTTTGTAACATGAAAATAACCGTTTATGATTACAATGTGATCATCATCATCATCAGCCTGTGTTAGTCCACTGCTGGACACGGGCCTCCCCTAATGCCTATTCCGTTTAGGGGGTTTTTGGACCGTATCCTTCCAATGCGGGTTGGTGGGTGGACCGACTTTTTACATGCCCATCCGACGCATGGCTCATCTTACTTTTCAGATGAAATGGGCGATCGGCCCAAATTGTCCTAACCAACTAGGAGACAACAATGAAAATTTGTTGAGCCCCCGCAGGAATCGAACCCACGAGCTTCGGTCACTAAGGCACTAGCCCATACCACTAGGATACGGAGGCAGATATTGAGAAATATAACCGATCATCATCATCATCATCAGCAGCAGCAGTCTTTATCCGTCCACTGCTGGACATAGGCCTCTTTGAATAAACGCCAAGACGACCGATCCCTTGCTACTCGCTGCCAACTCGAACCGGCTACTGCACGGAGATCACAACTTTTGAAAAATTTTGTCTGTCTGTTTGTTGTGGCCAATCCCTGGAAGAGCTGGACCGATTTTAGCGGGACTATAGCTGGAGGATAGAGTATACGAGAGTTAAAAAATCTATTATCAAGCGGACGTATTCGCGCGCAACAGCTAGTAAATAATACAACCAACATTATAAACCACTAAACCGACTCCGCAGCCTAGTCGTTGCGTTGCGCTTTGAAACCGGAAGCAGTGGGTTCGAATTCAGCGGAAACTCGTCAACTATTGTGGTGTTACCTAGTTGGTTAGGTCGACGCGGGCTGATCACTCGATTGCCTGTAATAAATTTGGCTGTGGCCTACATGCAATATTATCCTACTATTTCAACATTATCTATTAATCATATTGTTCGTCGTATTGGTCAACACGACGCGATCAATTTGAATAAAGTAATATGCGGATGCCGTAAAAGATTATTTTCAAATTTTCATGGTTATTTCCTAGTTGGTTACGGCAATTTGGGCCGATCACCCAATTGTCTGAAAAGTATGATGATCCATGCGTCGGATGGGCATGTAAAAGTCAGTCCGCTCCCCAACCGGCATTGGACCGGATGCGAGGTTCCAAAACCCTTAATGGAAGAGGCTGCATCAGGGAGGCCTATGTCCGGCAGTGGACTACCACAGGCTGATGATGATGATGATGATGATGCGTCAAATGAGCCGAAGAATAGGCAGAGTCGAGATCATCGCCCTGCTACGGCGTGGTTACGCGCCGAGAGAAATGCAAAACTGTGCGGAAATAAAAAATAAATAAAAAAACACAAACTAACGCCCTTCCTAAAGGCTATCAATCATTAAAAAACTACACGCAAACAATGCTAACCCAATTGTCCTGACCGGCTATAAATCAACGCCTTCCGGTTTGAAGGGCATCCCAGCGAACGGATTACACGTTAATAACGAGTCGTAACAGCTCACGTTTTAAGGCGGTAGGCGAATGTAGCGCGTCATACGCCGTTTTACTCATAGTTAGGTTGTATCACTTACGAATTCGATTCAAATTGAAAGTATATTTATTCAACAAGGAAGCATTACACCCGCGTATTGATTGTCACGGCATCTACCACGACAATCGCGTGAACCTTTTGCACGTCTTATAGCGACAATTAAATAAACTATTAATTAATTTAATTGGTTATAGGGAGTGCAGGAATGTTATGTAAATTAAATACTAAAAAAGGCCCGCTAAGTTTCTTTCGCAGTTTCTACCCAGGTCGGAGGCGTCCTATTCCGAACCGGTGCTAGCGTCCTTGACAATCAATAAGCGAGTGTTACACTTCTATATTGAATAAAGATATTTGAATTTGAACTAATTAAATTTATTCAACATAGGAGTGATACAGTCACTTATTGATAGTCAATACGCTACCACCGGTTCAGAAAAGGGCGTATCTGACCTTACAAGAACCAGGATATATATATATATATATATATATATATATATCACAGCTTTGTAGCTGCTACTAATATTACAAACGCGAAGCTTGTTTTATAGGAGGCTTAAATGAGTTCAAAATTCAACAGCTGATATATAAAAGAATCGCATAAATAATTTCTTAAGATCGTGTGGAAGGTATGCATACGCGGCAGCATAGACCTCAAATAAGAACACATAACCCAGCCAATTAACACATGAAACTTACAAATTCTAAGTCTAGTCTTATCGCCATCATTAATCATCAGCCTGTGTTAGTCCACAGCTGGACATAGGCCTCCCTAAAAGGGGTCTTTATGTCGTATCCCAAAACGCTGGTCCAATGCAGGTTGGTGGGTGGACCGACTTGTGACATGCCCATCCGACGATGGATTTTCACTTTCAGACAATCGGTGATCGGCTCAGATCGTCCTGAACAACCAGAAAGCAACGATAATCCAAATTTACATTTCGCGAGATTCAAACGCACGACCTCCGGTTCATAAAGCAAGGGCCAATATCGCTGGGCCGGTAAGTCTAAGTCTAGATGTGAAGAATGTCCTGCCCTCTCATTGGTTCAACATCGCGAGTGGATTCAAAATGGCCGCTGTCCACCAATGAGGACCGTTTGCTTCTGACGCCATTGTTGTTTGTCATTCGATTTAATTTACGTTAATTTACAATCTCTAGGCTCAGAACATCTTTAGATTTCTTTACTTAATAACATTGTAAATAAGTACATCATCATCATCAGTCCACTGCTGGACATAGGCCTCCCCTAATGCAGGCCACCGCTTCCGATCTTCGGCTTTTCTCATCCAGCCCACGCCGGCCACTTTGCGAATGTCGTCACTCCATCTTGCCGCAGGGCGTCTAACACCACGTTTGCCGAGCCTCTGTCTCCACTCTAGAAATTTCCGACTCCAGCGGTCGTCAGTTCTGCGGCTTATATGACCGACCCCCTGCCATCACCCCATTTCACTAAAAATAGTGTTCGCACACTACACCTATTGCAATGTAGTGTTAATTGTTTGCTATCACACAGTTGACTCACTGAGATTATTCTAAACGGCTGTTTAATTTCAAAGAGTCAAAGAAATCTAGCCTCTCTGTTCAAAATTAATAAAAATATAGATAATATATTACTTAGTGCGTGAAAACAAAACTTTAAATTTTTTTCTATCATATGTATCAATTCATCTCAGGCCCTGATAAATGTAAGGGTGATCATTGAGTATAGATGTGAAAAAATTTTTAGGCATTAGTAAAGGTAATTCAGTACTAAAAGTAATTTGTGCTAAATCATATTATGTTGAGATCAAAAATATAAAAAAAATAATTCAATAATTTATCCAAAAAACTACCTCTTAATACATACACACATATAGATTTAATATATATATATACTATGTATTCAATTGACAATTCCTAAAATTTGTACAAATGAACAAATTTTAAGTGTCTGTTTGTAACTTCAAAATAAATGTTTCAAAATGATTACATTGTGATATAAAAGGGATGCATTGACATTCATAAGAGCTGGTCGGAGCCTAAATTGAATAAAGAATTTTTAATTTTGAATTTGAATATCTAAATTTGATACATATACTTAACAAAACAAGATTTTAATTTGATAATTAAGATAATTGTAGGAACGGCTGGTCAGATTTTGACAGGCCTTTCACTAAAAGATAGCCGATGTAACTAGCAGTAAATTAGGCTGCTTTATTATAATTTACTTTTGACATTAACAAGGATGAAGTCACGGGCAAAAGCTAGTATAATACAAAAAGTTGGTGACATAATTTAGCAAGTCACCTCATTAATACACGGTGACATCTACAGGTCGTCATCCTCATCATCATAAGCCTGTGGCAGTCCACCACTGGACATAGGCCGCCCCTAATGCATGTCTTCTCCATCAGTGTGTTTTAGACCATATCCCACCACACTGCTCTAACCAAGCACCATTAGGAATCAATACAATATGTCAATAATAAAGTAAAAAGGCAATTATATCACCAATAACATTATTGTACATGTTAAGTAACCTGCAACTAACCAGCTTAGTGGGATACTCTCCAAGAACCTCCTAATGGGGATGGTGTGAATCAGGGAAAGCATCTGTCCAGCAGTGGACTAACACAGGCTGGTGATGATGATGATGAACACTGTTATCACAGATCCCTTAAAAATGTTTACTAAAACATTAAATTGTTTATTTTGCTCCCTATATCACAGAGAACAGAGACAGAGATCATACAACAATAGCTTCTGTTGATCCATACATCATTTATACTTTCCATTCTAGTCACAGAGAATATGCACCAGTCAAGAAGAGAAGGAAACTCCAGAACACTCCGGCAAGAGACGATTCAGACTTGGAATGTTAGTAAATAACAAAACCTATTCTATAGTGGACATCGTACATCTTACTGATATATTGTCAATTCAATGATATTGTTCGGTTTCATATCATCTCCTTATTCCTCCAAGGTCAAGTTACTATATAAAACAGGCTTCATAAATATATATAGTAAAGATAACAGTTAACCTAAGAATAAGATAAGCCCTTAACTAGTCCACATTCTATGTTGATGAAACAAAAAGGGACATGATAAATTGTCATCTAAATGTCAATTACCAATTGACACTCAACTAATAACAACAACATATGTACAACAAAGCATCCTTTCTTCATTCAAAGTATACTTTGTTTAAACTATAGTCTCAATTTGATAATTCTTAGCCATCCAACATATGTATAAATTATTTCCAATACACATCTGGGTCTGGTTTCTCTAATAACATATAGGGGCATATACATTAAGTGTATAATGTGTATATGTTTTAATTGGTAAACCGTTTATAAATAAATAATTCATTAACACCTCTCTAAGTATATATTAATAGACATAACAACTTTTCAATGTGCATTATGCATTAATAAATAATTAAAACGTATCATTGATACAAAAGTTGTTTTATATTATTTTGTACCCCAATTTATTCAACTTGTATTGATCATATTTGGAATCACACCGATACATTTGGGAGTGAACAATCAATGTACTTGGAAATTTTAATTTGTTATTTCCTCATTGTTTTTGGCGGTTCAGTTTATATTATTCAAATAAGCCTACAGACCAATGCTAACTTCAAATCCTTCCTGTACAAAATAACTTATAATTGAGTTTAAAAATATAATTTAGTCAATATAATGTTTTAAATAAATTGCAAAAAATAATGCACACTAACCTGAGACTTAATTATGAGAGACCTTTAAAATAATCTTTTTTTTACTTTTAATTTAGTTTGCAATTATTATATGGCCAGTAATGTTGTTGCTGCATACAATTTTTTTATGAGTTATAATAATTTTGTTCTGAACATCAATTGTTGTTCTTTAAAAAGAGGAAAAATTTTAAACATGCAGGCCATGTATTCCAGGATATGAAATTTTTAAAATCAGAAGGTTCTGCAATTTTCTAAGGCATTTGTTTTTTATTAAGTGTTTTAAGCTGCCGGTTATAGCTTAAATTTAATTTCATGCATATTTAAATCCAATGTATTCACAAAAAATATTGTTATCTACAAGGTTAATATGTTTAATAAATTATTACAAAAGGCTACAATACAAAAACCAAAACAATTAAACTTTGGAAATGACTTTAATCTTGTAAAACTGCCAAACAAATTAGCCACAGTGTAGTCTTATTTTTCGTATTTTAATAAAAGAACACAAAATGCATTAACACAGAGATATAAACAATATTATGGCAATGCGAGTAATTATTATAAATTAAATTGTGCAAAACAAAACATCTGCAGATTTTGGACAGATAAGAGTTAAACGGAGACTTCATATTTCTGCGGAGTGATTATTTAAATAAGTTAAAAATAAAAACGTATCCACTCGCGTTATCTATGCTAATTACGGCGTGCCAGTCGTGAATTTATGTGTCAAAAGGATTTTTTCTCACTCAGCGCAGGATTAACCGCGACGTGTCGAACGATTTCGCTTTTTCATGGGAAAAATTGACATTTGACATTGTTAAATGAATCATAATTGCGTCTTTTTGGTTATTTCATATCGTCAAGCGGCGGATGTAACGAACTGTGGCATTTCTAGAAATCTCTGTCGTACTCACTATTTGGAGGCCTTCAGCGGGCCATGCAGCAGGCGCACTCCAGCTTTGAACGGGCAAATCCAGAAAATCCAATACGCTCGTCACCCGCGCACATTCACAGCACAAAATAATTAAACACACACACACAATCGTACACTTTCACGGAACGGAATGCACTGGACAACTAGGCAGTAGACACATGTAATAGAAAGATAAACAAATATATAAACGAGAACCAGCACTGTGTACACATCAGAAATTCATAGCATTTCCCACGGCAACACCTCAGCCACCATGCACACGGCACCCGATCACCGTATTACGGTGTAACGAACGAAATTATTACCAATTTACTGGCGCCGCGCGCGACGTCCGTCCGCCGCGAGAAAATACAAGCAAAACGTTTTTCGAAAGCGGCTAGACACTCGCAGCACGCGGGACCTTTCGAAAAAGTACAAAATACAGTCGCGCGCCAAATAGGAAAATCGATAGCACCGCCGCGCGGCCGCCTGATCGCAACTAGAATAGTAATTAATCAAAATATGTAATAGAAACGACATTATTGCCAGTGACGGCGGTGCTAGCTGTCAAGAGTGTTTTCTGTATCGCAACGCGCCCGAATCGTGGCGGCGTGTCGCGTACGCCTCGGTTCATAGATAAACGGTGCGATTTAACTCGGACGGCTATCAGCGAGGGGGGGAGGGGTGCGGGCGCGCGAAAAGCGACCGTATCTGCGGCCGATCACGACTTTTACGCGCGCTCCGGCGAAAAATGCTCAACGCACTCCGCGGCACAGGCGGAATTGGAAAATTCCGAATGACGAACGGTGCGCCGACTCGCCCGCGGACGGATACGCGTCCGCACTGTTTTGGAAACATACGGCGACGACGTCATTTTTGGCGTATTTTGAGTTGGTGCTCGATACGGGAAAACTCGAAGCCGCTCGGCGGAGCGAGCGGGACGGAGTTGAAAACGCGCGAACCAATTCGGACCTTAACAGCATCCGATACGTTCGAACATCAGACGACGCGCGCGGCGCTGTACTATTTTGTAAGTTTTTTTTTCTTCTCTACGATAACCACAGCTACGCTAGAGAACGGTCGTTTTTCTATGTAATCCTGCGCCCGTGTGCGTATCTGTTGTACGTAGACGCAGGAACGCCGCGTCGTGTAGGCGTTGTTACATAAAAATCCTACACGCCGCGCTAGGGCTTATGGAATCGATAATCTAAATATTCATTTCACTCAGGGCATGTAATGTTGAAAGTATCTAAGATTTTAACGGAATGGGAGCGCTGTGAGTGATCTTTGGTCGTCGGCTATGTGGTTAACGGCCACCGCGTGCAATTGACCGTGTCTAATGGAATGTTCAAGAGTTGTTAAGTTTTATATCGCCGCGTTCGTTTCTGGTCGGCTTTTGAGTGATTGTATTATAAAGCGCTGACCGCATGACACGTGGAGGCGTTTTATGCTTCGTATTATTCGAATGAAATAGGAATCGTAGCTGACGATGTTTTTGCAAATCGGCCGCGTTTTGCTATAAAATAATTCGTGGTAAATACTTGCCATATTCAGTATAACGAATTTATCACTTGACCGTGTTAATGGTATTGTGATATTGTTATTCTGACGATTGGATTCTACTAAATGTTTAATGGAAAGTTTACGTCGTTCGATATTTGACTTTGTAGATTGTGTTTTTAAAAATGGACGCCCTTATCGGACGAAACACACACACGCTCAGCGTTGATACTGTTTGTTAAAATTGTAATAATGTTGTCTTGTCAATGTATAAGAGGACGATGTTATCTTATCGTCGTTATTCCAAAACATAATAGGCCCGTTACATAAAACAACATTTAGTCATGTTCAATTATGAATAATTTAAACGTGAAAATTTAAGAATTCATCTCGTGTTTTGTAAAATGTGTTTTTTGTCTTGTTTTTAACGAAAACAGGTGCTATCTTTGTGTACATAATTAAAAAGCAATAGCTTTATAATTGACACTGGACAGAGATACGTATCGCGTTTCGTTTTTCTGATTTACATAAAAAGTGTTTGCTTTTACGTGTTATTATGTCGACTACAATCTGAAAAGAACGATAAGAACGTCACCATCGAAATAATACATTCTTTAACACTCTTTAAACCCAAACCATATCTTAACATATTTTGAATTTGATTTTTTTAACTTTACTAAATATTGTTTTTGGTTATTTTTTTTAATATTTTTGGTGTGTTTTAGCAAACCTGTGTGATTATATATATAATTTTGAAAATAAGCGTTTTATATAATTTACAAAAAGGCGCAGACAGACTAAATTGACATTATTATATTGAAAATGCCGTTGGCATATTCCAAAAATTACATAACTTTTATTCTATCGCTCTAAAGTTTTTTTTAATCTATATTTATATTTTCATAACTAAAAATGTGATAACTCAAGGCAGAATGTCCTACTTCACCCGAATGTAGATTATCATTTAAAAAAGTTAAATAAGATGGCGGCAACTTCGTTTATTATAGATTAGAGTGCTTGACCAATCGGTTTGCACCGCGACCGTGAACTACAACAGTTTGGAAACGGAATTTTAATTTGAAACAAAATAACCCGTATAATAAGTTATGGTTTTGATTTATCTTAAAAAGTAATGATTTTAATGATATTTCCGAACGAATAGTACAACGTCATCTGGTCTTAAACTAGCCTGTAAAGTAATGATTTTGTGCTGACAAATTATTAATATTTCTGGTCGAATAACACAACGTCATCTATTCCTAAATTAAGCAAAGCTTGTAGTATGTGAACTAGACAGCTGATTACCTTCCGTTTGCAAAATAATCACATCTTATGTAGGTACAGAAACCTAGACTCGAAAAAATTACTATGCTAATAAAAGAATATTTTTCCCGTGGTGGATTCAACTATATTTCATATAGTCACTAACCGACATCAAGCAGGCATATCTTTATCAATAAAATTGTATGGATGTACTATATAATAATAACAACAATAATAATGTTCTCCAGTCGATTTTCGACTAGGCGGCCGATCTATATAAGAGATCAGCCAACTGCGCGGAGATATTAGGACAAGATTATTAGCACAGACGCAGCTCTATTCCATAACCGCAAAGCTCGATGGACAGATATACCGACAGAACTGAAAGAATAGCAAGACCGACTTTTACATGCCCATCGACGCATGGATCGTTGTACTTTACAGGCAATGGTGATAACCCGATTGTCTATCCAACTAGGAATGACAATGAAATTTGTTGAGTCCCGCAGGATTCGGAACCACGACCTCCGGTTTCTAAAGCACATCCAATACTGCTACCTAACGGAGGCGAAAATATAAAACATTACATACAGTAATTTTAAACTTTACTTAGCTAAAAGCTTGAGTTTTGTCTATATTGTTTTACACATAACAGTACACATTGTTCCGGTTTGGAAGACATCGAAATCGTTCAATAAATACATTAAAATAAATAATGATACAAAACCTGTCATGTCTGCCGTTGTATGCATACTAGTTTTCAACATACGTCCATAGTAAAAGTCTTTTTATAGCAGCCGTCTAATTCTAGAACTGGTATTTTATTTCTGTCCGTCAGAATTATCGATTAAACTAAGTCCTAGATATTTCAGGTTCTCGACGTCCGTTCACAATTTTAGAAATGTCCAGCCGTCGAATGTTAAGTATCTCATAAAATATATGAATTCTTTTTTAAGTAATTTATTATTATATTGTTTAAAATATAATTTGTCAAAATCGATTTAGAATGTTTCGCGTGTTACGCAAAACAAATTTATTCACAAAAACTGTTACATTTATAATGATAATACATACGTAAGAATCTTAAAAAAATAAATCACACAACGTTTCAGATTTTTTCACATTTTTTTTAACTGGCATTACACTTTGATATGACTCTATTAAATTAAAATTCAAATTCAAATATCTTTATTCAATATAGAAGTTTACACTTGCTTATTGATTGTCAAACACAATACCACCGGTTCGGAAAAGGACGCCTCAGACCTAGAGAAGAACCGGCGAAAGAAACTCAAGGGCTATTTTTTATGTCATGCTTTTAAAATAACAAACAATTTGATAATTCGACATTACATATTATGCAATTTTGAAACAGGACCTGGAGCGAGCATTCCATTACCAGGCTATGTTATCATTTAAAATTCATTAATGTCGTATAACCTTTAACACATAAACGTTCCTTGACTACCATTTTAAATTTATTAATAGTTAAATTCTGAACGTTTACCGAGATTGTGTTGTAAAAACGTATACATTGTCCCATAAAAGACTTACTTGTTCTTCGCAGTCAAGTTGCTCGAAGAATTAAATTATGTTTGTTCCTTGTATTAGAGTTATGTGCACCACAAGCTTATAATTAGCTACCCGCCCCGGCTCCGCAGTGGTGCAATGTATGGAAAAATATATAAATTAATCACCGTTTATCTACAATATTATGTATTAATTATACATACAAACCTTCCTCTTTAACCACTCTATCTAATAAAAAAAACCGCATCAAAATCCTTTGCGTATTTTTAAAGATTTAAACATACATAGGGACAGATGAAGCGACTTTGTTTTATACCATCTAGTAATATATATATATATATATATATTAACCAAAATCGAGTTTATTTTAATAAATTATTAAAGTTGAAATATTAGCGTTAACATTAATAAATGTTATTATTTTAAATTTTAAATAATTAAATTAAAAATATTAGTATAGTTGTTAAACGTTTTACGAAAAACTGTCACAATTGCGAGAGCGAATTCAAATATGTCTTTTTTTTACCTCCTTTCATAATGTAACGCTATTGTCAATGAAGGTTTTTTTTTATTTCACTGCCATTATCAATTTAGAAACCGAGTGAGGCCTCGAAGCGAGACATCGAGGCGTTTTGCCTCTGTTGCGAAACGAAGGCAGAAACATTTTCGAAAAATAAAGCGCGGGAAAAAATGGTGTCACGAGTTTTTTCCCGCTACATAATTTCGATTTCCCAATGACGGATGACGAAATTGCATATCTATGGACTGCATTGAAGTAGGGTGGCCACATTTATTGTTTGTCTGTGATCATTAAATGACGCATTGAAGGAAAATACGATTAGAAAATTAGTTTTGTAGTTTATTTATTATCCAGGATAGATTTTTTTTTAGTTTTTATCTTATATATTTAATAATAGTTGCTGCCCGCGGCTTCATTTGCGTGGTAATTAAAAAAAAAATTTTTTTTTTCGTCCAGAGAAAGGCAGCCTAGGCTTCCAGTTATATGAGCTATCTTCCAGTGGACGGACAAACAGACAGACAAGCAGACAAAAATTTGGAAAGACCCTATTTTTTTTAATGTACCGGTTATAAATCAAAGTGTACTCATTTAAAAATGGTTCTTT
Source organism: Lamproptera curius (assembly GCA_029286875.1). Taxonomy (NCBI): domain Eukaryota; kingdom Metazoa; phylum Arthropoda; class Insecta; order Lepidoptera; family Papilionidae; genus Lamproptera; species Lamproptera curius. The sequence continues at coordinate 2,218,945 of JAGSMT010000099.1, forward strand.
AACGTTACAAATAGATACTGCTTTCATTATTATTACTATGGATTATCTAGAAAACTATTTGTTTAATGTCTATCAGGGATATTTAAAATCTTATAGTTAAACCAAATTATAGTTGAAATTAGCAAAAACAAATATAATTGTCGTTTGATTTGTTTTCATCAATAGTGCCCAAAACATTTTTTAAACTTTACTAAATGTTTTTTTTGGTTAATTTTTTTAATATTTTTGTTGTGTTTTAGCAAGCCTGTGTGATTATATTTATAATTTTGAAAATGAGCGTTTTATATAATTTACGAAAAGGCGCGGACAGACTACATTGACGTTATTATATTGAAAATGCCGTTGGCATATTCCAAAAAATGAAATAATTTTATTCTATCGCTCTAAAGTTTTTTTTAATCTATATTTATATTTATATAACTTTGCGTTTGTGAATTGTTTTCTATCCCAATACGATTTTAATCTATCTGTATCATCATCATCAGCAGTATTTCTTAGTCCATTGGGAACATAGGGCTTTTCAATGAACGCCAAGACAAATGTAAAGGAAAGAAAAATACTTAAACATTTATATGTTAAAATTTATGACATGCAAAATATAACATAAAGTTTAACCAGCATAGTTCGTTTACATTTAAATCTAAATGAAATTAGAAGCGTCGAAGATGTCTTATCATCCTATGTAAGTACGCTCGTGATAGCGTTCATTCATCGGATTGTAGTGCTCAATATATTTAACTGTACCTTCTTTGGTGTAATCATCATCATCATCATCATCATCAGCCTGTGTCAGTCCACTGCTGGACATAGACCTCCGCCAATGCACGCCTTCTCCCTTTTAGGGGGTAATAAAGTACCTAAAGTGGCAAGTTTACATTTTATATCTTGTAAAGAATTTTTTTATGTACAGGATTAATCCCGTCGAGGTGGCAGTGGGCCAGTCGGAGAAGAACCAGTGGTAACCTGGGTCAATAAGTTTCTAGAGTGGAGGTCGCGTTCGGGAAGACGGAGCGTTGGTCGACCCTCGACCAGGTGGGATGCCGAACCCCGTGCAGTAGCCGGTTTAAGTTGGGAGCGAGTGGCAAGAGATTGGGCGTCCAGGCGCTACTTGGAGAAGGCTTATGGTCAATGGAGTAAGAAAGGTTGCAACTGATGAAGACGATGAAAGAATTTATTGAAAAAAGGATGAAAAATATAGTATAGTTATTACTATAGCCCCGCTGAGATTCTTACGCCGGTTCTTCTCAGTTCAGAGGCTTCTATTTCCGAACCGGTGGTATTTGACGGTCGATAAGTGAGTGTAGTGTGCCTCCGTAGCCTAGTGGCATGGACGTGTGCTTTAGAAACCGGAGGTCGTGGGTTCGAATCCTGTGTGGACACAACAAATTTTCATTGTTGTTTCCTAGTTGGTTAGGGCAATTTGGGCCGATCACCCAGTTGTCTGAAAAGTAAGATGATCCATGCGTGGGATGGGCATGTAAAAAGTCGGTCTTGCTCTCTTCGTTCGGGTCGGATATCCGTCCCATCGTACCAGGAGAGCATAAAGGAATAGGAAGTGCACCTGTGATTGCACGTACACTTTTTTACTATAATATCTCCTGCGCAGTCAGCTGATCCCTAATATAGTTTGGCCTCCACAGTCGGAACGAATAAGAGGACATTATTTCTAATCTAAAACTCTAATCACACAAACTGCAGCGTATGTTCTATCTATGATCAGATAAATTCAGTTAAAACATTCAGAGAATGATTTTCTTACGATTTATTCGGACATTTCTCAGAATTAAATATACATATGTAATGATAAGATTAACATTTTGAACATCTACCTACACTATTACCTTTCAAGATGTTGAACTAGTTGAACTATTTTAAATATCACACCGATTTTGGCGGCACGACAGAAAATTCAACGATCCGCCATCTTGTGTTACAGCGCATTCTAATCCATCCGCCATTTTATCGAAGCGCGCCAAAGTAACACAATCCACGCTCCGCATTGGAATTTTTCCCACCTTTCTCCACAGTCACAACGTTCAATTCGTTTTATAGACGCGCCTATTTGCGGCCACGGCTCGTCAGGTACAATGCGAAGCGGCATTTGAATTATTTATAAAAATATATCATTATGATAAATTGCTTTTTTAAGATGGCTAATTGGATATTCAAATTTGAAAGTTATTTTAGCTATGCATACATAATCTTTCTAAGAAGGTGTGAGGTACGAAGCAGGGAAATAACAAAATGTTTTGATCAAAAAGCCGATTTGAATAGACCATTTTAGAGGTCTTAAAAAGGTAGGTCTTTTCTACAACGGACCGTCTGGGATATTCCTACCACGGTGCCTATCCGTCACAAAACACTTGTGTGTAAATACTGTCGTGTTCCGGTTTAAAGGGTATTGTAGCCAGCGTATTATTGGGTAAACGAGACGTTATATCCCGCGTCTAGGGGCGCTGCTAATATTATCATTATCATCATCAGCCTGTGTTAGTCCACTGCTGGACATAGGCCTTCCCTTAATGCACGCCATCTCAATTAGGCGGTTTTTGGACCATATCTCACCACGCTGGTTCAATGCGGGTTGGTGGGTGGACCGACTTGTACTTGCCTATCCAACATATGGATCATACTTTTTAGACAATTGGGTGACCGGCCCTAAATCAATCGTAACTAACTAGAACAAGGATACCACAACGTTGTTTCCTCGCAGGATTCGAACCCGCCGGTTCATAAAGCAAGGACCAATACCGCTAGACTACGGAGGCGCTTTTCCTATGGGCAGGGCGTATAACTTACCACCAGGTGGACGTCCTCGTCTCGTAATTTAAGCCATTAAAAAACATAACATTAGACAGGGATTCAGATAAGATTCTCAGGTATATAGTCATATAACGGTTCTTCTCAGGTCAGAGGCTTCCACTTCCGAACCGTTGGTAGATTATTTGACAATCAATAAGAAAGTGTAATGCTTCCATATTGAATAAAGATATTTGACTTTGACTTTTGACTTTTATATGAAATTGAAGACATGGCTATTTAGGTCCCATATTAACCACTAGGCAAGACAGTATCGTTGTGCATATAACTTCGGTATAGATTTGAGTGAGAAATCATTTTCCTTCGGGAAACTCGGATGATTATCGAAAAACGAGTTCACCCGGACTGTTAACGAATCGTATTAGTTCAGTTCAGTTCTTTGACTTAATGGCGTTTCCTTATAGATTTCGCCAACGTAAATGAACAAGGTCGCAGTTAAAAACTAAGAATTGATTATGTGCTGAAATAATCCACCACAATGATCTCTGTTAATGTATGTAAAACAAAAAGAGACACACAACAAATACAGGGCTAGATGGTTAAGAAACAAACAAAGTAAAGTTGAATGTTATTATGATTAATGTAAGAATAAAGTATGAACAAATGGCGAATCAAGATAGGATAGTGAAGTTTTTAAGTTGGTGCGACGAGGAATTTGGGAAGGCAGCAGGCATAAAGAGAAGAGGATTGTCTGGGACAATTGAAAAATGTATGATCGATGTTCCTCCGTCTAGTCCACATTCACAGAGAGAGCTGTCTTTTCAGCGTAGCTTTGCATCATGAACAGGGGCACATGCATGTCCTAGCCTTAATCTGCAGATGATTCTATTACTAAGTTTGTGTAGATTTTAGAAGTTGCAGAACCAAGGATGAATAGGAATGTGGGGCTGAATATCAGTATGGTACTTCCTTTTAGAAGCACTACCATCTAGCCAATATTCGTTCCAAGATGAGAAGAGGCGCTGACTTGCTAATGGCGGTAAAACATTTGAATACAATCTGTAGTGGTCCATGCACTATGATCGTATTCAATGATTGACATTGGTGAATTACGGAAGCTCGTAAAACGTTCCGTTTTAGACTGGCGCAAATAATAAAACATATAATTTGAATTATCAATAAATCCTTTATCACTAATTGTATCAAGATTCATTAGTGTTTTAACCGCTCGCGTAAATTAAATCCACCGTTTTTTTTTTCCAAAAAAAAAAAGAACCGAAATCTCGAAACTTTTTCATCGATTTTCGGACGAAAAAGATCTCCACCGACGATAATCTTCTTGATTAATTAATACATTCGCTTAATTGTCATCGTAAAATCGTTTCCCATGCTCGCATGCGCAGAATGCAAACTGAATACACCGAATTTAGTGCGTCGTTTATTCAAATGCCGATTTCGTGGGTAGTTAACGAAAAAAAGGGACCCCGGGCATAGACAAGTTGTTTTCGATTTTTATTACTACATCCTGTTTACCGCAGAGCGTGAATTTTATTACGGTCTAATCATGCCACAGCCAAATAAAAGGTGGAATAATATAAACAATGTGATTTGGCGGTGGTAGATCGCCTTTTACAGGGGGCCGTCTGTGGCCACAGTAAAACACTACTGTGTTGGTGCGCGTTGGTAATACCCTTGGGATTGTCGAGGTCCATGGGTGTCGGTGACCATTCTCCATCACGTGGCCCGACTGCTCGTCTGCTTGCCAAACGTCATCAGCCTGTGATAGTCCACTGCTGAACATAAAAGATCTCCCCTGATACACCCCTATCCATTAGGAGGTTTTGGACCGTATCCCACCACGCGGGTCCAATGCGGGTTGGTGGGTGGACCGACTTTTGCATTTCTTACATGCCCATCCGACGCATGGATCATCTCACTTTTCAGACAATTGGGTGGTCGGCCCAAATTGCCCTAACCAACTAGGAAACAACATTGAAAACTTGTTGAGTCCCCGCAGCATTCGAACCCCATGCCCATACCACCAGGCTACGAAGGCAGGCGTAGCCAATAAAAAAACCAAAAATATTCATTCCTCGGAAAATAAATCGACTGAGCTGTAGTAATGCGTTTAATCGATACAAATTAATCGACCATAGACAAGTTGTTATCGATTTTTCCAAGTACATCCTGTTTACCACAGAGTGCATATTCTCGCTGCGGCCCAATTAGTGATGCGCTGTATCGATACGATTGCGGATGCCGTTCAGACTTCTAATGGCTGTCTCACGTTATTGTGGGAACGTATACTTGCGATAATAAAGGATTTGAAATATTATAAAATAAGACCATTCCCCGGATCTTTACTGCCCAATTTAAAGTTGATTTTTTGAATATTTTTTAAATTGTCTTATTCAGTCCAGTTTGAAGGTCACGATTGCATCTTTAATGCGTTCAGGTATCGATAAAATTTAGTCCTTCTGCGTTAGCGGCTTCCGCTTGGGATTAGCCGCTTGAATATATTAAAGTACGTAAGTATTTAATGTTGTCTCATTTTTAAATTAGCGATATATTTAACTGCATTCGTTTCCTGTTGATCGACAATATCAAAACATAGTGTTCGCAAGTCAAGGTAATTTACAGGGCATTGGGGGTCTACTCGGATTCCTGTAGCATTTATGTTTCGGAGTACATTTTTTTAAGAACACAGGTTTACTGACAATTCTCTAGAATAAATATAATTTCAAACTACATATGCCATCCATTGTTTTTATAAAAAATTGTCGAATTAAGTTTGTAATAAAACAACCAAAACGGCACTTTATAATTTAAATGTAAGTTAATTTTCCGTTTTAATTTTTTTTGCGAGTTCTTTCGCACGGAATACGCGGCAGTTCAAAGCTTTTATAGTTTTTGTTGTTGGAGATTATTCTAAAAAAAATATTTTAGATTTATTTTCGACGACTTAACGGTTTGTGCTGAAAAAGAGTGTGGAGTTTAAATTATATTATTTTCTTATAAAAGAGACAATCGAGACGGCCATAAACTTGGTTTTTTGATATATTTTTACATTTATTAATAAGTTGTACTACATTTTTTGTTGTATGTCAACTGCCTCCGTAGCCTTGTGGTAAGAGCGTGATCTTTAGAAACCGAAGGTCGTAGGTTATAATCTTTAGGGGACAGACCAAACTTTCATTGTTGTTTCCTAGTTGGTCAGGGCAATTTGGGCCGATCACCCAATTGTCTGAAAAGTAAGATGATCCGTGCGTCGGATGGGCATGAAAAAAGTCGGGTCATCCGCCAACCTGCATTGGACCAGCGTGGTGGTATACAGTCCAAAAACCCCATTAATGGCGAAGGCGGGCTTTAAGGGAGGGCTATGTCCAGCAGTGGCACAAAACGAATAAAGTAATAAAAACAAGATGGCTTATTAACTATTAGATTCATATAGCCGAGCCAAAAAAAGAATTGACAGCGCAATACTTATATCATTAACACATAGTTGTATGTTCAAATATATTTTTATTATTCATCGCAAAGTTATATCCCACATAGAAGCCGTTTGATGTCCAGAATTTTGCCACCAGATCGAAATGGTAGGAACCGGCAAAGGAAACTCGGCGGAACAACAGTTAACCCGGCAGACTTCGTTCTACCTCAATCAAATAAAAAAATCTGACAGATCGTTAACGACTGTAGTATTTAAATGTTACCGGACCTGTAGTTTAGTGAATTTGTTCTCAAGAGTTGAAAAACACATTTATTGTTTTTCACCTTTTAAGAACAAATATGTAGCCAGATAGAAATTATATATTTTTTTTCAATTCTGATAATTACCACATTTATTTACTTTTAAATCTTCCCTGGAGTTTTACAAATAATTAAACACCAAAATTAGCCAAATCGGTTTAGCCGTTCTCGTGTTTTAGCGACACGAACGAACAGCATTTGATTTTATATATATTTAGATTATTTTACAAAGATCGAAGGTCGTTTAGTAAAAGTATGAAAGGATTGCGACATTCCACTTTCAAATTTGGTTGGTTTTAAAACAAAACATTTATTATCTTAATAACCTTTCAAAACGCAAACGTTCTTGAAAACTTTTTAAAAAAATTAAACCCGTAAACTTTATTTGTTTTTTTAATTTCGGGTTTTTTTTGTTAACAATTCAAATGTCATTGTCTCAAAAAAGATTGACCTCGCTGTCCAGTTGATTTAAAAACATATTTATTTTGATCAAAAATATGCATAATTGTCTAACACTAATAGACCATTATTATGCATGATTGTAATTTTAATTTGTTATTATTTATTGTAATTATAATTTTAATTTATCTACTAGTGCAATATGGTGGCGATTTTAATACAACAATAATTTTTATACAAAATCTATACGTCAAAATTTTATAATAAAATAAAAACCGTATTTAACCGGTGCTCTCGATTCCCGCCATAGACAACCTTTGGAAGTTCAAACAATATAACGGTCATACGTTTTGGCGGCATTACAGTTAGTTTTTTATTTAGAACAAGCTCCGCAAATATATTGAACAAGAATATGGTAAAATATTATTCAACAATTTTCTTTGACTAGTACAATAATCTTCAGGTGAAAAAAGCGCGGGAAAAAGCTAAGTATTCGAAAACACAGTAATGAGATAAAGAAGCAGTCCTTATGATTCCTTAGATTTATGCAAATGTCCTCTAAATAGCCAGAAATATTTGTCGTACCTTTTCATTTATATCACCTCAAGTTGACAGCATCTACTTTCCCGCCAATTTTGCTGTCAAGCGTCGTTGCATTCTTGTGATTTAATGACAAAATTTTTATTTAGTTACTTCCATAGATTAGCCAGAAGAAAAAGACAGGTAATTTTTTATGTTATTTCATTATACAGGGTGTCCCATTTAGAATGGATAATCCTTGAGCGCCGCAAAGCACAGCTACCCGGCAAACGAAAAAAAATACAAAAAAAAAAAATTCCAACTGGTACTCAAGTCATGATTTTTTTAAACGAAAATCCATTTTTATGATGTTATTGTCAATTTATGTGTACAGCGACAAATTAATGAATTTTACGTTTTGGTGTTATATTACTCCTCAAGACTATACTATTACAAAGTTAAATAACATGAGTATCTATTGTACTTTTTAACAAAATATATCAATTTTAATTTTTAGTATGAAATTTGATCACAAAATAATTTTGACAAAGTTTGAGAGTGTTTCATGTAAAAAAAGTATGGAAACCCAAGTGGCCAAGTATTTAAAAAATGCGAGTTAATACAGTTTACAAAATGGTATAATACATCATTTTATCTAATACTATTACGAACTTATTGCTATTGAGATGCAAAAAGGGTAACTAAGACGAAAATTGAAAAACAATTACCTAGTCTTAAACAGTAACAAAAGGGTCACTTTTTATTGCACTAGGGACGGTGTATTAATATTAATACTCAAGATGTTGTGCTTGATGAAATTCAGCAAGACCCATCTACCTCTACAAGAGCAATATCACGTCGCACCGGAATCCCAAAAACGACCGTGCACCGTGCACTGAAAATAAATAAATATCATCCTTACCATATTAGACGCGTCCAAGCTCTGCAACCGAGAGATTACCATGCAAGATTGTTTTTTGTCGACAAATGCTTGACAAAATAGAAGAAAATCCACAATTCTTTGAAAAAATTCTATGGAGCGACGAATCTACATTAAAAAGACGGATACTTTAATATGCATAATCTGCACAGCTGGCAACTCTCAAATCCAAATCTAATGCGAGAAGAGAAGTCGCAATACCAGTTCAAAATAAATTATTGGACTGATATATTAAATGGATAGTTATTGGTCCTTTCGAACTGCCGGGAAATTTATCTTCCCAAAGTTACTTAAACTTTTATAAAATGATCTCCCAACCTTATTGGGAGAAGTGCCTGAGGAGATAAGGAACCATTGGCTACAGAATGATGGCTGTCCTGCACATTATGGTGCAAACGTCCGTTCTATTTAAATGCCACATATCCAAATAAATGGATTGGTCGTTTGGGTCCCATTTTGTGGCCTCCTCGATCCCTCAGATTTAAACCCTCTTGACTTTTTTACTGGGTTGCCTAAAGGAAGAGGTGTACTCGAAAACGATTTCAAATTTGGAGGAATTACGCAGCCGTGTTCAAGAGGCCGCTTCAAAAATAAATGAACGACGCTACGCACGCTTTCTTAGTAGAGCCTTTATTAGAAGATGTAGAGCGTGTATTAGAGTCGGTGGCAGACAATTTGAACACCTGTTATAAATAAAGATTGTTTTATGTACACCTGCAATTTCTTATTATTAAATTTTAATAATATATTTATCGTTTCTTTTTAGTCGTATTTACCCTTTTGCATCTCAATAGCAATAAGTTCGTAATAGTATTAGATAAAATGATGTATTATACCATTTTGTAAACTGTATTAACTGCATTTTTTTAAATACTTGGCCACTTGGTTTCATACTTTTTTTTACATGAAACACTCTCAAACTTTGTCAAAATTATTTTGTGATCAAATTTCATACTAAAATTAAAATTGATATATTTTTGTTAAAAAGTACAATAGATACTCATGTTATTTATTACTTTTGTAATAGTATAGTCTGGGAGTAATATAACACAAAACGTAAGCAAATTCATTAATTTGCGTCGCTGTGCACATAAATTCAAATCATCATAAAAATGGATTTACGTTTAAAAATCATAACTTGAGTACCAGTTGGAATTTTTTTCTTTGTGTATTTTTTTTCGAGTGCCGGGTAGCTGTGCTTTGCGGCGCTCAAGGATTATCCATTCTAAATGGGACACCCTGTATAGGGTGGCCCATAAGCCCTTTGATATGAAAAAAAAATTATTAAAATAAAACTAATTACATTATGAATTAAATTTTTATTTACAAAAAAAGCTTAAAAAACGGGAATTATTTTTTGAAAATAACATCTTCTAAATGTAATCCGTTGCGATCACGGCACTCTTGCAAACGACGTCTAAAATTGTCGATGACTGCGCGGCACGTCACTGCTGAAATGCTTGTCATTTCTCTGCGGATGTTTTCTTTTAGGGCCTCAATTGACCGCGGGTTTGTGTCGTATACTTAGCCTTAAGGTAGCCCAAAAAAAATCCATCGGGGTCAGATCTGGACTACGTGGAGGCCAGGAAATGTCCCCTCTCTTAGGGATCACTTTGCCAGGAAAAAGTTGATGGATAACGGGCATAGCAGTGTTAGAGGTGTGAGAAGTGGCCCCATCCTATTGAAACCACGTCCTGGCATTAAAGCCTGAAAAGTTTTGCAATCCTGGAATGAAAAACTCTTCGATCATAGCCACATATCGCTCCGACGTAACAGTAACTTTGAAACCCCCTGCCATCCTCAAAGAAGTAAGGCCCTAGGATACCATGGGCTGACATAGCGGCCCAAACAGTGACTTTCGGACTATGTAAGGGCTTCTGATGCTTAAGTTTTGGATTGATGGGGCTCCAATAGCGGAAATTTTGTTTACTAACATGCCCGTTAAGATGGAAATGAGCCTCGTCAGAGAACATTATGTTATTGAAGGAAGTAAACCGATTCAACATTTCAATCGCATAATTTTGTCTTTGAATACCGTCAGTTTCCTTTAATTCTTGAACTAACTGAATTATGTAAGGGTGCATATGTAAATCTTTCTTCAAAATTCGTTGTAACGATGTCCTGGATACGTTTAATGCTCTGGCGCGCTTACGAGTTGACCGTGTCGGATTTTCGCGAATAGACTGTGTCACTGTGTCTATGTTTTGTTCCGTACGTGACGTCCTTGGGCGACCCAACCGCGGTTTATCTAACGTCGAACCGGTCTCCTCGAACTTAGCAACCCAGTTCTTAATCGTTTAAAGAGTTGGAGTGTCGTTTAAGTTGTGTAAACCTTTGTGTTCTCGAAATTTACGCTGCGCAACGGTTGCCGAATTGTCGTTTTTATAAAACTCGCGTACACAAAACGCACGGTCCGCTCCGGTAAAACGCTCCATCGCGTCTAAATTCCCAGAAACCGAAGTTACTCCCCCCGCTTCCCCTGCACCGGTCACGCGCGCCCTGTTCGTTTTATTCAAATTTTACTTTTCAAAGGACTTATGGGCCACCCTGTATGTATCGGTTATATATCACTATGTATATAAAACCCTTTATGGAGAAAGCGGTGCTTTAGGGGAGGCCTATGTCCAGCAGTGGACTATCAAAGGCTGCTGCTGATGATGATGATATCACTATATATCATCATCATCATCATCATCATCGTCATTATCATCATCATCATCATCATCATCATCAGCAGCACCTATGATACACAATTTTTTTTAAAAACCGTTACTTTGATGTTACAAACGGACACTCCTGTATTAACCATTTGTATAGATAACTGCCTCCGTAGTGGTAAAGGCGTGTGCTTTAGAAACCGGAGGTCGTGGGTTCGAATGCTGCGGGGACTCAACAAATTTTCATTGTTGTTTCCTAGTTGGTTAGGGCAATTTGGGCTAAACACCCAATTGTCTGAAAAGTATGATGATCCATGCGTCGGATGGGCCTTTAAAAAGTCGGTCTATCCACCAACCCGCACTGGACCACAATAGTAAGATACGGTCCAAAACCCCCTAATGGATAGGGGTGCATTAGGGGAGGTCTAGGTTCAGCAGGGGACTATCACAGGCTGATGACGATAGATAACAATGTAAACCATATCCATTAAAATGGAATTTTTTGTATTTTCCATTGCAATGCGTCCAATTTACTTTTTCTTCGGCCATTCGTCATATTTTAGATGTAAACAGATTTTTTCTAACTTCGGATTCGACGAACAAAGCGTTTATTTGGAAATCTGTATCCGTCACACTTTACGCCATTTGCTTTTTTAATCTGTTATATTTGTACATCGCGGACCAATTTGTTTTTTAAATGTTGCGCAAGAGCTTGTTATTTTTTTTGTGTATTAAGTGTAAATAATAACGGAACGTTCACCTGATGGCTATTTATTGTATTCCCTGATGCCTCCAGTCTTTTGTCTGTGGTATATGGTATACACAGACAGCAACACAGCCCTGATGGCAGGTGATACTCCTTTTCTATAAGAAATGGAGCAATAGTCAAAGTCAAATGGATTTTATTTAATGTAGGTTATTTGAAGCTCTGATAAACTTCAAAACCTATCGAGAAAAGAACCGGCAAGTACTTTGGTGGTGGGTCTGTGTGACCGATCACATATTACCATCATCGTCATCATCATCAGCCTGTGATAGTCCACGGCTGGACATAGGCCTCCCCTAATACACCCTATCTATTAGGGATTTTGGACCATATCCTACCACGCTGGTCCAATGTAGGTTGGTGGGTGGACCGACTTTTACATGCCCATCCGACGCATGGAACATCTTACTTTTCAGACAATTGGGTGATCGGCCGAAATTGCCTAACCAACTGAAACAACAATGAAAATTTGTTGAGTCCTGCAGGATTCGAACCACGACCTCTGGTCTCTAAAGCATACGCCCATACCAGTAGGCTCGGAGGCAGTACCATAGCTGGAGCTAATGAGTTGTACAATTCTATTATATGTATTTACATTAGCATTAGCATGAGCTAGCGGCGGAGCTTAACACCGGGGCCGCCGCCGGGGGCTCGTGCCTGCATGGGCTGGGAACTGACTGGCGGAAACTGGGAGCCGAGACGAAGGGCGCTTTAGTTCCGACGCACCCGGAGGTGGATTGGGCCAATAGCTAGAGACGGGGCTGCCACGGCAGCCAACACTGGTGGGGTCGCAGGAGAGTGTAAAACCGTTTCTGTGACCCCACCCTACAACATGGCGGTTTTAGTCGATGCTAGTCCGACATAACCCGTCTTTGCCACCGCGAGGACAGGTATGCGTGGGCATTTCACCATGGTAAAAAAAGGCAGGATTATGTGCTACAAGTACCCAGCACCAGCGAAAATGTGAGAAACTTACCTAGTTTTCTCACATTTGGCGTCATTTGTGACACCCTCCCCATCGACCGTGTAAACCATACAATCATCCTCAATGCACGTCAAGCAGTTGCTAGAAGTCTCGCAGATACAGGGAATGAACTATTTCCAAAACATCTCTGTCCTGTATTTCAGCGCTGTTAAGTTTTTTTTTAATACGAAATCACACAACTCCTAAGCGATAACATTAGTAGGACGTTCAATTTTTAGTAGTTATACGTATCGATATATCATTCAAATAAGAACGAGATTCTGATGAAAGATGAGATACCAATAGAAAACTATTTAAACAATGTTAACAGAGCGAGTCATATGAGCTCCTAATTAATAATTAATTTAACGGATTGTCTTGTTTCAATTTAATTTTAAACCACTTCCGTTTTAAACCCTTGTTAGTGACCAGCCACTGGAAAGATCGAGGTGTCAGACGTCTTGTATTGCTTAAGAGAGATTGCCCGATCGTGATAATAATTTAATTTCATGTCTTTGATCTTATCCCTATCGTCTTATACTTAGCGATTTTCCCGTGTAATCATGGGGTGTACTTTACAGACTGGATGTCGTGGGTTCGAATCCTGCGGGGACTCAACAAATTTTCATTGTTGATGCCTAGTCGCTTAGGGCAGTTCGGGCCGATCATCCAACTGTCGGATCGTCGGATGGGCACGTAACAAGTCGGTCCACCAACCAACCCGCAATGGATCCGCATGGTGGGATACGGTCCAAAAACCCCCTAATTGAGGCAAAAGGGGAGGCTTATGTCCAGCAGTGGACTATGTACAGACTGATAACGATGATTATGGAGTCGGCTTCTAATTTATCAACATTTACTTCAAGAAAAGCGAGACTGGCATCTAAACTCCGTAACCCAAATACCCTTTGGGTTACGGAGTTAGCAAGGATGAATTAGTTGTCACTAAATTTGAAGTATCTGACATCCTATAACGACAGCCAAAGGTGGTCTTGACCACCAGGACCGACTTTTTCATGCCCATCCGACGCATGGACCCTCTTACTTTTCAGACAATTGGGTGATCGGCCCATATTGTCGTAACTAACCAGAAAACTACGATAACACAAAGTTGTTCCCCGCGAGATTGAAACCCACGACGTCCGATACTAATATTATAAACAGGAATAAATTGTATTTTTGTCCGTATGCTTGTAATAAATTAACTCAAAAAAATCCTTCACCTTTAGAAAGCTACATTCACCTTAATCACATACATCATCAGCCTTTGTTAGTCCACTGCTGGACATAGGCCTCCCCTAATACACCCCTATCCATTAGGGGGTTTGGACCGTATCCCACCACGCTGGTCCAATGCGGGTTGGTGGGTGGACCGACTCTTTTACATGCCCATCCGACGCATGGATCATCTTACTTTTCAGACAATTTGGTGATCGGCCCAAATTGCCCTAACCAACTAGGAAACAACAATGAAAATTTGTTGCGTCCCGCAGGATTCGAACCCACGACCTCCGGTTTCTAAAGCACACGCCCATACCACTAGGCTACGGAGGCAGTTAATAATCACATGCGCCACTTTTTATCCTACAAAAACCCAAAACAATGTTTGAAAATAACACAGACAGAGCCGTAGACGGTCTGCTAGTATCAGATATAAGTATGTTTTCATTGCCAAAGAAGGCATTCTAGCAGTCGGGCCACCTGATGGGAAGTAATCACCGACGCCCATAGACATCGGCAATATCAGTGGTATCACCAACGCGCTGCCTACAGTGAAACATAGGATGTTACATCTCGTTTACCCCCTAATAAATACGCTGGCTACGGTGCCCTTTAAACCGGAACGCAATAGTATTTTACCACTGCTTTGCATAGTCACAGCGGTGGTCCCACCCCAGACGGCCTCCCATAAATGGAGTCCTGCCACCGCTCGAAATGTATAATTATGTAATGCTTTTACCCCTGAATCGATAACTTGAACGTAATGAATATCGACAGAAAAATGAATGGGTCCCTGAAGAGATTAAAATATTTTTGCGGCGAACCTTAAAAGCGTGGTGGGTTATGTACTCTATTAAAACTTTTATTTCGTGGTCGAATACTATAAAAAATTTGAAGAGATATTCTTCTTAATCTATATATATATATATATATATATATATATATGAGAATCCGACCTATATATTGACTGATCACGATATCCCTGGAACCATAAGGCGTAGCGACTTGAAATTTGGTAGGAATATTCCTTTCGCCGACTGGAGTTCATCTTAGAACGGATTTTACAAAATTCCAGTTGGGGGATTGCTAGTTATATAAAAAGTTTTTTTACTTCTACTCAGCCAGTGAAGGTTAACACAAGAGACAACAAATAGAAAAATCAATAAAAGAGTGATTCGTACCAAAATTACGACATGCGCTTAAGTTCACTGTGAGACAATATTCTTATAACAACATGTACGTTACATCTCATTCTATAGGACGCATTGTCCATATTTATTTGTCCTTGAAATAGTATAATGCTCCTTGTAGTAACATTCGTGTTTTTGTTCGTTGATCGACCCATGACAGCTTCATAAAAATTATTATCTATATTCTTAATACATAAAAATTCTCGTGTCACAATGTTCGAGCTTTTACATCTCCGAAACGGCTTGAACGGCCTTTTTATGAATTTTTTATGCGTATTCAATAAGTCTGAGAATCGCTTACCATCTATTTTTCAAAGTGAGAAGGGGTCATCTGCACTTTTTTCTAAATCGTTTTTTAATATATTATTATATGGCATCGAATTTCTATAACCTTGCTTTTTAATAGTTTTATCGCTCGATAACATCAATTATAATCACTGGTAAATTACCGTCTACCGGTTTACGGAATTATTTATAATATCAAATTATTCACACGGCGGCATAAAAAAATGTGTTTATTCTTACGCGCATTAATCAACCGTTAGATGTAAAAAAGAACACAACATTTCCTACACATGCAAAAGAAATAATAATACCAAGAAGTTATCACAAACAAAATGGTAGACGCGGCGCCACAAGTACCTACACTTTTTAAATTAAACACGAGGCGAACGTCTCAAGAGCGAGGCGGACGTCGTCGTGAAAAAAAATAAACAGAAGCGAAGAAATAGAAAAAGCGAAAACGAAGCAAAAAAAAAAAAACAAAAATGAAAAAACGTCGTAAAACGAAACGCGAGGGAGGGGTGAAACACCCGCCGTTTCCAAAATCGATGGCGCGGCGCGTGTGTGGGCCCGTTTTGGATTTCGAACGGTCTACGCGACTTACGGCACAAAAGTTCAAACAAAATTACACCTTTCTGCTATAAAATAAAGTTCAAATTGCAGTGTGTATTACCTTTTCAGTTCCGCCAAGTCGCCTTTAAAATTTGAACTCTGTCACTTTACAGAGTAAAGTTTACCTTATACGTATCGTTAAAGTTGATATTTGAGTGACAAGTTAATTCGAAATATCCGCTAACAGTGTATGAATTTGGAACCCGGTATTAAAACAATCTAAATATAGCTTCGCTATACAGAATGTGCAAGTTAAAATATTTTACAGTTATTTATAATCTACGAATAGATGGTATTTTTTTATAGTTTTTTGACTTTAAAATTCGTACAATTAGATTTCTAGTACGCATTTGACTGGAACAAAACGAAATTCTACATTATATACTTTGAAAAATAAAACGTATTTATTTACCAAATTCTCGGTTATGACTCAAGTATATTTTATCTTTAATTAGATTTATATATTAAAATTAACTTGTCACATGTCATTTTAATTTTTAATCTTATTTATTGCGTCATAAAATCGCGGGAAACATATTTCAGTAGCCGCTGTCAAATTTTTATTTCGTGTTTTGTCAGCCGTTCGTACATTCGACGCTGCTTAGTTCGATTGCGCGGTTCGACAAAAAAGGGTAATGGGAAAAAGTCTACCGGTAAAATCGGGATATCGACATTTTGGATTTATGTAGAACTTTGAATGTTATAGACACGTCTGTGATAAATAAATATTATTAGCGTAAAAAAAAGTTGTTACCAAGGTCGAAATGAAATCTTCTTATGCTTTTAAATGTTCAATTTTCAATAATGTGATAATTTTATGCTTAAACTGTTTGTTCATTGTTTAGATTTTACTGTGAGCAATGCCAAAAAAGTCCCGCTGAGTTTTTTTCGCCGGTGCTGCTCACGTCAGAGGCGTCCTTTTCGTATCGGTGGGAGATTTTTGTCAATTAGTTAGTGTATCGTAAATATATTTGGATTAAAATATCAAAGTTATTTTTTTAAATGAAAAATACATTTATTCAATAGAAACGTTTACATTAGCACAGTTACTAGGCACAGCCTGAACTATAGGGATTTAAATAATTTACAAAATTGTATTAACGAAATTACAAACAATAAACACAGTTTTTTTTTTAAATGAAGACATCATCATCATCATCATCAGCCTGTGGTAGTCCACTGCTGGACATAGGCCTCCCCAATAAACCTCTATCCATTAGGGGGTTTTTGGACGGTATCCCCACGCTGATCCAATGCGGGTTGGACCAACTTTTTACATGCCGACGCATGGATCATCTTACTTTTCAGACAATTGGGTGATCGGCCCAAGTTGCCCTAACCAACTAGGAAACAACATTGAAAATTTGTGAGTCCCCACACGATTCGAACCCACGACCTCCGGTTTCTAAAGCACACGCCCATACCACTAGGCTACGGAGGCAAATAAATCTATGAAAATGATATATTTATGTATACAGTTAATATTTATCAATTTTGTTTTAATTGAGTACGAAGGCAGTCCGGCCACCTGATGAAGAGCGGTCTCCAACGCCCATTGAAATCGCCAACGCTTCCTACCGTGAGACATAGGTTGGTAAGCCTCGTTTACCCAGTAAACACGCTTGCTACGGTGCCCTTCAAGCCGGAACACGATACTGTTTTCACATTACCATTTGCGGCAGAATAGGCACCGGGATGGTACCGCCTCAGACGGCCCCTTGCAAAAAATATAGTTTCGTTATTTATTTATATTAATTTCCAGTATCCATAAACGCGAGCAGACTAAGATGGAATATGTATCTCAATGTACAAAAGAAATAATTAGTTAATATCTCATGAGCATTTTTTTCGATAAACGACCGCCTTGTCTATACCTTGTTAATTCTATATTTCTTTAGCACGCACTTTTTACGCAGGGAAGTCGGCCATCAAAATCTATAATTTTGACCGTTCCGTAGACACAAGGAAGCTACCATAAAACGAACACACAACCCATCGATATGATAGAGTTTTATGGCAATTTTATGGCTGTACAAAATTAATATTCGACAATTTGCTTCCATTTAAAATTATTGCCTCAAATTATAATGATGCCCCACGAGACACGCTATCTGTGGCTAGTATTAATCGTTCGTCTCTTTCTACCGCGAAGATTTTCTACGCGTCAGAGCGAGACGCCGCTTGTTTACTATGACGCCGACTATTTGGCTGTCAATGAGCATACTGTACTCATAAGGGCATGTTTAGCTTGATTTTTATTTCCAAAAGACATACATAAAAAGATGTATCAGTTAATTATACATAACGATATATAATACATGTAATACAAAAGCTATTCAATTTGTCGGATCCCATAGTAAGGCTCAATAAACATAAGAAGAGATGTTGAATTCACAAATTGAAAGATAACAGCGATAAAGTTACGATCGGAAAGATAAAGATTCTTCGATTTTGGAAAGGGAAAAAAGACGGAACGGAATGGAACGTATTTTTGATGTGATCGGTTCGTGTTTTTTTGTTTTTGACAATAAAAGTTATCTATATATATATGTATAAAACAGATTCATCACGATATCTCTGGAACCATAAGGCGTAGCGACTTGAAATTTAGTAGGAATATCGCTTTCGCCGAGTAGAGGTCAGCTAAGAACGGATTTTGCGAAATTCCACCCACAAGGGTGGTTGGGGGGTTGCTAGTTTATAATACATAACAAGTGTCATAGCCGTTCTGATGATATATTTATTCTTTTATTTGGTTATGTTTTAAATTAAACGCAACGCAAGCATGTAATATGATTAACAATATGCCATGATATTGATCGGAATACCGATGGACTTAGGTACTTTACGACTCTACAAAGTTGCTCGCGCTTTTATTATTTTGTTTATTTTCTCATTTACGTACAATTTTTAATAGACACATAAAAAAATTACATGTACACTACTGCACTGTAATATCTGCGTAATTAATTTCTGATATCTTTAATATATATCGGCCGCCTTAGTCAAAATCGGCTCGGTGAACATTATTATTATACTAATTAGAGTAAGTAATTACTATTTACTGTACATAGAAGATACCCTTATCGTTGTGTCCGTTTGTCATTTGTTAGTGTTTCGAAGTTAATTATAAAGTATTTGAACATTAAATTACTCAGTAATTTTTTATGGCATTCAAAGGCAGATGAATCTTCAGCCCACCTGATGGAAAGTGGTCACCGACGCCCATGGACATCGGCAATACTAGTGGTGTCACCAACACGCTGCCTACCGTGAGGATGGGACGTTGCGTCTCGTTCACTTAGTGAGTATTCTGGCTACGGTGCCCTTCAAACCGGAACACTGTAGTGTTTACACACTACTGCTTTGCGGCTGAAATAGGCATCGCGGTGGTACCACCCCAGTCGATCGAAGAAGGACCTACCTCCTTCCACCGTAGTGCAAGCGTGACGCATTAAGGTTGGAAATACACTTTGATTGTATTCTATATACCAACTGTAGCCCGCGACTTGGTCCGCGTGGTGATATATTAAAAAATATTTTTCTGTAAAATAGTAGAGTACGTTACTCACAACAACTGCTATCTTTTAGCGAAAATTGCATCAAAATCGGACCAGCCGTTATAGAGATTAGCCAGAACAAACGGACAAACCGACAAGCAAAAAAATTCAAAAGTTGTGTTTTTAGGTACCTGTCATAGTGTACTCATTTAAAAAAGGTTATTTTAATTTTACAGTGACTCCAATTTCATTATAATTATAGACATTATAATAACTGCCTCCGTAGGCTAGTGTTAAGGGCGTGTGCTTTAGAAACCGGAAGTGATGGGTTCGAATCCTGCGTGGATTCAAAAAATTTGCAATGTTGTTTCCTAGTTACTAAGGGCAATTTTGCCCGATCACCGAATTGTCTGAAAAGTAAGATGATCGATGCGTCGGATGGGCATGTAAAAAGTCGGTACACCCACCAACCCGCATTGGACCAGCGTGGTGGGATACGGTCCATAACCCCCTAATGTATAGGGGTGTATTAGGGGAGGCCTATATACCATACTTGAGAAAGCGTCAAACGTAACGGTTTTGTTTTTATACCTAAAAATAGGCTATACAACACCATAAAAAAATAAAAATACCATTTTTTTTTCTATCAAATGGTAATTTCGAAATGAAAGGTAAAAAAGGATTAATGTATAATATATTCTTATTGATAAAACCACTTAAAGTAGTGTTAAACAAATGCCCAGTAGGCCGTATCATAGGCCGTTTATAACTTACGTAAAAAAGAAAGCATAACAGTTTCCCGCCTATACGTTATCTGTTTAACAAATCGCGATGAGCGGCGTTGATGCTTTCAACGCGTGCTTCATTCGAAATTCAAATTTGTGTTATAATAAGGCACGCGTGAGTTCGAAATTTGAATTTTTGAACCAAATTCAAATTTGAGCAATTATAAGGCACGCGTGAATCCGAAATTCGAATCTGTCTTCCAAATTCAAATTTGTGTTATAATAAGGCACGCGCGGATTCGATATCAGAATCTGTCTTCGAAATTCAAATTTGAGCAATAATGAGGCACGCGTGAGTTCGAAATTTGAATCTGTCTTAGAAATTCCAACTCACCGCGATACGTGAACGAGTTAATTTGGAATGATTTTGTTATTTTTTAAAAAAGGTTTAGGTTATACATATTTGTGCTTTTAATAAAAAAAATAAAATCGTGTTTATTCTTTTAAGCTTATCTATAGATAACCGCAAATCGCTATTTATTACGTGTATGATTTTTAATTATATCAAGTTTAAGGCATTAATTGTTAATAATTTAGGATATTTTTTTTTATTTTAGTGCAGTTTCTTTTCAGCTAGTAATATAAAAATCGGTAGACCATAAATGAGACTTAATAAATAATTAGGAAAAATTAAAAAAAGAATCAAAAACGCGTTCCACGTGCAATTAAATATTTTATGCGCTAATTAAAGGAATGAAAACATAACATTTAACATGGTACATAAATTTGAATCTAAAATTTAAGACATGTTTATTTTTCAAGCGTACTAAATTATATTTTTTTTTATTTTTGATATTGTATACTGTTATAAATTGTACGAGAGTTTTAGAGCGTATTTAATTATAATGCACGTACCTACCAACAAAAAAAAGAAATAATTTAACTTTTGTAATTTTTTAAAATATTTTTTTACAACCTGGCAACAATTCCTTTAAGCCAATACGTATT
The DNA here is from genome assembly GCA_029286875.1 of Lamproptera curius. NCBI lineage: Eukaryota > Metazoa > Arthropoda > Insecta > Lepidoptera > Papilionidae > Lamproptera > Lamproptera curius. The sequence continues at coordinate 2,240,238 of JAGSMT010000099.1, forward strand.
ATCAAATTTTTTAAATCATTTGCTTGAACAGCGGTTTTTTTGTCTGTGGAACATATTATTATTAAACATACGACGTAGTGATTTAGTGAGAAATTATTTCCCTCCAGCATAACTTGTTTCTTCATCGGCAAACAATGACAGCCGAACTGTCAACGAAGGATCGTATTAAACGAGTGACATTTTCATATTCATTAATATGAAACGTTGTTGTTTAGTGTCAAGTGTCATAATGGACAATGTCATTTCATAACATAGATATGTTTAGGATAACGGGGTATCGGTCGACCCCACTGGTGGGATGGCGATCTCCGTGCAGTAGCCGGTTCAAGTTGGCAGCGGGTAGGAGGTGATCGGCCGTCTTGGCGTTCATTGAAAAAGGCCTTTGTCCAGCAGTGGACTGATAGAGGCTGATTATGATGGTTAAAATGATGATGTAAAGGTACTGTACTGTACACCAACCCACATTGGACCTGCGTGGTGGGATACGGTCCGAAGCCCTAATGGTGGAGGCGAGCATTAGGGGAGGCCTATGTCCAGCAGTGGACTAATACAGGCTAATGGTGATAGATACTGAAGGTATTCGAGAGAGCACGATGAATACGGACTTTTTCGATTAATTACGAAGGAAAATATTTTCTCACTGCATCTATATTACTTATGCTATACCATTTAATCAATCATCAATCAATCATCATCAGCCTGTGATAGTCCACTGCTGGACATAGGCCTCCCCTAATACACCACCTTCCATTAGGGAGTTTTGGACCGTATCCCACCACGCTGGTCCAATGCGGGTTGGTGGGTAGACCGACTTTTTACATGCCCATCCGACGCATGGTTCATCTTACTTTTCAGACAATTGGGTGATCGGCCCAAACCAACTAGAAAACAACAATGAAAATTTGCTAAGTCCCCGCAGGATTCGAACTCACGACCTCCGGTTTCTAAGACACACGGAGGCAGCTATACCATTGTTAATTATTATTCATCTTATCTATAAAGGTTTTTATTATTTGTAATTTTCGTTATTTCTCATGTAGTGTATAAGTATTGTTCAATTCGTTTTCTAAACAAGACAAAAGACCTTACCTTACATGCTATGTACATTTAATCTGAAATAAGTGTTACATTATTATTACTATTACGGAGGCAGACACAAAATATGTTGCCAGCATATCTCACAAGACGTTGGTGTTATCGATTGGAGAATTTTGTTTTTTTCCTTTTACGACCAGACCGGACTACGCAGACGCGGAGGTATAAATTTTTTTACGATCGCCCCACGTCTCCCCCACGATTTCCCCCCCGGAGAATATTCCCGAGGGCGGGTAATGTGGGGAGGATAATAAAGTCTAGTTACACCCGTTCCAGAAGTCGAATATTACGCCTAGCTTCAAGGCAGACATTATTCAGATATACGTGAAAGTTACAATTCACCATCATTATCAGCCTGTGTCAGTCCAGGACATAGGCCTCCCTTAATACACGCCTTCTTAATTAGGGGGTTTTTGGACTGTAACCTAGCACGCTGGTGCAATGCAGGTCAGTGCGTGGACCGCTAAATAGACCATGAAAACATAACCGGTTAATGTGTTCCACTGTCCATAAAACCGGCAAGAAACTCAGCGGTTTTTTCTATTATAATAACGAAATTATACTGCAATACTGAGATATTTATCGACCCTGTGGCCTATCGGTTTTTGCCCTTGACGCGGGTTCAAATCCAGCGGGGGATTGTTGTTTTCCGGTTGGCCAGGACAATGTAGACTGATCACTTGATCGTCTGAAAAGTAGGATAAATTGCGTGTCGGATGGGAAGTCGCTTAAGCAAGTCTGTGCTTTAACAGACCACTAATTCGTCCATAGGATGCAGTTTACCCTATGGATTGTGTATGACAGATGTTAGCCGCTTTGCGTTAAACAGTTATTGAGATGAATCTGGATAGATTAGAAGCCGACAGCATTATAACTTGGTAAAAGACAATGATTAACCAGAAAACCCGCAACAGATTATGCTACGCTTCTTTATTAAGTTCTTTTTTTAACAGACTATAAAATTTTTAGTCTATGGCACAGACTAAATAACACTTAATCTATGTGTCATAATATTGGTGATGTAAGTGATTAAACGAATGTCGTTTACCTAGCCGTAAGTAGCCCTGCCCATAATAATTGCAGCGCAAGGCGCCTCCGTAGCCTAGTGGTATTGGCGTGTGCTTTAGAAACCGGAGGTCGTGGGTTCGAATCCTGCGGGGACTCAACAAATGTTCATTTTTATTTCCTATTTGGTTAGGGCAATTTCGGCCGGTCACCCAATTGTCTGAAAAGCAAGATGATTCTAAAGTCTGTCCACCCACCGACCCGCATTGGACCAGCGTGGTAGGATGCGGTCCAAAACCCCCAAACCAATAGTGGTGTGTTAGGGGAGGCCTATGTCCAGCGGTAGACTATCACAGGCTTGGTGATAATGGCGCCAATAATCCAAATAACGTTAAGCCTCGTTAACCCAGTTATCGCGCTGGGTACGTCACCCGTTGAACCAGAAGGTGTAGTGTTTATATACTACGGCAGCAATGATCTCTTCTGTCGGTCCTCAGTATAGACAAAACCATCATCGTCATCAGCTCGTGTTAGTCCACTGCTGGACACAGTCCTCCCCTAATGCACGCCTTGTCCATTAGGGGGTTTTTGGATTGTATCACCCTACGCTGGTCCAATGCGGGTTGATAGGTGGACCAACTTTTTACATGCCCATCCGACGCATGTATCATCGTACTTTCAGACAATTGTGTGATCGGCCCAAATAAGAACACAAAGATGTTACCCTGCGGGTTTCGAACCCTCGACCTCCGGTAAAGCAAGGGCCAATACCGCTAGACGAAGGCGGTAAAATGAAATGCCAGTTTCAAACGAGTACAATGTTGCCGCGTATTTATTTGCGATAACAAAAAGAAACTTTAAACATGTACCATTTTTAAATAGTTTGTTCAAATATTAAATATGTAATCTAAGCGAGATAAGCTTAATTTAGTTTAATTTTTCATCTTACTTTTAACTAACTATACAGAGAACATTTTTTTCACTTTACAGTTTTCGTTATCGTTATTTTAATGAAGTTATTAGTCTTATTTTTTTCTCTCTTCGTTCAAAGCACGCGCGTTTCCTTCGCTGTTTGAATAAATTTTAGATAAAATATAATTTATTTTTCACATAAATTATAGAGGACAAGTACCTGAATTTAACATCGAAACGTAAGCTTGTGTGTGCAAATGTTTGTTAGTTCATAGAGTAACAACTAAATGAAGTGTTTTAATGAAACTTTATCACTACATAGTACGAAACAAAGTAGCCTTCTCTGTCTGTCTGTCTGTCCCAATGCATGCTTGAAAGTCTAAAACTACGCAATGGATTTATAAAAAATTGTTAAAGCAAGCATTGTATAATATGTATGACACACGTAATACTGAAGAAAAATGTTGATAAATAGATTTAGAGTTTTCCCTATTTATTAGAAAGATTTTTAATCATCTATGTATGTTACACTATCATATAATTACATAACGGTTGATCTAATTTCAGTTGGTATATAATTAATATTCATTTTACGTAATTTTTGTATATGTGAGCGGAGACGCTGCAACAAGCTAGCTGATTATATACAAAACTTACCCGTCTAAGAAGTTCCTATGCTTTTTTCTTGCCATTCTTATTTAATTATTCAACCGTATGTTATAGAAAACAATGATAAAAATATTGTTACATTTTAATAAATGTCGAACGAAATATGTTTTGTCATGTCAATTTATATTCTAAGAAATGGAAATAACGTCATACGTCAACCCTATTGCTATTTTTATTAATAAAAATGATAACCCGCTCGAAATCCGATTATGGCGGCCGATGCGTATTGAAAATCGGCTATGTCATCATCATCATCATCATCAGCCTTTGCATGGGCATGTAAAAGTCGGTCCACCCACCAACCCGCATTGGATCAGCGTGGTGGGATACGGTCTAAAACCCCCTAATGGATAGAGGTGTATTAGGGGAAGCCTATGTCCATCAGTGGACTATCAGAGGCTGATGATGATGATTATGATGACGATATAGTTTCTAAACTAGTTAAATTCACGCAGAAATGACACACGTGAGTTATGCTTAGAAGGTTGTTACTATATCAAAGAATGACTCTGCGCTGTGCCGTCATTTCTTAACTGTAAATTTAATCAGTAAATAGATTTTCTTTGGTAGAGATGAGTAATCAAGACTACTAATGTACGGTTTTTTATAGTTAAAAATAAATGCCGAAAAACCTATTGTCGTACGAAAATAGTGGAGCTGGAAGTTAGTGCAAATCGTTGATTCGCTAGTAATTGTAGGAGCAAATTTGGTAATTTTTAACTGTACGGCATTTGCGTAACTCAGTTTTATACAGATACTTTACCTTTGTTCGCCATAAGTACTGTCAGCGTAGGGGTCGAAGTCTAAGTCAATAATTAGTAGTGTCCGACCGAACTTTCGGTTTCGGTTTCGGTTTCGGCCGAGTTTCGACCAAAATCAAGTTTCGGCGCAGTTTCGGTTTCAGGCCAAATTTGTGAAACTTTTGCCGAAACCGAAACTGGTTTCAGAAGTGTTTTCAATTTTAAAATAGAAGGAAAGTTAAATGTATCATTGCTACAATAGAGCTCAGATCAGTCGATTTTAGTTCAGGCAAACATTCCAAGTTTGACAAAAGAAATTGATGATTCTTCTAGAAAGACGAGGAACAAATAGTAGTGAGAACAAAATATATACTCCTTGGCAAAAAATAAATACAAATAATACTGGAAAGTGTAGCTCAGATATATTTGTTGTGTTAATAAAAAATCTTCTAGCCTCTTTACTTTTTTCTGAATGTAGTCATTTGTTTCATGTGGGCGAAATGTTCTTGACAAAAGAGAAAACCAAGTGCGACCTTGTTATTAAAAACCACTGTTATAAAAAGTTAACAACGCAAGAGATTTATTGCGGCTCAAAAGCAACATGAGAAGAGTCTGCTCTGTCATAATCAATTGTCGCAAAGTGGGTTTCTTAATTTCGAGTAGGAGAACGTACACGGAAGACGAACATGGTTGCAAATGTCCATCGAAGCCAGTAATCAACAAGAAACAATAAGAATATGCTGCCATATTCGAAAAAACTGTTTTAGCGATTTAAGAATTACCACCTGATACCTAACCCAAGAAACGAGCATTTCTATAGAGGTACTCAACGCATATTGACACAAATTTTGAATATGAGAAAAGTCTCCGCAAGATGGGTGCGAGAATCAGAAACAAAATCAACTTCGAAGATATCGCTGGACAAGTTTTAAGAAAATTCTAAAACTTTAAATCTAGTTTCGTGGCAGTGGACGAAACACGGGTCTATCCAAGGATCTTCTTGCCGTGGCCGTGGTATATGGCCTGGCTGAGGTATGGCCTCAATATTTTGGGACTCAGAAGTGATATTGTTGTTTGATTACCTGGAGCATGGAACCATCATTACAGATTATGCAGCTTTAATACAGAGTTTGAGAAATGCCGTCAATGATAAAAGAGGCAAACTTTGAACGGGCGAGCTGTTTCATTTTGACAACGTACGGCGCATAGGTTGGCATTAGCGATGGCCACCGTTCAGCATGCTAGCGTACAATTACTTGAGCATCCCCTATTCACTAGATCTGGCGCCTAGCTATTTTTCGTCTTCTCTCCAAATTGATACAATACTTAAGAGGAAACTTGTGTTAAAACTATATATAACAAGTAAACGATGCCGTGGTGACTTTTGAGGACCAAGACAATCCTTTTTTAAAGGAATTGAAGCATTGGAGACTTGGAACGCTGGACTTGGTGTGTAGGTGGACCTCGGAGATTATGTAGAAAAATAAATAATTAAGCTATCATAGTAATTATATTCTATCTCATTTTACTTTTGATCCCCTCGGAACTACAAATACAAACCAAAGTATTAATTAGTAAGATTTCATAATACCAATACTTAGTCTTTAATGCAACAGTCACAATTATTCATTTATTTATTAATAACTCATATTGCTATAAGAAATTTATTTGAAAAATTTAGTATACTTTCAATATTTTGTTACATAAAAATATTATTAGCAACTGAATTAAACGATTACCACACGTTTAATATACTGTCTCCATTCCATGACTAAAATAAAGCAAAATAATAGACATAAAAGCTCCATATTTTAGTATTTTAAGAATTTTATACTTGATCACGTGAGTTTCGGTTTCGGTTTCAGCTTGGCCGAAATCTGAAGCCTCGGCCGAACTTTCGGTTTCGGTTTCGGCCGGAAAATCAGTTTTGGTCGGACTCTAATAATTAGTCAATTGTTACTGAGGAATTCTATTAACTCACGTACACAGTAAATGTATCGCCCAAAGTGAAGGCATAGCATAGTTATTTAATGTTATCATCATCATCTGCATGTGTTAGTCCAGTGCTGGACATAGGCCTCCCCTAATGCACGCCTTCTCCATTAGGGGGTTTTGGGTTCGCGGGTTGGTGAGTAGACCGACTTTTTGAATGCCCATCTGACACACGGATCATCTTACTTTTAGGACAATTGGGTGATCGTGTCAATTTGTCCTAACCAACCAGAAAACAACGATTACACAAAGATTTTTCCCGGCGGGATTCGAACCCACGACTTCCGGTTTCTAAAGCGCAACCACTAGGCTACGGAGGCAGTGGTATAGTAGCCTTTTAAGCGTAACTCAGGTTGGGTAATATCACAGGTATTTTTATCCATGGCCTTGTAGTTCTATAAAGCGTTAACTACGAAAGAAGTTTTACTAATAGGTCACTCAAGTCATACATTTCAACTAATCCATGCATTAATACTAATTAATGCGTGGATTAGTTGATAAAGCGTTTAGGTGAAATTCATTTGCTTCATTAAAAATCCATCCCTTTTAATCTATTTATTAATTCAACTGTACGACATGTCCATTAACCGTTAGATGTCGCTTTGCCCGAGCTGTTACGAGCTGTCAATCTGAGCTTTAATGGTTGGTTACACCAGTGCGATGCGTTGAACACGGGGAAACGGAAGTCAAAGACAAAAAGCTGTGACAGTGGCCTTTTTTAAGATTATCTATGGTCCGCTTTTAAAAGAGATGTAGTTGGGTAATTATACATATTGAAATTTAAAAATAACTAGCTTTTGTCTGCGCTATTTTGACAGATACAATCTGTGTTATAGTAAGTTTCAGCATTATTAATAATATTATAAGTTGTATTCGTTCAATTGTTTCAATGTAACAGAGTTACAACACATTCTTAAAAAAAATAATATTATTGTACTAGGTAATAATGAAATTTGATTTAAGATGATGAAGTGTGTTTAACTTTGTGCGGTTCCACTTCTGTAATCTTCTGATTTATATTATTTAAACCAAAAAAAAAAGAACAATTTATTCATTAGGTCACCTTTTTATAATACGATTATATTTTAATATTGGACATGAACATTATTTGAGAAGCGCAATCAACGAACCCTATCATTTATGTATTACTGTTTTAGAAGCGTTGCTTTCCGTCTCTACTAGAATTCCACAATTTGGAATCGAATCCAAGCCGTTCATAAAAATAGATTACTAGACTATAGCAAATTATGGAGAAATTTCCTTCTAAAACAGTCTGTATTATATACGCAAGGATTAAGATTTAGTCCGACACTTAGTTATTATTTACATTATACAAATCTCGGATCTTTGCCACCCGAACTGTCAATGAATGATCGAATTAAATAAGCGACATTTTCAAATCCATTTAGATGAAACTTTCTTGTTAAACGTCAAATTTCATAATGAATGATGTCTATGTATAATATAGTGACGCATAGGTACTGAAATTATTTGAGAGAGCACGATAATTACGAATATTTTCGTAAAATTATGATGGAAAATCTTTTCTCTCATCATCATCATCATCAGCCTGTGATAGTCCACTGCTCGACATAGGCCTCCCCTAATACACCCCTATCCATTAGAGGGCTTTTGGACCGTATCCCACCACGCTGGTCCAATGCGGGTTGGTGGGTGGACCGACTTTTTACATGCCCATCCGACGCATGGATCATCTTACTTTTCAGACAATTGGGTGATCGGCCCAAATTGCCCTAACCAACTAGGAAACAACAATGAAAATTTGTTGAGTCCCCGCAGGATTCGAACCCACGACCTCCGGTTTCTAAGCCACACGCCTATACCACTAGGCTACGGAGGCAGTTTAGCTTTTCTCTATAATTTGTAATATTCTAATGCCACACAGCATAACACAGCAGTGTGTTACCACCTTCATACCACGCCCTTTTATCTAACACCGCGTCCCTTCAGGCTTTAAAGTCAAAACTTGTTTCTTAGCATTTTTTGTTGTGCCTCAATCGAAAGTTACGATACTAATAAAAATCAATTTACTAATAACGTGTGTTGCTTTCGAATACCATATGTGATAAATAATACATTTTTACGGATTTGAACGCGTTCAATTGCTTTGTTTAATTATTTCAAAATTACATGTTTCAGAACCTTCCCTGAGTCCCTAGTCACGGGAAAGACCAGAATCAGACCATATTCCTCATTTCGATGTGATTGTAAAGCAATTAAACGCGACAATATTGTTAAATATCTATTATTTTTAAGAAAATTTGCTCCTTTGAACTGATAAACACAAATGTCTTAATGAATTATGATAAAAAAGAGTGTACATCTATTTAATTGTGTATTTTAAAGGCACTAAAAAGTATTTATTTTACTGTATATATGTATAGAGACAAATTAGGAAATCACCCCCTTGGTGTCCTTGCCCAATACTGCCGCATTGCAGTAGTGTTCAGACACTATCTCTGGTTAGACGGAGAAACTGTCCCTATTTACTGGCATTGCCTTTATTGTCTAATGGTATGAGCTTTTGAAATCGGTGGTCGTGTTTGAATCCCGCGAGAATTGAACAACTTTTTTTTCTCTCTAATAGTGCTATGGACGAATACGTGTGTATTTGGCTCGAAGGACATTATTATTATTATGTTTATTTTATTAATATTGAGCTTATTTATAGTATAATTTGATAGTAGTTTAAAAAATATAAAATACTTTTCTATATCTGTATTTGTAAGACTTTGGGGTAATTTATTTTGTAAATCCTGCGGGACTCAACAAATTATCATTGTTGTTTCCTAGTTGGTTAGGCAATTTGGGCCGATCACCCAATTGTCTGAAAGAAGATGATCCATGCGTCGGATGGGCATGTAAAAAGTCGGTCCACCCACCAACCCGCATTGGACCAGCGTGGTGGGATACGGTCCGAAAACCCTCTAGTGGCTAATCCATGGTGTATTAGGTGGCCTATGTCCAGCAGTGGACTATCACAGGCTGATGATGATGATGATGTTGTACTTAGGAAAATATATTTTGAGTCTTAAACTGCACCAGTAGCTAAGTGGTAGGGCGTGTGCTTTAGATACCGGAGGTCGAGTGTTCGTAATCATGCCGAATTCTAAGTTTTTTTTATTTAATTTTATTCAATCACATTTTGTACAAATCTCATACAATGGCGGAGTTAGTTTCAAAGGCATTTTCTCCCAGTGAACCGTTATATTCGTTCGACAGGTATAATTTTCTTTTTTTGAGTACGTGCACAATGTTGTTGAAAGTGAAAGAAAAATAATCTTTTACACTTTAATACGTTAATAAGAAAATTTTAATGTACATAAATACAAATATTTATGATTATACAACACATAGATAGTAACATGTACATGCTAACACTGATTAGGTATATATTTTAATATAATTTGGGCCGATTATTTGAAAAGTAAGATGATCCGTGCGTCGCATAGGCGTGTAAAAAGTCGGTCCACCCACCAACCCGCATTGGACCAGGGTAGTGGGATTTTACATATTTAACCGATCCAGGGCAACTACAAGGTAACGGGCACGCGGAGGCACCCCCTTGGGGCTTTAGGTGTTTCAACACTGTGTGGGCAGTCGCGCCTGTGGCAACGGGCACCTCTGCACTCGGTCACGTTCTACGAGGTTACGAGGAGGTTCTTCTTATTCAACGAAACCGGTGGTAGGGCCCTTTGTACAGGGGACCGTCTGGGTAGGTAATACTCCGGTGGCTACACCTGCCGCAAAGCAGTAGTGTAAAAACACTGCTGCGTTCCGCTTTGAAGGGCACCGTAGACAGCGTATTTACTGGGTAAACGAGACTTAACAACCTGTGTCTCCCAGCGCGTTGGTGATACCTGTATTGCCAATGTCTATGGGCGTCGGTGACCACTTTCCATCAGGTAGCCCCGTCTGCTCGTCTGCCTGCGTATGCATCAAAAATTGGAAAAAAACCAAGAGAAGCAGTTCATGGCAGAAGAAGTATTTTCAAAACTAGACAATGTTATAAAAGTTTTGTTAGCTTTTTCGTAACAATAATGTATAAGCGGCCTTAAGATTAACACAATTAAAATGATTAATCACTGTTAATTATGATAATTTACTTACAGCGCCGTGAAGTTTTTTTTTTCTTACAATGATTCAAATTAAATGCAACATAAAATATAATCTTCTAAAAATGTCTTACTAATCTGTACGAAAGGATGTACGCCATCTAGCGGCAAAGCGTTGTATTACGAACTCCAGAAACGTATGAAGGAAGAGTTGACGTCTAAGTTTATACAAATAGTCACCACATCGATTCATTCGTGGACAATTTTTCACATAATATATATACTAGGAAAATCTATAACTATAAATATATTATAACGAGAAAAGATTTGTGTTTTTGTAATGAATAAACTCATGAGTAAGCTACTTGCTACAACCCAATTGGTTCTCTGCATTCCAACGAATTAGCTGCGGAAATTAGAGAAAATATAATCTTACTGAACTATTAAACTTATCTTACTAAAGAAAATATATAATTCTTACAATTTATTTCCACGCAGGATTTGAATCCACTACCTACGGTTTGTTAAGTGCGACCGAATACCACCTGACTAAAGGCAGACTGAAGAAGTAAAACAATTAGAAGATTAAAAAATCTTTCATTTTCTGAGCATCTTTTTTGTGTAGAAGAGTAAGAAACATAAAAACCTTTGGATTTTAAATTTTAATGTAATTATTATTAAATGTGACATGTATAATTTAGTAAATCAATTTAAGTGATTAATTTCCACACATGTTTACTGCAGCAATAGATGTAATACAGAGAAAAGATTTTCTTCGTAATTTTTCGAAAGAGTTTCATATTAATGGATATGAAGATGTCATCCATTTAATACGATCATTCGTCGACAGCGTCGTATTCCGATAAAGATCCGAGTTTTCCCAAAGGAAAATAATTTCTCACTCCGTCTATATTACATCTTCAGAGTATAATTGAATATGATCGTCAATTTAAACAATTTGGATGTAATATAATTCAATTAATATAGCGACTGAGATTAAATCAACTAATCAGCATAAATAAACCATTAGAGAATGTACGAGTCTCTCTTACACTATTAGTCCGTAGTTTAATATATTTGTGTTATTCTATTATTACTGCCTCCGTAGCCTAGTGGTATAGGCGTGTGCTTTAGAATCCGGAGGTCGTGGGTTCGAATCCTGCGGGGACTCAACAAATTTTCATCGTTATTTCCTAGTTGGTTAGTGCATTTTGGGCCGATCACACATTTGTTTGAAAAGTAAGATGATCCATGCGTCGGATGGGCATGTAAAAAGTCGGTCCACCCACCAACCCGCATTGGAACAGCGTGGTGGGATACGGTCCAAAAACCCCCTAATGGATAGGGGTGCATTAGGGGAGACCTATGTCCAGCAGTGGACTATCAAAGGCTGATGATGATGATGGTGATGATGATTATTCTATTCTATAATAATGGCCGCGAATTCTGACGCTTTACTGCGAGTGTTTAGAGAAAAATTAACATGTTATTAAAGAATACACGTTGAGGACAAAACTAATAAAAGTTTATGGCAAAAAACACCCTAATTTATTTTGCTTTATTCATCGGTTAATGCTATGAGACGACAATGATGCTCCTGATAGTAATTGATGTGCGCCGGCAATAGGAAAGGCAGTGTTGGACGCCACAAATCCTCTCGCCTACTGGTCACCGTGCACTTCAGACCGGAAGACGGCAGTCAAAGTCAAATATCTTTATTCAATATGGAAGCATTACACTTTCTTATTTATTGTCAAATAAACTACCACCGGTTTGGAAGTGGAGGCCTCTGACCCGAGAAGCACCGGCATAAGAAACTCAGCGGGACTTTTTTTGTTCCTTCTTTCAATAAGTTTTACAATTTTTTACAATAAACATCACATTTTAATAGTTTGAAATAGCCTGGTAATGAACTGTTCTCCGTTGTTGGTAGACACCAAGTAGTCATTACAGCAATAATATCCTTTAACACACGAACAGTCCATTGTAAAAAGTGGATCAATCTTCTATTATCAGAGAGTCCTTATTGGAAAGGGAGTTACTTTACAACTTTCGTTTCACTCGAGTAAAAGGAGACATACGGCTTTCAAAAGTTACAGATTTATGCAATCAAAGCAATACAAAACCATTTTAGGGGACTTGTTGATTCAGCAATTTAGAATGGAAACCATCTTCGGCAGTCGCTATAGGTTGTCAGTGCCAAATTTACGGACATCTAATCTTTGGGCTGTAAACGTCAGATGGTGGTAGGTCCCTCCTGGGTTGGTGCCACCGCGGTGCCTATTTGTGCCTCAAAGCAGTTGTGTGAAAACACACCTGTGTTCTGGTTTGAAGGGCACCATAGCCAGCGTATTTACTGGGTAAACGATACTTAACAACCTATGTCTTACGGTAGCAGCGCGTTGGTGATACCACTAGTATTGCCGATGTCTATGGGCGTCGGTAACCACTTCCCATCAGGCGGCCCGACTGCTCGTCTGCCTTCGTTGGCAATAAAAAGTCACTCGATGATAGAAGTGCAACAAACAGACAAATTTTATAATTAACAAGTAGCCGTTGCCCGCGACTTCATCCGCTTGATAATATATTCAAAAATATAACATTATTTTTACTAAAAAAAGCTAGTTCAGGTCACTTTTAGTTACATTATCTCTATTTTGCGAAAGCCTCGATAGTGTTGGACCAGCCTTTTCTGAAATTAACCCGAAATAAACAGACAGAAAGACAGAGATAATTTTAATTGTTGTCTTGTTATATGTACCGACGATCAAAACGGCTATTTTAAGTGAACAATAAATAAAACAATCCATCTAAATCACCAACCCGCATTGGAGCAGCATGGTGGGATACGGTCCATAAACCCCTAATGAAGAAGGCGTGCGTTAGGATAGCCTTTGTCCAGCAGTGGACTAACACAGGCTGATGTTGATGGTGAAACAGACAGTTCAATTTTATTTATTTATATTGACTAGTAGTTGGCCGCGACTTCGTTCGCGTCGTAATATATAAAAAAATCTGTTATAATTTTTTCAAACAAAGGTCGCCTAAGTTACATCCTGATACGGTCATATAATCAGTATTTAAATATTTTAACGACAAAATGGCTTAATTTTTCTAACATGTGTCTAAATCTTAAGGTCAATTTCACTTCTTCATATCGGAATATGGTTTGAAAGTTATGTGAATCAAGTAGAAAGAAACAAAGTAAGTATGTATGTTACTTAATAAGTTTCATAGCATATATGTATATGTGTCCCATAGGATATGGTTCAAAACGTTCTAATACTATATATTTACATATATGTATACAATAAAACACACACACGCACACATACACAAACACATGTATATATATATATCTCCTAGCGTCAAAATTCAATTCGTAGTCATTAGTATTGAATATTATGCTAAAATGATATTCAAAAAGATACCGATTACAATATTACCTACTTTCACTATTATCCACTAAAACATGTCACGAAAATGTAATTTACATTGTGAATCAATAAAATTATTCGTTTTATTGATTCACACGGTGATCCATCTGGATTTTGAGCCGAAGTTTATTAAAATGTTTCGCATAAACGTGTTACTTTTATAGATACAACTTTTCGTGCCCGATGCGGTTAAAAAATAACGGGAAGAATAATTCGACTTTTCTCTGACTAAGCTGACTTTTCACGACGAAAGTCCTCAGTTTACTCACTTCTTCTCCTAGCGCCAACGCTTTAGGAAGTGGTAGTAAAGTTTAGATAGAGCTCTTCCAGCTTTTAAATTATCCTTAAGGAAGCATCTGAATCGAGCCGAGGCGTCTGCCCACCTGGGCAGCCCTCGATTCAGATTGCTAACGGGAACCAGAAAGTGACGGTCCAAGCTGCGGCTCCCCATCTGGGGGCCCTTGGTGCAGTTAAGTCACTCCGTGGGGAGACGCGACTGTGGCAACTGGCCTCCCTACATCCGGTGTGTTCTAATAGGTTTACTCCACAGAGCACGAGATCCAGTCAAAATAAAGAAGAAACAAAAAAACACTTTAAATACGTAGTCATTTTGTTGAGCTTGATGCTTAGCTATTATATAGTTAAAGAAATAGGTTCTCCTTTTTTGCAGGACTCAACGGGAGCCCCACCAATAGATTCTTCACAACACACAAGTAGGGACCACAGCACACACATACGAGCACAGCTAGACACACACCAGGTACACTAGTAATACCCGCGTTGCAGCACGGTTCTCACTGCCCCCATAAACCGATAGATACAGTCGCCAGATCTAACTAAATATCTTCCACGAGCGGCCTTTACTTTTGGCAAAAATTGTTGGTCACGTAGTTCGTGGGAACCTCGAGAACTTTATGATAGATGAAGTTTACCATAGACAAGAGTCTGGAAGCATAACTTGATAGTTAATAGAACAAAAATGATCTCCTTTTCATATACTAATAAATTTTAATAGAAACGTAGTCAAACCAACACAAGTTATTTACATCGTTTAACAAACGTTACATCATCAGCCTCTTGTAGTCCCTCTGTTGTCCCCTATCCATTGGGGGGTTTTGGGACCGTATCCCACCACGCTCGGACACGCTGGCCCAATAACCCGCATTGGACAGTGGGTGGAACGCCTTTTTACATGCTCATCCGACGCATGGATCATCTTACTTTTCAGACAATTGGGTGATCGGCCCAAATTGCCCTAACCAACTAGGGAACAACAATGAAAATTTGTTGAGTCCCCGCAGGATTCGAACCATAACCTCCGGTTTCAGAAGCACACGCCCATACCACTATGCTACGGGGCAGTTGAATACCA
This sequence comes from Lamproptera curius, assembly GCA_029286875.1. Classification (NCBI taxonomy): domain Eukaryota; kingdom Metazoa; phylum Arthropoda; class Insecta; order Lepidoptera; family Papilionidae; genus Lamproptera; species Lamproptera curius. Next base: position 2,255,536 of record JAGSMT010000099.1, read on the forward strand.
TTAACTTGCAACATAATGCACTTTGCATTTGATGAAATACTTACGTAATCTGCCATTAACCTTTTAAGGAGCATATAAAAGCGTCGACGTTACCACAGATTAAATTATCCAGTCTAAAAATAAAGAACATTACAAAAGCAATGTGAGGAAAGGATCTCACAGTTTCTTAAAATAAACACGCATAACGTAATGACAGTGGTTTCGTTTCTAAAAATAACTCGGGAAATTGTGAAAGAACGCGAACGGAATATTGAAATCCGAACCACTTTTACATATATACGTATAAATAAAATTGGAGTGACTGTTTGTAACATTACATTTTTTTATTGGCTACGCCGACAGACGAGTCAGGCGAACCGATGGTACATTTTACTAACTTCCTAATTTAATGATGTCACGAATATTCGGCCACTATTCGGTATTCGGCATATTCGGCCACTTTTTGTTGGTATTCGGCATACCTTATTATGAAAAAAGGTAAGGAAAATTAGGGCAAAATTGATCACAGGTAAGTTGTGATGAATAAAATCAAGATTTTAAGGAAACTTTAGTACTAAACGATTATTATTTAGTCCCGTATGATATCAGCTCCAGAAGTAGAAAGTAGTTATTACTACTCACTAAACACGCCACTCGCGGAAGAAGAAGGATAAACTTTAGCAATCGGTTGTCATGAATCTTCTTATCTTATTCTTCTTTACACACTCGGCTAGCGTGTATTTTGTGCCGAATGTTCGAAGGCCGAATACTGCTGCTTCGGCCGAATATTCGTAAGTCGGCTGAGTCACTATTCGCGGCAACTCTAGCAATTTCGATGGAGAATTAAATAATAATGTTAAAACGCCACCTCGTTTCGACGCATCTGACACAAAGGATTAAGGATCAAAATGTTTACTTTCGCATGACAGAAGATGTCTGAGCGTTAAAGATAAATGTGACTAAGCGATAATACAGACAAAATAAAAAAACGACACTTTTGTTGCTATTGCTTAAGCGAGTAGTACACCTGATAAATAATACAATGTTAAGTATTTTCATCGTCATCGTCATCATCATCAGCCTGTCCACGGCTGGACATAGGCCCTCCCCTAATGAACGCCTCCACCATTAGGGGGTTTTTGGACCGTATCCCACGAAGCTAGTCTGGCTGCCCATCGTTGCATGGAACATCTTTCTTTTAGACAATTGGGTAATGAGCTCAAATTGACCTAACCAACCAGATAACAACGATAACACAAAGTTTTTTCCCCGCGAGATTCGAACCCACGACTTCCGATACATAAACCCATGTACGTCGGGAATAAACTTTACAAATAAATAAAATTACAGTGTTAGCTTGTCACATTAAAATAAAAGTTTTTAAACTATTACATTATGATATTTGCCCGTTATACATAACTAAACAAGTTTTTATTTAATTTTTGTCTGTCTGTCTGTTCCGGCTAGTGTCTGGGCCGGTTTTGATGGGACTTTGACTGGAAGATAGTAGATGTTACTGCAAATCATCTACGCTTATTTTTTTTTGGTAAAATACTTGTAAAAACACTAAAAACATATTTTTTTATGTCACCGGAAAGCATCATAAAATAAGTGTAATATTTTTCAAATTACCTTATTATTATTTTCTTATTAACTAGTCTAACTACAAGGTCCCGTTAAATTGGTCAGAAGTCACTCAAACACACACAATACTAGTACACGGAAATGTATAATACCTTTATATGAAATGCTTTTATCCAAGTCAAAAAGGAGATTAGAATTTGCTAAAGTAATGTGTAATTTCAAACACTAATGGCGCCAAAAGCGAACGCGTCCTCATTGGTGGACCGCGGCCATTTTGAATGCCCACGCGATGTTCGACCAATAAGAGGCAGAGTTTTTGACACTATTTGTTATTCGGCTAAGGGATAGACTATATTATTCAGCCTCTTTATAACGCAAATAATGTTTTTCAAGCCGATCTTAACTACGGCAGCCGATCTATATTACAGATCAGCCGACTACACAGGAGATATTATAGTACACAAGTGAGGTACGCTCCGTATTCCTTCACTCTCATAGTTAATTGGGACGGACAACCGACACAACCTGAGAGAAATAAGGAGCAGGGCCGACCATCAACTTGCACTTTCGACGCATGAATCATCTTACTTCACAGGCAATCGGGTGATCAGCCCGCATTGCCCTAACCAACTATGAAACTTGTTGAGCACCCGCAGGACTTAAACCACGTACCTCTAGTTTTTAAAGGACTCAGTTACGGAGGCAGTTAAAAACCCTAATATAAATATGATATTATCGTAATGGCGACTTGCAATAAAGCGCAATTCCTTACGAAATTTCTTATAAACCTTTTAGGTTACACATAAATGCACTCACGTATTGAATCATTCAATCCGAAAATAGCACAACATTACAAAAGAAATCTTATTGACTTGCGAAAGACAAAAGTTATACAAAACAGCGATTCGCTTCTAAAAATATCTTTGGAAATTGTGAAACAACTTGAGCGTAGACGAAAACGGCGGAGAGACTTGACGATATAAATATTAATATATTCAAATTGCACTCTAAAAATAGTGTGGCTTTTTATTCGGATCGTATTTGAACATAAAACGTGAGCGAATTAACAAATTCAAACATACTTATTTAACATTTTAACATACAAGTAATATACTGGCTTGTTAATTGTCTATGAAGCTACCACCGGTTCGGAATAGGACGTCGTTGACCTGAGAAAAACCGGCGAAACTCGGCCGGATGATAATCCATAGATCGTATTATTAATGCGAAAGTAATTCTTTAGCGTAGTGGTATGGGCGTATAAATGAAAAACCGGAGGTCGTGGGTTCGAATCCTGCGGGGTCTCAACAAATTTTCATTGTTGTTTCCTAGTTGGTCAGGGCAATTTGGGCCGATCAACCAAATATCTCAAAAGTAAGATGATCCATGCGTCGGTTGGGCATGCAGAAAGTCTAATGTCTACTCACCAACGCATTAGACCAGCGTGGTGTATTCAAATATGCTATATATAGTAATAAAATGAGGTGTTTTCGTTGTTTGTGTCTATTGTAGACACAAAATTGCATGGCGTTACATATCCTCGTAAAGTTGCAAACTGAAAAAATGCTAGAAAGAATCCCATTTCCAGTATCTAAACACAAAATTTAATCTTTTTCGAGGCGAATTTTCACATGAACTTTCATCCCCCATTTCAACCTTTCCCCTACTTTTATCGCAATAATTAATAGCCTATGTCTTTCCCTGGAAACTATTCTATTTATATACCAAATTCATCGAAGTCGATGCAATGTTTTAGACGGTGAAGACGGACGGACAGACAGTGTTCATCATCATCAGCCAGTGTCAGTCCACTGCTGGACGTAAGTCTTTCCTTAATGTACGCCACCGCTTCCGATCTTCGGATATACTCATCCAGCCCACACCGGTCACTATGATACTGATCATTATAAAAAAACATCTGTTCAAAACGCAATAAAAAGTTTTTAATAGTCAGTTTTTCGAAGTGACGACTTCATTTTGAACGCTAACACCTTACGCATATAATAAAATTTACCAATCCGCCATTTTGTTTTTATACCGTATATATTTTGTACGTTACAACACAGATGCTGAAGTGTTCATTTTTTATTTTCGTGAAATTATACGAACGTATGTATAATTAGCTGTGCGTTACATGTATTCAAATAAATTTATATTTATGCTCCACATCTATAAATAGATTTTAGTTTCTATTACAGACATAATTTATTCAGTATTAATTATTATTTCACATGTTTTTATCGAATTCGCCTTTCGATTTCTAAATAAATATGCAGTTCGTTGACTCCATTCGCGAATGTAATTAAGTAATATCAATTAATGATGTATTACTAACTGGAACTGGAGGTCGTGTATTAAATCCTATGGGGACTTAACAACTTTACATTGTTGTTTCCTAGGGGTTAGGGCATTGCCTAACAAAATCTAGGAAACCAATTGCCTGTAAGGGATTCATGGGTCAGATGGACATGTAAAAAGTCGGTCCTGCGATCTCTCTCAGGCCGCGCGGAGGAAGGGATGCATCTGGGTCTGCGAACATTTGTGCATTAAGACATCTTCTGCCCACGATCTCTAGTAGATCGGCCGCCGTAGTCGCAATCGACTTGGAGGGCTACTTATCGATATATTACCGCCTCCGTAGTTTAGCAGTATTAGTGGTTGCGTTATAAACCGGAAGTCGTGGATTCGAATCCCTCGGGGAAACAACTTTGTGTTATAGTGCTTACTGGCCGGTTAGGATAATTTGGGCCGATCACCCAATCGTCTGAAAAGTAAAATGATCCATGCGTCGGACGTGCATGTAAAAAGTCGGTCCAACCACCAACTCGCATTTGAATAGAATGGTGGGATAAGGTCTAAAAAGCTGCTAATGAAGAAGGCGTGCAGCCTATGTCCAACAGTGGACTGACACAGGTTGTTGATGATGATAATATTATTAATATAATATTGTAATAATAATCAACTGTCTTGCTCAAATGGCGTCTGACAAACGGACACTGTTATTGGCTGAACATTGCGCGAGGATTCGACATGATCGCGGTCCACCAATAAGAAGGCGTTTTATTATCTTTGAACATTACACTTTCGAGAATTGGTGTAACAATTCCATCTATATTTGGCAAAACTATAGTTATTTATTTGTTCAGAGTCCACTTCAGTTCAGTTCTTAGTTTTTATGAAAAATTATTAATATTTTTGAAAGGACCGTTTGGGTCAGTAGTCCCGCGGTTCCTGTTTCTGGCGGAAATCAGTAGCATGAAAGAAGATGTAAACTGCTGTTTTCCGGTTTTAAGGCCGTTGCCAGCGTAATTATTGGTTAAACGAGAGGTATTGGAACTATCGGTTTGCTGTAATATGCACCGCAGTGATACTTCCTAGGACCTGCCATATTGGCGTTCATCAAAAAGAGGCCTATGTCCAGCAGTGGACTGCTAAAGGCTGTTTATGATGATAATACGGTGATATCAAAGATTTAAAATGCGATCGATCGCGTGGCAGTTTCGTACAAAGCGTGCGTTATTATTAACTGTTTGCGGTCACGTTTTTTTTGGTAAAATTATTATACATGAAGTTCGCGTGATAAGGTGAGTCATCAATCGACGCCGCTTTCTCATTTTGGTTTTGGATTTTTTGCCACGTTCAGACTAACGAGTTACCGACATCTTTTTTTCCATATAAGGCGTGCATATGAGACGTCAATTTTCGACATGAATCACTGTCACCTATCGGAACCATCACTCAAAATTGCGTCGTAAAGTTGCCATGTCGCGATATGATGCGTTAAATATTAAAAAAAAACTTTATAATCTATGCAAATAAATAAAAATAAAGTGTCTGTCTGTTTTTAATATTAAATAACTGTTTAAAATGGGTACATTGTAATATATAACCAGTATACATATCATCATCAGCCCGTGTTAGTCCACTGCTGAACATAGGCCTCCCCTATGTCGACGATTCCTTCATTAGGAGCTTTTTGGACTGTATCCCACCACGCTGGTCCAACGCGGATTGGTGGGTGGACCGACTTTTTAAATGTCCATCCGACGCATGGATAATCTTACTTCTCAGTCGATTGGGCGATAGGCCCAAATTGTCCTAACCAACCAGAAAACAACGATAAAACAAAATTGTTTCTTCGCGGAATTCGAAGCCACGAACTCTGGATTATAAAGCAATACCGCTAGGCCACGGAGGCGGTCAGTACAGTACATATAATAACAGTATTTTTTATAATTTTTGACAATCTGCCCGTTGGTTCTGCCTAATCTATTTAATGGCAGGTCCAATTTTGATGGGCTTTGCAATAAAAGATAGCTGATGTAACTGGGAGTGACTTAAGCTAAAGATTTTTTTTTTAGATAGAGATCTTTTTTTTATTTTACCACGCAAACCAAGTCACGGGCTACAATATTAAAACAATAATAACCGTTTTTTAATCTTGCGTCTACAATAACATTTTGAGAATTTGAATAATTAAACTGCTTGTTACGCGAGCCCCGCTGTCCTTTTATTTAAATCAAATATGTTATATCTTCTGTAGACATTTATTATAATTATATTATGTAAATGGATTGTTTTTGGAAATCTATGAAATCGTTTTGTCAATAATCTTTTTGAGAATTTGAATATTGGATCAGTCAATTAACTTATTGCATAAGCGCTGCGCTCGATTTAGGTAACTAATTCCGCGTCGGGTCGTCTGCCTCCGACTTAAATATCAAATATCTTCTAAACTATTTATCATAATAATTATATTCCGTAAGTGATCACTTTGATCTGCACGATATGGCCAATGTGTTTATCGTATCGTATATTTTATACGGATTTATACTGTAATTATTCACTTAGCCTATTAAGTGACTGTCATTTTTGTGAGACTTGCAACCTCGGAGGCTGGAAATATTTTGGTAGCCTGATAAATTTATGGAACGCAGTTAGCTCGTATAAAGCCAAGAGAACCATAGAGGCCTAATTCAATAGACTAGCCTTTTGAGTACTGAAACCATTATGGCATCTTAATAGATCATAGACTAAAAACTATAACAGTTTATAATGCTATCTAGTGAAAATTTGTTATATCTCTTTGCGGCCACCTCCTCCTTCCTCCGTCCTCTCAAAATGTTCAATTCTAACTGTGAAAAATGTAATATGTCTATGGTTCTCATGGTGTTAAATGAATTATAAAAAGTAAATGCTGCCTGCGTAAATACTATTCAAAAGAATTTTTTCAGTTATTCATTTATGTGTAGCGATTGCATAAATACTTAGTTGGCTGCATATTTTGTATACGGGCGAAAGTTATACGTGACAACGTCTTTTAGTGGTAGAATCATTGTAATGTGAATATTCATTCGTATAGTAGGGAGAAGGATCAACCCTCTGTCGCTCCGTCTCTCTCTAACGAGTAAGAGAGACGCGCGACTCTCGCTTTCTCCTATGGTTGCTTATGGAGAGCGTTACGTGAGCGGCGCTGTGACATAGTTTTCGAGAGTGCCACCCTATCTTGAACCAATTTATAAGACGTTTTTATGTCAAATATTTTTTTAAACGTATTTATCGCGAAGCAGAAATATTTAAGATTATAAAAAGAGAAGAGCAACATTCATCGTTCGAATGAAAATAGAATTAAAACTATTTGTATAATTTTGCATCGATAATATCATTATCGAAGCTGTGTTTAGTTACAACACTAAAGACGTTAAAATTTTTATTCTGCGCTAAATGGGGACTTTTTTTATCTGTCATATATGAATTTTCGCGCCACCCGCTGTGCGACGCCAAGCGAAGATGCTAATCGCCATCTTGAATTTGCAAATGACGTTTTCGAAAGTGAAAATGCGCCAGAAATGCAGCGGTGGCTGATATTTTTAATATGATAATTCACGGATTAACGGGAAAGTTTATTCATTTTTTAAAACGATAATCCCATAATTCATTGGACATTTTTGACCGACTTCCCAAAGGAAGGAAGTACTCAAGTCGGAGCGTGTTTTTTTATGTTTTTTAAATATGTAACTTCGTTGTATATAATGGTATTTATTTTTATATGGTTTCATCAGCCAAACTGCCTCCGAAGCCTAGTGGTTTGGGCGTATGCTTTAGAAACCGGAGGTCGTGGGTTCGAATCCTGCGGGGACTCAACAAATTGTCAGTGTTGTTGCCTAGTTTATTAGGCTAATTTGAGCTGATCACCCAAGTGTCTGAAAAGTAAGATGATCCATGCGTCGGATGGGCATGTAAAAAGTCGGTCCACCCACCAATCCGCATTGGACCAGCGTGGTGGGATACAGTCCAAAACCCCCTAATGGATAGGGTTGTGTAAGGGGAGGCCTATGTCCAGCAGTAGACTATCACAGGCTGGTGATTATTATTTTATTTATTATTATGGTTACATGAGGTATAAGCTGTCATTTCGTCCCTATTTTGTATAATTTTGTGACAAGCAGTTGAGTAGATATTTTAAAAATAAACACTGATAATCATAACCTCGCGCATTTTAATTTCAAACGTTGCCAAAACCGTAAAAGATAGACTTAAAGTATGTTCTACCTAATTGTACTTGTTAAATTGGTCTATAATAAAGTCCGAGCGCATGAATCTATGTTTCAAGAATAACCCAGAATAACTATATTAATGTAACTTTTTATAGAAGTCATTACATTTATAAATTTGTTAATTGTATGTGTACGATACTTGTCATACATGATATTTTGATTAAATGAATACCTTAAAAGATTGTAGAGATTTAAAAAGCATTGGCAGATATCGTGGAGTTTGAAGTAGGACTGTGTAACTAAACCGCACGCGACCCACGACCTGCTAGACAATCGATTGTTTGCGATTCGATGGTACTAGCTAACGGGTTATGACCGACCCGGGTTGCAAGAAATGATCGACTGACTCAGCCCTAGTTTGGAGTCGGTCATATTTTTTTGGTCAAAATTTCATTATTAATTAGCAATTCACAGATTGACTGGAAAGTTGATTCGAAATTTCACAAAGCATGGTAACTGCATTATTAAATTTTACAATATCTTGTTCTTTGTAGACAAAATAGTATGTTTTATGTTATGTTTATTTTGAATGTTTCGATTTTATTAGCAACGACAGGGGATTGTAAAAGAAATATGTCTTAAAAATATTGTCACGAACTGATTTCAAAAATGTCTAGTAAGATTTATTAGTAAATACACTAAAGCAATTTCATTTAATTAAAACAACGTTGTTGCATTTGATAAGCCGTTAACTAAAGTTTTCTGACAAGAATAGAAAATATTTTCTAACCTTTTGTTAAATGCACTTGGAGTTAGTATTTTTTTCTATGCCAATTATATAACTTTATAACACAGATAAAATTTGACATACGTCAAAATATATAACCTCTATGTTGTATGCTCTGTGGTAAGGCCTATGTCCAGCAGTGGACTATCAGAGGCTGATGATGATGATGATGATGAAGTCTTATAGTAATACTCAATGATATTGGTCTTATATTTTGATAAATATAATAACTAGCTCCAACCCGCGGTCTCATCCACATGGTGGTCATTATCGTCATCAGCCTTTGTTAGTCCACAACTGGCCATAGGCCTCCCCTAATGCACGCCTTATCCATTAAGGGGTGTTTCGAGCGTATCCCACCACGCTGGTCCAATGCCATTGGTGAGTCGATCGACTTTTTACATGCCCATCCGACGCATGGATCATCTTACTTTTCAGACAATTGGGTGATCGGCCCAAGTTGTCCACACCAACTAGGAAACAACAATGTAAAATTGTTGAGTCCCTGCAGGATTCGAACCCACGACCTCCGGTTTATAAAGCACACGCCCTTACCACTAGGCTACGGAGGCAGTTCTAATATATAAGCTATGTTACTGTATTTTGTCATTGCCAACAAAGGCAGACGAGCAGTCGGGCCACCTGATAGAAAATGGTATCACTAATACGCTGCCTACGTGAGACATAAGATGTTACGTCTCGTTCACCCAGTAAATATGCAAGTTAAGTTTTATAATATATCTGCTTTTAGCGTGAAATAGTAACTAACTCTTTCCGCTTCCAAACTTTCGCATTTATATAAATCGGGAGGATATTTTCGCGGAATGAATCTGATTTACTTTAAAGTATTCGTTAAAAAAGCGCAAGCGCCTCGTATGATGGGAACTGTTCAATTTTCCGAGACTTCGTTCGGAGCGAGCATTCGTTAATTGGCCAACTTGACATTACCATCGCGTGCTTTGGCAAAATATTTAAGCAGTTAATTATTTATCTGAGTTTCTTATTAAATACGAGAGAATATGGTAGTGAACGTTATATTACGTATTCAGTTATTTTTAGAAAAGTTTTATAACTTTTTTTTTAAATAACTGATTAGGGAATATCGTAGTATGTAATAATAATGTGTAATATCGTCAACTAGGCATTTTTCTCAACTTAATATAGGGTCGGATTCGAATCTATCCAGATTTACCTGAACAGCAGTTTTTACGCAAAGCGACTGGTATCTGGTAAGGATGAATTAGTTGTCAGTAAATTTGAATGCTCTGACGTCCTATAACGGCTGCCAAACATGCTTTTGACAGCCGGGACCGACTATTATCAAGCCTTTCCGACGCATGGATCATCTTACTTTTCAGACAATAGGGTGATCGGGCCAAATTGTCCTGAACAACGAGAAAACAACAATGTAAATTTCCAGGAACCCCTGACGGAGAAGTCGCACATAAGGGGAGGCCTAAGTCCAGCAGTGGACTATCACAGGCTGATGGTTTCCATACCACTAGGCTACGGAGGCAGTCTCGACGACGGCCAACGATCAAGTTGACTCAAATTCCCTGATTCTACCATCGCAAATACGCCGACGGCCTCGTACCATACACGCGTATATTTTTTTCGGACTCCGCCAAACCCTAATTGATCGAGAGCCGAGCCGAGGGAGATCGTATCTGTGCAAATCTTATCTTGTAATCGAAGGACCGATCGCCTTTCGAACGGACCTTTGAACATTCTAGTGTGTAAGCGACCATCCAAAAAAAAAACTGCGGAAATTTAACGTGGGATTTCGTTTAGCGCTCGCTTGTCGTCCTATGTTGATCTTATGTTATTGATGAGAACAATAATTCTATAAGTCTTTGAATAATTGTAGTGTTGCACAATTGAGTAGCACAATTCGTTGGACAACGTCAGATATGACTTTACGAGTAGACTGTATAGTATTTACACTATTCCAGATTCCTAATTAAATGCGCTAACTTTAGAACATTTTTTTTAAAAGAGCACCTTTGAATTTTATAACTTTAAATACGTAGTTTAACAAATTAGTCTTAGTTCTAGGAAACTAGTAGCAGCCTAGTAATTATTTTTGACTGGCATTCAGATTAAATGAATAAAAATTAGAATTATTAACCACTAAAACCGATAAATGGTCACAGTCTGATCAAATTTCTATAATTTTTTAAAGTGGCCTTAATTCTCTAACTAGATGGGATAGATTTTTTTTCCGATTTTTCTCACGATTGTTACGTTACGATTAATCCTGTCAGCCCTGTATGTGCCATTCGAATCGGTACTTTTGTGCTTGTTGCTGATTTGCGACGAAGCACTTTAAAAGTCTCATATAGTAAAGCTAATCCGAAATTTATATCGAATAGGTAAAATAATAATAATAATAATAAAATAATAATAATAAAGAGAAACACGGGTAGTAGAGTGGTGTTTTTTATGTGTGGTTTTTTTTCAAGATTCATACAGAATTCAGCTAGCATTAACAAATAATAGCAATCAGTACCAAAAGTATATTATTATAGTGTTTCATAAGGTAGCAAAAGAAGCTGGTGAGTACAGGGAACCGCTTGGAGTAACATCATAGTGCCTATCTCTGTAGCAAAGCAATAGCGTGTAAAGACTACTGTCTTCCGGTTTGAAGGGCACCGTTGTTAGCGTAATAACTGGATAAACGAAACGTAACATGTCTCAAGGCAAGGAGAAGTGGATTTGTGGCATCATACCCTGTATCTCTTAGTGCACGATGTATCCCTTACCATCAGGTAAAAGTCTAGCTAGTCTTTTCTCCTTCTTTTATTTATAATAGCTCCACCGAGGATGTCCCGGTGATTCTGCCAATGTCGAGATTGAAGTTAACATAAAGTATTTGGTCAAACGGATCAGTAAAAGATGATATATACGGTAAAAAGGCCCTCAATTGGATGAGATACGTGGGACCAACACAAAACAATGAGTTAGTAAGTATATACTACAGACATCTTAAAACATATATTTGGTACAGAACAAACATTGATACAGACTTACAAATGAGAAGAAGGTAGAGGGAGAAAAATTTACAGTTTTATATTATTTACATGAATAAATTTACAAAAGGCTTTGATTTGGTATGGTTCATTAAAGGTTACAAGGAATGGCATGTTGATAGGCCTGGGAACTTTAGGAGGGAGGATCATAAAGATGGACTACTAGGTTTGTACAAGAGAACAACAAGTCCAGCTAGTCTCTTTCATCATCTGTGTTAGTCCACTGCTGGACATAGAGCCTCCTCTACACGCTCTTCTCCATTAGGGTTTTTGGATCGCATCCCACCACGCTGGTCCAATGCGGGTTGGTGGGTGGACCGACTTTTTACATGCCCATCCGACGCATGGATCATCTAACCCTTAAAACAACCGGGTGATCAGCCCGCATTGCCCTAACCAACTAGGAAACAACAATGAAAATTTGTTAAGTCCCCGCGGGATTCGAACCCACGACCTCCGGTTTCTAAAGCACACGCCCTTACCACTAGGCAGTACTAGTCTCTTTAATGAATAAAAAAACATCGAATCTACCCTCATATCTCAACTCGAATACAGTGTTAGTTGTGATAGGTCAGTAGCGTTTCGAAAGTGCAACATTGCGAATCAGGCACAGGCCATAGAAAGTTTCGTTTGCTATTTTTAAACATTAAAATCTGGGTCAGATCTAGTCACAAACAAGATTGCGAAGACCGTGTTACATCTGTACCGGGTCAAGCAGTTTCTTCGATAGAAAAAAAATAGCTAAGAGAATTAATAATGTATTCTTAAACGGCTAATCACGTGAAATCGGCATCGGTGACCACTAGTTTCGGACCTATCGGAGGTCCTTCATTTTCGTCTTGACGGCGAAAGTTTAAATCGTTAAGAAGTTATTGAAAATACCTAAAAAACTCCTGTGAAGTTTCTTACGTCGATTCTTCTAATATCATCGTACATCAGGTTACCATCCTTTGTTCTTTCATTGAATTGGTGGTAGATTGATCGGATATAGAATTAAGATGTTTGACTTTTAGTTGAATGAAAAGGGTGATTAACGAGGACTTATTAATGTACTAATGGTGTTTCTTAGTTGGTTAGGGCTACGCGAATTTATCGCCGGATTGCCTATGAATTAAGATAAACGTGCGTGAGATAAATGGGCGTTTAAAACGTCGGTCCTGCGCCTAATCTCTCCGGTCATGTCGGTTATCCGTCCCATCGCACTTTGAGAGTGAAAGAAGAGGGGTGCACCTGTGTTTACGCGTACACTTGTGCTCTGAATCATGTCTTGCGTAGTTTACTTATCTCTTACATAGATCGGCTCGGAAAACATTATTTTTATTGATTGGCTATAATCGTTTATTTAATTTGGATTTTCATGTTGTTCAGACAGAATTGCTTAACCACCTCCGTGACCTAGCGGTATTGGCTTTGCTTTATAAACCGGTGGTCGTGGATTCGAATCCCGCGGGGAAAACCACTTTGTCTTGTTGTTGTTTTCGGGTTGGTTAGGACAATTTGGGCCGATCACCCAATTGTCTGAAAAATAAGATGATCCACGCGTCGGATGGGCATGTAAAAAGTCGGTCCACCCACAAACCGCATTGGACCAGCGTGGTGGGATACGGTCCGGAAACCCCGTAATGGTGGTAAATGGTAAATTTTTGAAGTTCATAAGTGCTCAGTAGAGCCTAATTGAATATATAATGAAAAAAATGAAGGCGTGCATTTGTCGAGGCCCATGCCCAGCAGTGGACTCTCACAGGCTTATGATGATGATGAGACGGGATATTCTCTCAAATATTAAAGAGTATGTTAGTGGTTTCTGTGCCCGTAGTCGGACTGCGAACATAAAATTACCGCCTAAAGGAATTGGACCGTATTTATTGGTACCAGTTTTTTAATAACTTCTTAGTACCCTAAAGAAACGTCGACTCGGTCAAGCAATGATTGCTTTTGAATTACAAGTGACCGCTTTAGTTACCGCCCGCGACTTCATCCGTTATTTATTTGCGAAATTCTTAAATATTATCTTCTACTATATTTTGGCCGTAATGTTAAAAAGTATTGTCCTACCGTGTGATGACGGTGACACCACTTGTAAATAGTATATGTATGTCTGTAATAAAAATAATATATAGGCAAAAAGAGATGCATAAAGAGCGGTAGCTTTGTTCTTATTAAAGGGGACTAGGGAAGTGCCACCATGGGGCCTATTTCTGCATATCAGTAGCGTGTTCACACTACTATCTTCCGGTTAGAAGGGCGTCGGGCAACGACACGTGTCGAGAGAACGTGTCTCATCGCTGTGAGTGGATTTACGGCGTCCCACGCCGAGTTTCTTACAGGTGCGACGTATCACTTACCATCAGTTGAACTTCCTTCTGGTCACGTCACTTTAAACGAAGAAGAATCGAATAAAACGTGGAGAAATTCTATACGAACGTCTATTATTCTTTCGTCTTTAATATACATAGTGTGTTGTTTTATAAATTATTTCTTTTTATTTACAAATGCGTCAAAATCGTTTCCTTCCTTTTACGATATAAATTACAAAAATCTTTTGCGACACAAACATACGTACACTCAATGAGTTTTATGTATGTATGTTATCGTTTCAAAAATCATATCGATCATTAAACGAGGCAATTTGTTGCGTAAACTCCCTTCGACTTTTCTCAGAAGAACTTAATATATGATTACGAGAATCCTGATTCCCGTTCGGCCTTTCTCTGTTGCGTTATTTCTTTTGAATGCGCCATTAAAATCGAGGCATTCGGTCAGTGTGACTTGAATAATTAAAAGAAAACAACGGTCTATTGATAGATAACCCACCCTCGTAATGAACTGTTCGCTCAAGACTATTTCAAACTATAAACATGTGATGTTTATTGTAAAAACCTTGTAAAACTAATTGAAAAAAGGTAAATAAAAAGTCCCGCTGAGTTTCTTACGCCGGTTCTTCTCGAATCAGAGGCTTTTATTTCCGAACCGGTGAATGGAACCGGCGAAATAAAACATCGTAACAGCGCAAAACCGAGGCGGGTCGCTAGTAATAAATAATAGTTCGAAAACTGGAAAGATACGCTTTTTTATAAAGTCCATGAAACAAGTGTGAGAGAAAAAGAAAAAAGAACGGCTTGATCATCCACTTCTGTGTAAACTGAGATTATTCATCCATCGGATGGAATCGATATTTACATCCATATGTAAATATCGATTCCCGTTGTAAAGATCATCTTTGGCAGTCTATATAAGAAGTAAGTGACTTTAAATTTACTGAAAGCTAATTCATGCTTAGAATGCAGTATTCCCTTTGGCTTGTGGAGGTCAGATGCCAGTCGCTCTGCGCGACAACTGTTATTCGGGTAAACATGGATGTATTAGAAGCCGACCTAATGACAACTTGATAAAATGCCTCGGTGGAAAGAGAGGTTAATTAAATAACAACTTACAATACACACGAGACTATTGTGCTATAATAACAATGCGTATTTGCCCTAACCGACAAGAGAATACCAATGAAAATGTACCGAGTCCCCGCAGGATTCGAACCCACGACCTCCGGTTTCTGAAGCACACAATGTTTTGTTATACGTATCGGATTCATATCACAATGT
The DNA here is from genome assembly GCA_029286875.1 of Lamproptera curius. Classification (NCBI taxonomy): domain Eukaryota; kingdom Metazoa; phylum Arthropoda; class Insecta; order Lepidoptera; family Papilionidae; genus Lamproptera; species Lamproptera curius. The sequence goes on from JAGSMT010000099.1 coordinate 2,271,011, forward strand.
TATCAATTCAAAAACTATGAATAGGTTATTTTGATGTTACAAACAGTCGCACCAATTTTATATATTTGTATCGATAATAATCTAGCAGTTCGTTATCTTTTGAAATCCGTGACAATAAAAAAAAACTAATAAAAGAAATCATACCATTCAAAAAGTCGTATCTTATACCGATATACAATCGATTCTGTAAAAAGTGGTTTTGCAACTTTACGCTTTTCTAGTATGGCGACATTTCTATTTCAAAAAATATACAAATATAGATATGCGTCTATGATATTCTTACGACCGGATGTCGTTTCGGTTCATAAACAATATATTATCGATACAAAAATGAGCCACTCCTATGAAAAAAATATTATTTATTCAAGCAAAACTAGATAAAACCTCAAAATTTATGTTTCGAAGCTCTTTAATTAACTTAATATAATAAAACTAATTTGGCGGGCTTCTATTTATTAGGGTTTTGAAGTTTTCCATAGAAACTCAACGTTGATGTTTAAATTATTATGCAAACTCGCATAAATATTGTGAAAGAGTTAGATGTGTGTCTAGCGGTATTGGGTTCGAATTCCGCGGGGAAAACCACTTTGTGTTATCGTTGTTTTCCGCTTGGTTGGGACAATATGGCCAGATCACCCAATTGTCTGAAAGCTAAGATGATCCATGCATCCAGGTGGGCATGTAGAAAGTCGGTCCACGCATCAACCCGTATTGGACACGCGTGTTGGGATACAGTCCAAAAACCCCTATTGCAGAAAGCGTGCGTTAGGGGATGCCTATGTCCAGCTGTGGACTAACAAATTCTGATGATAATTATGACTTTAATCGAGCCAACCAACCAGAAGACTAAAACAAAACTCGGATTTGAACACACGACCACCGGCTCGTAAAGCGATGGGCAATATCACTAAGTCACGGAGGTTCACTGTTGAATACTAGTTGTATATCAAAATTTAGAAGCAATAACAAAATATTATTTATAATTAGGCTTGTTTTCGACCAGTTATATTTTTGGTTACAATTTTTATGTAAATCTATACATACAAATAAATAACATTGGAGTGTCTGTTTGTAATATTAAAATAACCGCTTTCTGTTACGTGCATATGAATGTATATACGGTACGCATACCAAAATGCATATTTTTTAAAATTTTTGTCTGTCTGTTTGTTCCGGCTTGACCGATTCGGACGGAACTTTCGTTGGCAGATGGCTTATGTTATAAGGAGTAACTTAGGCCACTTTTTAGAAATTGTATGTTGCAATATAAAAATTGAAAATTCATTCGTTGATATCATTATAAAAATTCAACTAAACATTATAATTCAGTAAAAAATTGGAAAATTCCATTCAGTTCAGTATAATAAAATTATACAAATTTACTAATAACTATAACTAACATTTTTATTACGATGGTTAATAGGCGAAGTCGCTTAATTATTATATATTATCCAGATTTTCATATTTTTTTCTGATACGGGTCAGTTAGATAGGTGATTGTTAATTATCTATTAAGCATACACATATGTTGTGCGCTTGAACCGAATCATTAGTTTTTATATTTTGATTTGCGTTAGACATAGACAACGTTGGGGCATATCAGACGGTCCTCAATTAAACAGGAGACTTAGATTATTATTATTGTAAAAAAAATATGATTAACTCTCACTAAGATGTCAACCGCTAAGCCAATATCAACTGTAGATGTAGTGAGAATGATTTTACTGTGGATCTTTATCGTAATACGATGACCTCAAAAAATGATCGCATCAAAGATTATACTAATAATATAGAATTAAGTAATAATTAATCAACCGTTACAATTAAATTTAAAAAGAACGCCATCCATCTCATAAAGGTCGAACTGAACAATTGTTGTGACAGATCTCTCATAAGTGTGCCCCCCCCCCCCCGCCCCTTGGATCGTATTAAAAAAGTGACATATTTATATCTATTAATAAAAAACTTTATTATTTAGTGACAAATGTCGAAATGAGCAATGTCAATAACATGTACATAAGTTATTAATACCGATAATTTTTATCTGACCGTCTTATAAATTAAATTTGTTCAAGATAGAGGCACTCTCGAAAACTGTGTCATAGCGCCGCTCACGTAACGCTCTTCATATACAACCATAAGAGAAAATGAGAGGCACGCGTCTCTCTTACTCGTGTGCAGATGGCCTTAAGTGAAAGAGAGACAGAGAGATCTTTCTTCCTACTATACGAATAAATATTTACAATCATTCTACCACTAAAGGACGTTGTCACGTATAACTTTCGCCCGTATATTGATTTTACAGGCAAGCAATTTTATTACCATATGCCTCTTGTTTCACTCAACCTTGACATTGGCAGAATCTTCAACTTACTTTTGTGGAGTCCTTATAAGTAAAAGAAACATCTTCTTTTATTTATATAGATATTCAGATTATTTATATAAATGTATTGGCACTGAAGCTATTTGAGAGGGCACGATAAATGCGAACTTCACCAAAAAATCACAAAGAAAAATCTTTACTTACTATATCTATAACTTAGTTACGGTAAAATTGAAAATGTTTTCGAAAAAAAGGCGTGTAATATTAAAATATTAACATTTGGTTACTTCCTTTGAAGTGTTGAAATACTTTCTCACGCTTCCTTCAAAAGCGGATCGATTAGATTACTAGATTAGTTACGACTAATTAATAATTTGGCGCCAGCATTATTAACAACTCGTCGCTTAAGTAGGCGAAGGTAGCGGACCATGCAGCCATAACGAGTTGTTAAAATATTAAAACTTTTTTTGTAATTAATAATTTATTAAAATGAGCATTTTATTTTATAAAAATAATTAATGTTTTTTAAGGGTTTTTGTTATTAAAGTTATGTTACTTTATTTGTAAATAAAGTAAATACTGTTACGTTACGAGACATATTTATATAGCTCGGTGTGGAAATGGTAAAATATTTAAACGACGGAAATTTAGGAAATTACACCAAAATAATATTTTCTTCATGGACTATAAGTAAATGAAACATTTATATTATATACTTTATCAATGGCAACATCTAAAAATAATTTTGTTGACTTGTTTCTTTTTTCATAGTTATTTAAAGAATCATTTTATATGACAGCTGATGTCTATCTATATGATCATGTACAAATAACAGTTATTATTGTATTAACTGCCTTTATGGATGAGATGCGAACGCTGTTTGAAAATGCATTATATATATCATTAGAAAACAATAAACATTTTAAAGCTTTAGGCGCCGCGGCAAGATGGAGTGACGACATTCGCAAAGTGGCCGGTGTGGGCTGGATGAGAATAGCCGAAGATCGGAAGCGGTGGCGTGCATTAGGGGAGGCCTATGTCCAGCAGTGGACTGATGCAGGTTGATGATGATGATAGATCTATTTGCTTTTATGTGATAATATGTTTTCTAACGTTCATAAACTTACTATTTTATCTTCCCAATTGGCCGCTAAAATGCACACGAGATTATACTTTGACCGTCCAACATTGCTACTATTTTTGATATTTTAAACAATTAAAGGAGTACGAGTGAAACAAAAAGGAGTATTGAATTTACGAAAAGAAAGATACGAAGCGATTTTTCTGATTAATTAATATCGAAATGTAAAAGAACTAATAACTCAATGATGGTTAAAACATCAAATAATTAATGAACGAAGAAGAAACTTGTTATCTTTAAGAAAATCGTCTCTTATCTTAACTTTTATAAGATATTGTTTAATTTTTTATATGTTAGTTATATTTTATCATTTATAGTTTCTCCACTGCAAAGTAAGATGATCCATGCATCGGATGGGCATGTCAAAAGTCGGTCCACCCATAAACCCGCTTTGGACCAGCGTGGTGGTATAAATGGTTGTGCATTAGGGGTGGCCTATGTCCAGCAGTGGGCTAACAACGGCTAATGATGATGTTGATTGTATTTTTTTCTCATTTTTGTAATTTTAATTATAAAAAATGAATTAATTATAAATTCATGTGAACCCATCTTCTGCGCTGTGATAATAATGGGAATCTGTCACTGGGAGTGGAAACCATTGTAAACATCTCTTAACTTAGTCCAGTTGATTCGCATAATAAAGATATAAACTAATGATGCGTTTCTTATTTCTTCTTCTCTTTTGAGTAAAAGGATTTTAACACATTTGGAATTTGCTCAAAATGTCGGGGTTTAATATATGATTAAATGTTTATGGATAATGGATAAATCCGATGATATCCTTTAAAAGTGATTTTGTTGTGTATATTTATGTAAATAAAGAAACTCGATCGCATTTTCCCTTTTAATACAAAGTAAAGTGTCAAAATTCTTAAAATGTTAATATAATTATTATTAATAAATTAAAAAAAAAATAGTTAATCATAAATATTATTAATTATTATTAATAAATTTAAAAAAATATATAAATCCCGGAATTGCTAAACGTAAAGTAATTCATCCATTTGTGATATAGTGATGTTTGAATTTATTAAAATTCACAAGAAAACTTGTTGAGTCACATTAAGAATCTGACGGCGTTAGTGAATTTAGGCGGGAAATATAATACGTTTACCATAGATTATCTGTTGTGCGCGCTGGACAAGTTTGCGCGCGATTTAAATAATAACACAATTAAATTTAAAATAGAATTTAAATTCAGTTTTTTATTGAAATATTGAATACAAATTACGTAATGATACTAATTTAGGAAACTTTTATTTAAATATAGTTTAGTCAGGTTTAAAGATATAATCTGGCAATGCTATGGGTAAAGGATCTCGTGGGACTTGAAAATTGCCGCGGTTTTTTTTAGTAAAACCGCGCCCATATTTTTTTCACCTTAATTGGTTTATGTCAATTCTATTTATAATTTGGTTTAATTATAGATTAAAATACAAAATTGCCGCGGTTTTTTTACTAGAATCGCGCCAATAATTTTTTTTACATTGGTTGGTATATGTCAATTATATTTATAATTTGGTTTAATTATAGATTAAAATATAAAATATGTAAATTCAATTAAGGCTCCGTCGACCTCTTATGAACGTCAATTGACCGGTCGGAGTTACGACCTGTCCAGAGAAGAATAAAAATTATAAACTTTTAAACGTAGACCACGTGGGCGGTATTATTACGGTTATTACTCATTGATAGTAATTGGCAAATAAACTAAATGCCTAAGGCATACCATCAAAGCTAAGTCATTCTTTCCATATCGGATCTCATTTCGTTTAGCTATTTTCGAACACACTGACAATCAGGTTTTTGTCCGAACGTATTGCGAAACGATTATATATATATATATATATATATAGAAATATTATCTAGAACTAGATTGAACCGTTACGGAATGTTTTCCTTTCGTTCTATTCTAATTTTAGAACTGACACAGTCTAGTAGACGGCCAACGGCAGCCATTTGTCAAAAATTTTTAGTGCAATGTTGCCTTTCTAAAAATAAACGGAAATTTCCATTAATATTATACAGTTTTGTATATTTACACAGCGTGATATTCGTGTTTTGACGACTGCGATTTGAAAACAGCTCCTTTGAGCGTAACGAATGGACAGATAAATAATAAAGAATGCTAATTAAAAAAAAAAAAATTCACCGTTAGAAAAGAAAACTTGGATCTTTTGTGTTAAATTCCATCTCTATTATATTTTTAACCAAACAAATATGTTGTTACTACTTTGAGAAAATTAAAAATATGAGTATTTTGAAAAAAAATTGTTATTAAATAGAAATTATTTTTATTTGTTTAGAACTTTGATGAATCAACACATGAAACAAATTTAAGGGTCATCAAACAAAAACAACATATCAACAATGCACAGTATACATCATCAGCCTGTGATAGGTCACTGCTGGACATAGGCCTCCCCTAATAAACCCCTATACATTAGGGGGTTTTTAGAACGTATCCCACTACGCTGGTCCAATGCGGGTCGGTGGGTGGATCGACTTTTTACATGCCAATCCAACGCATGGATCTTCTTACTTTTCAGACAATTGAATGTAAATTTGTTGAGTCTCCGCAGGATTCAAACCCACGACCTCCGGTTTCTAAAGCACACGCCCATACCACTGGGCTACGGAGGCAGTTCATTCTGTATATTTGTGTCTAACTAGCTGTAGCCCGCGACTTCGACAGATTAGACAAGGACGCATGTCTGCAAGGTGCATTTAATAATACTGTATGATAATATAAACGATATAAACTGCCTCCGTAGCCTAGTGGTAAGGGCGTGTGCTTTAGAAACCGGAGGTGGTGGGTTCGCATCCTGCGGGGACTCAAACATTTTTCTAATTTGTTTACCAGTTGGTAAAAGCAATGCGGGCTGATCAGCCGATTGTCTGTGGAGTGAGATGATCCGTGCGTCGGTGGGGCATGTGAAAAGACGGTACGCGCCCAATATCATTCTGGTCGTGTCGGTGATCCGTCCCAGCGCACTATGAGAGGGAAGGAACAGGGACATCAGCCTGTGTCTGCGCGAACACTTGTTCACTTATGATATCTGCTGTGTAGTTTGCTGATGTTTAATATAAGTCTATCTATTACTCCGTTGTACTCCGTGAATAAGTTAATATAAAGAACGATTTAGTGTATGAGTGGTTTGCATCTACTAAATTTGTTATATATATATATATATATTATGATAGTCAATTTAAAATTATTTGTTTAGTTTAGGATCTACTAAGCACTTTTTGAAGTCGAAAATTTACTAAAGTTTAAATAATTTAGACTTGTTCAAAGAGGAACCGCTATGACACTACGAAGAAAACACATCAAATTTTAATATGTATTACATACTAGTTGGTACCCGACATTTTGTCCGCGTGGAATGGAGATGCAGTTGAATATAATAAACATACATAAATTATCATCACCCTCATCAGACTGTGTCAGTCCACTGCTGGACATAGGCGCACGCCTAGTCGATCTTCCCTAATATCAGACTCGCATATGTAATTAAATAGTCTCCATATACATATATTTCAAAGGTTCTGGTTTCTAAGACGCAGAGCTTTTCATTTAATAATACATGTATCTATGTCCTTTCTTGGCATCTATTCTACATACGTACTTAGTTTCATCAAAATGGTTCAGTGGTTTCGACGCTTAAGACGGACAGACAGAGCTACTTTCGCATTAATAATATTATAAGTGTGGATTACTCTCTGCCACTTTATTTGAGAGTCATACTGTAGACTCAAAAGTAAACAGCTTTACGAGTCACGAATTTTGAACCAGAATGTCAGGACTGTCGTCAAGAATTTATTGATAATCGAAGTTAACAAATTATTAGTGCCAGGGCTTGTAAGTAATTTAGTAAAGAGGCCACCAACCTTTTTGCAACAATCTCATTTCGAAAAAGGTCACTGATCCCTTCTACGACTTTCAGCTAATAATAATAATGTCCTAACCGACGATCACTTAATAGTCTGAAAAGTTAAATGATCCATGCGTCAAGACCATCTTTTGACAATCGTTATTGTAAATTCAACTTAACCGACAACTAATTCATTTACAGAATGCAGTTTACCCTCTGTGTTGCGGAGGTCAAATGTCAGCCGGTCAAAAAATGTTAAATTAAACTTTATGGATAAAAAGACGATCATGATAACTTGGGATAAAGTAAGTGAAAGGAGAAAAGATCTGTCAAATCAATTATTATCATAATAAAGACAGAATACACGTAAAGTTAAATTCTCATGCGATTTTTCCAATAAGTAATACATAGACAAGAGAAAAATACTATGTTCGTTACACAACATTTCGCGGTGGGAATCGAATCCACACCCTTCGGCGTAACAGTCAGGGTCGCTAACCATTATCTCTACTCACCATCATCAACAGCATGGAGTTCATGCTGTAACAGGCCATGACTGCACTCCATTGGAGGTTTGGATCTATCCCACACGTTGATCAATGCGCGTCGATCCTGCGTCGGATAGGTAGTAAAAATCGGTCCATCCACACCGCAGTGACCAGAAATCCAATCTGGGAGCTATTGCAGTGAGCTACTTATAGTTGATTGAATGATATGATGATGATGAAATTATGTCGTCCGGTTTATAAAGCAAGGGCTAACATTACTAGACCACGGAGGCAATACATCTAATCAGCATTAGTAGCTTACTTATTGTTTGGTATTTTAAATGTAATTAATGCATTTTTTTGGTATAATTCCATAGTAAGTTATAATATAGCATTTTAATTTGATAATAATTATGTCTATGACATTTACTAACACCTAGATCTATTGAATACAGTTCATTCGTTAGTCGTATTTAGATAAGACATAAAGTAATTTGAGAGGATATAACAAGTAGTAAAGTAGCTCGCATTAGACTAGCCTACGACGCTGATTCTTTAAAAATTAAGGTTGATGCTGGTAGGTCCTGTTTGTGCAGACGGTCGTGGGGTGCCAAAACTCCATGTTCCGGTTTGAAAGGCACCGTAGCCAGCGTAAATAACTTGTAAAAGCGATGTTGTGTTGCGTTTTACGCTAAATTTGCTATGGGCAGAGCGTTTCACTTTTCCGGCTCTTTTCATAGAATTGTTTAATAAAATACTTTTGATAAACATCTTTTAGCGCTTTTTACCACTTTTGAAAGACTGTACGAAACTTTGATTTTATTATACATATTAAAAATTCAAGCATCTTTTAATTTACGGTCCCTAAATCTAAATGCGATACCATAAATCCATCAAGGCAGACGCCTCTTCCTCCTAAATTAACTTGACATATGGACTTGGTCACGAATTGGATAATATTCAAATTATTTTAGGGTTACGTAGATATTTTTTGGGTTTTGAAACACAATAATTTTGTGAAATATCATATCATATGCTCTCTGCACTAGGGAGCCCCGCGGTTTCTGCCACTGCTTTTTTTTGTCTTATTAATTGGTTCAAGTTAGGGATGCACTCTTGAAAACTGTGTCACAGCGCCGCTCACGTAACGCTCTCCATAAGCAACCATAGGAAAAATTCACAGGCACACGTCTCTCTTACTCGTGCGCAGTTGGCCTGCTTAAATGAAAGAGAGATAGGGAAGAAGAGAAAGAGGGAAATGTACTCTCTTACTCTCGTACTTTTATTGAAAATGTAGCGTACGCTGTTTGTACATAGATTAAAGATTTTTTTAAATGAACTTACACAGCACTTTAATAAGGTTTGAATATGCCTCGTTGCATTTTTTATAAATGTTTGCATTAAAATGCTTATTGTGGGTTATTCGTAAAATATAGACAAATGGTCACACGGACTTTATTGTAGACCAATTGAAGAAGCTCAGTTATGTAGAACAAAGTTAAAGTCTACCTTTTAGGTAGGTTGCGCCAGGGTTTGGAATTTAAACGCACAAGACCTTGATTTTTGATGCCGTATTTTTTTTTAAATTCTCCAATATCTACTAAACAAATCATTTCAAAGTTATTTTAAAACGGGAACATATGAAAGCCTATTATGTACAAAAAGAATTGTCGAATCGGAGCACTGAGAGGTGCAACGAGGTAAAACTATAAATGAATTGAAAGAAAGGACCATTTCGATCAAAATTGTGATCCCCTAATGGATAGGGGTGTATTAGGGGAGGCCTGTGTCCAGCAGTGATTAGTAACTGTGGCTATCAGAGGCTGATGATGATGATGATCCAAATTTTGCACCTCCTTTTGGGAAGTCGGTCAAAAAGAAGCATATGCTACATAACATGGAATTTAGGTAAATATTGTCTAATGTCAAATACTAATGGCGCCAGAAGCGAACACGACCCCATTGGTGGAACGCGGCCTTTTTGAATCCCGACGCGATGTTCGACCAATAAGATCGCTCGATTTTATAGTGACACTTGAGTTTTACTTTGTTTACGTTATATAGTCTCATATTTAGTTGAGGCGTAGGCTTGAATGTTTAAAATACGAAGATTAAATACTATAACCATTTATTTATGGATTTAATGACAGGAAGATGGCTGATATAAATGGCTGTCTGGACGAAGTAATAGTCCGAAACGTCGGTTGTTACATTTAAGAATAATTTTCGCCGAAACAGACTATGAACACAACAATTAAAAGTTGTCAAGTCGATTAATAATAATGGTCTCCAGTCGATTACGACTACGGCGACGTATATTAGAGATCGGCCAGCACGCAGGATATATTAAAGTGCACAAGTGTACGCACAAACACAGGCGCACACCCTGTTCCTTTATACTCTCAAAGCCCGATGGGACGGATAACCGACACGACCGGAGAGAGTAAGGCGCTGGACCGACTTTTAACACGCCCATCCGACGCATGGATCATCTCACTTTTTAGACAATCGGGTGATCAGCCTAAATTGCCCTAACTAACTAGGAAGCAACAATGAAAATTTGTCGAGTCTCCGCAGGATTCGAACCCACGACCCCCGGTTTCTAAAGCACATAAAGCCTTTACCACTAGACTACGGAGGCAGTCGAAAGTAAATAAATAGACAAAATCCCTCCGAGTTTATTACGGCAGTTTTAGACGCATCAATTTACATCATTATCAGTTGGTAGTTTATCAGGCAATCAATGAGAAAGTGTTATGCTTTTAAAAGATGTTAGATACATATACATATAAATAAAATTAGAGTATCTGTTTGTTCAATCAAATTACATTTACGAAATATAACAGACACATAAAACAAAACTGTATGTTTGTCCTGACTAATCTATTGAATATCTAGTCCGATTGTGACGGGACTTTCACTGGAAGATAGCTGATGTAACTAGGAATAACTGAGGCTAATTCTTTCTTACAAAAGAGTTAACAGAATAATTTTTTGACATAACCACGCGGACGCAGTCGCATGCGTCAGCTAGCATAGAATAAATACGTTTTAACTAAATCATATCAGGGTACTTAGACGTACGCCGTGCACCTTCCATTCAAGATATCTATTGCCATCTGTTGAAGTATCGTCATGAATACAAAATCGTTTAACACCATCACTATCTTTGTTTATACCTTTGGCTCCAACTGAACCCTTGTTAATATTCAAACCCGCATCAGATTTAATTACTGTGCTCTAAACGAACGTAGATAAAGCGTTTGGTTAATTGATTAATTAAGGATTTCGCGCCCGGCGGACGTGTGAAGAGAAATAAACCGAAAAAAACTATTAGACGGAACCGCCTTGCGTTGTTCTGGTTCCGTACAAATTTATCTTTAATTGAAAGATTTACGTGTATCATTTATTTGAGCAAGATTTTAAATGGATGGAACACAAGTGAACAAACAATCAGTAAAAATTATAACAATAACTGAACGTCACTTATACTAAATAACATTGAAATGGCTCACGTGACCCAAACAACAGCCACGATGGCTCTTATGGACGAGACGATGTATAACACCAATCAACACAGTAACACTATCACACCAGGAGAGTTCCGTTCCGATCTCCCCTTTCTATGTTTCAGTATAGTATTCTGACACTTTTCACTCATCATCAGCCTTTTGATAGTCCACTGCTGGACATAGGCCTCCCCTAATACGCCCCTATCCATTATGGGGTTTTGGACCGTATCCCATCACGCTGGTCCAATGCGGGTTGGTGGGTGGACCGACTTTTCACATGCCCATCCGACTCCTATTGGGTGATCGGCTCAAATTGTCCTAACCAACTAGGAACAACAATGAAAATTTGTTGAGTCCCCGCAGGAGTCGAACCCACGACCTCAGGTTTCTAAAGCAGACGCCTGTACCACTAGGCTACGGAGGTAGTTGACTCTTTATATAAATCTAAACTTTTTTCTTTTAGCCAGTAGTTACTAGAACATGCAATTATAAAAATCTTTTGTGGCCTTTGTCACAGCTGATTCCGATCTAGACTTTACGTAAACAAGATATAACTTTAATCTTTCTTTTAGACATCTAAGTTGCCTTAGGATTGGATTATAAACGACCCAAAATAACCTGAATAACAGTTTTTACTACTGGTCCTAGAAACCCCGCTTTTTTTATTTACAGTGGGCAAATGCCTACGCATACCCGTGTTTGCGCGGGCAAGGACGGGTTATGTCGGACTCGCTCGACTAAAACCGCCACGTTGTTCCTTCTTGGTGCCTTAGAGATGGGGTCGCAGGAACTCTTTGGCAGGCTCCTGCGACGACGGGCGAAAACGCATACATAATTATACGCACACACACATATACTTTGATGTAACCTTTGCAATGAAATGAACATAATCAAAAAACCTGGAAAGAGGATATCTTTAGAGTGTTATTATTTAAACCTGAAATACATAATTGCAACTTTTTAAACAATTTATATATTATGTTATACTAAAACTATATGCACGTACAATGTAGTTTTATTGTCACAGGACAAGTTCTGCTAGTAAACCTCAAGTTGGAATTAAAGATAAAGTTCCCAATACAAGTGAAATAAAGAAAACATAAAAAAAATTAAACAGACTTTTTATGCTATTTTTACGCGTAAATATGTAACAACATTTACATAAATAATTAAATATATAGCGACATTTACTTCACATAAATAACTGGAAATATAAATAAACGACTATATTTTTAGATAATTCTTCTACAAATCCGCCGATAATTCCATAGACGGGTGCTTTTTTAAACGGACTTAAATTTACAATTTTTACGCGTAAATATATAGCATTTACATAAACCATATACATAATTAGAATTATAAAAATAAAGGACTACATTTAGATACAGATGCGTAGATATATTTATATGTATAAATATTTACATATATTTCTAGATAATTATTATACAAATCCGATGATAGTTCCATAGTCGGGTGTTTTCTAAACGAACTTAAATTTACACTTTTTATGCGTAAATATATAGCAGCATTTACATAAAGGCAGATATAAGTAGAATTTTAAAAATAAAGCACTATATTTGGATACTGATGTTCGTATATATTTATGTGTTATTTACATATATTACTACAAAACTGCTGATAAATTGGATTTATCGGGAGGACAGGTGCTGTTTACGTTGCTGGACGACTTCTCATAAGAAAGAGGTACTCGATACGGAGCGAGTTTTTTATATATACAGTGGACCCCTGGTATTCCGACAAGCAGTTTGCAGGGCGTTGTCGGATTGGCGAATTTGTCGGATTATAAAGTACCGCCTAAGCCCTAAGCTCCTGTTTTTTTCCAAGAGAGTTCCTTATTATCCGACAAATTACAGACGTAATCACTACATAGTATAAAACAAAGTCGCTTTCTCTGTCCATATATCCCTATGTGTGCTTAAATCTTTCAAACTACGCAAAGGATTTTGATGAGGCATTTTTTACTAGATAGAGTAGATTGAAGTGGATGGTTGATATATTTACCACATGCTTAATATTGTAGGTATATTTTCTATCATCATAGCTTCCGTGCGAATCAGGGGTGGGTCGCTGGTCTAATATATACCGCTATCTTTGCTATTTGCATCACATGTAGTCAATTTTAAACTAAGCAATCAGAATTAAAACAATACTCTTCTTTTTTTTATCCTTGAAGTTATGCTTCCAGACTCATGTCTTTAGTAAGCTTCATCTAACACAGAGTTCTGAGAAGCTCCGTCCCCATGAACTAGGTGGCCACATTTTTGCTAAAATGAAGGCCACACGTACAGAAGAGTACGTGAGTTAGGCATTAGTTTATGTCTCCTGAAGGATCGTCAACGATCGGTTTACGGACCGGACGCTCGACGGTCTGGCGACAGTATTAATTGATTCTCGGGGCCGATGGGAACCGCCCTGGAACCGGAGTTCTATTACGCGGGTGTGTGTGTTCGCTGAGCGCATCGTGAAGCGAGGGCGACTACAGGATGGTGTCTATCCCTACTTATGGCGTTAGGGTCTGATGTTAGGACTCCCGTTGGGTCCGGTCTCAAGCTACCCTTTCCTCGTCCGGGTCGAGGAGAACGTTTGCAGGTCTACGCTTGACTAGACGCGTTTGGATCGGCCTGTATACGTTGCTGCTTTACCAGCAGATGGTTACTGTGGTTGACTACTTTATCTATGGTTTGGGAGTTAACTTTTAAAGTGCTCGCGGAGTGTCGCAATTTGCATGTCGCGTGCAAATACGTTTCGTTGGATACCACTGGCCGGTGGCGACGGCGATGAATTTGGTTTTGATGATACGTGAGCAAAGTTTGGCAGTGCAGTAAGCCAGTGATGGTCGTATGCCATACCTGTACAGTAGAGTTTATGTTTAAGTGACATTTACTGGGAGAATTCGTTAGGTGATAGAGTCTGGTCGAAAGATAAGCCTTTTCTTATGTCCTGAATATGACTTTGAACGACATGTTGCGTCGAAGGTCATGCTAGGTATTTGGCCTTCCTTTCCCATGGGATCGAGTTGGCCGTCAAAGTTTAAGTTGCTCTAGTGTCTGGTGTCGGCCAGTGCGTGGCCTTTCCTGACACGCCTGGTTGAGGACCGGGGTATCGTTAATCATGACGTAATCTAGACCGATGAAAGTGTATTGCTACACTTTTATCGGGATTGAGATCGATTCTCCATTTACGAAACCATTCGTCTAAACGATTGATTGCGTTTTGGAGCTTTTATAGATATAGTTTGGTCTAAGCGACGAACAATAAAGAGCGGTGTTATCGGCGAAAAGTGCCAGATTGACCTCGTCGGGCTTTGGAATGTCGCTAGTGTAGAGCGCGAATAATAAAGGTAATAGGACCGATCCTGAGGGACGCCCGCTTGGAGCGGACGGCTCGTGGACAGGGTGCCCTCGACTCGATATCAAAAGAGCGATTCGACAAGTAGGCTTGGATGATGCGTACCAGCCTGTCCGGCACTTTGAGAATGCAAGCTTGTAAATCAAGCCGTTGTGCCAGACTTTGTCAAATGCCTTTGCGACATCGAAGAAGACATCCCTGTGATACGGGGTTTGGATTGATGAAGGCCATTAAGAATGAATTTCGTGAGGCGATAAATTTGGTCGGACACGAGTGCTTCGGACGAAAACCGAATTGCTCGTCTGGGATGAGATTATTGGAGAAGGCGTGGTCTTTCAACTGAAGAGAATTATGCGTTCATATTTTTTTTTTTTTTTTTATGGCATACGCGACAGACGAGCAGTCGGGCCACCTGATGGGAAGTGGTCACCGACACCCATGACATTAGCAATACCAGTGGTATCGCCAACGCGCTGCCTACCGTGAGACATAGGGTGTAAGTCTCGTTTACCCAGTAAATACGCTGGCTATGGTGCCCTTCAAACCGGAACACAGCAGTGTTTTCACACTACTGCTTCGCAGCAAAATAGGCACCGCGGTGGTATCCACCAGACGGTCTCCTGTAAACAGGGACCTACCACCGACCTACTAATTGGACGATAACTCGTAGGTAGGTTAGAGGATTTGTTTGGCTTGGGAATACCGATGACGATGGCTTCTTCCAGGCATCAGGAAAAGTACAAGTTGATAGTAAAATATTGAAAATGTTCACCAATACACAGACAATAAGGCCAGGTAAGTATTTTAGAGTTCTATTTGAGATACGGTCTAGGCCAGGTGCCGACCGGGGTTTAAGACCCTTAATAATATCGCAAACCTCCTCCGGGGTCACTGGCTTTAAACTATCGCCCTCTGGTGGTAAGGCAGCCCTAAGTTCGACTAGACGGTCCACCTCCGATAGATGGGCCGCGTCTGCGCATGCGCGAGATGGCGTCCATTGCTCTTTTAGCGTATCGGCTAAGCATTCGGCCTTTTCTTTGTCATCGAAAGCTAACAAGCCCCCGGTTGGCTTTGATAATGGCGGCATGGCGTCGCGGGGATCCGACTTCATACGTCGAGCCAACTGCCAATAGGCAGTATGCCGATGGCACTAAGTCTTCCGTCAGACCTAACCATGATCCTTTGCGGTGTAATTCTATAATTTCCTTCTTCATTCATTCTATAATTTCCCAAAGCGAAATCGGTTTGACTCGGACGGATAGCGATAAAACGCCCGCTTAAATGTATTTTTCTCTCTTATCAGATATCGAATACTGAACGGCAAGCCAAAGTTGCGGTCACCCGAAACCTTGACTGTCCTTTCGGAGTCGTCGATTATGACGAGATATGCGTTTTGATACTGTCGATGGCAATATACGCTTTGTCTACACTATCAATAACCTCCGGTAGGTTAGAGCAACTTTGGGGGTCCATAGCCTTGAGTTTGCGTTTAAGACAATGCCAATTTGTTACGGTTTTGGTCGTAGGGACCGCACCGGCGCCTTGGCCCAATTCGAATAAGACCGGCAAGTGGTCAGAGTCTAACTCACAGAGTGCCTCTATCGATACGACATCGAGCGAGACGTCTCTAACTAATAGCAGGTCTATAGTGCTAGGAGCGCCTATGCCTGAGTCTGAGTATCTAGTTGGGGTCCCGGGAGTTATTATATTTATGTTGAGTTATTGCCATTTGTGTTTGGCGTAATGCAATTCCAGTCGGGATGTTTGCTATTTAAGTCGTCTGCGATAATGGTTGATGGATCTAGGCCGAGAAGCTCTAGGCCGGATCTAAGTAACTTCTTACTTGGGGACAGTGTGGTGCGTGGTGCGATATGTAATGACCTCTTATAGTATATCAGTGTACCACCCAGCGGTCCTGAGAACCTATCTAATTATGTTATAGCCACTGATTCTTGGTGGCTATTGACGGTTTTAAAAAGGTCTCTTGCACTAAAAATATGTCTATTCTATAATCTTGCAAGTATTTAGCTATTTCGGATCACTGCTTTAAGGCCGTTTGCGTTAAAATACGATACTGACCTGAAAGCGCGGTTTTACCCTACCTAAGTTGGTAGCCATCTTTACGGTTAACCTATTGTTTGAGTCTCTTCGGTTCTTATTTAAATTTACTTAGTGCATCTAAGATTTCGCCAGAGCGATCAAGACGTTTATTTTTTCAACTGGGCTGATTGCCAGGTGCATATTATAGTCCAAATCGTAATTTAGGACATGTTTACTATTTGTGCGAATTCGAAGTATTTCGAGATTACGTCAACGGGCGGGGGAAGGACGTAATTACCGGGCCCTTAGTGTGACGTGAATTGCGCGGCGGGCGCAGGTGCGAGTTTATTGCTAGCTATTGTAGGACCCACCTGGTCGGTTCCCTTACTGATTGTTGCCAACGCAGCCTTAGGGACGGCGGCGGCTTTTTTATTGGGATACGGTCCCAAGCCCCCTAATGGATAGGGGTGTATCAGGGGAGGCCTATGTCCAGCAGTGAACTATCACAGGCTGATGATGATGAATACCTTCAAACAAAATATGCGGGAATAGTAGTGCACTTTCCTGCAAAGAGCACATTATTATTCGCTTATTTTGCGAAAAATAGTTATACACTGTTTCGAGTAAGTCATATTTTTTTGCTTAAAATTTTACTTTCACTCTTACTCTCAAATGTGGATGTTCTTTCGACCATTTTCAATTTGAGATTAAATAAAATAAGAGATGTGTATAAACTTGTAAAGGTGAATAAATATAAACAATGACGATGATGCGTAAAGCAAAGATTTATTGCAATTGAAAGAAGAACAGGATTGTACCAAGAAATTTTTAGAACATTTGTCACCCTAGCCCACAATGATCTTACAAAGCGAATGGTCTATCAAAATTCTTGCCCTTCGAGGTAGTTCAAATCGTTTACTCCCTAGTACCGGTTTACTTTGGCTGTTAAAATTTGAATCACATTAAATGGATGGAGCGCATTAGATAACAACGGATTTCAAGTAATATGTTAATCCGAACGACGGCTTAAATGTATTCAAGATTAAACTGGCCAACTAAATATATTAATTTAATTAAATGCATACATATTGTGATTTAAATTTTATTCCGTTTTATTTTCCGTTTAATATGCATGAATACCATTAGTAAGATGATAATTTTATGGATGGTAGAATTCATCATCAGCCTGTGTAAGTCCAATGTTGGACATAGGCCTCCCCTTATGCATGCATTAGGGGTTTCTGGACCGTATCCGACCACGCTGGTCCAATGCCGGTATTAGGGACCGACTTTTCACACGCTTATCCGGCAAATGGATCATCTTACTTTTTAGACAATTGGTTGATGGGCCCAAATTGCCCTAACCAACTAGGAAACAACAATGAGTTTTATTTGAGTCCCTGCAAGATTCAAATTTACGACTCCGAGTTTCTAAAGCACACGCCTCTACCACTAGCCTACGGAGGCAGTAAAAAAAATAAACGGATCTCTGGTGTTCATTTTATTTTATTTGGAAAACTAACAGCTAATATTATTATTATAATAATTTGTATGTACTACATTAAGAAGCCAATTACAATTTTTCACAAATGCTGTAATCTAATCAACACAGTGGGAAAAAAAAGTCACAAAATACAGCTAACAAACATTTACTTAATTATTAACTAAGACTATTAAAGAAATTTGTAGTAAGGATTGTTCTAGGACACTCCGGTCCACTGATGGTGGGCCGCGTCTGCGTGCGCGAGATGGCGTCCATTGCTCTTTTAGCGTATCGGCTAAGCATTCTGGCCTTTTCTTTGTCATCGAAAGCTAACAAGCCCCGGTTGGCTTTTGATTATGGCAGCATGGCGTCGCGGGATGCGACTTCATACGTCGAGCCAACTGCCATATAGGCAGTGTGCCGATGGCACTAAGTCTTCCGTCAGACCTAACCATGATCCTTTGCGGTGTAATTCTATCCTTCTCTGACCTTCTAACTGAAGTTTCCTAAAGCGAAATCGGTTTGACTCGGACGGATAGCGATAAAACGCCCGCTTAAATGTGTTTTTTCTTATCAGACATCGAATACTGAACGGCAAGCCAAAGTTGCGTGTCACCGAAACCTTGACTGTCCTTTCTGGAGTCGTCGATGGCGATGAGATGTGCGTTTTGATACTGTCGATGGCAATATACGCTTTGGTCTACACTATCAATAACCTCCGGTAGGTTAGAGCAACTTTGGGGTCCATAGCCTTGAGTTTGCGTTTAAGACAATGCCAATTTGTTACGGTTTTGGTCGTAGGGACCGCACCGGCGCCTTGGCCCAATCTCGAATAAGACCGGCAAGTGGTCAGAGTCGAACTCACAGAGTGCCTCTATCGATACGACATCGAGCGAGACGTCTCTAACTAATAGCAGGTCTATAGTGCTAGGAGCGCCTATGCCTGAGTCTGAGTATCTAGTTGGGGTCCCGGGAGTTATTATATTTATGCTGAGGGCCTCGAGTTCCAGCAATTTATTGCCATTTGTGTTTGCAGTAATGCAATTCCAGTCGGGATGTTTGCTATTTAAGTCGTCTGCGATAATGGTTGATGGATCTAGGCCGAGAAGCTCAGGCCGGATCTAAGTAACTTCTTACTTGGGGACAGTGTGGTGCGTGGTGCGATATGTAATGACCTCTTATAGTATATCAGTGTACCACCCAGCGGTCCTGAGAACCTATCTAATTATGTTATAGCCACTGATTCTTGGTGGCTATTGACGGTTTTAAAAAGGTCTCTTGCACTAAAAATATGTCTATTCTATAATCTTGCAAGTATTTAGCTATTTCGGATCACTGCTTCTTAAGGCCGTTTGCGTTAAAATACGATACGACTCGAAAGCGCGGTTTTACCCTACCTAAGTTGGTAGCCATCTTTTACGGTTAACCTACTTGTTTGAGTCTCTTTCGGTTCTTATTTAAATTTACTTAGTGCATCTAAGATTTCGCTGTGAGCGATCAAGACGTTTATTTTTTCAACTGGGCTGATTGCCAGGTGCATATTATAGTCCAAATCGTATAATTTAGACATGTTTACTATTTGTGCGAATTCGAAGTATTTCGAGATTACGTCAACGGGCGGGGGAAGGACGTAATTACCGGGCCCTTAGTGTGACGTGAATTGCGCGGCGGGCGCAGGTGCGAGTTTATTGCTAGCTATTGTAGGACCCACCTGGTCGGTTCCCTTACTGATTGTTGCCAACGCAGCCTTAGGGACGGCGGCGGCTTTTTTATTGGGATACGGTCCCAAGCCCCCTAATGGATAGGGGTGTATCAGGGGAGGCCTATGTCCAGCAGTGAACTATCACAGGCTGATGATGATGAATACCTTCAAACAAAATATGCGGGAATAGTAGTGCACTTTCCTGCAAAGAGCACATTATTATTTGCTTATTTTGCGAAAAATAGTTATACACTGTTTCGAGTAAGTCATATTTTTTTGCTTAAAATTTTACTTTCACTCTTACTCTCAAATGTGGATGTTCTTTCGACCATTTTCAATTTGAGATTAAATAAAATAAGAGATGTGTATGAACTTGTAAAGGTGAATAGATATAAACAATGACGATGATGCGTAAAACAAAGATTTATTGCAATTGAAAGAAGAACAGGATTGTACCAAGAAATTTTTAGAACATTGGTCACCCTAGCCCACAATGATCTTACAAAGCGAATGGTCTATCAAAATTCTTGCCCTTCGAGGTAGTTCAAATCGTTTACTCCCTAGTACCGGTTTACTTTGGCTGTTAAAATTTGAATCACATTAAATGGATGGAGCGCATTAGATAACAACGGATTTCAAGTAATATGTTAATCCGAACGACGGCTTAAATGTATTAAAGATTAAACTGGCCAACTAAATATATTAATTTAATTAAATGCATACATATTGTGATTTAAATTTTATTCCGTTTTATTTTCCGTTTAATATGCATGAATACCATTAGTAAGATGATAATTTTATGGATGGTAAAATTCATCATCAGCCTGTGTAAGTCCAATGTTGGACATAGGCCTCCCCTTATGCATGCATTAGGGGTTTCTGGACCGTATCCGACCACGCTGGTCCAATGCCGGTATCAGGGACCGACTTTTTACATGTCCATCCCACGCATGGATCATTTTACTTTTCAGACAATTGGGTGATCGGCCCAAATTGCCCTAACCAACTAGGAAACAACAATGAATTTTATTTGAGTCCCTGCAAGATTCGAATTTACGACTCCGAGTTTCTAAAGCACACGCCTTTACCACTAGCCCACGGAGGCAGAATTTTTTTTTTATTTTATTTCGAAAACTTACAGCTAATTTTCTTAATATAATAATTTGTATGTATTACAAAATTATTATATTAAGAAGCCAAATACAAGTTTTCACATATACTGTAATCTAATCAACACAGTGGGAAAAAAAAAGTCACAAAATACAGATAACAAACACTTACTTAATATTTGACTAAGACTATTAAAGTAATTTGTAGTAAGAATTGTTCTAGCGACTGTTGGCAGGGTATGAAATGGCTCAATATCCATATGCATCTTAATAAATCTTGCTGTTCATATATATTGTTTGCTAAACAAAGATACTTAAAATTTATTTTAATTTCCAGTTTTTAAAATCTAGGAAGTGCTTTTCCTCAAGCGAAATGTTGAATATCTCGCATCATTCGCCGGGCACAAACATAAACCAAACGATTGACTTTATTTTATGATCTCATAAAAATTAAATGCGCCAAGGAATCTGAACTAATAAAAAATACCGCGAGATTGAGTATTTTTGCTCGAATAAGGCCACCGACGCACTTGCTTGACTAAAATTTTGTATCACGTACTCGTTATTAGTAAGGTAAGGCCCTAAAACAAAATAAACTTTTTTTTATCGCCTGCTCAGCCAAACGAGCAGTCGGTACACCTGATGGGAAGTGGTCACCAACGCCGATAGACATCGGCAATACTAGTGGTATCACCAACGCGCTGCCTACCGTGAGACGTAGGGTGTTAAGTCTCGTTTACCCAGTGAATACGTTAGCTACGGAGCCCTGCGAACCGGAATACAGCCGTGTTTTCACACTACTGCTTTGCAGCAGAAATAGGCACCGAAGTGGTGCCTATCCAGACGGTACCCTGTACAAAAGGGACCTCCAACTTGCACCAGTTTTTCGTTTTGTTTATTGTATTAAAACTCTGGACTCTTCCAAGTTGCCACAAGAATCTGGACAGTATAGAAACTGACCAATCTATCCAGATTAACCTGAATAACAGTCTTGTGAGCAGAGCGACTGGCACCTGACCTTCACTACCCAAAGGCTAACACGAATTGGAAGATCGGATTACACGTCGTTAAACTAGAAGGAACAGAACCAGAGCCACAAATATAGCCCACTGGATTAGTAAGCTGAAGAGGCATTAGGCCGCAAAACTGACGACCGCTGGAGTCGAAAAGTTCTGGAGTGGAGACCGAGGCTCGGCAAACGTTGTGTAGGACGCTCTGCGGCAAGACAGAGTGACGAAATTCGCAAAGTGGCCGGTGTGGGCTGGATGAAAATAGCCGAATATCTGAAGTGGTGGCGTCCATTAGGGAGGCCTATGTCCAGCAGTGGAATGACACAGGCTGATAATGATAATGAAACTTGAGGGCTTTAAATTCCTGAAACAATAAACAAGAGATAGAAGCTTGATAACCTCCAAATTTTATCTAACTCAAACATCATTTACATATTTATTAAGCTAACCTCACGATATATTGGCATTAAGGAAACCCGAAGGCAATCCTACTACCCCACTGTCTTACCAATATTTTAATACTATTTCCTACAAGTCGAAAGAAGAATACGAAGGTATGGATATTAGTTACTCTTTCGATCAAAAACTGCGTAGTGAATTTTAATAAAAGTTTACAATACCATAGCTATATATTGGAATAAATTATGGGCTGGTATATGTTAAGGATATAGTGTAGTTTCTTAAAGATAAAATAAAAAATATCATGTACGTAAAAAAAAAATCCGCATGTTAGGATTATTTTCGTTACGGAATTTCTTGATTCGGTCGCCGCGCTCAGTGCCCAGGATAAAAGCTTTTCAATAGCCTAAAAATCTGCCATCGGCAAACAATTCTGGCAAGACCTGCAAAAAAGATGGACTTAATAAAATATCATCATCATATCATCAGCCTGTGTTAGTCCACTGCTGGACGTTGGCCTCTCCTAATGCACGCCTTCTCCATTATTGGTTTTTGGACCGTACGCCAGCGCACTGATCCAAAGCCGTTTGGTGGGTGATGAAAAATAATGTGTAATACTCATCATCTAAAATCACAGTCACCACGCGGGTGAAACCAGGGGCGAAGCTAGTATCTGATGTATTAATATGCGGAATTTGTTGCGAAAACCCGCCACGAGGCTAAAAGGCAATCAATGTAAATGACGATAACGCCTTTATCGAGATAAGAACATTGCGGATTAAAGATTTGCATTATCCAAAGTATCACTCGCGATAAACTACCTTCTTTACGTTCAGCAGAATTATGGCCGATGGCAAAGAATCTTACTGAATATAATGAGAACAGAATTTTGGATAAAATAAAATGAATTCGAACTGCCTCCCTAGCCTAGTGGTAAGGACGTGTGTTTTAGAAACCGTAGGTCGTGGGTTCGAATCCTAGGGTACTCAATAAATTCTCATTGTTGTTTCCTAGTTGGTTAGGTTAATTTGCGTTGATCACCCAATTGTCTGAAAAGTAAGATGATCCATGCGTCGGATGGGTATGTAAAAAGTCGTACCTGCGCATACTCTTTCTCTCGTGTCGTTCCCTCCTTCCTCCCCTTAACGTATGACTTAATTTATAAATAGTCCAAGGGGCGATACTGCGTCCGTAGTTCTAGTAGTGCTATTTGGCGAACGGAGGTTGTGAGTTCAATCCCTGCTTTCAACTAGGAGGACATTTTATCATACATAGTGTGCAAACAAAATATACATAGCGGGAAAAGAGTGGACCGAGCGAGCTAAAGATAGCGTAAGCTGGAACGGACTGGAGGAAGCCTTTACCAAAATAGGGTTTCCATCTAAACTTTTTATATCTCAATAATGTAATGTAATTTGTAAAATAGCGGTAAATAGTTATAAGTTGAAAACATATTTAATAATGAGGGGATAGGAAATTAAGAGGCTATTTTATTAGTGTGCAAACACTGCCAGTGTTACTATTCAAATCGCACAGTAGCTTAAGTATTGAGTAAAAGACATAACATATCGTCTCAGGCTGCTAACCATAGGTATAAATATTCAAACTTCGGATTCCTGTAATATACTTTCTCTGTTTAACTGTTAAGAACATCTTTAGCAGTAGTTATAGGAAGTCGGAACTCTCATTCAACTGACTCCAATCCTATCGAACGCCTTTAACCCTTTTGGTAATGAAGGTCAGAAAGTTAGCTTGGTGAAACACATTATTAGACGCCATAAATCCGCTCATCACCCTGAGACAGTGGATA
Organism: Lamproptera curius; assembly: GCA_029286875.1. Lineage (NCBI taxonomy): Eukaryota > Metazoa > Arthropoda > Insecta > Lepidoptera > Papilionidae > Lamproptera > Lamproptera curius. The sequence continues at coordinate 2,295,272 of JAGSMT010000099.1, forward strand.
TCAGTGTAATAACTGAGAAGACGTAGTTATTACGCTGACTTCGCTGCCATTCAAACCGGAAGACAGTGATAATAATAAACTACTGATTTACGACCGATACAGGAGGTACTTCATCACATTCAAGCCAGAAGACAGTGACGATTATAAACTACTGATTTATGCCCGAAACAGGCGGCACTTGATCATCGGCCTGTGTAAGTCCACAGCTGGACATATGCCTCCCTTCTCCATTAGGTTCGTTGGACTGTACCCCACCCCGCTGGTCCCATGCGGGTTAGTGGGCACATGCCTTTGTGAAAAGGAGGTCTTTAAAAGTTTTTACTTGAAATTCACAAGAAAACGACACGACATAATAAAAACCGATTCGATTTATTCCGCATCAAGCTTGAAATCAACTTTCGAATGTACCTCGAACGTTTCGTAGAATTGACTGAGATGGTTCACGTACTTTGGCGCACCGAAGGTTGTATATGTGTGGAAAATACAAAATAATTGAAATAATTGATGGTGGTAACTATAATGATTACATATTCTATATTTTTAAGCCCCAAAATTGATTGTAGATGCCAAGATGTTTTCTAAAACCCCATTTTAATTATATTATGAAATTTTGCATATACTTTCTATATATATTAAAAAAACTAAAGTGAAGAACTGAAAGTTTATGTTTTAGCAGTTAAATGCCATAGATTAAACTGCAGCGCCATCTATCGGGCTTATTTGTGAATCTAATCCATTCATCCATCCATCCACCCATCCTCGAATCCACTTGAACACGCACAAAAACAATGATTCAAATCGGTCCAGCCGTTCCCAAAATATTATCCCATTTCGCGCATATCAACCGGTGAAAAAGTGCATTTTCCACGGTTGCCGCCACTGCTTTTTAAATCTCTTATATGCTTTAAGGTATTCATTTAATCAAAATGCTTCCGTACTTATGGTATGGGCGTGTGCTTTAGAAACCGGAGGTCGTGGGTTCCAATCCTACGGGAACTCAACAAATTTTCATAGTTGTGTCCTAGTTGGTTAGGACAATTTGGGCCGATCACTCAATTGTCTGAAAAGTAAGATGATCCATACGTCGGATGGTCTTGTAAAAAGTCGGTCCACCCACTAAACCTGCATTGGACCAGCGTTGTGGGATACGATCTAAAACCCCCTAAAGATAGAGATGTATTAGGGGAGATCACAGGCTAATGACGATTTAATCAAATGCCATGTATGACACGTTTTATTCACATAGAATGAATAACTCTTTTAATGCATTAACTTTAAGCAAAACTTACACTATTTTGATATGAGCTTTGGATATATTGCATTGGCTATTGTGGGTTATTCTTAAAGAAGTACTATATTATATACCATTTTAAGAAGACAAAAATTATGTAAAACATAGTTTAAGTCTATCTTTTACGGTTTTAGCAGGGTTTGCAATTTAATCGCACGAGGCTGTGAGTTTTGAAGCCATAATATTATTAATTTCTTTCATATCTATTATTATTATTAAAAAGATTGAACAAAATCGGAGCTCATTGGGGGGAGCAACGGGGTAACGTAAAAAAACTCCGAATTGAGTAACTCCTTCTTTTGGGAAGCCAGTCAAATCGGTCCAGTCGTTTTGGAAGGGTTCACTTTGACGCACGTACCGAAGAACTCATCATCATCGTCATCATCATCATCAGCCTGTGTCAGTCCACAGCTGGACCGGCCTCCCCTGATGCATGCCACCGCTTTCGATCTTCGGCTATTCTCATCCAGGGGCTCAGTACCTGCGGCTTCCTGGGTTGGCCGCGGGAAGCTAAGAGGAACCTGGCCGGCCTGAGGAGTAAGGCCGGCCGTGGAGGAGGTGCTCTAAGCGGGCTGAAGAAGCCGCTTTGGATGCGCCTTTAGAGGTGCGAGGACGGGTTGCAGGAGGTAGACGTGCCGCCCTTCCTGTCCCTCACAACCAGGGTGGAGTCGCGGGGAAGAGGATGTCGGTATTCCTAGGCCGCTCTCCTATCCTCCGCGACTCGAGGGCCGCACCGCTGATGCGGTGTGGAGGGGCCGTGGGAGGAGGGACATTCGGCATGGTGTCGTCGATCTCTCCTCCTTCTGCGGCCGAAATGGAGCTAGCGGCGGAGCTTAACATCGGGGCCACCGCTGGGGCTAGGAGTTTGGTATTGCGTGGTCAGGAACTCCTGTCCCATGGCTCCTGAGTAACAGGCTCAGGGGAGTCTGTTACCTAACTACAGGGGCCGAGACGAAGGGCGCGTTAGTTCCGACGCGCCCAGAGGGAGGCAGATGGCCGTAGGGCCGAGATGGGGCTGCTTCGGCGGCCAGCGCTGGTGGGGTTGCAGATGAGTGCAAAACGTTCCGTGACCCCACCCTTAAAGCGTCAGGAAGGAACAACGTGTGTGGTTTTAGTCGGTGCAGGTCCGACATAACCGTCTTGCCACCGCGAGGACGGGTATGCGTGAGCATTTCACGGTAAAAAAAAAAAAAAAGGGCGTCTTACAGTACGTTTGTCAAGCCTCGGTCTCCACTCCAGAACTTTCCGAATTAACAGAAGAATTATATATATAGAATTATATAAGGATGGGAGATCCCTTTTGAGCTATCTCTGAAGCTCTAAGGACGATTTACTTGAAATTTGGTATGAATATTTCTTCTACCCAGTACAGATCAACTAGCGGGTTTTAAGATATAACACCGCTAAATAAAATGCGGATGAAGTCGCGCGCAACGGCTAGTAATTTAAAGCCCTAAATTATTTTAATAATTAAGCTATGTGAGTGTAAAAGTAGTTTATTTGCGATATAGAAAGTTACTAGCGACCCGACCCGGCTCCGCACGGGTGCAATACGATATCTGTAAAATTGATAAATTCACCAGCGTTTCTCTACAATACTCTGCATGAGGTTTACATATAAACCTTCCTCTTCTATCGTTAAAATAAACCCGCATCAAAATCTGTTGCGTAGATTTAAAGATATTAGCATACATAGGGACATAGGGATAGAAAAGGCGATTTTGTTTTATACCATATAGTGATACGACCTACCCATCGCCATAGGACGCCACTAGTCCGCTTGCCGTCTTAAACCATCAGAAATAACATCTCATTCATCCAATGCGCGGGCTACGGAGTCCATTAGACCGGAACACAATAGTGTCTTCACACTACTAATTCCGTGTGTAGAAAAAACTACAAAATATACTGTATAAATATAAACGGTCTCCGAAACCTAGTGGTATGGGCATGAGCTTTAGAAACAGGAGGAAGATGATTCGATTCCTCCAGGGACTTATATAATTTGTTTCCAAGTTGGTTAGGGTAATGCACGCCGATCACCCGATTGCCTGTAAGGTAAGATCTACGTGCCGCCTGTTCTCTCTCCGGTCGTGTCGTTTATCGGTCCCATCGGCCTATGAGAGTAAACTTTTATTCGCGCGTTCATTTACGCACTATAATGGCTGCGCAGTTGGCTAATCTCTATATAGATCGGCCGCCTTAGTCGCAATCGACTGGAGAACATTATAAACAAAATTAAGCTCAAAGAGAAAGTATTTAATACATCACATCTATTTATTACAAAGCGCTAAAACGGATCGGCAAGCGCCTACATTGCCTCGCAGGTCAGTTAAAAAGAGGTAAGTTTTATAATTTTCATCCAAACTATAATTAAATAATACTATATAAGAACGCTAGATGTATGAAGACGCTCAACCTTCATTCCAATTCTGAATATAATATAAGCGATGAAATTAAGATTTAGTTCCTTAAATATGTGGTATTTTTTTTATCCTTAAAATCAGTGTAAGTGACACATTTTTATCGAATTTCTTAACCACAGGGGGTCCTGACTAAAGGAACAGGGCCTGCCAATGACAAGGAGAACCTCAATAAATATATCAGTACGTAGAACTCACAGTCCCTTCACTGTCTTTACATAAATTTTACACTGTATATAACTTTCTTATCAAATCTTAAGCTCCGACAATTTTTAATGAATTTGAAATGTAGTCATTTTAATATGACCATTCATTGATTTATTAAAACTTACACAAATAGAATTATGCAAAGGCGAGCTTAATGCCTTTGGCATTGTCTACCAACTCACCATAGTGTGGTAAAGAGATATTGAGGTAGGTACACGTCAAACAAAATTATTCAATGAGAATAATATAAATAATATGAATGTACAAAATATTTATAAAAACACACGAATATAGGTCCAAAAATTTTCAGAACACTTAGCTAATCTGACACTATTTCTAACAGATGTATGCGTCTTATTACCTTTTGGTTGTGGAAGTCACCAATCCCAAGCTGTCATGGGATTCTCTTCAATACATATTTAGCTGATTAACAGTTTTTACGCAGAACGTCTGTCGTCTAAACTCCACAACCCAAAGGGTGAACTGCAATCTCTGGATGAATTATTACATATTAATATGGATGAACCGGGACCGACTTTTTACATGCCCATCCGAGGCATGGTTCATACTTGATCGGCTCATATCATCCTTATCAACCACAGATACTACAAAGTCCCCTTCGGGAACCGAACTTACAGTCTACGATTCGTAAAGCAAACTCCAAGTAGGCGGTCTCTAAAGTGTCGTAACGAAAAATGTAAAAATAACCGCGATAAACAAGTTACACAAGCCGATCCATAATTGATAATTTCAAACTAAATCAAGACTGGCCACTCGATCGGCCAAAGGAGAAAATAAGGCCACACTCACTTCGGTTCGGCCTCGCAAATTCGGGTAATGTTTAAGCAACGACAGCCTTCCGCTCCAAAAATAGATATGAGAGTAAAAATAACGTCGATCACTTGTGTAACAGTGGGTGGTTTGGGTGTGGTCGCCGTTGTATGCCTATTGGTCGGTTACGGTTTCGTTTTTAACGGTGCAACGTGAACGGGGAATCGATTAAAATCGCTTAATCGATCGCGGAAGAATCGATTTGACGGAAAGATACATCGAGGACGTCTAGTGCTGTAGTTGATTGATAATACTTTGAGTAATTTTATACGATTAAATGATATTTTATAAAAATAGATATTTATTATTGCGTGCAATAATACGTTTTAGTAGCAAAATATTAACAAATAAAATGTACAAGAGCAACATAGGCTGAGAAATAAAACTATATTTCAGTTTATTGCCGTGCCTACTTAGTCTGTTAATCTTTTTTAGTTTATATTTTATTTAAATCGCTTTTGGTAATATCATCTTAAATATTATTTGCATAGATTATGGCTTTATAAAGGTATTATTATTCAGCTATCTTCCAGTGAAAGTCGTGTCAATATTGGACCAGTCATTCCAGATATTATCCAGAAAAAACGGACAGACAGACCAAGATTAAAAAAATATAGTTTTGGTATATGTATTAGTTATGTAAGTTATGTATAAAGTGTACTCAGTAAAAAAAAAAACGGTAATTTTAATGTTACAAACAGACGCTACAATCTTATTTATTTATTTAGATTAAGTCGCTTGTGATAACTACTTTATAAATAATTTTTGTTTATTTTATGGCTTAATAAATGTCCTATAAATGTACTACACTACGCAGATAATTAATACAGCTTACATTAGAGGCGCCTTAAGAGTTGAGAGTAATGCGAAATTAACGGTTAACGAAATGAAAAACCGGTGCGACGCGTCGTGGCAGTCTGCGTTAGCGGTCTTCGCCTTTCTTTGGCTTTGACAGGACAAAGCGCGCGAAAACAGTCCTACGCCACAGCTGTCATTTGTCAATATTTTCTAGCAAAACTATTTAAAACATTTCTACATTATAATATATCTAGCTCACCCACGCGATTGTGTGTATTTGGCATATATATAATAATTTACGATTAATGTAATCCATATTTGATAAATGTATAGAAATAAATAAAATTTTAGTGTCTGTTTGTAGCATTAAAAAAACCGTTCCTTAATGGGAAGATGGCGAAGGAATATGACGGCACACCTACCTGACGGCGGATCTGCCTTACAGTGGGAGTAAGACAGATCCGCAGTACAAGTGCAATTAGTCAATTGCCAATCCGCCTGCTCAGCGTGGCAATTATGAGCGACTCTTTTTAATGGACGTTTTGGCGTTCATTAAAAAAGGCATGTCCAGCAGTGGACTACTAAAGGCTGTTTATGATGATGATGATGAATGAGGACAATGTGATATATAACCGGTCCATGTAACGAAGCAGTTTTAGTTTAATATTCGTCTGTCTGTCGGTCCGTCCGTTTGCTAGTCAAATCTCTGGACTTATGAATTAATTACTTGTAATATTCTGTTTAACTAAGAGTACCTAACTTAACAAGTGACGGGGAAAAGAATAGTTAGAAATATAATGACGAGAAATTTTAAAATCCTAATTTTTGTGCTCTAAAGCGACAGGTTAAAATTTTTATTTTCTTTTTGCGCGTCGCGTTTAAATATTTTACCGATACAATAATTTATATTTATAAAACCAGTACAAGTTAAAAACTTAACTGGCAACGTTGGATTTGTGAAACTGCCAGCTAATAATTTAAATAATCTAAATGTATTGAATAAATCGACAATACGAAGCAAGACTTACGTCAGGGTTGCCAACTATACTGTTTTAAACAAAATTGTATTGTTTTTCACTAAATTATACTGTTTACTATAGAACAAAGACGTATACAAAATATTGTTTTTAGCATAAAAAGCAAACAACTGATTATTATTATGTGTTATACTTTAAAAGTTCACACAAATTAGTTTTTATTTAGGCAAGGGCTCTAAAATGTATATATAAAACAATAAAAATCACAGTATTTGATTTTTTGTTTAATATTCTTTATTATCCTCCGTGGCCTAGTGGTAAGGGCGTGGCTTTAGAAATCAGAAGTTGTGAGGTTCGAATCCTGCGGGGACTTAACAAATTTTCATTGTTGTTTCCTAGTTGGTTAGGGCAATTTGGGCCGATCACCAACTGTCTCAAAGTGAGATGATCCATACGTCGGATGGGCATGTAAAATGTCAGTCCACCCACCAACCCGCATTGGGCCAGCGTGGTGGGATACGTACCAAAACGGGAAGGCATGCATTGTTTCTTATAAAAATTGACACTACTCTGATGGTAAGTTATAAACCCAGCCCATAAAACCTAGCATAAAACACCACAAATTTACCGACGCCCTCAGACATGAGAAGTCACGTGTCATGTACCCAGTAATTACGCTGGCTAATGCGCCCTTCAAACTGGAAGATAGTAATGCTTACATTACTACAAAGTTACAAAGTAACTAGTAAGGATTATTAGTTTATTAATAACTAGAAACGCAAAACTTCAAGAGCGGCAGAAGTAAGAAGGACAGTAAAACGTGGTAAATATGGGTGACCTATAAATAATAGTTCATCTCCGAATTGTGCTTAGGGTTGCCTGCAAAAAGCTTCGATCTCCCAAAAACATTAAATCGGTCCATTATTCTTTCGGTTTATTAACAATGTTATTTTACATCAAGCTTGAGTTTAGGTACGCTTAAATTTAAGTTAATTGAGAAATGGAAGGTATTCTTAAAGTCAGTCAAAGTCAAAGACAAAGTCAAATATGTTTAATTAATATGGAAGCATTACACTTTCTTATTGATTGTCAAATAATCTACCACCGGTTCGGGAATGGAAGCCTCTGACCTGAGAAGAACTGGCGTAAGAAACTCAGCAGGACTTTTTTCACAGCTTTTCCATTTTCTTCAATAAATTTTACAAAACTTTTACATAAACCTTACATTTTACTACTTTGAAATAGCCTGGAGCGAACAGTTCATTACTAGGTGTGTACACAAACGTTCCTTTACAACTTTTTAAATTTATTTACAGATAAAAGCTGAACGTTTTTGAAAGTTTGAGGTCTTAGTGCGTTCTCACAAATTTTATATTCTTAGACATTATTATCATGTTCAATACAGTATTATTCTCTTATTTCACTTTAGAAAGTGACCAGACGAGACTACACCGTCCATCCGATGTCTACCTTTACGCATAGACATAATGAATGCGGTGCAAAATTCTCCACTGTTTTAATAACACGTTCAGAATTATTTCTTTTGTTTACGCGAATATATAGTATTCGAGTAAACATAAGCTTCCAGTCTACCACGTGACCACGGCCGCTGGAAAGTGTTCGAAACGTCGGGGTTTTATATATGTAAAATAAACGCGATAAAATCAGTAAAAGGTACATTTTATTAAATAACGTTTAGAATTTAGTAGATCAAATTTTAATTATCTTTTTTCAATACTAGCAGTGTGTCCACGGTTTTGCTTGTGTTATTTTTAGTTTGAAATACATTTTTCTGGGCAAAAAATAGCCTAGACCACTCAAGGACAATGTAGTTTTCTAGTAATATGGAAATATTTCAAAACAGCACAGCGGTTTTAAGAGTTTATTCGTTACAAACATAAACATAAATACAAACCTCACCTATTTATGTATGTATATATGTATAATAGGCAGATATAACTATTAATTTTTATTCATTATCAATAATATTATCACCGGTTGGGCATAGGACGCCTCTGACCTAAGAAGAACCGGCTTAAGAAACTCAGCCTGCTATTTTTGTACTTCACCGTTTATTTACCTTAAAACGATTTCTTCATCATTATCAGCCTGTGTTGTTCCACTGCTGGACATAGGCCTCCTAATACAACCTATCCATTAGGGTTTTTGGACCTATCCCACCACGCAGGTCCAATGCGGGCTTGTGGTTGGACGACTTTTACATGCCCATCCGACGCATGGATCATCTTACTTTCAGACAAATGGGTGATCGGCCCAAATTGCCTAACCAACTAGGAAACAACAATGAAATTTTGTTGAGTCCCCGCAGGATTCGAACCCACGACCTCCGGATTCTAAAGCACACACCTATACCACTAGGCTACGGAGGCAGTATACTATATAATACCTCTTTATATGTATAATACCTTTACAATATATGTATAATAGGCAGATATATCTATTAATTTTTTATTCATTATCAATAATACTATCACCGGTTGGGCATAGGATGCCTCTGACCTAAGAAGAACCGGCTTAAGAAACTCAGCCTGCTATTTTTTCTACTTCACCATTTATTTACCTTAAAACGATTTCTTCATCATTATCAGCCTGTGTTATTCCACTGTTGGACCTAAGCCTCCCCTAATGCACGCCTTCTCCATTAGGGGGTTTTTGTACCGTATCCCACCGTGCTGGTCCAATGCGTAAAGTAGAAAATTGAAGTGAAAAACTTCAAACTTTTCTTGGTAATATTTATAGATAGAGAAGTAAAGTACACAATATACCATCTTAACTTAGTCTCCTTTTTACAATTTTTGTCGCAATGCAGTAGCGTGAAAACTCTATAACAATCCGGTTTGTAGGACTCCGTTCCCAGCGTTATTACTTAGTACAAAGTACTGTAGTTAGGAATTATTTTTCTTCGGAAGAACTCGGATCTTTTCCGGAATACTACGACCGGTGGTAGGTCCCCTGTTTAACGGTGGTAGGTCCCCTGTTTACAGGAGACCGTCTGGGTGGGTACCACCGCGGTGCCTATTTCTGCCGCGAAGCAGTAGTGTGAAAACACTGAGCGTTCCGGTTTGAAGGGCACCATAGCCAGCGTATTTACTGGGTAAACAAGACTTAACACCCTATGTCTTGCAGTAGGCAGCACGTCGGCGATACCACTGGTATTGTCAACGTCTATGGGTGTCGGTGACCACTTCCCATAGGGTGGGCGACTGCTCGTCTGCCTTCGTATGCAATAAAAAAAAAAACGACACCCAAACTGTCAATGAATGATCGTATTAAATGAGTGACTTTTCATACCCCTTAATATGAATGATTATCATTCAATGTCAAATTGAATAATTCCATTGTATAATAAAGAGGATACGGTCCAAAAACTCCCTAATGGATAGGGTAGTATTAGGGAGGCCTATGTCCAGCAGTGGACTATCAAAGGCTGATGGTGGTGATAATAAAGAGATGTATAAATACTACAGCTATTTGAGAGACCACGATAAATACGAACTTTTTATGAAAAATTACGAAGGAATACCTTTTCTTACTATATACGCCTTTTCTTAATTAAGCGAGTGAATTTGACATACTCTGCTATCATATGGTCAAAGCACTTGCAACTAGACGACTTGATTTTTCTTTTCATGTTACTACATTTCGAAATATCGACAAAAGTTTCACTAATTCATCATCATCAACATCATCACCATCAGCCTGTGTTCGTCCACTGCTGGACATAGGGCTCTACTAATGCACGCCTTTAACATTAGGGGTTTTTTGGACTGTACCCCAACACGCTGGACCAACTTTTTACATGCCCATCCGACGCATCTTCCCTAATTAGTTTTCTTTTAATATTCATAAAGTTATATAAGACTGACATGAAATAATAGTATTTCACAGTAATTAAATACTTCCTTAAGCGCCTCCGTGGCGTGGTATTTGCCCTTGTTTTACCAACCGGAGGTCGTGGTTTCGAATCCCGCGGAAAAACAACTTTGTTTTACTTTTTTAGACACCAAAAGTTGATTACGGCGATACGGGCCGATTATCCAATTGTCCGAGAATTAAGATGATCGATGCTTCGGATGGGCATGTAAAAACTGGCGCCGGCTGTCAACACCATCTTTGGCAGTTGTAATAGGGTGTCAGATGGTGTAGGATGTCAGACTGTTCATCCGCCGCGCCACCGGGGCGCAGTGGTACTAACGTAACGTAGACCTACACAGCGACTGTAAATTGCCAACACTCCGCGAACACTTTCAAAAGTTAACGCGCAAACACATCGATAAAGTTGTTAATCATAATAACCCTCTGCTGGTAAAAGCATCGTATACGGCCGAGCCAAAGGCGTTTAGTCAAAAGCGTAGACCGCGAAACGTTCTCCTCGACCCGGACGAAGAAGGGGTCGCCGAGACTCCGGACCCAACGGGGTTCCGACATCGGACCCTACACACCACATGAGTAGGGATAGCAACATTCACCTGTAATTCGCCCTCGCTTAGGAGCACAGCGAAACACACACATCACGGACACTAGATACACCCGCGTTCCAGGGCGGTTCTCACCGTCTCCAGCCACCGATTAATACAGTCGCCAGACCGTCGGCGTCCCGGTTCGTAATCGTCGACGATCTTTAGGAGGCATAAACAAATGTCTAACCCGTCAAAGGATGTCAGATACCTGATATTTACTGACAGCTAATTCATCCATTGTATACAGATTTCCCTTAAAAAATATTATTCAGGTGAATCGGGATGGATTAGAAGCCGGACCCATGAGTTAAAGAAGAAAGCAGTTTTGTTGAGTATCGTAGAGAACTAGGCGTATACATTCCAGCCATTAAGCGGCTCAGTAGGTAAGTCGATCATCAAATCATCAGCCTGTAATAGTCCACTGCTGGACATAGGCCTCCCATAGCACACTCCTATCCATTAGGGGGTTTTAGACCGCTGGTCCAATGCGGGTTGGTGGGTGGACCGACGTTTTGCATGCCCATCCGACGCATGGATCATCTTACCTTTCAGACAATTGGGTCATCGGCCCAAATTGCCCTAACCATCTAGGAAACAACAATGAAAATTTGTTGTGTCCCCGCAGGATTCGAACCCACGACCTCCGGTTTCTAAAGCAAACGCCCATGCCACTAGACTACGGAGGCAGTTAGGTAAGTCATAACTTATAAACTTTTAAACGGCCCAACATCCTGTATCTGATTTGTATCATGTGAATATCCTGTTCCTCCTAACCATTAAAATTTGCAACATTTTTTTTCACGTCATACGTATGTGACTTTAGCGATTTAGCGACTTTCCTTAATATCGATACAATACATTTTCAACCTTATCACGTTGTGGTAGAGTTCAATGTCTCGTTTTATATTAGTCCGCTTTTGAAATTGGAACAGGTTCTTTTTTTTAAAACAGTTATAAGGAGTGGCCGTTTATAAAAAAATTTGTCCCGCAAAAAGATACTTTAGTGCCTAAATACTAGTTCGTATGATTTGTGTGATGAAATATTAGTGTTGTTTGTATAGATACAGTTATATCTAATTATATTTTGTTCGCTCTCCATTAATTTATTATACGCTAGCTTGATGCTCGCGGCATCATCTGTGTGGAAATATTAATAAAAAACAACTGCTAGAGTTTTTGTTCTAAAAAAAGCTAATTAGCTATCTTTTAATGAAACTTCACCAGCCATTCTCAGGTTAAGTCAGAACAGACGGACAGACGAAAAAAATTTCTAAAAAGATATTACGTCACGTGTACCGGTTATATAATATATTCATCCATAATGTACTCATTTGAAAGGAAAAATAGAAACGTATTTTTGGTACGTAATAATAACTATAGGTGAATACAATTACGAAAAATTCATTCACCAAAATGGTTTCACTCAGCGTAATATCATGATATTACGCTGCAAAGCTAATTTTCAGTGGGACCAGTGGAGAACAATGGGCATATATTTGTAACTGGTATATAGTAAGTAATAGCATAGCGTCACTTACACAGTTAACGTTAAAATAGAAAAAAAAAATGTGTTCGTGTGCGCACTAGCGTTCACTCGCAAGAAGTGAAATTTCTTTATGACGTTATTTTTTTTCAAAAAATAAATTTACTATATGCATCTTTACAGAAATTGGTTGAATAAAGTTGAAGTAGATAAAGTTTAATAAAAGGCTTTTATTATCATAGACATAAATACAAACTCTACAATTATTTCACTTTAGCTTATTGCTACAAAGATTATTATTGAATTTCATTAATTTTAATAGAATTATTGCTATCTTTGATGCTCGTTATATATATTTGTGTTATTAATGGCTTATGGTAACTGAAATACGAAATATATTGTTTACACTACTCCGCTGGAGAAAGTATACTCGAATCACGCGTGGTAGGGATAAGAAAAGATGCGCGTAACGTTAAGTGTCACTCAATTACAAAATGACAAAATTTTCAGTAATCGCTGTTACTAGCTATATGAAGCGGATTATAATTCTATACACTATACTGAAACCAAAACTCAATAGCTTCTAAAATGACTGAGTTAGTGATTTTAAAATTTTCCGGTTTGAGGGTCGCCGAAATCTTTGAAGGGCCTATCTCTGATTCCGTAGTCACACAGCGATGCGGTTTCTGGATGTTGACCTGCGTCGTGACCTCTTTAGTGCCTCGAGTGAAGTGTGTACACTCTTCGAGTTAGAGCCTCGTTTGGTCTCCGGATGTATGGATCTCCACGAGAACAACCCCTCCACCAAATTCCACACCGCTGCGATGTCCTGTTCAGGAGATATTCCGTTCGAAAACTCCTATGAAGAGAGAGGGGCTCTATTGCTAATTTATGTTATTCCAAAATGTCTTAAAAATTTTAATGTGACTACCTAAAAAGATGGCGCGTAACGAAAAAAAAAAGATGACGCGTAACGAAAAAATGTTACACTATTTTTTTTTTCCAACCCCGATAAAGAAGTTTCACTTCAATAAAAGGTATTATACATTCAAACATAAGAAACAGATTCAAATTAACTAAAAGTAAACAAAAATAATATTAGAGATATGGGAAGTGACAAATTTTTAACACAATCGAATCGAAAACAGTTATTTCAATAGTACTAATAAATTTACAATTTATTCGTATAGATCGACGGGTAACGTTAGGCTTTGAAGTCCAGATATTAGTATCAAAGGCGTTTAATCTTACTTTTTAGTATGTATGTCTCCGTAGCCTAGTGGTAAGGGCGAGTGCTTTAAAAACCGGAGGTCGTTGGTCCGAATCCTGTGGGGACTCAACCAATTTGCATTGTTGGTTCCTAAGATCACCCAATTGTCTGAAAAGTAATATGATCCATACGACGAATGGGCTTGTAAAGGCGCCCACCACTACGTGGATAGGTCCAAACCTCCCCTAATGGATAGGGTGTATTAGGGAGGCCTATGTCCAGCAGGGGACTAAAAAAGCTGATGATGAAGTGAACGAATAAATAAATGAAACGTTGAAGTAAAAATTGTCTTTAAGTCTGAATGTAAGTGATTTGTACATAACGTTTTAATTAGTAAATAGATAAAAAGATTGTTAAGCAGCTTTCCCGGCACGTATAATGGATAGTTTTTTAATAATTTTAAAAAGTAGTTAGAATTAATAAGTTATACATAAATTTAGCGCATGTGGTGGGTTAAATAGGGGCTTCATCTAGGATTCTTGTTTTTGTTTCGTAGGTAATTTCTAAAATAATTGGTCTGTCTATGATTGTAATATCAAAATAACCGTTTTGAAATGATTACACTGTGATATTCAACCGATACGTAACGAAACAGCATTTATTTAAATATTTGACCTTCTGTCTGTGTGTCTGTTTGTTCTGGCTAATCTCTGGAATAGCTGGTCCGGATCAGACTTTCACTGGAAAATAGCTGATGTAACTGGAAGTAACTTGGGCTACTTTTTATAACATTTTTACATGTTACGCGGGCGAATTTGCGGCCTACATCTAGTATATAATATAATCAGTAAAACTTTTACTCGAAACTTTTCTTTTAGCCGAACTAATCCACCCGACGAATGCATTGCAGGTCAGAAAGCAGAAGCTCTGTGTTAATATTGATGTGATAGAAGTCAGATTAAAAAACTTATTTAAAAGTAATTAAAAACAAGTGAAAACCAAATTAATTAATAAATGAAACAACCATAAAACTATACTTATTTAAAGCTGCGTGAAAAACGTGTTAATAGCCGTAAAAGATAACGCATAACGTTAATCCGTTCACCGTCTCGAGCCAAGCGAAAGTGCACAAGGCGGGGTTGGACCCCTCCCCAGCGTCGCGCCGCTAAAAATAACGTGCGCTCTCTAAACCGGTTACCCGCGAATAACTGGTTCGGCAACGGTTAAGCTAAAAATAGCACAACACTCGCCCACCGCGAGATCTGTGCCGCGTTACGTCAGAGAACGGTACAAAATGGCGTCGGAGTTACCGGTGCCGCCAGCGCTAAAAATAGCCACACGAAAGTCGGTGATATAATTGCCATGCTCTAGATTTTTATATGATTATTATATCGTTCACGCTAGCTAAATTTTTATATCAATTATATGTTGTGTTCTAATTTGACGGTTGACGTGATTTATATGATAATCTATGCGTATTTGCGTAGGAAGGAAATGATTCTCTTATTTTTGGATCGATAAATATATTTCGAGTAATATTCGGTAATTGATTCAGTAGCGGTGTGATGCTAGGTTCTGTATTTTGGGACAGAAAGTCGGGAAGGTGTATTGCCAAGCTTTATTGATCCAATGTAACGAGTAAATCGAATATGGCGATGTACCAGTTACAACGTTACAGATAAACGCTCCATTAGTGTTGGAACTTTCACTTTGTTCATTTAAAGTCCATCTCTTGCCTCACTCTGGTATAGGTATCTCTATCGATTTTATCATAATTTTATGCTCGTAATTGTTTGTTTATGAGGAAAAAGTCCTGCTAAGTTTCTTTCGCCGGTTCCTCTCGGGTCCTTTTCCGAACCGGTGATAGATTTTAGACAACCAATAAGTGTCAAAAACATTTTGAAATAACCGCCTCCGTGGCCTAGTGGTATGGTGGTATTTGCCCTTGCTTTATAAACCGTAGGTCGGGGGTTTGAATCCTGCGGGGAAACAATTTTGTGTTATCGTTGTATTGGTTGGTTGGACAATTTGGGCCGAATTATCTAATTGTCTCAATAGATGATCCTGCTCGGATGGCAAGTATAAGTCGGCACCCAAACCGCATTGGACCAGCGTTTAGGGATCTCAAAGCCTATTGAGCTGATGTGATTTGAAGTGATATATCAGGACCTGATATTCAAATGATATTCACATGATGTATCGTTATAAATACCAATTTAATAATTTAAAAACGTTTCATGTTTCAAGCACGAATCCAATTTTACTTATTTATAAATGAATGAAAAGAACCAAACACAAAGACTTAGCGCAAAAAAATGTCAATTGCACGAGTAATCCAATACGGATTCAGGCTGTTGGCTTCCTCGTTACGGATTACGAGTCAAAACCGCCCTAGCCCTAAGCTGCCTAGAGAGGTAACATTTTATTTTCACATTAATCTTCCAGAATTAAATAGAAGGAGGAAAATTGCCTCTACTGGCAGTCTTCTCTCAGTTGTCCGATTTTGGAGCAGCTGGAAAAGGAGTGCTGCAATGGTCATCGTCAATGTACTTCTACTACTAACTTCTTTCTAGGTCCTTCTTTACATAACCTTACGTTTCGCCGTCAACGTGGAACCTTATAATAAGGTACAGTTATAAGGCCTGTATTACTAAAGGGCGGTTCATGGGCTGTACAGGGAAGTGCCTATGTTCTTAAAAGCAAAGTGTGAGAATACTATCGGTTTGACAGGCGTGCACCTAGAGTAGATCTACTGTATCTCACGTAGCGCGGTTGGATATCCCTTATGCGATGTCCAGCGTCGGTGACCGCTCCACAGGTGACCTGACTGATCGTCTGCCTTGTATTTGATAACAAATACTGGTATTGTTACTAAAGGTACTATTTACATCCGAAATACACCGGTTGTTCATGAGAGCTGCAGTGGAAAGGAATGGTTTTAAAGAGGCAAACAGTGCTGGCTCACCTGATGGTTAGCTGATCGCCGCCTTGGACATTTGACGAACAGAAGCTGCAAATGCCTCGCCTTCCTTGAAAAGCAATCAGGTTCTTTCTGTAGTATAGTCATATCGATCGAAATACCGCGGTTAGTTAATACTATCTCGCGCACCGTATGCAAGAATGAGCGTCATGAAGCAACTCAAGGTCTCTCAGTCGTACGATGGCTGCAGCATTGAACGAGTAACAGAATGTGACAGCGGTACTAATCGACAACTCCTCGAGCACTCAGCGTTGTATAGTGCGATAGAACAGGAAGTAAAGTACTCTCCGTATTGACAAGATCGAGACGTCGTGAGCCTGGTCTTCAATCGATAGGCTGCCGATGCAGTCAAATGGAGAAGCTCAGTACTTAGGTCGCCCGCCCGAGATGAGAACTAACCTTGAATAAGGGGACTGTGTGTTCAAAACACCATTAAAATAGGTGCCTTTTAGATTGTTGATGGGTAGACCAATGCGTCGTCAGATCGTCTCAAACAACTGAATAGGTGGCTGTGAAAAATTAAGATATTTAGTTATGTTGATCAATGCTTATATTCGAAAACTGGTCAAAATAGAGGTTGTTATCTCTCAGTTTTTCTTAAATAGCAGTAAACGCCTGCGCATACACCTTTCCGTGGGCAAAAAATGTGGATTGACCCTCATTATAATAATATACACGCGAATGTATGTATTTCTTCAATGCATGCGTTATAATTAAGTATATACTAGCTGTTGCCCGCGACTTTGTCCGCGAGGTAATTTGCATTTTTTTGCTATACATAAAATTGATCCAGAGATTAGCCGGAACAAGGCGATAGACAGACAGCAGAATAAATTAAAAATTTTAAAAAATATTGTTTATTTATATGTATCGCTTTTATATAATAATGTAATCATTTCAAAATTATTTGATTCGGTTATATTGATGTTACAGACAACCAATTCATATTATTCATTCATATAGATGTACAAAACTATGTCAAATTACTTCACCTAATCATTTGCATACTAATTGCGTAGTCAAAGCGGTTGATGAGCTGATTTGTTGACATGTACATGAGATAAGTATTGAAATTGAATCGGAAAGTAGTTCTTGAGCAAAACAAACTTGATTCTATTAATAACATAAAAGTTATATAAAGTGAAATATATGGGGCATTTCACGTCAAGCGGACAACCAAAAAAATGGGGTTGTAAATTTAGTTCGAACTGCCTCCGCAGCCTAGCGGGACTCAACAAATTTTCATTGTTGTTTCCTAGTTGATTAGGCAATTTCAAATTCAAATTCAAATTCAAATATCTTTATTCAATATGAAGTGTAACACTCGCTTATTGATTGTCAAGGACGCTACCACCGGTTCGGAATAGGTCGCCTCCGACCTGAGAAGAACCGGCGAAAGAAACTCAGCGGGCCTATTTTGTCATCTTTTAAAATAATCAAATATATACATACAAATTTTCTTATGAGCTACATACAGTACTATCATACGTATATTACACTTGAAAAGCCTGGAGCGAGCATTCCATTACCAGGCTGTGTCATCATTTATAAATTCATTTATGTTATAATAACCTTTAACACATAAACGTTCCTTTACTGCTTTTAAATTTATTAACAGTTAAATTCTGAACGTTTACTGGGATTATGTTGTAAAAGCGTATACATTGTCCCATAAAGATTTACTTATTCTTCGCAGTCTAGTTGCTGGAAGAATTAAATTATTTTGTTTCTAGTATTTATGTTATGTGCATCACAATGTCTAAGAAAATCATTTCTATTTTTTTGCACATACATTAGGTTTTCGAAATGTATTGAGAAGTAACGGTTAGTATTTTAATCTCTGGGAACAATTTTCTCAGGGATTCCTTGGAGCCAGGTTATAAACCGCTCGAATAGCTCGTTTTTGGAGGAATTCGGCCGATCACCAATTGTCTAAAAGATAAGATGATTCATGCGTCCGATGGGCATGTAAAAAGGCGGTGGACCAACCAACCCACATTGGACTAGCGTGATGGGATTCAGTCCAAACCCTCCTATTGGATAGGGGTGTATTAGGGGAGGCCTATGGCCAGCAGTGGACTATTATGGCAAGTTTTACTTCTAGTTGACGTGGATGTGCATACTGATTTTTTTTTTTTCATGAGATGCCCCATAAACATTACAACTAACGTTCAGTAAATCTATTTAATTATTTATTGCTGAATGTACACGTATATAATTTCTATTAAAGTTGTGTAGGGCTGTACATTTATGTATGTTAGAATTTTTATATTTTTGAAAAAATAAAAATGCTATTCCTCATAAATATTTCCTTTATATAAATTATTTATTTATAAATAAATTTGTTAACACAAAAACATGAACCTTATAAATTTTATTTTATTTATTTAAACTAAAAATTATTTTTATTTAAATTTTTTCAAATATGCTTAATGCAAAACGCAAGAATGCATAAAGGGAGCGAAGAGTTGATTATTGTTATAAAAGTATGTTTAAACGCGTTTCATTACAGCCTAACCTCTTTCATTGGATTGAAACAATAAAGATAAATTAAATAACAATATACGAATAGTATTTTTGGGTCTGTTTTAATCAATTTGAATTGATTAAACAGTCTCAACCTCCGGTTTCTAAAGCACACGCCCTTACCACTAGGCTACGGAGGCAGTTTCTATAAAAAAATACTTTCGGTTTTTATATATTATAAAGATAGTCTACTTGTTTTTTGCTCAACAACTACGTTTCAAACACTTGTTACCATTCTACATGTTACCTGTCATCAAGCATGTCGTCGAGCTGACGATTTGACTTGGTTATGTTAATTAATATGTAAGTATAGCTCATTAATTAATCATAAACATAGATCATTAATTAATCATAAAAATATCTCATTATTAATACACTTCACACGGTTATGTAAATAGTTGTAATTAATGAATAATATATTAAAACAACAATTTTTTTTATATTTTTTCTGCGAAGGACAAAGGCAGACATTTTAGAGTCAACTTCAACGAAACAAATTTATATTTTTTTTATTAAAATCCTTTAGTAATTTTATAATAACTTTATTTGTTTAGTATTGTGCGATTATGTACTTTTATTTTGATAATTTTACAGAATGACACCTCATTAATTGTAATAGACATTATTTAGTTAAAATTAAATTAAAAAACAAAAAAACCATGTATTAAATATTTAAAAAAAAACTTACGCATTTTTGACCGACTTTCCTAAAGAAGGAGCTTATGTTTCGATTTGGTTTATTTTTATTTTTAATAATGGTATTAGCTGTCACTTGGTCCCATTTTTTAAATTTTTCGGTAAGTAGTAGAATAGATCTTAAAAAAATTAATGAAACCTTGACGTCGTAAATCACAACCTCGTGCAATAAAATTGTAAACGCTGCCGAAACCCTAAAAGATATTCCTAAATTCTGATGTACATTATTGTACTTCACACTTATTTAAATGCTCTATAATAAAGTCTATGATCGCATACGCGTATGTTTTAAGAATATCCCACAATATACATTTTAATGCAAAACAGTGTTATAAATTGCTACAAGTCTATATTGCTATGTTCAAAACATATTTAAGGTGATACAGCGTAAGTGTAAATAAAAGTTAATGCATTTTAAAACACCTTCGTTCTATGTACATAAACGTGCCACAGACGACATAGGAATTGAATGAACGGATACCTTAAAAGACATGTGATATTTAAAATTCGGTGGCAGAAATCGCAAGTAAATTTCGTACAGAGAGTGCATTGTTCCCTGCTTATAATAAAAATAGTTGAATGCTGTTTGTGGTCGGCCATATTTTTTGATAAAATTTCACTTGTCATATACCCCTTTATTCGTGGTTCCCTTTATTATTCGTAAAATTGTACAAAAGTCATTTCAGAGCAAATATTTCATAGTTATTGTCCTCTTTCCGTATCTTTTTTCGCTTGTTCGAGCCATTTCACCAAGTTATCATGGGGTCGATTAGTAATCTATCTAGATTTATTTGAAAGACAGTTATACGCAGCGCGATCAACAGTCTAATTCTGACGCAGTTAAAGCTAATTAATTAACACGGATAATTTACAGCCTCAGCTAGGCTATAATCTCTATTATAGCAATATTACTCTTATAATTATGTTACTTCTTGAGTATGTAAAGCTTATTATAATCCTCTCAAGCTTGTCCGTCGGTGATAAGTCCACGGTTTCTCGGCATAAGCTTCGAACGCGTATATATCCCTGTTATCTTCTGCTTTGATACATTAAATTTAAGATAACTCAGTCGTTGACATGTCAAGTTGTGGCGACGTTTTAATGTATGTATCTTGGAACGAACAAATCTCTTTGGACGGAGTTGTTGACCGTATTGTAATGTGATTATGTTTGGGATTGCAGTGTTTTAAACGATTTATGGCTGTTTATTTGTTGTTTTAAGTTACTAGTTTTACCGGTGGTAGGTCCTCTGTTTCAGGTGACCGTCTGGGTGGATACACCGCGGTGCCTATTTCTGCCGCGAAGCAGTAGTGTGAAAACACTGCTGTGTTCCGGTTTGAAGCACCTAGCCAGCTTTACTGGGTAAACAAGACTTAACACCCTATGTCTCACGGTAGGCAGCGCTCGGCGATACCACTGGTATTGTCAAGCGTCTATGGTGTCGGTACCACTTCCCATCAGGTGGCCGACTGCTCGTCTGCCTGCGTATCCATAAAAAAAACGAGAGGACAATTTAATAGTATTTGGTATGTTTGTCTGTCTGCCTGTCTTAATATATATGAAAGAGGAAAAGAAACTTACATGGGCTTCGTATTAAATGTACTATTTTTTCACTGGATCTGATGATTAGGTAAACCGTTTAGAACTTAACCGGATGTGGGGAGTTCCGTTGCCACAGCTAAGTATCCCCACGGAGTGACTTAAAGTTCCATAGGCCTCCGGGAGGGGAGCCTCGGCTTAGACAGACACTTTGTAGTGCCGTTAGCATGCTGGATCGAGGGCTACCAAGGTAGGCCCAGATCTCGGCTCGATTAAAACAGTATAACTACTATTCATCATCATCATCATCAGCCTGTGATAGTCCACTGCTGGACATAGGCCTCCTATTACACGCTACCCATTAGGGTTTTGAACCGTATACCACCACGCTGGTCAATGCAGGTTGGTGGGTGGACCGACTATTTACATGCCCATCCGACGCATGGATCATCTTACTTTTCAGACAATTGGGTGATCGGCCCAATTTGCTCTAACCAACTAGGAAAACACAATGAAAATTTGTTGAGTCCCCAGGATTCAGAACCACGACCTCCGGTTTCTAAAGCACGCGCCCATACCACTAGGCTACGGAGGCAGTTACAACTACTATTATATTCAGGCAGTATAACATCTGCCCTATATGTAGTATCGAATGTGGAATACCGACTACCTTTAATATTAATCTATTTCTATGTATACAATTCTGTTATGACACATTTATTAACATCTATTTAACAAAACTATAAAACTCAAGATGTAATGCAATAATAACAATTGATAACCTTCAAATGTTACGTTTTACTATCGTCAAAATTGCTCTTCAAACCGGAAAGCAGTACTTTTTATGGTTTGGTGGTAAATGATAAGTTCTGTCCGTAAAAATCATGCGCGAGGCCTCACCAATCCGCTCGCCGCTATGTGACTTTAGATTATGTCTAGTTTACCCAGCGATGTCATGTTGCGCACTTTAAACCGGAAGACGTCAGTGATTATACAATACCGATATGCGGCGGGATTTGACGATTACTGCCTCCGTAGCCTAGTGGTATAGGCGTGTGCTTTAGAAACCGGCGGTCGTGGATTCGATTCCTGCGGGGACTCGGCAAATTTTCATTGTTGATTCCTAGTTGGTAAGGGCACTTTGGACCGAACACTTAATTGTCTGAAAAGTAAGATGATCCATGCGTCGGATGGGCATGCAAAGGGTCGGTCCACCCACCAACCCGCATTGGACCAGCGTGGTAGGACATGGTCCAAAACCGCCTAATGGATAGGGGCGTATTAGGGGAGGCCTATGTCCAGCAATGGACTATCACAGGCTGATGATGAGATATGCGACGGGATTAAGCATCGCGTTGGTACTTCTCTAAGCCCTGTAAAAGAAGACGTACCATCTTTTAACTAAACTTTGATCGGCCGCTGCAGTCATATCAACAAGGACAATCGCTTCTTTACTAAAGAGTAACGGACCCAAATCGTCCTTAAGGAAACAGGATCATGTGGAATAAAAAGCTGCAGGTTCAGTTATCCAACCGCACGCGATTACGAATCATAATTAACTAAGAAGTACCGGTTTTCCGGCTAATTAAGGGCACCCGAAATCGTCGTATTTACTCAACAATTACCGAGAACTCGATACGAGTAAATGTAACTCACTGAACCCGCTGGTGTAGGGGTCAAAGTCTGTGCAGGACGCAGGTTTGATTCTCAAAGTTTAAGATTTACCCGATAAGAGCCAGAAATAAATAAGTAAACGAGATATGGCTCCTCTATTTCCTTCACCTAGCATATTTCCAAGTTATCATAGAGATGGCTTCTAATTGATTCCGATTTAACTGAACAACAAATTTCGTTTTATAAGCAGAGCGATTGGCTTGCGACTTCCACCACCCAAAGAGTGGACTGCATTCTAAGGATAACTTAGTTGTCAATAAATTTGATGAATCTAACATAAAATAACGACTGCCAAATATGATCTTGACAATCGGGACTGACTTTTTACATCCCCATCCAACTAATGAACCACTCAGACACATGAACTTTTCAGACCATTGGGTGATCAGCCTATATTGTCCTAACCAACCAACAAACAACGATAACACAAAGTTGTTTCCCCGCGGGTTTCGTCCGTTTTATAAAGCAAGGTCCCACACAACCAAACCCAGTGGTGGTTTTAAGACGTAACATCAATGTACGTGCAAGTAGATTTGTGGCGTCTAGCACTTCATTTAATATGCGCCGAAGATATCACTTCCCATCATGTGAATGTCCAGCTCATATCACACTAGTTCCTTTACCGATACCCACCAACCTGCTTGAACCAGCGTCGTGGGATACGGTCTAAAAACCCCCTAATTGCGAAGACCTATATTAGGGAGGACTATGTCCAACAGTGTACTAACACAGGCTGATGATGATGACCTTTACCGACATCCAATAACCACTACCAAAGGTGTTTTTGACGGTCAGAACCGACTTTTAATATTCCCCTTCGTACTATTCTATCTGGTATTAATTTAAAAAAAAAAAACGTGTAAAGACACCGTGCAATTCCTGCGCAAGTATAAGCATTGTTGTGTTCTGGTTTGAATTGTTCCAGGTTTCTACACCCGAGACTAATAGGATATGGAGTTTTTCATATCTAACGAAGCTTAATAGAATTGTTATTAGAATTAACAAATCTACGAGAGGAGAAGATCGTTTGCGGGTATATGTGACCGGTTCCTATAGACGAAATGCAAGATAAAACAAGTTCTCTTGCCGCCGTGAGTCTCTGGATGGTTTGTCTCGATGACCCATAAACTGCGTTGGCTACAGAGCCCTTTAAACCGGAACACAGTGCGTCATCACTTTTAAGTGGCTCGAACGAGGCACCAGGGATACTTATCTAAGAGCAATTCTCTGTAAAAGCTTAAACTTCAAATTGATTATTCGTGCGTATAGCTAGAACGCTCCTACCCTAGTGGAAAGCAGTGTGCTTTAAAACCGGTGAGTCTGAGGTTCGAATCCCTACTAGGGACCTTAACAAATGTGTCATTTTTTCTAGTTGGTTAAGGCAATGCGGGCTGATCACCCAATTGTGGGTAAAGTAAAATTATCCATTCATTGGATGGGCATAAAAACGCTGAGTCCTGGGAAATCTCTTCCGGTCGGTCAGTTATCTACGCCATCGGACAATGAATGTGCTATAGTTAAGAAGGGTGCACCGAATTAGTGCGCAATGACAATGATCTCATCGCGATGGTCGAATATATATCGGTTGGAATCGACTGTGAGGACATTATTATTATAAAGCCAAATAATAACTGGAATTTAAGTAGAAATGACCAAAGCACAAGGCACTGTTATTGGTTCAAGGTTATGACTGACTTTTGCGGTTTACCGATAAATAGTAAGCTTAAAATCTTAGCATAACAACAGTTTAAGACAAGACTTTATTTAGAGTAAGAATTGTGGCGTATTCCGCACCGCAATTCACTGCACTGATACCTTATATATACCTTATACGAAACACCACTTATTTAATGCCAAGAAATCACATTCGTGTCAAAGTCAAATATAATAAAATATAATAATTCACCCGCGTGATGATCGTTATTTGGGATAATAATCATTACACAGTATTATATTTATAAGTCTTAATGTTTTTTTAGATCGTTCTGGATTAGCTCAACGATGGCAATTTTTTTCTTCATACATGACATTTTTTAACATATTTTTAAATAATTATCATCTTCGCCATCATAAGCTTGTTTTAGTCCAGTGTTGAAAATAAGCCTCCCCTAATGCACGCCTTTTCCACTAGGGGGTTCCTGGACCGTATCCCACCACGCTGGTCCAATGCGGGTTAGTGGGTAGAACGACTATTTACATGCCCATCCGACGCATGAATCATTCCACTTTTCGAACAAATAAGTGATCGGTCTAAATTTTCCTAACCAGCTAGCAAAGAACAATGAAAATAAGTTGAGTCCCCGCAGGGTTCGAACTCACAACCTCCGGTTTCTAAAGCAAACAGCAGTTAATATAAACTACACTATATTTTTATACATAGCCTATACCATTTTTCATGTTTCATTAAAATCCATGAAGTAGTTTTCAAGTGAAAGAATAACAAATATCCATACTCGCAAACTTTCTTATACAGTATATTAGTAGGAAATAGGACAGAAGCATTACACTTCAATACTAATTGACAAAAAAAACCCACCGGTTGGGTAATGGAAGCCACTGTCCTGAGAAGGACCGGCGTAAAAAAACCAGATTATGTCAAGTCAAATCGATCGTACAAAACGATGCCTACGACAAAAAACGTGTCGGATTATGTCAAAAGTGACATTGATGGCTGTCAATTAAGTATTTTTGACGTTGCACGAAAGAACGTGCAGTCCGTAAAGTCATCCATATTTATTGTCATTTTTGGCGAGGCCACATAATGACTGCCAAAGATGGTCTTGATAGCTGGGACGGTTTTTGCAGACCCTTACAACACTGGATCGTCTTACTTGCCAGGCAATTGCGTGATTTTTATGCCAACGAAGGTACAAGAGCAGTCAAGCCATCTGATGGAAAGTTATCACCGACGCCCATACAACACCACTATCACTAATGCTGCCTACCTGAAACATAGGATGTTACGTCTCATTTACCCAGAAAAGATGATACTTCTTTAATATTTAGAATAAAACGACGTAATTTGCAAAATGACGATGTAAATAATACCCTCTCAAAAGTAAAATACTGGTTTAGTGCAAATAATTTATTGTTAAACAAAAATAAAACTAAATGTATAAGGTTTATAACTCTAATGTTCCTCAAGCTTGGTGGTGATGTGGTCGTAGATGGAGAAGCGCTAGACCACGTACATTGCACTGTATTTCTCGGCATCACAATAGATTCTAAACTGCAATGGGCCCTCATATTCATAGACTGGCGAGTAAACTTAGCTCAGCGGCTTATGCAGTCAAAAAATTAGACAATTAACCGATGTTGAGACAGCCCGTTTAGTATATTTTAGTTATTTTCACAGTATAATGTCTTATGGCATTCTACTGTGGAAACGCGCTGATATTAATACTATTTTGTAATTCAAAAAGAGCGATTCGAGCAGTCTATAACCTGGGCCCAAAGAATCGCTGAGAAAAATGTTTACAGAAATTAATGTAATGACTGTTTTTCTCAATACATATTTGATAATATTATGTATGTTCATATAAATAAAAATGATTTTGTAAAACATTGTGACACATAATATAAATACTAGGAATAAGCATAATTATGTTCTTCCAAAAACTAGGCTCGAAAAACAATGAAATCCTTCATGGGACAATGTATACTCTTCTACAATAAAATACCAGAAAACGTTCAGCTTTTATCTGTAATGAAATTTAAAAAGTTGTAAAGGAACGTTTGTGTTTTAAAGGATATTATTGCTGTAATGACTACTTGACAGATAACACACCCTGGTAATGAACTGTTCGCTCCAGGCTATTTCAAAGTAGTAAAATGTAAGGTTTTATGTAAAAGTTTTGTAAAATTTATTGAAGAAAAAGGAAAAAGAAAAAGTTCCGCTGAGTTTCTTACGCCGGTTCTTCTCAGGTCAGAGGCTTTCTTTTCCGAACCGGTGGTAGATTATTCGACAATCAATAAGAAAGTGTAATGCTTCCATATTGAATAAAGATATTTGAATTGAAAAATAAAAATATAGGCGGACAACCTTCCAACCGGACTTCCTTCCTTAGCCTTCAAACCGGACGGTTTCCGGTGGCCTTCAAACCGGACGTAGTAATGTTTTCACAATACGGCTTCGCGGTGGTACCTACCCAGACGGCCCCTAGTACAAGGAGAGCTAACACCTGTGAAGCGATCATATACATATTTGGAAAACTAATAACAAAATAATAATAACATAGTCATATTCTTGCACGCATAACTGGCTCTGTAACCAAGTGGTATGGGCTTGCACTATAGAAAACGGTCGTCTTGGGTTCGAATTGGGACATCAACAACTTTTTTTATAGTCCATTGCTATGAATAATACCCCGACTGATAACCCGATTTTCTATAAAGTAAGATGATCCATGCGTCGGATGGGCACGTATAAAGTAGCTCCACCTACCAACCAACATTGAAAAACCCCTTCATTTAGGACGCCCGCAGCGTTAGCGGAGGCCAATGTCCAGCAGTGGACTAACACAGGCTGATTTTGTGTGCGTGAAGTGATACAGTACACTACTTTTAAAAAAGCTAATATTAATATATCTGACCCATCAAATAGACGCTTTACTTATACGCTTTTAATATTGCATAAAATATGACAGTGTGGCCAGTACAAAAACTTAGATTAATATAACAAAGCATCCATCTAACAAAAATAAATACATACAATGCACAAACGTACAATCATAAAATACTAATCAGGAATCGAATCCGTACCTTTCGTGACGAAACCGGCAATCGAGCCGGAATACCTTAACTTGTCTTATTGATCTCCAAAGATCCTTTCGAGCAATTTAATTTGATATCACACTTAAATACTTAAATAACTTAACGATAACGAATCTATAATGACCTCATACGCACTCTACGTGGATTCGCGTGAACGGAATGATCCTCGTAAATACCACCTCTGATGAATGATAACAAAGCCAAGTTTATTAAATACTACCTCTTGCCAGCGGCTTTGTCCGCGGGGTATAAAACAAAAAAATCATTTCCGAAAGAAAAATAGACCAAGTTACTCCCAGTTACACGAGCTATCTTCCAGTAAAAACCGTGTCAAATTCGGAGTATACATTTAGGAGCTTAGCTAGAACAGACAGACAGAGAGACAGACCGACAGAAGAAATAACAAAAACTGGTCGCCTGTAAAATCAGTATACGGGCGAAAGTTATAACGTGACAACGTTTTTTGTGCTTGAATGATTGTAATGTAAATATTCATTTGTATAGTAGGAAGAAGGATCAACCCCTTTCTCTTTCTCTCTTTCACATAAGCAGGCCAATTGCGCACGAGTAAGAGAGACGCGTGCCTCCCACTCTCTCTTATGGTTGCTCATGGGGAGCGTTACGTGAGCGGCACTGTGACACAGTTTTCGAGAGTGCCTCCCAATCTTGTACCAATTTATAAGACGTTGTCACGTCAAAAATGTTTTAATTCGATGTATCGTTGTATATCATTAATATATAAAACGGTCATTTTGATGTTACAAACAGACATTCCAATTTCAATTATTTATATAGATCTTAGCGTGAGAAGAAAAAAGGAAACTGAAAGTAGTGTTGTGACAACTGTCAAAGGATACTATCGATAGAACGGCATGTTTATCGATTGAGTTACTAGAATTATTATAACGTCATTATTATAAATGCAAAATGTTAGGGAAAACCGACAAAAAACAGCTTATTAAGTTAATAGTATATTTAATTAATTAATATTTATTCATCATCATCATCATAAACAGCGTTTCGCATTCCACTGCTGGAGCTTTAGTGATCGCCAAGACGGCCGATCTTGTCGGAGTCCATTAAAAAGAGTTCCTCATAATTGCCACACAAGGCAGGCGGATTTGCAACTGACTAATTGCGCTAGTTCTGCGGATCTGCCTTACTCCCACTGTCAGGCAGATCCGCCGTCAAGTAGCCGGTAGGGTCGTCACATACCTACGCCAGCAAATATTTATTCATCATCATCATCAGCCTGTGTTAGTCCACTGCTAGAAACAGGCCTCCCCTAATGCATGCCTCTCTATTAAAGGTTTTTGGACCGTATCCCATCACGCTGGTCCAATGCGGGTTGGTGAGCAGACCGACATTTTACATGCCCATCCGACGCTTAAAGCCAAAAATAACTTTATTATCGATATAAGGCGTACGAACCGAATTTCACCGCTCTAGTACACCCCGTTTGCTCAATGCGTGAAGTTATTTGAAGATAATATCTTCCAGTTTGTTTATATGCGGACCAAATATCCGATGGCTGGTAGATCAGCAATCGGAGATTTTAATTATGCGATCAAGTTCAATTAAATATAAATATATAATAAGAAACAAAGGTGGTTTTACTTCGCCACAACTGGCACATTCGTGTCGCAAGTAGGCTAGCTTAAGAGTTAAACAAATTGAGACAGACATTTGTAGCCTAGCGGTATTGACCCTTGATTTACGATCGCAGGGTGACAATGAGTTCGAATCCTGCGGGGAAATCGTTATGTGTTATGGTTGTTTTCTTATTTGTAAGACCATTACAAATGCTTAATAATAAAGAAGGTCCGGGCATCGGAAGGAAATGTGTCATAAGCCGCCCCTTCTATCGAATTACCTCAAATCTCATTCTTCCATCGAATGTAGTAAACCTTTTGTTTGTGGAGGTCAGATGTCCGTCGCTCTGTGAAAAACCTGTAATTTCGATAAACCTCGATGGATTAGCTTACTATGGAGTAAAAATGGCTAGGTAAAAGCAGTTAATAATAGTGTCTCTGCGTAACTTCTAATATTAAAATATACACTTATTTTGATAATCTCAACAAAGAGTTACTTATTATATATAATATCAAATATAAATACAATCCAACGCATACCGATTGGGACAGAGGGAAGTTTCGACTTTTACTCAACAATGTTAACTGATTCAATAAGGTAGTTTTATCCCTTTGAAAAATGAAGCCTCAATACATAAACTGACAAAGAATCATAATTAAATATGACAAACAGCCTTTAGCCGTCCACTGCTGGACATAGGTCTTCATTAATGAAAGCTAAGACGGCGTCCATTAAAAAGAGTTGCTCATAATTACCACGCGGGGCAGGCGGATTGGCAATTGACTGATTGCACTTGTACTGCGGATCTGTCTTATTCCCAATGTAAGGCAGTCACATCCCTACGCCACTTATAATTAGATAATTTAGTGATAAATTTTGAAACAGTGTACTATTGCCAAAGAAATATAATTTTAAACAATGTTACCCATGGCCAGTGGTAGCAATGTTAGATAATATTAGTATAGTATATAAGAATAGTCAGTAATTGACACCTTGGTAACAAATCTATATAAATATATATCGTCATCATCATCATCATTAGCACTCATCATTAGCATTATGTCCACTGCTGCACATAAGCCTTTCTGAATGAAAGGCCAAGACGGCCGATCCCTAGCTACTCGCTGCCAACTTGAGCCGGCTACTACACGGAGATAGAAGAGAACGCGGCCTCCACTCCAGAACCTTTTGGCCCATCGACCATCGGTTCTTCTGACCACGTGATCGGCCCACTGTCACTTCAACGAGCTAATCCTTTGCACCATGTCGGCGACTTTAGTTCTTAGCCTCGAATTTTGTCCGACAAAGAAACTCCAAGCATAGCGCGTTCCATAGCACGTTAAGGTGGAGGTCGTGCGACCCCCGCCCACTTGACGGCGGCGGTGCCTTACGGTAGATCCGCAGTTTCAGGTGCAATCAGTCATTGCCAATCCGCCTGCTCAGCGTGGCAATTATGAGCATTACTTTTCGATGGACGTCAACAAAATAAATATATATATATAGGAGGATTATTATATCTCTTAATCTATGAGCCAGTTGACATGAAAATTGGTAAGAATATCTCCTTTTCCAAGTAGAGTTCAGATAAGAACAGGTTTTTTTTTTGTAATTCTAACCCCAAAGGGGATTGCGCGAGTGTGCCCAGATAAAGTCACGCTCAACAGCTAGTAAATAATAAGAAAGCTAGTCTGATTAGATATCCGAATTTGACGACTGCCAAAGAAGCTCTTGAAAACACGCCCTTCTGACGTAAATACCATCATACTTTTCAGGTATTAGGGTTATCGGCCCTTATTGCCTTGGGCAACAAAACCAGACGAGCAGTTGGGTCACCTGATGAAAATTCACCGCAGCCCATGGACATCCCCAATACCAGGGGTATTACCAATACGCTGCATACGGACACATGGGATGTTACGTCTCGTTTACCCAGTAAATGCGCTGGCTACGGTGCCCTTCAAATCAGAACACGTAGTGTTTTACACACAACTGCTTTAAATAGGCACCCAAACGGCTCCCTGTAAAGGGGGACCCACCATCTATCAAGCTACACAGCTTTATTCGTAAACATTATTTTACAGCAGGATTTGAACCTACGACCTCCGCTTATACAAACTCTAACAAAAGCAAACAACACTACACCACAGAAGCATTTACACTTCCGTACTAACAGACAAACATAACTCTCTCGAGAAAAGTTTAAAATTCCACAAAAAGCGCCATCTACCGAGCAACGGCACGTCACAGTTTCCAGTAATCTCGCATTCTTGACATGTCGCTTAATTGGCAATAAAAATGTTAAATTAAAGCAAAAAATGCACTTGAAATTCCTTCCTTCGTCGACGACGGTATGCGGTAACGAATATATTCCTGTAGCTCATTAATATATTTGGCGAATATTTAAAAAAATATGCTAATTAATTAAGTTAACATTATATTGTTTCGTATAAACGGTTATAAATATGTTTAGCTATGTACTTAAACTTCTACCTAATATATTAATGTTAATAAAAGATTACAACATTGAAATGCCTTTCAGATAATTAATCTAAAGATATTGCTGACGGTATTCCACAGGGGTGTTAACTTGGACCTGTTTCATGTTTATAAAATATTATAAGATTAATAGCATTGATAGTAAGAACATTTATAGATATAGTACGAAAAGATTTTTTTATTGTATACGCAGGCAGACTAGCAATCGGGGCCACCTTATGGAAAGTGGTCACCGACGCCCATAAACATTGGCATTACTGGTATCACCAAAGCGCTGCCTACCGTGAGACACAGGATGTTAGGTCTCGTTTACTGGGCAAACGACACTTAAAATCCTACGTTTGATTTTCGGCAAAGCTCGTATTTAACGTGCTCTCTCAAATAGCTTCAGTGCCTAAACATGTCTATATTTTACAATGAAATTATTTACTTTGATATTTGACACTAAACAATAAAGTTACATATTTACGGATATGAAAATTTTACTCATTTATAGGTACGGTTAATAATAATTGAGAAGTAAAAAAGGTTCGGGTTTATCGGAATACGGTGACAACCTAGATTCTAGGTCCTATAACAAAGAAAAGGCAAACTAAAAAATAGATTGAAACATTTTTGAATGACGTAAGAAAGTAGATTTTAAAATGGCTGTTTATTTTTCAGGTGCTTGGTACGTTACACTATATTCTGCTAATTTCTGCTATTATGCACACAATTTTCTGCCAATTTCTGCTATTATGCACACAATTTTCTGCCAATTTCTGCTGTTATGCATTAGTATATAAACACTACTGTCTTCCGTTTTGAAGGGCGTTATATTCAGTATTATTAGTGTGAAAACGAGACGCAATATTTCATGTCATTCATAATGTATACCTACAATTACTATGGGCAGAGAATCTTCATCAATACTTCATATAAATTAATATGTTGCTCGCCTCTTCACTAAATATTATAAAACAAAGTCGCTTTTTCTGTCCCTATATCCCTATGTATGCTTAAATCTTTTAAACTACGCAGTTTACATGGTTTTTAATAGATAGAGTGATGGAAGAGAGAGGTTTATATGTATAACACATGCTTAATATTGTAGGTGCATTTATTATCAGCATAGCAGGGGCGGATCACTAGTGTTCAATAAGAAAAAGTTGCAAGACTGAACAATTTACAATAAGGTATTAGAATGTAATTTACAAAAGTGGGAAAATAAAATTATAATATAAACTACATTTTAAAAAATCAAGCAAGTAATATCGCGATCTGATACTAGTAGTGGCACCTATACATCACATACATACATCATCAGCCTGTTTTAGTCCACTGCTGGACATAGGCCTCCTAATACCCCTATCACATTAGGGGGTTTGGACCGTATCCCACCACGCTGGTCCAATGCGGGTTGGCGGATGGACCGACTTTTTACATGCCCATCCGACGCATGGATCATCTTACTTTTCAGACAATTGGGTGATCGGCCCAAATTGCCCTAACCAACTAGGAAACAACAATGAAAATTTATTTGCGTCCCGCAGGATTCGAACCCACGACCTCCGGTTTCTAAAGCATCACCCATACCACTAGGCTCGGAGCAGTTGGCAGTGGCACTATATCAATTCAATTATATATTGTAAAATAGTATTTTTTTTTATCTTCAAACAATTTTTACTACCTTTGATTTATTTCTGAAACAGTACCACGTCATTATAATAACCCCTTTTAGTTAAATTATATCGACTCTTTAGTAAAGTATTGAGGACGGTTAATAACTTGTAAACCTAAAAGAATTCGAAAATACCACACACAAGGCACCGAATTGATTCTTATAGGCAGGGCGTGACACATTCATCAGGAAAAAGCTCTTCTTGACTCGTCACTTTAAGCAATGTACAAAAATGTTTAATTTTACTAATGTATGTAGCAAGGATAAGTGCGTGTAGACAATTAGATAATTAAAAACCATGAGACCTTTAGGGAATCTCTGTTAAGGTGATAAATTCGATTATTGATGTAATATCACCTCATCTAGCAACAATATTTAATGTAAGCATCTAGAGAGGCGAGTTTCCTGACCTAATGATGCATAGAGAGTTATACCGGTTTTTAAAGCAGGTGTATATGGACTCAAATAATTTTAGACCTATATCTATTTTGCCTACTTTAGTAAAATATTTGAAAAATTATTAAACCATGAACACTTAACAAAATGATCACAATTGGACCTTATCAACATTGGTGCGGATGTCAAACAAAAAAGGAGGAGATCAGGATCTTAAAAGCTTCCCAGGAGATGTTATGAACAAGTCAACCACTTCTCTGGAGCGATCCAAGGTCTCGAAGATCAAGCGTAAATTAGAGAGTTTGGAGCAGGAAGTTAGTCCTTCAGCTGAAATCAACAGACTACACATAAATGGAGGACAGAATCAATGGGCAAGGGCAAACAACGTGAAATCAGGGGAATACCTATAAGAATAATGAAAACCTTTATGACATCGCTCTTAAAATTGGTAATATATGTAATGTCACTATTAAAAGAAGAATATATATTGCTCGTATTCAACCCAATTTCTAAGAACGAGAAGCCCATAGTGATTGCCTTTAATAACGTTACACAAAGGAAGAGCTCATAGCATCAGCGTAAGGAAGCAACAACCTCACTAGCCTGGGGTTCAGTGGCACAGGGAACTCTAGTGAATGATCATTTGACCCAACGTAATAAAGTTTTGCTAAACAAAGCTAGGAGTTTAGCTAAAGAAAGAACTTTCAGTACATTTGGGTGAAACATTGTAAGATCATGCAGAAAATCGAATACTTCTCCTATATTTTTATAAAGTGCGAAAACGATCTTGGAAAAATTGTATAAAAACATCGTTAGTACAATTTTGTTACAATTCTAATAATCAGTTCGAACACGACAGTTTGAAACACATGCATTACCGGCCTTTTGTTCTCATTGCTGCGCTTATGACGCATTCGACGGGAGTCATTCAGGTAAAAATAAGTAAGTCAAAATAGCTCTGTTCAAATTAAGAACACGAGCGCATGCGCTTTGATGACATAATGCGATGATCGCTTGCAAACATTGTGAGTCTTTGAACGCATTAGTCTTACTAACACTATTATTTTATTTTACACTACCGCATTTTTAGTATTTGTACCTGACCGTAACTTTAATTATTGCTTAAATGATTTATCTTACGTATTCGATGTATATTTTGCAATTAATTATCTTATTAACCAAAATGTAAAATATGTAACAAATTTTATACGAATATTTACAATGATTATGTTTCTGTTTTATTATTTTTGCTCTGTAAAGTACTCTGGCCTATTTTATTTACATTGTTGAACTTATACTCTAATGTAACTCGCTTTAGCTATTTCTATAACGATAATTATGGCTAATACGTGCTATAATATATATTATCAAAATACTGAGGGCTCGACAAAGACTCATACATTTAAGAGAACTTGATGCTTCATTCCTACGATATTGTTTCATTAACCGAGACCTGGCTGCTGAATGGAATTAACGAGTGATTGTTTGATAGTCGATATGTGTTTGCGTAGGGATAGAAATTATACAGCTACTCATGAAAGGTACGGTGAGGGAGTTCTTTTAGGTATACACCGTGATCACAAGCGGTACTGCCCCAGTGGTCGTCGTCTTCGGAAGATATTTGGGTAACCGTTCTACAACGATAAAATAACGACCAGATCAAGATACATTTTGTACTGTTTACTTATGTGTGAAAATTGGTTTTCATTCAGCATGCAATTAAATAATTTTACGGATAACTTATCGAAAATAATAAACTAAAACCCCAGAGATGTATTTGTCATTATGGGTGATTTTAATTTAGGTAATATCAAGTGGTCGTATTGTCCTGATAGTCATTCCCAATATTCTTGCGCTACAAGAGAAACTCAGATATATTTTTGCGACACGCTCTCAGAGTGTAATTTAACACAATATAACCTATTTAATAACGTAAATGGTAAAATTCTAGACCTAGTACTATGCAATACGTATTTGCAAGTATCAACTTGTGACGACCCATTAGTCCCTGAGGATGTTCACCATAAATCATTATTTATATCTCTGAAAAATCTGAATTATGAATGTCTTAAAATGAGCCCTAGAATAAAGTATTTTTACGAGTCGGGTGATTATGACATATTAAGGTATCCTTGGAAGAAGTGGATTGGGAAAATTGCTTAAATGGAGTGTCAATGGAAGAAGCGATTGAGATATTTTATAGTTATTTAAATATTGCAATAAAAAGCATGTTCCTAAAGCTATTATTGAATAATGTACCATTTCCAATATGGCAGCCACTCTAAAAAGTACTAAAGGAAAAGTTTAAATTTCACAAAAGATATAATAAATATAAGAACTGAGTGATTATAACTCATTCTCAATACTCAGAAAAGAGCTAAAATATTGGAAGATGAATTTACCAAAGATACTTAAAAAATTCGAAGATTCTATAGTAAAAATCCAAAGCTTTTTTGGACATTTATCAAATCTAATAAAATGGGCTATAATGCTTTTCCTTCTTCACCTCATACGAAGGACACTCTGCTAATTAGGGAAGAAGTTTGCTGTCCTTCGCAAAAATTTTCAGAAAACATTCCCTCATCCACTACTCCTAGTACTCATATTGCAACGCGTGACAAATAATTCTGATACCCTTTACTCATAAATTCTATATGACATTGAATTGAAAGCGAAGATATCTAAACTTTAAGACACTGGATCTACGAAAAGGGCAGGACCAGATAAAATATCGCCTTTATTTATAACAAAAGGTGTCGATGTTTTGACAAGACCCTTG
Source organism: Lamproptera curius (assembly GCA_029286875.1). Lineage (NCBI taxonomy): Eukaryota > Metazoa > Arthropoda > Insecta > Lepidoptera > Papilionidae > Lamproptera > Lamproptera curius. Next base: position 2,332,085 of record JAGSMT010000099.1, read on the forward strand.
ACCATATTATTCTCACGCTCAATAAAGGAAGGAATCGTTCCTAAAATTTGGAAGTCTGCTTTTATAAGCCCTATATACAAAGTGGATCCAAAAGTGATGTAAAAATTACAGACCAATATCTAAATTATGTATTTTTGCCAAAATATTTGAGCGGCTGGTGTACACGGAAATTTACAACTGTCTATCGTCTTCTTTCATCCCAGAACAACATGGGTTTTTAGAAATCGCTCAACAACATCCAATTTACTAATTTTTCAGACTTTACATCTTCATGCATGGATCCTGGTGACAAGTTGATGCAATTTTACAGACTATAGTAAAGGCATTTGATAAAATGGACCATAAAATACTCCTACAAAACTTTTAATGCCGGTATCCATGGTGACTTGTTTAGATGGTTCACATCGTATATTGAGAATAGATCTCAAGCTGTAGTACTTAATGGTTACTATTCTGCATGGAACTACATACCCTCTGGGGTACCTCTAGGGGTCCATATTAGACCCTTGCTATTTAATTTTTTATCAATGATATTAAACTTTGTTTCCAAAACTCGAAATTTCTACTTATGCAGATGATAGAAAATTACAAACAAATTTATAATATGCATGACTGTCATCTTCTACAACAAGATCTAGAAAGATTAGATGAATATTGCCGAATTAATAAGTTGATCTTAACGTAAAAATGTCACTCAATAACTTTTACCCGCAAAATTAATATGATGAATTCATTTATAGGCTCAAGGTCAACAACTAGCCAAATTGAATGAGGTCTGACTTAGGTATCTTCATGATTCAAAACAACCTAGAGAAACACATTGATTATATCGCGAAAAAGCTAATATGCTTAGGATTCATTTTGAGATCTAGCTCCCAACTTACAGCATTAAATTAATAAAGATCCTCTATTGTTTATGTGGTAGTATTCTATATTGTTCAAATTTGGAATCCTCTATATGATGTTTATATTAATAGGCTAGAGTCTATACAACGTAGGTTTATAAAACATTTACAATACAAATGTAAAAAATTGACCTCGATTATGTAACAGCATGTGGGAGACATCATCTGCTTCCATTATTCATAAGACGAAAAATATCTGATATTTGTCTAATTGTTAAATTAGCCCAAAATAAAATTGATTCTCCTGATCTACTTTCCCATATAAATCTTAGGGTACGATAAGGTCTTCCAGACAACAGACTTATGCATCTTCCTCGTTGCACAACAAATTATAGAAAGAATTCATTTTCATAAGATCTGCAAAATTCATTAACGAACTGAATGATTCCGAGATTGATTTGTTTAACTCACCTTTAGATACACTTAGGAACGTTTTGTCAAAGAACTGGTTTCATGTGGCTCTTAGCTAATAGGGTTAAGATAAATGATTTCTTTTTCTTCCTTTCCTATTGTTATTATAATAAACCATTGTACGCTTCTTAAGCATCAAGCTGCTGTATAGTTTTTATATGAAATAACATTTAGTATTATGTGTAGAGGGAAATATTGTCTAAATTAGTAAATACGACGAATTTATCACTAGTATAATGTATTTCAAAAGAAATAAACTAAAATAAACAATTTAAAAAATCAAGACAGTATATATGATTGTCTAGTAGTGCACTATCATCACATTATCATCATCAGCTGTTTTAGTCCACTGTGGACATAGGCTCCCTAATACCTATCCATTAGGTTTGGACCATCACCACGCTGGTCAATGACGGTGCGGATGGACGACTTTTACATGCCCATCCGACGCATGGATCATCTATTTCAACAATTGGGTGATCGGCCAAATTAACCTAACAACAAAACAACTAGAAATTTATTTGTCACCGAGAATTCGAACCGACCTCGGTTTCAAGCTACACCATCCGATCTAGATACGAGACAGTGCGTGCACTATACAATTCAATATATATTGTAAAATAGTAATTTTTTTATCTTCAAACAATTTTACTACCTTTTGATTTATTTCTGAAACAGTACCACGTCATTATAATAACCCTTTTAGTTAAATTATATCGACTCTTTAGTAAAGTATTGAGGACGGTTAATAACTTGAAACCCTAAAAGAATTCGAAAAAACCTAGTATATTATATACAGAGACGTATCTTCTGTCACAAGGCACCGAATTGATTCTTATAGGCAGGGCGTGACACTTCCATAGGGAAAACGCCTTCTTGACTCGTCACTTTAAGCAATGTACAAAAATGTTTAATTTTACTAATGTATGTAGCAAGGATAAGTGCGTGTAGACAATTAGATATTAAAAACCATGCAGACCTTTAGGGGAATCTCTGTTAAGGTGATAAATTCGATTATTGATGTAATATCACCTCATCTAGCAACAATATTTAATGTAAGCATCTAGAGAGGCGAGTTTCCTGACCTAATGAAGCACAGTAGAGTTATACCGGTTTTAAAGCAGGGTGTAATATGGACCCAAATAATTTTAGACCTATATCTATTTTGCCTACTTTTAGTAAAATATTTGAAAACTATTATTAAACCAATTAATGAAACATTTTAACAGTAACTGTCTCATTAATAACAAACAGTACGGCTTCATCATGGGGTCGCTCCACGATTGATGCTGGCGTTATGCTCATTAAGAGCATCTTTGAGGCTTGGGAAGCGTCGCAGGATGCCTTAGGCATTTTTTGCGATCTCAAAAAAGCTTTTGATTGCGTACAGTATGAAACTTTGGTCAGGAAATTACGTCACTTTGGTGTAAGAAACGCCGCACTCAATCTTCTGTCTTCGTACTTGAGCCACCGAACTCAGAGGGTTGACGTGAATGGTAAAGATCTCCCGGGGCCCCGGTAAATATGGGTGTCCCACAAGGGTCTATTCTTGGGCCTTTTCTCTTTCTCATCTATATAAATGATTTACCATATGTTATTAATAAAAACGACGAGATAGTATTATTTGCTGATGATACTTCCTTAATTTTTAAAGTTAAACGACACACATCAATAAATGACGATGTAAATAATACTCTCTCTAGAGTGGCGCACTGGTTTAGTGTCAATAATTTGCTACTAAACCAGAAGAAGACAAAATTATTAAATTTATGACTCAAATGAAGGCCGAGTAAATGTGAAGTGTTTATAGATGAGGAAGAGATAGACGTTGTTGAGTCAACCGTGTTTCTGGGAATAACAATAGATACCAGATTGCAGTGGACCCTCATATTAATAGACTGTCAAATAAACTCAGCTCTGCAGTATATGCTGTCAAGAAAATCAGACAGTTAACTGACGTGGAGACGGCCGGTTAGTATACTTTAGCTATTTCCACAGTGTAATGTCTTATGGCATTCTACTGTGGGAAGTGCGCGGATACTAATACGATCTTTGTCCTCCAAAAACGAGCTATTCGAGCGGTTTATAACCTGGGCCCTCAAGGAATCCTGAGAAAATTGTTCCCAGAGATTAAAATACTAACCAGTTACTTCTCAATACATTTTCGAAAACCTAATGATGCAAAATATCGAATGATTTCTGATACATAGAGTGCTACATAACAATAAATATATGAATAAAATAATTAATTTTTAATAGTTCAAACAATTTACATACTTTTGACATGTTAGCTTTAAACATAGTAAACGTCACTATAATTAACCACTGTTTAAAGTTTAAAAGTATGTCGACTTTAGGTAAAGTATTATGAGAAGATTTAAATAACTACAACCTAAAAGAATTCGCAGGTTTCAAGATAACCTATACGTATGATGTATATAGCCCATAAGAAAGTTTATTGTATTATTTGATATTTAAAGTGACAATAGGCCCTGAGTATTTTTGGTTCTTACTCAGGTCAGGGGCGTCACTATTCGAACCTGGTAGGTCCTTGACAATCAATCGATGTTACTCTATATTGAATACAAGATATTTAATTTAATTCGACATTTGAAGCCTGTGTTAGTCCACAGCTGGACACAGGCCTCTACTGATACACGCCTTCTCCATTAGGGGGGTTTTGTACCGTATCCCACCATGCTAGTCCAATGCGGGTTTTTGGGTGGACCGACTTTTTACATGCCCATCCGACGCATGGATCATCTTATTTTTCACACAGTTGGGTGATGAATTGTCCTACCTAACTATAAAAACAACAATAAGTTTTTAACACGGTATTAAAACCCTCGACCTTTAGTTTGTAAAGCAAGGGTCAATACCGCCTCAGAGGCGGTCTATAAACAATATCACATATTATATTGATAAAAGAAGAATTTCCCATAAAACCCTCCGTTTCCTGCCCATTACGGCTTTTGTACCAGAATGTAAAGCCACATTCTTTCATACTTAGATTATTTTATTACATGTTTTATCTAACTATATTAACCGCAGTACATATAACTCGAGATTAAATACGTTTTCAAACCGGTAAGAGCGAATATTACCTGAAGATGTCGATGAACGATTAAGTAGAGGGCGCTGCGGTCGTAAATATAAAGTAATTTAGATTATCCAGCGAATTAAATGGCACTATATTAAGAGATTCGAAGCGGATTTACGTGAAATAATACCGACATAAAATTTGTACACACCCGACATTTTATTTATAATGAGTTTCCTGTTTACGTTTTCCACTTTGGAGCTGTAGTGTACGAGCATTGCTTTAATTGAACGCTAGCGACCCGCCCCGACTCGGTGCAATACTAATATCTGTAAATTCTATGAAAAATTATATAAATTTATCAGCATTTCTCTACAATATTATGCACTAATCATACATATAAACCTTCCTCTTCAATCACTCGATCTATTAAAAAAATGGACATTAAAATCCGCTACGTAGTTTTTGAGATTTAAGCATACATAGAGATATAGGGACCGAGTAAGCGACTTCATTTTCTACTATGTAGTGATGATGAAGTTAAATTTTAACAAAATAATATGACCGACTTCAAACAGTAAGTATAATACTAATAATGTCCTAGTCGATTCCAACTACGGCGGCCTATCTATATTAGTGAACAACCCCGCGCAGGAAATGCATGATTTGCGCACTATAACAGTGCGCAAATCATGCGACGTATGCTCATCTTACCTCACGAGTAATCAGCCCGCATTACCCCAATCAATTTTGAACCTATTTGGTCCTAAAGCGGAAACCCTAGGTAGCCTATCTAGTAGGCTACGGAGGCACTTGCTAAACCTTGTAACCACTGGTTAAATAGCCAATATAAAACAGCATAAAACCATAAGATGTAAATCACACTGGAAGACCAGTTATCGAAAAGAAATTTGAAAATTTAACTTTCCTTTTTGAATTTTTAAAATCTCGGACTAACCAACGATCTGTCGATCCATCTGACAGTTTAGCACCTGCTCATAACACGACTTCAGCTAATTAAAATAATACGTCACATCAAAAGTAGAGGGCTTCGGAATAATAATGAGATTGCTTCCGAACACGAGACTTTCGCGGCTGTTATAACGGATTTATTAAAATTGTAATTAATTTCCTTGTTCTTATTATTGGTTTTAACATGTTTGAATCTTTCTACAATATGTGTTACACTTGCTTATTGATTTACAACAATGCAACCACCGATTCGGAATAGTAAGTCTCTGCCTCGTCTCCTGTCAAGGAAAGGCCACTTTTGTTATGTACATGGCAAGAATAAATTTTATTTACAATTTTAATGGTACACCCCACCAACCCGCATGGTACCAGCGTGGTGGGATACGGTCCATAAACCCCCTAACGGAGTAGGCGTGAATTAGGTGAGGCCTATGTCCAGCAGTGGACTATCACAGGCTGATGACGATGATGATGGTACATTCAATCAATTTGATAAAACTTATAGCAAACATTCCATTACAAGTGTGATACGTATTTATAAACCGGCTTCTTTGCCTAATTTTCTCGGTCTTTGCTTTACAAATTAAAAATTCCAATATCTTAATGCAAGGAGTGTTACACTTCCGTTTTGATAATCAAATAGGACCGGTCCGGAATAGGACGTCTGTGACTAGAGGAACCGGAAACTAAGCGGGGCCCTGTTTTTAACATTTTTCAATAAATTGATACAAAATTTAAAACAATAGAACATATTTAAGATTGATATATCTTCCAAGTGACTGTTTAAAAATTATGAACTACAACGTGAAGGACAATAAAGTGATTTGTGCACAAAATTCCCCCGAGACATCCGCCTCCCCATTTTAAATCCCAGAAATGTTTTAAGATGTTAATTTTGTCATAATGTCATCTCTGGCGCCTTTTTGCACATGAAATGGAGAATGTTACAAATGGATGCAGAAATTGTATCAGTAGAATGTTCAGATGAAGATGTTTACTTCGCGTTGTTCTCAAAATATATATGCATGTGCTCGCCGCCTTATTTGCCATTCAAACGTAAAACATTGTTAGTCCACCTCTCATTCTTGCAATTTTATCGCACGGTGTTGTGCTTTTTGACGACTCATTAATTATTATTATTTTTCCATACGAATTAGACCACTGAACCCAAAATTTATTTATATATTGGGTGCACGGTACTGCTAACAATAAAAAAAAAAAATTAAAACCTTCTCTTAGAATTGAGAATCTCCTTCTTTTGGAAAGTCAGAAAATCAAGGGTTATAGCCAACAAGTCGATACAGTCTAATAAATGATAACAAGCTCTCGTAATAGAACACTGGCTCCAAGATGTTAAAATTTAATTAATATATTCTTCACAATGTTAACGAAATTAATTAGTAACGTAATAAGACGTGATAAATAAAATCACCCGCTGGGTTTTGTTCTGGTTTTTCTCAGGTCAGAGACGTCCTACTCCGAACCGGTGGTTGCGTTTTCGAAATGGACAAGCGAGAAGTATACTTTCTTTTAAAAGAATTACATTTTCTTGAATGTGAGTGTTCTTTACGAGAGGCCGTCTCCTTCGCGATGCCTATTTTAGGAGCAGTAGTGTATAAACACTATTGTCTTTGGGCTTGAAAAGCACCTTTGAATAATTACTGGGTAAACGAGAAGAAATATCTCATGTCTCAGGGTGATGACCGAATAGGTGGTGCCTTACGATGCGTTTCTTATGGGCAGGGCTGTATCACGTCGTCATCATTATCATCAGCCTGTCTTAGTCCAGTGCTGGACATAGGCCTTCCCTAATGCAAACCTTCTCCAAAAGGGGTTTTTGGACCGTACCCACCATGCATGGTCCAAGTGGTCTCGATGGGTGGACCGACTTTTTATAGGCCCATCCGGCGCATGGATCATCTTACTCTTCAGACAATTGGGTGATCGGCCGAACCGTCCTAACCAAACAACGATAGCACAAAGTTGTGTCCGCGGGATTCGAACCCACGACCTCCGGCTGAAAGCAAGGGCAAATACCGCTAGACTGAGGCGTTTTGGTTCGTTCGTATCACTTACCATCCAGTGAATGTCCTTCTCTTCTCATCGCTAAAGAATAAAAAAGCCATTTAAATTTGTTAGAGTAAAGTAAAGCAACGGAAACATTAGGAGCCTCTTTATAAACTTGTCAATCAATAGCGGAAGCTGCGCGTTTGACGTAACCTGATTAGAATACTTTAGCCCTACTTAATTATATGTGATATATTATTATGATTAGGTGTTGGCGTCTCTTATGAGCAGGCGCTAAACGAACAGATGTTTCTATGATTTTGAGATTTTTAATAGATTATATAAAGACCGTTGAAAGTCAAATTTGAAGTTTCTTTTTGGATCATCGCTTTCCCTAGCGTATTTTCGTCAGACATTTTGATTATCTAGAATAATAATATTCCTCTGAAGCGATTAAGACCACAGTTATTGTTATGGATATTATTATAGACCATTATTATGGATTGGCAAACGACGCAGGGACGGAATAACAACACAACCGGAAAGAGATCAGTTGCACGAGCAACTTTTTACATGACCATTCATGGATCATCTCACTTTACAAGCAATACATTTTCGCACTTCTTGGCCCTTGATGTAATATCGAATGGAAAAAGATTTTTTTTCAATGTTGTCTTTACAACGTGTGTCATACAAGCGATATGCCAGCTTTGAAGAAACGTGGCATATCACGCTCGATTATTCAGTGATACCCTGGCTATCGTGCCCTTCAAACCGAAACACAGTAGTAATTATACATTACTGCTTTGGATCTAAAAAGTCGGTCCACCCGCCAACCCTCCTTGGACCAGCGTGGTGAGATACGGTCCAAAACCCCCTAATTCATAGGAGTTCTTCTGTCTAGCTGTGGACTATCTCAGGCTGCTGATGATGATGCTTTGTAGCAGACAAAAGCAGCGCGGTGTTACTTCCTAAGGCACTCCCCAGTAAGAGGGATCTTCTCCTCTACCTAGGTGTACTACCTAGGAGAACCTACTTCCTTTACGACATATATGTCTGCAACCTGGTCTAGTGTCTCCTGGTCTTAGTCTTCCTATACGGAAGGTTTACGGAAGGACCTAGGATCGAACCCTGCGTGGAGACAACTTTAACATGAAGTCCAAGAATTTTTTTTTAATTTGCGTAAAAGGGATACGAAAAAGAAACAAAATCTGTGAAATGTACTTATTTTAACTTACTGTAGCAAATGAGTTTGTATATTAATTTTATTTTTTTATCGCGTGCAAAGTTAAATTTATTTATTTATCATATATGCAATACGATTGCATTTAACACTTTAAAAGTAATCTTAACAGGATTTTGTTAACTTTTTTTTGCTATCTCATGTATGTTCGCATCATTTTAAACTGGTTAACTAATTAAATACTAATATAACATAACATTGCCAACGTTCACTGTTTAATTATAAACCTAGTTTAATTAGACCTGAATTAAAAGAGAACTAGAAAATTTATATTAACCAATGCCCTTGGACACTGACCGGAGCTCCGGAGCTCGTGGGTTCGAATCCCGCGGGAAAACAACTTTGTGTTATCGTTGTCTTTTGTGTGGTTAGAACAATTTTGGCCGATTACAATTGTCAACCAATTGTCTGAAAAGAAAGATGATCCATGAACCATTGGACCAGGGGTTGGGACATGGTCTTAAAACCCCCTGATGATGATGGTGATGATGAAGAATGCCCTTGGAAGACCTTTTTAACCAGTCATTATATATTTAAAAGCATTGACACTTAGATATGTTTACAATAAGAAGAGGTAGAAGACTGGCAGCGGCCACTTGATAAAGACTTCTCTCTAGAGAAATTTAAATTTAATGTATAACTAATTCGTAACCTCTAAGCATAATAATTGGGCAGGCTATGCATGTTTACCTGAAAATGATTGTGCAATTAAGAAAACTATTTTATGTTACTCCAACGGTAAACTAAATAACATAAAAAAATTTTACAAAAAAAAACAAACCGATTTCAAATCGATTGGCGTGATATTGAGCTATTAATAATCCATTTGTTTAGCATGTTGTTAATGTAAATTTCAGACTTATTCAGTTTTTTCACGGAGTCCACTGTCAGAACTGGACCAAATTGCTATGGTTCCATAGCAATTCGAATAAAAAAAAACATCCAAATCGATCCACCCTGGCGAAAGTTCTGAGGCAACAAACATAAAAAAAATACAGACGAATTAAGAACCTCTTCCTTTTTTTAAAGTCGGTTAATAAATAAATAATTTAGTAATTAATTTACATATGGGAATCACATTGGCAGTTAACACGGTACTGAATGCCGTGGTGGACCGAATACAAGACGTGACTAAAAGGTTTTGTAGGAGCAAGCGTGCAGAGGCAGAAGATCTAAACTTTTCGATGAAATACTTGGCCTTATTAAGGAACGTCAAAAGCATTAGGACGCCACTTCGACAGATGTGAGATTTCTTTGAAGTGGATCCGCATAAATAAACCGCAAGGCCCTCGCTGCTCAAATACGCCAAGGAAAATCGAAGTGATTGAACAGAATAGAAAGCCGAAGGTTTTTGTGGGGAGCAACTTACATAAGCTCAAAAGCTGTTCTCAATTCGACTGATTTTTCTGGGATCGTATAGAAGATGAGTTAAGAGATAAGTTATATTCTTTTCAAAATTGTACGCGTTAGAGCCTACTCAAGCTGATAAGTCGATTTACGATCCGCGTGTGGTCAAACTGGGTATCTCTCGGCATTTCAGTTAGTCTGGCTGTAGCTCAAGTGGGGAAGGTCTCCTGAGAAGGATGGAACCAAGATCGAATTTCCTCAGTTATAATCTTGACGAATTTCAGCCACCGGAGCAGGCTGCTTTTCGCAGAGTATTTAGCGCGTTAGACCAGAAGTTTGTCCTAACTCATCGTGCTTTGGAACCAGTTATGCTCGGAGTCCCTTGCAAAAAATCGTAATAAATTTATGCGTCAGAGAACTGGAGTCACCGGAAAGGACATAGCGGAACGGATTAGCATAGCTGGATCAATAAGATCCTGGAGTGGAGGCAGTGTTTGGGATAAAGGGGCGTTGGTCGACGCCCAAACGACCAGGTAGAATGATTTCCGTTTCAAGATGGTAAGGAGTAGCAAGGATCGGCTGCTTTTGCGTACAATAAAAAAGGACAATGTTTAATAGCCAAAGGGCTGCTGATGTAATGTAGTAACAATGTTTTTTTTATATATTAAATGTACCACAAACAGGTAATTATTGTAAACCCAACATCACTGGTCATAAATTAAAAAAATAAGTACTTTTAAACGTTTTGCGATGCTCATTTTTAAGAACGAATTTATACTTAGGATCATCATCGTCATTAGCAGCCCCTATCCGTCCACAGCTGGACATCGGCCTCTGCCAACTTCTGCTGTTACTATAGTAAGGATGGTTAGCCTAAATACATTTTTACATAATATTATGTATTTAGTTATTTATGTCCTGCAGTTAATTATTACAGGCAAATCATAATACTAGGAAGCGGATAACAACGTGTAGACAGAATGTACACGTTGGAGCGAGCTAGTTTTAAAATAATTGTAAAGTTAACTTTACATTTACCAAACCAGTAATTTCGATTGATATTAGTAAGAAATTTATGTTTGATAAGAAATTTAGTTTATAGTGTTAATAAACGCGATAAAATATATTATTTGTCACTTATAGATGTATGCAAACATAAAATAGGCCATTCAAAAACTTTTTAATCTTATCTGCGTTGAATACAGATAACATAGATAGTCAGAACATTGGCCCGCGAACAGGTTTTTTTATGGATTTTAATCAAAATGAATCCCCATTAATTAAACCACGGACAGATGTTTCAAATCGTAAAATTACTGTATATTACTTAATTACGATTTATTGTTGTTAATTAGTCAATTTAGTAGTCGGAGGCGCGGTAACGGAACGCGATATTTTTTTTTAAAAGTTTATAGACAGCACTAAAACTTAGGAAAAAATTAATTAAAAAGCGGAAGAAGATAGGTTTATTGACTGCGTTCAATTATTTATATTCGATCGTAGTTTATATATTTTAATTGATCTCATTATAATAATGCGATGTGGAGGTCGGCCATGTTGAATTGTGACGGGTTCCGTTACGGAGAAATGTTGAAAAATGTTATTCTCATATTTTTTAAATAAAATCTCTTTTAAACACACCATGGTATATAACTAATATTCAACGATGTTTTGATACGATCAACAGGTAATTTATTTCGTTTATACGTTTTATTTTAATTATAATCTCGTACACAGAGAAAATATTTGCCGCGCTTTTACACCGGCACAGATAATGTATAACGCCGTTTGACTTATCGACACATGTCCACAGATATTTTAGCGGTCGTTAGTCTTGCCTTTGGATTTAATTATAAATCGATTAGTAACATATACAGTCGCCATAACATGGTCGGACATGGTTTGTAGTCGTGCTGTGCGATTAGGGCATTGACTAATGCATTTCACGACATGTTACGATAGTATTAATACGGGAAAGCGAGTATCGGAGGGAAAAAAGGAGGAGTTCGAAATTTTACTCTAATGAATCGTCCGATAAGGAGAATACTAATTGATGCCGATCGCTTAATCGCGCCGACCATAAGGGCCGGCTGATTTGTTTGACTGGTATCTGTAGGTGAAAACTTAAGTTATTGGCATTCAGAAGAATTATCATGTGTTCAGCGGTGAAATGAAAGAAAATATAAATAAATATCGAATTAATACGCTAAACACTTTCTTCTTACATACATCATCAGTCTGTGATAGTCCACTGCTGGACATAGGTCTCCCCTAATAAACCGTATCCCACCATGCTGGTCCAATGCGGGTTGGTGGGTGGACCGACTTTTTACATGCCCATCCGACGCATGGATCATCTTACTTATCAGACAATTGGGTGATCAGCAGATCACAATGAAAATTTGTTGAGTCCCCGTAGGATTCGAACCCACGACCTCCGTTTTCTAAAGCCTATACCACTAGGCTACGGAGGCAGTTACACATACATTATTACAGTACAGCTAGAATAGAGAAACAATTTATTTAAACAAAGTGCTATGTCAAACACTAACTTACCTAGTTGGGCAATGCGTGCTGAACACCCGATTGTCTGCAAAGTAGGATGATCAATGCGTCGGATGGGCATGTAAAAAGTCTGTCGTCCGCCTGATCTCTCTCCGGTCGCTTATCCGTCCCATCGCACTATGAGAGTGAAGGAATAGGGAGTGCACCCGTGTTTGCGCGTACACTTGTGCATGTCTTCTTCTGGTAATATGTCCTACGCAGTAGCTGATCTCTAATATAGATCGGCACCGTAGTCGGATTCGATTTGGAGTAAATTATTGATATATCTCTTAACAAGCTGAAACATAGTAAATGTATGCTATGTTACTGGCTCTGTAGCTTAGTTTGGAAACTGTAGGTGCTCAATAACTTTTCCATCTTGTTACCTAGTGAGTTGGTTGCTTGGTGAAACGATATCCTTATGTCGGATAGAGGCAAAACGAAAACAGGTCCTTCGTCCTACGTCTGTTTCCATCCGATCTTATCTGTTATTCATCTCATAGGACTACAAAAGTGAAAGGATAGCAAGTGCACTTCTGGACACAAGTGCACTTGTAATTTTTAACTTAATATCCAACGCATTGGTTACTTTAAGATTAATATTGATCCTAGTATCCATCTCTCTTATCTTTCTTCATGAGCTCACAAGCATACCTTTGAATCCATAAAGATTGCATTAAATACTCATTTATCTAACCATATGCTCACATTATCGAAATTCAATGCGTTCGGCAACTTTAAAAGTATTCATTTATGTCAATTAATTATGGCGATTTTACTAAACTAGTTGAACACATCTCAAGAGATTGGTCAGTTATGACTCCCTTATGAGGAGTGTTCTTTAGAACAGAATAAATAGATCAATCCTTTCAGTAATAGACTATTTTCAACTACCAAATAATTTATGTAATCCAGAAACCAAACAAGTTCCTGATACGTGCCTTGCGGAACTCCTAATTGAATTATGGTTTCAAGTGACCAAATTCCGAATCTGTTGTAAAGATAATTCTTAAATTAGACTTTAGATTCAATTAAAAATCGATTCAACATTTGCTGCGACGTCGTCGGACGTGTTTTGTGAATGTCCCGTGCGATAACGGTCAAGACAAATGCGTTTCCCGACCTCTTACGATAGAGGTAATGTCTGGAAGCGAAATTTCACCGTAATGAAACGTCCGATAACACAAATAATTAATGGAGATCGCTCAATCTGTATTAATTACTCGATGCCAAAGGTTGGACGCAGTTTGGTAATGAGTTTGTGTGCGAAAAATATAAATTATTGACCTTAAAAGTCCATGAAATAAATCATCTAATTGGCTGTATTATTTTACAGCCAATTAGATGATTTATCTCATGGTAAAATGACTCTTTCTAGGACAAGAGATCATTAAAATTTATGAGACAGCAGCTGTATCGAGCCACGCTCCAATGTTGCATATTTAAATTTTGAATTATTTGTTTATGGAATATTAATAAGAAGAACTCAATGATCACAACCATTAGTGATTCGTTATGTTCTTGTTTTGACATTTTTAATACTTTAAGTAGTGCGCTAACATTGGATAATTTTTAGAATTGAAATTGAGCTCACGATAAATGCATTACACATACCCACCATTGCGGGGCGATGACGGGATAGTCGGTGCAAACTAAAACGGCCACGTTGTTTTTCTGGCGCCTTAGAGGCGTTGACTATGAAGTAAGATGATCCAAGCGTCGGATGGGCATGTTAAAAGTCGGTCCTGCGCCTTATCTCTCTCCGGTCGTGTCGGTTATCCGTCCCATCCGTATTTAAGCGTAGACTTGACCACTATAATATCTCTCTTAAGATAGGCTTATCTAGCCGCCGTAGTAGAAATCGACTCAGAGGTTATATTATTATTACATATAGGAGAAATTATGTGTAGGACTATTTAACGAGACAAAGGACTGACTAATCTACTGGGATTTGTCAAAGTGGTTTACTGGAAACTTTTATGAATATAATAGAATTAAACATAAAATTAATCCACAAGTTTTCTCTTTTCGCTTTCAAAATTACCAAACTCAACAGTACCTAAGTAGTTTACAAAAATCTCATTACCAAAAAGCGATTTTAAAATGCTTTGTTGCGTTAACTGCGTGTAAAACCCTTTGTTAACATTAATGTCAAGAACGAGACAAATATTTCCCGTGTTGCCGGAATAATACAAATTGCCAAGTAAAGGACATTTAATGTGACCTTTAAAATTCCGTTTCAAAGCAAACGAGTGTTGTTGTTCCCTTTACTCTCATTAAACATTTCAAACAAACTTGTTTGGACGTGTCGGGTTAATTCGGTTCGTTTAATTACATCCATGGAATAGTTGTTGGTTTTTTGGCATTTTTTTAAACGCACGCTGTGGATTTTTTCGCTCTCTCATTTCTTTTTATGTTCGACCTAATTAAAAGAGGACTAATTAAGAAAATATATGAATATATTATAACGAAGGCGCGTGTAACGCGTGTATGTGTTTTATTTATTTTATGTAAAGCAAAATGAGTCAGAAGAAATCAGGTTTCTTGAGCCTTGTGGTGGTCATTCGTTAATCGACCATATGGAATAGATAAATAAATTAAAATTTGTACGCTTTACGCGTGCCTATCTTAATTTTCTATCTCCATATACATACATATACATAAAAGAAAGCAACATATAATGGCAAATAGCACTTTATCGTCAGGATGTATGGTAGGGACAGGTGTTCCACAAGGTACGATTTTGGAACTCTTTCTGTTTCTATCATTCTTTCTGCACCTTTGTTAGTGGGAAATTAAGGGAATTGCGTCAAAGGGAATTTATTTATAAATATTCTTTATTGCCTTCGAAGACCGACGTGTAATCAGGCCATGGAAAGTGGTCACCGAGGTCCGGAACATGGCCAATACTAGGGGTATCTTTAAAGCTGTCTACCGGGCTTACCTAAAATTGTAAAGACCATACATCATCATCATAAGCCTGTGTTAGTACACTGCTGGACAATAGTCTCCCCTAATGCACGCCTTCTCCAAATACTACAGTAGTATACAGACAGTAAAAAATTTAGTTCTTGATGCAAACAAAAGAAAATGTGATCTAATGTTGAGAAGGGCATGGGAATGACTCTCTGATGAGATCCTGTATGAAAATTCATATCTGGGCGTTTCTATCTATATATTATATATCCTTACTCACAAAAAAAGTGCTACAATCTTTGCTTGTTTTAGGTTTGGGAGGTAGATAGTCGTCCAGAAATATCGGTATATTATTATTTCAATGTATCCGAATAATAAAATTCTTTATTAACTTTGCATTTGACGAATGAGACTTGAACCGCCTATCAAATGACATTATACAAACATAAAATTTTTATGTAATTCTAGCATTAATTAACATAATTTTGGGTATAGTTTTATTCTGGTTATGTTTATAAATTTAATGTAAATTGTCATGATGTTGCAGTAAAATTAAATATGTTAATGTGTATAATTTTCAGAAAAAACGGGACTCAAGCGTGAATTTGAGGTTCGTAGAATAAGACAGCTAGCTGACACAGCGACTGTCGACCTGATTTAGCTAGCGTATGTCATATAGGCAATTGTTGTGAAGATCTGAATTCAGTTTCAACACAATATTAATAGTCTAAGCACAGGCTGAGAGGAATTTAATTCTAGATCTGCCTGATACAGATTTAACAGAACTTATGCATTCGTAGTGCAATCTGCACAAATTAATATTAGATGTGGAAATAGATTTCGTCGTCCTGCTTGTTGAAAATAAACAGGAAAACTTATTATTCGCAGTGGCAAATACTGCGACAAATTAATAATTATCTGATTGTGTTAATTATATATCACATGAAAAGAAAGTAGATTTCTTGTCGGTTCTTCTCTATCGCTTGTTGAAACGACTACGTTATCCTTTTTGCTCTAAAACTGGGAAGTAACACTTCGTTGCACGAATTGTACCGCAAATCAGTAGTGTAGAAACATAACTGTCTTCCGGTTTAAAGGGCACCGTAGCCAGCATAGCTAGGTAAATGGGAGGTGACAGCCTATGTCTCAAGGGGGCAAACAGATTAATCGTGTCTTACGCTGCGTTTCTTGTGAACGGGCGTATCAATTATCATAAGGCGAACGTTCTGTTGGTCTCAATAAATGCTATGTGAATTTTTGGGTATGCAGGTCCTTAATTACAGTTCATATAATGAAACACAAAATCGATTCAAGTAAAATGAAAAAGCGCCTCCGTGGTCTAGCGGTGTTGGCCCTTGCTTTATAAACCGGAGATCGTGGGTTCGAATACAACGGGCAAAACTTCTTTGTTATTGTTGTTTTCTGATTGGTTAGGACAATTTGGGCGATTACCAATTTTCGAAGCAAGAATGGCTATAAAAGTAGGTCCACTGCCAACTGCATTGACCAGCGTGGTAGATAGGTCCAAACTCTTATGAGAAGGCAGGCATGTCAGTTTAAAAATGAATTAAGTAAATTCATAAATATCTTAAGTTATAAAAAATTAAACTTTCTCAAAGAGTTGAAAAATTAAAAAAAAACTAACATAATATTGAATAATTAACAAAAAAAAAACACGAAAAATTTAAGAACCGTTCAATTTTATTCGAGATACTTTTCTCGATTTTACAAATGAGCTTTTATAATGAATTAACATACCATTATTGCTAAAAATAAAATTTAACAGGTGCGTGTTTAACGGCAGCTGCTGACTAAAACTTTCACAATCATACCAGAAGCCGGAAAAGCTACCGAGTACAAATAAACCGCACAAGAGATCATCGCAGATCCTATCAATTTTATAGACGTTAATGTTTGTAAAGAGTTTGTTATGTGTGTATGTTCCTCTTTCACTTTAAAACTACTTGATAAGTTTTAATGAAAATCTACAAAAACATAGCTTATAAATCAGTAAGTGACATAGGCTAGAACTTATAACGATGTAGTCGTTATAATGCAAAATATAATAAAATGTGTTTTGTGTGAAGAAAAATCTGCCTTCCTCGAGCTTTTACGGCGGTCAGTGCGGGAAACTTTCGACTTAAAAGTGTGTATATAGTGAATATATATGTATCTCTCTTACTTACCCGTCTTAAACAAATCGACGTCTTTTCTGCCACAAAGTTATTGTATTCCGAAAATCAAACCCACCTTCGTAAAATTTTGTGTACAATATATTATTTTACGCAATTGTTATAATAAAAGACGATTTCATACTTCTCGTACATACCTAAAATAAATACATTTGTAAGCTTTTCTTTTATTGAGCACATGAATCGTGGAAACTAAACCGTTCAGTTGAAAGAAAATTTAATTGCCTTTTGAGTTAGGTAAAGCAATGAAACGATAGAAAAATGTTTGGGTTCAAATAAGTATTATGGGACGGAAGTAGAGCTAAAAATTTAATGAAGGGAGCCAAAGTGGTGGGTACATTAGGAGATCAAGTTCATACATTTCATGACTTATATTAAGGAGAAGCGACCTTATCCGCCTGGTAATATATATATATAACATAAAAAAATAGCTGCTAGTAACATCAGCTGTCGATTGAAAGTGCCGTTAAAATCGGACCACCCATTCCAGAGACATCATCAAGAGAAACCTCTTTAAATCAAATGATAAATAATTATTTTCGTTTCAAGAACCAGCGTAATGTTTCCATATGATTATAAAGATGAAAATTAAAAGCCTCATAATTTTCAAAATTAGCTAATAAGAGTTAATATGTTTTAAGAAATTTAGTAAAAGAAAAACTTATTTAATTAACTCTAGAGATATGTTACTTACTAGAACTTGTTTGAAGCTCGCTTTACCGTAATTTGTCACAGTTCTTAACACTCTCTACAGCCGAATGGTCCTTACTTACTAAACCGTGGATCACGGGTTCGAATCCTGCGCTTAAACAATTTTGTGTCATAGTTCTCAGGCAATATAGACAAGTAACCCTGGCACCTTAAAAATACTCGTAAATAGTCAGTCCTGCGGTTGATTTCTCTCCAATCGTTTCGGTTGTCTGTCCCATTGGACTAAGAGGGTGAATAAGTGGGGGTGCACCTGTGTGTACGCGTTCACTTGTGTACTATAATATCTCTTGCGTAGTTGGCAGGTAACTAATGTATATCGTACTGTAAACTAGAGAGACATGATTATTCTTTAGCCTATATAATCCCAGACATTTATACCTGGACTAAATAATATTAATAATCGTAACGTTAACGATATGGATAGGCTGCCAGTAAACTTGAACCACACGCCATATGCAAAAGTTGGTCTTAACAATCGAGACCGACTTTTATATTCGGGACAAATATCTTCTTACTTTTAGGTATTTGGGTAAGGTAGGGCAATATGGGCCATATTGCCCTAACCCACCATAAAACAACGATACCACAATGTTGCAAAAGCAGGAAGTGATACAATCTAAAAAAAATGCCATTTACGATTTAATACATCTCGGGATTTGAACCTGCGCTCCTTTCTATTAATATAAGTTAAATAGAATAGCCGACTACTGAGATATCATACCAATAATAATAATATTTCTGGACGAAACACGACATAATCTAATCCCAATTTAAGTAAAGCTTTCACTATGAAAACTAGATGAGTGATAAACACACCTTCTTTTCTTTCATAAATAAACACAGAAAAGAGAGTTTCATAGATACAAACATTACGTTCACCACATAACAATTTTCCCGTCGTGGGAGTTGAACCCACACTCGTTGACGTAACAGTCAGGTCACTAACCACAACGCCAAGCGGTACACCCACTTAATTATATAATCGAAGCGCTATAATAAAATGTAAACAACTTTTTAGATCGTTAATTAGCATTCAATTATAAACACACGTTGAATACGGTCAATATTTTGGCGTCTTTATGCAAAATAGCTTGTTTTTATAAACTTTATCTTTGATTACGCATTTGGTTGTGTGTTTGCCAAATTTTATTATAATTTGTAATTTGTGCATTTTCTTTGTCCGTATCAATGTTCATTGTTGTTTCCTAGTTGGTTAGGGCAATTTGAGCCGATCACCCAATTGTCTGAAAAGTAAGATGATCCATGCGTCGGATGGGCATGTAAAACGAACTTCCAAAGTCGTCCACCCACCAACCCGCATTGGACCAGCGTGGTGGAATACGGTCCAAAAACCTTCTAATGGATAGGGGTGTATTAGGGGAGGCCTATGTCCAGCAGTGGACTATCACAGGCTGATGATGATCAATGTTCATACTGCTTTATATCATTGCCTCCGTAGCCTAGAGGTAAAGGCGTGTGCTTAAGAAACAGGAGGTCGATGGTTCGAATCCTGCGGGGACTTAACAATGCAGGCTGATCACTTGATTGTCTGTAAAGTAAGATGATCCATGGTCGGATGGGTACGTAAAAATCGGTTCTCTGCCTGATCTCTCCGATCACGTCGATTATCCGTCCCATCGGACCAGAGAGGTGAGAAAGAGGGGGTGCACCTGTTTTTGCGCGTACATTTGTGCACTATAATATCTACTTTGGTCTATGTCCAGCAGTAGATTGACACAGGCTGATGATAATGATGATGATGGTTGGCTGATCTCTAATATAGATCGGCAGCCGTAGTCGGAATCGACTGGAAGGACATTATTATTATTACTTCTTTATATATGTACTAGCGACCCGTCCCGGCTCCGCATCGGTGCAATACTGATGTCTGTAAATCCACGGAAAATATATAGTTTCTCTACAGTTTTATGAATAAATTATACATGTAAAGCTCCCTTTTTAATCACTCCATATAATAAATAAACTGCATGAAAAGTAGTTTTAAAGAATTAAGCATATAAAATGATATAGAGACAGAGAAAGCGACTTTGTTTTATACTATGTAGTAGTGTCCGACCGAACTTTCAGGTTTCGGTTTCGGTTTCGAGCCGAGTTTCGACAAAAATCAAGTTCAGCGCAGTTTCGGTTTCGGCCAAATTTGCCAAGACTTTTGCCGAAACCGAAACTGGTTTCAAGTGTTTTAATTTCAAAATAGTAGCGAAAGTTAAATGTATCATTGCTAAAATCGAGCTCAGATCAGTCGATTTAGTTCAGACAAACATTCCAAGTTTGACAAAAGAAATTGAGGAGGGAACAAATAGTAGTGAGATCAAAATATATATTCAACTAAATAGTTAAGTTTACACTTGCTTATTGATTGTCAAACACACTACCACTGGTTCGGAAAAAGACGCCTCAGACCTGAGAAAGAACGAGCGAAAGAAACTAGGGGCTATTTTTTATGTTATTTTTAAAAATAACAAACAATTTGATAATTCGGCATTAGGCATATTATGCAATTTTGAAACAAGACCTGGAGCAGAGCATTCCATTACCAGGCTGTGTTATCATTTTCAAATTCATTAATATCCTAATAAATAACCTTTAACACATAAACGTTCCTTGGCTACCTTTAAATTTATTAATAGTTATATTCTGAACGTTTACTGGGATTTTGTTGTAAAACGATACATTGTCCCATAAAGACTTACTTATTCTTCGCAGTCTAGTTGCTGGAAGAATTAAATTATGAGTAACCAAAAATAAATACAAATAATACTGGAAAGTGTAGCTCAGATATTTGTTGTGTTAATGAAAAAATCTTCTAGTCTCTTTACTTTTTTCTGAATGTAGTCATTTGTTTGCTTATGTATGGCGAAATGTTCTCGAAAAAGAGAAAATCCAAGTGCGACCTTTCATTAAAAACCACTGTTATAAATCACAACGCAAGAGTTTATTGCGGCTCAAAGGCAACATGAGAAGAGTCTCTTCATCATAATCTATTGTGCAAAGTGGAAGCTTCTAATTTCGAGAGGTGGAGAACGTCACGGAAGACGAACATGTTGCAGACGTCCATCGAAGCCAGTAATCAACAAGACACAATAAGAATATGCTGCCATTTCGAGAAAAACTGTTTTTAGCGATTAAAGAATTACCATCTGATACCTTAATCCAAGAAACGAGCATTTCATATAGAGGTACTCAACGCATATGACACTATACAAATTTTGAATATGAGAAAAGTCTCCCAAGATGATGCCGAGAATCAGAAACAAAATCAACTTCAAAGATATCGTTGGACAAGTTTTAAGAAGATTCTAAAAACTTTAAATCTAGTTTGTGGCAGTAGAGCAAACACGGGTTTATCCCGAAGGATCTTCTCATGCCGTGGCTGGTATATTGCCCGGCCGGTATGGCCTCAATATTTGGGACTCAGAAGTGATATTGTTGTTGGATTACCTGGAGCATGGAACCATCATTACAGATTAATGCAGCTTTAATACCGAGGTTAGAAATGCCGTCAATGATAAAAAAGAGGCAAACTTTGAACGGGCGAGCTGTTTCATCTTGACAACGACCGGCACATAGGTTAGCATTAGCGATGGCCACCGTTCAGCATGCTAGCGTACAATTGGTTGAGCATCCGCTCTCCCCGAGATCTGGCGTCTAGCATTTTCATCTTCTCTCCAAATTGATACAATACTTAAGAGGAAACTATGTTTAAAACTATAAATAACAAGTAAACGATGCCGTGGTGACCTTTTGCAGGACCAAGACAATCCTTTTTTAAAGGAGTTGAAGCATTGGAAACTTGGAACGCTGGACTTGGTGTGTGGTGGACTCGGAGATTATGTAGAAAATATAATAATTAGCTATCATAGTTATATCATTATATTATATTCTATCTCATTTTTACTTTTTGATCCCCCTTCAGAAGTACAAATACAAACCAAAGTATTAATTAGAAAGATTTCAAAATACCAATACTTAGTCTTTAATGCAACAGTCACAATTATTAATTTATTTATTAATAACTCATATTGCTATAGAAAATTTATTTGAGAAGAAATTAATATAGTTTTAATATTTTGTTACATAAAAATATTATTAGCATGTGAAATAAACGATTACCACATGTTTAATATACTGTCTCCATTCCATGACTAAAATAAAGCAAAATAATAGGCATAAAAGCTCATATTTTAGTATTTTAAGAATTTTATACTTGATCACGTGAGTTTCGGTTTCGTTTCGAGTTTCGGCCGAAACTGAAGCCACGGCCGAACTTTCGGTTTCGGTTTCGGTTTCGGCCGGAAAAACAGTTTCGGTCGGACTCTACTATGTAGTGATTTATACGTACGGATTTATGGGGCTAATCAAATTGAAGGCAGCTAAAAACCTTAATGTCGTAAAATTAGTTAACTATGGCAATTTCATTTGACTTGATACATAAACGTAGAGGAAGTTGTATCATTTAAAATTGAGATTATTAAAAATGTTCTATCTATATACAAATTAATAAAACTGAAGTGTCTGTTTGTAACATAAATAAAAGGTTTTTAAATTATTAGTTTGTGACACATAATAGATACATATAACGAAACATTATTAAAGAAAATTGGGCCGTAAAATACACAAATATTATTAATGACGTAGTTATCAAAAGCTACCTAATTTATATAAAGAGATAAAATTGGTGTCTGTAGGTAACGTTAAGATAACCGTTTTTTATTGAGTAAGTGTAATAAAAATCAAACTAACATTTTTTTAATTTTCGTCTGTCGTTCTGAATGATCTCTGGAAAGGCTGGATAGACTTTGGGGACTTTTACTGGAAGATTACTAGGAAACTGGGAGTAATTTAGGTACCTCCTTCGAGAAAAACTAAAGAATTATTTTTTTCTTCATTAAATATTTAATAAGCTCCAAAGTCGAACTCAATGACCTCTAATAAGATACTTTAATCTTATTACTGCTATTTGTTAAATCATTCTGTACATTCTAAAGCTAAGGTCTATACTCATTGGAAGAATTTTGAAATCGAAATAGTTTCTGACGGACAAACCGTTTTAATTTATATATAAATGTTTTCGCTCCGTGACTTCTACCCTTGGAATGTTTTGAAACCGGGTATAATTTTAATAATTTAAAGTAATTAAACGGTTAATATCCTAAACTGTATCATCATCACATAGATTTGTTAAACAAAACATGCGATTATGAACCAAAAGCATTAATTGGAAATAAACCCTACGGTAAAAATTTGGTGAGATTTAAATATAAAGCCGACCGAATTTAATGTGGCTAAAGTGCATGCGAAAGTTTTTATCCCGCCGAAACGAAAAAAATTTTTTTAAAATTAACCTACCAAAACTAAAGTTTATTGAAGCAAGATGTTTTCTATTGCACGACTTGTGTGTTTCCGAGTTTCAAAATCAGTTCGTTCTGCATGAACTTTTGCGAAACCGAAACTGGTTCGAAGTTTTAATAAAATAGTGGAAAGTTAAATATTTAAAATCGATCGATCGTCGATTTAGTTCGAAAACATCCAAGTTTGACAAAGAAATTGAGGAGGGACAAGGTGAGATCAAAATATATTAAATTCAAATATGATACACTGTATTGATTGTCAAACACTACCACTGGTTCGGAAGGACGCCTCAGACCTGAGAGAACAGGAAAGAAACTCAGGTATTTTTATGTTATTTTTAAAAATAACAAACAATTTGATAATTGGCATTACATATTTGCATTTGAAACAAGACCTGAGCGAGCATTCCATTACCAGGCTGTGTTATCATTTTCAAATTCATTAATATCCTAAAATAACCTTTAACAATAAACGTTCCTTGGCTACCTTTTAAATTTATTAATGTTATATTCTGAACGTTTACTGGGATTTTGTTGTAAAAACGTAACATTGTCCCATAAAGACTTATTTATCTTCGCAGTCTAGTTGCTGGAAGAATTAAATTATGAACCAAAAAATAAATACAAATAATACTGGAAAGTGTAGCTCAGATATTTGTTGTGTTAATGAAAAATCTTCTAGTCTCTTACTTTTTTCTGAATGTAGTCATTGTTTGCTATGATGGCGAAATGTTTCGAAAAGAGAAAATCCAAGTGGACCTTGTCTTAAAAACCACTGTTATAACACAACCAAGAGATTTATTGCGGCTAAAGGCAACATGAGAAGAGTCTGCTCTATCATAATCTTTGTCGCAAATGGGCTTTAATTTCGAGTAGGAGAACTACGGAAGACGAAATGGTTGCAGACGTCCATCAAGCCAGTAATCAACAAGACACAATAAGAATATGCCATTTTCGAAAAACTGTTTTTAGCGATTAAAGAATTACCATCTGATACCTAATCCAAGAAACGAGCATTTCATATAGAGGTACTCAACGCATATTGACACTATACAAATTTTAATATGAGAAAGTCTCCGCAAGATGGGTGAGAATCAGAAACAAAATCAACTTCAAAGATATCGTTGGACAAGTTTTAGAAGATTCAAAACTTTAAATCAGTTTTGTGGAGTAGACGAAACACGGGTTTATCCGAAGGATCTTCATGCGTGGCGTGGTATATTGCCTGCGGGTATGGCTCAATTTTTGGGACTCGAAGTGATATTGTTGTTGGATTACCGGAGCATGGAACCATCTACAGATTAATGAGCTTATACCGAGGTTGAGAAATGCCGTCAAGATAAAAAAAGAGGCAAACTTTGAACGGGCGAGCTGTTTCATCTGACAACGTACCGGCAATAGTAGGTTAGCAAGGCCACCGTCAGATGAGTACAATTGGTTAGCATCCCGCCTCCCCGAGATCAGGTCATATTTTTCATCTTCTCCAAATTGATACAATACTTAAGAGGAAACAGTTAAAACTATAAATAAAAGTAAACGATGCGTGGTGACCTTTTGCAGGACCAAGACAACCTTTTAAAGGTTGAAGCATGGAAACTTGGAACTTGGACTGTGTTAGGTGGACTGGAGATTATGTAGAAAATAAATAATTAGTTATCATAGTTATAGTCACTTATATTATATTCTATCTCATTTCTACTTGTTGGAGTCCCTTCAAGAGTAATATACAAACCAAAGTATTAATTAGAAGATTTAAATAGAATTTGGTCTTAATGCAACAGTCTACAATATTAATTTATATATAAACCATATTGTATAGGAAAATTTATTTGAGAAGGAAATTAATATATTTTAATATTTTTTACATAAATATGTAGCTATGTGACAATAAACGATTACCCATGTTTAAATATGCTCATGTCCATGACTAAAATCAAGAAAATAATAGGCATAAAAGTCCCTATATTTTAGTATTTTAAGAATTTTTATACTTGATCAGTGAGCTTTCGGTTTCAGTTATCACTCTCATGGCCGAATGAAACTGCACAGAAGCTTTAAGTAAGCTTAATGTATTGGTTGCGAGAAAGCAGTTTTGTCGGACTCTACTATGTAGTGATTTATACGTACGGATTTATGGGGCTAATGAATTTGAAGGCAGCTAAAAACCTTAATGTCGTAAAATTAGTTACCTATGGCAATTTCATTTGACTTGATACATAAACGTAGAGGAAGTTTTATCATTTAAAATTCAGATTATTAAAAATGTTCTCATCTATATACATATTAATAAAACTGAAGTGTCTGTTTGTAACATAAATAAAAGGTTTTTAAATTATTAATTTGTGACACATAATCGATACATATAGCAATACATTATTAAAAAAAAATTGGGCTGTAAAATACACGAATATTATTAATGACGTAGTTATCAAAAGCTACCTAATCTATATAAAGAAATAAAATTGGTGTGTCTGTAGGTAACGTTAAAATAACCGTTTTTTATTGAGTAAATTGTAATAAAAAATCAAAACAACACTTTTTTTTTATTTTCGTCTGTTCGTTCTGAATGATCTCTGGAAAGGCTGGATAGACTTTGACGGGACTTTTACTGGAAGATTACTAATGAAACTGGGACTAATTTAAGTTATTTTCTTTGAGAAAAGACTAACAGAAATACTTTTTTTCTTCATTAAATATTTAATAAGCTCCAAAGTGGAACTCTAATGACATTCTAATAAGATACTCTTTAATCTTATTACTGCTATTTGTTAAATCATTCTGTACATTCTAAATCTAAAGGTCTATACTCATTGGAAGAATTTTCAAAATCGATCTAGTTTCTGACAGACAAACGGTTTTAATTTATATATAAATATTTTTCGCTCCCGTGACTATATACCCTTGGAATGGTTTGAAACGGCGGGTATAATTTTAAATAATTGTAAAGTAATTAAACGGGTTAATATCCGTAAAACTATATCATCAATCACATAGATTTGTTAAACAAAACATGCGATTATGAACCAAAAGCATTAATGTTGGTGCAGATTTAAATATAAAGCAGTTCTGTTGCAAATTCATACCAATTCTCAAGCGAATCATAAACTAATAATAGAGATCAAAAACGTGATCTCCTATTATAAACATATACTAGCAACCCCCCTTGTGGGGGGAATTTCGTAAAATCCGTTCTTAGCTGACCTCTACTCGCGAAAAGAGTATTCAATCAAATTTCAAGTCGCTCTTATAATTCCAGAGATATCGTGATGAGTCAAATATAGGTGGAATCTCTTTTATTTATATATGGATTCAAATTCAAATTTCTTTATTCAATATAGAAGTGTAACACTCGCTTATTGATTGTCGAGGACGCTACCACCGGTTCGGAATAGGACGCCTCCGACCTGAGAAAGAACCGGATGAAAGATACCAACAATTTAATAAGAACATTTTGTTATTAATAATGATATTTACGACTATATGTAACTTATAGATTGTTCTAACAAATTTTCCTGCAGTAAAATGTAATGTTATGTTATTGAATGAAGCTTTAACGGCAAATGAATTTTTTAAATCAGCATCGAGTTCATTTATTACATACAAAAATACATACTATATATATATAATGAATAAAAATGATAAGATTCTATTATCTTAAGAGGGACATAGGGTTTTTGGACATCGAAGTTGTTTGGGTGGTTTTTATGGATAGGTAAACAATAAGACAAATCATCCAGAAAATTTATAATTTAAATTCTAAAATTAATAAAACATGTTATTAATTTTAGAATTTAAAATAAACTTTACAATATTTATTACATGAAACAGACGGTAAAAGATTTAAGTGATAAACTGGAAAAATTTAAATATTTTGAAAACTAATTGTCTCAAATTTGTCATAATTATCTTTCCTTATGAGAAACAAAAAAAAAACGTGCATCGCCGCCGGTTTCTCTCCCCTTTTAACCTAACCTTCGGCCGTTTCGGCTTCCGTCTGGCTGAGATAAATTTACATATTTACCGTTTATCATATTTTTTGCTTTATGATTCCTTTATACGTAAAACTTTTCTACTGTTAATAAGCATTCGCCTCATCCAGATGAGATTATATAGTTAGTAAAGGCGCAGAAAATACCGAACTGATTTGAATTACTCTTTTACTACTAGGCTACTTTTGCCCCAATAAAATCCATAGCAATAAGCTAAGAATAACACAGGCACAGTCGGGTCGGACCTATAGTCTGTAATAATATAAGCGGCACTTGTGCACGTGCCTTTACCCGTCCAATTACCGGAACAGGTCCGACGTTGCGGCGTAAGTTAAATAAGGTATCATAATTAGCCCATAATTAAAACGAAACCCGAAACGAACGCGCCGATTGGAGAGATCGCGTCGCGACGACGTCGCGGACCACCAATGACGATGCATCGGCTGATTTTTTATTACTTTGACCTCGTGAAAGGAGAACAGGTGTAGTGAAGGGGGTAGGTGAAAAGATTGCGTCGCCGCTTTTGCTGGTTAACTTTGCCTCCCTGGCCGTTTTTTTTAAAATGACATAGTGAAATGTCAGTTCTTATCCACTCAGTCTTCCTTCAGCCAGCGAGTTATCGCGTGGTCGGCCTCTAACACATGAAGATTTAGCTGTATAACAGTTTCTACGTAGAGCGACTGGCATCTGACCTAGTGGAGGTCAGATGCCAGTCAAGCCCAAATCATAAGCTGCATTCGATAGATAAGTTAGTTATGCGTAAATTGAGAAGGATCTCACGTACTACGACTGCCGAAGAGGGTTTTGACAAGCGGGACCCATGCGACGCAGGGATCATCTTACTTAAGACAATTGTGTGATTGTGGCTATCAGCTAATTCATTAAAAACCAAACTAAACGATCTCCGTGCAGTAGCCAGTTTCAGTTGGCAGCCGGTATGAATAGATCGGCCGTCTTGGCGTACATTGAAAAAGGGCCTACGTCCAGCGGTGGACGGATAACGGCTGCTGATGATGATGATACAATTCGATGTTGTTTTGACACGGGAACGCACGATTGTTGGTTGAAGTCTAGTTTACGGACTGAAACATTGTGTTGCGTTCCCAAGTTGATGGTTGGCTATTAGTATTGTTCACCCGATTGCCTGACAAGTAAGACGATCCATGCGTCGGATGAGCATATACAAAAGTCTCTCTCACCAATCGTAGCTCGAGTCGTTTATTTGTTTCATCGCAATTTATTGGAGTCACAACAAATATGTCAGTTTCTCGTTTCTTTGACACTGTTATGTCAAATTAACGGCCACTGATCCGGTAATTAATAATTCATTAGTTGTAAAATTAATAGACGACCATTCGCCGGGCCCAGTTTCATCCGGTCCCAAAGAATTTCTTAAGGAAGACCAAATATTGGACATCAATAAACCGGTCGGTGATGGATCTGTGACGAGCGGGTGTGAATTATTTTAACACACGGCAGGTGTCTTCTATGCATAATATATAACTACAGTAATACTTCGTTCATAACGCGACCCTTAATAGGGTTTCAATTAACGCGAATATTCAAATTTCAAGCCTAAATGCCTCGCATTAGCGAAAAGTGCTAAAACATAATGTATCATTTTTAACTTCCTAATGGTCAAGTTAAGCGTATCTCTTTCTCTGAATATTCTTTGTAAATTGGGAATTCCTGATCCTTCGACTTTGTTCTATGGTGGTGTCCTCGTTCGTTTCGGTGACTTCATTGTGTTCCGTAAGTGCTTATTCGTCGCTGGCAGTTAATTGTTTTACCATTATTGAGACAGATACATTACGTAAGATTTAACCCTACGTTAAAAATGCCGCCTGCATAAGAAAAAGAGCGTAAAGCGTCACTTGGAATAGACGCCTCCGACCTAGAAGAACGGATGAAGATACCAACAATGTAATAATAACATTTTGTTATTAATAATTTATTTACGACTATATGTTACTTTGAGATTGTTCTAATAGATTTTCCTGCGTAAATGTAATGCGATGTTATTGAGTGAATCTTTTAACGGCAAATGAATTTTTTAAATCAGCATCGAGTTCATTTATTATATATATATATATATATATATATGTTATTATTCATTTATATATATGATAAGATTTTATTATCTTAAGAGGACATAGGGTTTTGGACATCGAAGTTGTTTGTGTGGTTTTTATGGATAGGTAAACAAAAGACAAATCATCCAGAAAATTTATACATGTTTTATTAATTTTAGAATTTAAATTAAACTTTACAATATTTATTACATGAAACAGAGGTAAAAGATTTATGATACACTGAAAATTTAAATATTTTGAAAACTTATTGTCTCAACTGTTATAATTATCTTTCCTATGTGAAACAAAAGAAAAGTAATCGCTGGTTCCTCTCCCTTTTAACCTCAACCTTCGCCATTTCGGCTTCGTCTGGCTGAGATAATTTACATATTTACTGGTTATCATATTTTTTGCTTTATGATTCTATATACGTAAAATTTTTTTACTGTTAATAAGCATTCGCCTCATCAGACGAGATTATTTAGTTACAAAAGGCGCAGAAATACCAGAACTGATTTTGAATTACTCTTTTACCTACTAGGCTACTTTACAATAAAATCCATCAATAAGCTAAGACCAACAGAGGGCAAGTCGGTCGGACCTATAGTCTGTAATAATATAAGCGGCACTTGTACGTGCCTTACCCGTCCAATTACCGAACAGGTCCGACGTTGCGGCGTGAAAATAAGGTATCATATTGCCCATAATTAAACGAAACCGAAACGAACGCGCCGATTGGAGAATCGTGTCGCGACGACGTCGGACCACCAATGACGATGCATCGGCTGATTTTTTGCTATGACCCGTGAAGGAGAACAGGTGTAGTGAAGGGGGTAGGTGAAAAGATTGCGTCGCCGCTTTTGCTGGTTAACTTTGCCTCCTGGCGTTTTTTTAAAATGACATAGTGAAATGCAGTTCTTATCCACCAGTCTTCCTTCGGCTAGCGAGTTATCGCGGTTGGTCGTCTCAACAATGAAGATTTAGCTGTATAACAGTTTCTGTAGAGCGACTGGCATCTGACCTAGTGGAGGTCAGATGCCAGCCGTAAACCAAACTCGTAAACTGCATTCGATAGTAAAGTTAGTTAGCGTAAATTGTAGGATCTGACGTACTACCACCGCCAAAGAGGGTTTTGACAAAGCGGGACCCATGCGACGCAGGATCATCTTACTTCTAGGACAATTGTGATTGGTGGCTATCAGCATTCATCAAAACAAACTGAACGGATCTCCGTGCGGTAGCCAGTTTCAGTTGGCAGCCGGTATCAATAGATCGGCCGTCTTGGCGTACATTGAAAAGGCCTACGTCCAGCGGGTGGACGGATAACGGCTGCTGATGATGATGATCACATTCGATGTTGTTTGACACGGAAACGCAGATTGTTGGTTGAAGTCTAGTTTACGAGACTGAAACATCGTGTTGCGGTTCCTAAGTTGATGGTTGGCATTAGGATTGTTCACGCGATTTGCCTGACAAGAAGACGATCCATGCGTCGGCGGATGGGCATATACAAAGTCTCTTCTCATCAATCGTAGCTCGACTCGTTTATTTGTTTCATCGCAACTTCATTGGAGTCACAACAAATATGCCAGTTTCTCGTTTCTTTGACACTGTTATGTCAAATCAACGGCCGCTGATCCGGTAATTATAATTCATTACTGAAAATTAATAGACGACCATTCGCGGGCCCAGTTTCATCCGGTCCCAAAGAATTTCTTAAGGAAGACCAAATATTGGACATCAATAAACCGGTCGGTGATGGATCTGTGAAGCGGGTGTGAATTATTTTAACACACAGCAGATGTCTTCTATGCATAATATATAACTACAGTAATACCCGCTTAGCGCGCGACCCGTTATGCGCGGTTTCACTATAACGCGAATTTCAAATTTCGCGCTTAAATGCCTCGCATTACGCGAAAGAGTGCGTATAAACATAATGTAGTCATTAACTTCTCATGGTCGTGGATTCGCTTTCTCTGAATATTCTCTTTGAAGAATTGGAATTCCTGTCCTTCGACTTTGTTCTATGGGATTTCCTCGTTCGTTTCGTGTGTTCATTTGTTCCGTAATGTTAGTTCGGTCGGCTGGCAGTTTTGTTTTACCATTTATTGGAGATACATACATAATTTAACCTACGTTAAAATGCCGCCTGTAAAGAAAAAAGAGCGTAAAAGCGTCACTTTGGAATTGAAGATGAAAGTGTTAAGAAGAATGGAAAATGGAGACAAAGCAACAATTGTTGGGAGAGATTTTGGACTCTCAGAATCGACTGTGAGAACGATTTATAAAAATCGGGAAAAAATTAAAATCTCCAGCGAAAGTTCAACACCTATAAGTGCAACAAAACTTTCTCGTTCGAGATCATCTATCTTAGAAAGAATGGAGAAATTACTGTCAGTCTGGATCGAAGATTTGAATAAGAAGAACACACCACTAAGTCAAGATCTCATATGCACAAAAGCAAAATCTTTGTGAGATGCTGAAAACAAAGAAGGAGAAGGGATGCCGCTCCGACTTTTGCTGCCAGCAGAGGCTGGTTCCATCGGTTCAAGCAGCGTTCTAATCTTCACAATATCCACATAACAGGCGAGGCGGCCAGTGCGGACATTCAAGCTGCAGCTGGGTTTCCAGACAAGTTTCAAGAGTTCGTTAGACGAGAGAAAATTCCTGCTTGTCTCATCTTCAATGTTGATGAGACCGCACTTTACTGAGAAAAAATGCCATCTCGAACATTCATTTCTAAGGAAGAACGTCAACAGTGGTTTCAAAGCTGCGAAAGATCGACTAACACTCTGCTGGGTGGTAATGCCACTGGTGATTTTAACTGAAACCTTTACTAGTGTACCATTCAGAAACACCCGTGCAATGCGAGGCACAGACAAGACAAGTCTACCAGTTGTGTGGCGATCAAACAGAAAGGCGTGGGTTACACGGAAATTTTTCAAGAATGGTATTCTATGTTTTGCCATCAGTCAAATCATACTGTGACAGAAATGGCTTGAACCTAAAGTTATATTACTCTTAGACAATGCCCCAGGACATCCAACCTCACTTGATACGCCCAGAGACTTAAAAGTGTACGTAAAGTTCCTTCCACCAAACACTACGTCAATTACAACCTATGGACCAGGGAGCAATAGCAAACTTCAAAGCTTATTACCATCGCCGCACTTTTAGCCAACTAATTCATGAAACTGACGGGGAAGGAAGACAGTCTATGCGAGTGGTGGAAGTCATACAACATTATGAAGTCTATTCACAACATAGAAGAGGCTGGAAGGAGTTAAAATGAGTTGTATGAATGGGGTGTGGCGTAATCTTTGGCCAGATGTAGTGGAAGCACCTAGAAGAATTGTCCAGATGCAGAGACAAGTGCTTGAAGACATTGCTGCAATGATTGAGGGTCTGAACTTGAAGATGTCATCGGTAGAAGATCTCGTAGAACTTGTAGCAACGCACGACGATCCTATCAGCAATGAAGATCTGATCGAGTTACAGAATAATCCTATCTACGATGAAGAAGAACAAGTAGAAGAGAAAGTTTTATCTTCAGGGAAATACAAAATGCACTTTCAAAATTTATTCAGGTTTGGACATATTGCAGAGTATAGACAATAATGATGACCGTGTCTTGACCGTGTGTCAAACGATTAAAAACAGTGTTGGATGTTATGAACGTATTTTACAAGAACGTAAAAAACGCTCCAAAAGACAATAGATGTATTTTTCCGTAAAAATAAAAGTATGTATTGCATAGTGTTCTTAGAATTAAAGTGATTGATTAAAATGATTTGTATTTTTTGTATTAAATTTTGACTATGTTTAATCATAAACCTCGATATACGAATTTCAGTTAACGCGATTTTTTCGGAACGTATCCCTCGCGTAAAGCGGGGTATTATTGTAATTATTAGAAGTTTCGTTTGTATAATTACCGACATTGTAATAAAAATGGTTTTACAAAAATTAATAAGTGTAATCCCAAACAAAGCGAAACTTGTACTGTGAAAACATGTACAATACAATACATACATTCACATTTTTTTTGATCGACTTCCCAAAAGGAGGTACTCAATTCGAAGCGTATGCTTTTTTTGTATATTTTGTTAATTATTTATTAATGATAGGTTAGGTTAGCTCTACCGGTAGAAGGTCCTCTGTTTACAGGAGACCGTCTGGGTGGGTACCACCTCGGTGCCTATTTCTGCTGCGAAGCAGTAGTGTGAAAACACTACTGTGTTCCGGTTTGAAGGGCACCGTAGCCAGCGTATTTACTGCGTAAACGAGACTTAACACCCTATGTCTCACGGTAGGCAGCGCGTTGGCGATACCACTGGTATTGCTAATGTCTATGGGCGTCGGTGATCACTTCCCATCAGGTGGCCCGACTGCTCGTCTGCCTGCGTATGCCATAAAAAAAAAGGTTTCAGCGGTTATTTAGTCCCAATTTTTGATAAGTAGTTTAACAGATATTAACGAAATTTATGGCGACAACCTTAAGAGGTAGACCTAAACTATGTTCTATATAATTTCAATAGTTGAGTTTGACCATATAAGTCCGCAAGAGCTATCTATGTTTTAAATATAACTCACAATAAGCATTTTGACGTAAAATTTTTTAAATTTTGCAACCAGGCACATTTAAGTTCACATAAAAGTGATTGCGTTAAAAAGTTCTTCATTCTATGCACTTAAAACGTGTTAACAAGCGACATTTTGATTTAATGTATACCTTTAAATATATCTATAGAAGGCGGGGCAGAAAGCTCGGGACAGTTTTGTGCTGCGAACCCGTTGTTCACAGCTTATATTGCGCAAATGTATAAGTCGGTCTTATTTTTATTGTTAAAATTTCACTTGTTTTAAATAAAAACTTATCATAAAGATACACCCAGACACGAGAAAAATGCTCTTATCATCAGCCAGTCTTAGTCCACCGCTGGACATAGGCCTCCCCTAATGCACGCCTTCTCCATTTACGGGGTTTTTGGACCGTATCCCACTACGCCGGTCTAATGCCGGTAGGTGGGTGGACCGACTTTTAACATGCCATATTGCCCTAACCAACTAGGAAACAACAATGAAAATTTCTCAAGTCCCCCCGGGATTGGAAACCACGACGTCCGGTTTCTAAAGCACACGCCCATACCAACTAGGTTAAGGAGGCATTTGAAATGCTATGTTCATCACATATTTTCCCATATTGGGAATCGAATCCGCACCCTTTGGCGAAACAGTCAGGTTTACTAATCATTACACCGAACTGGGAGTCAAGCCGTTGACTATAGTTTGACCAAATTAAACAAAGAATTGACGAAATTAAAGTCTAATGTCAAACACTAATGACGATATAAGCGAATGCGTTTTTATAAGTGGACCGCGGTTTTATATAACCCCCCCGATGTTTTAATAAATTATGCGGGCTATCGATTTATTTAACTTGTTGGTTCGAGTTTATTTTACTCATGCTTTCTTATCTTTGTTGTTGTTTTCTACTCTACTCTTATCTTGTTGGTTAGAGTTATGCGGGCTGATCCCCCCACTTTGAAAGTGGGGGTATTTGTTCAGTGCCGGCTGTCTTGTTTAGACTCGGGTAAAAGGAACCTATTCAGCCTAAGGAGTAAAGCTCCAAGAGTGTAAACCTGCTTTGGAAGCCTTGTATAGTGAAGGGGACGAGTGGAAGACGGTAGGTGTACTGCCTTCCCTCTCATCGGTAGCCAAGGTGAAGGAGTTGCGGGGAAAAGTTGTTAGTTGTTCGTCACTAAGATGGGGATATCCTCTGCGATATCCGAAATGCAGATGCGGTGCGTAGAGCCCGTGGGATGAGGGGACACTCGATTCTTCGATCCATCTTCTTCTCCAGCAGTGCCTTAAATTGAGACATTTGCTAGAGGCTGGGAGAGCTTCCTCTCCCGGCTCCTATGGTCCCTGGCTAACATATTCGGTGGGGTCGGTTGCGTAGGCGAATTGGCCGAGGGTAGTTGGCCATAGGCTACCAAAGCAGCTCTTTCCGTTTCCTGCGTTGGTGGGGTCGCAGAAGACTACGAAAGAATCCCACCAATCCAAAGGCGCCAGGAAGGTACAATGCAATGATTTCAGTCGGTACGAGTCCGACATAAGTCATCGTTGGCCTTGCGACGATGGGTACTCGTAGGTATATCCGGCACAACAGTCAGTCGGCCAATAGCAACACGGAAGACGACCCTGTCTGTTACGCCAAAGGGTGTGGGTTCGATTCCCATCACGGGAAAATATTCAATGACATAGTATTTTTCTCGTGTCTGGGAGTATATATATATGTTTATTTACAAAAGAAAAGTCTACGTAATTTCAGTCTTTTCTTCCTGACGATCTCGTGCTTTGTGGAGTAAACCTATTAGAAATTTGGTGGCCTTAGGCGGCCCATCGGGTTATATTCATAGTTCATCTGGGATCAGCCTCACAAGAGACCTTCCAATGATCGCAGGAGATCAATATATAATTCATCTAGTTGCCATTTAACTTTCTAAATTTAAGATGAGAAAGGTTGTATCGACAGAACAATTATTCGACTGTAGTTAAGTCAGGATAGTTCGGTATTGTCGCTTTCAATCGATTATCCTGATCATAATCGACATGGTGTCTAGAGGTTCATTCTCGTATTTCTTCCGTTAAACTGAGGTCTTTTAACTCGATTCTGTCATGGGACTGTTGATTCTTCTTTCATTGTTTTGATTTAGTTATGTATTTGCTAAATTAAATTAGTAAGTCTTAAAGTAACCCACTTGTTCATTATGATTAAACAAACTATTGATCCAGGTGAAATATAAATTTGGATTCATGATTAAATTTGAATGAGTCAACACATGTAATACAATAACGCATGAGATGTTATTGTAATCTATCAAGCTCGTAGATGGTATAGGCGTGTCCAAAACCTGGAGTCTGGGTCGAATCCTGCGGACTCAACAAATTCATTTTGTTTCATAGTTCGTTAGGCATTGGCATCACCCATTGTTGAGGTAAGATGATCAATGATGCATAAATCGGTCCACACCACCGCTGACCAGGTGGTGGATAGTCCAATCCTGATGAGGGTTGGGCTATCAGCAGTGACATCAAGCTGATGATTACATTATTATCAATAAATAAAATGTAGCTATTACGGTTGTAGGTATATATAAACTAAATATTAAAATATATAAAAAATCTTACATCCACAAGCCCGGTTTATATCTCTGCTAACGTTTACGACTGACAGACAAAACTTTCTGCAGGATTCGAACCCACGACCTCGAAATCAAGGCTCAAACCATGCTCCATGTATCCTTGAAGATAATCCACAATGGTTCAACCTACTTAAAACTTACAAAGCACAAAATAAAACAACAAACAACTTTATAACCGGAAAATTTAATTTCATAGTACATGGAGGTGCGAAAGAGGAATAAAACCGTTCCCGTTACCCTTTTAAATACTCAGAAACGGCCAAATAGACTCGATGCCAACAAACGGCTTCAAACCGAGTAAATTTACTCGGTTTTTAAACATCAAGTTCAATATAGCTTGCTTATTATCGAACCGGAACCGCCCTCACGTTATAAATCGTGTTTTGCATCAAAAATATTACACAGAAACAACATTTTGGCACAGCGCCATCTAGCGGTGATATTACGCGACATTTTATGACGGCAACTGTCACAGATAAAAAATTTCGTTCCCACCCAAAGATTTAAACAATACTAAACATTTAAACTGAAACAACGGGGCTACAATATACATGTTGGAGAATATAAAAACAAACCTCATAGTTGACAATTGAAACGTGGACAAAACGCGAACACAACGAATCCTCGTACAGCTCGAAATAACGCATCACTCTTGGCAATAGCGAACATCGGACAAACTTGTGAATAATACCGAAGCTCCATCAAAAAACATTATCAAAGAAATACATACCGAAACAAAATAACGTCACTACTAAGAGAGAGTCAGGGGGTAGATGAAGTGTGACTAGGGGGGGGGGTCATAAAATTCGTGACGTCACATTTCTAAACCAAGGCGATAAGATAGCAACACTAATTTAAGAACTGCTGTTTGTATTAAAAAAAAATAAAATCAATCGTAAACTTGGAAAATTTGTGGCGTCAAAATATGTGGGCGGGGGCAGGGTCTCATAAACATGAACAACTGTAACTAGGACGGCGAAGGAACGAATGAATGACGTAATTCGTTAGAGATAAATTTTTAATGGCCCCCTGACAAGCTACTGACGACAAATATGATCAAATGCAGCTGAATTTTCACACACCACATTGACTCTGAGCATTGACATCTAAATATTCATACAAGCTCTCACATGGAAAAAGCTGTCATAATTATACAAAAATCTGAACTAATAACTCATTCTCTTAGATAATTTTAAACATTGTTGTATGCGATACAACCCTTATATATGCGAAAATTTATTACAACAACAAATTTGTCAGACTACCTAGACACATCGGAGATGTTCGGACACAAGTTTATCAAGATGTTCGCTATCCCATCTCGCAGCGGGACAATTTACGGCCACATTATAGTCGTCGACGTCGTACAGGTTGTCAATCTCCTCGTCGTCCAGTTGCATTGACTGGAAGTCCACCTTGTAGCGGAGAAGACCTGAAAATGTAATGATACATTATTAAATCTAGTAATGAAACCCACCTTTTGGTTTCGATTCTTAACAAAACTTTAAAATAGAAACCAAAACTTACGTATAATAAATATATTAAATAAATAAACATAGTTCCTTAATATAATAGTTAATTCCTTAATATATAAAAAAATGTAAAGATAAAGAGTTATGTAGTAGAAATAAAGATAATAGAAACGAGACAAAATAAATGAAATTTTGTGTAAACTATACTAATAATTAAATAACGAACGCTAAAATATTTTATTATCTGAAAGTATGCAGTAATAATATATGTTTTCTTGACACAAAACAAAACACACATCACTCGAAACAAACAATAAAAAAATATAATAAACAAATACAGAACTACTAACTAACAAAAAAAACCTAAATTACATCTGCAGATAATAAAATAAACATCCAAAACGGACTAAAGAAACAAAAACACAATGTCATAATGGATTACCTCCCTCCATATCCGTTTTTGCATGTGATACAAATTAAAACACACAGAAAAATACCATCGCAGACTTGACAACTTACCGATTAAAGATTTCCTCGCTTTGAACGAACATATATACCCACAACCAAATATTAGTCGATCAGAATTAAACTAATTCAGAGATACGATTTACGTCAAAAATTCCAACGTCACAAACCCATTTCGCGCCAAAATTCGCGGTCTCTCATTGGTCGAACATCGCGCGGGGCCTTCAAAAGGGCCGCGGTCCACCAATGAGGACGCGTTCGCTTTTGGCGACATTAGTGTATGATATTGGATGGATAGTCCCATTTATTCAATAGTTGAATCATATACGCCTATAATATGCCTTTAAAATGCCCAAAATGAGTAAATTGTACAAAAATACACGTGTTTAAATAAAAATACATATAGAAAATATTCTTTTCGTTGTAACGAAATTCTGCGCTTTTTAATTTAATATTCATATCTTATAACAGAATCCAATCAAATGTGAAGAATTAATTACGAATTAGTTAATTTTTTAAAAGAGACAACATAGGATGCGGAGTTGAATAAACATTTTGTAATCTCAAGACATTTTTTGTAATTAAAACAGCGGACACTTAGAGCTTGTTTAATAATCTATACAAATAAATACAATTTGACTGTATTTTTATGTTTCAATTAGTACACAGTCATATACAACCGGTATATGACAAAACATAACTAAGAAAAGAAAAACGTCCGCCAGTCTGTTTCTTCTGGCTAATCTCTGGAACGGCTTGTACGATCTTGACAGGACCTTAAGCATAAGATAGTTAATGCAACTTGGGAGTAACTTACGGCACTTTTACTAGAAACACAATATCATTGTACTAAACAGCTTTTCGCTCTTATTTCTGTTTATTGTCAATGAGAAACCGCTAGCAATTACTGCTAATGTACATAAGAATTAATTTACTCGAACTCCACACGTTTCAATGGAACAACAGAAAGCTCAATGGGCATTAAGCCGCCTCTTGTTGAACTCAATTCAAAAGATTCGCAATAAAGCATAAACAAATAGATCTTTCCTATTCCTAGCTTTTGCCAACTCTCTATGCGTCTTTCATTATCGAGGAGATAAGGTTAAAAATAATACATCACAATTGCAATATAAGAGGTTTATGTAGTACATATGTATGGGTTCCTGTTAAATGAGATTTTGACATAATCTTCGCATGTGTATATTCATAAATATATATATATATATAACATCAGAAAAGCATAGACATACATACAACCTGAAAATAATCGCAAACACCTTACAACTAGTAAACTACCAAAGCCGTTAAAACATCTAAAACACTAGGAAAGTATTAAAAAACTGTGAACACACTAGAAAAAATATAAACGCATTGTTAGTTTCAAAATGTCTAGATTGGAACTTAGGTCAAACTAGTTTATGATAACTCTCTCGAAACCATATAATGATGTATGCTTCTCCGTAATAACAATTTATTAGATATGAGTGATGATGTATCATATAAATATATATACAGTCAAGGAGTACAATGTGTGCTGAAAGACTACTGATGTATTTTATAATTAATTCAAATTAATAAACTAAAGGTTTAAATAATTGAAAGCCTTAATAAATTACATTTTTATCCAGACAAATAAATAAAATTGGAGTGTTTGTGAGTAATCTTAACGTAACTGTTTTTAAATGACAACATAGTGATATAACAGAACAAAATCTGTCCATCTGTTTGTTCGGGCTAATGGCTCTGGAATGGCTGGTCCGATTTTGATGCGACTTTCATCTAAACATCGTCAAATTATTGGCAACATCTAGCTCATATATAAGATTTAGAAAAGCACTAAGTCAAAAAATTTTGGTAAATCAAAGAAGACAAAAATAATCAACTTTGGTTCATGCATCAAATATCAAGTAATTCACCAATAAGAGATGCGTACGCAACGTAACGCGTGTAACTTTCGCGGCTTATTGGTTGTTGGTACATTCAAACGAAAATCGATACTTAGGGTCCATATTATTATAGGATACCCTGCGGCAAGATGGAGTGATGACATCATCCACAAAGTGGCCGGTGTGGACTGGAAGAATAGCCTAGGATCGAAGCGGTGGCGCATTGGGAGGCCTTTCCAGCAGTGTACTAGATGATGATGATGATGATTAATTAGTGGTTTGAACGAGAACTTTCTTGTGATTTTTTTATAGATTTGTATAACTTTACATTAGAAATTCTTGATTTTCCAGACACTAACAAGTCCACATAACAGTTGATGTTATAGTTAAAATATGTTGGTCTATGCCCAAAACTTAAAAATGTATATTATTAGTGATTCAATGCCAGTGACAAACAAATTTTTCCGAGAGTTTCTTAAGACCAACAGTCGTGTATTACCATTACAGGAAATT
This sequence comes from Lamproptera curius, assembly GCA_029286875.1. NCBI lineage: Eukaryota > Metazoa > Arthropoda > Insecta > Lepidoptera > Papilionidae > Lamproptera > Lamproptera curius. Next base: position 2,373,350 of record JAGSMT010000099.1, read on the forward strand.
ATACCAAGCAGAACCATAATATAACTAAAGGTTTTATTATTATTTAGTTATGATTGCAAAATCTTGACAACTATATTGTCTGAAGCGACAAAGCCTAAGGCAACTTTATCCGCAGGCCATATTCTCATTTTCAGTACTGCAACCAGACTATATTAAGACCATATCGACCAAGGATTACAATCATGGACAAGTTCAACACACGCTATACTCCCAGACATATCATCTATATAATAATAATATAAATCTCCATTCAAATCGAGAAATAGGGAGGCACAATACATTGGAATGAAGCGACAGCTTCATTAGAGCATTCAACTTGAGCTATAAATGAGCCATGGGACTTATAAACAAAGTATAATGTCGAACGCCAATGGCGCAACATGAAAAAGCCTTCAGATTGGTCCAACGCCGCCATTTTGAATCCCTTGGCGACTTTCGACCAATCAGAGTAAATCTTGGTTCATATAAACCCCATGTCTCACTCGTCTAGTTACAATGCGTTACTCGAAAAACCGAGGTTTAAGCCACAATATATCCCATAGCAACATTATTGCATTATTCTAAATCTATCATTGGTTGAAATCCACCAATGAGAAGGCAGAGTTGGTCGTTGCTATGGGTTACAGTGTAAACATCAAGTTCGGTTAAAGGTTTTTGGAGACAAAGCTCAGCTCCTTAGCACGATGACAACATGAAAACTATTAAAAAATAGAAAATTTCAGACTCCTTAAGTGCTACAGTAACTTGTACTTCTATACATGTTCGGATAGGAGAGAGGGGCCCATAGAGTTTTCGGGGATTATCCGACATTTTTACATTGCAAGAACCCTGTTGTTTTGAGAAAGAAATTTAAAATCAATTACCAGACAGAGGAATATTAACACCTACACATACATAAAAAGCGATTACTTTGGCAATGATTACATTATAATAAGCTTTTAGCATGGGTTACACTTTACAAGGTATACAATTGCAGAGGTTGGTAACATTTTATGAATTTCACAACAAATGACTTGGTTTAGTTACATCCTTCGAGATTTAGTTTCCAATTAAATTCGTATACTCCAAAACAACAGGATTATATCATTACACAACACACATAACATATTCATAACGATGAGGTGTATTTGTTCACAAACTATCCAAAGCTCATATCACTTGTGTTTCATTGTCACATAGCCTTCCTCTTGCATTGTGAGCAAACATTTGTAAACTGACAGGCCATTATGAGTTCTATACCTAATTAATCGTTAAAAAAGGCGGATGGTCTGTACACAAACACGCCTAATAAGTGTCGCAAGATAAGGGTGAAGAAACAGGAATGGGGAGGGAGTGAAGGTTATTTTGTACCATCAGAGTGAAGTCGGGACAAAAGAGGGGATGTTTTATCTTTGAACAATAATTTCATCTTTACACACATATAAATATATTCTAACACTTAAATTCTTGTATATATTACTCTCTGTATGGTGTACATTATTAAGGCAAAATTGAACTTCATATATTATATAAAACATACTATTACTAAATCTAAACAAGTTTAAGATCATGTTGAATGTACTGGATATGTTTACCAACAAACCATATCTTCAATTACATATTAGCCTCACCGATTGGCTGGCAATTTGGGAGTTCCCATTCTAATTTTTTTTTAATTGTGCCCAACTAATGGTTAATTTGCAGCCGGTTTGTTCACAAACATGTCGCAGTGTATTCGCCATTGGTGTATTTAAGCAAATATGGACCTGTTATGATCATTACTTTGATTATTGGTTATTTCATTATTGAAACAGATAACTTGTCCGTTTTGGGAACATTTCTAGAGTTCCCAGATGCTGTGTGTATATAGAAACAGATATTACTGCGAATAACAGACACAGACTAAACTGTTAGAAACAACCAAAGTTAGACATCATATTTCACCTGTAAACATTTTAGATTTTCCCAAATGGCAACCCCATGCTACAGTTTATCACAATAACCGACCCGAACACGTGAATTTTTATCGTGAGCTCTCTAACTGGCAGCACTATTTTTGACATTTTTTTATTTTGAGTCTGATACAAACAAAAGTATTTAAAGGCTCCATCCTAATGTGCATTTTTTTGCTTCATTCTACAAATGTTTTGAGATCTTGACTGCTGTCAATTTTCTTACACAACCAATCCTTGCCTTATAATAATTTCCAGACAACTGTATGAACCTAAAGTTTTCTCTTTAACAAGAAGTGTACAATCAAATTCATTCGCGTTGAAAATTATATTATCATTTAATACATTGTCTTATTAATAATCTCACTATGGTCATCAATCAAGTTTTCAAATAACAAAAGGCTATTTGTTTTAAAAGTAATTGTATAGTCTAATTTAAGAACACAATCTTCACTTATATCGAAAGGAGACTTCCGCTGTCCTTCATCTTTGAAACAATTAGATTTTTGTTTAAGCAGAATTCAGCAACTTCTTAAAGCTCACATGGAAAAAGAGACATAAGGAATGCCTCTTCGAATTTTAGAAGCCATTCTATAATTTTTATGGAGTCATCAGCGATAGTTAAAAGGAAAGCTTTTTAACGCATATTACATGCAAGTTTGCAGGCCTTAGAACTGTCTTCAGTCTATCTAGACTTAAAATGGGCATAAGTAAGGCAACACGTAGCAACAGATGTGCACAATGTGACTGACAATTCGGTGGCAATCTATACAAAATAATCAAAGTCTATTTGTAACATAAAAATACTGGTATTTGAACGAGTACATAGTGATATGTAACCAGTACATACAACAAAACAACGCTTAATTTAAGACCAAAAAGCAAAGTTGATACCGATATAAAACTATTCAAGGGAAATGATATCAATTTGATTTCAACTTGATTTAGTTATCGACGTCAATATTGAAAACCTAAGTTCTGTCTGTCTGTTCGTTCAGGCTTACTGGAATGGCTGGACCGATTTTGAGTCACTTAGGTTTCCTCTGAGTAACTCAGGTAACTTTTTGCCATTTGAAAGGGATATAACGCAGGCTAGAACTAGCTTATTAATGAGGATGCTAGTGTGACGCCATATCATTTCCACGGGTCACTTTGTCAATATCTATTATTTCATGCACTATTCTACAAATTTCATTGCATACATACACATACATACATGCATACATACAATCGTGGACATTTTCAAATCCCATCCACTCCTCTCATCTACGTAATCACCCCTCCCCGTCAATTCGAGAATGATCATTGTAAATAATAATCTGCACGACACCGATAATATATATATATATATTTATAATTTTATATGTTTCACTATATGTTACTTTGTAAAATTGAAAACGTGTAATATAATATATTATATTGCTTAATTTCAGTAAGGCTACGGCTCCGTAAGAGCTGTCTAGTTAGTACAATAGTTCTCGACTTGAATGGAGTGTTCACAAAAGCCTAGAAAGACATAGAAATGGTGGAAACTGCAACCAATCGCAACCAAGTGACTTAGTACGAGATACGATGATATAAGTGAGTTTATGCATAGGGCTGTTCCGATACTAGTAAATATTTGATACTATTGTCGATTGAAATCGCTGTAAATAACTGCACGACACCGATAATGATATGGGAAACAGTACGTTTGAGATCAAAGTACATGGAGGGGAGTCACCAAATATTTGACAAGGGAACCTTTTATCGATTTATTTAAAGTTTTACACCAACGTACATAGGAATTGTAATGGCTATAAAAATTTATGGCAGATTTATGGTATTTCACAAGAAACTACGCATCGTTGTTGAGTGAAGACAATTTTAAACTGTCATACATGAATTCAAAGCACACTTTGCTATACGCAATTCTCTAAACATAACTCACATTGTTCACGTTGTTATTTCAAAGTAGTCTCAATGCTATTAACGATTAGTTGTAAACCTTATTTGGAAGGTATAGGGGGTATGTCGTTGGCTGCTTTGTCTACAAACATTGCACATCCGTATCGGTTCAGGCAAGAGAGGAGAGGCAAACTATTTTCACGCGAAACGAGAAAGCGATAGAGGAACATATTATTAAAAAGGTCAACCGAATAGGAAAAGCTTTTAGAGGCGGTGATAAACGGGCGGTCGGAACGCGGCGGTTGAAACAACGCTCCAGTACTAAAACGTGAATTACGCGTTATTTAATAGGGCAGCGTAGATAGATTATATAACTGTGATGACAAATATTAAATATTTTATTTTTAATATACAGGCATTATAAATTATTGCTTGCCTGTACAATCGGTATACGGGCGAAAGTTATAAGTGACAACATCTTTTAGTGTTAAAATGATTGCATTTCAAATATTCATTCGTACAGTACGAAGAAGGATCAACCCTCTTTCTCTCTGTCTCTCTTTCACATAAGTAAGAGTAAGAGACGCGTGCCTCTCGCTCTCTCTTATGGTCGCTTATGGAGAGCGTTACGTGAGCGGCGCCGTGACACAGTGCACGAGAGTGCCTCCCAATCTTGAACCAATCTATAAGACGTAACGTCAAAACGTGTCACAACAAGACCTTCGTCGGAGGTGAATATATAGAGTTCACTTTTGATGGCATTTTATAAGGCACGGCGTTAATAACTATAACTAGAACTTCATCATACGAAAAGACTGGAACTATTTAAGTGTCACTTTATTTAGAAATTACTAGAGATCTATCATCGCTACATAGCATAAAACAAAGTCGCTTTCTCTGTGCCTATATCCCTAAGCATGCTCCAATTTTTCCAGCACAACGGTTTCTATGCTTTTTTTTTAAATAGGTAGCGATTGAAGAGGAAGGTTAATATGTATAACACTTGCTCAATATTGTAGGTATATTTTCTATCATAGCTCCCGTGCAAAGCAGGAGCGTGCGGCTAGTATATATAAAATATTTCTATATAACGGCGATTGCATACTAATGGCCCAAAAGATGTAAAAACTAACTATTGAACTCGGCGAAGATGAATCAAATAACAAGGTTTAATGAACCGCTTCTATACGTAAAAAGGGGTAACAAAAAATAGTTTTTGATACTGTATTTAACCACCAACTTATTACTTTCTTCTTATATGCTATAACATTGGATGTAAACCCATTTAGGATACCCTTGTTCTATTTATTTTTTTTACGTTTTTTTAGTCGTTAGAATATTTTTACATGCAAAATGTTCGTATTTTTGTCTTCATGTGAGAATTTACGAGTTATCATTATTATTAAAACACGTACATACACAAAGTATGCCTCAAAAAGCTCTTTAATGTTTCCCACGCCCATTCTAAACTTAAAAAGCGTTTAAAAACCGCTCACAAAAGACCGCCAATCTTTACTAACGCGCCTTAGCATAATAGCGTAAAAGAACCGCCAAAACGAAAGAGAATCCACGTCAAAAAAAAAAAAATAAGTGGCGTTTAAAAAAACGCCGCGTTCCGACCGCCGTCCGCACCAAAAACGATACAAGCGCCATCTACGTCAGGGGTAACCGTCGCCAATTTTATTTGGTATTTTTTTTTACGATTTTTTTGCAATGATTTTTTAACATTTTCCATTTTCCCTCTCTCAATAGTCGTCTAGGTCCACGTCGTCCAGCGGCTCGTCGAGCTGCAGCGATTGGAAGTCCACCTTGTAGCGGAGGATTCCTATTGGTCCGCAACCACGCGACATCGCGTGACGTAATGACGTGATTGCGTGACGTCATGACGCGAATTGTGACGTAAGTAGTGTCGTAACATTAACATGACAGAAGTCAAGTAGGAAGAGTAGTGGTATATCATCGACATGCGATTGGTGCAGAATTCAGTAGTGAAATTGTCAAGTAGAGCGTGCAATTACGGCGAAGAAAAAAGTATTACGTAAAGGGTGATATGTAATAATTAAATTGCGAGCGATGATGTAGTCAGCGAAATAATAATTTACAGTTCAGTAGAGTGTGAGTACGCAGTGACAAATGTATACCGCGACAGAGTACAGGGGGTCGATCAGTAACAAAGTAGAGCCGGTATTAACAGCATCAAATCAAGTAGAGTGCGCAGTAATAAAGTGGTAGCTTAGATCGTGTGTCAAGGCATTTACAAAGTAATATAACAGCAATACATCCGATATATATATAAAAATACCATTAGTATCGCCGTCAAATGAACATAGAACAAGCAGTAACATATATATATATACATATATATCGACAAAATTGACAACCATTAATATCATTCACAGATAAAACATCAGTAGAGCGGACATCAAATGTTGCAGCGTCCCAGTAGAGTCGATACATTACCATCCGAGCAGCGGACAGAGAGAAAGATCATGTTAGTAACCGGTTCATTAAGCGTTAATAAAGCGAGGCTAAATATATTATATCTGATAAACACTAGCTGTTGCCCACAACTTCGTAATAAGAAAAGTGAAGTAATCTTATTAATATCTTTTAGCCAAGTTATTTCCCGGTAACATCAGCTATCTGTCAGCAAAAGTAAAGAAATAATGATTTTTCATACATTCCGGTGGGATACGGTCCATAACCCCCCAATGGATAGGGGTGTATTAGGGGAGGCCTATGTCCAGCAGTGGACTATCACAGGCTGATGATCAACATATTCCATTAATATCAAATCCACTAATTAACGGATTTTCCGCGTCACTTAAATATATTCATTCCCGACGTTTCGGATTCTTCCCAGCATCCATGATCACGGGGCAGACTAAGTTGGTATATGTCTGTATCTCAATGATTGAGATTTTCAAGTAACGCGGAAAATCCGTAAATCAGTGGATTCGATATGTATAATAATCGCGTAAATGAAAGAAAATAATTATATTCCATTGAACTGATTTTTAAACGAGGTTACTTTATCGCCAAAAGTCAGTCAACACTTTCACTGAGACGGTTCTGCGAGAAATAAAGTTTGTAAACGACGCTTGTAATTTTTTCAGTCTCCATTATTTATATGTAATTTTTCTTCGTAATAAATAAAAAATCATTTTGACTAATAAGTAATCAATATTAACAAAAAAACTTTGTTACATCATAAAAACCGTTTTAAAATTAGCACCAACTGCCTCCATAGCCTAGTGGTAAGGGCGCGTGCTTTAGTAACAGCAGGTCGCGGGTTCAAATCCTGCGGGGACTCAACTACTTTTCCAAGTTGTGTCCTAGTTGGTAAGGGCAATATGGTCTGATCATCCGATTGTCTAGTAAGACAATCAATGCGTCGGACGGGCATGTCAAAAGTCGGTCCTGCACTTTATCTCTCTCCGGTCGTGTCGGTTATCCGTCCCATCGGGCTTTGGGAGAATAAAGGAATCGGGACTGCACCTTTGCTTGTGCGTACACTTGTGCACTATAATATCTCTTATTTAGATCGGTTGCCGTGGTCAGGACATTATCATTACATATCACACAACAGATTTTTAAACCTTTACGTCCATCTGTCGGGCTAATCTGATTCTGATGGGACTTTCACTGGAAGATAGCCGATATAACTGGGAGTAATGCAACTATTATTTTTAAGAAAAAAAAAAAGTATCTTTAAAATTACCATACGGACAAAGTCATGGGCAACAACTAGACAGATATTAAAATAGCATGTTTCGGGCACTGGCATGAAAAAAGTTACCAAATATCCTTTTTTTTACCCCAAAACTCTAAACGATACACTAAACAAATAATTGCCATATAGATATATAGTGAGAAAATATTTTCCTTCGTATTTTTTTGGCATAGTTCTTTATTGTGGTCTCTAAAGTTTCATATTAACGAATTATCCTAGCACCCGTTTGGCGCAGTGGTTAGTGACCATGTCCGTTGCGCCGGAGCGTGGCTTCGATTCCCATCACGGGAAAAAATACCGTTGTTTTCTTGTCGTAAGTAAGATGATCCATGCGTCGGATGGGCACGTAAAGTCGGTCCACTCGTCGGCCCGCATTGGACCAGCGTGGTGGGATACGGTCCAAAACCCCTAATCAATAGGGGTGTATTAGGGAAGTCAATGTCCAACAGTGGACTAACATAGGCCGATGATGATCATCATTGACAGTTGTGTCATCATATTCCGATAAAGATCTGACTATTCCCAAAGGACAAATAATCTCTCACTGCGTCTATACTTATTTTATAACTAAAATCAATACAATACGCTGAACACTGACCTCCTATGCCACCGAAGCCCCTCACAAACTGGCTGCCCTCCTGAGACTTGTCCGTGATGATCTCCAACGTCGCACCGAACGACTTGTAGTTGTTCGCCAACCACTCGAGCAACGGCTGACACTCGACCAATTCCAGCTCTACCCCGCTCTGAAATTGCACAAAAATAGTATTGTATAGACAAAGGGTTTAGTAATTTTAAATCCATCATCATCATCAGAAGCCTGTATCAGTCCTCTGCTGGTCATAGGCCTACCCCAATGCACGCCTTCTCTATTAGTGTAGCAGGATACGGTCCAAGAACCCTTCTTGGACCGTATCCCGCGACACTCGGTAGGTGGACCGACTTTTTACATGCCCATCCGACGCATGGATCATCTTAATTTTTAGGCAATTGGGTGATCGACCCAAATTAACCTTAAAATGCATGTATTAGCTTAAAAGAATGTCAGTGCCTTCAAATTAAACGACAACCAGTCGTTACGTTTGTTCCTTTTGTGCTATTTTCACATACTTCTTATTCTTTATTATGACATATTTTTAGTAATTTTTTTATAATATTCATATTATATGACTTAATAGTACAAATTTCTCATTACCACTTACTCATTAGTAATAGTTTAACAATGTGTCATTATCTTATAACTAAAAATGCTATTCAGCCGATACTGAAAATCTGAGTAGACAATAAAAAACAAACCTCTTTGTCGGTGAAATGGGACTTGTCCTTCTCTTGCTCCGGGGTGAGATGGAGGATCGTCTCCTGATTGGTGCATGTGATTTGAGGACATATCTGAAAATGTACAAAAGTTAAATTGTATAAACGGAACTAAAGGAATAAGTCTCAGTTGGACTATTTAGACTCATGCTCAAGCCTGTGTCCACTGCTGGCATAGGCTCACGTTCCATTGGGTTTTGGACCGTATCCAGCGTATGCGTCGTGGTGGACCGACTATGCCCATCCGACGCATGGATCACCTTACTCTTCAGACAATTGGGTGACCGGCCCAAATTGTAGTAATCAACTAGGAAACAACATAGAAAAGTAGTTGAGCCCTCGCAGGATTTGAATCCGCGACCAACGGTTTCTAATGCACAAGCCCATACTACTAGGCTACAGAGGCAGTGAGAGGGCATGACAAACACAAACTTTTCCAAACAATCACAAAGGAAAATCATATCCCACCAATCTACAAATTATTGCAACGAAACTGCTTCGTACATTTTGTGTTGTTATTGACGATTTATCAACGAAATGTCATTCACAGAGTGACAATCGACATGTAGAAAAACTGTTTTCTCCAAAGGAAAATAACTTATCTTATTCCGAGCACAGCATAGCTTAAGGATAGAGCTCTAACCTCTGTATATCGAGGTTCTCCCAACAGATGAGAGTTTCCACCGCACCGAGCTCGAGGGCGCGCAACGTGTCGTCCACACCAAAGCAGTATTTCCCCGTGTCCTGTAAATGCAATCGTATAAAACACCATTTTATATAAATAAACAATAGTTGAATTTAACACTGGCTGTAGCCCGCGACTTCGTCCGTTTCTCTAAAGAGTAGTCAATTACATGAACTATCTTTCATTGCAAATCCCGAGAAAATTCGGATAGGCCATTCAAGAGTTAGCCAGAACAAACAGACACGCAAAAATTAAAAAATATATATTTTTATGTGTACTGGTCACACATCACAATCTGCTCATCAAAAGCATTCATTGAATGTTACATACAGGCACCTCAATCTTATTTTATATGTATAGATATAATACCACGTTAATACTATATTAGTTAATATTGCCAAGCGAAGTCGCGCACCTAACTAGTGTTAAATATAATCATATTTAACCAAAACCGTATTCTATACAAGACCTCATCTAAAACCGCCAAGAATTACTAGAATTACAAAACGAAAGTGATAATAACCAGAAAAACAACAAATATTCACCATTTCCTTTGTCCCTATATCCCTATGTATGCTTAAATCTTTAAAACTACGCAACGGACTTTGATGCGGTCTGTGGTGTGACTCGATAGAGTGATTGAAGAGGAAGGTTTAATTGTATAATTAATGCATAATATTGTAGAGACACTGATAATTTTATATATTTTACCATACATTTTACAGATATCAGTATTGCACCCGTGCGGAGCCGGGGCTCGTCGCTAGTACTATATATAACCAAATTACTAAACTGTAGTAAGTAAACTAGACCAGTGGTAAGTTGTGATGCATAATAACAAGCTTTACAGCATTTGTTTGTATCAAACTTCTGAAATACACCACACTATATACACAACTACTGATAAAGAAGGATGAACTTAACTAATGGTTGTTGCCATTAATTTAATGCCGAATATACGGCGCTTCGCCCGACGGCATAACTCATAACTGATAACTCTACTTTATACTAAAATTTCTTAACAAATAACACATAATATAGTTTATATATGGAAAGGCTATTTAAGTTACCTGAGAGATCTCATCAAAGTATCGACCGATAAGCTTCTTCTCCTGAATAAACTTCACATTCTGCAGCGACTCGGCGGCCAATTCTATCGCTTGGTTGAAACCGTTCTCGCCGCCGTAGGAAACGTCCACCAGTTTGATGATCTTCGATTGGAGACGCTGGAACGAGAGATTGTAAACGTTTTAGAGGTTTGAATCAAATATTTTAATTAATTTTAAACATGTAAAGGTCAAATTGCCTCCATACTTTATTGGTAAGGACGTGTGCTTTAAAAACCGGAGGTCGTGGGTTCTGATTCTGCGGGGACTTAAAAAACTTTCATTGTTGTTTCGTAGTTGGTTAGGGCAAACAATGCCAATCACTCAATTGTCTAATACTCCACCCGCATTGGACCAACGTGGTGGGATACGGTCTAAAAAGCTCTTAATGGAGAAGGTGTGTATAAGGGAGGGCTATGTCCAGCAGTGGACTAACACAGGGTGATGATGATGATGATGTAAGGGCAAATTATATCTAAACAATTAATAAAGAGTGTGTGCGTACTTATAAACATGCATTAGAAGATATAGTTCTTTTGCTTAACAAGATAAAGAACTTTTGCCTCATTCTACGTTTTCAGAAATAAATGTCGGGAATACAGTTGTCGAAAGACTACAGCTAACTTCAGGATGTCGGTTTTACGTGACGTCGAATCGAAAATTGACAAAAATGATTTAGTGAGAACAGATAGGCAACATGTCTTTCAGAAAAGTAAATAAGAATACATATTACTACGCAGACAAAGTTGTGTAACAGCTGTATTAATAACCAACCAACCGGATCAAACATATCAGACTGGGAAAGCTCAGTCTTGAAGTCAGCTGAACCAGCCAGGATCAGACCAGCCACATTGGGCCTGTCCGCGCTGATGAAGAGCTGGGTGGCCACCTCCGCCACCTTCCTCACGTAGTTGTGCCTCTTCTCCATGCGCAGACGGGCAAAACGGAGGGCAGACTGACCACCTCTACCATGCTTCTTGGGCAAGTCCACGGTGAACTTGTGCAGGACCTGAAATTGATACAGTATAGAGTTAGCAACTGTTAGGACTGACTCCATAGTCTAGTGGTAAAGGCGTGTGCTTTAGAAACCGGAGGTCGTGGGTTCGAATCCTGCGGGGGATCAACAAATTTTCATTGTTGCTTCCTAGTTGGTTAGGACAATTTGGGCCGATCACCCAATTGTCTGAAAAGTAAGATGAACCATGTGTCAGATAAACATTTAAATAGACGGTCCACCCATCGATCCGCATTGGACAAAACTCCTCAACACCCATAGTCTAGCAGTGGACTAAGACTTGCTGATGATGAAATTATACTTCTTTTGGCAAGTTAGGGAAAAAGATGAGAGTAAATTTGTATGTTACATGCGCAACTGTAACTAAAACCTAGCCTTAAATAATACTAGTTGCTTAAAAGCAATGTTAGACTTCTCAAATCTACTCACTGCTTTGAGACATGGGATTTTACGGCTTATTACCATATAACTACACTAATCATGCATCAAACCGCAAGTCAGAAGAGTTCCTACTCATTAAAAGTAAACAATTTTGGTACAGCCATGGTACTATCGCTTGTAAACATTATCCCCCCCAAAAATATACTCACCTCTCTAGTATTCCCTTGCAGAGTACCAAACAACGCTCCGTTACCATCCATGACGATGAACCCAAACTTGTTGTCATCCGCCAGCAGTGCAGTCAATGCCTCCGTGTGGAACTTGTTGTCGCAGAGGTACAGGGATGTGTTGATCGGCTTGAACGGCTCAAAGTCAATGTTAACCTTCTTCTCCTTGCCCTCCTCGGTGACAATTGTACCGCAGTATATCACCAGGCCGTTGGGCGGTACTGGAAATTGGAAAGCACTTAATGTTTAAAATTGGGGTGGCAAAATATTGATAATAATGCCCTAACCAACTATTGTTATATGAAGATTAACTTTCGACTACTTTGTATATAGGTATTATAAATTCCTTGTTTGTTACAGTACAAAGAGGTGGATGACATACATACCCTTCGTGTACAACTTGAGTCTGTGCTGCACAGAGGTGATGGCACCAAGCACAGACAGCCTGTTCACCCGGGACTTGATGTTGGAGGCTGTACCAAATTCATCAGCCAACATCTTGGACACTCGAGAGATCTGATCCTTGGGCGGGATGATGAGGGAGATCATCGATGTTCCATTGCTGGAAGGAGATGACACAAAATAAGTATTTGTTTCTATTGTTTTTGTGATGAATATACAGTTATATGGACTGCTGGAGTCAAAAAGTTATATGCTATGTCCAGCAGTGGAGTGACACGGGCTGATGATCAAGTAAAAAATGATGAATAAATTATAGCAAAGAAACTTCCTAGGGTCCATGATCATGCCTGTCTTACCATCAACAAACTGGGAAGGGCTACCACAAATCATGGCATTAAACATGATGTTTTACTTAAAAAAATAATAAGCAATTCAAAATAACTATAATATATTGGAAATAAAACCTGACAAAACCTGCTGTGTATTATTTAAGAATAACTCCATGTTAAAAAAGATGAAGGCACTAGGTCTTTTTTACAGGAGATCTCGGCAAGATGACCTCACAGCAGTGTGTACTATTGTACTAGCCAAATGAGACATGACATCACATGTGTTAAGACGATGAGTGGAGTTATCACTTTCCATGCAGTGAGTGTGCTGCCTGTTTCTATATATTAATCAATAATAAAATCTCTTCCTTTTAGTGAAATGGCTCCAACAAGTAAATCTTGATGATTCCATCAATGTCAAGGTTGGAAAAAAACTGGAAGTGTATATTTGAAATTGACCAGTAGAGCTGACAAAACAGTTTAAAGACTATGGAACTTAATTTGTAGGAGGACAAGCATAAAACGGATAATTAGTGATTAAAGTATTTATACAAAGACAAATTAGAATACTTAATTAACAACACAATCATGTACAGGGATATTGGGAAGAGAAAAATAAAAAAAAAAACAAATAATTTAAAGTTTCACATTGTTTACACAAATAAATCTACAAATGGTTTTTAAATGATAGGCATTACTGAGAGAAAATATTATATGATAATGTTGATGCATTGACAAATTAAGATGAATATTGTTAAATTCCTCCAACCTTGTACAATATTTCTTAATATTTAAAGATTGCCAAAGTCAATTAATTGCCTGATTTTATTAGAAATATAAAACTTATTAAATTAATAGCTACGAAAAAATCTATGAGAAGTCATTGCCCTCCTGCCTGACCTTCAAATTGTTTAACCTTCGGATTGCTTTGTGCAGACTGGAGTGAATCAGCGATTATTGACATTTTGTTAAACAAAGATTTGAGAAGAAAGAGCAATAGTAAACAGAATATTGCGAAATTTGTAATAGCGTAACTAAAAGACACGGACGAGATGTACTCTTGACCAAAGAAAATATATAATTAGATAAATTTTCTCGTAAGAAAATTCAAAAATCGATATTAAAAATGTTAAGGGGCATCATTGTAAACATCGTGTGGGCGGAAAGCGTGGACAAAAGCGCATTGCGTTCGATATTCAAACACGGTCGCTTCGAAAATGGCGCGGCAATATTCAAACGCGCGGACCGAACAGCTGATCGTTGCAAAAATTCCATTGCGTCAAATCTATCCACAGTATGATTCACATATACGATGCTAGCCGTTAAACTGGCCGCAAATATTATTATACATGCGTATTCACATCGCGGAAGGCGAATTCTTAAACGTTTTGCGTCCGCAAGGTTAGATTTGCGCATGTGTCCACACGACATGACGCAGCCCCGTTGGCAGAGCCGCCCAATGAAATAGCCACAAACATATCATAGTACAACAAACACGTTGTTACTGCATAGCATCAAACCGTATAACCAATCGATATTTCATTCACAACTCACCCCCTAGCCATTTCCAAACTCTTAATGAGCTTCTTGATCTTCCATATTTCGACATTGCGATCCGCGGACGACTCCTCGGACATTTTGGATCGAATAAATAAACTAATACAACACTAAAACACTCCGAATAGCGGATAAATAAACTTAAATGTTTGTAAAACACACCACTAATAGTTAACGATAAAGTAATTCGAGGGAAAGGGACCTCAACTCGCGACTATTAACTGCTTGAATCCAGATCAAACCGGACGGACACCACGACTATTTCACTTTCTAGTTTACATTTACTCCTTCCGTCGGCCGTACTTTTCTTCTGGTGCGGGGATTCTTGGACTTTTTCTTTATACGGTTACCCCTAAGCATGTGGGATGCAAAAATTAGACATTTGAGGATAAAAAGATGACGTGAACGTAACCAAACGATCGAACGAACGCCTCCACTCGTCGTCGATCGGGAAAATGAAAGAAGTGGCGAGGAAAATTGTTGCTAGTATTAAAATTTATTTTTGTGTGTTAGCATTTTAAAAAATATTTAAAATGTACAATGTGGAAATAAAATAACATTTCAACATAAAAACAATTAGTGCAAGAAGATTAAATATTTAATTATAACATTTGATTAAGAAAATATTTGTCTTCATTAATGGGCACTTCTTTTCCAGTTCCAACAAAAGGTAAATTTCAATATTCAGAATAAATGATAGTGACATATTATAATATTAGCATTTTATAAAGGTTATTTTTTTTATACAAAGTAGTTTTGAAGTTATTACAATTCATGCTATAAGCGATGCGCAAAAATGCATTTAATAGCCTATATCACATAATGTATCATATTTACACTTAATCTAATGATTACATAATTTGAGCCTCACAATGACAACATTGAAACGTCCTGTCAAGACGTCTTATCAGTTTGGAGGTTATGATTTCGCAACTGACCAAAACCTCACCACCAATTAATTGAATAAGACAACTAACACGATGTAAAATTAACTTCTCTATCCCTTTTAATTTCTTCAATGCATTGATGTGAAAATCCATACGGTCCGCTTCCGGACTTGAGATCGGGATGTCGTCGTCGTTCAGAACGGTTCTGTTCAAAGATATTAATGTTAAACGATTATGGAGTGTCTGGAGTCGTGTTCATATATTCGGTACGGTGGCCCGGCGCTGCCGACGGGAGCGTGTCGTCCGCGAAGTGCTGCAATGCTTCAAACAGGCGTTATTCAAGCCGCGAAGGACGTTTCTCATGTCCGTCACGGCCGCATACAACAGCCGCGGGGAGGATTCCGCGGAGTGTGATATCGGAATTAGCGACGACGAGCTGGAGGTAAAATATTCCACTGGTCAAGGTCACAGATGTCATACTAAGCTAATAAACATCATGCATAATCAGTATGAAATATAAAAACAAATATTGACTCACTTTATCCAATATCATTGTCAGTCAATACAAATTAAAATATATTTGTTACAGTAATATGTAATAATACATAACAAATCAAAAGAAATATGGTACCACCACTGTTGAAGGACTGAAATAGGTGCTATTTGCATTGTTTATTTCTTTATTTTAATGTTGCTATATACATTGTATGTTCACCAGTCATTACCAAGGTGCAAATTATAATGCACTCAACATTTAATCAATTGTCCTTGAGTATAAACTGACAATTAACCATTAAATCTCTTATTAGTCTGCATTCACTGTTTTTATTAAAATCTTGAGATTTATTTTTGTATTTATCATTATTTCATGCTCTACAAGTGTTGTGTTTAAAGTAAAGTGCTCATTAATAATTTATTTGAACGTTTTGTACTTCATTTTGTGTGTTGTACTCAAAGGTGTCTTGTAGGAGGCAAAATTTTATTTTATTATTCTGAACGTTAAATCCATTATATTATATATACAGAATATAACTAATATTTATATATAAAACTAAGCCTCTCGGAGGATTGAAAATATATATTTCTGAACACTATGTAGTTATACTCTGTGTTTAATATTATGTAAAATGGGAATTTATTTTTTTCCTATTGTTTTTATGAAAAGAAATAGTGCTTTGCACCTAAAAAGGCAGCTTTACTAATAATGTTTGCTGTTATGATTTCTTATTGGTTAATATTTTTACTTCTTATTTATCTATATATATAAAAGTGATTCCCACCTGTATATTGACTCATTACAATATCTCTGGAATCATAAGGTGTAGCAACTTGAAATTTGGTAGGAATATTCCTTGAACCGAGTAGAGCCCAGCTGAGAACAGATTTTATGAAATTCCACCTACATGGGGGGTTGCGGGGTTGCTAGTATTTTTATAAATTAAGACAATGTTATAGCATCAAATAGGTCTTACAGCCATAACTACAGTAATAGTTTGTCATAGTTAGAAATTATCAATTTTATCACCAAAGATTATGTCCGGACATTTGTAGACTTACAGCATGACATGAGCCACGGAGATTATGATGTCTATGTATTATTGATGTACTTTGTTGAGTCTTATGTCTATTATGTCATTTGAAACAAAGTTTTAGATTTTAGTTGAGATAACATGAAGGCTAAATGATGAACAGTTCAAGACTTGTAAACACCTCATCATCATCATCATCAGCCTGTGCTTGTCCACTGCTGGACATAGGTCTCCCCTGCTGCTAGATTTTCGGGGCGTATCCCACCATGCTGCTCCAATGCGGGTTGGTGGGTGGACCGACTTTTTACATGCCCATCCAAGGCATGGATCATCTTACTGATGATTACAGTAATTAATTCTATTAATCATTCAAAACTAACTTTGAGAAAATTTTGACAATATTGTGATGGTTTTTCTTCATACATTTATTAATTTACTCTTCAATATCTTGATACTTATTGAAACTATACAACATTTGGCGCGTTAAAAAATACACGCGCATACACCGTCACGAAAAAGCGACACCATTAAATAAGCTGTACTCAACTGATAACTATTTACAACGATTACAACGTAGAATGAGGCGATAGATAAATTTTAAAAAGATTTCTTTTCTTACGCCGAAGAAGATACTTTATAGGGTATGTACATAAGTACGCACACATTTTTTTATATTTTTACAGGGACTTCTATCAGAGCTGGAGACAGTGAAAGGACTAGTCAAATGCACACTCCATTGCAAACGCTGTGGTCGGAGGCTGCCAATAGACAAGAAGCACGCCGGCGTGCAGTACTGTGAGTACGTATTTCGGGTTATTTGATTGGTCGATGACCATCATCATCATTATCATCAGCCTGTGTTAGTCCACTGCTGGACGTAGGCCTCTCTTAATGCACCCCTTCTCCATTAGGAAATTTTTGTACCGTATCCCACCACGCTGGTCCAATGCGGATTGGTGGGTGAATCGACTTTTTACATGACCATTCGACGCATAAAATGACGCATTGCTTTCTTTTCAGGATGATCGGCCCAAATTGTTCTAACTAACCACAAAATAACGATAACACGGAGTTGTTTCCCCGCATGATTCGAACCTTTAACCTCCGGTTTATAAAGTACGGGCCAATACCGCTAGATCACCGGCCATGGGCCACGGTTGCCACTCCGTTTACGCGCTTTGTAATAAATAGATGTGATGTATTATATACTTTCTCTTTGAGCTTAATTTTTCCTCAAAACCATATTAAAAGCAAATAAGCTGGGTATATAGGATCTTCGGCGGAGAAATTTTTGGCAATAAAGTACGATTATCCATGCGTCGGATTGTCATGAAAAAGTCGGTCCTGCTCGGTTTTCCGCCCCATCGAACTATGAAAATCGACATGACGGAGAGAGGTTAGGAGCAGTGAAGGCTCTTTTTGCACTATAAAGGTTCAGTGTATATTTTGCTCAGTTAGCTGTACATTAATATATAGCTGTCGTAATTGGCTATCAATTAGATTACATTAAATTTAATTCATTATATGATTATATTGAACCGATGATCTTTCGAAGCGAAGCGTGGCGTCTACTACTGCATTTGTTACAAACCAATTCAAACAATTATTCTCTAATCACACTTCCATACGTGTGTTGTTTTGTGCCACAGCACTTAAGTGTGTTATTCCCTCAGCTGCAAGGACGGCCAGCCGGTTGAGGATTCGCTCGACGGCTGGGTGCCGTATATGGAGGCGGAGGATGTATAATATGGCGGAAGGAGTACAAGCCTGGGCAAGGGCTGTACGCGTACAAAGGTAAAGTCTTCTGTTATAGGTTAAAGCGATTAAACGAGCATCTTCTCTATTTGGAGGTGACACGCCCTGCAATTGGCGAAAGTGCCCGTGAAGCCGCAAATCCCCTCACGGCCTTGAGGCACGGTTTGTTTGTCGAGTCCCATTTACCCAGAATTTACGCCGACACCTCTCTACAACGCCAAATAATACACAATACGCTCCAGTTTAGATATAGAAATTACACTGTATTAAAAAAGGGATAGGTAAGGGAATGGTCCCTTTTTATCATCATCATCATCATCAGCCTGTGTTAGTCCACTGCAAGACGTAGGCCTCCCCTAATACATCCCTATCCATTAGGGGGTTTGGACCGTATCCCACCACGCTGGTCCCGTGCGGGTTGGTGATTGGACCGACTTTTTACATACCCATCCGACGCATGGATCATCTTACTTTTAGACAATTGCCCTAACCAACTAGGAAACAACAATGAAAATTTGTTGCGTCCCCGCAGGATTCGAACCCACAACCTCCGGTTTCTAAAGCACACGCTCTTTAGCACTTGGCTACGGAGGCAGTACAGAGATACCCTTTTACAGGAGAAAAATTAAAATTGTTGAAATAGATGTAGAGTGTAGAGGTGGTCGGTCCCCTTTTTACAGCGGGCCGTCTGCGGTGGTACCACCGCGGTGTCTGATGCCGCAACGCAATAGGGTGAAAACTCTACCGTGTTCAGGTTTGAAGGGCACCGTAGCCAGCGTATTGACTGGGTAAACGAGACGTAACATCCTATGTTATATATATATATACGCGTTGATGATACCCCTGGTATTGCCGATGTCATTAGGCGTCGGGGACCACTTTCCATCGGGTGGCCCGACTGCTAGTCTGCCTACGTTGGCAATAAAAAAATTAGGTTTGTGTAATATGAGATGTAAAATCACCATATACTACGTCTCGTATAACACTTTATCATAGTTCATGCGGAACATACAAGTTATTCTTGTGTTGGCCTTGCAACGAGTAATTAGTACCATCTTAATCATTTCTTATCTCGAAGTTAACACGACTTGACGTATTACATAATAACCTTGACCGTGTGATAATTAAAATTCGCTATAAATTAATGTAATAACGAATATAATTAATTTCCCAGTACTTTGACACCTTTTTAAATACAAATCATAATTTTTCTAACACATGAACAAACCCTTTCATCTAGATGAAAAATTAAGCGACACTTTCTAGAGACTAGACTAGAAAATATTGAATAGTTACAATCGTTGTTCTTTTGTAGATAAATACAAATTACTTTACAGAAAGATGTCTTATCCGTGCCGCGAATGCAGATTACCCTTTGGGTTGCTGCTCCGATACCATTCGCCATTTTTATAAACAGTTTTTTAGTCAAATCTCGATATATTCAGACCTTGACTGATAACAAATGTCATGAAAGAACTGCTTTCAAACCATCCTGTTCATCCTTCAGTGTACGGTCGCTATCCGGAGGTGAATGCCCGTGACTTGCCGCCGTCCAACTGGACGGTGCCTACCGCCGTGTCTGGGATTCTGCTGTGGCCCCCCGGGTGGTTAAGGTCACCGGGGTCAGGGTCGTCTGTGCTACTGGGAGTGCAGGATGAGTTAGACAAAATCCTTAAAGTAATATGTAAATAATTGATTAATCAGATATCTTAAGATCCTTAACCGGCGGAAATTTTTAGAATCCCAAAAATGATATTAATGGAGATTTAGGAAAATTATCAAAAAGGTGGCCTCCTGTTTTTATTTCAAACCCCGATGGATCCGTCCTATCGGGCTTTGAGAAATTAAAACAAACGGCCGGAAAGTTAAGGGCAGGACCGAAATTTTACATGGCGATCCGACGCGTGGATCATCTTAATGTTTAGACAATTGGGTAATCAGCCCATTTTCCGTAACCAACTAGGAAACAATAATTAAAATTTCGTTGCGTCCCCGTAAAATGCGAACCCACGACCTCCGGTCTCTAAAGCACACGCTCTTACCTCTAGGCTACGGAGGCAGTATACGAGGCTATAGTTCCGCCATATTAGAGATAGAATTGACGTTACGAATCGCCGCCTGCTGGTAGTTTATTAGACAATCTGTGAGATGATCCATGCCGTCGGATGGGTGTGTAAAAAGAGCCACCGCGATGTCTGTTTCTAATTAACCGGAAAGTGGGGCACACAAAATTGAGCACCCCAGCCAGCGTATTTACTGGGTAATAGATACGTACCACCTTCAGATACTAAACTAAGATTTCCCATGTCATCGGGTTGCCATTTGAGTTGGTATGCCGTTTTCTATTATAAATAATATATATCTATCATAAACTCCTTACCCCACAGAGGTTGTTTGCGAACCGCGATTACGTGTACATACGTCGCCACAAGGAGTTCGACGCGCCGAACGAACAACCGCCGCGCGACGAAACCGCCCGCGTCGCCGTCCCTCCGCCCAGTGACGTCATCGAGTCCAACGTCCACGCCAGAGCGAAACGGCGCTCTATGGAGATGTACGAGAGCGAAAGGGACACGACGAACCCCTTTGTGGATAACAAAGTGTATATAATAGTGTCGCGCAGCTGCGAGCATCCGGACGTGCCGCAGACAAAGCACGCGATCAGGGTTCTGGAGTACTGGAGCCATATGGTGGTGAAGACGGTACGCGGCGCTGATAAGGTGGGTTGAAGGGTACTAGTGGTGGAGATAGGGTGGGTTGTAGGGTTCTAGTAGGGAGATAAAGGGGTTGTAGGGTACTAGTAGGGAGATAAATGGGTTGAAGGGTACTAGTGTTGGAGATAGGGGTGGGTTGTTAACGCTAAGTGGGATGATGATGCGAATTGTTTGATTATAAATGTTGAATGTGTAGAAAAGGTTGGTTGTTAGGTTAAAGGGGGGACATAAAGTGGGTCGTCAGGTAAGGAGGTACGAAGGGTTTTAGGGTGGCGGTTTATGTTATAAAACGTTCAATTAAAGTATAAGAGCGAAAAGATTGCATTTGCGAATAGTTGCAATCTTTGAGAGTAATTACTGTGTAAAAGAGAGTAAGGGATGCGAGGAGAATTACGATTTTTTCTCGCTGCGTCTCTATGGGCGGGGCGTATCAGGTCATTCCCTAGCTGTTGCCCGCGACATCGTGCGCGTAAGTAACTGTAAAAAAATGGTGCGATGTACTTATGTACGCGCGTGAGAAGATATACATCTTTGCATCATTAGAAAATAGTTTTTAATTGCATGCAAATAATTATTTACAATAAAATAATAGAAAGGATTGGGAAAAGGATAATCAACAAAGTTCAGTTTAAATTTGAAAATTAAATAAATAAATATTAATTTTCTTACATTAAGTCTGACATAAATTGTCTTATTATTCGTGTATTTTTAATTAAATGATGTCCACTTCCATAAGTATCTTCCGTAATGTCTGAATCGGAACTTCAGTTATCATTTTTATCAAAAGTTCATTAAATTTATTTCTTTATTTTGTGAATATTAAATAACCAATAATAAGTATTTAACATTAATATTTAATAATATTTAGTGTTAATTATATTAAATAAAAGTATTTTAATTTATATCAATAAATAATACATACGGATAGTTAACCTCAATTATAGGAGCACTTGAAAAGTATATAAGCACAATTTTTCACTAATATTTACAAATAGTAAGTAATATAAAGCACGCCCATACCACTGAGCTACGGCTGCCAGTGGTATGGGCTGTCTAAAACTTCGGAGGTCGTGGGTTCCGAATCCTGCAGGGACGCAACAAATTTTCATTGTTCTTTCCTGGTTGGTTAGGGCAATTTGGGCCGATCACCCAATGTGTCTGAAAAGTAAGATGATCCATGCGTCGGATGGGCATGTAAAAGTCAGGTCCACCACCAACCCGCATTGGACCAGCGTGGTGGGATACGGTCCAAACCCCTAATGGATGAGGGGTGTATTAGGGAGGCCTATGTCCAGCAGGTGGACTAACAAAGGCTGATGATGAGTAATATCAATCAAAAATAATTAAGATAATTAAGAAGATAGATTTACAAGAACTAAGCATAAATAATTCGATTAAATTTATGGATTCTAAGACGTACTTTGATATATCCATATAACTGGTAGTTCAGCGCCATCTGTTGCTTACAAATGTAGAATTCCTAAGAGATGTTGGCTTACTTGTACAGCGGTACTATAAATCAGAAGCTTTGATTATGTGTGACTAGATGGAGCACATTATGCAACAACTATCGCAAATAAAAAAACAACTCCATTATCACTACACAAAAATCAACCTTATCGCTATGTAATAGGGTCCATTTCACCGTTTTCATTATAAACTGTTAATTTTGTGTCACAGGGTGCGCGCGCATCTTAAAATTTCACTCTTATCATTTTTCATAACGCTGCCTAAAGTAAAACTTCAAAACTTTTTAAAACAAAAATCGCCTATTCTATCATATCCTATTATTATATCAGCTATGTTTTAAAGATAGTGCCGTCAAAATCGAGACCAGTCATCACAATGACTATCGACTTTTTTATACATCTAGAGGAGAAGAATATTTCCACTATACATTGTTTAGTTATCTCACGGGGTTTAGGCAGCGTTTTCGTGGAAAGCTCTCAGATGGCTTAATTTATTTCCGACATCTGTGACAAATATTAATTTATTTTACTCAAATGTGCATAGAAACTATACAAAGTATATATCTAAACCTTCCGGAAGAATCGATCTATCGATTAGTGAAAACCGCGTGACAATCTGTGCCGTAGTGTTTAAGTTTATCGCGAACAGACAGACATACAGACGCGCCGGGGGCTTTGCATATTTCGCATTTTTCCTATTCCACGTGGATGAAGTAGCGGCAAGAAGACTGTCTCTATAGTTTCTATACCATTTCTCTTAGCCGGGTATGGAGTTCGTCCTGACGTACTACGACGAGCCAGCAGTCGGCGGTATGCCTGGGGGTGGCAGCCTGGGCTTCCGGAAGGGCAGCCCCGCCTATTTGGCCAGGATGCGGATGGCAGCAAGGGATTACCAGGGCTGGGCAGCCGGCACACCAAGGGACGGCCAGGTGAGAAAACCTGGGTTTTTTTAAAGCTAATGTATAGCCATTATCGCGAGGTTAAAAATGGTTCTAAGTCCCTTTTTCATAATGGACTGTTTCGGGTGGTAACACCGCGGTGGCTATTTCTGCCGCAATGTAGTAGTGTATTCCGGGTTGAAGGGTGCCGTAGCC
The DNA here is from genome assembly GCA_029286875.1 of Lamproptera curius. Taxonomy (NCBI): domain Eukaryota; kingdom Metazoa; phylum Arthropoda; class Insecta; order Lepidoptera; family Papilionidae; genus Lamproptera; species Lamproptera curius. The sequence goes on from JAGSMT010000099.1 coordinate 2,397,365, forward strand.
ACCGTATTTAGGGGGAAACGAGACGTAACATCTAATTACTCAAGGTGGGGAACGGTTTCGGGGAGAATTAGGTCTATTTCCATCAGGTTAGCGTCTCGGTTGTCTCATCGGTTTAAGAAGAAAAAATACTGAGTATCTTCTTTGATTAGGGAGATAAGCATTCGATTTGGGGTTGTGGGTTATAATTCTTATTCGAACTTGTCCTTTTAGTGTAGGTTTCCGATTTCAGGAATTAATAATTAAGGTCCTAGACTCGCCCGTCGCATTCAAATTTTAACCCTATTTCTTTAAATATAAAGGTCTTATTCAATAATATATATATTTTTAATTATGTCTTTTATTTACGCGATTATTATACATATCAAATCCACTTATTTACGGATTTTCCGCGTTACTTAAATATATTTATTCCAGACGTTTCGGATTCTTTCCAGCATCTATGATCACGGGCAGACTAAATTGGTATGTCTGCATCTCAATGTTTTGGAATAACCGTCGGAGTTTTTATTTAAAAATTGACATATCTTTCGTTTTCTTAATTTTGAACATTGGTTTGACAAAAAGTACTTATGTTGTCCTTCGGTTTTGTAGTTTTTATATCTTTGCGTTTAATTTTTGAAATTATTGGATCCCAGGACGGTGGCAAGGACCAACCATCCCCTCTATTAAAATTTGGATATTTTTTAATTATATATATCTATAGCTTCCCGAATCATCCTTGGTATAAATCGATGTTCATTAGCCAGTATTTTTGGTTCGTCAAATCTAATTTATTGATTGGGCTTGTCTAGAATGTGGTCGCAAATTGCAGATTTCTTCTAGCGTCGGTGCTTAACATCAGCTATATGTTCTTTTACTTAACCAATATTCAAAACGAAAGATATGTTAATTTTTTAAATAAAAACTCTGACGGTTATTCCAAAACATTGAGATACAGACATATACCAATTTAGTCTGCCCGTGATCATGGATGTGGGAAAGAATCCGAAACGTCGGGAATAAATAAATTTAAAATCCGTAATTTAGTGGATTTGATATGTATATATTTTTAGTTTTTTTTCTTGTATGTTTTCAATTAAGACTATATCTTATTGTGGTCTGTCTCACTGTCTACGTATAGAGATGTGATACAAATAGTAGAGATTCTATAAAATTTTGACCTTATTGTAACAGATTTAAAGTTGATTTTACCGTAACAGAGACTAATAGCAACTGTTACGTAATTGTAACCGTAACACGAACCTTTTAATGTCTATTTTCCTTTAACAAACACTTACGACACAATGTCAATGTAAATTGGGCTTAATGTTTAGTATTTCAAAGTTGATTATCCTTTGACAGGAGACACCAGACTTCACACCGTTCGATCCCGGTCGAGTCGATGGACGAATAGAGGACGTTACAAAACGTCTAAGCGAGGAGGACATGGAGGTTAAATTACAAACTATTTATTTAATATAACTTCTCTATTATTGAAAGAAAAAAAAGAAAGTAAAACAGTTATTTGACATAAAAAATAAGAAAGTGCTGATAACAATTAAACTAATAATATAAACTACTTGAATACACTCAGTATTTATCACGAAGAAAAGATACTCTTCGTGAATGCTGATTTTCAATGCAACGGAGAGGTTGATGGCGCTATTCAATTGTGCGAATTTAAAACAAAAAGTTGTTTATAAATCTAAAGTGACAAATTGCATACCATTCAAATAAAACATCTTGATTTACCACGGAAGTGTTAAACGTACTTATTAATTGTCAAAAACGCTACCACCGTTTCGGAGGAAGACGCGTCTTACCTCAGAAGAACCGGGTAAAGAAACTCAAGGATTTTGTGTATATATCTAACAATTCTAAGTACCTACTTGTGAAATAATTGAAAAAAAACACCTACACATACCAAAATACGCATGTTGAATTTCTATAGTCGGTCAGCAGCCCCATATTTTTAACCTTGGGGAGATGCCTATGCATATTCGTCCTCGCGGGGCCAAAGACGGGTTATGTTGGACTCGCACCGACTAAAACCACCACGTTGTTCCTTCTTAAATTCTTAGAGATGGGGCACAGGAACTCTTTGGCAGTCTTCTGGCCATCTGCCTGCCTTTGGGCGCGTCGGAATTCACGCGCCTTTCGTCTCGGCCCCTGTAGTTAGGTAACAGACTCCTCCGAGTGACTCAGGTGCCAGGAAATCCCAACCCGCGCAGGGACAATACTCCCAGCTCCCTGCAGCAGCCTTATTGTTGGGCTCCACTGTTTCGGCCGCAGAAGGAGGAGAGATCAACGATATCATTCCGAATGTCCCCTCCTCCCACGGCCCCTCCACACCGCATCAGCGGTGCTGCCCCACCGAGTCGCGTAGAATAGGGAGAGCGGCCTACGGATTACCGACACTCCTCTTTCCCCGCGACTCCACCTTGGCTGCGAAGGTCAGGAAGGGCGGCACGTCTACCTCCTGCAACCTGTCCCTCGCAGCCTCCTAGGCGCATCCAAAGCGGGCTTCTTCAGCCCGCTTGGAGCAGCATACTCCTTAGGCCGGCCATGTTCCTCTTGGCTTCCCCGCGACCGTGTGACCCACTAAAAAACCAACGGTTGCTCCTTTCTCATGTCGCTGTAGAGGGGTCGCGGGCGCTGAAGACAGTCTTCGGCGACCCCGGCGCGACGTGGCCCTCGCGGGCCTCTTCTCTGTGGTTAGCCGTCCTTTTTTTTTGCCACCTGGCAAAAATATGTGGGGCTCCACGGACCAAGATGGAGCGGCCGGCACACCCACTAAAAAACCAACGGTTCTTCCTTTCTCGTGTCGCTATAGCCGGGGCCGCGGGCGCTGTTGACAGTCTTCGGTGACCCCGGCGTGACGTGGGCCTAGCCTCTTTCGGGCCTCTTCTCACCGGGTGTGTTGGGACACCCGGATCGTCGCTTTAGGCGTCGTGCCGGAACAAACAGCACGGCGCTCCTACTTTAGCCCTACTCTGGGCGGCGGGCAGGGTCAGGGGGGAGGGTTGCGCGCGTACGCCAATCTTCGGCGCCCTGGCCTTCTTCTGCGGATAGCCAGGGCGCTCAAGGCCTCCCTGTCCCTTTCCGCGGCCTCCTTCCGGGCCATCACGTCCTCGCAGAAAGCAAGGACGGCGCCCCACGACCTTTCGCTCTCTAGCATCCTGCGCACTACGGCAGGAAGCGAAAGGTCGTGCCCCACGACACTAGGCAGCTCTCGGCGTTGCTCGACCCAGGCTCGGCACTCTTCCAGCGCATGTTGGGCCGTATCTTCGGCACATACGCCACAGTGGTGGCACTACTCTGTAGACTCCCTACCGACCACGCGGCACAGGTACCTCCCGAAACAGCCGTTTCCCGAGAGAACCTGCGTCGCGCGGAATGTTAGGGAGCCGTGTCCTCTTTCTAGCCACCACTTGAGAACGGGGCGTATGGCTTCTATTGTTTGACGGCCGGCGCTGGGGTTCTCCAGCCGCAGCTCCCACTCCTGGATTGCAAGGGAGCGCAATTCGTCTCTGCGCCCCCTTATTTCTTCCGGGGCTAGCCTACAGCCCCGAGACCTCGCCTCCTCGCGCCAGAAGAAGAGTGACGCGAGGATTTCTGCGTCTAGGTCCCAGGGCAAGGAGCCAGCCATCAGGCACCCTGCCTCGCCGGAGATGGTGCGGTAGCCCCGTACGGCCCGGATTGCCAACAGCCTCTGGGTTCTTCTCAGTACTGCCGTACTCTCCTTTTGGAGGGTGTCCGCCCACACGGGTGCCCCGTACAGGACCATGGACCTGACAACTCCGGCGTACAGGCGGCGACAAGAGCTGCTGGGTCCTCCGGTGTTGAGGAGCAGTCTGCCGAGAGCTGCCGCTGCTCTCGCCACTCTAGGCGTGAGGCGCTCAAAATGGGCGCAAAACTTCCACCGGCGGTCTAGGACTAGGCCGAGATAATTCATTGTCGGCTTGTCGTCGACGCGGACGCCGCAAACGATTATGTGGGCGTCCGCAGGTGGCGCGTTCCCAGGCCCGTTAAAGTAACGGGCCTCAGATTTTTCGAGCGCCACCTCTAGTCCTAGCCGCCGGATGCGCCCAATTACTTGAGTGATCCCGGCAGTGGCAAGAATCGCAGCCCTGCGAAAATTGGTGCTACGGGCGGTGACGAGGGTGTCGTCCGCGTAACAAGTGACGTCGACACCCTCGATATTGCCGCCACGTAGCACCCAATCAAAACCAACGTTTCACAAAAGCGGTCCCAACACCGACACCTGTGGAACTCCACACGACACCTCGATGGTCCGGAGCCCATCTCGGCACGGGAACTCGACACGTTGCAGGTAGGGACGCATCCCGTGGTATCGGAGCGCCTCCTTTATGCAGGCCCAGGGCAGGGTGTTAAATGCGTTGGCGATGTCGAGTGACACCGCCAAAACACCCTCACCCCGAGACACCGCATCCTGCTTCAGGGACCTGACCCGCAGCACCGCGTGGACGGTCGACCGGCCCTTGCGGAAGCCATACTGCTACTCCGCCGGATCTGGACCGACGTGCTCCAGGTGCTGGACGATGCGGGCCGCCACGATTCTCTCACAGAGTTTTCCCACATCGTCCAACAACACGATCGGACTATAGGCGGAGGGCGAGTCCGCAGGACGCCCCTCCTTTTGGATGAGGACGAGTCTGCCTGTCTTCCACCTCTGTGGTATTAAGGCTTGAGCCAGACAAGCAGAAAACATCGCCCTCACTCTGGGCTCCAGGGCGTCCCCTAGGGCCAGCGCCAGCGCGCGTCCCGGAATGCCGTCGGGACCCGTGCGTTTGCCCCTCATTTTGAAAAGGTCTGCACCGAACTCTCCCGGGGTGACTTCTGGCGCTTCCGGGACTGGGTCGACCTCATCGAAGGTGCCGTGTGCTCCTCTCGCTGTGAGAATAAAGCCTCGGCGATCGCCGCTACCATCTGCGGCGCCAGACTCTCGGTGAGTGGGGGGGCCCAAGGACGAAGCCTGTTCATAACCATTTTATACGGCCGCCCCCATGGATCACTGTCTAGCGCCGCCAGCAATTCCTCTCTAGGCGCGGCGATCGCCTCGGCTATTCCCACTTTGTGAGCCAATCTTTTGCTGCTGAAAGAGGCAAGCAATTCTGCCTCCAGGACCGGGTCTCTGCGCCGTCGTCCCCGACAACGGGTGTACTGGCGCCGTGCCACGATGCACTCTCTGCGCATCGCGGCGATTTCTGGATTCCACCAGTACACCCGGCGTTTAGGAGGGAGACGTTTGGCCCGGGACATCGACGCGTCACAAACCTGTGACATTGCGTCCCGGAGCCATTGTGCCTTCCCCTCCACATCGACAATGTCGGGCGCAGAAACCTACGACTGCACTATTGCTGCCTTCTTTAGCAGCTCTCGGTCCAGGCTTCTGAGGCGCCACCTGGGGCCGTCGTCCCTCGGGGTCCGGCCGGGGCCAGTATAGGTGTCTAGGAGGGCGGAGACCCTGAATCAGATGTAACGATGATCCGACAGAGTCTCAACGCCCGTCACTACCTTCCAGCCCTGTATTCGGCGAGCCAGGGCGGGGCTAGCGAACGATACATCAACGATCGACCCGCCAATTAACTGTTTTACTTTTTTGGTAAAAGTAGTTGCTGTATACCTTTTAGCAAAATAATAAAACTGGTCGAGTCGTCATTATCCATATAATGGATAAATAAGTTAAGTGAAAAGTATTAACATAATTTATTTCGATTTTCAGTCCTCCAAACACGGTCCCGAATTAGAATCTTGCAACACCAAAGACCAGAGCACCCAAACGGACGATAATCATTACGCGAAAGATAAAGAAGTTAACGGAGCAGATAAGAAGGAGGTAGAAGGAGTTAAGAAGGAAGCAGAAGGAGTTAAGAGAGAGGCAGAAGGGAACGAGACTGTAAAGGTTGTCGAAGAGACGAAGAATGAAAATGCAGAAGTTAAGAGCGATGAGATTAACAAGAATATTGATGATGACAATAGTGATTGTGGTGAAAAGGTAGGTTTGAACGAAAATAAACACTTTTTTGGTTACAGTTTAAATCAAATTAAGAGCAAATAAGAAATGGTTTCTATGCAGTTAAACGATTGCTATGACGGACGACATTTCTATGGGTATAGATGTAGTGAGATCCTTCGGGAAAACTCGGATCTTTATCGGAATACGATGACACCCGATCTGTCAATGAATGATACAATAGTTCGGGTGTGACATTTTCATGTCTTTTAATAAGAAACTTTATTGTTTAGTGTCAAATGTCAAAATGAATAATGTCATTGTATATTATAGAGATGTATAAGTACTAAAGGTATTTGAGAGAGCACGATAAATACGTATTTTTCCAAAAAATTACGAAGGAAAATCTTTTCTCACTATATCTGTAGACGATCGTATTGATTGGTGTTCGTTAATTTTTTATTATGCTATGTTTTTTTGTGATTACTTGATTGTATACAAAAGTTTAAGATATAATTAGGCCAATGTAAGCTGTAAATAAGACATTACATATTATATTATGTATATTTAAGTATATATATCAATATATCAAATCCACTCACGCAAATAAAAGAAATAATGGACCGACTTTTTACATGCCCATCCGACGCATGGATCATCTTACTTTTCAGACACTTGGGTGATCGGCCCAAATTGCCCTAACCAACTAGGAAACAACAATGAAAATTTGTTGAGTCCCCGCGGAATTCGAACCCAAGATCTCCGTTTTCTAAATCATACACCCATATTTACGCATACGTATTAATAAATACGTATATGTAAGTAACTGTACTGTTATAAATTCGTTCAGCTTTTTTTTCCGCTTACTTAGTTTTTCAAAATATATATAGTTCACATGATTTTTTATCTATATATGGATAGATAGTTGAAAAATTATTCAAATATCTATTTATTTATTAATTATTGCGTGTTTTGTGTTACAGGAAACGAATTCTGAAAGCGAGGAGAACGGCGGCCGCTGGTGGAGATACCTCTATCCCTTCTATTACTTCGTCTAGTTGTCAAAAAACGCTTTACAATGTACATTGTTAATTAAAACTATTTATAAGGATCGTCACGCTTTTCATTTTCTCACTAATGAACTAATAAGATTACCACTTCGGCTATTACCGAAGAATTTATACTGAAATACATCTAGTAAGCATTGAAAAGTTGAATCAAACGCTCGAAAATTAAATTTGCTTTCGAGTTTTAATTAATAATGTATATTTTTGGTTTTCAATTATTTGGGTACGGGTTACGCAATAAAACGAAATAATTAAATGTAAGTTAATCAAGTAAGAGATAGAATTTACGTTAAAGAAAGTCTAATGTCAAAATCGTTTGGCGCCAAAACGTCGGCCTCTCATTGGTCGAATATATTCAAGATGGCCGCGGACCACCAATAGGAACGCGTCTTTCTGGCGCCATTTAGTGATAGCTTTATAAGTAAATCCGATGTCTTATATGGCTGATATAGTCAATTATCAAGTCTATTTTTCAATATAAGCCCAAATAGACATTTTCTTAACAGGCAACAATTGATCTAAAGTGACAGACTAAATGTGCAAATATTATTTACATTAAGATATTTAAATCTACGAAGAGTGTGGGAATCGAGACAAACTACAATAAGAAACATTCTCACCTGGCATTTTAGCATTATTACTAAAAGCGATTCCTAATTTTAGTAAACGTCAACTTTTATACGTATAGAAAAATTACTAGTTTTCAATTCAATAGTCCTTTGATTAGAAAAGAACGAAAAAACTCTCTGGTCAATGTCTCTTTTCTTCTGAGTTTTAGTCGCGTTTAGTTTTTGCTTGTGGCGAAATATGTCGTTTAGTATTATCTAAATTTTACCGACATGTTATCGCATTGACGCCATTTCGATGTCTCAGCGATGACGATCTTTGATAAAAGATTACTATTTTTTATTTTATACCTATGTTTAAATTACTATGAGATAGGTGTATATTATATTAAATCAACAAGTAAATTAATTAATATTTTTTCATGTATAAATACGTTTATAATTTTTATTAAAGCTGATTTCGTAGATTATATATTAGCCAAATTACATTCGAAATAGATATAATCAAATTAACTGTAATAGCTTTAGATATAGTGAGAAAAGATTTTCCTATGTTATTTGTTCGAAAAAGTTCGTATTTAACGTCCTCTATTAAATAGCTTCAGTGCCTATACATCTCTATGTTTAACAATGACATTATTCATTTTGACATTTGATTTTGATTGACATTTGAAACTAAACAATAGAGTTTCATATTAATGCATATGAAAATGTCACTCGTTCAATACGATCGTTCATTGACAGCTGTCATCGTATTCCGATAAAGATCCGAGTTTTCCCGAAGGAAAATTATTTCTCACGACATCTATTTGGTGTTGTTACAAGTCAACTGTCACTTATAAATGACATCTCGGTGACAAGCCATATAAACAAATAATATTGCTAGTGTCTGTCTGTAATATAATATTAAATTGTTTTAATGTGTATATAACCGATAATTATAACAAAAAATTCTATTGTTTAAATTTTCATTCCTTTCACCTGTCCATCTGTCTGTTTGTTCTGGCTAATCACTAGAACGGCTGGTACGATTTTGACACGACTTTCTCTAAAATATAGATGATATAACTGGGAGCAACTTGGACTCCTTCCTTACAAAAACTAGTAACGGATTTTTTTTTAATATTATAACGCGGATGGAGTAGCGTTCAACAGCTCGTTTTGTTACATGTAACGGTTATATATTATAATGTATATGGTTATACATCGATAAAAGGTTATTCTGTTGATGAAAACAGATGCTCAGATTTTATTTATTTTATTTATTCAGTTTAGATAGTGTACATGTTTTATTAAATGCGTAATTTAGTTGTATGTGTGAGTAACTCTTAGGCGTATTGCACGTTTTAAGTAATTAATAAGCAAATAAGCTAGTGTTCATTGATTATATTATGCTGTTAAAGTGACCAATAGAAACAAGGAGGAATCGTACGTCATCATCATCAGGCTGAGTTAGTCCACTGCTGGGCAAATGCCTCCCCTAATGCACGCCTTCCCCATTCTAATGCTTTGACCGTATCCCACCACGCTGGTCCAATTCGGGTTGGTGAGTGAATCGTACGCATGGTGTTGTTATTAGTCTACTGTCTTTGCCATACATAAATTATGTCACACTAGTTTTGTCTCTTTTTGACTTCTCCACCGTCCTTTACGGCTGATCACATTTATTGGAGAACTCCTCCCTTTTGTGACGTGACATATTTTTAATATAGAAATGGTTAAATTTTAATAAACGCTCTAAAATTGGTATTGTTATTTGATACTTATATTTGGACATTTGACGATATGAAATTTCTTTGAAAGACCTCTCCCACTAACCACTCTTGTCACAAAAAGTCACAATTCATCGTCCCTCTCCCAACGTGTGAGGTAACTAATCGTTGGTCCGTATCCGTTTAATGTATGATGGTATTTCTTTGGCACTTTTCAAGTAAACTTAAAGCACAGTAATCTCTAAAGCTGTTATAATCAGCTTATTAACATTTAGCATGTGTCGGATGGGCATGTAAAAAGTCGGTCCACCCACCAACCCGCGTTGGGCCAGCGTGATGGGATACGGTCCAAAACATCTCCCTAATGTATTGGGATGTATAAGGGGAGGGCTATGTCCAGCAGTGGACTATCACAGGCTGAGGATGTATGTGTGTGGATGGTTATATTATATACTACTAATCCTAGTAGGTTTCCTACTAAACTAATATTATAAATGCGAAAGTTTCTATGTATGGAAGTATGTGACTCGTCCACTCTAAATCTACTTGATGAATTTTAATTAAATTTTACATAAATATAGTATATATATCAGAATAAATCATAAGCTATATTATATAAGGATATAATTTAGTTTATGGAAGATATAATAAAAATTGAAAATGTATGTATAAAAAGTCTGCGAGCTCGGGCTGCAAACTACCTCCGTAGTCTAGTGGTAAGGGCGAGGTCGTGGGTTCTAACTCTACGGGGAATTTGCGCTGATCACCAAGTAAGATATCCATGCGTCAGATGGGCATGTAAAAAGTCGGTCCACCAACCAACCCGCATTGGACCAGCGTGGTGGGATACGGTCCAACCCCCTAATGGAGAAGGCGTGGAGTAGGGGAGTAATGGACTAACACAGGCTAATGAAGACGATAATCATGAGCACGGGCTGACAAACCTTTGGGCTTATATGCGTAATGATATTTATGAGAATTTACAATAAGCAAGTGGTTAAACGCGGTTTTAACCATCCAGGTATGCAGCTAGTATTAGTATAAATTAGTGCAATATGTAAGTATCGTTAAAGTTTATCGTTCGATGTGTTGTACAAAACATGAAATCGCGCGCTACTAAAGGAAGTTGTAAATTTATAATTATTTGTTAATAAATTCGTTATAAAACTTTACGATTGTTTATTTCACGTGTCCAATGAACTTTCCCCTTCCCTTTCATTTTTAGATTTATCCTATAATATATATGTATCCTGTATATGTGTTGATAGTGAACCCCTAAACGGCTGGACCGATTTGAATTTATTGAGATGGGGACTGTGACGATTTTTAGGATCTTTGATTATGATAGAAGGGATTTCTAAACTGATCAAAGTCATTTTAGTACTGCTTAAATCGATTAAGTTCGATAAGAAAGTAATTTTTTGTGTCAACCGATTTAGTTACATGGTTAAGAATCTTTTATTAGGCTAAATTTCACTTGTGCTTTATTTTCTTCATTTGTCTACATGTGACAACTTCACATGTACGTATTAAATGGTAAAATTTTAAATATCTATTTTACTAAATCCTCCTAGTATATTTTCTTTTATGTTTCGACCCCTTTACTACCAAATAAAAAGCGGATGATTTCAGAATGCATAACTGATATTTTTCAATAGCTGGTAAGACAGGTCAGTTAACAAAGAACTCGTTGGAACGTTGATTCTGGTTGTGGCGCCACTTGCATGCCCAATTCCAACAGGACATCCCCGCCCAGGGCTCGTCTGTGTAGAAAACTTGACCGTTTTGGTACATCTGTGGAATGAAATACTTATGAATTAGACATAAGCTTAGCTGTGGTAACTTGCTTGCTAATTTACTTCCCTTAGCCATTTTCTCAAGATATCATGATGTCGCCTTTTAATACAGCGTAACTAATCACCTGAAGAAAAGTTATCGCATAGGGAATCTAGCGTAAGACGTCTACTAAATATTTAAATTTGAAAGTGTTTAAAAACCTGTTTTGTTCTGTAGCGGCAGCTACAAATATAATACATCAGCGCAACATCCTCCCCATAATACCTGTATCATTCCCGGAAGAGCGCGGCGCATAAGGCAAGTCGCGCCCAACGCGCATGCGCGACTCGCGAGTGTGTAGCACACTCCGCAACAATGCTGCTATCTCTTTCTATCATTCTTTCTAATTGTAGAACTCAGATCGTGTATAAAGTTAGCCAATTTTATTTAATAAACACCACAAAACAAAAACAACTGTGTGCTTGTAGTCTCGGTCGACGGACCAGCCCGCCGATCCGCTCCGCTACCTGCGCCATCCGCTTGGCCCACCCGTGGCCACGCCCTCCCCGACGCCTACAAGTGGCAGAATGAAGACGCCGAGTCGCCGAGTCATCGTGTCACCGTGCAACAGTGCAGTGTTAGGTCAGTGTGTGCCGGTAGTGTCAGTGTCGACGCGTTGGGCGCAGCGCCTGCGCAGATAGCTGTAGCCGTCCGGTCGGGTGAGTCGTTCTGATTTTGCTTAATCATTCAATTTTCCCCTTTACAGCGTTCAGACACCTTCTGTTGGGATGTAGGAACCTTATATGTTAGTTTTATTTGCCAATTAAACTCATTTGCCACGTTACACCGCGAACGTAGTAAAATTCTAAAATCAACACGCACACCACCCACGTGGTATTTATTTTCTCATTTAATCCTAGTTTGCTGCATCAGGCAGCAACTAGGATTCACCCAGCGCTCCTAAAGCGCTAGTTCTTTGCTAACGTTAGGTTTACACCTCCCTGCTCACTGGGGCGGGGAGGGTAGGGCACACAACCCCCGGCCTCACCGGGGGTGCTTGCACGCGCGTTAAATTAAATTCATTGCGTAGTTTTGGCAACATCGCCTCACGATGTTGCATTTAATGCAGGAAGCCCTAGAGGGCATAGGCCTCAATTTTGAGGAACTACAAGACAAATCGCCGGAAGCGATTAGAGAAGCCATCCGCATGGCACTTAACGCCAACAATGACACATCAGACTCGTCGTCCGAGTCATCTAATTCAACAATAACGTCAGCCAAGCCCAAGAAGGGCAAAAAATCGCGCGCTAATAGGGCCGCGTCAAATAAGTCGGATGAGTCCGGAAACTCATCCGAAACCACGCAAACAACGTCCGACTCCGAAATGGAAGTCGAAGTAAACGTAGGCTCGGACACCGTAGAATCCGAGGACGCAGGAGGCTTTCTGCCCATTCAATCGCGCAAGAAAAAGCGCAAAAATAGGTCATCGCCAGCATCATCGCCGACACCGGACCCGCCAACTAAAGCGCCGAAATCGTCGGCCACCGATTTATCGGCCCCGAGGCCAGTAGAGCCAACCCCCGCCGCCTCACGGCAACCACAAGCTGCTTCACAGCCGGCCGCATCACGGCCCTCGACATCTGCTGCCCTCAGCAACCCGCGCCCGCTGCCTCACAGCAAGTACCGGTCTCACTTTAGAGACAAAAGCCACCACCGATCTACATTAGGTCGAAGGAAAAGTGGGCCGAACTACGGTCAGCTTTATCCAATCGTGTCAAATTCACGGCTAATGATTCCGCTAGTGGGATCAAAATTCAGTTAGAGACGGTGCAAGCGCACCGCGATGTCACAAAATATCTGCTCGAGAAGCAGTATTATTATCATACATTCGCGCTCCCGGAAGAGCGCGTCCTTCGGACAGTGGTCAAAGGACTGCCGAAGGAACTTCCAACGCAAGAAATCTTCGACTTCATCAAGTCGGAGAATATTCCCATTTATTCCGCTCAGAGGCTGTTCCATCCGCGGACAAAAAGGCCTTATAATGTCGTCCTTCTGACGCTCGAACGCTCTCAAGAGGGCAAGAAAGTTTATGATCTGAAACACATATGCGACATCGGTCGCATTTCGTTTAACGCGCCGCATTCGAACGGCCTCCCAGGGCAGTGCCACAACTGCCAATTATTCGGACACACGGCCCGCAATTGCCACGCACGACCCCGTTGCGTGAAGTGCCTAGGGGACCATGGCACCCCAGACTGCCCACGACCTCGGGACCGAGAAGTCCTAGCAACGTACGAACCGCCGGCATGCGTAAACTGCCAAAGCCCAGGCCACACGGCCAACTATTTAGGGTGCCCTAAGGCGCCAAAGCGGAGACCACCTCCACCATCCACCATCCCTGAAGCCCACCGGTGCCATCCCTCACCTCATTCCCGCCCTCCGGCCTGCCCCGGCGTGGCAGATTCCCAGCGCTCCGCGTAACGTCCCCATGCCAGCGTGGCAACAACCAGCACCGCAACCTGCGCCGAGCGCCGCGTACGCGCCGCACCTCGCGCCGCACCACCAAGCGCCCCGCGAAGCGCTCCCAGCAAGCCAGCCTAGCAATGGCAGCACTGGGACTAACACCGATGTTAGTTAACACCGCTTGACTTCTGCGAGTCGATAGGCTCACCGCCGAGCTCAGATGCCACCTGTTGGCAATTTTACGCCCGCTTAGCTGTCTCCGTAAGTACAGAAATCTAATCGAACTTATTCGTGGAACTAAATGGCTAGCACACCCACAACTTTTAGAAACAACGGCCCGGGCCGCGTAAAGCTCACGCGCATTCAACTTAGTCTTTTTAACGCAAACGGTCTCGCGAAACAAACGACCGAAGTCAAAAGAATTCCTTCACTGAAAACGACGTAGACATTCTACTGGTGCAGGAGACATTCCTAAAGCCCGGAAGAGGAGATCCGAAGATAGCTAATTTTAATATCATAAGAAATGACAGGACCGGCGCTTCACACGGCGGCACTCCATTTATTATTATAAAAGTCACTGCACTGCGTAGCAATCGACGCCATCGAATCTAAAGCATTTAGAAGCCCTGATCTGTAGGTTAGCCATGTCAGGTCACGCGCCGATTACAATAGCTTCGAGTATACTTACCATGCAGAACACCGATGCATCACTCAATCCGATTTCGAGACGCTATTATCTCTAGGAGACGCGTCATCCTCGCCGGCGATTTCAATAGCAAGCACACCGATGGAACCATACACTACAAATCCGGGTCTAGCATTAGACGAATTATCTGACAAACTCAATTTGTGTGGTTGCGCCGTTGATGCAAACACACTTCCCTAATGTAGTGGACAACGACCGGATGTGCTTGATATTGCTATCGTAAAAAACGTCAATCTCGCTCTTAGAAGCATAGAGGTCATCGATGACCTAACCTCAGACCACCGTCCCGTGCTCTTAAAGCTAGGACCCGCAAATCACCAAAACACAGTTCTTAGAACTCAAAGTCGACTGGCATAAGCTCAAGTCACAGCTAGACTCTACTAGCTCACCTCACCTAGACACCATCCCCAATACCTTAAACTCCGCTCACGACGTGAATCTCGCCGCTCATGCGTTCACAAGTCATGTCCAAAGTGTCGTCGAGGTCTCCTCGAGGCAAATCCCGGTGGAGGAAAACCCCCGCTGGGCCTTGCCAAACGACATCAAGGACCTCTTGCGACGCAAGAGAGCCGCGATTGCGCCACGATTGGTATCCAACCGAGCGAAACCGAAGGCAGCTACGCGCCCTTGAACATCAGTCCAAGATGCGCATAGCTGAATTCAGGAACGATCGGTGGGATAGCGATCTGAGCAACCTACATCCCTCACATGTGGCCTTCTGGCGCATTCCTAAAAGCCTCAAAGGCGGCGGCAGCCATCCAACTATGCCGCCACTCATCCAACCCGACAAGCCCACAGCGTTTCTCGATGAGGAAAAAGCCGATTGTCTGGCGGACAGTCTCAAGGCTCAATGCTCGCCCAGCTCACAACCGGTGAGCTTCGCTCATCTCCGCAAGGTAGAGAGCGAGGTTGACCGTTGACGCATCTACCCCCACGCGACGCCACACCGTAACGGAAAGCGAAGTCGAATCGATAATCAAAAAGCTTAAACCACGGAAAGCCCCGGCACCGTGGCATATCAAACCGCGCATAAAGATTTTCCGACTCATCTCATCAACCTCCTAGTCCTAATCTATAACGCAGCTCTTCAAGGGTATTTTTCCAAACACTTGGAAGGATGCTGAGTTATAGCTTCCTCAAACCGAAAACCTCCCAACCAACCTACCTCCTATCGCCCCATTAGCCTGCTTAAAGGCTTCGGGAAAATCTATGAAAGACTAGTTTTGACCCGCCTACAGGACTTTATGCAGGCTAATGGGCTTCCCAATCCAGTCCAGTTTGGCTTTCGGGCCAAACACTCCTGTACACATCAGGTGCACCGCATCACGGAGCACATTAAATCCGCACGACACGGGGCCAACACACAGGAGCGCTCTTCCTCGACGTGGCGAAGGCGTTCGACAAAGTATGGCACGACGGGCTTATATACAAGTTATATAAGCTCGGCGTGCCTGACCGTCTCGTACTCATCATACGAGACTTTCTCTGGAAGCGAACGTTCAGATACCGCGTCGAGGGAACAAAATCCCAACCTCACCCGCTACTAGCCGGAGTACCACAAGGCTCAGTGTTAGGCCCCGTCCTATTCACCTCTTACACCAACGACATCCCTCGAAACTATAAAGTTAGCACCGCCTTGTTCGCAGACGACACTTGCATTTTTTCATCCGGAATATGTCCTATATCCATCCAACGACGTCTCCAAGTCGCAGCCAGGCGCTTCGGCGACTGGTTTCGACGTTGGAGGATCGAAATTAACCCATCCAAAAGCGCGGCAGTCTTGTTTACACACAGAATGCCGACGATCCCATCCATGATCCGACCTCGACCACCCAATTCCATGGTAAACACAGTCAAATACTCAGGGTAACCCTCGATAAATCCCTCAGCTTCGGCCCGCACATCAAGCAGGTCAAAAACAGAGCGGCCTACGTCCTAGGTCGCCTATTCCCGTTAATCAATCCCAAAAGCAAGCTGTCTCTGCGCAACAAGGTGTTGCTATACAAAACAGTTATCCGTCCAATCATGACTTACGCCAGTCCGGTGTTCGCTCATGCATCCCAATCCAATATCCACAAACTCCAAGCCCTGCAAAACAGGTTCATACGCAGGGCCACGGGTTCACTGGTGCGTGCGCAACCTTGACCTGCATGTGGACCTGGAATTGCCTCCATTCATAACTTTTAAAACAAGCATCTATCAAATTTTTCGACCTCGGCTTCGCAACATCCGAATCGAGCTGGTACGTAACGCCGCCGATTACGTACCACGCAAATTAGTTCATCCTAAACATAGGAAACACGTCAGATATAGGCGACCGCGCCATATCTTACAGATCCGGACGACGATATAACGATCTGCAAGCACGTGTTAAATCGTACTATCGAAAACACCTATTGCCCTCGCCGCCGAGGGCAAACGCATACCCTGTACAACAGATTTCGGCACGTACCAGGCCGATTCTCACCAACTAGATAGAGCGGTTTTGCTTAAAAATTAACATGTCCTAAAGCAATGATCGAGCCGAGGTTCCGGCCCACCGGGCGCCCTCGATACATGTTGCTAACGGGTTAGAAAGGATCAAAAGCGACTAACCGAGCGAGGTTCGGCCTCCTGGGCACCCTCGATTAGATCGCTGACGGTTTAAAAATAGTGGGCTCCGAGCCGAGGTCTCCCTCTGGGGACCCTCGGAGCTAAGCCAACAAATTAAGAGGTGAAGCCTGTGCACGCTTAAAGTTGCATCAGCCCCTCGACTCCGCCGGGTTGTAATGGTTATCCCACCAACGGAAGCCATCAAATAAACGATAAACGATAAACGATTAATAAACACCCTCTACGCGACGCAACACTACGCTTCCACAACAACCGGAGTTTCATTCTCTTCCCTCAACCATTAACATTCAATCGCCTATAGTTCTATAGGTACCACATATAACAATACCTGGAAATTCCCGCTGCTATATCTGAATCCTTAACAGCCTCCGTGGCCTAGGCGTTAGGGCATGTTCTTTAGAAACCGGAAGTCGTGGCTTCAAATATTGCGGGGACTTTTACATCAATTTTCTTTGATGTTCCCTAGTCAGTTTGGGTAATTTGGGACGATCACCCAATTATCTCAAAAGTTAGATGATTCATGCGTCGGATGGGCATGTAAAAGTCGGGCATTAGAGCAGCGTGGTGGACGGTCCAAAAACCCTTAATGGAGAAGGCGTTCATTAGCAGCAGTGGACTATTACAGGCTGATGATATCTGAATCACAATTTATTTCTTGACCAATATAATGTACCAACGTTCTAAACCAGTTACTCTTTACCTAAATTCCAAATCAAAACTGAGCCTAAATATATTCGCTATAAAACAAGAAACATCACTCACAAACGACAGATCCGAGCTTTTATACGTGACGCCATCATAGCCGAAGCGAAGCACGAAGTTCATGGAGAATATGGAGAAGATGCAGCGGATGTCGGTGGTCGCTGGTAAGAAGTAACGGTAAGGGCCACACCAGTAGGATACCTTCGGCTCGTATTCCACGGACTCGGGGAATTCCTCGCGCGGGTTGATTCTGATCATAGAAATTGTATTTTTTTTTGTTTTCCCCAAAAATAATTTATGCAAACATATTAATAGGCGAATCATTATAGTTGAGTTAAGTTTCATCAGGAAAAATATGTTTCCAACGTGCGGGACCTTCAAGCAATTCCAACTTGGTTGTGAATTTATCCATTAGAGGCAAAGAGAGAGAGATTGTTACTTTTCAAATAATGAGAAACAGTGATCGTAATGAATTCTTTGCGACCACTGTTTCAAATGTTTGATGAATAATATAAATCTAATGATGGATTGTATAATGGAGTCCGTCTAAGAACTTAATTCTTTTTACCGTGAACGATCAACTAAGCTATTTCTGTCGCAAAGACTAATAAATTTTATGCCATTTAAAACACGCAATTTTCGATTCGCCTACAGCTTGATATAAGAAACCGCAGGTTTAAGTAGGACTTCTCGGTTCAAAGTCAAAGTCAAAGTCAAAATCATTTATTCAATTTAGGCTCTTATGAACGTCAAAAATTCGCCATTACCATCAGTTAAAATGACTGGCAAGGTTACGAAAAAACCATCAGATGTTTTCTAGACTTTATTTGGGCAGCCATCGATATTTTGTGTTGTTATCTTCACTAGCTGGCTAAACACCAGCCTTCCAAAACTGGATCTGTTTCCAGCAAAAAAAAAACAACTTTCATATTACTCCGTGAAGTACATCTCTCCTTATTTACGGTGCAATTTCATGCTACGAAAAAATATTAAAAATCTTCGTTTAATCAAAGTACACTCGAAATAAAAAAATATTTAGGAACAAAAACCACGAAAAGAATCAAAAATGTTTAACAAAGGCCGAAGAAAGTGAAAAGACAAAAATAATCCAAGATCAAAGAGCGTAGTAAAATAGTAATACTTAATACTTGTATATGCACTGCGTCAACTCCGGCTATGCAATTGGCGATAGGACGCCCCAGCTGGGATCTTTCACTTTGCCAGACTTGCTCTGCATGTGGACCCACATTACGTGAATGTCAGTGACCGGTGATAGAACCCGGAGAAGGCGAACGCACCTAAGTTAGCAAACCTCTGATAAGATAGTTGCTAGTAAAGACACTTAATTGAAGTTAGAAGCTATAAAATGTACACCTTATATATAAAAAGGTACGCCGTTTGAAGGCCAGCATGTTCCTCCGAGCTTATTTGCACTAAGGCTCCGATTTATGTTACAGATCAGCCATCTAAGCAGGTGATATAATTGTGCACATTCGTACGAGTGAAAACAAATGCACTGCCTGTTTCTTTTCTGACATTGTCCGAGGACAGACGGACAATCTTAAAGACCGGTGCGAAATTAGGCGTAGGACCGACTTACTCCTCGGAGATAGCAATAATAAGTTGTTGTCTAATACCTCCTCTTCAAGGCAGTTTTGATTTTACCAGCTCTGGTATAGTGCCGTCTGTGTCACAAACTTTCAAAAAGTGTCATCTTAATTTCTAATTCTTTCTCTTTTTTTGGTTTCTTTGCCACGATAACAGACATGTATGAAGCAGAGTGTCATCATCCTCTGATTCCAGATCTTCTTAATTAGGTGATATTATATTTTGAAGGATTGTGATATAGAGCAAACAATATCTCCCATTAAATCATGGTGGGGCTTCGTTTCGAATGAAAAATATTTTTAGCCTAATTTAAAGTAGCTTGGTGTGACCTTTATCTGGCTTATAAGTTCTAGAATATTCTGTTTACTCGAGAGTCACCTCTAAACGTATAGCAATGCGGTTTCCTCTCGCTGGACAGTATCATCTGCGCGTCTTCCTGGCCAGTTGTGTGCGATGCGTCTTGGTACAAGAGTCCTATTGAACTCTAGAAACAGCTCATGACACTGAGAACATAATAACAGTCTGTGTGATTTTGTTTTAATAAGACATCATAGTCATAAAACATTATTTATACTAGTCAAGAGCCGCGTCAGACGTGGAATTTGTGTAGAAAAGTGATTCGTTGAATATTGTAGTGAACTTACACTTGATGTATTGATTAGGGACCCTGACTGTTACGCTAAAGGGTGTGGTTTCATTTGGTGAAATCGATAGAAAACATAGAGTGATAAAAATAGTGTTTTTCAAGTGTCTGGGTGTTTATATCTGTTTGTTGGTAAGCCATAAGATTCTATTACCCGTTCAATAGTTGTCTAGCAGCAAATGTTTTTCTGGATGGATGGATTTAACGGATTTAGTCTGCCATTACACTTTTCGTTCATCATGATCATCATCACACGCCCTTACCACTTATCTACAGAGGCTAGGAGGCAGACTTTTTGTTTCAGAAAATGTCAAAGAAATCAAATGCTACTTTTGTATGTTCCAAAATATATGAGATCATAAAAGCACTTGGTAAATTCTCACTATTCTTGCTTTTTCGTCAAAGTTACTTGTTCTACTTAAGAAAAATATTTCGATGTAACGGCCATCCTCCGTAGTAAGTTTGCATCATCATCATATCGTTTACAACCTCCATATCATATTCGTCTTAAGTAACAACTTTGCACCTGGACTTGCGTACAATCCGAAAGGTATCTTCGCCTGCGTCGATTTGATCTTCGCCTCAGAAGTATCCATCTTTTTGTTCAGCTTCAGCAGCACCATGGACATCAGCGCCATGTCAGTCTCGAAGAGGAGCCTCTTCAAATCCTTGATGTGGGCGTCTATGAAGGCGAACAGCCTCTTCTGCGCCGTCTCCAAGATCTCACGTCGCTCTGTCTGTTAATATCTTGGCTTGGTTATTTATTATAATTAAGGATCATGTGAATTCAGTGCAGGTGCCGATTTGTTTTAGAGCACTTCCCTCTTCTGGGAAAAGTTCACGATTGTCTGGCGTTATAATCCTACTCAACACGGTTATAATCATATTTTGAGTAGCTGTAAATCTAAGGAAGATGGAGCATTGGTCTGACTGACAGGAGGATGCAGTCTCTAGCAGACCTGCAGAGAGAAAAAAAAAGCCGAGGGATGCCCCGTGTACTACCAAGCCTGCGGTGTCCCCTACTTTTCACTTCCTGGTCAATGGGACAAGATAACTGGGGACGCGCCCGGAGAGAAATCAGACGCAGTACCGACTTTTCACATGCCCATCCGACGCATAAACACACCGACATATTAATTAACAAACAATCCGGTGATCCCGCTACTACTAGGGAATAACAATGAAAAGTAGTCGATTCCTTCCAGGATTCGAACCCACGACCTCCAATTTCTAAATCGCAAGCCACTAGGCTACGACGGTAGTTAGGATAGTATGATCCTTACCGGATTGTGGGGCTCCTTTATCCGGCTGTTCATATAATTGTAGTACTCCTGGAGCTTTTCGTATTTCTCGTCCGCATGGCACCACTTGTCCATGGTCTATCTCCTTAAACTCAACATGTTATTGTAGCTTCTGTTTTTTGTTATTAAACAAATTGATTGAGGGGTAATGTGAAAACATTTAGACTGTACTTTAATCTTATTAAACATGAATGTGTTTTGTCGGCGTCCATTGAAAGGATGGTAGAATGCTGATCTTCATGATGTAACCCTGTCTGTCTTGCCTACATGTCATCACATCATCATTATCATCATCATCCATCTCATCATCATCATCATCACATCAGCCTGTGTCGATCTGCACCCGCTGGATGTGAGCTCTAATACACGCCACCGCTTCCTATCTTCGGCTATTCTCATCAAAGCACACCGGCCACTTTGCGAATGTGTGCTCCCATCTTGCCGCAGGGCGTCCTACACTTACAGAGCCTCAGTCTCCCACTGATCAAATATTTTATAACCACCATAATATTCATGTCTTATGACTTTATTTTTTGAAAAATAAGTTTTTTAAAATAAAACTATAAATTTATAAAATACGACAAATGGTTTGGGTGAAACGCATTTTAGCTTACCAGTGAATTACGGCACCAATAGGGTGGTGACTAAATTGGAAAAGTATGGAAAGACATTACATTAATTACAAAATTATTGTATTGTTGCTATTTTTTAATTTTTATATCGCATACGAAGACGAGCAGTCGGGCCAACAGATGGAAAGCGGTCACGAACGCCTATGGAAATCGGCAATGCCAGTATCACCGCGTGCAGAGGGTCCCTTGTGAAAAGTATACCTACCTGCATCTTCACTGGAAGTGTAAAGCTGTCCGCCGTATTAACTGTGATCACTAAAAGGTCTACATTTATTTTAACAGCACGTACGCCTGATTTCGACAGTCGGAAAGGATAATCTCGCGAGCTGAAACAAAAGGGTTTCGGATCAAAAATAATCATAAATTTCAGGACAGATATGGACAGCTACCCGTAAATGTAAATTGCAAGCTTTTGTTTTGTAAGACTGTTATAAAGTTAAACCTCAGTGGAGTAGAAGGCGACCTTATGATAACATGAGGAAAATGGCAATGAGAGAGAATAGTAAATTGTAATAAGAATAAATCATCTTACCAGTTGAAAAGAAGAAACATCGCCACTTCTTGCGTTTGTCAGTGTCGAAAACAGCACCAGCTAGAAATATAGTATTTGTTGTTCAAGTTTTTTGGTAACTAGCGAACCGCTCCGGCTTTTGGTGCGAATCTGAGGCCTATACCCACCCTCCACCACCACAGACCCTATTTTGCGGGGACGAGGCACCCTACGAACTGTGTTTTAGATGGAGATTACCAAAGTCTGGAAACGTCACACCAGAAATCTACTACACAATGTCGCGTTTAATCTATACAAAAAAATTAATTGGAGTGCCTGTTTTCGACACCAAAATAACTGCTTTTAAATAATTACATATTTTTCCTAATTCTCTGAATTCATCCCATGTTTTGCGGTCTAGTGAACTTAAATTAGGCTAGGACCTTTGCTAAGCAGTGGGAGAATAAAGGTCAAAAAAATAAATGAAAATAAAATTTTTGTTCGCCTGTTTGTTCAACGTCTGGCTGGTACGATTTTGATGGGACTTTTACTAAAAGATAGCTGAATTAATCGAGTGTAAATTATACTAATTTTTGTCTTACGAAAGAAACTAACAGAATATATTTTTTTTATATTACCTCACGTACCATAGCATGTTTTTAAGAACATTCATAATTTCTTTGAAGGTTACTTTTAAAGGAGCAAAACAGATATTTTATGGGTTTTCTAGCAGTGATCATCTAACATCACTTGGTTCTTATACGATTGACCTTTTCAAAGTATACACTGCAACACTATTTTGTACTTAAAAAATAAACATTTAAGCACAGGGACGGACTGTACCACCAACGTTTTTTTTTAATTGACATCAAAATAAGTATATTTTGACATCGCTTATAAATATATAGCTCAATAAATATTTACACTAACTTTATCGGCAAATAAAAATTTACAATAAATGTATACAAACAAAACGTGATTGATTTTTGGCAAGTTTTTGATATTCTAGAAATATTTCTCAGTTAAAATAAAAGATATTCCAGTAGCCCCATCTATAGATACTCAATGGACTTATCATTGTGAAACTTGTAATGATGTAGTGAATATTCCGTAATTAAAGAAATGAGTTGAATTATCACTGTTTTTGTCTCAGACAAGATCATAAACAATTGAGTGATGTTATTAGTTATGAGTCTAATTCTCCAGGTTATTAATATAATCCTCCCTGGAATTTATTAAGGTTAGTCTTCGCCTTATAATCATAATACAAACTAGCAGCCCACACACGGCTCTGTCCGTTTTACGTTTAGACTACTGAAATCATTGAGGAATGAAAAAATAGCAATTAAATAGCAGTAATTTCAAAATCTTGCATACATTTTTATAATATTAATATAGACAAGCTGTTGCGTGCGACTTTCGCATGGTAAAATAAAAAAAAAAATATTCAAAAAAATGAATCCAAAAACCTAACAGTTTATTTGTAAGAAAAACGTAGTCTAAATTACTACTTCGAGGAAGAGTCGAGGGCTGCCTAGGTGGGTCAAGGCCTCTGCTCGATTTGGACCCTTTGATGTGATCCTACCGGCGGGCTAGTTTTAATATTATTGGCATTCTCTTCCTTTACTTACCAAACAATACGGCAGAACTGCAAACTGATTCACAAACATTGCTGTCGAATAATTCTCTATGGTTGCCAAAATGGTTTTGAGAAAACAAAATAAGAGTCACAAATCGTTAAAAGAAATTCGATAGTTAACTTTTATCTTAATTAGTCATGCATATTATCCCGGAAGCTGTTATTAAGCCCATATAAAATTTTGTGCAGTTTTTTGCATGCTTAGTGGGTTCACTGTGATCCGGCACCACGCATCTTCACGCAGGTGGTCGTCAGTACTGCTAATGATCGCGGAATGGTTGGCGGATACGGATACCGGATATTCGGCCTCCGTCACACAACCAGTATCACGCCAACCGCATGAATATTCCATTGGCTAAAACGATACCTACAGCTTTAGTTTAATGATGGCGAAATTTTGATTCCGTATTTACTGGTTTGGGCGGACATTTTCTGGGCATGGTAGGTTTATCAGGTCAGTATTTTGCTGAATAAGATAAGTTTTTGTTCGTTTGTATAGTACTTGATATTAATAAATGATTCAACGAACGTACTTCATCTGTGTTTACATTATAATCCAAATAATGGTAAATAAACGATCTCCGTTTGGAACTAAGAAGAACAAAGTCTGGACTTTTATTAAAACTTCTTGCACAGCGTCCCATTCTCCAGAGAATTTGCAGTGGTGGTCCATCTTCAACTTCATGGGACAGAAGCGAACTTTCCTTCAACGACGGGTTCATTTCCCCACATTACGAACGGTCCCGTCAACCAGCTTCATAAAGTACTTTTAACATGAGACAGTAGAAGAAAATAGTATTGGGCAATCAATGACCCAAAATCAGAATATTACATTATTTAATTGGTGGAGATGATTGCGTTAGATAATAGCCACTATCAACAGTGGACAAGTTAGTTTCCATGAGCTTATCATAAGACGGTTCCCAGTACCAGTCTGATCGTATATTTGGGACTCAAAATAGTACCCGACATTTACGACTAAAAAAAAAATATCGAAAATATTTCGAAAGCTGCCGTGGTGTCCGTTACGTTAGATGAGTGCTATATCTAACAACGCCACCTCAACAATAAAATATTCAATGATGACGAAATTCAAATGCTGGAATATGGCGTACTGGAAATCAAACGCTTTTCAGTAGTGTCCGACCGAGATTTTGGTTTTCGGTTTCCGGCCAAAATTTCGGCCGCAATTTCAGTTCGGGAAACTTTGCCGAAACAAAACTGGTTCAGAAAGTATCATATTATCAAATTAGTTCCAAAATTGAAGAGGAATTACCTGGCGTAAGGAGAATTGACATCATTACTACAGTCGAGCTGAAGATGTGTCGGTTGAGTTCTGACAACCATTCTTGGTTACTAAAAGTTGATGGTTAACAGAACGACGAAAGGGATCAAAAGTAATGAGAACATCATAACTACTCCTTGGTGACAATAATAGGTAACACTGGAATTCAGCTCAGACCTTTCTTTTTTATTTTGAAAAATCTTTGATTCTTTTTACTTTTTATAGATACAGTCTCTTTTCTGTCGGCACGTGTTTTCTAAATAGAAAACCCAAAGGAGGTGGGCTTTATATGAAACTCCCTGTTTAAAAATTACGATGCACAGTTAATGCGATTTGGACGCAACATTGAAGTCTGCTCTGCCGTATTCCATTGTCATAAGGTGTAGGAGCTTCTCAATTTACAGTGGGTAGAACGAGCACGAAAGACGAATATTGTTGCAGTCGTCAATCGGCCTCAGCCTTCCAAGAAAATGCTGCCAAATTCGGAAATAACTTGTTATATGTACAAGCCCTTAGCAAATTACCTTTAATAGCGTCATCATTCATTGCAGCATCGATTCACACGGTACAAATATGCCCGTCAACGAAATTGACACAGGCAAATATAGCTTCATCAACCTTAGGAACGGTTTTCGAGCAGACAAAGAGGCCGCTGCCATCCGACGCTGCACGCACTTTACTGGGAAAGTTTTCATCGTGTTGAATTACTTCAATACGATAATTTCAATGGCCCTCAGGCATTCATTTTCTCTCGCATCGAAAGAGTCCAGACTAAACAGCTTTTAGCATAAAGTTAAATTGTAATTTTTTCATATTTTATCTTAATTAAATTTATATCCAATAATTTTTGGGTTTTTTTGGGTCCTCCGACGGCGACTACCATAATTGGCGCAGTCGGTAGGATACAAGAACAGCAGGGATCTAGAATAGGCCGCCGAACGCCTTGTTATCCTGGAACCTAGGTCCCGTGCTGGAGGAAAATCAGTGATCCCGAGAAAGGTCAGAATGAAATCCGTGAGGTTACACTTGGATTATCCTTGTTATTGTTGCTCTCAATATCCTTATAGGTCAATCCTTTTTTAGTTCCAAAGATTTTTCATCCCTAAGTACACTACCCCCTAAAGGGCCTGCACGTACTAGAAATTGCTCGTAGGCTCTCGCTTGGATAGCTATAAATATTAGTGTGAATTTGCGATAAGATAGTAGATTCCTCGATAGACTCGATATTAAATCAGTCCCTCGGATGGCCGACGTAGACACGCAATTTTTCAAAAGCCCTACGCCTGGTACTGGTGACAGGAACCCACATATATTACCTAGATTTATCCACTTATGCTTGACAAATAGTAGCGGAATAATGTAGCTACCGTCGGCAACAGGCTAGCTAAAGTTATACCTGGTAAACGGTATACTTAATAAAATTACCAGGTCAGCTGCACCAGATAATTAACTCAAATGGCATTTCTGAAATTTGGGATATAGCATAAGAATACTCTAATTAATAATTTTTCGGACAGAGATGAGACCGCTTTATATAACGACCTTATGTGTTGTTGGCTACGCAGGGGAATAGTTCGCGTAGAGGTACGTACGTGTTTAAGTTATTCAGTACCAGTACCAAACATGTGTCCCAGCCTACATGGTGTCGATACGCTGTGAAGCTAAACGTACTTTGTATAAAGTTAACAATGCAGGCATTTGTGCGAGGTTTAAGAGCCCTTGGGCTCTCGTATCGAATGTATGCGTCAGATGAGTGCTGATAAAGCCTTAGAGTTCGTGCAAGAGGAATTGAATGTTATACTAACGCACAAAACCGTAATGATTCAATTTCGGAAAATCTGAGTTTTCAATTACCCGAAACAAGTGCCAATGGTTCCTAATATCTGCACGCGTTTTAAACCATTCAATTCCGTTGCTCGACACACAATTACCCAATTGGCAGCCCCCTCAACAGACATTGAAGCCTAATTCCAGCAACTCTGCCATTTAGACCAATAAATATTGCCTACGCGCACGCAACAAATGTTCCGTGCGCCACCGCCTAACTATAAATACGCTGCAAAATAGGAGATTCCAAATTGCCCCTGGTGCTTATGCCACAAAGTCAAGGCCCTAAGCGCAGCAGGTGGTGTCAGCCACTACGTTACCGAGAAAGGCCTGCGGGTAACCAACACCGGTCAGCAGTTGGCACAAATATGGCAATCACACCTTCTAACTATTTTAAAACCAGAAAGAAATGAATATTAATGAAGTTGATAACTATAGTAGTTCCTGTTACCTGATTATTATATGTACGACCCCCATAGTTTATTATTTGTGCTTGATCCTTACAGTATTTTATACAGGAAGTGATTTTATGATTGTGCAGCCTCGAGTAATGGTATATATCGAGCCCGGTTGCAGGCGTGATTGACGGTACCCTTCAATTGCTCAGTGAACTCCAACCCTCTGGCGGTTGGAAGGAGCAAATTTTCGGAATCATTACAAGGGTCGAACAACTTAAAATAGGGAACTGAATTTACCAAACTCAGAGACAGCTTCCATACATTCAAATTTGGATCCACCGTTAAAACTACTTATAGATACAGGCGCAAACCAATCATTTTATCTGCCTGGTGCTTTATCGAAATGTTCTATTCAATTTGCCATAACTTTGACCCGTTCAGTAGAAAAGCAATGTTCATACCACCTCAAGGAATAATTATTCTATTAATATTCCTTGTTTCTCAGAAGTTCAATGAAACGGACGACATAAAATTATATATTTATAAATTCATAATTATTTAAACGGCCTTATCGTGTTGGATTTATTAGAAAAATTTGAGCTAAAATCGACAAGGACAAAAGTGCTTATCACCACGTAACTCGACCAATTCTATTTACATGTATAATTCATGCAATGATAATTGGTACGTATCAACCAACTCATCTAAAATAGTTAGAGATCG
The DNA here is from genome assembly GCA_029286875.1 of Lamproptera curius. NCBI lineage: Eukaryota > Metazoa > Arthropoda > Insecta > Lepidoptera > Papilionidae > Lamproptera > Lamproptera curius. The sequence continues at coordinate 2,425,472 of JAGSMT010000099.1, forward strand.
ATAAATTTACATGACAGTGGTGTTTAATTAACAAACTATTTCTAATTATATTATAAGGAGTGTCCTTTTCGTGTATGCAATATCATGATTTTTAGAAATTACTAATGACCTTACGATTTAATATTTTTGAACCAACCAATTCAAGCCAGGTCTACAACGTTCAATGTTCTCAAATCAGTCAGACTCGTCGCGCGCGGCCACGATCTATCTCGCTTGGATCATTTGAACGTAGAGGCGGCGCGCGCTAACTTAAACGGTTGTGTTACAGAATTATGATGTATTTCTATCGATGGTGAAAAGTTAACCTTCACTAACAAAATTAAGCATAGCATTAAGACAACTGATGAGATACCGGTATACACAAAAGTTATCAGTACCCGTATATACATAGAGATGAAGTTAGGGACCAGATAAGCAAGATGCTGAATCTGAAGCGTTATCAAACCATCGGAATCGCGTGGAGCTCACTATATGGGTGGTTCAAAAAAATCGACATCCGAGAGTAAAACTTCTATAAATGGCGTCATAGATTTCCGCAAACCCGGCAGAAAACTTCGCGGCGATAAGTATCCGATACCTAACATAATCGACGTCCTAGATAAACTTGGTAACTGTCAGTATTTTCGACTTTGGACCTAGCTAGGGTTCTATCAGGTTAGAGATGGATCGACGACATACCCAAGACAGCATTCAATGTCGAGAATGGTCACTACAATTTTTACATGTAATGGGATTAAAAGCACCATCCACCTTTCAGCGCGTAAAGACCACCACAAACACTGTTTGTCTGAGTTTATTTAGATATTAATGTGTAGTTTTCAGTACTTCTCTTCAGGAACAACCCATGGTTAACCACGGAGAAGGTGTTCCAAAACTAAGAGATTCAACTTTAAGATACAAATGGATAAGTCTGAATTTCTGAAACTTGACTTGCAGCTATCTTGGGCATATAATTAAGTAAGATTAGTATCAAACCCTAACCCGGATAAGTTCAGCAATTCAAGTATCCACTACCTACCCAAAATGAAACAGTTTCTCCGGTTGTGGGTTATTACAGAAAAATTTATTCCTGATTTCGCACACGTTACCAAACCCTTAACGCAATGTTTAAGAAAGGTAAAAGAAATCGTAATTAACGCCGAGTACTGAAGTTCATTTTTTTGAAAAGTACCAAGCCAGCTCTAATTAATGACCCACGTTGCTATTTTGATTTTCTAAAAGATTTCGTCACTGGCACAGCGCATCTAACGACAACAATAGGCGCAGTATTATCACAAGGGCCTCTAGGTGCGGATAGCGTATGCTACGCGTCGCGTACTTTAAACGATAGCGAAATTAACTATGGGCTATCGAAAAGGAACTGCTTGCTGTTAACGCCGGGCGACTAAATATTTCCGACCCCTTATTTATTTTGGACGAAAATTTAAAATCATAACGGACCATAAACCACTCAGTGGAGTTCATGAACCTAAAAGACTAACTCTCGTTTTGCTCGTTAAACTTAAACTCTCGGAATACGATTTCTCTGCGTATATAAAAAGGTAGTAGTAATTGTAATGCAGACTTTGTCTCACATCCAAATTAATAACAGAAATCAGTTCAGTTGTTGTCAAACCCGTCAGAATGCCACCTTCAGGAAAATTCGTCTACAACCTCAGCTCATACCGGTTAAATCCAGGGTTGCGAGAGTCCCAATCATTGCCAGACAAATAAATTTTTATGTATTCAACACAGTACTGGACATGGTCATCAGTCAGTGCAGTGAATATTATGATATTCATTAAAAACCGTTGTAATCCTTTGTCAAATATGATTTAAAAAACTCCGCTATGAATTTGGTGTTGTCAAGATTCAGAGTGGAAAATATAAAAGAATACCTCAGGCAACAGAGAAATAATAAAGCATTACCATGATGGTAAAACCATACCCATGGAACTAAACAGATATCATCTCACGTTATCCCGTCGATATTATTGGCTTTAAGATGAAGGACGATATCTACAAAATTTATTAATAGTTGTACGGTGTGCGGTCAAGCAAATATGACCGTAATCCCATTAGACAACAGTTTAACATAGTTCCAACTGCGAAACCATTCGAAGTGTTCCATGGATCTGCTTTCAATTCAAAACGAGAGAAATATTTAACTATTGTCGACGTATTCTCTAGAAATATCAAGCATACCATTCGCGACAGTACAGCAATCAACTTGCACCTTGCAAGCCTGCCAAATTTTTAACACGCATCACGGTTTACCGCTAACAATATTATCAGATAACGGCACTGAATTTACGAACCAGTTGTTTAGCGAATTCGTAACTCTGCGCCAAAATAAGCCATCATAAAACTTTTGCCACATAGTCCAAGTGATAACGGGATCGTAGAGGTTTCACTCCCATTGCTGGAACATCTTCGTATCTAAAATTAACTCACAAAGATCAGGAATATTTTTAATCTAGTCCTATGCGGAATCTTGGCTTACAATAGTTCGATCCACTCGTTTACACCAGAAAGGTGTAGACCGTTCGATATAATAACCGGCCACTTTGATCCGCACGATCGCTTTTGATATTGATATGTCTAAGCATTTGATGCAACAGCCATGCAAATCACCGAATAGTAGAAAATTATGTACAATACTGACTAATACAGGTCATCGTTACATAATCGCACTAATATCGCAATTTATATATAAGGGACCGCAGACAGAAATCGAATACCAACCTGATCCAGCGCGTCTTTTATCAGCAATCGCTGGCAAACCGTCAAAAGTGGCGCCACGTATAGTCAGGACAAAGTGCAGATCTGCCTATACATGTTTATACATCAAAAAACGTGGCCACTGGCGAAAAATCGATTAAACAGGTCCCTAAAAGTGCCCAATTGTTTGCGGGGTGCTGCACAAAGGCCTGATTAACTCGTTCGATAGCAGCCTCTGGACGCCAATCAGGGGATAACGCGGGAGTCTCGACGATGGCGGGATACTTCCTTTTCGACTAAGGAGCAACCAGGCTAATTACTCACTACCATGCATTTTTTTACAGTATATTGAACCCAAAGATATTGCGCGATAAAGCTCACATGTTTAAATTCAATTATCAGTTCAAAGTCAGTTGCATAATCATACGTACATGCTACTGAACTCCAAATAGAATATTTATCGTCTAAAATTAAATAAAGTTATACTCATTTAAAACATTAGAACCCAATGCGAACAAAAAGGGTCTCATTGATGGTTTGAAACTCATTGAATTAGGGCTATCACGGGCAATCTGGATTATTCAGATACCGGTACGATATGACAATGCTATCAAAAATTCTTCAGAATAATGACAATAAAATTGCCGATCAAGTAAATTCACGCGTAAGTCTAAACACCGAATGGATGGCTCAATTCGAAAATTGTAACTAAATTAATGAAAATCAATCCAAAATTAATGCAACATACGCTCACATCCCTAAATACCAAGCTCCAGCAAGTTCAGAATCTCCATAAAAATACATGAGATTTGCTCAACAGCTAAATATAATTACAGAAATAGATGATATATTAGCCGAGTTAACAAGAATAGAATATTTTGGCGTTTTATTCGTGCATCGGCACACATCATTCTATTATGAGGTTTTGGATTTACATGGTTGAGGGTAGAATCAATATGTAAAACGACATATGTTAGACTTAGAACTTCAGAAGAAATGTTACAGAAATAATAATTAAGCAGGTGACTGTGCCTCGGGAACGGAATAGTTTATAATTTTTAAAATACCTATATTTTCCCGCGGCGTTCGTTATATAAACTGTCCGTCCGCTCCAGCCGTACTGGCAGGCCCTCATCCCTCCATATCCATTGATGGCAGCAAACAGGGATGGTTGTATGTGTACATGAGCTGAGATGCCCGGTACGTGACAGTACGCCTCTGCGGAGATGAGTGGACCATCAACTTCCCGGCATCAAGCGGACATGCACCACGCGCTCATGGTAGCTTAAAATCTTTTGGCGGAGAGCTGAGATGACCGTAACTCTGTCAAGGATCGCCTTGGAGGAACTCGATCAGAAGCATTACGTCATATCATTCCCTAATATGACGAAGATACGTTGTCACAATGCTTTCGTGAGGACTACAACAACGTCATCGGTACCTACAGTCACCATCCCGGCTAACTGTTACCTGCATGCGGCGGAATTTACCATCACCAACAGCAACGAACAAGTTGAACGCCTTTGAAGATCATGAGAATACCAGATGACACAATGAGCTTCCATTAGCATCTTCTCATGTTCGGTAGAAATCGATTGATCTCAAGAGGTTGCGGAAACGCAACATCATATTCTGGTGCAGCTTCGCTCTACCGATCGAACAAAATCTCGTCAATTTCCTATACCATACGACATTTGGTACATGTTATTGTGCCCGCAAGCTTACTCATCATCCTGATCACCCAACAACATTTGAGACATTATGGGATGTTGCGATGCTCCTATAAGGAAACCCTCAGGGTGCCAGCCCGAGAGAGGGACGTCTGATGCAGCCTACAAAACCTGGACCACATAAGACAATACTTCTGTCTCAAGTCTCAGAGTAGTTGCTGTTCTCCAGAGGGAGTGTTATGTATGCAAGCCGCCAACAGGTGCAACTATGCAGCGTCATCTATTCATTGAAACATCAATTCACACGGTACAAATATGCCGCGTCAACGAAGTCGACTGAGGGGCGAAATATGCTTCATCAGCAGAGACGGTTCCGACAGACGAGAGCCGCTGCCATCCGACGCTGCACTTTACTGGGAAGTTTCCATCGTATTTGGTGCTTCATTACGATGTTCAATGTACCTCGGGCATTCATTTCTCGCATCGAAAGGATGGCTTTAGCATAAGTTAAATTATAATTTTCATATTTTATGTAATTTAAATTTATATCCAATAATTTTTGGTTTTTTGGGTCCTCAGGCAACCGACTACCACAATTAACTAAAAACATAAACAAAACATAAAAAACTTATAGCAACTATTGTTGTACATTATTAAATAAAATTGCTTTACGGATTTTATCGCGTTTATTTTTACATTTTGGTGACGTTTCGAACACTTTCCAGCGGCCGTGGCCATTCTTTTTTATTCCACCTTAACTCCATTAGTTCAAAATACAGTTTACTATGGGTTAAGTAATAATTCTTTTAGCTTTTCTTGATGTTTTAGTTATTCGCAATCCTGATAACACCTTGAGAAATATACAATATAGAGTAACTTATGTACAAATAAATATTTAAATGGCAATTCACACCACCACATCCATCCCAGTTAACTTTACCGTGGGCAAATCTTTGTTTCAGAGAGCACGAGGGATCTGTGATGATGAACACCTGCGCTGAGCTACAACATGTTAAGCAAGTACTGCGACACAACAAGCTCGCTGCGCCACGGCAGCGTCACAGTGACCGAGTGAAGAACGCTCTGATGGAGCAGTACCTGCTGTTCTACCTTTTGTGAGAGGCGTAACTGACAAGATTGGCTACATTTTGAGGGCGGGCTTCAATCAAAACTTATTTCAAGCCGCTGAAGAGATTGGTCAATTCCTACCACCTGTCAATTGCAATATTCCTCTACAAGACCCAGGAGTGTACAAGCTGGATTGTGACTGCGGCCTCTCTTATATTGGACAAACAAAGCGAGCAATAAGAACCCGCGTGAAGGAACATATAGCTGACATCAAACATAGAAGACCCAACAAGTCGGCAGTGTGGACCATACCTAACTCACCCAAACCATTACATAGATTTGATCGACCACAAATCCTCGCTCAAGAAACACCGATTCCACCAAGGATGATCCGTGAGGCTATTGAGATTAAAAACATCCAAATTTCAATAGAGAAGATGGTTGGGTTCTACCACCTGCTTGGGATCCCATAATTAATAAATTAAATTTAAACCAACATAATACCACTGCTGGCTGTAAAGATAAAATCAGTTCGTTTGCATAGATCGGAGTACAGATTAAATATAATTAATTAAAATTAAGATCTGGAAACCCGCTTCATCACTGGCAACAAGACGCATGACACCTCAGTCTACCCCATGACCACGCCGCTGGAAAAGTGTTCGAAACGTCGGGAATTAAAATATAAAATAAACGCGATAAAATCCGTAAAGTAATTTTATTTAATAATTATAATATTGCGCTAAGCAATAGAAATAATTATGTGTACCAGTACGGACTGGAAACCGCAAACAAAATTCGCCGGTTGGAAGGTCGATGACTAAGCGCGCAAGACATTAACATCTCTAAATTTCATGAAGAAATGCAGGGACAACGAGCTCGATCCCCACGATGTGTCCGGATATCACCTAAAAGGACATTCGTGGTAGCGCCAAGATCTTAAACACAGGCAAGTATTATATTATTGGGAGGGTAATCCAACAACACCGATCCGATCTGTGCGTCATAAATACCCACATTGAAAATTCATCCAGTGATATTAAATCAATTTTAACGCCATTCGATTTTGAAAATTGCATTAATACTTTCAAATAAACATGAAGTAACTACTTATAATAAATGCAAAAATAAACAAATAATAAAATTCGAAAAATTATTAAACAAATCTAAGCCTAAAGAATCGTTACAACGTTCAAACAGGAACTCAACTTTCCCAAAGTGACAGCAGTAATGACGTACGCGGGTTTGTAATCTGTCACAACAATCACTGGATGAATCGACGTTGAGAAGTATTATCAAAGGTTTAAATTTCGCAATTGCGGAAAAATCCCGTATGACAAATTGTATGTAGTGTGGAGTTGTTTGTTCAAAAATCAATTGCAAAAGGAAGATTTGGAGGCTATCCGACAAGATATTTCATCAATGTTGCGTCGAAGCAAAGTGCCGAAACCTAATCTTCTAGGATGAACATTGCCAACAACACGCAACAACAAAGAACTAACAATTCTCGAGCAGACAAAGGTAATTCTACGGTGATCATGGACACGTCAGATTATAATTCAAAATTAGAACAACTGTTATCGGATGAAACTAACTATAGGAGGTCAACGACCCTACTACTAAAACGCTCAAATTAACTGCGATCTTATTAAAAAGCACTCCGAAAACTTAATCTTGACGAAATGTAATACCTTCATGTCCCAAGCCCAAATTGTATGGGTTGCCTAAAATACACAAATTGAATGCTCCATTGCGCCTATTGTTTAGGCAAATTGGCTCACCTACATAAATTGGCTCAACTTTTGTAAAATCCTCTCACCACTCAGGGACAAACAAGCGCGTTTACAAAGTTCATACCATTTTGTTGCGGGTAAAACATCTACATCTTGCTGACAATGAAACTATAGTTGGTTTGATGTTCAATCTTTGTTTACATCTATACCTATAGAGTTGCATCAATATTTAACAAGAAAGTTAGAGGAAAATAACATCTCAATAGAATATGCATTTTTACTAAACATTGCCTAACATCTGGCTATTTATTGTGGAAAGATGAGTTCTACATGCAGATGGATGGTGTAGCGATGGGTTGCCCAGTGTCTCCTATTGTTGCTGACATTTTATGGAAGACTTTGAGGGAAGGCCCTACTCACTGCTCCCATTCATCCAAGATTTTATAAAGCGCTATGTGGATGATACATTTACCATCTTACCATATGATAAAATAAATGCATTTTAAACCCTTAACTCCATTAATTCAAAATACAGTTTTACTATGGTTAGAAAGTAATAATTCTTTAGCTTTCTTGATGTTTTGTTATTCACAATCTAACATTGAGCCATACTGTGCAAAACAACCCATACAAAATAAATATTTAAATTCAATCACCACCATCCTCCCAGTTACTTACCGTGGGCAAATCTTTGTTTCAGAGGCACGAGGATCTGTGATGATGAACACCGGCAGCTGAACTCAACATGTTAAGCAAGTACGCGACAACAAGCTCGCTGCGCCGGCAGCGTCACAGTGACCGGTGAGAGCCACGGTGGAGCAGTCCTGCTTTCTACCTTTTGTGAGAGGCGTAACGGAAGATTGGCTACATTTTGAGGCAGGCTTCAATCAAAACTTATTTCAAGCCGCTGGAAGATTGGTCAATTCTACCACCTGTCAATTCAATATTCTCTACAAGACCCAGGATGTCAAGCTAGATTGTGACTGCGCCTCTCTTATGGACAAACAAAGCGAGCAATAAGAACCCGCGTGAAGGAACCTTGGCTGACATCAAACAAGAAGACCCAACAAGTCGGCAGTGTGTGACCATACAACTCACCCAAACCATTACATAGATTTGATCGACCACAAATCCTCCTTAAAACACCGATTCCTACAGGATGATCCGTGAGGTATTGAGATTAAAAACATCAAATTTCAATAAGAAGATGGTTGGGTTCTACCACCTGCTTGGGATCCATAATTTAAATTAAATTTAAACAAGCATAACCACTGCTGGCTGTAAAGATAAAATCAGTTCGTTTTGCATAGATCGGTACAGATTAAATATAATTAATTAAAATTAGATCTGACACCCATCACTGGCAACAAGACCATGACACCTCAGTCTACCCCGTGACCACAGCCGCTGGAAAAGTGTTCAGGAAACGTCGGAATTAAAAATGTAAAATAAACGCGATAAAATCCGTAAAGTAATTTTATTTAATAATGTATAATATTGCCAAAGCAATAAAATAATTATTGTATAGTACGGACTGAAACCAAACAAAAATTCGACAGTTTGGAAGGTCTGATGATAAGCGCATAAGACATGTAACATCTCTAAATTTCATGAAGAAATGCAGGACAAATGTCCCTGTGTCCGGATATTCACCTAAAAGGACATTCGTGGTGGTTAATCTTAAACCAAGGCAGTATTATATTGTTGGGGAGGGTAATCCCAACACCATCCGATCTGCGTCATAATACAATTGAAAATTCATCGGGTATTAAATCAATTTTAACCATTCGATTTTGAAAATTCAAATTAATACTTTAAATAAACAAGTAACTACCTTATAATAAATCAAAAATAAACAAATAATAAAATTCGAAAAATTATTAAAAATCTAAAGCCCTAAAGTCTTACAACGTTCAATGAACCAACTTTCCCAAAGTGACAGCAAATTTGACACGCGCGGTTTGAATCTGTCACAACAATCACTGGATGAATCGACGTTGGTATTATCAAAATTTATTTCAAAACCCGAAAATGGAAAATTGTATGTTGTAGGTTGTTTGTTCCAAAATCAACAAAAGGAAAATTTGGATACCGAAAGATATTTTAATTTGCTCAAAAAGTAAAAAATCTTCCCCTGGGAAACAAGCTCAAACCGCAACAACAAAGAAAACTTCTCCGGCGACAAGGAAATTTAATTGGAGTCAGTTAAAAAAATTGAAAATGTCATGAAACATTGGAAATCAAATGATACTCTAAAGGGCTAAATTCTGCGTTTTTAAAAGCAAAGAAATTTGGGGAAAATTGTTAAACTTTCCCAAGCCCAAAAAGGTTGGGGAAAATACCAAATTGTATTCCCAAGGGAAATTCTCACCCCATTTGGTTTGTTTTAAAATCTTCACCTAGAAAAAAAAGCGGTTAAAATTCTCCATTTTTTCAAAAAAACATTTACATTTTGAAAATAAAACTTTTAGTTTTTTGATGTTAATTTTGTTTTCTAACCTTAAAGTTGATAAAAACCCAAAAAAATTAAAGGGAAAATAACACTCAATAGAATTGCATTTTTTAAAACATTGTAACATCCTAATTTGGAAGATGGGCACAGCAGTGGTGGGGAGGGTTGCCGGTGCCTCCTATTGTTGCTGTTTTTTGGAAGGCTTTGAAAGGGAGGCCTACTTTACCTTCATCAAAATTTTTAAGCCCTAAAGGATGTAAACCCCTTCCCTATAAAAAATCATTTTTAAACCACCTTTCCTTAATTCAAAAAACGCTAGGAGCGTTAAAACTTTACTTTTCTTGAGAGACCCAAAATCCATTTAGCCCACTTTTAAAACCAACCCTTACAAAAAAATTTTAAAACAATTCACCACCATCTGTTCCGTGGGCAAATCTTTTTTAAAGGAAAGGGTTGGAATAACCTGGCGGTCTAAAATTAAAAATACCGCTTTAAACCAGGCCGGGGTGGAAAAAGGGAAAACTTTTCAACAAAGATTGGAATTTTACGGGTTAATAAATTATTTTAAATAAAAGATTGGAATTCCCACCCACCTGCCAAGGCAATACTCTCAAGACCCAGGGGAAAAGCTGGGTGTGACTCGGTTTTATATAAAAAAAAAACGGTAAAAGGTAAAGGGCCCAATGAATCAAACAAGAAACCAAAAGTGGCGGTTTGGGAATACCAAATCCCAAAAACCTTAAGATTTGTCGACACAAATTTTTAAAAAAAAGAAATTTAAAAAGGTGATCCTGAGGCATTGTTAAAAACTCAAATTTCAAAGGATGGTTGGGTTACCTGGGGTCCCATAATTAATAAATTAAAATTTTAAACCAAACCCATCCACCTGTTTAAAGATAAAATATTTTTTTCATAGATCAGGTAAGATTAAAATATAATTAATTAAAATTAAGATCTGGAAACCCCCATCACTGGCAACAAGACGCATGACACCTCAGTCTACCCGTACCACGGCCGCTGGAAAGTGTTCGAAACGTCGGAATTAAAAATGTAAAATAAACGCGATAAAAATCCGAAGTAATTTTTTAATAATTATAATATTCGCAAAGCAATAGAAATAATTATAGCTATTATTGTAGATAAATTCAAAAAGTTGTAAGAAAACGTTTGTGTGTTAAAGGATTTTATAATCTTGATAGATAACCTACTGGATTGAACTCTTCGCTCCAGGCTATTTCTAACTGTTAAAATTATATAGTAAAAAAAATGAAAAAATAAAATAAATAAGTCTGGCTGAGTTCCTGACGCCGGTTCTGTTCAAGTCAAAGGCTTCCATTTCCGAACCAGTGATAGTTTATTTGACAGTCAATGAGAAAGTGATGCATGAAATGCTTTCATATTGGATAAAGATTATATGAATACCTCATTCCATCCATATTTACAAAATTTTTGAAAATGAGTGGAACGACTATTGCAGGTTATAATTCAGTTTTAAATCCCAAGTTGAGAATGCCGTGAATGATAAAAAAGATAAACATCGTACGGGTGTACTGTTTCGTCTTGGTATCGCACCCGCATATAGGTGAAGCAATGGCTGCTATTACGCAAGCTAGCTTTCAATTGGTTGATCCCCCTATTCACCAGATCTGGCACCTAGCTATTTTTCATCTTGTCACCAAATGATCCTGGGATCCAATAATTTAAAAAATTAAACACAATGCTATAAAAACTACAAAACCGAAGGACAAAATAGGTATTTTTTGTCAAACCAATGTTCGAAATTGCGAAAACGAAAGATATGTTAATTTTAAATAAAAAAGAGTTTTTATTTTAAATTAACCTTTTTTTTTAGTGGATTTAATATGTATAAAAATCGCGTAAATAAAAGAAATAATTTTGTCAATAATCATTTCATCTCAATTCTACTACTTTTTGATCTCTTCTTGGAACTACAAATACAAACCAAACTATTAATTAGTAAAATCTCAAAGAACTAATAGTTAATAATTAACGCAACAGTACAATTAGTAATTTGTTTATTTCGCTTTACGAATTTAATTTGAAATAATAATTGTTTTAATATTAATATTTCCTTACAACAAAAAAAATTGCAACTTAAATAAATCATTACCAGAAACATAGTATACTGTGTCTCCATTTCTTGTCTTAGTTAATGTAGAATAATAGGTAGAAAGCATCAAAATTCAATATTTTAAGAATTTTGATACTTGCCCAAGTGAGTTTCGGTTACGGTCGAAACTGAAGCCATGGCCGAACTCTACAGATCCGTCGGACTCTACTTTATTTACGGGAGCTTTTATTACAGCAGAAACGAGCTGTTTATTTCTATATTGCCGACGACGATAAATAAAGTAACTTGACTCCTCATCGATGCAACTTAATGGAGTAATGTATCAGCCTTCTTGAACTTTTCGAGGACATACCGAAAATTACCAGTTTAGGTTTGTCATGCATTTCCGAAGTCATACCACACGTGGCTACTTTCATGAGGTACCTCCAAAATGAAGAAATTGCACGGAAATTACCGAATTTGTTGCATGTTTTGATGTCTTTCAAAACTGAAATAGATCAACGTTTTCAACATCTTGGTGGTGATAAAAAATATCTCCTAGTTACATTATTGATTCCAAATTTCAAACCAGTTATTTTGGGATAATACAAACAGAAGAGCTAGACAAAAGCTGCTTCTGGAGGGCCTAAACTCAATTCCCAATATTGATAAAATTTGTATATCTGTCTTTACCGTGTAGCATTGTTTTAGAATTTGTGTTAGAATTTCAAAAATGTATTAAAATTTTTCATTGTGACTCTACCTAAAAAGATTGCGCGTTACGAGAAAAAAAGATGGCACGTAATGAAAAAATGTTACACTAAATTTTTTTCCAACCCTGATAAAGAAGTTTCACTTCGACGTTTTCGGCTTTAAGTCAAAATAAAATAAGATCAAAACTATTTGCAAAAAAAAAAATAAAAAACCAAAAACACAATTTTCCACAGAAATTTTGAGTTGATGAGAAAAAAGTGAAATTACAAAAATTCTAGATCTCTTCGTTACCTACAACTTTGTTGTTTAATTCTTTTTCCATAGGACTTCTAGTCGTTTTTTACCCTTTAAAGCTTATGCATGAAAGGGGAGAAGGGCTTCAGATCCCAGATCACTCGTAAATTATTTTCCCTTCATTTGTCCTTGATCCTGACAAAAAAGATGGGAATATATCCTTTTTTTTAACAGGATCCTTCCTTCTATAATTAAAATAATTGACTCTGGTCTACTGCTCCTAGATTAAACCTTAATTATTTTTGCATCCAGTATATAATGGAAGATGAAAAAATATTGCCACGCTTTTTATCGCAACTACTGGACCACGGGTACGTAAGGTCCAATTTGTGTGGATGTGGAATGCTCCATTATTGCAAACAGGTCCAATTTCTGACCGTCAGGGGAACGACTCCCTGGTTCCACAATTTATTACAATATATTTGTAGCACAGAATAGCAGCAGGAAAACAAAACGAAGTACATCAGACTATTATACTTGCAAACAAACTTGTATATAACTCTGCGTTGAATTAAAATTGCAATTATTCATTACCAAGGAGGAGTAGTTGTGAAAAAAATGCGTGCAAATTAAATAGTAACAATATTAAATATAGCATAGTAGTCTGATAGTGTTCGACTCTTATATTTATACTCTGTGATAACTTGTTCGTTATGTTTTCCTTAATCGTAGAGTTGACGGTCAGTGCAAGCGTGACTGCCTTAGCATAAAGTTGTGTCGTGTAGTTTGCGATTATTAAAAAAAATGAGGTAAGTAATATATAATTTAATATTTTTAGACCTAAAATATTTTTCCCGTGTCTTCGTGTTTGTATATACGAATTTATTTACAAAAGAAAAGTAAGTGTATGCGTATTACGAAGCCTACAGCCGAAGGTTGCAAAAAATGCAAATATAATTTATAAAGTAATTTAATTAAATCAAATTACAATTACTATTACTAATTAAAACTAAGACGTGACGATTACTCGACGATCGAACAAAAAGTGACACTCCCCAGTTCGCCATCCAGTATTAGTAGTATCCAGTACATCCAGTGTCCAAGTTGCTTGCTGTGTAAGCATTCCCAACCGTGGGACGGCGATGTCAAAACATATCGCTGAATAAGCGATATCATCGCGTAATCGATTTCCAGCAAATGGGAATGTGTAACACCTCCCCCCATAGTTCAGCAACTAATCGAGAATCTTATTTGAGAGGGTCGCTGTAATGTTCTTATGATCAACCCTTATTTGATTTGGGCTGGTGCATCTTTGTGCTGGGATAGCTTGTACTATTTCAGTTACATCGTTGCTGGCAGGTTGATCTATGTTTCGCAGGGATCTTGCTCGGAGTCTGTAGGTAGAAGAATACAGCTGTCAGGATACCCACAATTAGAATTATTACATAAATCGGTACAGTCATATGGTATATAATTGGGTCTGTCCTCTTATTCTAATAGAGTGGAGATTCCAGACTAATTTTTGTACTCAGTGTATGAAGTTTTTTCCAAATTTAGCACATTCATGGTAATAGGTTCTTGTTGCAGATATTATTGTTTTTTAAATTGCGGCATTTCCATAATTTTAATGGTATGTCCTTTTACGCGATCGTTGGAATTCGATATGGTGGTTCTAGGAGTTTTCAGATTACAATTAACTGGTATAGTAGCTAAGTAACTTCCTTATAATACTTGGTACTGTTCCTGGCTACATGTTATCTTGACTTTAGTCGGGGTAGGAAAATTTAATGTATAGTGCTTATCGTCCAGTTCTTCAAGGGCTTCTCTTGTCAGATTAACTAGAGTCCGCTTGGTTGTCATGAGTTCTTGGTGGTCTATGAGGTGTTGAATGCAGTCAGTCTGATCATGTGTAATATAGTTTTGCTTCGAGTCACATAGATACAGCGAATTTACTTCCGGACATTCTGTCTCTATGTACCTAGAATCTGTACCAGAAATTGCTATAAAAGGTGAGGTGGGGATAAGGATCTCGTGATTTTTGTTCGGGACAATGGCTAGTTTGTAGAGTTGGAAGGTAGTAGGGCTGACAATGGGGACCTTAATGACTATTACAACTTTACCGCTTAAGAAATAGTAACCTAATTTAATTATTTCATAAAAACTTCTATAATCTATTTCCAGAATCTCATCCTTTGAATATAAGATCCTTAACTTACCTACAATATTTTTAATTTGTACTAGACTAACTATTGAATAAGGAGCGCTCGATGCGCGTATAAATGATAGAGCGTTCTCTAAATTATTGAGCTCATCTGAAAGGTCTTCAACATTATCTCCTAAAATAAGGAAATGTTGTGCTAAATGTGCGTACTTTACAAGATCTGTATCCCTTTTTACATCGCTTTCTATAATTAAATTCAACGCTCCGCCTATTTTCTTCTGATTTTTTGCTATACTATCGATAATTTTGGAGGCACGTGTGATCCAATCTTTATTTAAGCTGACATGCTTATTAAATTCAGTTTCTAATTTATGTTCATTATCCTGTAAGATCTGGAACGAGTTTTCGTATTTAATTGCATCTGTATAATCTAAGTTAATGGAAATACTTTTTATAATAGATCCTAGACCGTCGATGAGGCCTCTTTTCATGCAGCATGAAGCAAAAGAATTTAGACGATTTGATATTCTATCGAGTTTGCTAGAAAGATGTTCAATATGAGGATCAAACAGAGAGAACGTCTTGTTATTTAATTGGGGTGGAAGTATACTTATTTGATTTCGGACTGATTCTACTTGGTTTTGGATTAGTTTCAAGTCAACGTATTCTAGGAAGGAGTGCTGGTGAGTAACTATTTTTGTCGGTCCTAATTTAAACGGTAGCAGTCCAGGTCCTTCGTCAAGTGAGTCAATTGTTAGATCTTGTCCGTACGTCAGTCGCAGGAAAAACGTCAGCAGGATTATCATATCAGTGGTATGTACGATCATTAGGGCTACGCTTTAGTCGTGACTTAGCAATAGGTCCTCGTTTCTTTTTGGTGTAAATATGAATTGGGAGGTCCGCGAGAACGTTATCTGGTGTATAACGTGGGTCTAGTTTTTGTCTATTTGCTAAAGGATTGCGGATAAAAATTCGTAGGTTAGGGGTATAGTCCTTTTCAGGTTCTCTGTCTTTGTTGCGATTATCGGTCAGTTTTGTTCGGTCATGCAGAGATGTCTCACTAGTTAGTTCAAATACTTGTCTCATCCTATACTTATGGTCGCGTGAATACTGCTGTAATAGATGAGCGGATAAGTCGATGTCTATCGGATCACGAGGATCGAAATGTCCAGTTATTAAGTCTCTTGGTCTACATCGTGTAAAGCTGATGTATGTCATAATAATGCTAAAAAGATTTTGGCATCTCTCATAAAATTCCTGTGGCGTCGCGGAGCTTTGAGTTAAAAGTGCCAAAACGTTATATAACGAGGTCTCATCGCATTGATCTGCAAAATTGTTGACTAACGCGTTTCGTATACCGGTCCAGGTCTCAGGGATTCTATTTGAGTTTATAGTCCTAGCTGCGGGTCCCGTGACCTTTTTTTAAGATTCCGTTGAGTAATGCTAAATTGCTTAAGGCATAATTGGGATCTGATCTCATATTTTGCGCTACTAATTGGTCGCACAGTTTAATAAACCTTGTGAGAACGTTTGGGTTGCCATCGAATTCGGGCAACAGTCTAAGAGCTTTGTAAATTTGGTCTACCAGTGCATCGCTCATTTTGACAGAGTTTGATGCTATTAGATCGTATGAATCTAATAATTACTATCTTCTAAGAGTACGTTTAAATTTCTACTAGCGTCTAATTGCAATACTCTACGAAAATTTCCTAATCTAGGGGTCCGAGAATTTTGTTAATGTAAAATCTTGGATAATTAAGGAAAAAAGATGGGAATGCAACTCTAGTAAGATCTAGGTACTCACCGATGCATCTGCACTTTTCTTCTGTATCGATATCTGGATACTCCTCCCGGCAGCAGCTCTTGTAGGTTCTGATAGCCAACGTCGGTGATCTATTCACTGAATTTACTTGACTATCCTACCGACTGCGCCAATTACGAAGGCTACAGCCGAAGGTTGCAAAAAAATGCAAATATAATTTATAAAGTAATTTAATTAAATCAAATTACAATTACTATTACTAATTAAAACTAAGACGTGACGATTGCTCGACGATCGAACAAAAAGTGACGCTCCCCAGTTCGCCATCCAGTATTAGTAGTATCCAGTACATCCAGTGACCAAGTTGCTTGCTGTGTAAGCATTCCGAACCGTGGGACGGCGATGTTGAAACATATCACTGAATAAGCAATATCGTGTGATCGGAATGTGCATCGGAGTGGTCATCGCGTAATTGATTTCCAGCAAATATGAATGTGTAACATGCGTTTAGTAGTTTAGTTGTACAAGCTTTGCTTAATTTGGTACCAGATGATGTTGTGTTACTCGTCCAGAAATATATTACATCTCAGTCTACCCCGTGACCACGGCCGCTGGAAAGTGTTCGAAACGTCGGGAATTAAAAATGTAAAATAAACGCGATAAAATCCGTAAAGTAATTTTATTTAATAATATATATTATTTTAATAAATAGCATTATTTCTTCGTAAATATTAAAATATTTTTACTATGTTTTTGTGCGTTAAACGTTTTATAAGTCGCCGATTTATTTCCACCTATACAAGTGCAACTGGACGTTAATATTATATTTTACCGTACTTTTACCATATATTTAAGTTGATGAGTTATCGTGTATGTATTTTCATTTGTTTTTATTTTGTAATTCTAGAAATTAAATAATATTAGATAGGATAAAAGTTTGTTCAATGATTATATTGTGATATACAACGTCATTTTTAGTCTTGCAAGAAGGTTATACACTCTAATAAGAGTTTCACTTTAAAATATACCATACGAATAATTAAAACTGAAAAAATTACAAGCGTTCACAAACATCAGTATCATCGCCAACGTTTCGGCGCAAAAATTTTGTTGAGTAGTAGTTGAGGAACCAGATTATTATACTGATTTAGAACAAAGTACTTTCGGGTTTGTACCATACGAAAATCACCCTATACAAACATTATATATAAAAAAATGTGTGCGTGTACTAGCGTACATTCGTAAGAAGTGAAACTTCTTTATGACGTTATTTTTAAATAAATAGTAAAGTTAAATAAAGTTAAATTAGATAAAGGTTAATAAAAGCCTTATATTATCATAGACATAAATATAAATTCTACAATTATTTCAATTTAGCTTATTACTACAAAGATTATTATTGAATTTCATTAATTGTAATAGAATTATTACTATCATTGAGGTCATTATTCTATATTTGTGTTATTAATGGCTTATGGTAACTGAAATACGAAATATATTGCTTACACTACTCCGCTGGAGAAAGTATACTTCGAATCACGCGTGGTAGGGATAAGAAAAAGATCGCACGTAACGATAAGTTTCACTTTGATTACAAAATGACAAATTTTTACAGTAACCGCTGTTACTTAGCTATAAGAAGTAGATTAATCCTATACACTATACTGAAAACCAGAACTCAATAGCTTCTAAAATGACTGAGTTATGGTGATTTTAAAATTTTCCGGTTTGAGGGTCACCGAAATCTTTGAAGGGCCTATCTCTTGACTCCGTGGTCGCACAGCGATGCGGTTTCAGGTATGTTGACCTGCCTCGTGACCTCTTTGTGCTCGAGTGAAGTTGTGTACACTCTTCGAGTTAGAGCCTCCATTTGGGGCGGATGTTATGAGTGTCTACGAGAACAACCCCTCCACCAAATTCCACACCGCTTCGATGTCCCGTTCAGGAGATATTCCCGTTCGAAAAACTCTATGTAGAGTTAGAGGGGGGGAGGGGGGCTATATTCCTAATTTATATTATTCCAAAAATGTATTAAAATTTTTTGATGTAACTACCTAAAAATATAACGCGTAACGAAAAAAAGATGGCGCGTAACGAAAAAATGTTACACTTAGTTTTTAGCTTATATAAATGGGAGTAACGAAGGCTACTATTTTTGAAAAAGAAATTAATAGATTTTATAATATAATTTCATGTAGATGAAATCGCTACAGGCTACAGCTAGTTAAATGTTTTAGATTTGTTATAATAACTTCATAACTTGAATTAGATCATAAATATACTCCGTTGTTATTAGCTTAAGAGCGAACGTCGGACAACGGGAGTGCACCTGTATTTGCGCGCACGTTTGTCTGTTATAATGTCTTCTTCGTAGTTACTTGATCTCTGTTGTAGATCAGCCGCCGTTGTTGGAATCGAGTAAGAAGACGGGCATTAAATGAATACATATCTCTTTTTCAGGTGGAAGTGGTGCATGTTAAACGCAATGGCGTTAATTGCCTTAGCTCTTTGCCAAACGGTAATAATAAACAGCACAGGTGAGCAGTCTATTACTATATAATATATACACATAATAATACTTCTAATCAACAAAAACTATCATGAGAGTGATGGAATAGAGAGTGCAGCTGGCAGTTCTTTGATATAGATCCTCCGTCGTACTCGGGATTTACTCGAATCAAGGAATTAAAAAAAGTGGATTCATCATCAGCCTATAATAGTCCACTGCTGGACATAGGCCTCCACTAATACAACCCTATCCATTAGGGGGTTTTGGACCGTATCCCACCACGCGGCTCCACTTTTTACATGCCAGTCCGAAGCATGGATCATCTTACTTTTCAGATAATTTTGTGATCGGCCCAAATTGCCCAAACCAACTAGGAAACAGCAATGAAAAATTGTTGAGTCCCCGCAGGATTCGAACCTACGACCTCCGGTTTCTAAAGCACACGCCCATACCACTAGGCTATGGAGGCAATCGTCGGAACAAGTCGATTATCTGGTACTTTTACAGCCGTTTTGGGACAAATATACCGATGTCTCGGTTATTACTTCAATAGTGTTAACCACTTTGGATGATGGAGTTTATCTCAGATATCAGTCGCTTAGAAAAAAATAAAGCTTTTTTCGGCAGAACTGCTAAAATTAGAATTCAAAAATAATTTGAGAAATGGTTAGGAAAGACAAAGAGAAGTTAGAGAAATGGGACTAATTACTTAATTAAACTGTCTTAATTTTTTCGGTCACAAGAGCCTAGACTCAGTTCTTCTGCCTGCGTTATTTAAATTACGTATAATTTTAAAACAAGTAAATCCAGTGTCGAAAATAACAACCTTGTGTAATTTATTTGCAAACGTTGGCTTAACTATATATATCCTAAATCATCATTATTCGATATAGATGTTTATACTTGCTTTGTGATTGTCAAAAAATGTTTACTAGTTCAGAATAAGACGCTTACATAACGCTCCGACTTGAGAAGAACCGGCGAAAGGATCTCAGCAAGCAGTCCTTTTCTGTCAAATTCCAATTATACATACGAGAAAAAATATCCAATCTTAATACATTCCACTCACAGTTTCACTAAATTATTATTTGGCCATGAACACCGACGTTTATTGCATGCTGGGATGCTTATTAGGAGCCTGCAGGGCATTGGCGGTATTGGCCCATGCTTTGTAAACATTGTTCGAATCCCGCGAGGAAACTACTTTGTGTTATCGTTGTTTTCTTGTTGGGTGGGACAATTTGGACCGATCACCCAATCGTCTGAAAAATAAAATTATCCATGTGCTGGATGGACTTGTAAAAAGTCGTTCCACCCCCCAACTCGCATTGGAACAGCGTGGTTGGATGCAGTCCGCAAACACTAATGGTAAAGGCGTACATTACACACACCACAGGCTGATGATGATGAGGGTTCGCAATTTAGCAAGGCACTGTTCAGCATTACGTTTTGTGATGACGAAAAACGTTGTAAATAGTGGTCAGAGACCATTTGGCGGTCATAACTTAACAACAGTGCCGTCAAATCCGCTTAGAACAAATAATGGGAAAATAGCTAAGAGAAATATAAAAAAGATCTATTTGACTGATTTTTTTGGACAACATCAACCAATCACTTTGTGATTTTCATTAACAAATTATTTTTTGGCCTGTTGCATCAGTTGCTTTAAAAATTGTCATTAAATCAGGTATCTTGTCTAACACTGACTTTAGCAGCGTATTTACTAGATAAACGAGATTTCAATCTATGCCTTCACGGTAGGAGGCCTCAATTATATTGCCCCAGTATTGCGATGTCTGATGTCGTCAGTGACCGCATTGCGTATGAAGTCCCACCGTTGGTCTGCCCTCGTATGCTTAAAAATAACAAACACAAGGACATTAAATAAAATAACTGCAAACCCATAGAGACATAAGTCGTCGCAGAAATTACATGTTGTTAACAATATATTCTGTGTGAATGGTACATTTGTGCGTTGACATGAATTGCATTGTTGATGAAATTTGTTTTATTTAGTATAGTTTGTCATTACGAACTTCAATTTTTTTGTTAAACTGTATTCTTTAACACTGATTTTGATTCCTGCAGACAATACATGCACAACGCATGATGGTGATGATGGGGTGTGTGTCAAATATTTTCACTGCGACCGAAAGACCAAGACCGTCATTGATGACGGTTATACCCTCATCGATGTGAGGTTGGACATTTTTTTCTTCGTTTTTGCATGGTTTTTTTCCCTCCTTCTGACGTACTCCTTATGCTGAGAGTCACGATAGCCATGAGTTGTCTCGTGGATGATTGCACTCCACTTATCGCGCCCCCTGTCAGTCTGAAATGTCTTATAAACTTAAATTTTGACGCCGTTCCGAATCTGATCTGTCTTTGTTTTGATTATAGTTTTTTCCCCAACAATAAAGCCACAGAACATTATTCAAAAATTGGTTATAGGTTTAGTTATCAGTGAATTTCGAAGTAAAGTTTTGTAGGTAAACCTGAAAATTAATAACTGATTTTGTAACCCATCTGATACAACATATGAGCATCGTTCCTTCATAACATCTTCTTTTAACGACACCAGAAGGTGCTGCAAGTTTTGTGTTCAAACCAGGCCTCTAAGAGTTGATGTAATACTGTGAATAAGTGAGTATATTGTCTCAATTTAGCAAGGAAGATTAAACTGTTTCGTGTTTTGATTTAGTTTTATAAACTTTACATAATCATGCGTAATTAAAAATAGGAATTCTAGGATGTTTATAAAAATAGCATTGTATAGTCAAAGAACTGAAATAATTGAAGATTTTATAACAATAAAACTAATTTTAATAAGAAAAACACCTACCGTTTTATATTCCAGTTTAAACTTTCCGGAAACATGTATAAAATTCTGCTGCTTTTGTACATTAAATAGCCTATTTATTCGCGTCATCACAAATCTTTCTATTTCAGGGCGGCGAATGCAATGAACTTTGAAGGTGTGCTGGCTCTAAATCGAATTAGAGACCAAACTGGAAGAACCTTCCGATGATATGTCACCATCGGATAAGGAGGTGAGTCGTAAAGCAAGCGTGCTGAAGAGGCATTGCTCAGTAACGTTCCAATCGTAGAAAGCAACGGCCCGCAATGACAGTGCCTGGTAAAGTTCCAAGAATCGAAATGGCACTTGTGGTTACAGCAAACCCAGGCTGCTTTGTAATCCGTGAGAGACGGAGGGACCCTGATGACAGGTATAGCTGACTATGAGAATTCCCTGATGGTCGCTCATTTTAAGTAAATATTGTTTTAGTTTAGGATTATAACATTTAAGTTGGCTGATAGGTCCCTTACAGGGACCGTATAGATAGTATCACATGCGGTGCTATTTCGCCGCAAAGCAGTAGTGTGCAACTGCTGTGTTACGGTCTTCAAGGAGCACGGCCGCATATTTACTGGGTAAACGAGACTTAACACATCTATGTCAACGGTGTGCAGCGCTTTGGTGATACCACTAGTATTGGAGATATCAGGGCATCGGTGACCACTTTCACGTGGCCCGATTGCTCGTCTGCCTGCGTAGGCAATAAAAAAATTGGTTTTATATATCGAATCCCTATCGGCGATAAAAGGCTCCCTGTCTTAATGATTATGGCTACAGAAAGAAAAAAAGCGCGTCTAAGAAGCTTCTACTGTACCTGTTCTTTTTTAATAAAGCCAAGGCACGGGTTGGACGTTCATCTTTTGATAAGCTATGCGATATGTATAAAGTCCCTTTTTCCTAGCTATTACACTAGCTTCTTCGCCCCCGAGGATGGAATAGTGTAGCGCCTTCACCACTTCACCGCAGCGGTAAAATACCTGTGACTCTTGTGTCTGAACCTAGCTTTTATAATTGTCCATGCTCGAAAGTTGGCTGCGTTTGTCCAATACCTTTTACATTATGTTTCAGTGGAACAATGGCGGGACAGTGGGATTCCATGAAGTATATCGGTGGTGGCTCCCTGATTCATCCCTCAGTTGTCATAACAACCGCCCACAAGATAACTGACGGATACAAGCTTAGAGATGTAAGATACATCTATATGTCCTAAACTAAATAAAGCTTGTGCTATAGGAATAATAATAATATCCCCAAGTCGATTAGGGCTACGGCGGCCGACCTGTATTAGAGATCAAACAACTGCGCAGGAGATATTATAGTGCACAAGTTTACGCGCAAATACACGTGCACTCCTTTGTACTCTCAACGCCCGATGCGATGAAACCGACACGACCGTAGAGAGATAAGACGCAGGACCGACTTTTTATACACCTATATAACGCATGGATCATCTTACATTTAAGTCTATTAGGTGATCGGACTAATGGTCCTAGCTAAAGTGGTTGATGGTATTAGATGGACGAAATTTGATAAAATTTCATAGTATTGTTTATATAGTACGCGAACACAAATAAGCGAGTACAATATTAATAAATAAATAAATGCAGCTTACAGTGCGAGCCGGTGAATACGACACGAACTCAGAGGACGAGCAATATGACGCTCAAGAGAGGAAAGTGGTCAAAATGTTAGTGCACGACAACTACGATCGAGGTAAGCTACCGTTAGTAAAATACCACACACACAATGACACAATAACCAATATTCAATTTCAACGGATCCTTTATTTCCATCGTAGCCTATTTTCCCATTTATCATATGGTCGGCTTTAACCTGTTCAGTTCAGTTTTTTTCCTGAGAGTGCTTGGCATTTAGACTCCGCAACTGAAAAAAAATAAAATTTTAATTGAAAATACTGCCGTCCTGTCTGATCGTATGGTTTTGACAATTTTAGCTAGTCCACTGCAATGATAAGTAATATACCTGATTACCAGATGAAGCTCCTTATCATCTCTTGATGCAATAAAAAGGAAAAATACTGTGCCGAATGAATCAAATGCGCTTGTTTTATTTGCCTTCTTCTAAAAGTAAAGAAACGGATAAAGAAACTGATGATTACCTTTAAACGCGTTGAATAAAACTAACATCTTTGTTGAGTTGAGATGCCTAGATGATGACGAAAATTATTTCGTAATTAAATGTCATTGTTACTTCCACAGCGCACGTACATAACGACGTCGCCTTGCTTTTCCTGAATAGGCCCGTGGAACTTCTTAATGAGCCACATTTAGGGATTGGGTGCCTTGCTCCAGTCCCCCCGCAACCGGGAACGACATGCTTCAGTATGGGATGGGGAATTAAAAACTTTGGTAACAAGAGCGTCTTTGCGGCCATTTTAAAAAAGGTACTTGAGGAATATTTTACAATCTTGGGGTTCTTATTGGGGAATAAAAACCGCTGCCATATTTGGGGTGAACATTCTCATCAGATGTGAAGCGGGTCCGTGTTGTCTTACGCTTTGAATTACTGGAGGTTATTTTGCATAATCTGGTAAATTTTTGCTCGTCTTGTTAAAGTCAATTTTTATTTTTATTTTTATTATCATTCTTCGAAGAACTGATGTATGTCATATCTATCTCTGGTTCGAAAAATTAATGCGAAGTAAATAAGCGTCAAAAACTTTGCAGAGAATGAACTATAGGATTAGTTCATGTTATCTCGTGTTACTTAATGTTTTTCATTGATTCACTATTCTTTATTTAATGTTGCCTTAATAAACAATTTTAAAGCAGACATCATGAAGCTCTATTTACTGGTTGCTTAATTTTTATTCATCACTGAATCATAAAAATGTGTCACACCATGCAAAAAATATAGGTTGAAATATATGATTGATCAATATCAATCATTGGTTCAGCAATAGCTTTTTTGTTACATGTTCTATATAAACAGAGAATTTTCAGGTTAAAGTTCCCACTTTAAGTGCCAACCAGTGCGAGCAAATGCTGCGAAGGACGCGGCTTGGTCGAAAATTCAATTTGCATCAATCCTTGCTCTGCGCCGGGGGAGAGAAAGGCGTCGACACCTGCACAGGGGATGGGGGTTCGTCTCTCGTCTGCCGAGTTGAAAGCAAGGTGAGATAAGAAACAATTCTTTCAGGAGGCTTTCTGGTGTATTCTTCTTTCCAACCATTATTGTTAGTTTTTATAGAGGTAACTTTTTTACCAGTATCACAGATATAGAATTTACCCAAAGCTACTGACATTTGGCCCCTACCTCTAAAGAGATAAACTTCATCCTACAATAATTTACAACGACGCTCTTTAATTAATGATACTGATTTTGCGCATATTAACATGATGGGTCGACTTAATTAACTTGAAAGGTGAGTCATATTAAGGGACAAGTTGCACCTGACTTGGGTATTTACTGGGTAAACGAGACTTAACACCATGTCTAACGGTAGGCAGTGCGTTGGCGGTACCACTGGTATTGCCAATGTATATGGGCGTCGATGACGACTTCCCATCAGGTGGCTCGACTGCTCGTCTGCCTGCGTAAGGAATTAAAAAAATAATAAAAAACTTGTCCCTAATCATGACCCTAACTATTCAGGAAATATCAATAATACAAAGTTGTCCTCTCGGAATTAAATGTTTTTACAACTACTCAACACAACAGGGCTGCTGTCCCAGAAAGAGGCTTTAGAGCTCCATCTCTTGAAAATCCGCTAACGACTGTCAGAAGTGGTATGAAGTAATTAGGACCACACCCACTTGTTTAACTTTAGTAGTGGGCGATTGGCATCGATAATAATACAACGTGTTTTACCAAATTAAGATTTTTACCATTTTCTCGTAAAGCTAAGGTCGTTACAACAAGACAGCACTATTAAAGCGATCATTATTTTTCAGGGAACGCGGTTCGCTATTTACGGTATGGTTGCATATGGAGCCGGCTGCGGCAGACAAGACGTGCCGGGCGTCTACGTCAATATTTCGAATGTCTACGATTGGGTGAAACAGCAAATGGTCGCTGAGGGCCTCGGCACCAAATCCTTCGATGGAGTTTATCACATATGTCAATCGCTTAGAACAAATAAAGCTGTTTTCGGCAGAACTGGTAAAATTAGAATTTAAAAATAATTTCAGAAATGGTTAGGAAAGAGAAAGAGAAGTTAGAGAAATGGGACTACTCGGTTCTTCTGCCTGCGTTATTTAAATTACGTATAATTTTAAAACAAGTAAATTTATATACATTTAAAAATAATCCAATGTCGAAAATAACAACGTTGTTCAATTTATTTGCAAACGTTGGCTTAACTATATATATCCTAAATCATCATTAGTCAATAAAAATGTTTACTACTTCAGAATAAGACGCTTGCATTGAACACCGACCTTCATTGCATGCTAGGATGCTTATTAGGAGCCTGCAGGGCATTGGCGGTATTGGCCCATGCTTAGTAAACATTGCTCGAGTCCCGCGAGGAAACAACTTTGTGTTATCGTTGTTTTCTGATTGGGTGGGACAATTTGGGCCAATCATCTGAAAAGTAAAATTATCCATGTGTCGGATGGATTTGTAAAAAGTCGGTCCACCCCCCAACTCGCATTGGAACAGCGTGGTTGGATGCAGTCCGCAAACACTAATTTTAAGGTAAAGGCGTACATTACACACACCACAGGCTGATGATGATGAGGATTCGCAATTTAGCAAGGCACTGTTCAGCATTACGTTTTGTGAAGCCGAATAACGTTGTAAATAGTGGTCAGAGACCATTTGGCGGTCATAACTTAACAACAGTGCCTTCAAATCCGCTAAGAACAAATAACGGGAAAAAAGCTAAGAGAAATATAAAGAAGATCTATTTGACTGATTTTTTTGGACAACATCAACCAATCACTTTGCGATTTTTCATTAACAAAATTATTTTTTTGGCCTGTTGCATCAGTTGCTTAAAAAATTGTCATTAAATCAGGTATTTGCTTAACTACTGACTTTAGCAGCGTATTTACTAGATAAACGAGATTTCAATCCTATGCCTTACGGTAGGAGGCTCATTTATGATTCCCCAGTATTGCCGATGTCTATGTGCGTCAGTGACCGCTTGCGTCAGGAAGTCCCACCGTTGGTCTGCCCTCGTATGCATTAAAAAAAATAACAAACACAAGGACATTAAATAAAATAACTGCAAACCCATAGAGACAGCAAGTCGTCGCACGAAATTACCATGTTGTTAACAATTTATCTGTATGAATGGTACATTTGTGTCGTTGACATGAATTGCATTGTTGATATAAATTCTGTTTTATTTAGTATAGTTTGTCATTACTGAACTTCAATTTTTTTTGTTAAACTGTATTTTTTAACACTGATTTTGATTCCCGCAGACAATACATGCACAACGCATGATGGTGATGATGGGGTGTGTGTCAAATATTTTCACTGCGACCGAAAGACCAAGACCGTCATTGATGACGGTTATACCCTCATCGACGTGAGGTTGGACATTTTTTTCTTTTTTTTTGCATCGTTTTTTCCCTCCTTCTGACGTACTCCTCATTGCTGAGAGTCACGATAGCCATGAGCTATCTCGTGGATGATTGCACTCCACTTATCGCGCCCAACTGTCAGTCTGAAACGTCTTATAGACTCAAATTTTGACGCCGTTCCGGATCTGATCTGTCTTTGTTTTGATTATAGTTTTTTCCCCAACAATAAAGCCACAGAACATTATTCAAAAATTGGTTATATATTTCGTTATCAGTGAATTTCGAAGTAAAGTTTTGTAGGTAAACCTGAAAATTAAGAACTGATTTTGTAACCCATCTGATACAACATATGAGCATCGTTCCTTCATAACATCTTCTTTTAACGACACCAGAAGGTGCTGCAAGTTTTGGTGTTCAAATCCAGGGCCTCTGAAGAAGTTGATGTAATACTGTGTAATAAGTGATAGTAATATTGTCTCAATTTAGCAAGGAAGATTAAACTGTTTCGTGTTTTGATTTAGTTTTTATAAAACTTTACATAATCATGCGTAATTAAAAAAATAGGAATTCTAGGATGTATTACTAAAAATAGCATTGTATAGTCAAAGAACCGAAATAATTGAAGATTTTATAACAATAAAAACTAATTTTAATAAGAAAAAAACACCACCGTTTTTATATTCCAGTTTAAACTTCTCCGGAAACATGTATAAAAATTCTGCGCTTGCTTGTGTCATAAATAGCCTATTTATTACGCGTCATCACAAATGGCTTTGCTATTTCAGGGCGGGCGAATGCAATGAACTTCTGAAGGTGTGCTGCGCTCTAAATCGAATTAGAGACCAAACGGAAGAACCTTCCGATGATATGTCACCATCGGATAAGGAGGTAGTCGTAGAAAAGCAAGCGCCCGAAGAGGCATTGCTCAGTAACGTTCCAATCGTAGAAAAGCAACGGCCCGCAATGACAGTGCCTGGTAAAGTTCCAAGAATCGAAATCGGCACCTGTGGTTACAGCAACCCAGGGGCTGCTTTGTTCCGTGAGAGAGACGGAGGTGACCCCGATGACAGGGTATATGCTGACTATGGAGAATTCCCCTGGATGGTCGCCATTTTAAAGTAAATATTGTTTTAGTTTAGGATTATAACATTTATACTGGTGATAGGTCCCCTTTTTACAGGGGACCGTATAGGATGGTATCACCGCGGTGCCTATTTCTGCCGCAAAGCAGTAGTGTGCACACTGCTGTGTTACGGTTTGAAGGGCACCGTAGCCAGCATATTTACTGGGTAAACGAGACTTAACACCCTATGTCTAACGGTGTGCAGCGCTTTGGTGATACCACTAGTATTGCGAATATCTATGGGCATCGGTGACCACTTCTCTTCAGGTGGCCCGATTGCTCGTCTGCCTGCGTAGGCAATAAAAAAATTGGTTTTATATATCGAATTCCTATCGGCGATAAAAGGCTCCCTATCTTAATGGTTATGGGCTACAGAAAGAAAAAAGCGCGTCTAAGAAGCTTCTACTGTACCTGTTATTTTTTAATAAAGCCAAGGCATAAGCTATGTGATATGTCTATAAGAAATGTAACTCTATGTATAATTGTCCATGCTCGAAAGTTGGCTGCGTTTGTCCAATACCTTTTACATTATGTTTCAGTGGAACAATGGCGGGACAGTGGGATTCCATGAAGTATATCGGTGGTGGCTCCCTGATTCATCCCTCAGTTGTCATAACAACCGCCCACAAGATAACTGACGGATACAAGCTTAGAGATGTAAGATACATCTATATGTCCTAAACTAAATAAAGCTTGTGCTATAGGAATAATAATAATATCCCCAAGTCGATTAGGGCTACGGCGGCCGACCTGTATTAGAGATCAAACAACTGCGCAGGAGATATTATAGTGCACAAGTTTACGCGCAAATACACGTGCACTCCTTTGTACTCTCAACGCCCGATGCGATGAAACCGACACGACCGTAGAGAGATAAGACGCAGGACCGACTTTTTATACACCTATATAACGCATGGATCATCTTACATTTAAGTCTATTAGGTGATCGGACTAATGGTCCTAGCTAAAGTGGTTGATGGTATTAGATGGACGAAATTTGATAAAATTTCATAGTATTGTTTATATAGTACGCGAACACAAATAAGCGAGTACAATATTAATAAATAAATAAATGCAGCTTACAGTGCGAGCCGGTGAATACGACACGAACTCAGAGGACGAGCAATATGACGCTCAAGAGAGGAAAGTGGTCAAAATGTTAGTGCACGACAACTACGATAAAGGTAAGCTACCGTAAGAAAAATACCACACATACAATGGCACAATAACCAAGATTCAATTTCAACGGATCCTTTATTTCCATCGTAGCCTATTTTCCCATTTATCATATGGTCGGCTTTAACCTGTTCAGTTCAGTTTTTTTCCTGAGAGTGCTTGGCATTTAGACTCCGCAACTGAAAAAAAATAAAATTTTAATTGAAAATACTGCCGTCCTGTCTGATCGTATGGTTTTGACAATTTTAGCTAGTCCACTGCAATGATAAGTAATATACCTGATTACCAGATGAAGCTCCTTATCATCTCTTGATGCAATAAAAAGGAAAAATACTGTGCCGAATGAATCAAATGCGCTTGTTTTATTTGCCTTCTTCTAAAAGTAAAGAAACGGATAAAGAAACTGATGATTACCTTTAAACGCGTTGAATAAAACTAACATCTTTGTTGAGTTGAGATGCCTAGATGATGACGAAAATTATTTCGTAATTAAATGTCATTGTTACTTCCACAGCGCACGTACATAACGACGTCGCCTTGCTTTTCCTGAATAGGCCCGTGGAACTTCTTAATGAGCCACATTTAGGGATTGGGTGCCTTGCTCCAGTCCCCCCGCAACCGGGAACGACATGCTTCAGTATGGGATGGGGAATTAAAAACTTTGGTAACAAGAGCGTCTTTGCGGCCATTTTAAAAAAGGTACTTGAGGAATATTTTACAATCTTGGGGTTCTTATTGGGGAATAAAAACCGCTGCCATATTTGGGGTGAACATTCTCATCAGATGTGAAGCGGGTCCGTGTTGTCTTACGCTTTGAATTGTTGGAGGTTATTTTTCATCTGGTAAATTTTGTGCTCGTCTTGTTAAAGTCAATTTTTATTTGTTATGTTTATTATCATTCTTCCAAGAACTGAAGTATGACTTATCTATCCCTGGTTCGAAAATATTAATGTGCGCAGTAAAAGACCGTCAAAAAACTCTGCAGAGAATAAACTATACGAATAGTTCAAGTTACCTCGTGTTACTTAATGTATTGATTCACAATTTTTTATTCAATGTTGCCTTAATAAACAATTTTAAAGCTGACATCATAAGGCTCTATTTACTGGTTGCTTAATTTTTATTCATCACTGAATAATAAAAAATGTGTCACACCATGCAATAAAATATAGCGTTGAAATATATGATTGATCAATATCAATCATTGGTTCAGCAATAGCTTTTTTGTTACATGTTCTATATAAACAGAGAATTTCCAGGTTAAAGTTCCCACTTTAAGTGCCAACCAGTGCGAGCAAATGCTGCGAAGGACGTGGTTTGGTCGAAAATTCAATTTGCATCAATCCTTGCTATGCGCCGGGGGAGAGAAAGGCGTCGACACCTGCACAGGGGATGGGGGTTCGTCTCTCGTCTGCCGAGTTGAAAGCAAGGTGAGATAAGAAACAATTCTTTCAGGAGGCTTTCTGGTGTATTCTTCTTTCCAACCATTATTGTTAGTTTTTATAGAGGTAACTTTTTTACCAGTATCACAGATATAGAATTTACCCAAAGCTACTGACATTTGGCCCCTACCTCTAAAGAGATAAACTTCATCCTACAATAATTTACAACGACGCTCTTTAATTAATGATACTGATTTTGCGCATATTAACATGATGGGTCGACTTAATTAACTTGAAAGGTGAGTCATATTAAGGGACAAGTTGCACCTGACTTGGGTATTTACTGGGTAAACGAGACTTAACACCATGTCTAACGGTAGGCAGTGCGTTGGCGGTACCACTGGTATTGCCAATGTATATGGGCGTCGATGACGACTTCCCATCAGGTGGCTCGACTGCTCGTCTGCCTGCGTAAGGAATTAAAAAAATAATAAAAAACTTGTCCCTAATCATGACCCTAACTATTCAGGAAATATCAATAATACAAAGTTGTCCTCTCGGAATTAAATGTTTTACAACTACTCAACACAACAGGGCTACTGTCCCAGAAAGAGGCTTTAGAGCTCCATCTCTTGAAAATCCGCTAACGACTGTCAGAAGTGGTATGAAGTATTAGGACCACACCACTTGTTTAACTTTAGTAGTGGGCGATTGGCATCGATAATAATACAACGTGTTTTACCAAATTAAGATTTTTACCATTTTCTCGTAAAGCTAAGGTCGTTACAACAAGACAGCACTATTAAAGCGATCATTATTTTTCAGGGAACGCGGTTCGCTATTTACGGTATGGTTGCATATGGAGCCGGCTGCGGCAGACAAGACGTGCCGGGCGTCTACGTCAATATTTCGAATGTCTACGATTGGGTGAAACAGCAAATGGTCGCTGAGGGCCTCGGCACCAAATCCTTCGATTATATATAGTTGTAATAATTGTTAATATAAATAAATCCATTGAAATATTAATATTATAAATGTGAAAGTAACTCTGCCTTTGTGTCTGTCCGTCTTTACCATCTAAATCATTGATGCGATTTTGATAAAGCATGTACCTAACATGCTCAATATATAATTATTTCTTTTATTTACGCGATTATTATACATATCAAATCCACTAATTTACGGATTTTTCGCGTTACTTAAATATATTTATTCCCGACGTTTCGGATTCTTTTCAGCATCCATGATCAAACTGCCTCCGTAGCCTAGTGGTTTAGGCGTGTGCTTTAGAATCCGGAGGTCGTGGGTGCGAATCCTGCGGGGACTCAACAAATTTTCATTGTTGTTTCCTAGTTGGTTAGGGCAATTTGGGCCGATCACCCATTTGTCTGAAAAGTAAGATGATCCATGCGTCGGATGGGCATGTAAAAAGTCGGTTCACCCACCAACCCGCATTGGACCAGCGTGGTGGGGTACGGTCCAAAAACCCCCTAATGGATAAGGGTGTTTTAGGGGAGGCCTATGTCCAGCAGTGGACTTTCAAAGGCTGATGATGATGATGATGATGATGATCCATGGTCACGGGCAGACTAAGTTGGTATATGTCTGTATCTCTATGTTTACGAATAACCATCAGTTTTTATTTAAAAAATTGACATATCTTTCGATTTCTTCATTTTTAATGTTGATTAACAGTCTGCCCGTGATCATGGATGCTGAAAAGAATCCGAAACGTCGGGAATAAATATATTTAAGTAACGCGAAAAATCCGTAAATTAGTGGATTTCATCTCACCTTGCTTTCAATATAGATTCAAAGGAAAGACATAGTCTATTAATTATGGCGGTAGAAGTAGTTGAAGATGAACTAGGCGTTAAAATGGGCTTGAAAGTCAATATAG
Organism: Lamproptera curius; assembly: GCA_029286875.1. NCBI lineage: Eukaryota > Metazoa > Arthropoda > Insecta > Lepidoptera > Papilionidae > Lamproptera > Lamproptera curius. Next base: position 2,458,479 of record JAGSMT010000099.1, read on the forward strand.
AAGATAAATCCATGAACTTTGTGTCTAATTATAGACATGTACATCTATAACACTTCAATCATATTTTTGAAGTTATACTTCTTTAGGCGCGTTATGAAAAAATGATGAGAGTGAAATTTTACGATTTGTCACACAAAATTAACAGTTTATAATGAAAACGGTGAAAATGTAATAAGGTCCATATTACATAGTGATAAGGTTGATTTTTGTGTAGTGATAATGGAGTTGTCGTTTTTTATTTGCGATAGTTGTTGCATAATGTGCTCTATGAGTTAGGATTAAGGTTCGTTTTTGGTATATATATATATATATTTTTATTAATAATATATTTTATATTATTTAAATTTATATTAAATATATATATTAAATATATTATTATGTAAATATATTAATTTTTGTAATGATGTTTATTCAACTTGATATAATGGTAATATTTTTATTAATTTAATATATCAACATTGTGATTTATCTATGTAATACGTTTTAGATAAGCGCCATCTAGTGACACATGGTCAAAGCTTCTGATTTATAGTACCGCTGTACAAGTAAGCCAACATCTCTAAGGAATTCTACATTTGTAAGCAACAGATGGCGCTGAACTACCAGTTATATGATATATCAAAGTACGTCTTGTGAATCCATAAATTCTTAATCGAATTATTTATGATTAGTTCTTGTAAATCTATCATCTTTAATTGTCTTAATTATTTTTGATTGATATTACTTACTATTTGTGAATATTAGTGAAAAAAATGTGCTTATATACTTTTTCAAGTGCTCCAATATAATTGAGGTTAACTATCCGTATGTATTATTTATTGTATTGTAATTAATTATTTGCATGCAATTAAAAACTATTTTTAATGATGCCAAAGAAGTATAACTTCTCACGCGCGTACATAAGTACACGCACCCATTTTTTTTTATTGCATACGCACGCAGATGAGCAATCAGGGCCACCTGATGGAAAGTGGTCACCGATGCCCATAAACATTGGCAATAGTGGTATCTCCAACGCGCTGCCTACCGTGAGACATAGAATGTTAAGTTTCGTATACCCAGTAAATACGCTGACTATGGTGCCCTTCAAACGGAACGCTGTAGTGTTTTCACACCACTACTTTGCGGTAGAAATGGGCACCGCGGTGGTACCCACCCAGACGGTCTCCTGTAAACAGGAAATGCAATTCCTGATACAAGTCGTGACATACCTAAGAGTAAGCTGTATGTTTTCAAAATTTATTTTGACTGACCCAATCCTGATTATGCTAAATTAGGTATAATGCAAGAGTGTTAAAGAATTCAGTTCTTTAATACTCTTGCATTATACCAATGCTTTTGATTTAATAGATGATAACATATTTTAAGTCACTGAGGTCCTAAGATGGAAGAGATAGTCGCGACAACTAAGGCTTACTTTTTACATGCCGATCAGGGGGTCACTATTCTAGGGAATTGCATGATCAGACCGATCATGTCACATATTGTCTTAAAAAACCAAAAAAAAATCTTTAAAAGTCTTATCGCGGGATTTCAACTATCTTCGACCGGTTGGAAAATAAATCGCATAAATCACGATGCCACTAAAAAAAATAAAGTTATTTGGGGAAAATAGATTAAAAAAGAGATTTAAAAAAAAATAAAGGTCATAATTTCACACAACTAGTTGGATAACGTGTAAAACATTAATTGATGAGACATAGCAAAGCTAATATGAAATTTCAGAAACATTTATAAGATTACTCTAACAGTAACTAGACTGTGATGAACGATTCAATTAAAGTCAGAATCATATCTCATCTAGTTATATTTGTACATATTAACGCCTCAAACTATCTTCTTGAATGTCGATTAAGAGAAAAGCCTCTTCCCCTTTTTTTCAATGAATTATTGTCACAACACGAAAACAGCACATCTTATTCTATCTGTTTAAAAGGCTGATGAGATTATATCACTACTAACGTGTTTTTTAATTTAAATGGCGTCTCAAAGTGCCAAGAAACTCCTCAAACACCTGCAAGTAAGCGAGAAAAATAATGGTAATTAAATGGTTTGATGCGACCCAGCCTCAAAACTTTTTCTTTCTCATCAGTTTTTTTCTGAAGAAATAAAAACACAACATCCTAGGATTCAACTTTACTGTTGTTGGACGGCACCATATAAGTCAGAGAATGATTTAACATGTTCTTGATTTTTTCTTTTCTACCCTCATCACTAATTTTTCTATGTGATCAAGATACTTTACTTCCTCATAGCATTTACGCCCTGTTTCATGACCTCTCACGGATTATCGACCACTCTCTATTCTGGTATTTACTCAGTCTTGCTCCATTAAATTTTATTATTTTGTTTATCGAAACAACTTGATAAACTAACTCAATCCATTACGACTTGGCTAAATTGAACATTGTCCTTCATAATAGCCTGACTTAAAAGATATTGTACAAACTTGGACTTCCAATTCAGAGAATACATCTGTTAAAAAGATCACATTTGGCACTTTGTGAATGAAATTTAAATGTATATGTTGAAGAGATCTCAATTCTCTATTATAATATCATTAAACCTTTGAAATATACATTTTGAGGTGACTCATCTAAGGCTAATGCGCAGCCTCTTTCGACTGTGTTCTTCACTAAGCGGTGACGTGGAACTGAGTTGTGCACACACATCTCAGCTGATTCCAGTTCACGTCGTACATCAATTCAATAACAATGAAACAGTACATTTCTGATTCATCTTTACATCTACTATTGGACTCGATTGAACCAAGAATAGTACATTAAATGCGAAAATAGCATCTCTGATTAAACAACTTTCCTTAATTTGCATACTGTTTGATGATCAATTTAACATTAGAAGATGCGTACATGGCTGCATGCTCTTATATCCTATACTTCAAGAACTTTTGAAAAAGAACCCTCACTAGACAAACAATATTTATAAATGGTGAATACATTCACCTTTTGACGATACCGATCCTGGAGAAACATTATGGATACACTAGATGCTTTGATCCAGTGTGGCCACAGGCAAGTCTCCCCACCGAGCAACTAAACTGTACCAAGGGCCTTAGATGGGGAGCCTCGGCTTGGGCTGTCATCTAACCTAACTGTTGCAGCACTAGCATTAATGCATGCAAGAAGTCCATTTTCTTACAATATAGATATTAGATAGAGCATAAACATTAGAAATTAAACATCGTTGCTCAGCTCCTAGTGCAGCGAGTTAGATCTTTCTTTTATAATTGGTAGCTAGTAGCCGTCATGAGGCCCCATTTTATTATAATTTATAATTGAGTAGTGTGGTAGATATTTAAAAGATAAAAAGAATCGGGCGTCAAAAACATAATCTTGTGTTATTAAATACTTAAAGAGCCTAAAACAGTGTTTTACATTGTTGTACGTCTTGGACATGGTCTACAACAGACACAAATTTCCGTTCAGGAGTTGCGAGGGATCAAGGGAACTGATCAATAAATCCTAAGATTCATATCCAGCTTGTTTCTGATTAATATTTTGCCATCTTCGATCTGCAATCAATTGCTGCGTAGACTTAAAGTATTGCCCAAATTGTAAAAGTGATTTCTTTGACTACTTTTAATTTAGGCCATTGATGAAGATGTTCGCTTGAGTAAAAGGTGGAAAATGGAATCCAACATTTAAAAACCTGTGTTGCCAATTCCGTGTATTCTGTTTTTGCACCATCCACAATGTATTTGAATGAAGAGAGTTGAATTGTAAATTGGGTGGCAAATTTACCTTATTTAAAGCGGTATTTAAGCGTCACAATTGAGAGATAATTATAAAAGTTATTTATAAATATTCAGAAAGGTAAACGATATCAGGCTGCTATATATAAAGTAATGTCATGTTTTATGTTATCAGTCAATTTATTTTATTATCACCTTATGTATTTTCTTCTTACCCCATTCTGATAAATCAAATCAATTTCCTCTTACATTCTTGACTTGACACTATCTACCACGATTGATTGACATTTAAATGGTTTAACAGCTAAGCCAAACTGATGAGACCAATTTCGAGCAGTAGAATTTTAGCAGCAGAAGTATTTTATTGAAAGCGCCAATAAAGAGCAGCTTCCAGCATCCGTGTTTTACACTGCAGATAATCAGCATACAAAATATTTGTACTCAGGATGTCAATAAGGGCTATAAGGACGAAGAATAAGTGAACAGAAAATACCTTCTTGAAGGTCACAACTTATTATATTCTGACTGCTGGCGCTACTGAATATTAAAAAACCTACCCAGAACTTATAATATATCAAGAACTTTGTAATGACAACTGGTAAAAAAGGCGTAAAGTGAATCTACTAAAACCGGTGCAGTGCCTTTAACGTTCAATAGATGGCGCTGTACTAATTGTATTTCTACTATACACATCTCGCTATAGAGATGTGATTGTAAATGTTTATCGAATTGTAACGTATCCTTCTAACATAGCACATTCCTCATTATTGCACATTGTGTTATATTTTTTGAACGCACGCTTTCTTCTTATGCAGTCAGCTATTTTTATGAGGGCAGTTGTTTTACTTTAGCCAGGTCTGAAGCGCGATTGAAGTTAGTTTATCAAGTTGTTTCGAAAAACAAAATCATAAAATTTAATAGAGCAAGACTCAACTTCAGTAAATACCACAATAGAGAGTGGTCGATAAATACCGCTGTGCCCTGCAGGCTCCTAATAAGCTCAGCATGCAATAAACGTCGGTGTTCATGGCCAAATAATAATTTAGTAAAACTGTGAGTGGAATGTATTAAGATTGGATGTTTTCTCTCGTATGTATAACTGGAATTTGACAGACGGCCTCCGGCACGAATGATTTTATCGTCATCTATGAAAACGTTAAATTTAATTAATGAGCTAATTATTTAATCTATTTACTCAATATATGAAACCCTATATATGTATGTAATCCCATGTCTTGCCATGACCTTGTCTTAGGTGTATTTGTGGCGTTTTTTGTTATAGAAGAAAGGGTCATTACTGTTAAGCCATTAAGGTGTCTATAGGCCCTGAATCCTGCCATTTAATGCCGTGTCATCATCATCACCAGCCTGTGTTAGTCCACTACTGGACATAGGCCTTCCCTAATGTGCGCCTTTTCCATTAGGGATTTTTGGCACGTATCCCACCACGCTGGTCCAATGAGGGTTGGTGGAGCGACTTTTTACATGCCCTTCCAACGCATGCTTATAATTGTTTACTTTTTTTATGTAAAGATTTTTTATAAAGAAAAGGACTGCTTGCTGAGCTCCTTTCGCCGGTTATTCTCAGTTCGGAACGCTTAATCTTAACTAGTAAACATTTTTTGACAATCACAAAACAAGTGTAAACACCTTTGATTTGATGGATTTGATATAGTTAAGCCAGCGTTTGCAATTAAATGACACAAGGTTGTCGTCCGTGGATTTTATTTTTTAAATATCCGTTTTAGTCGTTTCAAAAACTATAAGCAACTCTAATTACGAAGGCATATGGAAGTCTAGGTTCTCGTTAGCGACAATTTTAAAACAGTTTAATTCAGTAATTTGTCATATTTCTCTAACTTCTCTTCTCTTCTTTCTCTTTCCTAACCATTTCTCAAATTATTTTTGAATTCTTATTTCACCAGTTCTGCCGCAAAAAGCTTTCTTTGTTCCAAGCGACTACCATCTGATATGACCTCCATAATCTAAAGTGGTTAACACTATTGAAATAATAGCCGAGACATCGGTATATTTGTCCCAAAACTACTGTAAAAGTACCAGATAATCGATTTTTATTCCTTGATGCGAGTAAACCCCGACTACGACGGAGGATCTATATCAAAGGACAGCCAGCTGCACACAGGTCCACTCCCTATTCCATCAACCTCATGATAGTTTTTGTTGATTAGAAGTTTTAATATTTGTATATATTATATAGTAATAGACTGCTCACCTGTGCGATTCTCACTACTGGATCTAAATTCAGCTCAATTTGGCAAAGAGCTAACGCAATTAAGGACAACAAAGCTAAAATATTTAACATGCAACACTTCCACCGGGAATAGAGATAATTTATGTATTTAATTAATGCCCAGTCTAGTCGATTCAACTACAAACAAGATGAAACAAATGCGTAGAAAAGACTATCATTCCCAAATGAACGCCTATTCTTTTACTCTCATATTCCAACGCAACGGATAACCGACTCGACCGGAGAAAGATCAGGTGCAAACCAATTGTTGATTCTCCGCAGCATACGAACCCACTAGCCCCGGTTTCTAAAGCGCAAGCCGAAAATTGAAGGCAGTTAGTTAAATTTATTTAATGGTTTATTTCATCCATTGACGACCCTCCTGACTATTGCGCCGAAGGGTGTGGGTTCGATTCCCCACAAATAAATAAATAATGTGCGATTGCAGGTGAGCTAAATGTATTAGGCGTTTTCCGACGTTCGCCCTTAAGCTGATGAAATGCAAGTTATCCAGTTATTACAACCAGGCTAAATATTTAACTAGCTGTAGCCTGTAGCGACTACATCCACATAAAAATATATAATAAAATCTATAAGTTTCTTTACCAAAACTAGTAGCCTTCGATACTCCTATTTATATTAGTTGTATTTTGGATAAGGTCCAACCAAAATTGGACCAGCCATTCCAGAGATTATACAGAACAACTAGACAGACAGACAAAAATTAAAAAAAAATGTTGTTGTTTTTTATATATAATGTTTATATACGGTGATTTTCGTATGGTACAAACCCGAAAGTACTTTGTTCTGAATCAGTATCATAGTCCGGTTCCTAAACTCAGTAAATTTTTTCGCTGAAAAGTTTGCGCGAGAAATTACGTTTGTAAACACTTGTAATTTTTTCTAGTTTTAAAAATTTAGTGTAACATTTTTTCGTTACGTGCCATCTTTTTTTGTCGTTACGCGCCATCTTTTTAGGTAGAGTCACATTGAAAAATTTTTATACATTTTTAAAATAATATACATTAGGAATATAGCCCCCCTCCCCCCTCTAACTCTACATAGAGTTTTTCGAACGGGAATATGTCCTGAACGGGACATCGCAGCGGTGTGGAATTTGGTGGAGGGGTTGTTCTCATAGAGATCCATAACATCCAGCCCAAACGGAGGCTCTAAATCGAAGAGTGTACACAACTTCACTGGGGCACAAAGAGGTCACGAGGCAGGTCAACATACCCGAAACTGCATCGCTGTGCGACCACAACCAACAATTTGACTTTATTTAACCAATTTCTGTAAAGTTGCATATAGTAAATTATTTTTTTAAAAATAACATCATAAAGAAGTTTCACTTCTTACGAGTACGCTAGTACACGCACACATTTTTTTTAATCGAAAATATCGACCATGGTGTGCTGGTAGAAAAAGGAAAGGAAATTTTGGTTTGTCTGTAGAGAACTGTTTATTATTAACTTTATGTACATTACAAGGTAAGATATCATTATAAACATACATAAATTTACATATTTTACAGATATCAGTATTGCACCTGTGCGGAGCTGGGTCATGTCACTAGTATATAATAAGTGACAAATATTTATTCGAGGTATATGTTAAATCGTGGGCTTCATCAAAAGGATGGGCTAAAATTATCCCTACGTAACTCGATAAATTATCTTAAAACAGCATAAAATAGGTGTTTTATAACGATGTGGGGATTGGTCTAGGTCATCATCCCGACTTTTTTTAAAAAGCTGATATTTTGTCGCGAGAATTTTCAATTAGAACTTTAGGTTGTTTATTCGGTATTAAGTCAAAATAAGATAAAAAGAAGATCAAAAAAATTTGCAAAAAAAAAATAAAAAACCAAATACACACTTTTTCACAGAAATTTTGAGATTATGAGAAAAAAGTGTTATTACAAATATTGTACATCTTTTTGTTACCTACAACTTTGTTATTTAATTCTTTTTCCATAGGACTTGTAGTCATTTTTTACCCTTCAAAACTTATGCATGAAAGGGGAGGGGGGCTTCAGATCCCAGATCGCTCGTAAATTATTTTCCCTTCATTTGTCCTTGATCCTGACAAAAAAGAAGGGAATATATCCTTTCTTTTTTTAACAGGATCCTTCCTTCTATAATTAAAATAATCGACTCTGGTCTACTGCTCCTAGATTAAACCTTAATTATTTTTGCATCCCGTATATAATGGAAGATGAAAAAATATTGCCGCGCTTTTTATCGCAACCACTGGACCACGGGTACGTAAGGTCCAATTTGTGTGGATGTCGAATGCTCCATTTGCGGTGATTTAATCAACGCAAATTATTGCAAACAGGTCCAATTTCTGACCGTCAGGTGAACGACTCCCTGGTTCCACAATTTATTTCAATATAATTGTAGTACAGAATAGCGGCAGGAATCCAAAACGAGATACATCAGATTTTTATACTTGCAAACAAACTTGTATATAACTCTGCGTTGAAATAAAATTGCAATTATCCATTACCAAGGAGGAGTAATTGTGAAAAAGATGCGTGCAAATTAAATAATAACAATATTAAATATAGCATAGAAGTCTGATAGTGTTCGACTCTTATACTCTGTGATAACCTGTTCGTTATGTTTTCCTTAATCGTAGAGTTGACGGTCAGTGCAAGCGTGACTGCCTTAGCATAAAGTTGTGTCGTGTAGTTTGTGATTATTAAAAAATATGAGGTAAGTAATATATAATTTAAAATTTTCGACCTAAAATATTTTTCTCGTGTCTTTGTGTTTGTATATACGTATTTATTTACAAAAGAAAAGTAAGTGTATGCGTTTAGCAGTCCGTCCGTTGTACAAGCTTTGCTTAATTTGGTACCAGATGATGTTGTGTTACTCGTCCAGAAATATATTATATTAATAAATAATATTATTTTTTCGTAAATATTAAAATATTTCTACTATATTTGTCATTGCTTTTATGCGTAAAACGTTTTATAAGTCGCCGATTTATTTCCACTCATACAAGTGCAACTGGACGTTAATATTATATTTTACCGTACTTTTACCATATATTTAAATTGATGAGTTATCGCGTTAATAGTGACGTTATATTTTTAAATAAAACATAATTTCGCCTTGAATGAAGCGTCGTTCCTGCATAAAACATATTTTGTAGAGACTAAGAAGATATTAGTCATAATTGAAATGAAATACTTAAAGAATTATTATATTGAAAATAATATCCAAAATACTGTTTTCGTTTTTAGATGTATTTTCATTTGTTTTTATTTTATAATTCTAGACATTAAATAATATTAGATAGGATAAAAGGCTAGAATTTAACACGAAATTTGTTATGGTTAACAACGTTTAAAATTTTGTTAATTTTTACTGATTGAAATATATAACAAAAAAAACCTTTTGAACAATTTTATCTTATCTATATATGATGTCCCAAAATTCAACGTTAAACGAAACGGGGTGACAAAATTGGTGGTAACCATCATGAGAAAAAGCAGAAAAAAATCTATCCAATCTAGAATAAAACTGCCTCCGTAGCCTAGTGTTAAGGCGTGTGCTCTAGAAACCGGAGATTGTGGGCTCGAATCCTGCGGGGACTCAACAAATTGTCATTGTTGTTTCCTAGTCGGTTACGGGAATTTGGGTCGATCTACCCAAGTGTCTGAAAAGTAAGATAATCCATGCGTCGGATGAGCATGTAAAATCATTAAAAAAAATTATATATATATCAATTTTTTTTTGACCGACTTTATATATGTTACTCAGCGGACGAAGTCGCGGGCAACAGATAGTTAACAATGATTCTATATTTATTCCGGCTCTGGTAGAGACGTGTATATTATGTTAACACAATTTCAATGGCTTTTCCTCTTAAGTGACGCAAGAAGAATGAACTCTGCCCGAGAACGTCTTATCTTAAAGGTAATTCCAGCAAAATGTTATGCAAATTGTGCGTCCGAATCTCGCTTATTTATTGCTCTGTTAGCAATAGAAAACATCCTTAAATTAATCGTTTCTTTCTGTTTACTCGGCTGCTGATTTCTTAATATATACTTTATCTTTCTGTATGAAATAAATAAAATTGGAGCGTCTGTTTGTGGCATCGAAACGTCCGTTTTTAAATTTGTTAAATGATTACATAGTGATAAACAACGTAATTTTTTTGTTTAGCAAGAAGCTTATACACTCTAATAAGAGTTTCACTTCAAAATATAGTATACGAATAAATGAAACTGAAAAAATTACAAGCGTTTACAAACGTCAGTTCTCGCTCAATCGTTTCAACGCAAAAATTTATTGAGTTTAGGAACCGGATTATTATACTGATTTAGAACAAAGTACTTTCGGGTTTGCACTATACGAAAATCACCCTATTTAACGTTATATATAAAATAAATGTGTGCGTGTACTAGCGTACATTCGTAAGAAGTGAAACTTCTTTATGACGTTATTTTTCAAAAAATAATTTTCTATATGAAACTTTACAAAAATTGGTTAAATAAAGTTAAATTAGATAAAGTTTAATAAAAGCCTCATATTATCATAGACATAAATATAAATTCTACAATTATTTCATTTTAGCTTATTACTACAACGATTATTATAGAAATTGTAATAGAATTATTACTCTCATTGATGTCGTTATAATATTTGTGTTATTAATGGCTTATGGTAAATGAAATACGAAATATATTGTTTACACTACTCCGCTGGAGAAAGTATACTTCGAATCACGCGTGGTAGGGATAAGAAAAAGATGACGATAAGTTTCACTTCGATTACAAAATGACAAATTTTTTTAGTAATTGCTGTTACTTAGCTATAAGAAGTGGATTATAATCTTATACACTAAGCTGAAAACCAAAACTCAATAGCTTCTAAAATGACTGAGTTATGGTGATTTTAAATTTTTCCGGTTTGAGGGTCGCCAAAATCTTTTAAGGGCCTACCTCTCGACTCCGTGGTCGCACAGCGATGCGGTTTCGGGTATGTTGACCTGCCTCGTGACCTCTTTGTGCCCGAATGAAGTTGTGTACACTCTTTGAGTTAGAGCCGCCATTTCGGCCGGATGTATGAATATCTACGAGAAGAACCCCTCCACCAAATTCCACACCGATGTCCCGTTCAGGAGATATTCCCGTTCGGAAAACTCTATGTAGAATTAGAGGGGGGGGGGGGCTCTCTTTTGCTAATTTATATTATTCCAAAAATGTATTAAATTTTTTGATGTAACTACATAAAAAGATGGCGCGTAACGAAATAAAAAAGATGGCGCGTAACAAAAAAATGTTACACTTAGTTTTTAGCTTATATTAATGGGAGTATCGAAAGCTACTATTTTTGAAAAAGAAATTAATAGATTTTATAATATAATTTCATGTGGATGAAATCGCTACAGGCTACAGCTAGTTAAATATTTTAGCTTTGTTATAATAACTTCATAACTTGAATTTGATCATACATATACTCCGTTGTAGCTTAAGGGCGAACCTCGGACAACGCCTAATACATTAAGCTCATCTGTACATTATTTGTGCAAAAGATAATATAATAATAATAATATTTCTGAACAAATAACACTAAAGTCCCAATCTAAACAATGATTTTACTATGGAAACTAGATAACGGATAAATACATAGACTTTCTTTTCTTTTGTGCATAAACATAGATATTATACATATTATATAGATACAAAACACTATGTACATCGCACATTATTTCTTTATTTGTGGGGAACCGAAGCCACACCCCTTGGCGCAACAGACAGGAAGGTCGTCAATAAATTAAATAAACCATTAAATTTAACTTACTACCTTTCCTTTTTGATTGCACTTTAGAAGCTGAGGCTAGTGAGTTCAAATGTTGCAAAAAATGATTAAAAAGAGAAATTGTTGATTCTCCAACAATTTTTCATTGTAGTTTCTTAGTTGGTGAGGGCAATGCTGATCAACCGATTGTCTGTGAAGTAAGATGATCGATTGGGTAGGATGGACATAAAAAATTGGTTCTAAGCCTGACCCTTTTCGGTCGTGTCGGTTATCCGTCCCATCGGACTAAGAGAGTGAAGGAATAGGGAGTGCACTTGTATTTGCGCGCACGTTTGTCTATTATAATATCTTCTTCGTAGTTAGTTGATCTCTGTTGTAGATCAGCCGCCGTAGTCGGAATCGAGTAAGAAGACGGGCATTAAATAAATACATATCTCTTTTTCAGGTGGAAGTGGTGCATGTTAAACGCAATGGCGTTAATTGCCTTAGCTCTTTGCCAAACGGAGCTGAATTTAGATCCAGTCGTGATTAACCGCACAGGTCAGCAGTCTATTATTATATAATATATACATATATTAATACTTCTAATCAACAAAAACTATCATGAGGGTGATGTAATAGAGAGTGCAGCTGGCTGTTCTATGATATAGATCCTCCGTCGTAGTCGGGATTTACTCGAATGAAGGAATTAAAAAAAGTTGATTCATCATCAGCCTATAATAGTCCACTGCTGGACATAGGCCTCCCATAATACAACCCTATCCATTAGGGGGTTTTGGACCGTATCCCACCACGCGGCTCCAATGCGGGTTGGTGGGTGGACCGACTTTTTACAAGCCCGTTCGACGCATGGATCATCTTACTTTTCAGACAATTTCGCGATCGGGCCAAATTGCCCAAACCAACAATGAAAAATTGTTGAGTCCCCGCAGGATTCGAACCTACGACCTCCGGTTTCTAAAGTAAACGCCCATACCACTAGGCTATGGAGGAAGTCGTCGGGAAAAAGTCATTTATCTGGTACTTTTACAGTCGTTTTGGGACAAATATACCGAAGTCTCGATTATTACTTCAATAGTGTTAACCACTTTGATGATGGAGTTTATCTCAGATATCAGTCGCTTAGAACAAATAAAACTGTTTTCGGCAGAACTGGTAAAATTACAATTAAAAATAATATGAGAAATGGTTAGGAAAGAGAAAGAGAATTTAGAGAAATGGGACTAATTACTTAATTAAACTGTCTTAATTTTTTCGGTCACAAGAGCCTAAACTCGGTTCTTCTGCCTGCATTACTTAAATTACGTATAATTTTAAAACAAGTTAATTTATAAATATTTAAAATAATCCAGTGTCGAAAATAACAACCTTGTGTAATTTATTTGCAAACGTTGGCTTAACTATATATATCCTAAATCATCATTATTCAATATAGATGTTTATACTTGCTTTGTGATTGTCAAAAAATGTTTACTAGTTCAGAATAAGACGCTTACATTACGTTCGGACTTGAGAAGAACCGAATCCCGCGTGGAAATAACTTTGTGTTATCATTGTTTTCTGGTTGGGTGGGACAATTTGGGCCGATCACCCAATCGTCTGAAAAGAAAAATTATCCATGCGTCGGATGTACTTGTTAAAAGTCGGTCCACCCCCCAACTGCGAGTTGGGGGGTGGACCGACTTTTAAAAGCTTGTTTGAATGCAGTCCGCAAACACTAATGGTAAAGGCGTGCATTACACACACCACAGGCTGATGATGATGAGGGTTCGTAATTTAGCAAAGCACTGTTCAGCATTACGTTTTGTGATGCCGAATAACGTTGTAAATAGTGGTCAAAAACCATTTGGCGGTCATAACTTAACAACAGTGCCTTCAAATCCGCTTAGAACAATTAATGGGAAAATAGGTAAGAGAAATATAAAAAAGATCTATTTGACTGATTTTTTCGGACAACATCAACCAATCGCTTTGCGATTTTTCACTAACAAAATAATTTTTTTAGCTTGTTACTTCAGTTGCTTTAAAAAATGTTATTAAATCAAGTATTTGTTCAATTATTGACTTTAGCAGCGTATTTACTAGATAAACGAGCTTTCAATCCTATGCCTTACGGTAGGAGGCTCATTGGTGATTCCCCTAGTATTGCCGATGTCTATGTGCGTCAGTGACCGCTTGCGTCAGGTAGCCCAACGGTTGGTCTGCCCTTGTATGCCTTAAAAAAAATAACAAACACAAGGACAATAAATAAAATAACTGCAAACCCATAGAGACGACAGGTCGTCGCACGAAATTACCATGTTGTTAACAATTTATCTGTATGAATGGTACATTTGTGTCGTTGTCATGAATTGCATTGTTGATAGAAATTCTGTTGTATTTAGTATAGTTTGTCATTACTGAACGTCAAATTTTTTCGTAAAACTGTATTCTTTAACACTGATTTTGATTCCCGCAGACATTACATGCACAACGGATGATGGTGATGATGGGGTGTGTGTCAAATATTTTCTCTGCGACCAGGAGACCAAGACCGTCATTGATGACGGTTATACCCTCATCGACGTGAGGTTGGACATTTTTTTCTTTTTTTTGCATGGTTTTTTCCCTCCTTCTGACGTACTCCTCATTGCTGAGAGTCACGATAGCCATGAGTTGTCTCGTGGATGATTGCACTCCACTTATCGCGGCCCCTGTCAGTCTGAAATGCCTTATAGACTCAAATTCTGACGACGTTCCGGATCTGATCTGTCTTGGTTCTGATTCTAGTTTTTTCCCCAATCATAAAGCCACAGAGCATTATTCAAAAATCGATTTTAGGTTTAGCTATCAGTGAATTTTAAAGTAAAGTTTTGTAGGTAAACCTGAAAATTAATAACTGATTTTGTAACCCATCTGATACAACATATGAGCATCGTTCTTACATAACATCTTCTTTAAACGACACCAGAAAGTGCTACAAGTTTAGGTGTTCAAATCCAAGGCCTCTAAAGAAGTTGATGTAATACTGTGTAATAAGTGATAGTAATATTGTCTCAATTTAGCAAGGAAGATTAAACTGTTTCGTGTTTTGATTTAGTTTTTATTTGGATAAAACTTTACATGATCATTCGTAATTCTAGGATGTATTACTAAAAATAGCATTGTATAGTTGTTGAACCGAAATAATTCAACATTTTATAACAATGAAAACTAATTTTAATAAAAGAAAACACCACTGTTTTTATATTCCAGTTTAAACTTCTCCGGAAACATGTACAAAAATTCTGCGCTTGCTTGTGTCATAAATAGCCTATTTTTACGCGTCATCACAAGTGGTTTTGCTATTTCAGGGCGGGTCAATGCAACGAATTTCTGAAGGTATGCTGCGCTCTAAATCGAATTAGAGACCAACCGAAGGAACCTTCCGATGATATGTCACCATCGGATAAGGAGGTAGTCGTAGAAAAGCAAGCGACCAGAGAGACATTTTTCAGTGACGTTATAGTCGTAGAAAAGCAAGTGCCCGATGAGACAATGCTCAGTAACGTTCCAGTCGCGGAAAAGCAACGGCCCGCAATGACAGTGCCTGGTAAAGTTCCAAGAATCGAAATCGGCACCTGCGGTTACAGCAACCCAGGTGCTGCTTTGTTCCGTGAGAGAGACGGAGGAGACCCCGATGACAGGGTATATGCTGACTATGGAGAATTCCCCTGGATGGTCGCCATTTTAAAGTAAATATTGTTTTAGTTTTGGATTATAACATTTATACTGGTGATAGGTCCCCTTTTTACAGGGGACCGTATAGGATGGTGTCACCACGGTGCCTATTTCTGCCGCAACGCAGTAATGTGCACACTGCTGCGTTACGGTTTGAAGGGCACCGTAGCCAGCGTATTTACTGGGTAAACGAGACTTAACACCCTATGTCTTACGGTGTGCAGCGCTTTGGTGATACCACTATTATTGCGAATGTCTATGGGCGTCGGTGACCACTTCTTTTCAGGTGGCCCGATTGCTCGTCTGCCTGCGTAGGCAATAAAAAAAATTGGTTTTATATATCGAATTCCTATCGGCGATAAAAGGCTCCCTATCTTAATGGTTATGGCTCAGAAAGAAAAAGCGCGTCTAAAGCTTACTGCTACCTGTTCTTTTTAATAAAGCCAAGGCATAAGCATGTGATATGTCTAAAATGTAACTCTATGTATATTGTCCATGCTCGAAAGTTGAGCTGCGTTTGTCCAATACCTTTTCATTATGTTTCAGTGGAACAATGGCGGGGCAGTGGGGTTCCATGAAGTATATCGGTGGTGGCTCCCTGATTCATCCCTCAGTTGTCATAACAACCGCCCACAAGATAACTGTCGGATACAAGCTTAGAGATGTAAGATACATCTATATGTCCTAAACTAAATAAAGCTTGTGCTATAGGAATAATAATAATGTCCCCAAGTCGATTAGGGCTACGGCGGCCGATCTGTAATAGAGATCAACCAACTGCGCAGGAGATATTATAGTGCACAAGTTTACGCGCAAATACACGTGCACTCCTTTGTACTATCAACGCCCGATGCGATTGAACCGACACGACCGTAGAGAGATAAGACGCAGGACCGACTTTTTATACACCTATATAACGCATGGATCATCTTACATTTAAGTCTATTAGGTGATTGGACTAATGGTCCTAGCGAAAGTTGTTGATGGCAGTAGATGGACGAAATTTGATAAAATTTCATAGTATTGTTTATATAGTACGCGAACACAAATAAGCGAGTACAATATAAATAAATAAATAAATAAATGCAGCTTACAGTGCGAGCCGGTGAATACGAAACGAACTCAGAGGACGAGCAATATGACACTCAAGAGAGGAAAGTGGTCAAAATGTTAGTGCACGACAACTACAATCAAGGTAAGCTACTGTAAGAAAAATACCACAAACACAATGGCACAATAACCAAGATTCAATTTCAACGGATCCATCTTTTCCATCGTAGCCTATTTTCCCATTTATCATAAGGTCGGATTTAACCTGCAGTTCAGTTTTTTTCCGGAAAGTGCTTGGCATTTATACTCCGCAACTGAAAAAGATTAAGATTTTAATTGAAAGTTATGCGGGTCCTGTCTGATCGTATGGTTTTGACAATTTTAGCTAGTCCACTGCAATGATAAGTAATATACCTGATTGCCAGATGAAGCTCCTCATCATCTCTTG
Source organism: Lamproptera curius (assembly GCA_029286875.1). Taxonomy (NCBI): domain Eukaryota; kingdom Metazoa; phylum Arthropoda; class Insecta; order Lepidoptera; family Papilionidae; genus Lamproptera; species Lamproptera curius. The sequence goes on from JAGSMT010000099.1 coordinate 2,475,419, forward strand.
ATGCAATAAGAAGGAAAAATACTGTGCCAAATTAATGAAATGCGCACTTGCGCTTTATTTGCCTTCTTCTAAAAGTAAAGAAACTGATGATTACTTTCAAACGCGTTAAATAAAACTAACATCTTTGTTGAGTTCAGATGCCGAAATGTTATTGTTACTTCCACAGCGCACGTACATAACGACGTCGCCTTGCTTTTCCTGAATAGGCCAGTAGAACTGCTTAATGAGCCACATTTAGGGATTGGGTGCCTTGCTCCAGTCCCCCCACAACCGGGAACGACATGCTTCAGTATGGGATGGGGAATTGAAAACTTTGGTAACAAGAACGTCTTTGCGCCCATTTTAAAAAAGGTACTTGAGGAATATTTTACAATCTTGGGGTTCTTATTGGGGAATAAAAACAGATGTGAAGCGGGTCCGTATTGTCTGACGCTTTGAATTACTGGAGGTTATTTTGCATCTGGTAAATTTTCTGCTCGTCTTGTTAAAGTCAATTTTTATTTGTTATTTTTATTATCATTCTTCGAAGAACTGATGTATGTCATATCTATCTCTGGTTCGAAAATATTAATGTGCGCAGAAAAAGATCGTCAAAAAACTCTGCAGAGAATGAACTGTAGGAATAGTTCATGTTACCTCGTGTTACTTAATGTATTGATTCACAATTTTTTATTCAATGTTGCCTTAATAAACAATTTTAAAGCTGACATCATAAAGCTCTATTTATTGGTTGCTTATATTTTATTCATCACTGAATAATAAAAAATGTGTCACACCATGCAATAAAATATAGCGTTATGATTGATCAATATCAATCATTTGTTCAGCAATATCTTTTTTGGTACATGTTCTATATAAACAGAGAATTTTCAGGTTAAATTGCCCACGTTAAGTGCAAACCAGTGCGAGCAAATGCTGCGAAGGACGCGGCTTGGTCGAAAATTCAATTTGCATCAATCCTTGCTCTGCGCCGGGGGAGAGAAAGGGGTCGACACCTGCACAGGGGATGGGGGTTCGTCTCTCGTCTGCCGAGTTGAAAACAGGGTAAAATAATGAACAATTCTTTCAGGAGGCTCTCTGGTGTATTCTTCTTTCCAACCATTTTGTTAGTTTTTATAGAAGTAACCTTTTTACCAATCAGTATCACAAATATAATAAATTTTACCCAAAGCTACTGACATTTGGCCCCTACCTCTAAAGGGATAAACTTCATTCTGCAGTAAAAATTCAGGTGCATGTTACTCACATCCTACAACAATTTACAACGATGCTCTTTAATTAATGATACTGATTTTGTGCATATTAACTTGCTGGGTCGACTTAATTAACTTGAAAGGTGAGTCATATTTAGGGACGAGTTGCACCTGACTTGTCCCTAATCATGACTCTAATTAATCAGGAAATGACAAAAATACAAAGTTGTCATCTCGGAGCTAAATGTTTTTACAACGACTCCACACTGTTGTGTGGAGTCGTTGTAAAAACTACTACGCTACTGTCCCAGAAAGAGGCTTCGGACGCGGGAATGGTGCACGTCGACCTGCAGCGCGTCGAGGTTTATGACCAGACCCCGCTCGTACAGTGTTCTCGATGTCTGGGGTATGGGCACCCGAAGAGGCTGTGCACTGAGACGGTGGATGTGTGTAGCCACTGTGGGGGCCCACATCTCAGGAGCGAATGCGCGGAGTGGTTAGCTGGGAGGACGCCTACGTGCAAAAATTGCACACGAGCAAAGGCCGACCGGCGGGACCACAACGCGTTTAGCTCTGAGTGCACTGTACGAAGAAAGTGGGACAATTTGGCTCGGTCGTCAATAGCGTATTGCTAAGATGGCCGAGTCGGACAACAGCGTCGGGGGTCTTCGCAGGTACCACGCGATCCAGGCGAACCTCCAGAGCGAGGTGTACACGGCCGAGCTAATTATGGAGGCGCAGCAGCGCAAAACAGCGTTTGCGCTGCTGCAGGAACCATATATCGGCCGTATAGGTAAAATGCGGCAGTATCCAGGTGCACGAGCGGTGCAATGGACGGGGAATACGACGACAAATGCCGTCGTAAAAGCCGCCATTGTGCTGTTCGATGACACCATCAACATCACCCAGTACCCGGATCTAACAACAACTAACGTCGCAGTCGCGAAGTTGAGAACCGGGTGCTGGGAGGTGGGAGTGGTGTCAGTGTACCTGGAACCAGATAAGCCCATATCATTACACCTTAAACATATCAAGGCTGCTCTGGAGGGCCTGAGGACGCGTAACGTGGTGCTTGGCGGGGATCTCAACGCGAAGAATTCATGGTGGGGAAGCCGTAGGACGGACAGAAGGGGGTTAGAGATAGCGGAAGCTCTGGACGAATGGGGACTCCATATCCTCAACTGGGGGACTGAGCCGACCTTTGACACTCTTAGAGGGAATGTCAGATACAGCAGCTGCGTGGACGTGACGTGCTGCTCGGGTGCTCTACTCCCGAAAATAGTGAACTGGACTGGCTCTCTGACGAGATTTCCGGCTCGGACCACAGGGCAATCCTCTTCGACATAAGCATGGAGAGTGCGGCTGGCACAGACGTCCCGACAACAACCAGGAAATATAATACAAAAAAGGCAAACTGGGGTGAGTTACGTGAGAAGCTCACCCAGTCATTGACCTATCAAAATTTAACAACCGAAATAGCAAATCAAATAGATAATAGGGAACATTTAGACAATTTCATATCAAAATTCAGTAACACCATAACGGACGTCTGTGACAGTTGCATTCCTAGGCTGAAGAGAGGACGCGGAAGGGGACTGCCTTGGTGGAATGAAGAGCTGAAGGGTCTCAAGAGAGAGGTCTCCAGACTAAAGCGCCTCATATCATGTGCGGCGCCTGTCAGGAGGGAGGGGGTAGTCGGGCGGTACCTCGCGGCTAAGGAGCAATATCTGCTGGCTGTCCGGAAAGCTCGGACCTCCAGTTGGAAGGACTTCTGTAGTAAACAAGACAGAGAGTCCATGTGGGATGGAGTTTACAGGGTGATCAACAAGACAGCGGTCAGACACGAAGAACTCCCTATAGTCTGCGGGGGAAAAACCCTAGGGAGGCTAGAGTCGGCCAGGGTCTTAGCAGGATTTTTATCCGGAGGACGGGGTTGAAAGTGACAGTGCCGACCATAGCTGGAGAGAGGTAGCCGAAAGTTAAGAGGGACGCATGATGAATCATGCGACCCACCTTTACGGCGGAGGAGCTAAAGTGGTCGGCATCGAGCTTCAATCCCAAAAGGCTCCTGGACATGACGGTCTAACACCAGACATATGTCTGGCCCAATCACCCTGTCCACCGACCTCTTCCTGGCAATCGCGAATGCATGCCTTCGCCTCGCACACTTCCTCAGAAGTGGAAAGAGGCGACGTGGTAGTTTTGCGAAAGCCGGAAAGGAAGACTATACGCACCCCAAGTCCTATCGACCCATCGGTCTCCCTGCCAGTCCTGGGGAAGATCTTTGAGAAGATCCTCATGACGGCGTATCAAGTGGTACGTCATCGCACAGCCACGCACATAAGACAATATGGCTTTATGCACAAAGGATCGATCCGAGGACGCCTCTCTATGATCTGGTGAAACATGTCAGGAGTCAGTTGGCCGAGAAAAGGCTGACTGTCATGATATCACTAGACATAGAGGTGCCTTCGACAACGCTTGGAGGCCGGCAATAAGATGCAGCTGGCGGAGACTGAATGCCGGTGAACCTGAGGCGACTTGCAGATAGCTATCTTCAAGATAGAAAAGTGCGCGTCAGGTTTGCCGGAGAAGAATGGGTCAGGACTACGACCAAGGGTGCGTACAAGGTCGATCGGTGGCCCTGCTTTCTGGAATCTGCTGCTCAATCCCCTTCTGGTAGAGCTTGATGGAAGAGGCGTTTTTGTACAGGCATTTGCAGACGATGTCGTTCTGGTGTTCTCCGGAGATCGTGCGGTGAATGTACAAGGCAGGGCAAACGCGGCCCTCGCCCAGGTGCAGAACTGGGGAAAAGAAACAAATTAAGATTCGCGCCACACAGACCAGAGCAATGCTTTTAACACGCAAATTAAAATACTGACACCCCGGTTCTGCAGCATGGGCGAGGAGGACATCGAACTAGTAAAAGAAATAAAGATCCTGGGCCTACAATAGATAACAAATTGACGTTTAATAGTCATCTCAAAACGTCTGTTGTAAGGTCAGGGTATATAAACAACATGGCTGAGCCGCCAAGATCCACTGGGGCCTGAATCCGGAGGTCACCAGGACGATATATACTGCAGTTATAGAGCCGGTCGTCCTGTCGCAGCAAGCGCCTGGGCCTCATCGACCGGGAAGGTGCAGGCGCGCGGCACAAACCGATTCAACGCGGCAACTAAACGCGATTCAACGCGGCTTCGTCGGAAGATCATTAGGGCGTACAGGACAGTCTCGCTAAACTCGGCCTTTTGCTCGCTGGGATTCTCCTCCTGGATCTTGGATCTGAAACGCAGCCACTCTTACGAGATAAAGAGCGCTGCTCCTGCAGTGATAGAGGCCAGGGGCTTAGAGTCCAACGCCCTACACCGAGTTGCCACACCGGCTAATTGGTAGGGCCGGAGTTCGTCTGTCTGGACGACGGTGCGGAGATATCCCAACATGCTCCGTCATAAAGATCTTCACAGACAGGGAGCAAAATAGATAATAAAGTAGGAGCGGCACTATCCATTTGGGATGGTGCGACGAAAATTTAAGTTGGGAGATTTCTGCACCGTTTACCAGGCGGAGCTTCTGGCTCTCCGTAGGACCATAGGTGGCACTGAGTACTCCGCACGGGCTGCAAGATTTATAGCGACTCAAGGTCCGCTTGAGACGCTATGTAAGCGACTCTCACACCCGATGGCCGTAAGAGAGGGAGGACATCCGCAAAATAGTTGAGCGGGGCGGCTCCCTTGACCTTTTTTGGGTTAAGGCACACGCGGGTGTAGAGGGTAACGAAAGGGCGGACCTTCTCGCGAAGGAGGCCGCCACTCGTATTAAAAGGCGACCGGACTACGACAAATGCCCGGTTTCATTCGTCAAGAGAATTCTTCGGCAAGAGTCCATTGACGAATGGAACCGGCGCTACATGTCGGAGCCAACGGCCTCAACCACCAAGCTCTTCTTCAACGCAGTCGACGCCACCTAATTGTTAGGAACTGAGCTGAGTCCACCGCTGGTGCAGGCACTAACGGGCATGGGGTTTTGCGGAGTATCTCCACCGCTTGCAAGTGTCGGGATGACCCGACATGCGAATGCGATGGGAGGCTCAGCAAGCGTCCTGCGCTCCTAACGCAGTGTCCAATCTTCGTAGGCAACGACAGAGACCTAGCCACCGAATTGGCACAGACATCTCGGAAAGCAACATACCAACTATTATGAACAGCAATAACAAAGCTCTTCATTAAATTCTGCAAAAGGTAGTCGAGCATGAAAACAAAAGAACGCTACAAAATAAATATGAACATATATCATAAGTATATATGACTTCGATATTTGGATATAAGAGCAAGGACAAATGTAAATAATAATAGTATTAAAATGTTAGTATTAAGAAAAATAGAAATAAGCAGTAATTAGTAAATGTAAATAGCGGTGAAATGCACTGGCGTAGGACTAAGCAAAGTGGATACAAATAGTAAAATTATGTTCAAATGTAAATTAAGAAAAGGAAAAATATATATAAGAAAATAAACATGTAAACTAAGATAAGGAAACGATAAATATAAGCTAATAAAAATGTAAGTTAATATAAACGTAAGATAAATACGAATAAGGTAAAACACAAAAACGTAAACGTGTAACAAACAAAAAGAATAAGTACAAAGGAACAAGTACCCAAACACCCCTTGAAAGATAAAAATATTTATAAAAGTTATAAATCTCCATCTCTTGAAAATCCGCTAACGACTGTCAGAAGTGGTATGAAGTAATTAGTACCACACCCACTTGTTTAACTTTAGTAGTGAGCGATTGGCATCGATAGTAATACAACGTGTTTTCCAAATTAAGATTTTACCATTTTCTCAAAGCTAAGGTCGTTACAACAAGACAGCACTATTAAAGCGATCATTATTTTTCAGGAACGCGGTTCGCTATTTACGTATGGTTGCATATGGAGTCGGCTGCGGCAGACAAGACGTGCCGCGTCTACGTCAATATTTCGAATGTCTACGATTGGGTGAAACAGCAAATGGTCGCTGAGGGCCTCGGCACCAAATCCTTCGAATATATATAGTTGTAATAATTGTTAACTATAAATAAATCCATTCTTTAATATTATAAATGTGAAAGTAACTCTGCCTTTGTGTCTCGTCTTTACCATCTAAATCATTGAAGCTATTTTGATAAAATTCGGTACATGCTTAATATAGATTCAAAGAAAGGACATAGTCTATTAATTATGGCGGTAGAAGTAGTTGAAGATGAACTAGGGGTTATAATGGGGTTGAAAGTCAATATAGAAGTTGTCGTCGAAGATAAATCCATGAACTTTGTGTCTAATTATATACATGTACATTTATAACACTTCAATCATATTATTTTTTTAATTGCATACGCAGGCAGACGAGCAGTCGGGGCCACCTGATGGATGAAGTGGTCGCCGATGCCCATAAACATTGGTAATACTAGTATCTCCAACGCGCTGCCTACCGTGAGATTTAGGATGTTAAGTCTCGTTTACCCAGTAAATACGCTGGCTACGGTGCCCTTCAAACGGAACGCAGTAGTGTTTTCACACTACTGCTTTGCGGTAGAAATAGGCACCGCGGTGGTACCCACCCAGACGGTCTCCTGCAAACAGGGGACTTACCACCGGTATTATCATCATCATCAGCCTTTGATAGTCCACGGCTGGACATAGGCCTCCCCTTATACACTCCTATCCATTAGGGGGTTTTGGACCGTATCCCACCACGCTGGTCCAATGCAAGTTGGTGGGTGGACCGACATTTTACATGCCCATCCGACGCATGGATCATCTTTCTTTTCAGACAATTGGGTGATCGGCCCAAATTGCCCTAACCAACTAGGAAACAACTATGAAAATTTGTTGAGTCCCCGCAGGATTCGAACCCACAATCTCCGGTTTCTAAAATCAAACGCCTATATCACTAGGCTACGGAGGCAGTCAATTATAGAGTTTATTTGAATACAAGTTGTGCCATGCCTACGATTAAGCTGTATGTTTTCAAAATTTATTTTGACTAACCCAATCTTGATTTTACTAAATTCGGTATAATGCAAGAGTATTAAAGAATTCAGTTCTTTAATACTCTTGCATTATACAAGTGCTTTTGATTAAATAGATGATAACATATTTTAAGTCACTGAGGTCCTAAGGTGGAAGAGATAGTCGCGACAACTAAGGCTTACTTTTTACATGCCGATCAGGGGGTCACTATTCTAGGGAATTGCGTGATCGGTCCATATTGTCTTAAAAACCAAAAAAAATCTTTAAAAATATTATCACAGGATTTCAAATATCTTCGACCGGTTGGAAAATAAATCGGATAAATTACCATGCCAGTAAAAAAAAAAAAGAAATTTGGGGAAAATAGATTAAAAAAGGGATTTTAAAAAAAAAAGATCGTAATTTCACACAACTAGCTGGATAACGTTGATGAGACATAGCAAAGTTAATATGAAATTTCAGAAACATTTATAAGATTACTCTAACAGCAACTAGACTGTGATGAAATGTTATATTTGTACATATTGACGCCTCAAATCTATCTATCTAGCTATCTTCTTGAATGTCGATTAAGAGAAAAGCCTCTGCCCTTTTCCTCAATGAATTATTGTCACAACACGAAAACAGCACATTTTATTCTATCTGTTTAAAAGGCTAAAGAGATTATATCACTACCAACGTGTGTTTTAATTTAAATGGCGTCCCAAAGTGTCTCTAGCCGCAATGTTGGTTTATGTTGCATATGTTAAAGCTGTAATATACTCGCCGTTCTGATCACTGAGAGTTGGCTTAAACCTCAATAATGTAGCATTTACGGGCTACGCCCATATCCGTATCGTCTTCATAAAGGTTTACCCTTACTTCTGAATCTCCCCGAATTCTTAAACTCTTACAAGCCGTCAATATCTTTACAAGTTTTACCACTTCAATCTATCCATGACATTCTAACTGGTAAAATTTGTGGCTTTGCCATATCCTTTCTTCTAATGTTTATGTGGTTTTCTGTCTTGGTCTATTCTCATGGTCAACGTTCGTTTGGGGTTTTTCTCATATTGTCCATATTTTCCTTTTATATACCACAAAAATTCCTCAAATACCTGCAAGTAAGCGAAAAGAATACCGGTAATTAAATGGTTTGAAGCGACCCAGCTCCAAAACTTTTTCTTTCTCAGCAGTTTTTTCTGAAGAAAAAAAACACAACATCCTAGGATTTCACTTTACTGTTGTTGGACGGCACCATATAAGTCAGAGAATGATTTATCATGTTCTTGATTTTTCTTTTCTGTAATCACTTATTTTTCATGTGATCAAGATACTTTACTTCCTCATAGCATTTACGCCCTGTTTCATGACCTCTCACGGATTATCGACCACTCTCTATTCTGGTATTTACTCAGTCTTGCTCCATTAAATTTTATTATTTTGTTTATCGAAACAACTTGATAAACTAACTTCAATCGCGCTTCAGACCTGCCTGATAAAAATAGCTGACTGTATAAGAAAAAAGCGTGCGTTCACAAAATATAACACAATGTGCAATACAATACGTTACAATTCGATGAACATTTACAATCACATCTCTATAGCGAGATGATTATAGTAGAAATACAACTAGTACAACGCCATCTAGTGAACGTTAAAGGTGTAACCTATAATACATTGGAAATACTAAAATTACAGCACTGGTTTTAATAGATACCCTTTAGGCCTTTTTACCAGTAGTCACTACATCGTTATTAATATATTATAAAGGTTTTTGGTTTTAACTATAGTTCTGGATAGGTTTTCTTCTAATGTCTAGCAGTCTGAATATAATAAGTTGTGATCTGTGATCAAGAAGGTATTCCTTCTAACTAATTTTTGTCCTTATATTCCTTATTGACATTCTGAGTACAAATATTCTGTACGCTGATTATCTGCAGGTGTGAAACATGGATGCTGGAAGCTGCTCTTTATTGGTGCTTTCAATAAAATAAACAAGAATTCTGCTGCTCTTAATTAGTCTGATCAGTTTGTCTTAGCTGTTAAACTATTTATATGTCAATCAATCGTGGTAGATAGTGTCAAGTCAAGCCTAGGGTTAGAAAAATAAATATAAGGTGATAATAAAATAAATAGACTGATAATATAAAACATAACATTATTTTATACATAGCAGACTGAGATCGTTTACGTTTTTGAATATTTATAATTATATCTTAATTGTGACTCTTAAATACCGCTTTTAATGAGGTAAATTTGCCACACAATTTAAAAGAGTATTTGCTAGAATTATATACCGATGGGATTTAACTTTCTTCATTCAAGTACATTGTGGACGGTGCGAGAAAACAGAATACACGGAATTGACAACACAGGCTTTTAAATGGTGGATTCCATTTTCCACCTTTTACTTGAGCAAACATCTTCATCAATGGCCTTAATAAAAAGTGGTCAAAGAAATCACTTTTATAATTTGGGCAATACGATTTATTGACGTACAAATTTTTATGATTTAAAATTCTATTTTTATAAAAAGATTGATAAAGTTTTATTGGATAAGTTCTCTTGACCCCTAGAAACTCCTGTACAGAAATTTCTACTGTTGTAGGCCATGTTTTAGTCTACCTCTTTAAGTAAAGTATTTAAACACACAAGATTATATTTTTGATGCCCGATTTTTTATATATTTTAAATATATAAACCACCAACTACCAGACTACTCAATGAAAAATTATAATAAAATGTGGCCTCATGACGGCTACTAGCTACCAATTACAGAAGAAAGATCAAAATCAGTACACTAGCCCAGCAACGAATTTCAATGCTAATATCTATATTCTATCTAATATTTTTACTTTCTAATATACTTATAATTTAATAGAGCTTTTTACGGATTTTATCGCGTTTATTTTTTTTACGTGTACGCACGGGGTGGACCGCTGCCGCTGGAAAGTGTTCGAAACGTCGGGAATATAAATGTAAAATAAACGCAATAAAATCTGTATAAAGTCCTTTAATTCCATAATGTGTAGTATTCGCGTAAACCCAAGAATTAATTATGAATTGCAAATCTTTATTTTCAAAAGAAGTTCTTAAAGTTGGTAAAAAAATTGTTATTTTAAATTATAACAATAAAACTATTCAATAACTCATAGAAGTCAGGCTTCTGAGTTATTGAATATGCTATTCATACTACCTTTATATTAATGCTTCTTAATAACCTGTTCTTTTCGTTTTCCTCGATAGTGGAATGGTCAGTATTTAAGTTACGGCCATAACATTCAGTTGTACCTTGTCTAGTTTATGGTTAAAAACAATGAGGTAAGTTTTATAATTTGCCATTTTTCGTTCTTCATAACGACTGCTAATACTTAATTTGTGTGTTAACCTTTCCAACTTTTGTGCGTGTAAAACGTTTTGACAGCTATCAGTATTTTTAGTATTCATTTTAGCCGACAATATGAAACAAAGTTTTGCCTCAAAATGAACACATAAAGTAAAACAATTTCTTATGCTCCATTTGATATTATTTATTTTATATCTATGCATCTACATCGTTTTTTCACTGTTACGATGGCCGTTATACATTGTTACTGACTGACCAAGACATCAACATAACCAATGTATATTTTTAAGTGCAAGTAATCTATATATTTAAAAATTAATTGCTGTTCGTTAGTCTCGCTAAAACTCGAAAACGGTTGAACCCATTTGGATAATTTTGGTCTTCAATTATTTGTGTTGTGTCCAGAGAAGGTTTAAAAGGTAAATCAATATAAAAATTATCGGAATATAATATCTTTGTAGCTACATATTTGTTCTCGAGAGGTGAAAAATTATCTTAATTTCGCTTAACTTCACTCAGTATATTAACTGCAGTTGTTAACTGTCTATCAGAATTTCTTTATATATAGATTGATAAATCATATACAATAGTATAGATCTTTTATTGATCGATTCTGTCTGCCGTGTCAACTAGTAAATAATGGTGAGTCCCAATTTAAAGAATAGGGTAAGGATGCCTATTATGAGATACCATTTCTAATTTTGGGTATAAAAATATAACGGTTACATCTGAAGTATTTTCAGATAACGTTTTAGATAGTAAATTTAATGTGCTTTAAACGTGTACTACCTATTTAGGACTAAATGCATTATATTTTTGGATGTTCTGTAAAAAGTGAAAAATGTCAGAAAAAAGTCCAAGGCAAATGGTTTCCTATTATGAGATATTGGGGCTTGCTAATATGAGATAGTATCTTATATTAGGTTCCTTAAATTTTAGGGGTTAACAATCGAAAAAAATCAATATTAGTGTTTTAACTATATGTGACTTATTAATTAAATATTATAAACAAACATGTCATAAGTTGTTGATGTTAAAAAACCTGTTAAGCTGATTTTATCTTATAAATAAAATTTAACTATTTGTTGGGTTGGAAAAAGTTGGTGACTGCCACTGGATCACATTATTTCACTCCAGCATAGCTTTCACCCACACTCAAAGGATGTCTTAGATTGTTTTTATTAGCCAATTGAAACATCATGTATTTGATGTCCTGGAGACGTAATCCTTAAAATCGTCTATCCATTTCTTTGCAATACCTTTCCCAGCTTCTAAATCAATAGGTAAGGCTGGTCGTTTCTCCCAGACAAATATGAACAAGATCTCCTGGACAGAAATTCTTTTCACATTGCGCTCAAGGGAAACCTTTGGAAACTCAAATCGTTTTACAGCTCTTGCTTAACATACCAGTGGGTCCTAGGACATCCTTTTACGGAATGCATCTTAAATAGAAAATATAGGATTTAACCTAACACCTATAATACCAACTTTTTATGAACCACAATATGAGATATCCAATATACGAACCCAGCATGTCTCATATTAGGAAAACAACAGTTTTTCAAGAATAGGTGCCTATTTGTTGTTTCTGAAAGAAAAACAATTAAACAGTGTTTACAACTTAAAATTTATGATATACGTTATAATCTATATATATATAAAACGCACCAAACGTAATAATAAAGGAGTTACATACCATGTAAAGATGGTTTTACGATTTTGTAATAACCTGCATGCACACATTCTTACATCGCCGTGTGGCAACAAATTAGCAGACGTTAAGCACTGTTGCCGTGTAGATTCGAGGGACACAGCAGCCAAATGGCTGACATGGATAATTTAACCATTATCCTGGTATCTCATATTTAGCTCCTATCTTATAATAGGCATCCTTACCCTACGACTCAAGTAATAATCATCGTATTGTTCCTAATAAAATTAAATTTCACAAACTTGTTAATGTCTGAAAATGATGTTTGGATTTTAATTTAAAAATATTTCTACTCCCAATTATTTGAGTATTTTGTAGTAGTCGTGGCCAAGGTGGAGAAAAACAAATTTGTAAGTCTTTTTGTTTGTGAATCCTAATAGAATAGGGAATTAAGCTGAACAATAGTAACTAACATACTGCTTACGTCTATTTTTTTTAGATTAGTTTCTAATAAATAAGTTTTCCGGGACCTGTTACCGAGAAGTTACTTTTTGCAAATTTGTACATTTGACGTATCCTTATTTAAAGTTCACTGTCTAAAAACAAAGGCCTTTGAAAGACAAATTTCTCTCAATGTCAATTCATTCGCTGATTTATTTCTTGTCTCTTTTTGTTATGTATTGTTACCACCTCCGTGGCCTAGTGCTATGGGCTCTCGCTTTATAAAACCGGAGGTCGGTTCAAATTATACCGGGCATTACAACTTATCGTTGTTGTTTCCTAAACGGTTTGGCTAATGGGGGCTGATCAACCGATCGTCTGTAAAGTAACATCATCTAAGCGTCGGATGGGCATGTAAAAAGTCTGCCCTGCGCCTTATCTCTCTCCTTCTCAGGTCGGGTATCCGTCTCATCGGGCTGTGAGTGTGATCGGCCGCCATAGACGAAATCGATCGGAGGTCACTATAATAATAATAATGTGTATTACTATAGTTATAATACACGTATTTTATGTCTTTCCCAGGTGGAGGGATTGCATGTTCAACGTGATTGCGGCACTAGCGTTGGCTCGTTGCAAGAACGATGAACTGAATTTAGATCCAGTGATAAGAAATAGCTCAGGTGAGTAGTTAATTACAATGCATTTACAACACCTGATATGCCTGAATCAATAAGTTCTGTATCGAATATAAACATAACAACCAATGGTGCCAAAACGAACATTTTAGTATGAGGTAGAAATTGAGACACAAAAGAATTAATTGATTGACATTTAATCAGTATTTACAGTTTAATAAATAAAGGAATATTTGGTATCTATCAGATAACTCTGCTTCTTAGAAAAAAAGGAGAAGATCCTTATTAACATACACATACATATTTATCGATTAATCATTGTTGACAAGTTGTGTTAAAATACCCTCTGGTCCCCAAGAAGGCAAAGGTGGTAAGAGACACTCCTAATTAAACCACAACATTGATCTTTACTGGCAGCTTGAGAGGAAGTTGCGTTTTAGCATTCTTCCCACTGACTCCACATCAGTACGTGAGTTCGAACTTCCGCACAATTCATTGTGACCCCTAAACTGACAGAGAACTCCCCCAAATGTATTACTCAGGCGTTACGGGAGCCTGAAGATTTATGCCCTTATACGAACATATCTCCCAGTACCGGTCGTCCCAATATTGGGCTCCGCAACTGATCCCGTTTTGAATTTTTTTAGCCATGAAAGAAAGAGACTTAGATTATACCTTAGTGGAATTACGGAGGATGAGAGCGTCCCACGAAATAACATCACTCCTTTTTCTTCGCAACTCCGCCTTGGCTGCGGAGGACAGGAATGGCAGAACAGAAAGCTTGAGCTCACCCTACCTTACATTGATATATATAGATTTTGCTTGCTAAGAGCGCGCACCACAGCCGGTCAAATTAAGACCAGAAAGCTTTTTTCTTTTTATCTTCTTTGTCTTTTTTAGCTTTCTATTAGCTTCCATCCCTGCCACTACGACCAGACTCATCATCAGCCTGTGATAGTCCACTGCTGGACATAGGCCTCCCCTAATACACCTCCATCCATTAGGGGATTTTGGACCGTATCCCACCACGCTGGTCCAATGCGGGTTGGTGGGTGGACCGACTTTTTACATGCCCATCCGACGCATGGATCATCTTACTTTTCAGACAATTGGGTGATCGGCCCAAATTGCCCTAACCAACTAGGAAACAACAATGAAAATTTGTTGAATCCCCGCAGGATTCGAACCCACGACCTCCAGTTTCTAAGGCACACGCCTATACCACTAGGCTACGGAGGCAGTTAGCTGGCTTGGCTGCGGAGGCCACTACGACCAGACTAGGCTAAAATAATTGATCCTTGTGTTAAGCTTAAGTCCATCTAGCGACCATAACAGTATACCCGTGCTTTTTAATTTAACATAATTTTTACATTTAATGGAGTTTACCTTTTTGACAACATCAGGTGCCTGACATTCTTCTGCACGAAACACTATATACAAAGGATACTTACGTGTTTAAAGCCATACCCATGAAATAATTTTCATTGGAAAAAAAGGCTTACAGAAAGATGAGATAATGAATGCAACGAACTTATTCTGTGAGCATCATAAATCAATGATTTTCTTTTTTAAGTTCGAGAAAATAATCCCTTGCGACATTTCAGCGGTTAACATCTGGATAACAATTTATCAATAAATACTTAAGATCTATGTGGCTGCTATTAGTACATCAATAAAATTTATTGTTCCGGCAGACAATACATGCACATTGGATGACGGCAAGGATGGGGTGTGCGTGAATTATTATCTCTGCGATCAGGACAGCAAGACCATCATTGAAGACGGTTATACCCTCATCGATGAGAGGTTAAGCAGTTTTTATTTTTTTACCATGCTATTTACCCTCATCATTATGGCACCAGCATCTATTTTCTCCAAGAATTTGTCTTTTCTGACATATGACCACCATTAAACTGATTGCATGCTATACTTCCTACTTCTAATAAAGATCAAATCCTCTACAGTTTTCAATTGAAGTTGTTTAGCGGTTTTTTTTTAGCTACGATGCCCATAAACAAATCAAATTGCGAAAGTATATGCATACGTACACTATGTGTCCGAAATATGCACCTCTTTAATTATTCCAGTTAGTTAATTTTTCCGTAGAAAGTTATCATTTACTCAACCAAGTCAATTTAAAAACTACGCTTGCTTTTAAAATAAATAAACAATTTTTTTGCGGTTGTATTTATACGCTATGTTTTTTAAGGTCCGCGGGGGAATGCAGTGATTATTTGAAGACGTGCTGCGCTCTAAGTCAAGTTCACCAATCACTAGAACCGCCAAAGCCTGCCTTAGCTGCCTCATTCCAAATAGAGGAGGAGAAAGTCGTAATAAATGAAGACCCTGCTGTGACAGTGCCTAATAAAGAATCGGGAATCGAGATCGGCAAGTGCGGTTTCAGCAACCCAGGGGCTAGTTTGTTCCGTGAAAGAGACGGTGGAGACCCTAATGACAGGGTATATGCTGCCTATGGAGAATTTCCGTGGATGGTCGCCATCTTGAAGTAATTATGATTTGTATTGGTATTATATATTTTAAACTGCCTTAGCATACGACGGGTACAGTTGGACTTACACCTACTTAACGGTAGGGTGACTAGTGCCTTCAGTTTTCAGTAAAATTCATCTACAACAATTGCTAAAGATAGTTTACATAACTGATGGTAATCAATATGACATCTCTGATGGTCTCCGAGCCGATTTCGTTTTCGTCGACCGATCTTTATTAAAGACCAACCAAATACGCATAAGATATTATAGTGCCCAAATGCATACGCAAACACAGATGCACTTCCTCTCCTTTACTTTCTCCGTCCGATGAGTAACCGACTTGACTGGAAAGAGATAAGGCATTGAACCAACTTTTATGTGAATATTCGACGTATGGATCATCTTACTTTACAGGCCTTTCGGTGATCTGCCCGCATTGCCTCACAAATAGGAAACAAAATGAATAATTGTTGATCACCGCAGGATTTGAATCTACTGCTCAAGCCCACTAGGCTACGGAAGCAGTTTAAGCGACATCTCAATAAGTTAAGTATCGCGCCGATCTTACATTTCATTGGTATCAATTCGTTTGTTTGCAGTAATTATACTACCAATGGTGCCCCTAAAGTTTTAACAGTGTATTATGTACACTACTTGCTGTAGGAGTAATATACCTGTTAAGTTTGCAATAATCTGAAGTTAATGTTAATATTTGAAAGCATAATATTTTTTTTATGGCATAGGCAGGCAGACGAGCAATCGGGCCACCTGAAGAGAAGTGATCACCGACGCCCATAGACATTAGCAATACCAGTGGTATCGCCAACGCGCTGCCTATCGTGAGACATTGGATGTTAAGTCTCGTTTACCCAGTAAATACGCTGGCTACGGTGCCCTACAAACCGGAACACAGTAGTGTTTTCACACTACTGCTTCGGACCTACCACCTTTTTATATTGAGAGCTGACTACATTACCTGTTAATGTAACCTGTGTATCTTATTCCAGCGGTACAATGGGAGGACAGTGGGACTCCAAGAATTATATAGGCGGTGGCTCCCTTATTCACCCCTCAGTTGTTATCACTACTGCACACGGGATCACTAACAAATACAAGCTCCAAGATGTAAGACACTTTACACGATACTTCAGCTTTGAGACAGCACCATATAAAACCTAACAGAAAAAAGCTTAAGCTATAGCAAGAGATACAATGATAAGAACCGCCTACATGGTCTAGCAGCATTGGCCCTTGCTCTATTTACCGGCGGTAGTGGGTTCGAATCCCACGGGGAAAACAACTTTGTGATATTGTTGTTTTCTGGTTAGTTAGACAATATGGGCCGATCACCTAATTGTCTGAAAACTAAGATGATGATGCATCGGATGGGCATGTGAAAAATCGGTCCACCCACCAACCCGCATTGGACCCGCGTGGTGGGATGCAGTCCAAAAACCACCTTATTAAGATGGCGTGTATTAGAGGAGGCCTTTGTCCAGCAGTGCACTAACGCCGGCTGATGACGATGATTTGATGATGAGAAAGATAGATGAAAAGTTTACCTATTATATTAATAAGTTTTAATATATTAATATAGCTTATATCTAAATATGGAAAAATCGTAAGTAATAAATTAAAAATTTTTGACCTACCAAGGCTCCACCACCATCTCCAACATTTAGTTCTACTATCTGTAAAATATTAGGTTTTGAAACGATCAATTGGGAAATTTTAGAATATATTGGTCGTCACTTTTATACTCCAATTGATTTTTAGGTACTTCTGAAAAATCCTTATATCTACCAATATTTTAAATGCGGAAGGTATTAAATAAGAATTACCGGTGGTAGGTCCCCTTTTTACGGGAGACCGTCTGGGTGGGTACCACCACGGTGCCTATTTCTGCCGCGAAGCAGTAGTGCGTAAATACTGCTGGGTTCCGGTTTGAAGGGCACCGTAGCCAGCTTATTTACTTGGTAAACGAGACTTAACACCGTATGTCTCACGGTAGGCAGCGCGTTTGCGATACCACTGGTATTGCCAATGCCTATGGGCGTCGGTGACCACTTCCCATCAGGTGGCCCGTCTGCTCGCCTGCCTGCGAATGCCATAAAAAAAAAAGAATGGTGAATATCCTTTAACGTATTATTTTGTGTTTGTATTTTAAATTACTGCCTCCGTAGCCTAATGGTATGGACGTGTGTTTTAAAAACCGGAGGTCGTGGGTTTGAATCCTGCGGGGACTGAACATGTTTTCATTGTTGTTTCCTAGTTGGTTAGGGCAATTTGGGCCGATCACCCAATTGTCTGTAAAGTAAGATGATCCATGCGTCGGATGGGCAGGTAAAAAGTCGACAACCACCCACCAACCCGCATTGGACCAGCGTAGTGGTATACGGTCCAAAAAATCTAAAACCTAATGGATAGGAGTGTGCCTTTGTCCAGCAGTGGACCATCACAAGCTAATGATGTATGTATGGTGATGTATTTTAAATTGCGCATTGTTTCATATTAAGTAACAATTCTGTATAGTAAATTATAATGCAGATTACTGTGCGAGCTGGTGAATACGACACGAACTCGGAGGACGAGGAATATGACGCTCAAGAGAGGAAAGTTGTCAAAATGTTGGTGCACGACAACTATAATCGAGGTGAGCTTACTAAGTAGAAGTGGCGCCATAATTACCTACAGTACTCAGTTTCACACGGGTCCTTCTTTTCCTTTGAACCTTTTTATGGATTTTAATTAATTGGATGTGATTTGAATAGAGAGAGCGATAAGAGGTGGAAGAAGAAATCAAGTTGGTACGTCCCTTAAGGTGGTAAGTCCCACGACGTGGCAGGTTTCTTTTCCTTATCATCTCGGGGTGCCTGCGTCTACCAAAAAGCAGTAGTGTGAAAACACTACTGCTGTGTTCATTTGTATATTGCTGATGTCTATGGGCGACGGTGAGCATTTTCCATTAGGTGGCCAAACTACTCGTCTGCCTTCGTAGCCAATAAATAAGGGGTAAATCACATTTGATAAATAGACTAAAAATAGTAAAAGAATAGTCTCTAACGTTCTTATCATTGGTAACATGCTCATTTCATGCCTGGATCAGTTAGATGATCGAATTATATTGACCTCAACAAACTATTTGACGTCTCTCATTGAATTACAAGATTATAGGTCTCTTCTTGAAAAAATCTCTTCTTGTCTCTTAATGCAACAAGAAAATAAAAGTAAGTTGAACATTTACATTGACCAGTTATTGTATGGATATATTAGAGAGAAATTAATGAAATCTGCAATCTTTTAATAACAAGGAAACTCAATTGCCATCAAATGTTAACTGTCACGCTATGTTCCACCGATTACTACTCCTCGAACGAAACTAGTTTCCCCGTTTCTGTAGATTTCTGATAAAAATGTTGCTATAACTTATTGTTATTATTATTTCCGCAGCGCACGCACATAACGACGTCGCCTTGCTTTTCCTGAATAGGCCAGTAGAACTGCTTAATGAGCCACATATAGGGATAGGGTGTCTTGCTCCTGTCCCCCCACAACCGGGAACGACATGCTTCAGTATGGGATGGGGTAATAAAGACTTTAGTAACAAGAAAGTCTTTGCAGCCATTTTAAAAAAGGTAAGGATACTTGAGATAATGACAAGACGATGATCGGCGCTGCACCTGTTCTGCGACATAGTGTTCCGGTACGATTATTGCTGCCAGTGTATTTATTAAGTAAAAGAGTCAATTTATACTATATAGTAATAGTGGGGCTAAGTACCAGCTGCGAGATCTTTCCCCGCGGAAGCTAAGATAAACTAGGACCTAGTTATAAGTGAGCTATAAAAGCTCGATTTGTAAAATTTATTAGATATCTGTTCCTTTCAAGGGTTTTTCCTAGCGGCGGAGCCTAACATCGAGGCAACCGCAGTGGCCTAGAAGTCTTGTTCATATAGTAACATCCACTGGATCCGATCACACCTTGATTATTCATTTTGGGGAGTCTGCTACTTCGGTTTAGGAGCTCAGATAAAGGCCAAGTTAGACGCGACGCATCTAGAGGTGCCTCCTTCGGCAGCCAGCGCTGTTTAGGTCACAGAAGACTGACAAGCGTTCCTATAATCCCACTTTGGGGCAGCAGTAAAAAACCACGTAGTTTTGGTCGACACGAGTTCGAAATAACCCATCCTTCTCCCCACTAGGGCGGGTAAGCATAGACATTTCTGCACGAAAAAAGTGTCTTCGCTAAAAGTATTGCTTATCGTCAGGTTTACATTCTGCTTGTCTTGTCATAGACAAATTTTAAATAATTTTATTCAATTAGGCCTCTTCTAAGCTATGACGAGCGTCAAATCTACCATTTGTTTAAAATATTCAACCTGTCTAGAAAGGGGGTATTCAATAATAAATTTTCATTTAACATTATGTGTGAATATACTTTAAGATTTATGACTGAATACCATTATCCCTAATGTAGGTCAAACCGTTGCGAGGTGAAAATCTTCCGAACATCTTGCGACTCATTACATTGATTTATCAATCCATATAATATCTGCGTTGATTTTAGCTTTTTATTAGCCCTAAAGTGCCCTTACATTTGGTACATTTGGTAGTCTGATATTATTGAGCTCTATTTGTATGTTGCATAATGTATTATACAGCATTGTAATGTAATGTAATGTAACGTGTCACGCATTCCAATAAAATGTAGCATTAGATTGATATTACAATTGTCTAGCATTAATAAAGCCTTATTGGTATATGTTATATATAAACAGCTTATTTTCAGATTAAAGTGCCCACGGTAAGTGCAAAGCAGTGCGAGCACATGCTGAGGAGGACGCGGCTTGGTCCCAAATACTATTTGCATTCTTCCTTACTATGCGCTGGGGGGGAGGAGGGGATCGACACCTGCAGAGGGGATGGGGGATCGCCTCTTGTCTGCCCAGTGGAAAGCAAGGTGAGACCGAGAAATAATTCATTCAGGAAGCAAAGCGCAAGGATGGTATCAGTGAATGAAAATGGGATCAATTTAACACAATATCGAAGGCTTATGTAACCAATCGCAATGAAATGGCGTCGTGCGTATGCCATTTATTAAGTGGAATTGGTTATTGTTATTGGTGGGGTTCACTAGTTGAAGTTCCAATAACATGATAGCGATTTAGCGTTACTATAGGTTGTTTTAAATTTCGTTTACGCATATCCAAGAACTCTTCTTTGGTGTAGTCACCTGTATAACCACTCATATAGTTTTCTGACTGCAATAGGGTCAGGTATTCAAGGTACCTATGTCAACTATTTGAAAAGTAGAAACCACAGCCGAGCAGGCATCTGACCTTTGCTAAAGGAACAACTCCATTCCAGTAGATATTTTGGGACTTTTCTATAACCACTTCTAAGATGGCCTTTACATCTAATTAATTCTTCACCTATGAGTCATTTCTTTACGGAAATCGTACGTATTTACCAGATAACCAGAGCACATCAAAAATACAACAAAACACGTATCAGAACGCACGCGTACTTATGCAACGAACAAGTCCTGCTAGTGGATCTTTATTTCAGTTCAAGATCGCATTAACGCTATCAGAGTCGGATGAAGTTGTTCATCATCTTAGAATAATTTTACCTGTGAGCGATTGTCAGCGATAATTAAACATCGAGAACCGAAAGCATTTTTTCTAAATCAGGATTCGAAAACACTATCATATTAGGGAATAATCTGTATAACTAAACAATGTTCGTGAAGTAAATATTATTTTTCAGGGATCGCGATTCGCTATATACGGGATGGTTGCATATGGAATCGGTTGCGCCACAAAAGACGTGCCTGGCGTCTACGTGAACGTTTCAAACGTTTACGATTGGGTGAAACAGCAGATGGTCGCTGAGGGCCCTGACACCAAATCATACGTTTACGAGTAGTTGTTATAAAGTTAATCTTATACGTTACTCTCTTTGCTTTTTAAATAAATCATTTTGAATTAATCTTGTTTTATCAAATTATTTAATACAAGAATACTTAAGAACTGAGCTTCTGCTAGATTACCTTCCTGTTTTTGGTTATAGTTTAGCCAAACTAGACACAGAATAGATGTGAACCTTTAGCTAGCCATTGTTCAAAAGCCGATTGTCAATTAGTGATACATCTCACTAACTATTTATCAAGAAAGGGAATTATATGTAAGGGTTTTGTAGCTGTTAGTGAGTAGGAACAGTTGAATAAATTACTTCATGGAAGTAAGCGAAGATTATTAGAGCTTTACAATGAAAAAGCATATAATTACAAGAATCCTTCCAATCCTTTGTTGCACGAGTTAGCTCCTATTCAAAAATATTAAAAAAAGCCTGTTATCTGGCGAAATCTTTATACATCAAAAATCAAATGAAATGCATCAGACAAAATGACTTGGAATATCATCAATAGTAAAAGTGGGACAATTGCAAAGGGCAACTCTAAATTAATTCTAAATATTTAGTGTTAAGAAATTGTCTTTATATCGAAGCTGACAAAGAACTGATGACTTATTTTGAAGAAATCTCCTAGGGCATTCCAGTTTTAAGTCTGTTTCTTCTGTATAGGCCTGGGAAGGCATTTCAGGATGTTTTAGGCATTTTCCGTGATCTTAAAAAGGCTTTTGATTGTGTAGAGCATAAGAATGGTGAGAAACTTACGTCACTATAGTATAAAATCCACAGTCAACCTTTTGCCTTTGGACTTGATCCATGAAATTTAGACGGTTGACGTGACAATTAAAATATCTCCTGGGGGGCCCCGATAAACATTGTGGGTGTCTTGCAAGGATATATTCTGGGCCCTTCTTCCGTCTTTATAACCTATCATGTATAATAAATAATGAAGAAGAGATCATATTATTTGCATTCGAAACTTCTTTGATTTTTAAAATCATACGGCAATAAAAGACAGACAGATATAAATCACAATTTAAGTAATACTCTCTCTAGAATATCAAATTGTATTAGTGTTAATAAATTGCTATTAAACCCAAGGAAGAACAAGATATACATAGATTCATAACTCCAATTCTAAAGCATGGTAAATTTAAAAGGGTAATAGATGGGGAGACGTTAGACTCAGCTAAAACAACTGTGATTCTAGGAATAACCTTAGATGCAAAATTGCAATGGGGCTCATATAATAATAGGCTGGAAAGTAAACTTAGGTCTGGAGCATACCCAGATAAGAAATTAGTCTATTAACTGATGTGGAGACAGTTTCATTGTTTCAGCTATTATCACAGAATAATGTCTTATGGCATTTTACCGTGGAGAAATGCGGCAGATACTAATGCGATCTTTGCCTTCCAAAAACGTGCTACTTGAATATAGTAGTATATACCGTGGGCCCAAAAAAAATAATAAGAAATTGGTTAACAGTTATTAACATTTTGACAGTTAGTTCTCAGCAAATAGTTGAATATTTAATCTATGTTCAAAATAATGGAAATGATTTCCTGAAACATTGTGATGGCAAATACATGAGACAAAAACAAATATTATTCGATTCTTCCAGCAACTAAACTAAGAATAATAAGTAATCTTATACACGTATACGTTTTACAACAAAATCCCACAAAACGTATTCAAAGAACTTTTATGTTAAAGTTAAACACAGCCTTGTAATACAATGTCAGCTCCAGGTTTCGTTTCAAACCACAAAATATGTGTATATTTTATGTTAATTATTTTAAAAGACGTGATAAAAATAGCCCACCGAGTATATTTCGCCGGTTTTTCTAAGGTTTTCGACGTCTAATTCCGAACCGGGGGTTGCGCGTTTCACAATCATCGAACAATAATGATGTTTTAGTTTGAATTTGATGTCACTTAGTTGCCATGGGAACTTTGTTTACATAATTTCTCAATCGAATTTAGCTAAACAATAGTTATTTGCCACCCACTAACCAGCATCGGACTAGCGTGGTGGGATACAGTCCAAAACCCCTAATGGATTGGGGCGTATTAGGGGAGGCCTATGTCCAATAGTGGACTGTCACAGGCTGATGATGAGATGATAGTTATTTGGCTAAGTTGGTTTTTAGAGGTGATAGGTCCCCGTGAGTTTACAGTTTCACCCGTAACTCACAGGGCCTGACATAAGACACGAAACATCTTGTTTATCCAATACAAAATTAGCCGATCGCGTTTGCACAAAACTGCTTTGAAGCGGTAATACCCAATAATATATAGTGCATTCCTTTTAGCAGATTTAAGATAATATCAATAATTGACGACCACTTACGAATGTTACGCCAGAGGACGTGGGTTCGATTCCCATCTCGAGAAAGGTATTATGAGATGTACATAGTGTTTTTCTCGTGTCTGTGTGTTAGTATCAATATAATGTATTTATTTACAAAAGAAAAGTAACAGTTATCAGGTTTCCATAGTACAAACTTTACTTAGTACTGACTAGATGATGTTGTATTAACCGTATGGAAATATTATTGTTTAATATGTTTATAAACGCAGTTATGTGTGTTTGTTTTCCTCTTGCGGTTGCACTGAACATTTAATCGCAATAATTAGCTTCTGTACTGTTTATTTGCGAGCCGTTGCGTTTTTATGCTCTCAACTGTTTGCAAAAACAATTGTTGTATCAAGAACTGCACCAGTATGCTTATTCGTTTATATTCTCATTAGTATTTGTGACTTTTGTGGACTTGAAATGGATTCCGTTACACATAAGTGATAGGGTGATTATAAAACAAATGAAATTGTAACCAAAAAGATCCTTCAGACCAACTTCAAACAGTATATCACCAAATTGGCTCGCGTTATATGGCACCGCATTTGAAACCTCTGATATCTTTTAAGATTTTCATTTAATCAAAATGAGATTTATGACACGTTTGTTATTGCGATTTATGACATGTACATAGAATGATATATTTTTTAAACGCATCACCTTCAATGAGGTTTGAATGTGAAATGTTTTACATTAAAATGGCTATTGTGTGCTACTTAAACTCGACGTCTTTTATACTTAATATCCCCCCCCCCCCTCCCCCTTCAAAAGTACAGTCAACAACTTTCAGTGGTGTAGGCCTAACATAAGAGTTCGTTTTTGTCTTCTCCATGTTCATCTTGAGACTGCTACTTATTTTGATTTAATGACAAAAATTCTATTAAAAGACAATTATCCTCACTTCACTCCACCATCGGATGGTACAAACAAATAGGGTAGATAATAAGAAGGTAAAATGAGGGACAGTTAAACTGAAAGCCATGAATATATTCTGTATAGATTCGTACTCAAAAAGTCTTATACAATCAAAAATATGTACATTTACATAAAGTTTTCAAATAGATAGGTTGACCAAATTAAGATTAGAATAAATTTAAGCAGTGTGAATCATCCTAACGGTTCGGTGGTGAAGTATATCATACTTAGTAATGAACTGTCCTAAAGATGACAATTGGGTTTTATTGCTCTACATAATATATCCATGCAACTCAGTCAGCCCACATGATGGGAAGTGATCACTAAGTCCATGTACATCGGGAATACCGAGGATATCAATGCGCTACCTGTCGTGAGACATAGGTCGTTACGTCTCGTTCACCCATTAAATACGCCGACTACGATTCCTTCAAACCGAAACACAAAAGTGTTTTCACACTACTGCTTTGCGGCAGAAATGTGCAGGGGTAGGTACCACCCTAGACGGCCCCCTGTATAAAAGATTATATTGAAACCGTAAAATTGCCCAAGAACTTAGATTTTATTTTCAAAGTGGTAGTCCCTATTAAACATAGATTGAACAACGAAATGTCAACGCGCTGTCTATATCTGGAACAAATCATCAGTGTTTAAGTACGAATTTTTCCTGTTTGAAGCGAACCGAAGCCTAGAGTAATTACTAAGTGTTTCAGAGCGGTTAGCGGTCTTGTCATGCTGCATTTCTTGTGAGCGTATCTTGTTTATCACAACGTGAAAAATCCTTTTCGTCTTTTCATTTTAATGACTGGAAATTAAAGATACTAAATAAAACGTCCAAACTTCTTTCTACTATACATACAGCATAGTAGAGAGAGGTTTATCAACTTGTCAATTATTCAAAGCTAAAAGTTGCTATTTGGAAAAACACTAAAGCGTGAAAACCCACATTATATTTATAGGTCCCTTATATACAAATAAATAAAATTGGTGTGTCTGTCTATAACACCAAAATTACTGTTTTATATGATTTATAAAACAAGATTAAAAAAAGATTCAGTGTTTTAAAATAACCGTTTTAATCACCGGTACATATGAGAAAAAACTTTTTGTTAAATTTCTGTCTGTCTGTCTGTCCGCTCTGGCTAATCTCTGGAAAGGCTGGTTTGATTTTGACGGAACTCTCAAAGGAAGATATCTAATATTACCGGGAGTAAGTAAGGCCACTTTTTTCTTACTAAAAAAAAAGGTATCAGAATCATAATTTTCTATGCTGCCATGCTTCAGAAGGCCAGCGGTGGACTATAAAAGGCTGATAATGATGATGATGATGATATTAATTAAAGGTGGACACAAAAGGTGATTAAATAAAATTGACGACGACGGACGCTATAAAATTAAAATTCTCGCAATAGCAAAATGACCAAATCAGCATATTAATAACGTACACACACCAAGTGAACGTTGTACAAAATTACGTGCCACGAAACAAACCTACAAAAGTAACAGGTAAAATCATGTCTGCGAAGTTTTAAGCGGTTGAGTTGAATCCGTACAAATTCGAACAGTAATTGCGATGTATTAAGCATTCTAGATTTAATCATATTATATACGAAGCGTCATTACTTGCTCCGCTTACAAACAGCTAGTGACCCTGTCAACTTGTGAATCTTGCTTACCAAGGCAAACCACAAACGGAATGTCATTTTGAACTAAAATTTGAATCATACAAATATTATAAAAGAAAAATTAGTATTGATATTTGTTGCTCTTTGACGCAAAAGAGATTTTAATGAAATTTTACAAAAACACATCTTACCTGTTTAAGCGTTTTTTTTGTAACATAACGTTACTTTTTCATACAAATATTAAAGTAACTAAATAACAACTGCCTCCGTAGCTTAGTGGTATGGAGTTGGTGGGTGGACCGACTTTTTACATGCCCACCCAACGCATGGATCATTTTAATTTTCAGACTAAATGGTGATCGGCCCAAATTTCCTAACCAACTAAGAAACAACATCGAAAATTTGTTGAGTCCCCGCAGGATTCGAACCCACGACCTCCGGTTTTCAAAGGTCACACTAGGCTACGGAGGCAGTATCAATTATAACAATATTTTTAGCAGCCAACCATTAAAACAAGTGAAATTTTGACAGAAAAATATGACTAAATTCAAACAGTATATAATCAGTTTGCACAATATATGCGGGTGTGATGTCTGCCACTGCATATTTGATCCCTAATATCTCTTAAGGTGTTCATTAAATCCAAATGTTTATATTACATGATTTATATACATAGAATGAAATTTTTTTAGGAATAAATTTTTGTGAAACTAAACTGTAAAATCTTAAATAAGGTTAAATATGCTTATTTGCAATTTTTAAAAGTGTTTTGATTAAAATGCTTATTTTGGGTTATTCTTAAGACATAGATATAATTTGCCCTCCTGGAATTTATTGTAGATTTATTGAGATTTAAGGCAGACAAGCAGCGACGCCTATATTCAATGGCAATACCAGTGGTATCACCAAGGCGCTGCGTACTATAATACAGGATGTTAGGTCTCGTTTATCAAGTAAATACGCTAGCTACAGTGCCCTTCAAACAAGAACACAGTAGTGTTTCACACTATTGCTGTGCTGCAGAAATAGGCACCGCGGTAAAGGGGACCACCATAAGCGTATTACGTTTCATCTCTAAAATATTACTGTCAATCGCCCGAAGAACTCTTAAAAAATCGATTTTTATAACCAACAAGATGCTATTCGCGTCTGCAGGTCCCCTAAACAATTAAAACCCGTTTGAGACGTCAACAACGTCGGAATACACCATTTAGAGGTCGTGAGCCGAGTTGAACGCACGTTTGTGCGTTGAAGGAAATAGCGGAATGGGGTATGTGATCAGCTTAATATTAGTATTTTTGTATATGTTATCACTAATAGTGCGTATTATACGATATCAGAAATGTAATGTCGTCAGTATTTTGTGGTCTTAAATCAGTATATGACGGATGATAAGCCTAGGGCAGGAATATAAATGTAATCTTTGATAATTTTTTAATTTAAAGTTAGGCTTCTCGAAATGTGACGATGGTCGCAATCAGTTTTGAGGCATTATGTTTTTTTAGAAAAATTAAGAGACCTGCGCATTGTATACAAATAATTTAATAAGGTTATTGGCCGTGCTAAACATTTATAGCGGGAAGTTAAATGGATTACCTCAAGGAATACGCTTTGTCCACTTTTATTCATAATTTTATTTTATATAATTTATTATTCAGATACATCTCAATGGAATAATTGAAATGTATCTAAACTAAATGTACCGTATTACTTTTGATTTTTAAATAACTATTAAAATAATACCTATTGTTCTCGAAAATAATTATAAATACACATCGGAATCTAATCAAATTGTTATTATTATTTTTTAACCTTAACCTTTATATAGCAGTCAAAAGAACAAAAACGGACTTTCAAATAGTTTAAATAGTTTGTGTGCATTTTAAACTCAAGCAAACAATGCATATTTCTATTAAAATTCGAATTTGCCATCCAAAAGGTTAGTTTACGCTTAGTTTGCAATAAAAATATTGTTATAATTAATACTGCCTCCGTAGGCTAGTGGCTTTAAAACCGGAGGTCGTGAGTTCGAATCCTGCGGGGACTCAACAAAATTTTCATTGTTGTTTCCTAGTTGGTTAAAGCAATTTGGGCCGATCACCCAATTGTCTGGAAAGTAAGATGATCTATGCATCGGATGGGCATGTAAAAAGTAGGTCCATCCACGCATTGGACCAGCGCGGCGGGATACGGTCCGTAACCCCCTAATAGTTAAGAGTGTATTAGGGTCTATGTTCAGCAACGGATTATCACAGGCTGATGATGATGATGATAAGTAATGTGCAACTATTTTGCGGTATGTTAGTACTAAATAAATATACGAACATTTCTTATCGTGCTATTTGATGTGAAACCAGTGTAATATTGAAATTTTTCAGTCAGCGATTTTGAATTTTAAAATTTTATATTATGGATTGTAAAAAGTTTTCACTCTCGTGTACTTAACCAAAGTTGTTACAGTTATCATCAAATATTAAATCATACGCGGAGGACGTATGATTTAATATTCTCCTGATCTACCTTGTGTCGTATTTCAATGGCTGAGGGTGTTGATGATTGATTCTCACTTGTTGCGGTCTTTAGCTATATAAAGTGCTCCCGTTCTGATGTTGTTAATCATACGTAGTTAATAAAAAAAGATTGCCTTCATCGTATTATAGCAATAACCAGTTTGTGACAATGATGCGTCGCATGTGGTTTTCCCGTTGGGTTTGTTGAAATGTTTTAAATAGCTTTCGTTGACTCGATGCGCGTTAGTCAGCCTCAGTTCAATGAATATTTAATCAAATACAATGTATCTCGTTTTTTTTGGAATATCCGTCATAAATTATATACATATTCGATATCCTACAATTATATAGTTAGTGTTGGACATGTGAAAAGTAAAATAAAGTTATGTTGTTCTGATACATATATCGGTTTTATATCATAATGTAATTGTTAAAAAAGGTGGTGTGTTACAAACAGACACTCATGTTTTATTTATGTTTAGATTAACAAGATGTTACATATAAAAAATAACCTATGTTAAGCGATACTCAGTGATGACTAGAATTGCGTAGTAAGACACAAAAAACCCGTCTGACTCAATAAAATTAAGATTTTACGTCTTATTCAGTATAATTTATACTTAACTAGCAACCCCGCGACCCCTTGTGGGTTAAATGTCGTAAAATTCGTTCTTAGCTGACCTCTACTCGGCGAAAGAAATATTCCTATCAAATTTAAAGTCGCTACGCGTCTAACGTGATGAGTCAATATATAGGTGGGAATTCGGAGGACATTAGAGCCGATTCCAACTACGGCGACGATCTATTGTAGAATTGAGCCAATTACGCTGGAGATATAGTGCACAAATGTACGCGCAAACAAAACACGTGCGCGTTCTTGTGTGAATTATAATATTCCTTGACTCTCACACTCCGATGGTACGGATAACCGACACGACCGGGAAGAGTTAAGGAACTGAACTGACTTTTACTTGCCCACCCGTCGCGTGGGTCATCTTACTTTACAGACAATATAGTGATCAGCCCGCATTGCCCTAACCAACTAGGAAACAACAATGAAAATTTTTGAGTTCCCGCAGGATTCGAACCGACGACCTCCAGTTTCTAAAGCACACGACTTTACCACGCACCACAGTCTACGGAGGTCAGTCATAAAAATATATATTTTAGTATATCGAGGCAACAAATACATGCACTTATAAAAGTTTTAAGCATGTCAAGTCTCGCCTACTCTGTAATTACGTTCGGTTCGGTTATTTCAAACAAAACACAAAAGAGTTTTCACTTTACTGCTTTGTAGCTGGACTATGCTTTATAATGCATACTTATATACTTGGACTACCTTAATCGCTCCCACATAAAAGAAGATCTGCCTTAAAATATGAATGTGCCTTCAATAGTAATCTACTACTTCAAATGTCGCAATAAGTTTAGTCAGTTTACACTAATTAAATAAACCTTCATTACCTCAGCGCCCTCTACATTGCAGCGGCGGCTGTGATATTGATCTCCGCAGTGGCCCCACAGACTCAGGCGGACCAAGACAATGATTTGGGTAATATTATTTTTCTAATTGGTTAAAGCGATGATGATGATGATGATGAAGAAGATGATGAGCAAGAAGTTCACCTGGTAGTAGGATATCCCCGTCCTTAAGACTAGCAACGTAGGACGCCAAATGCGCTTACCAACCTGAAAAAAGATTCTTCACGGTGCCTTCTAAACCGGAACACTGTAGTGTTTACGCACTACTGATTTGCGGCATAAATAGTACGTGTTTGGATGAGTGAAATCTCGTGCATTCGAATCGAAATTTGTGATATTTGTATATATAGTACATGTACAGTGAAATCCTGAAATGTTGTTTTACATTTTTTGTATTGATAAATGTGGAACTATCATACGTTATGTTGTAAGTACAAAAAAATGTAAGAACACGTCTTAACGTTTAAATAGACGTGAAAGTCATAGTTATAAGGTTACTATTATTATTGGATTATTTGGACATTTTATTACTTTTACTTTTATTACTTAAAGTTCTGAGTTTTCATTCTCATTGGTAGACTCAGTTGGATCCTGGAAAAGTCCGAAACGTCGAGAATAAATTAAAAAATTATAAATACGTTGAAAACAACTCAATAATCTTAACTAAGCTTTCAATTCACAGTTGCTTGCGAAACAAACGACGGACAGAAAGGGAAGTGCGTCTTGAACTACCAGTGCAACCCAGAGACGAACGTGATTGACCAGCAGTCCCTTGTTGAGCTGAGGTAAGCGGTTTTTAGGGTTGCATACCACAACAGGAAAAACGAAATCGAAACGGATGGGCCATTCACGCAGGAGACATTATAGTGCACATGTGTACAACACACGAGACGAAAAACCGACTTAACCGGAGAGGAATAAGGCGCAAGATCTACTTTTACTTGCCCTATCGACCTTGAAATAAACTCGGCAAGAAACAAAAAGTTTTTGCGTCTGGGGGTTTGAATCTACGACCTCTGGTTTCAAAAGCAGGGCGAAGCTATTAGGCTACTAAGGCCGTTTTTACAGCTGTATTATTTAAGAAGTAAACTGGATTTAATAGACTACAACTTGGATAAAAAATCTAAATTTCAAACTACCAAATTTGTATAACGCTTAGAACGCTGTTTCTATAGCACAAAATAACTCTGAGCTATATGCCTCCAATTTTGAGCAATACATTAAGTCAGTATGTGAATTTCTCATGTGCAAGTGAGGAACTACGACTATTTAATAAGAAGATTAAAAATAAATGTCTAAAAACCTAAGGCCGTACAAAAGTAAGTGGTACCGGAAATTAGTACAAATTACACACAATAAAATTAATTCGCCGTTAATTATTGTAGAAGAAATAAAGGTTATTACTGTTCTGCATTTGTTTAACTCTTTTTGTACACATATACATATAATTAACCCACGAACGCGATAAATATTTCCAACCCAAGAAGTTAAAATCCAAGTCGATAATTAGTCACTTGTAACTGAGAAAGTGCATTTACTCCCTACTGACTATATGTACCGATCAAAAATTACGGTAGAGCTTTATTCACGTTGGATCACTTTACAGGTATTTTTTATCTATGGGCTTGCAAGAAGCCTCGTCCCATAACAATTGCCAAAGATGTACCATCAGGAGCCGACTTTTTGCATATCCATCCTAATGAAGAACGCATGCATTAGGCCTTTGTCCAGCAGTGGACCAACACAGGCTGATGATGATGATGAATTTAATAAAATTTTAGCAAAATGGGAGATAGTCCAATGTTTCTCTAATCAATCACAATAATAATACAAAGCTACCCTCGTCGTCAGTAAAACTAGGGGTAATATAATTGTAATACTAGGGCAAAATTAGGATGATAATAATGATGATAACCTAAAACAATATAAAAATAATACTTCTGGATGAATAACACAACATTACCTAGCCTTACTACAAGCTCGTCTCGTCAATACTGGATGAGTGATAAATACAGCCTTACTTTTCGTTTGCACTCGTAAACAAATGCATATTATAAAAAAACGCCCAGACACGGGAAAAGGGCACTAACTTTTCCCGTGCTGGGAATCGAATCTAAGCCCTTTGGTATAACAGGTTTGGGTCATAACCACTAAACCAACCAGGATTTGACCATCATTGTGGCTACACACTGTGGTTATTTTATTAACGATAATTTTAACCGATAAACTTGTCTCCTTAGGATAGGTGCCTGCCGCAACTTCCTGGAGATCTGCTGCTTGGAGAAAGAGCTGGTTCAGGAGCCTCTGCCCACTTGTGGGTACAGCAACCCCGGTGCCAGCGATGTGAGAATCAAACCGGACTCGGTGGCCACCGCCGACTTCGGAGAGTTCCCGTGGATGGTAGCTCTGTTGAAGTGAGAATATAAGATGTTTTTCATCGATATCATTAACTAAATTCATTCCTTGCGGCGGCGGATGGAGTGGCAACATCTTTGCCTTTTAACACTTTTAAGTGCAACTTTTTTATTTTTATAAGATTTTAGTCGAATATTTTCAATTTTTAACGTTCTAAGTCGAATATTTTTTAAGTTTTTTAACTTAGTTAAGTCCCAGTTTACAAGATACCGACTGGAGAACTACTACCATGGTGTATGTATGCTGCAAGGCAGTAGTTATTGCTGTATCCAACATAGATATAAACAAGATATAAACACCTAATATGCCAGAAAACGTCAGCGATACAGCCGTACGCATGACTCATATAGGGTTATACGCATGACAGTGACGCGAACACATGAGATTTCCCTAACTAACGACTATCAAACGGAGTTGTGAATATTTACGCTTTAATAAATGCACCGCTACGCTTTAATAATAAACCGGAGGTCGTGGGTTCGAATCCTGCGGGGACGCAACAATTTTACATTGTTGTTTCCTAGTTGGTTAGGGCAATTTGGGCCGATCACCCAATTGTCTGAAAAGTAAGATGATCCATGTGTCGGATGGGCATGTAAAAAGTCGGTCCACCCACCAACCCGCATTGGACCAGCGTGGTGGGATACGGTCCAAACCCCCTAATGGATAGGGGTGTATTAGGGGAGGCCTATGTCCAGCAGTGGACTAAAACAGGCTGATGATGTATGTATGTATGTAATAAATGCAAAGTTTTTAAAGTTTTAACCAAGTTAGCAAACCAGATAAAGAAACATTGGAGGAAAATACTTGCGATTACTTGATATTTGCGAAAAATTTTGTGCACTTGACTCATACCAATGCCCAAGCTTGTCTGAATCTGCTGATAGGTTATTCTTGGATTAGTCGGTATCATACACCGGACAACACTGATTTTATCTTTAGTCGTCGCCGTAAAATGCCGTCCCTCACGGAGAACATACTCGAAATTGGTGTGTTTTTTTACCACCACGTTTAAACTCATCAAACGAGTTATAAACAGTGACCCGAGAAGGGCTTTCATCGTGAATCTGTCAAAACTTTGAATAAAATGGCCACGAAAGTTTTGAAAAATCAAAGTATGAAATTTTTTTCGTGTTGAATTTATACAGGCGTGATACAAGCCAAATTTAGTTAACTGCTTATTCGCCCTTGTACGTGATGTGAAGACGGATTTATGAAAACTAATAATGTAAGAGTCTGATAAAAAAACTAAAATTAATAATATTTTTACAGGACTACAGCACCCAAAGAAGATTGGTCCCAGGACGACTTTTTAGGTGGTGGTTCTATTATACATCCATCTGTAGTCATCACCGCCGCCCACAAAGTGGATGGATTATACGAGAATGAGGTAAGTAAAGTAACAGTTAATATTCTACTAATATTATAAATGCAAATGTTTATGGGGATTGATCTTTTCTATTTTTTTACTCAAAAATACTAAAGGGATTTCAATGAAACTGTACCATAACGTAGCTTTTATATCCCAACAACTTATAGGTTATAATTTACATAGGTATAGCGGTAGTTTAATCAACATAAAATTCAAAGTGTGAGAAATGTAGAAAGAAATTTGATAACGGCGAGCGCGAACCACGAACATTTTAGCAGAATTTGGGCTTATAAATATACAGACGTTTTCCTGGACATCTTCCGCGTAAAGAGAAATAACACTGCTGGCTTTTTTGGTAAGAAAAATTTTGTCTAGGTCACTCCCAGTCACATCTGCTATCTTCCAGTGAAAATCACATTAACATCGCGCTAACCATTCCAGAGATTAGTCAGAACAAACAGACAGACAGACACAAAAATTTAAAAAACGCTATTGTTTTGTCATATGTATCGATTAAAAGTACATCAAGATTTTTTCAATTGTAATACCGTCACATTAAACAGACACTCAAATATTATTTATTTGTATAAAATTACTACATATTTACAATAATGTAAACGACCCAATTGGCCAGGTGTTTAATGACCTCAACCGTTGCGTCAGAGCGTATAGGAGGAAAATATTGTTCGATGATCATGTTTTTCTCGCGATTCCAGTCATTCCAGTAATAAATATTACGATTTAGAGGTAAACGCTTAACGCAGTTAAATATATTTGAGACGTCGCTGGAAGTAGGTCCCTCTCTTTAGAGGTGGAAGTCCATCTTTTATGATATCTATTTATAAGGTTATAAGACTGAAAACAAACCTCCGTTTGATTATTTGAATTCTCATTGTTTAATGTCTCATTACTATTGAGTATCAACCCCAGTCTAAGCTGTTTGATATTGATTTTGACTTTTGTATTTGATATTGACATACGAGTATATACCTACATCTTTACTTTATCATGGCCTTTTACTGTAATGGAATTTTAAACGACATTTTGACCCTATTCAAAACGTCGGTTTAACTCGAAATTTGGCATACCTAATAAAGACCGAGCACAATTCAATGTATCAAACAGTTTTGATCCGGTATCCTTACAATAAAGATTAGCGATTTTTTTGCTCCGTTTTCTGACTGTGTCAAGGGTATCATGACTGTATTAATCACCAATAAGGAAATTGAATTCAATTGGTTTTTCGGTAAAAGAGCAGTATTTTCTTTACTATTATTTATTTCACTTTATTACACTTATTACCATTACTACACTTGACTCATTTCGCTCAAGGTTTTCTCATCAAAACAATTCTCGTAAAATGTCGGAAGCAATTCAAATAAAATCATTTTCTTAAATCGTAAACTGAAAATCAATTTATGACGTAGGTGTCATACAAAAAAACATGTTTTATCTTTTATTCAACATGTTACTGACGCAAGAATCCTGCTACCGGTTCTAAAAAAGAGCTTTTTAGACCAGTTCCTACGCCATCTGCCAACACGAAAGTTGCTGCGTATTTTGTTTCATCTTAGAAGCAAGATCACAAACATTTAAGGCATTTCTTTTATCGAAGAAGCTATCATAAGCTATTGCTTACTTAACTGTATGCAGATTTAAAAGAGATCGATGCATTAAGTTACTTATTTTTCTTATTGAATGAACAGGTAAGAAGAAAAGGACTCACAAAAGTGATTAAAACACTCACAGCCTCTGTGGCCTTGCAGTATTGGCCCATGCTTTATAAACCGAAGTATTGATCACCCAATTGTCTGAAAAGTAGCAGGATGCATGGATTACTTTTCTTGGGCATATAAAAGTCAGGGTCAACCCACCAACCGCATTGGACCAGCGTGGTGGATACGGTCCAAAACCCCTAGTGGAGAAGGCGTGCCTTAGGGGAGACCTATGTCCAGCTGTTGACTAACGCAGGCTGATGGTCACACTACTGACTGGCTCTACAGCGGTGGTAAACCTTACTTATTGGGATACATTACGATACTTAAAGGTTTTTACTTAATTACACGCCATAAACTCTATACACACATTAGTACAAGCGCAAAAACCGAATTAAAAGTTTAAAAGACGACGGAAATTACATTTCGAGGTTGTGATTCGTTTCTCAACCCGGCAAATATGTCGTGCTATAATCATAATGTTTTTAACGTATTTAGTATGCATTTATTTACAAAGGCAATGAAAGACTTTGCATTTATCGTTCATCTAGTTTTCATAGTACAAGCTATGCAGGACTAGAAGATGTTATGATATTTATCCAGAAATATTATAATTATATAGATAAAGGACCTCGATAAGTACGAAACTAGTCGGCACCAATACTGATTTCACGTGAGTTCAGTCGTTTGTTGTGTAAATAATTGTTAATAATTATAATAAAAGTGAATATTTATACCTAAATGTTAAAATTAAATAAAACATTTCAAAAGACACATCTAATACCATCAACACACTAACTTACCGTGACGTCATTTAGCAGCAACGAAGAGAGACTATGAGGAAACAACGCAATAAAAATATCGTTCACGTGTTTCAATTTAAAAAAAATACAATTCCAACATCCTGTTATGATATTTATTTGCCAACAGAATATAATTTAAAACGTGTTTCTTGTATACATATTTAGTGTCCCTCGTATCTATGTACGTTTGATAGAAACGTTTGTGTCTAAAATTACCAATCCAAAACTATACGAATCTATATTTCTGCCGCAAAGCCGTAGTGTAAAAAACTCTTTGAGGGGAAGCGAAGTTAATGGATAAACGGGACGTAACATCCTATGTCTTACGTTAGGCTTGCGTTATATACTAATATTAATATATCCGGACGAATAACACAACATCATCTAGTCCCAAAATGAGCACAGCTTGCACTATGGAAACCGGATAACTGATAAATGCATTAACTTAC
Source organism: Lamproptera curius (assembly GCA_029286875.1). NCBI lineage: Eukaryota > Metazoa > Arthropoda > Insecta > Lepidoptera > Papilionidae > Lamproptera > Lamproptera curius. The sequence goes on from JAGSMT010000099.1 coordinate 2,512,735, forward strand.
TTTTCTTTTGTGAATAAATACATTTTATATATAAACAAGCACCCAGACACCAGAACATTACGTTCATCATACAATATATTTAACAACAGCGGTTAGTGAACCATTGCTCTAATCGGTTCGTCATATATGTACGATATGTACCCTTGCTATTGCCGATGTTCATAGGTGACAGTGGCTACTTTCCATCAGATGGCCGACACCTCATCCGCTTTCGTAAGCGATAAAAAATATATAAGCCAAAAAAGAGTTAACAAATTACATGGTGTTTCATTTTCTTACCAATGTTTCCCACGTTTGACCCATTGATTCCCACGATAGATCCATTGTCACGGACACACTGAGATGTTGTATCTACATAAGCTGTACGCGGGTCAATTAAGCAAATCAATGTCGATTTTTTTTAAACAACTTTATTTTTCTTCAACTCAAATTTTTAGGTGAAATGCCGCGCTGGTGAATGGGACACCAAGGACACCGCGGAACTATTTGCTAGTCAAGAAAGGGCCGTAAAACCATCTTGACGCACGATGATTTTTTCAGAAGTGAGCTAAACATTTGACTTACGTTTGCTTTTTATCTTAATAAACTTAGAAGTATTCTTGTGAACGGTCAAGGTTGGTAGATGCCGCTCTGTATTCGTATCCGTTCACTTCTATTGGGACATGATAGACAGTCGAATACTGAAGAGAGAACAAAGAGAGACAACCTTACATACCTTTCTTCATTGACAAAAGGCTTACCAGCCAACTACAATACAAAGTAGTTAGGACCTCACAAGGTTTTATAGTACAGGGGCAGTTGAACTTAGTATAACTTGCACGATTAACTCGATTCGCGTGTAAGCTGTGATGTTTTTTAAAGTTATATTAATGAACTAAAGAGATTTGTTGAAACTTTGCAGTAGCATAACCTACGCCAACTATTAAATTAAGACATAAAATGTATACAGAGAAACTACTTTCAGGATTAATAACTATTAAAAAATGTTAATTTAATGGAACACAAATTATTCGCTAGTTGTACACCGTGTTTAATTTTGTATTAATGCAGTTGTTGATGATGTGACTGTGGTTGATGATATTGTTATAGTTGTCAATGATGTTGATACTGTACTTTATTATTTTGTCTAACGTTGTACAACTTTAAATTTCCAGTCCAAGCTTACTACAACGTGGCGCTGTTGATTCTGGTGAAGCCGTTTACATTCAGTGAAGCCCCACATATCGGAGTGGCCTGTCTCGGCAACAGAATGCCAGAACCTGGCACGGAATGTTTTACAATGGGATGGGGCAGAGAGTTGAAGAACACGTACGCCACCACGCTTAAAAAGGTAGGACATTATTCAAATCATATTGATACTTTATATGCGGAAGTTTCTATGGATGGATGAAACATTTTGATGAAACTTTGCAATGAAATAACATATGTATCAGAATAAATTCAATCATTGCATTCGCTCGCTAGCGGCGCTAGTTGGTGGAACTGTCTTCATTCTTACTATCACGCCTTCTTATAAACACTCAAAGAAAGAAAAGCTATTAGTAAGATTGTAGCGAACGCGGCAGCACTACGTTCCCGTTTGGAACAAGTGGTCAAAGTAGTGCTTTGCATCGTCCGATAGGCCTTTCCGTCCCGACATACTTGCTAATTTAGTGTATTAAGTAATCACAGGCAGGTTTTATCTTTCTTTAATTAAGAATACTAACTACAATAGTTTGCGCTTGTTGCAAAATTCGGCAACTAGGTACCAACCTAACGCTCCAAAAGCGCAATCACATGTTACAATTTTTGGTACACACTCCTTCACATAGGTAAGTCGGGAAGAATTCCATAACCAAAGGCAACGACCCCAGCTTACTGCAAAGAGTATTTAATCGCCAAGATACGCCCAGATCAAAGCCAATTCCGATGCTAAAGTGCAAGAGCATTCCGGCTAATGGAACTGCCGGCATGACCACCGTCATGAACTTGCCGTTGCCCAGTAGTCAAACGATACCAACCCGACCGCCTATCGCCCGAATCCTACTGGGACGAACAATACTTCCATATGGAGATCGAATGAGACGACGATGGCTTTAAAACCGTCGCATCCAGCAAAAGGGCAAAACCACCCCACTAATACTACTGACCCCGGATACACTCCTTAACTTCGCGTGCCACGTCAAGTCTTATACCCGCAAAAGTCGTATACTTACTGCTTAACAGAGCAACAACGAGAATATATACATCGCTAAAAGCAAGCAAGGCGAAAGCCCCATCGCCTATCGTAATTTACGATAAATCCAAATGGGGGCATCTCTTCTGTAATGAAAAGCAACCTGTAGAAGTGCGTTCCAAAAACATTTATATAGGCTTAGTAAACGTCGTGAACATGGACGACTTTCGAAAATTAAGTTAGTTTCTACATGAGAGTAATATCTTACATCTACGCGTTCCCGAAGGGGCGTCATCTTGGGGCCCTCCTTACCATATTGTCTATTCATCCACATACGCCTTCCCTAAAGCACAACTTTTCCATTGGGGGGTTTTGGACAATATCCCACCACGCTGGGCCAATGCGGGTTGGTGAGTGGACCGACTTTTGGACAATTGGGTGATCAGCCCAAATTATCCTAACCAACCAGTTACCAACGATAACACAAAGTTGTTTCCCTACGGTTTCAAACCCTCTGGCCTCGACCTCTGGTTTATAAAGCAAGGGCCAATACCTCTAGGCTATGGATCTGGTTTAACGGATTGCTAATTAGACTATAGAAATTTCGAACGAAACGCGTACCAATAGAGCCTGATCTTTGCTCCCGCTCCTGCGCCTACAATAAATCCCTGGTCGTCGTTGTCATCGTGATACCAGTCTCATTTCTAATATATATCCGCCGCTGTAGTCGTAACAAACTTGGAGGAAATTATTATTATTTTGCTATCATCTCAGTCTGCGCAAAGGCAATGCACGCTGCAAAGACTTGATTAATATTTATGTATTTTCTTTATGTAATTTTTCCCGCTTCAGATCAGTTTGCCTCTGGTGGATCCGGACGTGTGCCAACGGAAGTTGAGGAACACTAGACTGGGCTCCCGGTTCCGGCTGCACCCATCGCTGACCTGCGCTGGTGGCGTTGAGGGCGTGGACAGCTGCAAGGGTGACGGTGGATCACCACTCGTCTGCCCGATAGGGGTACGGTATTGAATAAAATGTTCAGATAAGAATAATAAGACCTCATGTGTCTGGACTTCGTGATGGACCGCTTTTTGTAGAAATACAGAAAGTGGTGATCTTTTTTTTGTATTGTATGCAATGCAGACGAGCTGTCGGGCCACTTGATGAAAAGTGGTCACCAATGACCATGGTCATTGGCACTACCAGGGCTAAAGCGCTGCCTACCGTGAGACATAGGATGTAACTCTCGTTTACCCAGTAAATACGCTAGCTACTATGCCCTTCAAAACGGAACACAATAGTGATATTGTCCATTACTGCTTTCTGGCAGAAATAGGCACCGTGGTGGTATTGCCTCAGACTGCCCCCTGTAAAAAGGTGACCTCTAAGGTTCCTCTGCGTTGTAACCTACGCATTTGATCGTTTGATATCCCCGTCTATGGTTACAGAATATGCTTGCATGTGTTATTCCGTGTATGTTCGTTTGCACGTGATTGTGTTTTGTGTTAGTGTGATTGTGTGTGATGAATGTAGGTAAACTGTTGGTAAGCGATTCTCCCTCCCCATAAGGAATGCAGCCCTTCCCGTAAGATACAAGTCCAAGTTTATACATACAGTTGAAAATCTTTATATCCCATTATTGCATTATCTACGGTGTCAATAAAATTATAACAACAATGATTTCACACTAGTGCTTCGTGATATCACTCTTTCATAGGCCACGTTGGCACTATCTTAGCCGGTCCCTTGTAAAGGGACCTTCCTTTAGAAACTTTTCTTTTATGCGGATAGTGCTTGTTTATGCAATAAAATGTTCATTTTATACAAGTGTTACTGTTCAGAACAATTAATTTTATAATTAATATTAAAGTTACTTTTAAGATAATTTTATAGCCTACAGATCACACATCGTTGTTATTCCATAAAATTTATTTCAAAGAACCCATAATCTTTACCGCACCGATAGTGACACTAAAACAGATTTTAAATTAACTCTTTTTGTTGTATGCTTTAATATAAAAACACAGTACATACAATAAGGTCTAATAACTTAAAGACACTTGAAAATTATCTAGCTAACAACTAATTCCATCAAATGTAGTTTTCCCTTAGGGTTATGGTGGTCAGATGTCAGTCACTACTCGTAAAAACCGGTATCTGGATAGTAAGAAACCAAACCCGTGATAACTTAGGTTAAATACCTAGTAGTGAGGGTGGTTTTAATAGCAAACGTTTTTCTAACAGGACCAAAAGATGGGTGTGAGGTACGCGATATTCGGGATCGTCTCCTCAGGTGTGAACTGCGGTAAGAAGAATGTTCCCGGCATTTATGTGAACGTTCCCTATCTTTATGACTGGGTCGTGGAGAAGATGAACGAAGAGAGACTGGAGAAGAGCGCATTTACTTACTGATAACTCGCTTTAGATTGTTCTTCGTTGAGAAGTAAGTGAAGAAGTTAAATAAGTCCTTCTATAAACAGTTTTCTACATAAATTAATAAATATTTTATAGATTTTATCGTGTTTAATTTCGTTTCAATCCCAATCAGTTCCTTTCAAGATCCATGGCCATTGGACGGGCTAAACTATTGTTCATCTGGCTGTCAAAGTTTTACCCGGTTTTTTGCCATCTGTTACGTTAAAGTTTTAGATGCACCCCCTACACAGTTATTAACTACTTTTAAAAACATCTAGGTAAATCAAAGCTTAGTAGTAGTTATTAGTTAACGATATTTTTTGTATTAACTTTGCGGAAAGGATCAAAGCTTATCTAAACAAAGTGATTGAAGAATTCCTTCATAATATATAATTTTTTATTTGTTTTGCTTAGTAACGTGAATGTTGATTTCTATGTTTTACCGTTCATACTATTAATTATTTTAAAGAGTAATAAACTCAAATTTTATACTCTAGCGAAATATGGGACAAAATTTAGGCAAGGGAGATTTAAAATCAAATATAATAAGCGCCAAACATCAGTCACCCTAAATATTTAACAAGCGTATTGAACATAGCGTCAGTCAACTAATTGGAACTCGTTTGCATCTGATGCCACATGGTTTCAGACTAAACTTTGTTTACGTTAATTCCATTTAGATTAAATTATACTATTCGACGATATATTTTGACATCATCATCATCATCAACCTCTCATAGTCACAGCTTGACATAGGCCTCCCGTAATACATTAGGGGTTTGGACCGTACCCACCACGCTGGTCTAATGCGGGTTGGTGAGTAGACCGACTTTTACATGCCCATCCGACGCATGGATCATCTTACTTTTCACACAAATGGGTGATCGGCCCAAATTGCCCTAACCAACTAGGAAACAACAATGAAAATTTGTTGAGTCCCGCAGGATTCGAACCCACGACCTCCGGATTCTAGAGCACACACCTATACCACTAGGCTACAGAGGCAGTTAAATTCAAGTCAAATTCAACACTATTAAGGATTTTTGAGCTACACTTCTCTCGGCGCTTTAGGGCAATATTATGGGAGTAAACTTTAAGATGGACGCGCACACTGTCAAATAAACCGAAATCCGGAAGTTCGCTAGACTCGATAATTTAATTTCTTGTGATGTTTAATTAAACATTATTTAAGTGGATAACTTTGCCTCCGTCAGCCTAGTATATATATATATGGCTGGACAGTTAAATTCAGAGAAATTTATATTAGAATTAATATATAAGGAGTTTCCAAATGTATGAAAGTGATAGGCAACAGTAACATTTATAACATTATTTTCATTTTAAAGGATATACATCTCAGTCTAGCCGGTTGTTATTATTAAAAAGTTTAACGCAAACTGTTTATAATCAATATTTGCCGTACGCAAGATCAGGAAGCTGAAACAACAACGCAAAACTAGTTTTATTCGCGTACTTTCACAGCCTTATGTCCTATGGATTATTATTGTGGGATCTAGAGCCGGTGTGACCACGATATTTATACTACAAAAACAGGCTGTTAGGGCAATCTACAATCTGGGTTCACAGGACCATCTTTACGTAGTTTTTAATAAAACTGAAATTTTAATTTACCCCTATACATATTTGAAAATAATTTTACGCGTAAAAGTATTCATATGTTTGCTAAAAGATATTAGACCGCGCAGGGTCGAGTTAGGCCCCTAGAGCTAACCATATTTAGGCTGACCAGAACCAAAAATCTTTCATGTATAAATAATATAAGAATGTACAATAAATTAAATGACTCCAAACGCAACTGAATGATTCAAAGCCTACTATTCTGTTATAGAGTATATTGAGGACCAAAATGTGTGGAAGTAGATTATATTTTGCACTTGCAAATCACCTGGTAACTTAAAATAATATGTATTCGTGAAATTTTGTAAATGCTGATATTTAAAAAAAAAGATCGCAGAGTTTCTTGCCGGTCCTTCTCTGGACGGGTCTAAGTTTGAGAACCGGTGGTAAATGGACAATTTTTGACGTTCTTGACTTTGACTTTTTGACTTTTGATTTATGTTTTGAATTGATCGAACAATTAATTCAATAAAGTCTAGAGCGACTACATCTAAAAACACTTAAATATATCTAGCTCCATAATCCATCCAACAGTTAGAGTTTAGGCTTTTAGTTGTATAGGTCAGATACCGGTTTCTCTGCTAAAAACTTTCATTCAGGTAAATCTGGACAGACTAGAATCCGATCCCACGATAAGTTGGAAAAACGTCTAGAAACAAATATGGTTTTAATAGCATATCTTTTTAACAGGACTCGAAGAAGGGTGTTAGGTACGCGATGTTCGGCAACGTGAGCTGCGCTAGGAAGAATGTTCCCGGCATTTATGTAAATGTTCCCTATATTTATGACTGGGTCGTGGAGAAGAGGAATGAAGAGAACCTGGAGAAGAGCGCATTCAGTTACTAAGATTATTCTTCGTTGATAACTGAGTGAAAAGTGTAATAGGTTCTTTTATAAACACATTTTTAAATAAAATAATAAAATCTCTATAGATTTTATCGTGTTTCATTTTGTTTTTGATATTCCTGACGGTGAAATCTTTTGTCAGGTTCATAGTCACGGGACAGGCTAGTAATCTAGCTGTAAAAGTTACGTGGTCACCCAGTTCTAGAAGTTAATTTAATATCTGAATTACGAATACTTTTTTACATCCGATTTGTGATTTCCATTTAAGTTGGCCAACCTACCAAGCCGCATTGGACCTGAGTAGTGTGATACGGTCCAAAAGCCCCCTAATGGAGAAGGCGTGCATTAGGGGAGGCCTATGTCCAGCAGTGAAATAGCTAAGGCTGATGATGATGATGATTAATGTGGATAGTTTGCAGGTTTCTTGTCAAAAATAATTTTTTTTCCACTTTACGTTAAAAGTTTCGGGATACCCCTAACAGTTATTAACTCTTTTAAAAACATCTAGGTAAATCAAAAGCTTGGGAGAGTTATTATTAACGATATTTTTTGAACTTTGGAAAGGATAAAAGTTATCTTAAAAAAGTTTTCCTTCTATAAATATAATTTTTTATTTTTGCTTATTAACGTTAATTGATTTCTAGTTTTAACCGCTATACTATTAATTATTTTAAAGAGTAATAAACAAATTTTATACTCTAGCAAATAATTGGTTAAAATTTACAAAGGAGATTTAAAATCTTTATAATAGCAGAAAATCAGTTCCTAAATTTTAACAAAGGTATTGAAAAGGCGTCATAATTAACTGTTTGCAATCTGATCCAATGGTTTAGACTAAATTTGTTTACGTTAATTCCAAATTTAATTAAATTATACTATTCGACATATATTTTATCAATCATCGCCATCAACCTCATTTATACCAAGCTTGACAAATCCGTAATACAACCTTTCCACAAGGTCAGTCAACTGTACCCACCAATGTAAATAATTCGTTTTTGTTTGAACTTACATACCATCCAACACGGCATGGACATTTCTTTTCACACAATTTAATGTCGCCCAAATTGGTTCACTCCAACTGAAACCGGAAATTGTTGGTACCGAGTTCGAACCCACGACCGGTTTCTAAAGCAACGCCCATTTACCAACTAGGGCTACAGGCATTTTTGACTAGATTTGCCTGGTTTTACCCAACAAATGTTCTTTGAGCCGATTTCGACTACGGTGGCCGATTTATATGTCAGTCAGTCAACTTCTTTTGGAGGATAAGTTGTTGTTGTAAGGAATTTACCTTTACCGACGACGGGAGTAAAGTGGATGAGCAACTTTCAATGTGCATGATGATACCATTTTTGTGGATGAGCCGGTATATCTCACCGGCACAACTATTTGTTTCGTCAGCATGCTACTTCGACGGTACCCAGATGGGCCGAATTGGCTCGATCAGGCGCTCATCATGATCCTTCCTGAACGCCTTAGCAATCTTGTGTCGAGGGCACCCAGGTGGGCCTTGGACCTCTGCAGGATCAGTTGCTTTAGAACATATTTTATTAGATGGATGACGGACGGTCATAACTAATTGGATAACAATCGGCCTGATACGTGCCTTGGCATACCTACTGAATGAAGTGTGAGCTCTCAGTGGCAAAGGCAATATGTATTTTCTCTCAGAGTTTAGTTTTGTCAACACGTGCTTGAATGGTTGTTGTCTCCTCGTCCGGTTCAGTGAGTACATAGCGAGGTTGCCTAAAGCATTTGTGTTTACGGTTAAAATTCATGAGGTACGTAAGCGGCGGCGCTTCGCACCAATTCCTATGCTCGTGCGAAGCCAAGTTGAAATATCTGATTCTTACTTTAAAGTTCTCTTGGATGGTTGGCAAATCAGATCAGTGCGGTTTAGTTAGAATGGTTCTTCTTTCTTTACTATCAGTCGCGTGCCAATGGACGCTATAATTATATGCTAATTCTCGCACTAGTGTAATAATTATATTAGCATATTAATAACGTACATACCTTAGTTTATACCTGATCGTATATAAACAAAAACGTACAACATTATACTAACAACAATAACAGGTAAAATCATTCTGAGAAGTTTAAGCTGTTGAGTTCAAACAAACAAATTCGAGTAGTAATTGCGATTTTATTAAGAATTCTTTGTGTAATCGTATTATAAAGGAAGCGTCATGATTTGCTCCGTTCACAAACAGTTGTTAACCCCCGAAACTTGGTTATCGAGGTTAAACACAAACAAAATGTTTTTTGGACATTATTATTTGTAAGATTTTCACGCAATTACTACTAAATATATTTTAATAAAATGTGAATGATGGAATGTGGTCACCGACGCCCATAAACATTGGCAATACTGATATCACCAATGCGCTGCCTACCGTGAGACATAGTATGTTAAGTCTCGTTTACCCAGTAAATACGCTGGCTACGGTGCCCTTCAAACCGGAACACAGCAGTGTTTTCACACAGACGGTCTCCTGTGAACAGGGGACCCACCACCGGTAAATTTGATAAATATGTACTGTGAATTATTCAAAATATAATAAAAAGTCTCTTGTATGGAAAAAAACAGTTTGTTACGTCATGTAACGCGAAATCCCTTGGGCCTAAAACAATATATCATAACAAAAATTATCACAAGTTACCGTCAACGCGCGGGTGGAACCGCGAGGAGAAGTTAGTTTATATGTGGTTTATTTGAGCCAAAAAATTAAACGACTTTATAACCAAACCATGCATTTATTATTTTACTTTCAAAAACTGATCTTATTTTTCATCAAACACTGTTTACCGTCATTCTTACTTACATAAGTCCCATCTTTATATCTTGACCTTTCTGCAAAAATGTAAATTTCTGATATCTTTCGGTTTTTTTTTATAATCTGGTGAGATAGGATTTTTGTGGTTTATATATACATTCTTCCTACACTTGTTAATAAGCATTTTCTCGCATGTTCATATAATTTCGATCATAATAATGATTCAAATTAAATGAATGACTATGATTATCTATAAGAACTTGAAACCAATGGCATGTGACTAATAGTCCCTACCATAGATCGGGAATCATTACTAAGGACGCTTCGTAATATCGACTACAAGTGCTAGATCAGATGGCATTCTACCTGTTTTCATAGTTTCACCTTTCCCAAATCCTTTGAATCGGGTACATTTCCCTTTGTGTGGAAAACAGTCAAAATTGTGCCAATACACAAATAGTAACGATGTTAGTAGCCAAAAATTACTAATTATTTAACTTAAAAATTTCAGGTGAAATGCCGCGCTGAAGAATGGGACACCTCATACACGGCGAAAATTTATGCTAGTCAAGAAAGGGCCGTTAAAACCATTATGACGCTCGATGATTTCTTAAGAAGTGAGCTAGCCTTTAACTTATATTAGCATTATCAAATTCAAATATCTTTATTCAGTGTTCTGAAGCATGCTGGCTTATCTTTTTCTTAGTAAAACAAATCATCATCAGCCTGTGTTCGTCCATAGCTGAACATAGGCCTCCCCTAATACATGCCTTCTCCATAAAGGGGTTTTCTCGGTCACAAGTGCAGACACATGTGCACTCATTTTTTCTACACACTCATAACCCAATGGTAGGGATACTGGAGAGAGGTCAAGTGAAGGACGATGTTTCAAATACCTATTCGACACTGATAATAGTGTTTCATGTTCCATTAATGCAATTGCTCAGTGTTATAGTGGTTGATAAAATTGTTATAGTTGTTAATTTTGTTGATCGAGTTATTATGTCAAACATTTTATCTCTATGCCAACTGCCAGTCCAAGCTTTCTACAATGTGGCGTTGTTGATTCTGATGAAGCCGTTTACATTCAGCAATGCCCCACGTATCGGAGTCGCCTGTCTTGGCAAAAGGCTGCCACAACCCGGCACGGAATGCTTCACCATGGGATGGGGCAAGGAGCTGAAAAACACGTACCCCACCGCGCTTAAAAAGCTAGGATTTTGACAACAACTAGTTTATAACATACCCATATTATAAACTAGCGACCAATACATATATAAAATATCGGCGGTACTTCTGGACACCACTCGCATCGTCTACCGGTTTCTCTCCCGTATAACCTTACGCTCGGCTACCTTAAGAAACTCTCCCTTTATGCGGATAGACCTTGTTAATATTCATATATATATATATTTGGCTGGACAGTGCAAATTTAGAGAAATTTATATTAGAATTAATATATAAGGGAGTTTCCAAATGTATGAAAGTGATAGGCAACAGTAACATTTATAACATTATTTTCATTTTAAAGGATATACATCTCAGTCTAGCCGATTGTTATTATTAAAAAAAGTTTAACGCAAACTGTTTATAATCAATATTTGCCGTACGCAAGATCAGGAAGCTGAAACAACAACCGCAAAACTAGTTTATTACGCGTACTTTCACAGCCTTATGTCCTATGGATTATTATTGTGGTGATCTAGTGCCGGTGTGACCACGATATTTATACTACAAAAACAGGCTGTTAGGGCAATCTACAATCTGGGTTCACAGGAATCTTTACGTAATGTTTTTAATAAAACTGAAATTTTAAGTTACCCCGCTTTACATATTTGAAAATAATTTGTACGCGCGTAAAAGTATTCATATGTTTGCTAAAAAGAAATTAGACCGCGCAGGGGTCGAGTTAGGCCCCTAGAGCTAACCATATTTAGGCTGACCAGAACCAAAAAATTAAATAACTGTCAAACGCAACTGAATGATTCGAGCTTTCGTAAAGTTGTCAAAACAACACTTGTAGAAAAAGCCTACTATTCTGTTATAAGGTATATTGAGGACCAAGATGTGTGGAAGTAGTCCTTTGAAAAGTAAAATTTGAATAAAACGAACAGGGCGCGCGTGAGCGGTGCAGGGGAAGCGGGGGGAGTAACTTCGGTTTCTGGGAATTTAGTCGCGATGGAGCGTTTTACCGGAGCGGACCGTGCGTTTTGTGTACTTAATTATATTTTAGTTTGTACTTAATTTTACTTTATATCGAATTCATACTAAGTATTGAATATTTTCAGTTTTTCGTTTTATCCTGTAACGTCACAATGGAATCGCTGACACGCTGTGAAGACAGGATCGTATTCCTTCCCACCGATAATATCGTAATAGGGGAACATCCTGCAGCACGGATCGGACATAAGCAATCACGAATCAGGATGCATTCATTCATCACCCAAAGTAGTCATGTATTTAACAAGTAACTTTATATTTATAATTAAACATTTTTTTGGAATCAGCTGACCGTTTTAAGAGCCGATCGCGTGGTCTTACCACCGACGAGATGTCGGATAGGAACTTCCTTTGGTCGCACACGCGAATGATTCGCGACGCGTAAGACAATCGCATCTCGCCACGACGAATATCGATAGGACTTTAACGTCGCACTGCAAACCGAGAACAACGACACCGAGACCAAACTGGATGGACTTCACTTCTTCACACCTCGAAATGACTCACTGCTATGTAGATAAGTTGAATTTTCAGTATTGCTTACTTTCCATTTATATATGTAAATCGTTTTTTTGGTCTCTCGTCGGTAAAATAATCGGTAAGATTCGTTCGCACTGCGAAATATCTGAGAAAATCCTCTAGCGCTTGATAGACTTCAGTCACGGACAATCTGATACAGATTCTGACCGCTGGTATGATCACTTAGATACGCTAATTTAATATCATGGCAGATTTCGACAATATCTTAGAATTCCTCCAGTGTTGCCTGAATTTGATGAAACCCGTACGTACTTACTGTAATTTTTGGTCCTTTGTGACCAGATATCAGATTTTCAGATGGGAGAACTGAAATAATACTATGGATAGTTAGTAATATGACAATAGTAAGATTGCTGCCGTATATTATGATATAATACTAATGGTATGCAATTTACGGAATATGGTACCTCTACGTTTCTATAAATATGCTGATCAGAAACGAAACGCACTTATAACGATTTGTCTGCTTGTGACGCAAGTTGTTCTGGCACCAGAATTAGAGAAATGCCAAAATATAATTTAGCATTATGAATATACAAAATACAGGACTCAGCTTTGATTAATACCATGTAACTCGATTCAGACTTAATGACTTATGAATATTTCCTGATCCAAACTGATCCGACTTTATACATTTCGACTTTACCAGTCTGCACCAGTTTAGCATGCATCTTAGTATTCTACGACACATCAGCAGTATTGACGATGCTGAGCCATTTGAGACTCAACTAATGAGACATTCGATCCTGATCCGACAAATGACATCGACTAATGCGCATTACAAGAGTACAGGACCTAAAGAGATGAACATATTGAACTAACTACGAGACATTTTGCATGACCGCAATGCCTTATGCAAAAAGACAAGAACTAAAGTTCCCTCTAACTGCTTATACACTCAGATAACGTTCTCGCGGACCTCCCAATTCATATTTTCACCAAAAGGAAACGAGGACCTATTGCTAAGTCACGACTAAAGCGTAGCCTAAAGATCCCACATACCACTGATATGATAATCCTGCTGACGTTACTCCTGCGACTAACCACTGGACAAGATCGAACAATTGACTCACTTGACGAAGGACCTGGACTGCTACCGTTCAAATTAGGACCGACAAAATAGTTACTCACCACCACTCCTTCCTAGAATACGTAGACTTGAAACTAATCCAAAACCAAGTAGAATTAGTCCGAAATCAAATAAGTACACTTCGACTCCAATTAAATAACAAGACGTTCTCTCTGTTTGATCCTCATATTGAACATCTTTCTAGCAAACTCGATAGAATATCAAATCGTCAAATTCTTTGCTTCAAGCCGCATAAAAGACGCCTCATTGACGGTCTAGGATCTATTGTAAAAAGCATTACCGGTAACCTGGACTATACAGACGCAATGAAGTACGAGAATGCTATTCAAATCTTAAAGGATAATCAACATAAAATGGTATCCGAGCAAAATCGTCACATTAGTCTTAGCAGGGAACTAATGGACGAACACACTTCAATTATTTCAAAACTCGCAAAGAATCAGATTCAATTAAATAGAACTATGCACATTTTACTTGACACCAATAAAAACGCAGCATACTCTCTTTTAAGGTTTACGAAATTTGCCCAAACATTATCAATAATTAGCGATAATTTGGATAGTATATTAAGTGAATTAACTAGGTTAGAGAACGCATTAGCATTTTGTAGTGAATCGCGCACTCATCATTCTATGCTTAGTTTAAATATGATAAATACAATACTTAGGCTTAAGACTTTATATTCTAAGGAGAAACTATTAGATTTAAATTTTAGAGACTACTATAACATTATAAAGCCAGCGTCATACTTCAATGGGAATCGTATAACGTTTGTATTTAGATTCCCAATAGTTTCACCGCTTTTCCTTTCCTTGCAATCACTGGCGATATTCATGTGTACATGGAGGCAGAATGTCCGAAGATAGATGCGTGTATCTCTGCGAGAAAGAACTAAACCACCAACTGAGGTCATCACCGGATTGCATCTGCAACACCATCACGGGTCACGCAACCAACGCCTGCAAGAAAACTACCATCAGTCTGACTAGACCAGCCATGGAGAAACTAGATGACCGCCACTATGCAGTTGTATTCACGAACCTCACTAGAGTACAACTTACATGCCAACGAGACGAGATCAGTTCTCTATCAGGAAGTTTCTGGCTATCATCCCGCATAATTGCATCCTGCGTACAAACGAGTTCACCATCGCTAACACCAACGACAACCTAAAGGGACAGCCGATGAAGATAAATAGTGTATCAATCGAGCCCGAAAAGGAACAAGTTTCAACACCATTGGAAATTAACTTGATAGATCTGAAAAAGCTTCATGAAATTCAAGATAGGATCAAGCTACAACAACCCATTCAAATACAAGAAACTTCAACCCTCTACCACACCACTATTCCGATTTATAGCTTGCTACTGGGTACAACAATTATCGGCTTCGCCATACTCTGTCGACTATGCTATCGTCGAATGAAGAGCAGCAGCGCCTACACTGAACCTGAGGCCCGGAAAATAGAGGCCGCATCTCAAAAGCAGCAGCAGCCACCAGCGACATTTCCTCTCAAATTGATGAAATAGTCGCTGCTCTAAAAGGGGAGGTGTTACATCCTACGGCTGTATGGAATCCGCTGACATAGCATCACGCATCAAGCGCATGCATGTCATCATCAACAAATGTCGCAATCACTCAAACGCCGACTCCTTTTCCATATAACGACACTATGGAATCCGCTGACCCGTGAAGACAGCGATCGCATTCTTTCCCACCGACGAATGCTCGCAATAGGGAGAACGCCGATCCTTTCCATATAACGGCACAATGGAATCCGATGACACGCTGTAAGACAGCGATCGCATTCTTCCCACCGACGAATATCGCAATAGGAAGAACGCTGACTCTGCAGCACGGGGAGAACATAAGAACATACGCGAACGGATGGACTTCACTTCTCTTCACACCTCGAAAGTAGTCACTTGTATTTAGAATAAGTTAACTTTATAATTTATAATTAATAAATTTATTTTAAGTAAATCGGTTTTTTGAGTCCTCCTGCGTCGGTACACGTAATTAGGTCTTATACAACCGCAACAATTTAAAGTTGACACGGACAAAATAGTTTTTATTTTTATACTTCCACTGCTGGACATGGGCCTCCCTAATGCACGCCACTGCTTCCGATCTTCGGCTATTCTCATCCAGCCCACACTGTGTCACAGCCACTTTGCGAATGTCGTCACTCCATCTTGCTGCAGGGCGTCCTACACTACGTGTATACTTAATTTTACTTTATATCGAATTAATAGTAAATATTGAATATTTTAAGTATTTCGCTATTCTGAACGTTTTTTATCCTGTAATACCAGAATTTTTTTGTATAGTGTAGCGTTCATAATGTTAATCATT
This sequence comes from Lamproptera curius, assembly GCA_029286875.1. Lineage (NCBI taxonomy): Eukaryota > Metazoa > Arthropoda > Insecta > Lepidoptera > Papilionidae > Lamproptera > Lamproptera curius. Next base: position 2,528,771 of record JAGSMT010000099.1, read on the forward strand.
AATTTAATCAATTATTATCTGACTACTAGATAAGTGATGGAATTAACGTTAGCAAAATCTAAAATGGCGAATAAAAAATAAAACCCAATTGGCGCCAAAACGACGGGCCCTCTGATTGGCTAATCATAACGTTGTGATTGAACATAGCTTCGATCCACTTAATAGGAACGCGAGAAGACGCACGCGTAGCGCCATCTAGTTTCACATTTGATTTTATTTACGTTAATGGCATCGCCAAAAAATGATTTGTACAATTTGTATAACTTTTAACCACGATTTATTTTGAGGTGGATTGTGCTTTTTGTTCTCCGAAACGAGATCATCCAACTTTGCAGGAGATATTATAGTGCACAAGCGTAGAAGCAAACACGGATGCACTTCCTGTTCTTTTACTCCAATATGAAGAGAGGGTGAATGACTGACATGTATCAGGTTTTACATGGCCATGCGTCGCATCGTACTATACAGGTAATCGGGTGTCCATCTAATATTACCAACAAGGAAACAACAATAATAAGTCGTGGACTCCTGGCATGATTCGAACACGGCCCCCGTTTCTAAAGCGTTACCTGATACCGCTAGGCTGCGACGGTAGCTTTTTCAATTAGTGACATAAACGAAAAAGAGTCGATAAGAAAGTAATAAAATGTAGATCGGTAAACAAAGCGTTTATTACACACATTGGATAGGTTTTCTTGTAAATACTGCCTGGTTAACATGACACCAAAGTTATATTTACTTTTTCTCTTCGTAATATCTACAATGAGTAAGTTATCATTTTTAAACTTCAGATTATCGTAGGCAACGTACAAATTGAGAGTACGTATAAAATATGTTGCTTTTTACTTCATGGGTTACAATGTTTACATCTATTCGGAGTCTAATCTGTATAAACTGTAGTGCTTTTGGTTAAAAATATTCATCTATCATATCCTTAAGCGAAAGAGGATTTGTGGTGTCATACGCTGCATTCTCATCAACAAGGTGTATTGCTTACGATCAGTTTAACGTTCTCTACACAATGCCTTTTAAATTAAGAAAAGTGTATTTTAAGGATAGCCTATTGGTAAGTGCGTCTGATTTAGAAATCGGAGGTCGTGGGCTCGAATCCCGCGGGGACTCAACAAATTTGTCATTGTTTTTTCCTAGTTGGTTAGGGCATTTTGGACCGATCGCCCAATTGCCTGAGAAGTAAGATGATCCATGCGGCGGATTGGCATGTAAAAGTCGGTCTACCTACCAAACCCGCATTGAACCAGTGTGGTGGCATACAGCCCAAAAAAACCCTAACTGAGGAGGCGAGCATTAGGATAGGCCTACCTCCACCAGTGGACTAATACAGGCTGATAATGATGATGATGATCCTAATACTATGTGGAAAGTTTTGTATTTTTGAATGTAATGAAAAAAAACTATAGAATGATTTTAAAAATTCTTATTCCATTACCAAGCTTCTTAATCCCTGTGTTATATAGTTTCTATAGAGATGAAGGGTGAAAAGTAGAATGTATAAGAACTTTACAGGAAATAGAACCCTTAACACACGGGACCGTCTGGGGTACCGAACTTCGCGGTGCCTACTTCTACACAAATCAGTAGTGTGTATACACTAGTCTTCCTTTGAAGGCCACCGTTGCCAGCGTAATTACCGGTAAATGTGACAACATCTTGTGTCCCAGGGTGGTGAGTGAATTCGAGGCGTCTGACGCTGCTTCTCTTATAGGCAGGGCAGGTATCACTTACGACTACCTAAACAGGACGTTTAACTTGTCTCATCGCTTTAAACCATAACACAAAACTACTCAAGGTGTAAAAATCTAGGCTGTCTAGCCTGTCTTTCAAACTTTTTTATTTACGCAAAAATGATTAGCCCGTGCAGAGCTAGATCGGATTTCAAACTTAAAATTTAGAAATAAGTATAAAAAAAGTTATTAGAAAAATTGGATAGCAAATTTTTTTCAAACGTGCTTTCGATTCGGGTACGCTAGTGTCGAACAGCCCGGGAACAGTCTTATTACACTTTCTTAATCTTGTTAAGATTATAATTAAGATTTATTTCATTTGTATTATATTATTATAATAAATGTTATATACTATTATATCGGAAGAGGTAGCGTGGTAAAACCTCCAACAAGGTGGAAATAAAATCGTCGATTTTGTGAAGGTCGCAAGAAGCGGTTGTATGAGAGACGGCTTTGAACCGGTCGTTGTGGAAATCCTCGGTGGATGGCTTTGTCCAGCAGTGGACTAATACAGGCTAATGATGATGATGATGATGATGACGACCTCTTCTGACACATGATGATGATTGTAGTTAAGGTTCCTTTTAATTATACATTTTGATTAATTTTGTTTCAGTGTTTTCCTTAAACTCTTGTGAAGACAAATTAGCTTCAAGTATTAGAAGTGAAAAAAGACGATATTTAAAAATACCGAAGAAATCGCTACACGCCTTGAGATTTGGAAAGGTTCCGAAGGGATGAATTGTTAACTTCAAATACCTGCATACTCTGCTGGATTAACTGATTATAATTTTATCCTTGCAAGAAAACTAGCATATTTATTTTATTTACCTTTTTTCACTTTACATCCTGGGACTCGTCAATGTCGTCGTCAAAATGACGTACTGTTTTTTTTTCATTTATTTTGGCACAAACAGTCAATATTCATGTAGATATATAGGTGTAGTGCTTATAAAATAGACAAGGAGTGCCCGAAATTTTACAAAAAGGTAAATATGATATACAAGCAGTACAAGTACAGTGAATATTAACACAAACAAAAATAATGAATATATGTAAAAAAGAAGAAAGTAATACAATTCATAGTATTAATAATTTAAACAAATTTTAGTTATTTCTAATGTTCGAGTTCAAGAAGCTCTCATAAGAAGTTTTAGTTGGTGAATCGGTAATTTAAGATTTTTGTACTAAATATTTCGAATATTTTCCAAACGGTTGACATGTACTTTGCTAAAATGGATTCCATACCACACTATAAAGTCAAAATAGACCTAACGTAAGAAAAATATAGTCATTCTAAATGCCTTAGTTCCTTTGAAAGGTTATATGTTACGGTGTTATAAAGCCAAGATTTTTCAAAGAACGTTTAAGTAATATTTTCTATATTGAGATTTAATTGTACAAGATTCAACTTTAGAATTTAATGATAAAGTATTATCATCCATAATTATACCTAAATCTCGTACTTTATTTACACGTTTTAAGGAGAGGCCCTTGAGACAGTAGTTATACAAAATTGGTAACTATTTACGAGTATATGTCATTATACAGCACTTACTAACGTTAAGAGATAAAAAGTTATCGTAACAATACTTGCAGAACGAATTAATGCTAGATTGAAGTACCTCGCAATCTTCAATTTGTTTTATCACTCTGTAAATTTTAGTATCATCTGCATATAATAGGTAATTTGCATCGGTTATAGAATAACTTAAATCGTTTATAAATATGGTAAATAATACAGGGCCAATGAGATCCTTGAGGAATACCAGATGGTATTGGAAGATATGTGCAACAAAAACCTTTAACACAAACAGCTTGAGTCCGATTGCGAATATAAAAGTCAAACCATCTAAGTAGGCTTCCATGTATATAGGTATACAGCCTTCCTAGCTTCAATATTAGCAAATCATGGTTTATTTTATCGAAAGCCTTTGAAAAATCTGTGTACACAACGTCTACCTGGTAACCGAAATCTAAATTCTTTAGGAGATAATCTGTAAAAGTCAACATATTCGATTCGATACTCCGAGATTTGATAAATCCATGCTGGTTTGTGTCCATGTACTGCCTAAGGTAATAGGAAAGTTGATTTGTAACTATTTTTTCTAATATTTTCCCGAATATACTAAGTTTCGAAATTGGCCTATACTCGTTACGTTATCCGATCAGTTTTATTATTTTTTGGAATAGGTTAAATTATTTAAAAGATTAAAGCCTTTTTCCAAGCAGTTGGAAAGACTACTGAGCTTAAAGACGTATTATGTATAAGAAAAAGCGGTTTTAATAACTCTTGAGCACAGTTACAGATTAATACTGGGTGGATACCATCAGGCATTGCACCTTTATTAATGTTGGTAGTTTTTGATTCATTTAAAATAATTTTGCTAGTAATGTAAATGTTATTTAAGTAACCGGATGGTTCAAAACTAGTTGTAGAAGATAGTGAAATAGAATTGCTAAGTTGAGGATTAACAAAAACTGAATGAAGATATTTGTTAAACATTTCACAAATTTTATTGCCTTCTGATATAAATTGTCCATCAAATGTCACTCTATGAGGTAAATGCCCACAAAGAGTTTTGTATTTTACGTACGATCATAAAAATTTTGGATTTTCACCGATTTTATTTTCCGAAAATTCTAAATAGTTATTGTGACATACGCATTCTAACTTTCGAAATCTATTTCTAAGTAATTAATAAATATTGTGGTTACTTTTATAATTATATATATTATCCATTTTTTATGGTATTTTCTTTTCTCATTGCTGAGTTTCAAAAGTGGTCGTGTGTACCTTGGGGGGCAAGAACTTTTAATAAGAGGACTGCTATAGGTTGGTACGAAATAATTAATTAAATTATTTAATACGTCATAGAAATGCGTTACTTTAGAATCGACATCAGACAATTTTGAAAACGCGTTTTGAAAATTGTACTAAAGTTACTGTATCATCATAAAGATATTGATGCTTATGAATATAAGAATATTGATATTTGTGATATAAAAAACCCAAATTAACAACATTGTTACTTTTACTAACGAGTCTTAATTTTATTTTCAATCCAAGAGATAATATCCAGATCTGTATCAAAATCAACTATCGAAAAGGGAAGAAGTAGAGAGTGATAGAAACTCCCTACTACACCTTAAGTAATATTGCACAGCATGTATCAGCTTTCTCAAAATGCATTATGTTAATCAAGCATGGGCCCTAATTTTACATAATAAAAGCAAATAACCTGAATCCACTTTTTTTTGCCCTTCCGACGCGTCGACTATCTTACTTTTCAGACAATTGGATGATCGGCTCATATTATCCTAATCAACCCGAAAATAACGATAGCACAAAGTTCTTTCCTCGCAGAATTCCAACCCACGGCCTCCGGTTTGCAAAGGAAGGGCCGATACTGCCAGGGTTAAGGCGTTGCTTTTCTAGTCTGCCCACAATGAACACAGTGAATCTAATTGCTTCGAAATAGAACTATGCATGATAAAATTTCCAAACAATTTTTATAATAATAATGTCCTCCTAGTCGAATCCGACTACGGTGGCCGATCTATATTAGAGATCAGCTAACTGCACAGGAGATATCATAGTGCATACGTGTACGCGGAGACCACAGGTGCACTCCCTCTTCACCCCCCTTCCATCTGACGCATGGATCGTCATACTTTACAGACAAAAGGGTGATCGGCCCTCATTGTCCAAACCAACTAGGAAACAACAATGAAAATTTGTTGCGTCCCCACACGATTTGAATCCAAGTCCTCCGGTTTCTAAAACACACGCTCTTTCTATTAGGCTACGTAGGAAATTTTGTACTTCCCTTATAAAACTTAAATCAGAAACCGCTCTCTTAAGTGCAGTTGATAAAAGGTTAGTAAAACCATAAAGAGCAACAGCAAATTAGAACTATAAAATATAACAAGCAATTACCAATGTCGTTATTTTTTTAAAAGCTATTAACGAGTAAAAATATTTTAAACAAACTGTTTTATGTCGCATTCAATCAACGTTTGTTATTGTATTGAAATGTACATTTTTTTCTTCTTGGTGAGTGTAAGTTGGATAATAATTACTTACTCTTATATTCAACTTTTTAACTGCGCCTACAATAGCAACGTAGGCTTCGACTTTACCTCTTTTCGACAACTAACTAGAATAACTGCATTCGATTTGTTTTTAATCTTTGTAAATTTTACCCTATCTGCACAATTGCAGTGGGTACGTATCCGTCAAAGACACCTCATTGTGAGCTCTCAAGGCCTTTTATTCTTTTCTACATTCTCTCATTATCATCGTCATCAGCCTGTGTCAGTCCACTGCTGGACATAGGCCTCCCCTAATGCACACCACCGCTTCCGATCTTCGGCCATTTGCAAATTGGCCGGTGTGGGCCAATTTGCGAATGTCGTCACTCCATCATGCCGCAGGGCGTACTACACTACGTTTGCCGAGCCTCGGTCTCCACTCTAGAACTTTCCGACTCCAGCGGTCGTCAGTTCTTTCGGCTTTTATGACCAGCCCACTGCCATTACTAATCCGGTCTAAATTCTCTATGCACTCCTAATTATACCCCCGCATTTTCAAAATCTCGGTGAAGTCAGAAACAAAAATGTTCGCTCATTCACTCAACAAAAAGGTGAGTCCAGAAAATTTATACCATTCACTCGAAATGTTCGCGATCTATACATCTCTTAAAATAAACAAGCCGAGCTGGTGCTTAGGGAATCTTAAAACCATAAAAAAGTAATAGTGCGATGGAATAAAGGGATCCTACAGATAAACTGTCGCTCAAACACATTCTTAAATTTTACAAATAATCGTTAAGTGCCAAGGGAGTAAACCTATTATTTGTCTTTGTTGGTACGCTCACAGCTTATAAGCAACGTGAAAAATATTTTTAGAATCGTTCGACACGCAATCGTTTTCCTGTCCTGTTCATCATTCTAACTTTACGCATTTCTATTTCTGTATTCAATCTGTTGTTTTGTGGAATGAGCTTTCTACCTTTCGAGATTAGGATGGCTAGAAATCCCTTTGTGTTTGAAACCCGAGTTCGCGAATAACACAAATGTAGGCAAGAATCAATATATTACATAATCGTAAAAGATATATATTAATATATAGGCATCTATCGTACTATATGTTGATATATTTATGTATGTGTGTATATGTATTTAAGTATTTTGTTTTATATATATATATTTATTATAGCAATTTCGTTTTAACTTTTTTTCTTTATTTATTTTTAATGTACACCCAACTTAAATTTGCCTAGCCATCCAAAAGTTGACTGGTAGAATGCCATAGGCATTAAATCCGCCTTTGTACAATTTTTGTAACAAAAACTTTAAATGAATACATAAGCAAATATTTAATACTTATTCTTTTCTTTGCATCAACTATTTTCACTTCTAAGTGTTTCTACGTAGCATTGTCTAATCACATAATAATTCATATAGTACATCTAATAGAATTTGTTTTTAGTTATTCTAATGTACTCCTTATGAAAACTAACACAACAACATACATATAGATCGCTACTCAAATATTGTATCGGTTGCAAAAGCGCATTCGCTTGCCAGTAGGCGACGTACCTCCGTTGCCTAGTGGTATGTGATTTCTATACATTTAAACGTCATAATTTTAGCAGGCAATTATCTATAATTCGTGAAAAAATCGTTTTAGATCTGCGATAGACATACTAATATTATAAAGAGGAAAGATTTGTTTGTTTTGAATAGTAATATACTGAACTAATTTTAAATACTCTTTTACTATTGGAAACGTTACATACGCTACTTTTTAGCGCAGGAAAATCCATTACAAAAATTTAAAAATAACACGATCATATCCGTGGGCGGATCGCTAGCAATGATATGAAACTTTTAGGTTCTTTAAAGTAAATTGAAACATCTTTTCTATCCTAATAATTTGCAAACAGAGGAAGAAAAGGAAAGCTGCGGTTTTTTCGATCAGTTGCGAAGTAAACAGTTACAAGCTTGTTGTAATATATTCGGCTATTAATAGTGAAGTAATAATATAATACAATCCATGTTTAATAATCCTAGTCGAAGATCTATAAAGACCAAATCAAACGAAGTCAAAGTAACTTATATTCCGTGCTTTTAGCAAATTTGCATTTCCTTTCTTTAGCTTCCATGGCTGATTTGCTTGGGAGAAGCCAACACAGACGGGGGTATAATTTTCAACTATCCTAATGTGAGTATATCAGTAATAAATTTTAGTCAGTTGGTAAAATGCTTACATTAGCCAGAACCCTATTCAGATTGACTACTTGTCATAAAAATATCATATAACTGCAAAGTATGCGCCTATTCAAAATTACATAGTTTATAATCTCTCCATTTAGGAAAAAATAAGCAGCTACTTTAGTTTCAGGCAAGAGTTATTAAGGGTTATTAAGAGTAATAAGAGCTTGAGGTTATTATAGGTGCTTAAATTATTATCACCCTCCTAAACCAAAAAATGTAAACTGCCTCCGTACCTTAGTGGTAAGGTCGTAGGATCGAATCCTGCGGTAACTTAACAAATTTTCATTATTGTTTCCTAGTTGGTTAGGGCAATGCGGGCTGACCACCCGGTTATCTGTAAAGTCAGATGATCCATGCGTCAGATGGGAATGTAAAAAGTCGGTCCTGGGCCTGACCTCTATCCGATCTTCTCGATTATCCGTCCCATCGGACCACGAGAGTATAAAGGAAAATGGTGTGCATCTGTATTTACCAGCAAATGTGGACTATACTAGTGATTAATATAGATCGACCGCCTCAATCGAAATCGACTGCATAATAAATCACTATATGCTTTCAGGTGAAAGACGACGTATATGAGCAGCCAGTCAACTTCATGGCTGCTCGGAAAACCCCTCATGATAAGGTAGGTCATTAAGCAAAAAATACTCCACATTTACCTAAACCATTTGCTTTCGGGATTTTTTTCTTTATTTAATGTGCTAAATATTTATTAGACTTAAATATCTATTGCTAGAGGTATTTCTCTCTGCACGGTTATAAGTTCAACATTTAAAAAAGCAATCAAATTTCTAGGGACTAAGGTGAAACCAAACTCTGGAATAGCATGGCTTGATTGTGCTGTACTCTTTTAACTAACCACTGAATACGAAGTGAAATAATTTATTAAAGACCAAAGATTTTGCTTTAGGTAGACTAAAATATAGACAATTATAGAGAAAAACTGTTCTAAAACAATGCCACAGCTGTACTTAGACTTATAAAATAAAGATAACAATACAGATTTACTGGCAGGGAACTCCTGATGCTGTTCAGGAGAAGACAGACTATTCCGGCATTCCCTACGATTGGCCAGCTCTGGATGCATTTCTGGACGACAAAAATCGAGAGCGGGACCACAATAGACTAAAACGGGAGTCTAAGGTGAGTCCAGAAAATTTATACCATTCACTCGAAATGTTGCGATCTATACATCTCTTAAAATAAACAAGCCGAGCTGGTGCTTAGGGAATCTTAAAACCATAAAAAAGTAATAGTGCGATGGAGTAAAGCAATCTTACAGATAAACTGTCGCCCAAACACATTCTTAAATTTTACAAATAATTATTAAATGCCAAGGGAGTAAACCTATTATTTGTCTTTGTTGGTACGCTCACAGCTTATAAGCAACGTGAAAAATATTTTTAGAAAGCAAGACTGCTGCTCAACCCACCTTTTAATTATCGAGTAATAAAATGATCAAAATTAAATTAGCGCCTAATTATAGTTTATAGTAATAGTCAGTGCTTATCCCACGGAGAACTTGTTCTTATCTTGCAGTGCGTTACCTAATATTTGTCGGTTCTGACAAGAAATATTTAAAGGCATTGAAATCTACACATAAACCAGCTAAAATCTCAATCACAAAAGGTCCGCCCAGACATGAAATGGCAATACAACTCCAATAGGCATCGAAATTTTCTGATCGCAGAACGCGAAGCGATTCGCCAGAGGCGCGGGCGGGCCGAGACTCCGGGAGCGGCCACACCACTACCTATATCCTGAGCCAGTGAAGGACCGACCTATCGACTTTACAACAACCACAAGACGTCCCAGCATTCTTCCCGATCAGATGAACCCTGGAGTGATATTCCGGGTGCGAATGTCCGACGCGATATTGAGAATCAAGCAGAGAATGTACGAAGACCCTGAACGACACATAGAAGCCGATATAATCTACACGAATCTGATAAAGAAGACAGTCATGGACGAGATAACAAAGTTCCACAATCTACTGTTGGTTTATAAGACGGATAGGAGCATTAAGGAGCACTTGGGAGAGTGTGGCGGCAGGATATACAAGTTCATCAGCTATATGAGTATAAGAGTGCACATATATTGCCTGTTTGACGCGTTGTGGATCGACGGGAATCCGTACGTGATTGGAGACGAGTATACAGTGACCCCGGTGGAAGTGCCGCCGCTGCTGCAGTGCGATGCGGCTGAGTGCAACTCTATCGTCTTTGTGGACTCCATTACTGAGCCCAAGGACATAGAGGAGTGAGGGTTTCAATGTATTAGTAATAAATCGTTGCATAATTATATTGTTTTAATTTAATAATCATCAATCATTATCAGTCTTTGTTAGTCCACTGCTGGACATAGGCTCCTAACGGAGGTAGCAGGCGAGGCCTATGTCCTATGTTTAATACTACTCATTTGAATCTCTTTTGAGGATCGTTTAACACTTAATGTAAAAATGTGAATATTTATAGTATACTCGGCAATCTCAGAAACTCTAAAGATTCTGAGATTGCCGAGTCCACTTATTATAAATATAATCGTTATAATTACAGTTGAAGTAAAATCTTCGCCGTGCTCTTTTTTTTACAATAATTATTTTTAATTACATTATTATTATTTCAAATAGTTTTTATTCAATTATTTTTGGTTCGATTTTATATAAAGGCGTATTTGTTAACTTTTTTTTAAGTAATTTGTAAAAAATTTATTAAATTTAATATAAAAAATTATTTATTTAAATTCCTTTTTTTCTGCTTGCTCTTGGTGCATACACTTCAGGTCTAAGAAAAACAAAAAAGTCGCTGATCCTGAATATCCTAGTAAAGATAACGAATCAAATTGTTTAAAATATTGAATTGTCATCGGCACTTATTAAGTATGCCAAATTTTGATTTAATCTAAAGTTTTGAAGGGTGTCAAAACCATGTTCAAAGACATACGCATATATCGACCATCATCATACCGACATACGAATAAAGCAAATAAATACTGTTTTAAAATAAATCAAGTATAATATACGAGTACCCACGAGTTCCTGCAAGTAGTATTCCTATACTAGATACTACTACGAATAAGCTATCAAAGGATAATGTGTAAACAAACTACATTGAATTTCTATTAATTAGTCATTGGAAAAAACAAATATAAATATAATTATAATGTATAATAATAAAATGTTATGAACCTCTTTCAGAAAAAAAAGAGAGGAGGACGTCGTCGGAACCGACAGCGGCAAAAGTCAACGACGGAGTCTAACGAGGTAATTTAAGAATCCAGAGACAGTAGACTAAGATATAAAAAGATATTCAAGGAATATTAAAAAATACCTATCATTTCATTTAGAACATAGATGGAATATACAAGCATACCTATTATCAAACCGCCTCCGTGGTGTAGCGTATTGGCTTTGGTTTATAACCCGGTGGTCGTAAAGTGAGCTGCGAATCTCACCGGAAGACGACTTTGTGTTATCGTTGTTTTCTGGTTGGTTAGAACACGTTGGGCGTATCACCTAATTAAAGTAAGACAATCCATACGTCGGATGGGCATGTAAAAAGTGTATCCACCCACCAACCTGCATTGGACCAGCGTGGGATACGGTCCAAAAACCCCCTATTGGATAAGGCGTGCATTATGTCCAGCAGTGGACTAGCACAGGCTGATGATGATGACCTATTATCTCAGAAAAAAGTTCAAAGAGACAGGGCATCAGGTACAGGAATTACTAATATCGATCTGCAGAACCTAGGCGTTTCATCCGATGTTATTTTTTTTATTAAATAAAGCTTTGAGACCTGATAGTAAGTGATACGCCCTCCCTAAAATAAACGTAGCGTAAGAAGCCACAAATCCTCTCGCCACTCTTAGACATAGCGTTCCCATCATGATATACATGATGATGGGAACCCTATGTCTAATTGAACAGTTATTAGGCTGGCAGCGGTTCCATTCCTGTTATCATACTACTGATTTGCGACAGAAACAGGCACGAAGGTAATACAACTCCAGACGGTCCCCTAAAAGAAGCCTAATTGCCTAAATTGTAGATTGTAGTATATATAACGTTTGATTAACTAAATTTTCAGACAAAAAACTCGACGTCGAGCGTTCTGGTCGCAAGGCGCTCCGACAACTGGGATTCGAAGCAGCAAAGATCAAAATACAAACGTCTAAAGGGCAAGAGCAAGCCAAGCTTCGACACATACGAACCTCCGGTGAAGGTAAACAGTTTTTCCACTATTTCACATGTTTTTCCCATCTACCATTCATCAGATTTCTAAACTTGGTCTGCATACGGGCATCATTACTTCAACTCCCTCGAAATCGCACCATTGGCAGCATAGCACTGTTCTTGGAATATCGTTTTTGACAAAGAAGTTCGTTAAGTACCCTCGATAAATTCAGAGAACTTTTTTAAGGTTATTCATCCCCTTTTATAGCAAATCCGTTATTCACTTGCATACTTATGGTGCGAAGCAGTAGCTTAGAAGCGTTATTTTGTTTCGGTTAAGGTTTAGTGTAATGACTGACTTTATACTTTTTACGCTGCTTTTCTTACATGGTGATGTAACGAATATGGCTTTTTTTAATTCCATCAAACAGTTTTACGGCAATCGACCAGCTCTTTATCTTTTAACATCACATCTTGCTACAGGGTGTTCATTTATGTAAAATATATCTCAAACTCATTTTGTAAGTATCATTTAAACGTATAGGAATGGGAAACGACCTTCGTGGAGATGCCCAAGGATCTGTATCAGGCGCATTTGAGGCCCGGCGTCATATTCCGGATTCACATGGCAGAGGCAATACTCAAGATGCAATACAGAAAGTGAGTTTTCTTACTAACAAACCAAATTACTTTATATTACCTCATTCAAATCGTTTTCGAGATAACCACCTCTATGCCGGTGTTAACCAATAAATCGTGTAATCGCTGTTGTAATGAAACGTAAACCCTTACCTTTGGTTAACGAATGTTTTCTTTAATTCTTCAATAAATATAATTTAACAAAAGACTTTGTCTTTTTAAATTTGGGAATAGGTAGGTATAGCACAAGGACCTATATCTGTAGACTACGAAGCATTCGGAGTTATCATTAGAGATTGTGCCTACCAGTAGTGTTAACACCATTGACTAAAAAAGAGGTTTTGCAAATAGTTTTAAGAAAGGAGTAATCAAACAGCCTTTATAACAATGTAGCGCCATAAAGTTGACCCACATTTACGTGATAAGGTGAATGCTTTCTTGTGTTTACGCGAATACTCCACACATTTTTCACGATCTGCCTGTGTACATCGATCCTGTAAAGTGTCTGTAACGTCGGGTAAATTATAAACAAACGCGATAAACTCTGTAAAGTCCTTTATGAAATATTTTTAAAAAGCACTACATATATCTTTAATAAGTGTGAGAAGTTAACACTCAAAAACAGGATAACAAGTTTTCTTCTCAGCTACGGCGAGGACAAAGACGAGTCGGTGATAGAAGCTGATGTGGAATACCTCCGGCTGACAAGGAAGGTAATCAACGACGAGATCACCAAGTTCGAGGACCTGAAGTGGCTGGTGGGCTGGTTCGGCAACAGATCGGAGCTCATCCAGGAACATATGTGCAATACAAGATACTACACAGTCGGTAAATACTTCCTTGTGCATGACTGCCACCCGCCAACTCCCACGAATTAAACAACGTTACGAATGGAAAGTGGTCATTCTGTCCTGTGTATGTTATTGTTTTGATCACAATTTGTTTGCAGTTGATTGCAAATTTTTTTAGTAGTAGCCTAGTGGTAAGGGCGCGTGCGCTGCCGTGTAATCCTGCGGGGACACAACATATTGTCATTTTTGTTTCCTAGTTGGTTAGGGCAATTTGGACCGATCGCCCATTTGTCTGAAAAGTAAGATAATCCATGCGTCGGATGGGCATGTAAAAAGTCGATCCACCCACCAACCCGCATTGGACCAGGCTAAGAGAAAAATCCCTGGTTTTTAAAGCAATATATAAAACTCATATCCTTCGCCGGGGGACGGCTAGATTTTTTTTGTAGGTAAACGATCTCCGGTTTACAAAGCAGCAACATAAAGCACCCATATCTTCCACCAGGAATACCTCCTACAATGTTCACACACAGCGAGGAGTACATGAAGAGGGCGTGCCTCTTCGACAACGTTTACCTGGACCACGTGCCTTACGTGGTGGGGGAGGATGGGTCGCTGATGGCAGCGGTGGCACCACCTGTACTGCATTGTGACGCTGCCACGTGTACGTCCGTGCCGTTCATTGACAGGTGGGTGCGAAGCGGCTTCTTGTATATACAATACTCCTATATGTGATCCATAGCAAAGATAGTAAGTTGTAGATAGCGACAGATAGTGTAGACAAAGTTGATGTTAACAATCTATCTACAATCTATAACCTGGATCCTTGCGAATCTTTGGTAAAACCAAAATTTTGACACTACTTTCTTGATGTGTATTTAAAAATGTATAAATTACGATCTATTCATAAAGATACTTATTTTAGTTAGCTAAAGAGGAATATGGACCACGACGGGGTTTCAGATAGCTGAGCTCTTTTGGAAGAACATCTTTATCTGAATACACTTTGAAATTATAATATCTACCACCCAGACGGCTGATCTGTTATACAGACAGCAGTCATATTTATGTCAGCTAGAGCCGTAGCCTAGTGGGCTTGCACTTCAGCAACCGGAGGTCGCAGTTTCGAATCCTGCAGGGACTACAGATTTTCGTTGATGTTCCATAGTTGGTTAAAGCAATGGGGGATGATCACCCGATTGTCCGTTTAGGAAGATGGTCGGATGGGCAGGAAAAAAATTAGTCATGGCGGCTGATCCCTAATACAGATCAACCGCCATAGTCGAAATCGCCTTTATTGTCAGCTAGAAGGACATTTCTATTGTATTCCACAGCATGATGTTTGAAGAGAAGCTGGCCAGGAGCAACGTGCGTACGGTGACCAGGTGCCAGGCGAGCTGCCGCGCCCACTGTCGCAACGACCCCGACTGTCTGAAGCGCTGCACCGATCGCTGCTTCAGAGCAGATTAACATTCCAGAAGGTTTCATCGACTTCTAGAATTTTCCAGATTCATCTAAAGCTTGTGTATAATAAATACTGTAAAATATATGCTGTTTTATTCTAGACAACGTTTTCTGACATATTATGATCATTCTGACATTTAGACTTTGTTCACATAAATTCTATCTCGTAATCGGTTAAACTATAGACTTAAACTATACGTATTATTTTGAGTACTTCTGCTTGTTATTACTCAGCTGACAATGTCTATTTTTTTATTTTTACCTGTTCGTATCTACTTTAAATTTCCTCCACAATGTTATGCAAAATAACGTTTCATATCTAACTAATTCATTTCCTATCGAGATATCTAATAACAATTGTCCTGCAAGAAAGCGTCTATCATATAGAATGCAGCTAAAATACTTATTGTCATTTATTTAAACTTCTTGCACAAATAGTACAAAGGCAGATTTAATGCCAGGGCATACTCTACAAGTCAATCTTGAACTGATAAAAGTTCATTACATAACTATGTTGTTCTTGTTTGATTGGAGCAATGCGGACTGATCACTCGATCGCCTGTGAAGTAAGATCATCCTTCGCCTAATCCCTTGCGGTCGAATCAGTTATTCGTAAAGAAAGCATTAAAAGGGACCGCGTAGGGTGCCTCCGTGGTGCCTGCCGTAATAAGTAGCTTGCAAGCACTACTTACTTTCGGTTTGAAATGTACAGTAGCCAGAGTAATTACTGGGTAAACGAGACATAACATCTCACATCTCAGGACGGTATGCTGATTGGTGGGGTCTGACGCTGGTTTTTCATGGGCAGGGCAGGTATCGCTTACCACCAGCTGAACATGCTTCTGGTCACGTTGGTTTGACCAATACAAAAAATGTGTATAGGCACCTGTTTATCAAATTTTCTCCTGAATAAATAATGATCACTAATATAGGTATGCCGCCAATCGAAATCAACTGAAAGATATTAACAGAGGACTTGAACTAAGAATATATAAAAAAAAACTCTCTTATTAATATGTTAATATATATTTTTTAAAAATAATTTGAACAAACATTTTATACATCTTCAGAATATTGCTTTTTTTATCTGTATTACAGTATTGCTTACAATCTCGACGGTCTAATAAATAAGCGTAATATAAAAGCGTTAGATGAGGATATAGCGTGGACACTGATCTAGAAAATTATTAAAAACAAAGTATTTTTGGGCCTTTAGTGAAAACTTCACAACCATATAGTATAACGACTTAATGAAAGACTACGGATTGGTCACAAGCACCATGGAGTCCTGTAAAGTGTTTAAAACGTCGGAAAATTGTAAATCAAATTAAACGCGATAAAATCCGTAAAGTCTTTTATTAAATCACGTGTAATATTCGCGTAAACACAGAAAAGCATCATATAGTATAACTTTCACGATTCTGTACAGAATATTCAGAATATCTGCAGTCAAAGATTTTGGCAACATGGCGTATTTGAGAGACCTTCCAACATATTCGATAAGTTTTTCATTATAAAATATAGTATGAAATAATCTAATTTAAAGGAATATGTCCTTCGCATTAGATTCAAATTGAAGTCACAATACGAGAACCGTTTGCAGCCCAGGCATCCCATAGTTTTTAATCAGTTCAATTTTATAACAAGAGGTCCTTCCAATTGATGTTTCTAGCAACGCCATATCTTTACTAGAACTTGTAAGTTACAAATAAGTGATTGTATTCGATTATTGAATAACAGTCACCAGAAAGAATTTACGATAAAAATAGAACCATAAAAATATTAATCTGCTAAAGAAAAACACACCAAATCGCTGTACTTAGTTATATAATTCTTGCGAAAGTTGGTCCCAAAAATAAATATAAGAAATGTATTTAATCGAGCACATATATATTACTAAAATATTTAATATATTATTTATATGTAACATTTATTAATACTTTTGCATCTAAATTATAACATTTATTTGTAGACAACTTACTAGATATAACGATATTTACAATTAAATAAATATATAATTTTTATTTTATTGTAAATGACACAATCTACTCACTAACTATTTAATTACCGTTTAGTATTCACCAATCATCTGCAACGCATATTCGAATTCAAACTCATAATTCGATAACTTGCGCACGACCACAACTCATAATTCTCAGTTACGACCACATAAAACACAATACAACCACATCTCATTAAACAATCTCACAACCACAAACAAAAATACTTAGTGATGACTATTCAAGTTATTACACCACACGACTACAGTTCAAAATTCATTCACACGACCACTACCAAAAATACATTTTCACGGCCACAATTCACAATACTCAATTACGACCACAAATTACAATATACCCTACGACCACGACTCACAATACAATCTCGCGACCAAATCTCCCAATCGCTACGTGGCGGTCAACGCCTCGACGGCCCCATTTGGCAGTTCTCCCACAAGCCTATTAGTCTTCTGCCTACCAGGCCTCTGAGGGGGAACCTCTATGTTGTGCTCTCTCTGCATGTGCTTCTTCCAATAACAGCGTCGTGTGAAGCAAGCGTGACACACATCACATTTGAACCTGGACGACGTGGACGAGAGAAACTAATATATTGGACACGTGCATTGTTTTATTCGTAACTAGTGACCCGCCCCTGCTTCGCACGGGAGCTATGCTGATAGAAAATATACCTAATATATTAAGCATGTGTTATACATAAAACCTTTCTCTACAATCACATTATCTATTAAAAAAACGCATCAAAATCCGTCGCGTAATTTGAAAACTTTTAGGCATACATAGGGATATAGGGACAGAGAAATCGACTTTGTTTTATACTATGTAGTGAAGCGACGACCATGTCTGCATCTATGACTGGTCGAATAGGGAATTTTGACCAAGCGAGGTATCACAAAAAATCACTTTTTTATTTTTGGTTGGTGGAACGAGGCGACTGAACTTTGGCGAAGATCAACCCCGATTTTAAGTCATTTAGTTTTGAAATAGCGTATTAAGCACGAGTGTAGAAGCACAAGCGGACCGCTAAAGCTTAAAGTAATGTTTAAAAAACAAATTATTACAAAACTGAGTGGCTATTATTTGAGTGGCATTATAGCCAACTGCCTCCGTAGCCTAGTGGTATTGGCGTATGCTTTAGAAACCGGAGGTCGTGGGTTCGAGTCCTGCGGAACTCAACAAATTTTCGTTGTTGTTTCCTAGTTGGTTAGGACAGTTTGGGCCGATCACCCAATTGTCTGAAAAGTAAGATGATCCATGCGTCGGATGGGCATGTAAAAGTCGGTCCACGCACCAACCCGTATTGGACCTGCGTGGTGGGATACGGTCCAAAAACCCTAATGGATAGGGTGCATTAGGGAGGCCTATGTCCAGCAGTGGACTATCAAAGGCTGATGATGATGATTATACCCTTTAAACCGGAACAAACGGACGAAACGGTAGACCTCAAATCGTGAAAAAATGCTGCTTACATTTTTTATCTGAAACGTTTATATGTGCGAAGTAAATTTATATACTTTAAACATCTTTTAAAGCTAAATCAGACACGAAATCTATTTAAATCATTACATAGTATGAATCAAAGTCGGTTTCTCAGACCCTATATCCCTATGTATGCCTAAATCTTTAAAACTACGCAATGGATTTTGATGCAGTTTTTTTTAATAGATAGTAAATTTATATGTATAATTTATGCATAATACTGTAGAGAAACGATGGTAAATAAATATATTTTTCCATAGATTTTACAGACGTCAGTATTGCACCCGTGCGGAGCCGGGGCGGGTCGATAGTAAGTTATGAACGAAGCGTCATATCAGTATAAATTATTTTTTCGTTTTACACGCCATGTTTGCAATGGCATTGGTGTAAATGTTGCTTAACGTAAGTAGACATCAATTCTGAATCTAATTTTGATGTCGTACAGTTGTAGTGGTTCAATCATTGGACTTGTTGGCTAAATATTAACACAAGATGGCGTTATTACATAATCGTAATATTATTTTATAAATCTGTCAAAAAAAATTTTGCTCTCTTTAAAGAATAGGATTTTTGCCTTTATGCTTTTTTCCTATCTTAACTGTTATCTTAAAAAAATGTGCACCGTATCTGTTTATTTGGAAGCGCAATGTCCAAAGGTGGTCGCATATGCGCAATAATCGAAACAGTGTCTTATTCAAGCACATGTTATTTAGCACTCAAGCGAATAGGAACGCTTGCGCAATAACAAGAACCCGATGTACAATACAAACACAACCGTGTTCCGGTTCTAAGGGCATCTCAGCCAGTATAAAAGATCCAACATCTCATTCAAAAACGTTAAGTTTTCGCCAAGGGATGTTATCTTTCTACCGAATTGAAAAGTTCTAGTATTCTAGTACCGTAAATGCAGAAGTACTACCGCGTTGCTTACGTCTACTCGAACACTGCATTGTAAAAACATTACTGTGTTCTCGTTTAAAGGGCCAGAAAGCGCCGCTTTTCTACAGGCATTACACTCACCATCAGTAAAACATTCTGCTCGTCATAAAGCTTACCAAAATTAAAATAAATATCTGTCCGTGCCTCACAATTTGGATTAGATAGGTAAAATGCCAGTCACTCTGTAAAAACTTTATTCAGGCAAATGTGGCAATAAGAACCCCATTTTTTTACCGCGGGGAAATGGCAACGCATACCCGTCCTCGCGGGGGCAAAGACGGGTTGTGTCGGACTCGCGCCGACTAAAACCACAGCGTTGCACCTTCTTGGCGCCTTAGAGATGGGGTCACAGGAACTCTTTGGCAGTCTTCTGCGACCCCACCAGCGCAAGCCGCCGGAGCAGCCCTATCTCGGCCTTACTTCGGCCATCTGCCTGCTTCTGGGCGCGTCGCCATTCGTCTCGGCCCCTATACATAGGTCCAAGCTGACAAGGCTGAACAACCCCACCTGGACCTGTGTATAGGGGCTGCAGCTGTTTATAGGGTTGCAGCAACCTTCTCAACGGCCGAACTTGCACCCCAGGCAAGGTACTGAGCCCCACCGCTACTACAAAGCGAGAACCTGTTCGTAAGGGGGAAGAGGGTTGAGAACCTCTGACAAACCTTAGAACGTGAATAGAAAGAAGAAAACATACCTTTTGATGTCGTTGTGCGAGTCTAGGTGTCTATTAAGCTTCGTCCTGTCGTAGAAGCCTCGCTCGCAGATAGTGCAAGAGTAGCGACGTACTCTTTCATGGTAACGGCGTATGTGGCAGGTGAGGTTGGAGGAAGTGTGGTACGACGCTGTGCAGTATTCGCACTGGTACAGTTTAACACCTAGGATGAGGTCGATAGGTAATAACACTAAGGTCTAGACTGAAAGTTATCCTGGATTGCTGTACGCCTAGGAGAAGTTGGCAGGTTAAAATACTAGGGGTTGGACCAAAAATCAGCTAGGATAGTTTGAAGAGACCAGTGGCGACGGAACGTGTCGCATTTTATCAAGCATCTTGATTGGAAGTATTGAGAACGTTGTTTGTAACCTGGTTGTAAGATCTTAGCCTGTAGAAACAGCTTGGGGGTCGTGGATTCGATTCTTAATGGTGCTCAACCATTTTTTTGTTGTTGTTTCGTAGTTGGTTAGGACAATTTCGTAGTTGGTTAGACAATGCGATCTGATCGTACGAATGTCGGTAAACTAAGATGATCCATGCGACGGATGAGCATGGAAAATCGATCCAGCGCCCGACTTATCTTCGGTTATACGCCTTATCGGATTCTTTACAATTAAGGTTTTCTCCTAAAAGCTTTTAAATAATCTAATAAACATCCCATCGACTCCGAATAGGCAATATGTCCAAGACAAATTAGACATCAATGAGATATTTAATAACGAGCAATATCATAGTTAATTAAAGCCTAAATTCAGGGCGCTCCTATTGTTTCGAAATAGCAAATGGACTGTAGATGGAACTTCCTCGCCACAAGGAAAATGTTAAAATGACATAAGTCTTCGTCCCTATTGATTTCAGATTATGTTACACTTTGTGGCTTATTGGTTTTGTCACTGTGCTTTACAAACCGATCGTGAGTTCGTAACCTGCGAGAAAACGACTTCGTGTAAGTAGTTTTCTGACTGGTTAGAACAATTTAGACCAATGCACAAAATTCCACAAATGTTTGAAAACTTTTAAGGGGCTTTTCAAGCTTGAAAAAAAGTAATTTGATCCAACCACCTCCGTGGCCTAGTGGCTTTTGCTTTATAAATCGGAGGTCTTGGGTTCAAATCCCGCTGGAAAACAACTTTGTGTTATATTCGTTTTCTTCTCAAGACTGCTCCAATGCCTAAAATCTAGGGTTATCTTATATACTTATAGAATTCGGTCCACCTCAACTAATCGAAGTGCGTAAAAAGTGTCATCTCTGATAAAATTTGGTAGATTAGGCGACACCGTGATACTAAAATAGCTAGGAGGAATAAGAATGCACTAAATTAAATCTATTTCTCCGCAAGTATTCGCATCATCGAACAAAAGTACTTTTTCCGATGAAACGTTCAGAAACTTTAACAGCAGATGCGGTCACAAACAGAGTGTCTTAACATTCAGGCGTCTTGTGGCGAGTCCTGTCTAAATACCTTTACATTAAAGTATTACAATTGCTAGTTTACACTTCCAAAACGCCTCTGACCCGAGAAGAACCAGCGAAATCTGTAATGATCCTTTTCTCCTACAGGGATAGCTAGATCTTTAACGTTTTAGGTCTAGACTTACCAGTGTGTATCCGCAAATGCTTGACCAGGTCGTGCTTCTGGCAGGTGCGATAGTCGCAACGGTCACACGCGTGCTTAGGCGGCTGGTGGGAGCGCACGTGCGTGTAGTGGGAGGCGCGGTGCTTGAACACCTTGCCGCAGATCTATGAGGGATGGGTTACTGTACTACAATGATGTTTACCAGCGGCATGAATAGGGTGGAAATTACAGATGTGTACACGGAATTCTTTGAAGGAATGCATTCATCTTTATCATCATCATCATCAGCCTATGATAGCCCACTGCTGGACATAGGCCTCCCCTAGTACAGCCCTATCCATCAGGGGGTTTAGGAAAACATTACACGCGTCATTAAGATGGAATGTTGTAATATTTCAATGAACATATCTGCAATTTATATTTTTACTGCTCTGGAAAGAAAGTTGAGATACCCTTGGAGTTTATTAGTTGTTACCTTTTTACTAGTTGGTTTACATATTTAAAATTATAACCGACATACTGATCCTTTTAACGTGAAACTTTTGGCCCTCTATTAGACATCATCATCATAACCCTGTGATAGTCCACTGCTGGACATAGGCCTCCCCTGATACACGCCTCCTGATCCATTAGGGGGTTTTTTGTACCGTATCCCGCTGGTCCAATGCGGGTTAGCAGGTGATGTCTAGGTATTGGGTGGCTATTAGACATATTGTGTGATAATTTAGGTTATTACCAATAAATACTAATAATATAATCCAATGAGAACTTTACTCGTGAATGACGTGCTCCGGTTTACAAAGCAATGATTGCTGGTTGTAATGAAACTAAATAAATAACACGTTAAATCACAAGTCTCAGTACAGCCATAGTGATGCTATGTAGTGAATGTTTCGCTCATCTCGTGGCTTCATTCTGCAAAATAGGTATACAATCCGCCAGTATACACCCACCTCGCAAACGAAGCGGTCTTCCTCGTGCACGTGCCGCTTGTGCTCGTCGGACAGCTGTTTGGTGTCGAACTTGAGACCGCACGGTTCGCAGAACAGCTTGCGGAACTTGAACTTGGCCACCCTCTTGGTGCCTTTTGTGTAGGAGCCCCGTTTCCTAGAGGATTGACATCTGGATCAGTCACACTGTGAGATGTTATTAAAGAATATTAATTATCAAGTGCCGTTTCGCACCCGGCCCCTGCTGCGTGATAATGGGAATTACAAACAACAAATAATCATCATCACTTTCTTAAAGATTCCCATTACGAACACACAATCAACAAGGTCCTCTTTTACCAGCTTTATACCAGATTTATGTTTATATTAACTATTGTTTATGTTTCTATAACTAAAAGACTCCTAAAATTCTTCAGTATCTAGCTACAGTTATCACCGAGTTACAGAAGCTACCTTTACTACTGAAAAGAAAGCTGAACTAGAACGAATCACAGCAAAAACAATATTGCCACTTTTACAAATAAGTTATTATACAATAATACTTTTTTACTCATTAATTAACAATATATTATACAAGATAAATAACAGAGTTTTTGGGATTGTATCACATTTAATTGCTAAACAGTATTCTGAATTTATTTCCACCATTTTAATTATCCTAAAGTATCGAATTACTCATGTAATAATGCTGATCAAAATAAAGATACAAACAGGATATCTACCTAATGAAAAGAGACACAAACTGCCTCATAAAAAAAATTATCATAAACAAAACATGTCGGCAAAATGTACGATTAACTCTATATAGTAGTAATTTTGAAATAAAACTTACCGCTCCTTCAATTTTAACTTTACTCTAGGACTTCTCCGAGAGTTGGTCTTCGGTTTCAAGTAACCATCACAATCTTCTGATATGACCTTCTCTTCAACTGGCTCGACTTTCGTACTGCTTAAATCCGCAAGATCTGCTTCCACTCCTTCTGACAAGTCCGTTTCTAGTAGTTCCGGCTCAGTTTTTATTCTACTGCTAAGTGTGTTAAAGGTCTCTTCTGCTAGCAGACAAAGGCTTTTAAATTTATGTGCAACTGATAAGTTCTCTAAACAGTTATTGCAAATCTCCGATGGTACATTGTTTTCTTTTTTCAACTGGAAAGGGTTAAGTTTCAGTAAAATTAAGAGAGAATCACCATAATAAGAAAATAGATGTACAGTTGTTAGGAAGGAACCAAAAAAATTGAAGCTCTATTAATTAGTATGGGCCAATTAAGACACATAATTAAAAAACTATATTCAATTATTACGTACATACATCATCAGCCAGTGATAGTCCACAGCTGGACATAGGCCACCCTTAACACACCCCTATTCATTAGGAGGTTTTTATTACTATTAATTGGTATTAAAACTATCGGATGCTTTTGTTTCACAAACAATCTAAAATCAACATGGTGAGATACTGAACAATACAAGCTTTTGTAAAGTATTCGAAATAAAACTTTTCAATCAAATCTACTGATCTAATCAAAATTACATTAAGGACCAAGGAGTATGGAAGTGGATTATTCTGCACTAGCAAACCCCCTTGTAAATACTTAATTGATGAATTATTCAAATTTTGTATACACTATTTTAAACACATTTTATTTTAAACAAATTTTATATATATATCTAAATACAGAAAAGACCGCATAGATTCTTGCGGCTTCTTTCCTGAGTCGGTCTGTGTTGTTTTAGCTGGTGGTATATTTTTCACGTTTATAAGTGCTCAGTAAAGCCTAAACTGAATAAATAATGTTTGACTTGACTTTTGCCCTATATTAAATGGGGTGTCAACGACGTAACTGTGATCATACTTACAATTAAGTGTAAGCTATTGCTAGTATCCTAAGCAATAAAAAATTATCGAGATATAATTTACCTGTATTCCTGTGCAAAAGTAAATTCTGCCAACAATATCGTTCCCGTCAAATATATTCAACATGCTAATGTCTTTATTCATGCAAATTCGACAAGTATACATATTTTAATCTAACGTGTTTTTGTCGTAATAAGCAATGCAACTTAAAACTTTTGACATAAATATTTGATTAATTAATAAACTATGACATTTTGTTTTATACTTAAATCGTGAAACCTTTAGTTTACAATTCAGAGAGATTTTATACATATGTTGACATTTGACATATTTTGACAGCAAGTAAAACAAAACATTAGACGTTTTATATCAAATCCATAATTTACGATTTTCGTTACTAAAAATATATTATTCCCGACGTTTCGATTCTTTCCAGCATCCTGATCACGGGCAGACTAAGTTGTCATATACCAACTAGTCTGCCCGTGATCTGGATCTGAAAGAATCGAAACGTCGGAATATATATTTTTAATAACGCAAAAACCTAATTATGGATTTGATATAGTAATAATCGCGTAAATAAAAGAAATAATTATGATAGACGTTTTGTTAATGCACAAATATGTTATGATGCACGGACATTTAAAATAAAAATTATGCAATTAAATAAGTCATACTGATTACTTAATACAATTTAGCTAACCATACTGGGGTTTTAAATACTCGAACTATAGACTGAAGATAATATTTGCTAGTTCGTCTTTTCGTTCACCCGTCAATTACTCGCCAAATGGCATATGTTGATCCATATTACCTGTAAGCACAGAAACTATAGCAATGAAGGGCTTCATTCGTATTGTGTTGTTAGTTGACTCTCGAGTAATTGATATCTCAGTGACTAAACATCAATAAGAACGCTTGATAGATGACGCAATTTTGTTACTAGGGAAGTATATGTTTACATCGAATCTACATTTTATGATTTAATATTTATTTTCTAACTTTAATATCGAAGTAATGTGTAAGTAATGTCTTAAAATGTTAACCGGAGGTAATAATTGCAAACATATTTTTATACACACATATGTATTCAGCAGTCTTATTAAATGTTCTTATAGATAAGATACGACATATTTGTGATTAGAAACTTGACAATGGCACTTTTAATAAGAACACCAACAGACGTAACGCCATGACGTTGCTATAGCTTAGTATGGTTTGTCTACAGACAGTATATTCGCGATAAAAGATTATACGTAGGTACTGCATATTTCAGCCGATAAGCTTCGATTACAGAATTGATCGTAAGAGCTGTTCTCGCTATAGACACAATGAACTATGTTTATCTTATCACGTGAGATAGTATTACTTTAGATTTTATTCCGATTTTTAGATTAAAAATTTATGTAAGACGGAGTTTTTCCTTGATCGTCATAATATCTTTTATTGTGATGTTTCAATATGAATATGAAAGAAGAAATAATTTTCTAAATTTCATAGAATTTTCTTATATACCTATGTAGAAACGAAATATCGAAAGGTAACAATTCTAGTTACTCATTGCACCCAGCAGGTTTTTTTTCACAGGCAAGAAGAAAGTTACTTCTTCTTCCCTTCATGTTTATCTATTCCTATATATACATGAGGCAAAGGTAAGATGCAATAAACCAAAAATTTTCTATTAAAACACAAGATAAGCTAATAATTAACTAATAAATATGTATGTGTAAAACCATTAACGTTTAGTAGTAAGTCAATAGTTTCCAGAGAATTATGTATAACTTTCCCTTTTTAAATAAACTTCGGTGTTAAAACTTTCCAAATAATAGGTCTGTTATTCTGCGACTGTTAATGAAGAAAGGATAATTGACAGCAATCTTACAACTTGTCCTACAGCTAAGGTTTTTAAATTATTGTTTATTTATTACGGAATCTTACAAAAGGCTTAATTCAAATGTAACTTAAATTAAAAAACATCTACATTCGAGGCAAAAGTAATCGATGCTAAAAAACATCGATGTACTGTACGTGACAGAATACCTTTAGATGTAGGCAAAGTATAACTGTACTGTGTCGTTCGCAAAACGTCAAATTGCCGATCGCGTTAAGGCCGTGTTGTACAAAACGGGAGGTAACTCTAATATTTGTTAATTAATCATATCAGCTCGTACGCAAAATCTCCTCGTAGTCCAGTGACGACCTGCCGCATCACTGGTAAGTTAATTTCTATATTGCTTCCGATATTTTAGGTTAACCGGATTTTTGTGATAACCATTATCTGTACGACTTACTCGATTGTATAAGCCGGTGTATGGTTTGATTGCTGGATAAGGATTATGCATTGTCAGTCAAATTGCATAGTCACTGGCCAACGTTCGCTATGAGCAGGAATGTTACACTGTGTTTACTATTCTAATAAGAGTTTTAATATATTTTTTCGTTCCTTGCAATAGTTTATGTTTGTTAGGTAAAATTTGGACCGTTGATATTTATGCAACGATTTTGGGAACTAAACATCGATTTTTTAGTGATGTAGTTGTTTTGTGTTTGCATAATTAAAAGTATTAGTATTTTTAGTAATTTTTTGTACGGCCAGTTGTACTATTTTGTTAATAATACTATATTTATTGATAGACAACATAATTAAGTAGTACCACAATTTCATTACATAAACTCACTGCAATGTTTACATGTTTGTTGTCTGTTGATGATTGATTATTATTAGAACCAGTCATATCATGTAATTATAATTCTTCATAGACATTATTGGTTTCTTCCTGTTTGCTGAATTATATTAGAGTTGCCATAGTTATTTGCATATTAAGGCAAAAAGTTCAATTACATCATAGATCCTAATTAAGAAGAAATATTAAATATTGTTGTACTCGTCTCTGCAGATTATAATTCATATCTTTATAATCATTTTTGGTTATGGCTAATAGTAATTTTTTGTAGTAGTGTTTTTTTTTTAGTTAGACTAATCATTATGTAGATGTGTAAAGGCATAAATTCTGCTAAATAGCAAATTCATCATTTGTATGAAAGTCACCATAACCTAAACCTTAATTTTCTCAATTTTATTATGTAAATTTTATATAATTAATATTAGACCACTATTAGGTTATTATTTAGGTACAGATTTATCATTAATTCACGCTAACACCATTTGTTACTTGCCTATCCCTAGAGTGCAATATAAAAAGGCAGAGCTAGAAGTCAGCAAAAGAGGTCCTCGGACATGCGTAGGAAGGTTGAGTGCAAAAGCAGAGTGAAGGAGTAATAAAGGAATCTTCTGGCGAAGCACATTAAGAACTAATTGATTTTTGAAAATCCTGGAAATCCGCTTTACATGTCTTATTTAATATAGCTTAAGAAAAAATAAAAAAAATACTACTAGCTTTACATTACGCAAGTTCTTATATTAGACACAATTGGATAAATTTCTCTATATATTTATAAATAAAACAAAATGAATCCTCAATTATTATTTGTAGCCATTAGATTTGTGTTCATTTTTAATAGCAAATTGTTAAAAAAATTACCATGTTTATGATTTAAACATGCTTATAAATAGAAAAATAAATGAACCAAAAACCAAAGTGTTTTTACAAAAGCGATACTAAACATTTACTACATCTTCATCATCATTAGCCTGTATAGCCTCTGCTAGAAATAGGCCTCCCCTAATATACCTTTTTGTTTATCTAACTGTATTGGGCCTTTATGTAAAGCTGAATAAAATTTCTATTATATTCTATAGATGTGTATAAAATTAAAAGTTGACAAGACTATCTTTGGCAGACATTGTAGTAGTTGGTAGAACTGCTAAAGAAGCTAGGGAATAGGGCAAGGCTAAATTTATTGTAGTTACAAATGTTATAAATAAATTTTGAAGGTGGTAAGTCCGGGGGGCCAGATACGGCCTCCCATCAAAGGGGACTATAATTGTTATGTATTATATTATCTGTATAAAGTGAAACTTCCACCAATTAGATGGCTTCACCAGATTCTGCAAAATATAAAGAAATAGGTGTGTGTATTTCAGTGGTATTTCTGCCGCAAAGATGTTTATGGGCGTCAGTGACCTCTTTCCATCAGGTGGCCCCGATTGCTTGTCTGCCTGCGTATGCAATAATAAATAAATAAATAGATAAAACATCCTATGTCTCATATACGCAGCGCATTAGTGATAACCATATGCCTCGGTCACCACTTTTCATCATGTAGCACGACTGCCGTATGCCTTTGTTGGTAATAAAAAAAAATTGTAGCTAAATACCTAGCTAATAGCATATTTTCTCCTTCACATTTTGCATTGTGTGGTCTGTTAGCTGGCAAATGGTTGTTTGTTGTGTTTTGTATAATATTAGATTTATTGAAACCAAATTGGTATTGTTTTTATTATTTTATTTATATTATCTTCAAGATATTTTGTGGCTCGGGAATAATAGAAGTGCATTTTATTCTTATCATACCTTAATAACTTTCAATGGCTTTTATCCTAAATTGATTTCCACTCTAGATATATTCAATTAAAGTTGGTATTTGATCATTGAATTACTTATATTTGAATATCTTAACTGCATTGTGTAATTTGTTCAAGAGTCAAGAACTGTTTCTAAGCTTTTTAAGAGTATAAATATATTTATAATAATAAAATATTTTAGTTTCACATATAGAACGTCTAAAGGAACCAGACAAGGAAACTATTTTGTCTCCATTTAGCTATAGTTGTTTTTAAATTTTAATTTGTTATTGGCTCTATCCTCCAAAGGCCTTTGACGCGGCTTTTAAAAAGAAACGTTTCCCGCCAACCGACCCGCGACTCCCCCCGATAACCTCTACAATGTCGTGTGAAAGTCAATGTTGGCGTTTCAAACGAGTCCGCGAACCTTTAACCCTTTAGGCGTATAAGATTTTTATTTGTATAGTTTATCCGCCGCCGTGGTCTAGCGGCATTGGCCCTTGCTTTATAAACCGGAGGTCGTGGTTCAAATCCGCGAGGAATCAACTTTGTGTTATCGTTATTTTCGACAATTTGGGTCGATCGCCCAATTGTTTGAGAAGTAGGATGATCGATGCGTCGGATGGGCATGTAAAAAGTCGGTCCACCTACCAACTCGCGTTAGACAAGCGTGGTGGTCTCCGGTCTATGAAGCCCCTAACGGAGAAGAGGTCTGTTGGGTGAGGCCTATGTCCAGCAGTGGATTGACACAGGCTGACGATGGTGATAGTTTAACCAAGCCAGATTTGGAATAAATGTGAAATATGTAACCCATAGCAATAAAGCGGCTTCGTACATATGTCGTTGTTAGGGACCGTGTCTTAAGTAACATTTTTTGGGCAAGTAATAGATGTTGTCTATGAAATGTGACATGGAGTGCTCCTAAATTTTTTCACGTTTTTTTTTTAAAACACGCGCCATTTACCTACGAAATAATATCTCGATAGCAATTCGCCAATAAGGAAGGCTAGACGTGACATATCGTTGCCATGGATAACTTTGTTTACATTAATTCCGTTACTAAATTGGCTTTGTTATAACTGGCTGCCTCCGAAGCCTAGTGGTAAGGGCGTGTGCTTTACAAACCGGAGGTCGTGGGTTCGAATACAGCGGAGACTCAACAAGATTTTATTTGCTTCTTGGTCAGGACAACTTCCGTACGCGTCGGATGGGCACGTAAAGTCGGTGCACCCATCCGACGCGTGGATTGATTCAGACAATTCGGTCATCATCAGCCTGTGATAGTCCACTGCTAGACACTAGGCCTCCCTAATACACCCTCTATCCATCAGGATTTTGGACCGTACCCACCACGCTGGTCCAATGCCGGTTGGTGAGTGGACCGACTTTTACATGCCCATCCGACGCATGGATCATCTTACTTTTCAGACAATTGGGTGCTCGACCCAAATTGCCCTAACCAAGTAGGAAAAAGAAACAACAATGACAATTTGCTGAGTCCCCGCAGGTTTCGAACCCACGACCTCCGGTTTCTAAAGCACACGCCCTTACCACTAGGATGCGGAGGTATTGCCTCTATGGGTTACATTGTAATAATTATTCGTTTTAATCGCCTTAATTGCCTATTGTATAAAGAAGGTAATAATGCCTTCAAGAAATGTTTTCGCTTAACAATACAAATTAAACCATCGACAGAATAAAAAATCTCCTCGATTGAACGAAAAGACAGTTAACATAATTATTTTATTTATTCTATTATTATACATGTCAAATTAAATGGTTAACGGATTTTTAGCGTTACTTATATATATATATACACCTAGGTCTTATTTACCCAGTAATTATTATGACTACGGTGCCCTTCACACCGGAGTATACTAGTGTCATTAGACACCACCTACGCCCTTCAAACCGGAACATACTAGCGTTTTCACACTACAGAATCCGGATCAATGTACATTACGTTTTATCGGCAAACTACCAGGAGAGCATGACCGATTGGGCGAAAAACAAAATGAATGATTATTTATTTATATAGACAAATGAGGAAATATCACGGAAAAAATGAGGTCAGCGTGAGTATTGTCACTTTGACGGGTTGCGTGACGTCATATATTCGTATATATATATATATATATATATATATATATATATATATATATATATATATCGGCGACTATTGCGTCGTACATCTTTTCTTTCTGTCAAACGTCACTTGTTCGTACCATAGATAATAAATGAAAAGAAAGTGAAGATAATAAATGTATGTAAACTAAATACTTATTAATTAAATTATAACCGCCTACATTTCCCACATATATGTAAGAAATTTAGAAAATTACGAGGCGAAAAATGACATCCTGGTGCAATTAAATTGCAAACCCTGGCTGAACCAAAAGAGATACACTTGAATTATGTTCTACGTAATTGTACTCCATAAAGTGGTCTATAATAAAGTCCGCAAGCGCATATATCTATGTTTTAAGAATAATCCACAATAAGCATTTCAATGTAAACGTTTTTAAAAATTGCAATCGGGCATATTCGAACCTCCTCCGGCAAACTGCCTCCGTAGCCTAGTATTGGCGTTTGCTTTAGAAACCGGAGGTCGTGGGTTCGAATCCTGCGGGGACTCAACAAATTTTCGTTGTTGTTTCCTAGTTGCTTAGGACAGTTTGCGCCGATCACCCACTTGTCTGAAAAGTAAGATGATCCATGCTTTGGATGGGCATGTAAAGGCGCTCACCCACCAACCGCATTGGACCAGCGTGGTGGGATACGGTCCAAAACCCCTAATGGATAGGGTGTATTAGGGAGGCCTATGTCAAAACTATGACTATCAAAGGCTGATGATGATGATATTCGAACCTCATTTATAGTGTAAGTTTACAAACATTTAAAATATTCCTCATTTCATGTGCAGAAAACGTGTCGTACACGACATTTTGATAAAACGAATGCTGTGAAAGATATTATAAATTTAATTAACTCCTTGCAGAGGGCACTTTGTCGCTCACTTTTGGCGCCCGAAATCTTTGACGTCGGTCATATCTTTTGGTTAAAAATTTCACTTGTAGTTATTAGAGTAGAAAATATAGTATTGAATTTAATTTATTTCTCGATCGAATCAACGTGACCCGTCAAAGTGACAATAATCACGCTGACCCCTCGCGGGGTCACGTGTCGGTCACGCTGTTTTTTTTCTGTATAAATAATAAATAATCATTCATTTTGTTTTACGCCTAATCGGTTATGGTCGCCTGGTAGTTTGGCGATAAAACGTAATGTACATTGATCCGTTACGTGTGTGAGAACCTAGTGTGTTCGTTTGAAGCGTGGCGTCTAATGATTCTACTGTTCCGGTTTGAAGGGCACCGTAGTTTTAGTAATTACTGGGTGAATGAGACGTCAGATCTTTTAGCGAATTTGAGTCCTCCTACGTTTAGCTTCTTATATATTGGTGTTTACATTTACTAAAAGTTAACGTACAGCTTGTCTCTTTCAGTAAGTGAATGGTCGTCAATGTTACATCCTAATGAGCCATGTTCTCCTGGTACTTTGACTATAAAACACAATACAGTGTGTTCCGGACGTCTATTTACCATCAATTGAACGTTTACTGTTTAGCATATCTTGTTCCTTCTAAAATAATAGAAATCAATGAAACCAATGTTATGTTCCAACGAGCTATGCTCTCCTGGTAGTTTGTCGATGACATTTAATATATAGTTTCTGTAGTGTGTAAACGCTAGTGTGTTCCGGTTTGAAGGGAGTAGGCTTAGACTAATAACGCTACTTTGTTCCGGCTTGAAGGGCGTAGGCGGTGTCTAATGTTATTTCTATGTTCCGGTTTGAAGGGTATCGTAGTAATAGTAATTACTGGTTGAATGAGACGTAACATCTTTAAGCGGATTCGACTCGTCTTACGGTTTGGCTTCTTACGGGCAGGAGGTAACATTTACTAAAAGTTAACGTACAGTTTGTCACTTTCAGTAAGTCAATGTTCTCCTGGTACTTTGTCGATGAAACGCAATAAAGTAATTTATCATCAATAGAAGTTTATAAAGCATATCTTCTTACTTCTAATAGGTAACAATAAGAAAAAGCAATGAAACCAATGTTACGTTTCAACGAGCTATGCTCTCCTGGTAGTTCGTTGATGTCTCGTAATGTAGATTAATCCGGTTTCTGTAGTGAACGGCCTATTCGAAGCTGGTAGTGTATTAACACTACTATGTTTTGGCTTAAAGGGCGTAGATGTAGTCTCATAACACTACTGTTCCGGTTTGAAGGGCGTGTAACATCTTTTGGCGGATTTGTGGCGTCTTACGGTTTGGCTTGTTATGGGTATGAGGTATCATTTACTACCTAATTAGTAAATAACGTTTTTAACTGTCCTTTTATGAAAATAAACAGATTAAAAGCATTGCGCCTTAGTCATCTTAATTTCTATGCGCAGGGTTTCTTATTTGCCCTCAGTTGAAATAGCTTATAAATTGGAGAAAAAGAGGAAAAATTAATGATATCAATACTATAATTCAGCTATACTCTCCTGGTAGTTGGTCAATGAAAGTATATTGTGTTCCGGTTTAAAGGAGACCGTAGTCAGTGTAAATACTAGGAGCAGGGTTTTTAAGTAAAAAGAGAAAAAAGGCACTAAAATCAATGCACTATCGCAACGAGCTATGGTCTCCTGGTACTTTGTCTATAAAACGTGAACAAATAGTTTGAGAGCATTTGTGTCTTTTGGTAAGAAGGGCACTGTACGTAAGAATGTATCGTTCCTGCTCACATTTCGAATTAGTGTACCAACATTATGGTCCGGCTTTAAGATAGGGACGATCGATATTGGAATAACATCGATGTTAATATCGAGTATAAAGTATCGATGTACGATAAACATCGAATAAAATATCGATATTTTTGTGTAAATAATTTCTAATACCTGATGGAAAGTGGTCAACGACGCCCATGGACGTCGTCGTGAGGTTTGTTACGTCTCGTTTACCCAGTCAAAACAATTAGTGCGGCGCCGTCAAACCGGAACACTACTGCTTTTACTATCAATAAATTAGTTAACTTCATGCACGCTGGACGGTTGCCGAAAAAAAATTACCCTTTTAATGTTTTTGTCTTTATAACATCGATGTTTCGGTAATATCGGAGTCGAAACATCGATGTTTTGCAGTTAAACATCGAAATTTTCAAAAACATCGATAAATAAAATTCATCTCTACTATAAGGCCAGTGCAAGTCGTCTCTGAAAGGCCATTAAGCGTAAGTCAAATTTCCAAATGTGAAATTTCATAAAAATTTTACACATTTTATTTAATAAAATCAAATATTTCACGACATCCATTAAAGCTTATCATATATTTGAAGTATTTACAAGATCGTGCAATCGACGAAACAATGGTTTAATGGAAAATTTATGCTTTTCACTGTTATCTATTGTTATTAACAAAATTGCAATGAATCGTATGATTTCAAAGACACGTATGATCTGTATATATAAATAAAATTTGAGAGTTTATTTGTAACATAAAATAATCGTTTTAAAATTATTATAACTGATACATACAACATAAACAACATTTCTTAGAATTTTTGTCTGTCTCTCTGTTTGTTCTAGCTTATCTATGAAATGGCTGGACCGATTTTGACGGAAATTTCACTGAAAGATAGCTGATGTTACTGGGGAGACCTAGGCTTTTTTAAAGGAAAATATCGCACTATTTATATAGTTCCTCGCGGCGAAGTCGCGGGCAATAGCTAGTGTTTAGATACAATTAAACGTGTAAATAAACGCGACAAAATCCGCTAAAAGCCCGTTTTATTAAAAAATGTGTAATATTCGATTGAATATAAAATAATTAATAATACTTCACTTTTAATTGACGATTTTCAGTACAATTAGCACACGTCAGCTATGCCAACCTAATTTCAAATGATAAACATTACACAAGGTATGAAGTCGCGCGTACGTCGCTTGCGTCATCGCTTGGCCAATGTATGTATCGGTTTCGCAAGCGGCAAGCGAATTTGCACTTTGAACGCTTGCATACACCGTTAGGCATACGCAAAATATTGACAAACCGAAGCAAAGAACGGATTGGCATGTCGTCAAATTCCGTCACTTTGATTTATCAATAAATTAACTCGATAAAACAATGCCTCCGTAGCCTAGTGGTATAGGTTGGCGCTTTAGAAACCTAAGTTCCAGGGTTGTGGTGGGCCGCCATGTTTTATCTCGATCGGTTTTGTTTTGTGCGTAAACTTCATACTATGACTGGTGTATAAAAGGGAACTTACATTATGAATTCTCATACTTTTTGTCTCACGTGTCAAAGTATTCTTATTTCTCTGACGGATCTTCACTTTTTTCTAATCGTGTTTAATAATACCTCGTGTAAAAGACTAATAATAATCTTTTGTCGTTCCCAATGTACTTTTTGAGCAGCGGAACTGACTTCTCGGAAGGCCTCTGAATTAATTTTCAGTCAATTGGTTTTTTTATTATTTATTAATATCAACAGCGACGTTCACTTAGGAGGTGAACATAGTGTGTTTATACTGCAGCCAAATTGGGTTTGGTATAGATGTTAAGAAAGTAACCAATAGCAACGAAGCTGTACATACAAATTGTGCTAAAATATCAACACTATTTGTATGACCGCTTTGTTGAACCGACGGCCCTCCAAAGTAGGCTGTCGGGTCATCATCATCATCATCAGCCTGTGTTAGTCCACTGCTGGACATAGGCCTCGCCTCAGCGCGCCTTATCCATTTATGGGGTTTTTGGAGTGTATCGCACCCCGCTGGTCCAATGCGGGTTGGTAAGTAGACCGACTTTTCATATGCCCATCCGACGCATGAAACTTCTTACTTTTCAGACAATTGGGCGATCGGCCCAAATTAGGAAACAACAATGAAATTTGTTGTGTCCCCGCAGGATTCCAACCCACGACCTCCGGTTTCTAGAGCACACGCCCTTACCACTAGGCTACGAAGATAGTCTGGCATCACCTCCCAATGGCCGCATAGCTCGTAGAACATTACTATTCATCGTCGTCATCAGCCTGGGTTAGTCCACAGCTGGACATAGGCCTCCCCTACTGCAGGCCTTCTTCATTTAGGGGGTTTTTGGACCGTATCCCACGTTACTTTTATTCTAAAAATAGACTTTCTTTACAAGTACAAGGAAGTTTTAGTGTTCGTACACTACCGCTTCTACGTTCCACATTTCCATTGAACATGGATGAAGGGAGAAATTATTATCCCTCAGGAGGACTCGGATCTCCATCGGAATACGGTGACAGCAGAACTGTCAACGAATGATCGTATTAAACGAGTGACATTTTCATATCCATTAATATGAAACTATCGTTTAATGTCAAATGTCAAAGTGAATAATGTCATTGTCATAATATGAAGCTATTTGCGAGAACATAACGAGCTAAATTTTCCGAAAAACATTTTTCACTCTATCTATGATTGCTTCGTGAACGTAACTTTGTGAACATTTGGGTGAAGGTGTGATTGGCAAAATATTACTTTTGTCAGCTGATTAACATTCAAGGTTCCGTTAGGTAATGCGGCTTGGTTAATATATTTTTTTAATTTTAATATCTAACTCAGTTCGTTATGTTTATATATCGTATAGGTGATACGTGAACTGCCTCCGTAGCCTAGTGTCAAAGTATAGTGTCAAGGTATAGGCGTGTGCTTTAGAATCCGGAGGATTCTAAAGCACGCACTACTAGTTCGAATCCTACGGGACTCAACAAATATTCATTGTTGTTTCCTAGTTGGTTAGGGCAATTTGGGCCGATCACTCATTTGTCTGAAAAGTAAGATGATCCATGCGTCGGATGGGCGTGTAAAAAGTCGGTCCACCCACCAACCCGCATTGGACCAGCGTGGTGGGATACGGTCCAAAAGCCCCTAATGGATAGGGGTGTATTAGGGGAGGCCTATGTCGGGCAGTGGACTATCAAAGGCTTATGATGATGATGATGATGATGATCGTATAGGTATAAGTAGTATGGATTATAGATTGAAATTAAGAAAACAGACTCCATAGCCTAGTGGTATTAGACTTTACTTGCAGACCGTGGGTTCAAATCTTGTGGGGAAAAAAAGTTGTTCTATTGCTGGTTTCGGTGATTAGTGCAATATGGGACGATCACTATCTTGCCTGATATGTATGATGATCTATGCGTCGGAGAGGCATCTCGATCATCTTTGGCCGTCGTTATATGATGACAGTGCCTTCAAATTTACTGACCACTAATTCATCATCAAGTGCAGTAGATCCTGCAGGTTATGGAAGATGGGTTAGGTAGCATCGCGTAAAAACTGTTATTAAGGGAACTGTTATTCTAGATGGATTTAAAGCCGAGGAAAGTTTACCACGAAAGTATGGATGTAGTGAGTAATTATTATTTATTATTGAATAGGAGTCGATTAAATAGGAGTTAGTTTAGTATAAATAGAAGAGGAAATTATGTCCATTATTATAGAACTTTTTTTACTACTTTACCATAAAATGTCTAAATGAATATTTCATTATAAAATATTTTTGCTGCAAACTGCTTTTGCTTGAAAACACTGCTGTGTTCCGGTTTGAAAGGCACCGTAGCCAGCGTATTCACTGGGCAAACGAGACTCAACACCCTATGTCCCGTGGTGGACAGCGCGTTAGTGGCACCACTAGTATTGCCGATGTCTTAGGGCGGTCGTTGACCACTTCCCACCAGGTGGACCGACTAAATAAAAAAAATAATAATGTCACTGTATAATATAAGAGATGTGTAAGTACTGAAGCTATTTGAGAGAGCGCCATAAATACGAACTTATCCGAAGAATTAAGAAGCAAAAGCTTTTCTAACTATATCCATAAACCGCTTAACACTGCTTACGTTGTAACTACAGACAGATATACTATTTATTTGTATGTTTGTACTGATGTCTGCCAAAAGGGATTTATCGATTGCGTATCGTGAACGATTAGCCGTAACTCACGATAGCGCACTACGTAACGTACGTGTGATGTTATTAAACAAACAAACAAAAAAACGTTTGACATTGACAGACGACATAATCACACGCGTATCACGTACGTGACGATACGTTTGTAATAATTACACGCGATCTTGAGAAGATACGAATTTAAATTTGAATATGTCAAGTGCAAAAGTCGTATTGTACTCGAAGAATTGTCACTGTACCCATCACGAGGCTAATGTCAAATTTTGACGTCGTCAGGAAGCGTCCTGATTGGTTCTCGCCGTGTGACGTCAGCGGTCTCGCGATATTTGACCAATTACCATTGGACTACGTTCTGTCATTGTGCGTCACATTGAGTGTTGTATGTAAATGTAGGAGCTTGTTTAGGTTTCTTATAGACTTAATACTGGTTAATTACTGACAATTAACTGCCTCTGTAGCTTAGTGGCAAGGGGGTGTGATTTACAAACCGATGAGGTTCGAATCCTGCGTGGACTTAAAAAATTTCACTGTTGTTTCCTTGTAGGTTTGGGCAATTTGGGCCGATCACCTGATTTACCCTCACGAATTAGATGAGCGTGTTGCGCTACGGTCCCAACCCTCCTAATGGAGAAGGCGTGCAGTAGGGCGGCCTATGTCCAGCAGTGGATTATCACAGGCTGATGATAATGATGATATGTAGAGTCCCGTAACATCTCTGAAACATGTCTTGGTGGAAGATGAGCACATGCAGAATTTTGTTTCAATATACTCTGTATACCTCTTATTTAAGTTCAAGGGAACCCCCTTGATACACTCGCTTTCATTGAGTTTTGTTTCTGGTCCCCATTTTATTTAACGCTATTTTTTTATTTAGAAATACGACTTTCTTGCGAATACCCGAAACAAACCACTATTTATTCCTAGATACAAACGCTTTAGTTGCGAAAAGCAAATCTTGAATACGTTGTCAAATTGGAATTCAAACATCTTTATTCAACATAGAAGTGATCGCGGAAAAGGACGCCCCAGACCTGAGAAGAACCGACGAAAGAAACTCTGCCTGACTTTTGGTTGGTTAGTTGGTTACAATAACTTACGTGGGAGTTATCGATATGTCTCATAGTCAATCTTTATGTGTGGACACAACGAACGATATGAAATCAACAAATGCCTAGGTCTTAACTGGTATTTAATAAAACACTAAAGCGCTAGACGCGGCATTGAAATACCTGTTCCACTTTCGAAAGGGACTATTTATTAGTTCGATATCAGACCTCAACTAGACCTCGCCTAGGCTAGAGTGAGGTCGTCTAAATTGGAGAGGTTGATCGATAAGTTACACAAGTAGTGGGGTGTTGAACGTTGTGCGGTCGCCCGAGGTAAAGAAAACACAGTACATTTAGACAATGAATAGCGTTGTTCTTAGTGAGTTTCGACTTCGTTGCTTTGTGTTACATTAGCTTTACTAATTCCGACTTTCTTTGGGGTTGGTTTGATTCTAATTTTGGCAGGTGGTAGGTCCTCTTTTTACAGGGGACCGTCTGGGGTGGTACCACCGCGGTGCTTATTTCTGCCGCACTAGTGTGAAAACACTACTGCGTTTCGGTTTACTGGGTGAATGAGACATCCTATGTCTCTTGGTAGGTAGCGCGTTAGTGATACCACTGAAATTCCATCATGTAGCCAGCCAACAAACGAGACTAAACCAAGCCCCGGTCACCTTAATAAGAGAACACAATAGTGCTTTTACACTACTTCTAGCTACTTCTTTGGTCAATATACACTAGAAAAGTTGTTGTGTATATATATTACGTAACTTTGGTGTCACTTTTTGTCGATTTCGCCGTCTCTTCCGATAATCTGTCGGATGAGACGTTCCAATGTCGCCTAAGGTCACCGCTTCGCTTTTGACCCGCGCTATCTGCGCGCGGATGTATCGATCCCGCGAACAACATGACCTTGGCAAGGTCATTTGCTGTTACATTCGATCGTCAAGAGGTACCGGTGCGACCTTCACAAGGTCATTCGCTGTTTGATTCGATTGTAGGAGGTAGTATAGAAGAAGGACACTGAGTAATGACCGAGTCAGTGAGATGTCTATACTACGGTTTTGTCTATTTTAACTGGAAATTAATGTAAACGTCTTATTTGAAACAAATACTTATTGGAGGAACGCGCCATTTTGAATCCCCACGCGATGTTTGACCTGTAAGTGGCCGAATTTTGACGTTAATTTGGTTTGGCCTTAAACTACATTCATGTGTTTTATTTTATTTCATATTTGATTAAGGCAGATACCGAGAGGCTTCGGATTGATGTAAAGTATGTGATGTAGTCGTGTATGTAGCGTTTTTTCGATTACCTAGCTGATGCCCGCGACTTCGGCCGCGTTAAAATAATGTAACCCGTTTACTCCCGGTTATTAGCCAGAACAAACGAGCATTGGACCGGCGTGGTGGGATACGGTCCGAAAACCCCTTGTAGAAAAGGCGTGCATAATTTTTGTTAACGATGTTGTCATTAGTAGACTCAGTGGTCGATCGTTTAAAATATATACATATACATAAATCTCCGTCTGTGTAAAAGACTGTTTCATCATCATCATCATCATCATCACCAGCCTGTGTCAATCCACTGCTGGACATAGGCCTCCCCTAATGCACGCCTGCTCCATTTAGGGGGTATTTGAACCCTGTCCCACCACGCTGTTCCAATGCGGGTTGGTGGGTGGACCGACATTGAAATATCTAGTTTTTAAAAGAGTACATTGCCATATATAACCGGCAGGTACATGTGACAATGCAACTTTTTTAAATTTTCTGTCCGTCTGTCTGATTGTTCCGGCTGATCTATAACGGCTGGTCTAATTTTGATAAGACTTTCACTGTAATTTAGGCTATTTTTTCATTTAAATAGATTTTCTTTCATATATTACTTCGCGCACGAAGTCGCGGGAAACAGTTGGGCAGGTTTTGTGGCAAGAGTTGATCCCTTGCGCTTTGATTTGCTTCGTTGAAGATATAGGTTGGGATAAATGTCGCACGCATTGTGTTTACTATTAGTAAAGTGACGTCAAGTGCGAATTCACCGCTATAAAAGTTATAGTATGACACCACTGAGTTATGTCCTCCTGGTCGAATACGACTACGGCCGTATATTAGAGATATCCGATGGGACGGACAAACGACACGACCGAAGAGAGATCAGGCGTTAGATAATTAAATAATAACATTTCAGGACTAAATACACATCGTCTAGTCCCAAACTAAGCAGAGCATGTACTATGGAATCTGGATGTTATTGATTTCATCATCATCATCAGCCTGTGTTAGTCCACTGCTGGACGTAGTTCTCCCCTAATGCACGCCTTCACCATTAGGGGTTTTTTGGACCGTATCTCACCACCCTGGTCCAATGCGGGTCGGTGGGTGGACCGACTTTGACATGCTCATCTGATACATGGATCATCTTACTTTACAGGCAATCGGGTGATCAGCCGCATTGCACCGGAAGCAACTTTAAAAAGTAGTTGTGTCCCGCAGGATTCGAACCTACGACCTCGATTTCTAAAGGTACACCCATACCACAAGGCTCTGTTAAAAGCAGACAATACAATCAATTTGATATACCACCTAGAACGTAATTACAACTGGTTTAAAATAATTTTAATTGTTCGTAATTATTGAGTAACTCCTAATGTATGCAACAATTAGAGACTTGATATTTAACTATTAATATTGCCAAAATTACGGTTAATTTAACGGTTTTAGTAATTTTAACGCAAAAGCGCAAGCGTAACAATGAGCAATTGATTTCTCAATTCAAACTATTTATAGATGGAATTTCATACAATGACTAGCGTCAAACTCAATTAGACCAGCTTGGCGCAGTGGTTGGAGACCCTGGCAGTTACGCCAAAGGGTCTAGATTCGATCCACACTAACATATTTGGTGATGAACATTGTCTTTTTCTCGTGTCCAGATGTTTGTATATATTATGTAGTTATATACAAAAAACTACAAGTGATACCGCCTGCGTGACCTAACGGTACTGAAATTTTAAATGCAACGTATTTAAAATTTCTGTCCGTCTGTCTGATTGTTCCGGCTGATCTATAGAACGGCTGGTCTGATTTTGACAAGACTCGCTGAGACATAGCTGATGTAACTGGGAGTAATTTAGGCAATTTTTCAGTTAAATAGATTTTCTTATATATTACTTCGCGGACGAATTGCGGGAAACAGTTGGGCAGGTTTTGTGGTAAGAGTTGATCCCTTGCGCTTTGATTTGCTTCGTTGAAGATATGTGCTTGATAAATGTCGCACGCATTGTGTTTACTTATTAGTAAAGTGACGTCAAGTGCGAATTCACCGCTATAAAAGTTATAGTATGACACCACTGAGTTATGTCCTCCTGGTCGAATACGACTACGGCGGCCGATCTATATTAGATATATCCGATGGGACGGACAAACGACACGACTGAAGAGAGATCAGGCGTTAGATAATTAAATAAAAATATTTCAGGACTAAATACACATCGTCTAGTAGCAAACTAAGCAAAACATTTACTATGGAATCTGGATGTTATTGATTTCATCATCATCGTCTCAACACAGGCTGTGTTAGTCCACTGCTGGACGTAATTCTCCCCTAATGCACGCCTTCACCATTAGGGGTTTTCTGGACCGTATCTCACCACCCTGGTCCAATGCGGGTCGGTGGGTGGACCGACTTTGACATGCTCATCTGATACATGGATCATCTTACTTTACAGGCAATCGGGTGATCAGCCCGCATTGCCCCGGGAAGCAACTAAAAAAGTAGTTGTGTCCCCGCAGGTTTCGAACCTACGACCTCCGATTTCTAAAGCGTAAACCCATACCACAAGGCTCTGTTAAAACAGACAAATACAATCAATTTGATATACCACCTAGAACGCAATTACAACTGGTTTAAAATAATTTTAATTGTTCGTAATTAAATCTTAATGTATGCAATAATTAGAGACTTGATATTTAACTATTAATATTGCCCAAATTACGGTTAATTTAACCGGTTTTTAGTAATTTTAACCGCAAAAAGCATGAGCGTAACAATGAGCAATTGATTTCCTCAATTCGAACTATATTTAGAATTGTTTTAGGTAATTCATAGATGGAATTTCATACAATGACTAGCGTCAAACTCTATTAGACCAGCTTGGCGCAGTGGTTGGAGACCCTGGCAGTTACGCCAAAGGGTCTAGATTCGATCCACACTAACATATTTGGTGATGAACATTGTCTTTTTCTCGTGTCCAGATGTTTGTATGTATATATATTATGTATTTATATACAAAAAACTACAAGTGATACCGCCTGCGTGACCTAACGGTACTGGCCGTTGCTTTATAAACCGGAGGTCATGGTTTGGAATCCCGCGCGGAAACAACTTTGAAAGGTAGTCAGGAACGTTTATGTGTTAAAGTTATTACGATATTAATGAATTTTAAATGATAAACAGCCTGGTATTGGAATCTCGCTCCAGGTCCTGTTTCAAAATTGCATAATATGTAATAGTCAGAATTATCAAATGTTTGATTATTTTTAAAAGATGACATAAAAATAGCCCGCTGAGTTTCTTTTCGGGTTCTTCTCAGGTCTGTAGGTTCTTTTCCGAACCAGGTGTAGTGTGTTTAACAATCAATAAGCAAGTGTAAACTTCTATATTGAATAAAGATATTTGAATTTTAATTTTAATTTATATAAAGAGATTCCCACCTGTATATTGACTCACTGGAACCATAAGGCGTAGCGACTTGAAATTTGGTAGGAATATTTCTTTCGCCGAGTAGAGGTCGGCCGAGAACGGATTTTATGAAATTCCACCCACAAGGAGGGTTGCGGGGTTGCTAGTACAATATAAAGTAAGATTCTCAATCATATTATCAGATGGCTACGAAATAAATATAGACTTTTTCTTTCCGGTTAAAAATATGCATTAATATGTTTTTTATAACGCGTCATAATGTAAGTCTGTAACGCACATCTCTTACGCAACGTACATTATCGGATTCGTACTGAATTATAGTTATTTTATGCACATATGAAAAAACATCATTTATCCGTCACACTTTATCTACAATGCGTGCATAAATCGTGACTATTTGCATGTGGATTTAATTTATTTCTATTGATGCAGATAACTATTTCTTTTTCGACCTCCCGAGTGTTGCCTAATCTGTGCATTTTTTCGCGCGATTTCTTTTGTACATCACTTTGACATAACGAAACGAGAAAAC
Source organism: Lamproptera curius (assembly GCA_029286875.1). Lineage (NCBI taxonomy): Eukaryota > Metazoa > Arthropoda > Insecta > Lepidoptera > Papilionidae > Lamproptera > Lamproptera curius. The sequence continues at coordinate 2,573,132 of JAGSMT010000099.1, forward strand.
AAGGATGATCGATGTACAATAATCATATATTAAAAAATATGTTATTGTGTAAATAATATATTTATTGCAGTATAGTGTAGTTTACAAGGGGCCGTCTGGGGCGATACCACCGCGGTGCCTATTTCTTTCGAAAAGTAGTGTGGAGACACAACCGTCTTCCGGTTTGAAGGGCACTGTAACGGAGTAATTACTGGGTAAATGAGACTTCCATCTTCTGTTCTGTGTTCTTCACTTAATTGGTATTGCCGATGTCTATGGGCGTCGGTGACCACTTTCCATCAGGTGGCCCGACTGCTCGTCAGCCTGCGTATGCGATAAAAGAAATTGTCTTTTATTCCTAAAACATGTTTATTAATAACTAGCAACCCCCCAACCCCCCTTGTAGGTGGAATTTCGTTAAATCCTTTCTTAGGTGACCTACCATATTCCTACCAAATTTCAAGTCGCTAAGCCTCATGATTCCAGAGATATCGTGATGATTCAATATATAGGTGGATATCTCTTTTATATAAATATATAGATAAACTATCGTTGCCAGTATTGATACATCAAAAGTATCACGTTATTGGTACATATAGCAGCAAATAGATGAGTTTGATGCTATTTTATAGAAATTGTGTAACAATCAGTTAGCTCAATGCTCGCTAGATGGCGCTTAAAACTAAATTAATATCTATTGTTGTTTTTGCGTTTATACCACCGATGTGTTTCAGTTCTCAGAATTCAGAATATGGAATAACCCTTATTGAGACATTATAATGTCAATAAAGTAACCGTATATGTACATAGTCGTACGAATGGCGTTGGTATTTGTCGAATGTCAATCAATGGTTGACATCTCGGCGGAGAACGCTGTATGACGTCACACAGTTGCAATGGGTTACTTTGTAGCTATTCGAATATTGGCTAAAGTATGGATTACATACATACATCATGCTGGACATAGGCCTCCCCTAACACACCCCTATCCATTAGGGAGTTTCGGACCGTATCCCACCACACTGTCCCAATGCGGGTTGGCGGGTGGACCGACTTTTTACATGCCCATTCGACGCATGGACCACCTTACTTTTCGGACAAAGTATTACTATTCTTAAACTGTACAGAAATATAAATTGTGTGAACAATGTAACCCATAGCAACGAAGCCGCGTTGTGCGTATAGTGTTGTTGTTGTTGAATGTCAATCAATGGTTGACATCAGCGTCATATCAATTGTCAGCGAATCATAAGAACGCTAGATGTATGACGTCATTCGGTTGCCATGGGCTACTTTGGTAATAGTATTCCTAGTCCAAATTGCCTAAACTAAGTAGTAAATATTAACATTATGCATTCGAAATTTTGTTAAAGTTTGCTTCATGGATTCTAACGAAACTTGGCACTAACATAGCTTATGCATCAGAATAAATTATAGGCTATGAATTGTAAAAATATAATATAAATTATTTAAAATACGATAAAAGTGTCGTGTATGTACAAAAAATGATATCAGTCACTTATTCAAGCGTGCATCGCAAAAATTTGAATATTATTCGTGCGGTAATTGATGGATAAAATAAGCTGAAATTGAACTGCCTCTGTAGCCCAGTGGTTATGGCCTTGCGCTTTCGAAACCGGTGGTCGTAAATTCGAATCCTGCGAGGTCTCCACAGGTTTTTATTGTTGTTTGATAGGCAGTCGGGGCATAGCGGACTGATCCTGTTGCACACAGAGGTAGTGGGTTCGAATCATGCGGGAAAACAAATTTGTATGAAAGTTGTTTAATTGTTAGGGTGATATCGGTCGGACTTTTCTGCGCTTGGTTATGAGAGAAATTGTTTTTTATTAACGAATAATTTCGTAGTTTAGACTGTATTGTATATAATATATGTATTTATATAAACTATTAAGAATATAAATTCGTATTTTCGCGTATTTTTCATGTTATAAGATAATTTTGCACGATGCTGTTCTTCGGTCTGATAATGTACTAGTTGCTTCGTGAAGTACCATGGAGCGTGAACAACTGGATGCGGCATTAAAAATATTTTTTTTCATTATTATTATTGCCCTGAACTGGGATATATAATAGTTTGCATACTACTTTGCTTTTTGGCTTATACAAGTTATGTGTAATGGTCGAAGAAAACTGCAAATTACTCTGAGGTTTTGTTATATTTGAATTTAGTGTCCGTTAAACACGACTAGAAGGTTAAAATGAGTTACTTTGTGTTCATAGATTTCACGTTGTTTTGAGCTCAGGTTTAGGTTAAGTTGCTAATGAATCCTGTACTCGTAAAGACAAAATTTTATAATATAAAACGTGGTAGCGACATCAGTCTATTTTAAAGAACTGTATCATAACTGCTTCTTTCCCGGTATTCATATTATTTCAAATTTTTTTAAGTACAAATAAACACATTTTATAAAAATTGCCGTATCTAGTATTTCACGCATTAAGTTGAATCCGTGCGCTGTCGTTGCTGTGTAACAAATAGGGTTGTCATTTTATACAAAAAACGGTATATCTAAAATTTTATACTGAAGTCACGTTTATCGATAATTCTCATATGTTATAAATTAAAATGAACGGTTTAAAAAATATATATTTTTTTTTTTTTGTAACATCATATTGTTAACTAAGACTTTCACAACTTGGCAACCCTAGAGAATATTTGTCTTTTTTATTCATACTATTTCCAAAACCGGTAATATATCTATGTAAGCGGCAACCCTAATGACCGTAGCCGCGGGCCGATAACGGTGCGCGCGGTCCCCCGTCAGTCCCCCGCCGTCCGCGGAACGGAGCGGTTGTGTCTTCGGTTGGTTGAGTGCAGTCGAGCAGCGTCGCGCGCGAACGTACCGGAGCCGCCGGAGCATTTCAATAAGTGAGTGCCGCGAAAGTTCCCCTCCACTAGCCGAGGCGACGTGGCCCTGACGGCGTTCGGTTTATCTCTGTACGGATTTGTTTTTTCGAATTTGGAACGCAGCCGCGTTCGATTTCACCGTGAGGATTGTTTAATAAAGTTTTTTTTTTTAATAAGGAAATCGATTTTGTAGTTGTCGTCGAATCGATTTTTTATTTTCGAATTCGGAACGCGGCGATTAGATTTTACCGTGGGGATTGCTATGTAAAGTTTTTTTTTATTACCAAGTCTATATTTTGCAGTTGCTAGCGAATCGATTTTTTATAAGGATTATTTTTTTTTAAAAAAGGAAATCTATTTTGTACTTGCTATCGAATCTTTTTGTTATTTTCAAATTCGGAACGCGATTTTGTTCGATTAAATCGTATGGATTTTTGAGTTTGGAACCTTTCTGTAGTTATTGAAGCGCCGCGTTCCATTCGCGGGTTTTGACGTTTATGATTTTTTATTCCTTTAGCGATTCCGCGTCGCGCTATCTACGATCAACCGGATCTTGGCGCTAGGAATGTTTTTTCCTTTTTTTATACATTTTTTTCTTAAGAGTTGTTGTTATAATATTTATCATAATTTTATTTTCTTTTACTTAACGAATCAAGCGGGATAGAGTTGTGATTTTTTTTGCAAATATTTTACTACTGTATTTTATTAGGTCACTTACAGATTATTTTAAATTTTATTTATTACTTTGAAAAATATGTCTTATACTGTTTATCTATTTTTTAAACGATAACCGATAGTGAAAGATGTGATATTGACGTTGGTCTTGTAGTTTTTTTTTTTAAATAAATCACACAAACGATTTCAAACTCATTCCACTGTTTGTGTAACTGTGCTTCCTGTTTATTGAACACTTGTGGCTGGCTGATTTGCAATTTAAATGAAAAACGGAGGCGCGTACGTACGTACGTAGAGGAATATATAATAAAATGGGTTGATCGCGGTATCTTTAATTAGGAAGGCGTTTTTAATTAGTCAACGAGTGTAGATTTGTCGTTTGATATGTCTTTGTAACGGTTTAGTTTCTTTAGTTTTTAAACTTTAATATTGAATTTGTGTCAGCGCTCGGTCAAATCAAGTCCGTGCGCATATTGTTGTTTGGGAGCGTGTTTTTTAAACTAGTTTTTTGGTGAAATCGAACGGTGTCTATGCTATTAATAATGTATTTGGTATTTGGGCCTTTCTAATGTGTTAGTTGAATTTTTTTTTAGATTGTACTGTGTATTAAATCTATACATGAAAGAGATTCCCACCTATATATTGACTCATCACGATATCTCTGGAACCGTAAGGCGTAGCGACTTGAAATTTGGTAGAAATATTCCTTTCGCCGGGTAGAGGTCAGCTGAGAACGGATTTTATGAAATACCACCCACAAGAGGGGATGCGGGGTTGCTAGTTTATTATAAAACTAATTAATTGAATAGTAATTGACGCGAAAATCTTTCAAAAGTGCATTTAATGTACAATATTAGCTTATATAATAATAAAATAAAGAATTTAATTGTGATTTGTGTCATAATTTGTTTAAAAGATAGTAACATTTTATGATTTAATAAAATATTTTACCAATTTTATCTATGGTCAATGACCCTGCGATGTATTTAAAGCGTCGTGAATGTTTTGAAACTAGTTAAACGCGATACATACTGTAAAGATATTTATTTAATCATGTGTAGCATTCCCGTAAATGCGAGAAAGTATTATGGCAACATTTCAGGTTGTAATAAGGTATATATGACTAGGGTTGCCAACTTTTTTTAAAATATACTAAGATACTGGTTTACTCGCCCCGGCTTCGCACGGGTGCAGTATTGATGATTCGATCAGTCTATCTATTAAAAAAAAACGCATCGGAACCCGTTACGTAGTTTGAAAGATTTAAGCATACATAGGGATAAAGGGACAGAGAAGCGACTTTGTTTTGTACTATGTACTGATAAAGTATATTTAGGTCGATAAAGTATATTGAACAGTGTTCACCCACCAACCAGCATTGTACCAGCGTCGTGGGATACGGTCCAAATGCCCCCCAAATGGAGAAGGCGTGCATTAGGGGAGACGTAGAAAATAAATGTCTTTACGTTTGTCCTCCATAGTTGTACGTTTAAATTAATATCGAAACCGTAAACGTAAATTTATTAAACGTAAAGTTTTTTGACTTTTCCTTTTTTTACATTTTGACCAATGCTTAAAAAGTATATGGCGTTGTCTTTTGTCAATCGCTTGTAATATAACGAGGCGTTAATCTAATAGCGTATTATGAATCTCTTTATCGAATTAATTAATTTGTGTTCATAATTATAATGTTAATTTGCAATTACTTTGATTTTGGTTAATGCGTTTTTTTTGGCGATTATATTTGGTGGTGTTATCTCTGACATGAACTTTTTAATTAGTAAAGAAGAAGTAAATGATTGTTAATGAACAATTATTATGTCGGTGAGCTGAAAAGGAATTTTATATGGAAAATTAAATTAATTATTAATATATTATTAATTAAATTAAATTAAGAGAAAAAATGTTAAATTAAATCGAATAAAAGCAGGAATTTGATATTTTTTTTGCTGTGTTCAGGTTTACAGGGCGCCATAATAAATTGGTTATGATTACCCCTGTGGTTTACTTGTATAGGTCTTGGTTTAGTGGTCGTGGGTTCGAATCGTGCGGGAGAACAAATTTTGAACGAAATTTGTTTTCCCGTTACCTGTAAAGTATCCGTCCTTCAGATAGATAACAAGTCGGTCCTTTCTCCGGTCGTGTCGGTCATCCGTCCCATTGGGCAATGAGAGTGAATGTGTGTTGTGCTTACACTCGTGCACTATAACATATCCTCCGTATAAAGTTCAACTGCCTAGTGGTAAGGGCGTGTGCTTTAGAAACCGGAGGTCGTCGGTTCGACTCCTGCGGGGACTCAACAAATTTACATTGTTGTTTCTGATCACCTGATAATCTGTAAAGTGAGACGATCCATACGTCGGACGGGCATGTATAAAGTCGGTCCTGCGCCTGATCTCTCTCCCGTCGTGTCGATTATCCGTCCCATCGGACTAATTGAGCGAAGGGAGTGCACCCTCGTCGCTATATCTCCTGCGTAGATGGCTGAGCATATAGATCGGCCGCAGTATTCGGATTCGAATAGGAGGACATTATTGTAACGTTTAAGCCCTCAAGGTCCAAACTGTGAAACGCGTGGCCGTACATTCGATTCGAACCCGTGACCCCCGCGTCCACGTCACGCATTAACATTGCTAATTGGGCGGCGGCAACGTGGAATGCGAATAGTTCAGGAAAAGAAAGAGATAGCTGCTCATTGATATAGTTTGATAAGATTTTTCTTCGTAATTCATCGGAAAAGTTCGTGCTCCCTCAAATAGCTTCAGAACCTATACATCTCTATATTAACTGCCTCCGTAGCCTAGTGGTATGGGCGTGTGCTTTAGAAACCGGAGGTCGTGGGTTCGAATCCTGCGGGGACTCAACAAATTTTCATTGTTGTTTCCTAGTTGGTTAGGGCAATTTGGGCCGATCACCCAATTGTCTGATTAGTAAGATGATCCATGCGTCGGATGGGCATGTAAATAGTCGGTCCACCCAACAACCCGCATTGGACCAGCGTAATGGGATACGGTCCAAAAAACCCCCTAATGGGTAGCGGTGTATTAGGGGAGGCCTATGTCCAGCTGTGGACTACCACAGGCTGATGATGATGATGATGATGATGATTATACAATGACGTTATTAATTTGTACATTTGACACTGAACAATAAAGTTTCATATTAATGGATATGAAAATGTCACTCGTTTAATAGGATCATTCGTTGACAGTTCGGGTGTCGTCGTATTCCGATAAAGATCCGAGTTTTCCCGAAGCAAAATAATTTCTCACTACATATATCCAGTGACATTTGTAGTTAATTATTTATATATTTATAATGGCATTTTCTGCCAGTCATCTTTTTAGGGTGATGCAGAGATAAAAAATGATGAGTAGATCAACATGTTGAAGATAGGAAAGAAATGTTTAAAGAATCTCAATATGTAGTCATAAGTAGATATCATCATCATCATCATCAGCTTGTGCTAGTCCACTGCTGGACACAGGGATCCCCTAATGATACGGTCCAAAACCCCATAATGGATAGGGGTGTATTAGAGGAGGGCTATGTCCGGCAGTGGACTATTACAAGCTGATGATGAATGATAATTTAGGGGGTTATTGGACCGTGTCCCATCACGCTAGTCCAATGTGACTTGGCGGGTGGACCGACTTTTTACATGTCCATCCGACGCATGGATCATCTTACTTTTCAGACATTTGGGTGATCGGCCCAAATTGTCCTAACCAACCAGAAAATAACGATAAAATAAAAAGTTTCCCCGCGGGATTCGAAACCACGACCTCCGGTTTATAAAGCAAGGGACAATGCGAAGTGAGAACGAGCGATTTATGCACAGCACGTATAGACTTGCGGCGTAAAGCACCGCAGTTTTACTCGCCGTCCTAACATACAATGCGTTATGTTCCTAAAACTATTATATAATAGATGGTGGTAGAATAGCTAATTAGCTATTAATAATTATAATTACCTTTTTCATTGCAATATTTAATATGCGACTTGAACGTCGTCAAGTTTTTACTTTTCAAACATAAATTTAAGGTAATATTAAAGTTTACAACATAAACTATTGCTCTCAAATAATATTATTTTCTATACAAATGTTATGAAAAGGAAAAATTTGTTTGTTTTTATTTGAATTGTTGGTATAAGTCTTTACGTACGTATGACTTAATAGTCTAGTGGTACAGGATTGCGCTTTAGAAACCGAAGGTCGCGGGTTCGAATCCCTCGAGGACTTAGCTATTTTACTAAGGTGTTTCCTACTCTGCCTGCCTCCTTCCTTCCTAACTGCCTCCGTAGCTTTAGCATCCGGAGGTCGTAGGTTCCATGCCCGACGCATGGATCATCTTACTTGTTGTGGGCATGTAAAGAGTGGGTCCACCCACCAACCCGCATTGGACAAGTGTGGTGGGATACGGTTCAAAAACCCCCTAATGGATAGGGGTGTATTAGGGGAGGCCTATGTCCGGCAGTGGACTAACACAGGCTGATGATGTGTGATGTGTTTCCTACCTGGTTATGGCAATGCGGGCTGATCTACTAATTGCATCTTATTGCAATAATATGATCCTTGTGTCGGATGGGTAGGTAAAGTCGGTCTTGCGTTTCATCTCTCTCGGTCGTGTCGGTTTTCCGTCCCATTAGATCATATATTAACTATTAGTGCACTATAATAGTTGCCATGAAGTTGGCTGGATCTCTAATATATATCGGCCGCCATAGTCGAAATCAACTTTGCTCGTATTACCATACATTGCTTGCATCAATTTCGTATATATTTTGGCCAAACTACTTATTTTCATTGGAACTACCTATGTAACAATGACAAACAAGTAACCATAATAAATCCTGCATATTAGTTGTGAATTATATTCCACGGCTATTTCCTTATTTGTTAAGGTAAAACGGATAATAAACGGTTATCCTTTTAAATAGTCATGTGGATGTAGACTTAATATTACTGAGTAAAGACATAATAGAGTTAAACGTGATAGATCTCCTCCTTAGAAGTGTCCACCGCGTAGTCTATTTCTCCTGCGAATTAGCAGCGCGTGAACACTCCCTAAAGTAACATAAAAATATTATTCTGTTAGTAATTTTGTTAGAAAAATAACCCTATTTTACGCCCAGTTACATCAGCTATCTTCCAGTAAAAGCCCCGTCAAAATCGGACTAGAAAGACAACAGTTATCGAGAATTTGCAATGGTTATATCGGTTATATTATATCAGCCTGTGTTAGTCCACAGCTGGACAAAAGCCTTCTCTTATGCACGCCTTATATATTAGGGGGTTTTTGGACCGAATCCCACCACACACACATCACAACACATCATCAGCCTTTGATGGTCCACTGCTGGACATAGGTTTCCCTTAATACACCCCTATCCATAAGGGGATTATGGACCGTATCCCATCACGCTGGTCCAATTCAACTTGGTGGGTGGACCATTTTCTTACATGCCCATCCGACGCATGGATCATCTTACTTTTCAAACAATTTGACGCGGGATTATAAAACACGACCTCCGGTTTATAAAGAAAGGGCCAATATGGCTTGGTCACGGAGGTGGTTAAACTATAGATATATTATGTACATGGTCATATAAAATACAGCCGTATTATCATACTTTTCGTAAGACGATCCATGCGTCGGATGGGCATGTAAAAAGTCGGTCTACCCACCAACCCTTATTGGACCAGCGTGGTGGGATACGGTCCATAATCCCCTCATGGATAGGGGTGTATTAGAGACCTATGTCCAGCTGTGGACTGTCACAGGTTGATAATGATGATGATGATGATATTATTTCCTGGATATAGCGGTCATTAGACAGTAGCTCCCAATGTCTCTTTAATGTGGTGCTTTATCTTTGACATCTAGGACGTCTACTGTTGCCACATAAAATAAAAAGCAGTCATTGCTTTGTCCGTTTTATTTTTGGATTTTTGGAACAGCTTTTCTTTGGGTAACAACTAGCTCATGTTGCAAAGATGAATGTGGCCTTTAGATGGTGAAGGAATTTTCTCAATCGGCTTGGTAGTTTTTGTGTTGGTTCATTACAAACACACAGACAAAATTACAAATATTTCCTTCTAATAATATTAGTATAAATCATCATCATCATCATCATCCATCAGCCTGTGATAGTCCACTGCTGGACATAGGCCGCCCCTAATACACCCCTATTCTTGCCGGTTCTTGCCTGTCTGGACAGAGGACTGTATGCCATTCAGAGGATTCAATTTTACTTAATAAAATCTTGGACCGGAAATTCATTTATCAGGCTGTAATCATTTGAAAATGAAACACTTTCACCATATGTTCATAACGTCGTCGAAGATCGTAGAAAGTGTCTGCCCACTAAAGAAAACGACGTTTCGGCCGCGTCGGGGTCAATGACCCGTTGACAGCGCGCGCTTTTCGCTGTCAAATTGGTTCATAACATCCGATTGGTCGATGATACAATTGTATGTACATGAGTTTTGTGTTGAGTCCCGTTGCGGCGTCTATTGTTAAATAAAAAACGAGTCTGAAACGATTTTTCGTCAGGAACAATTTAGAGGTGCGCACAAAAATTTTATCGGTTGCTGTGAGTTATTTTGTCCGCGTGGTAATATAAAAATTATTTGTTTGGTTTTTTTGTAAGAAAAACTGCCTAGCCTATGTTACTCCCAGTAACATAAGCTATATACCAGTGAAATTAAAAAAAGAGATTAGCCGGAACAAACAGACAGACAGACATGTAGCGTCAGAAAGAATTTCAATTACTTTTATTATACGTAACCAGGATTGAATCACAATGTTATCGTTAAAATAAAGGGATATTTTAACAAACATACACTTCAGTTTTATTTATTTGTATAGATTTTGAGGTAACCTGTCATTTGTCTTACATACGCCAATTTTAGTATTTTTTATACACCAAAAGGACTGAAACAGAATTCATAATAGTATGTCATTTAAATTATATACTTTTTGTTTTAAAAACGGCAGACTACCACCCAGCAACAGAGTAAGAATAAATATTGTTTTTTTTCATTGATTTAGCAAACGTAATATTTGCTCGAAGCCTTGGACTTTGAGCCCTTTTAACGTATAAATATGAAATGACTAAACTTGACGTTTTATGATCTAAAACGCTGAGAATTGTTGATGCGTAAATGTTAACAATTGAATGATACTCGATAGTCGTGAATGGTTAATGGACGCTTTCTGTCCAATTAGTGGTTCGGCGGACGCCACTTTGAACTAGTCATTGGACATGGGTTTTTTATGAGAAAATAAAAATATTTTTCTTATTTTATTTTATTGTAAATAATTGAGATAAATATATGTAATAGTTACAAGATTTTTATTGACGAAATTTATTTTATTTTAACTATCTTTACACTAACTTTTGTTTCAAAATTAGTTTCGAGTTTTTTTTAGTGTTCATGGCCCTTAAATATGTTTTCTTCATTGATATGGTATCGTAAGTTTTTTTTTTTGTTGTAACGCTTTTTACCGGACTCTTTTATTTTGACTAAAACACTGGCCGCAAAGAAGTCATCGCGAAAAAAAATACTGCGACCTTACGGCGTCAATTGTGACGCGCTGTCAAACGCTAGCATGCTGTCCTTTTCTCTCTCGTAATACAATTATTGCTAGCTCGTATCGATCCACAAATTTACGGACATTTCGCGTTATTGAATAAAAGGACTTTACGGATTTCATATTAAATTCCCGGCTTTTCGAACACTTAAGTGCCGGGAATATAAAACCCAGTAGAGTTTTTTTCAATAACTAATATTCATGAACAAAGAATCATTAATTTCTTCGCGTTAATTATATACATATATATATATATATATACGTACGGGCGTACAAAGTTGGTGTATGTATCTTAATGATTTTGAATATGTTGCTATCTCATTGAATAGATTTGACTCTATAGATGTACTGAGAAATAATTTTCCTTCGGGAAAACTCGGATCTTTATCGGAATTCGATGACACCCGAACTGTCAATGAATGATCGTATTAAATGACTGACATTTTTATATCTATTGATACGTCCCTGCAGAATTCGAACCCACTAAACCAATACCACTAGGCTACGGTGGCAGTTATATATATATTGATATTAGCACGCGGACGAAGTCAAGGGCAACCAGCAAGCTAGAAAACGATTTTTTAATGGAAAGCGTTGTTAATGTTATTCATTCTGTACGTAAAGAAAATACCGATGTTTTTATTATTCTACGTTATCAGTTGTGATTATGGTGAATCATGTTTAAATAATCGAATCCATTATACTGACGCAACAAGAGAAAAATATTATTTGACCATTTTTTGACGTGACTACGTCTTATTAATTGGTTCAAGATAGGGAGGCACTCTCGTGCACTGTGTCACAGCGCCGCTCACGTAACGCTCTACACAAGAGAGAACAAGAGAGAGGCACGCGTCTCTCTTACTTGTACTTAATAGGAAAAGAGACAGAGAAGAGATCTTCCTACTATACGAATGAATATTCACATTATAATAATATTCCCACTAAAAGACTTTGTCACGTACAACTTTCGCCTGTATACCGATTTTACAGGCAACCATTTTTCATAGATTAATTCGACGAGAATCGATCATAGAATGTCACGTCTCGTTTACCTAGTAATTACGCTGGCTACGGTGCCCTTCAAACCGGAAGACGTTCAGTGTTTGCGCCAGATAGAGGCACTGCAGTGGTACCTCTCTAAACGGTCCCTCTAAAAGATAGAATCGAATTTGTCGTTTATAGGTGGAGATATTCAATAATTTATTTAATTTATTTTATTGCTATTAGTGATATAAAGTTTAAGATTCTTTTTCAATTGTATTTATATATATTCAATATTATTGAAAGAACAAAGATGTATAATCGAGATTGAAAACATTTAATCTTCAAAAACTAACTAAAATCATTAAAAAAGTTGGTTTTATTTAAGATTTCCGATTTTATATTTTATTTAGAAATAATTTTTATGACTAAGAACTATAAAGATCTGTCGGAGTCGGTCGATAACTAATATTTTTTATTTATTTAAACAAATATATTATACAAAAACACAAAAATTGTTCCCTCTATACACTAATATTATTAGTAGTGGAGATATTGTTTTTTGCTTATTAATTTCTCTCTTTGCAGCAGGAAGTTTAATTTAAAGTAATTATTGTTGTAAATCGTAGTTTGTCGTAACACGACAGCATCGAAAAAAGTTTTAAAGGCACAGCGCATAGTCACAAGCGGAAGCGGGCGAGTATATAATATCGAAAGTATCGCTTGGAAATAATAAGGATAAATTGTTATATTCAAATTAATATATATTAAATATATGTACAATGGCAACAAATACACATTATACAATATATATAATAAGGAGACATTTTAATCTAGACAATTGAATAACAACTAAGGAAACGACAATGAAAATTTGTCGAGTCCCCGCAGGATTCGAACCTACGACTAACCCCCGGTTTCTAAAGCACACGCCCATACCACTAGGCTACGGAGGCAATAAGCTTAGGCATATGAAAAATTACTAAAGATTTTGTTTAAAAAGTTAAAGGTAGAACTTAAAATTTTGAAAAATAACCTTAATCGTAAGAAAAGAAGATTATTATTCACCTCTTTTACTCTTTTCCTGAGAACATAAATTGTGTGACATTGAAAGGTTGTTTCATAAAACATTTAACTACTTTGAGTTTACATTATCATAAATATGTACAATTATAACATTATCAGTAACATATATACAATAAATATAGTTATTTTTACCAACCCGCATTGGACCAGCGTAGTGGGATACGGTCCAAACCCCCTAATGGATAGGGGTGTATTAAGGGAGGCCTATGTCCAGCCGTGGACTAACAAAGGCTGATGATGTGATAGTTATTTTTAGGGGACTTTTTACCGGAGACCGTCTGGGTTATTACGACCGGTGCCTGTTTCTGCCGCAAAGCAGTAGTGTGAAAACACTACTGTGTTCCGGTTTGAAGGGCACCGTAGACAGCGTATTTACTGGGTAAACGAGACTTACCATCCTATGTCTTGCGGTGGGCAGCGCGTCGGTGATACCACTTGTTTTGCCAATATCCATGGGCGTAGCCAATAAAAAAATTCTTTTTAAGATAAATTCCACGACCCGTATTAATGGGGAGATAAAATAAATTTAAAGGGTTTTTAAATAAAGTATAAATAAAACAATATAAATCAAATATACAACCGTATTTCAATAATTTATTTTCTTTTTCCTCAACATTCGAGTCTAATGTAGCGTAAGCTTAACAATGGCGCGATCCGCGCGATGTCACGCGATGCCGTCGACCAATCGGGCGCCTTCCCGCCCTCGTGCCCCGCCGTACGGTGTTCCGCGCGATTTTGAATTTCGAAATCGCCCGTTCGAATTTTGAATTTCGAATGTTTACTTTTTTTATTTAAATGTTTAGAGCTTTGGAATATTTATAAATGAAAAAGGGGGTTATTTCCGCGTTCGATTTTGAAATGTTTATGTTGTGTATGTTAAGTTTTTGCTTTTCTTTTTTTTTTAATTTAATCTTATGAGCGTGTGTTTGAATGTTTTATGATTGAAAAAGGAGATGTATCTGCGTTTGATTTTCAAATGTTTATGACGTGAATATAAAGTTTTTATTTTTTAAATTAAATGTTTCGAGCGTGCGTTTGAATATTAAATTAATAAAGGAAGAGATAATTGTGTATATTATAAGTTTAAATTAAAATAAAAGAAATTTTAATTCGTGCGACATATATGAGTTTAAATAATCACTATCAAGCGTTTGAACATGTATGTTAAAATTAGCGATATTTCCTCGTTCAATTGTTAAAAGTTTATGTGGACATTAATATCAAATTAATGTCAGTTAATTCTGAATTCACAATTTATTGAGTTTTCTTTGTTAAATATTACTACGCTTATTGTTATCAGATTTTAAATATTTTTTCTTATCCTTTTTTAACGATTGATGATATTATGATGTTATTACTCTGTAACAAAAATATTATAATGATTTTAACGTTACTTTTATTTATCATACGTATGTATTTTTTTATGCAAATTAACATTTTATGGCTTCGAAACTATTAATACGTAATGTGAATAATAAATTTTTGTCACGACATAACTATGAAAAGTTTTTAAAAACATTATTTCGTATAATGAATTAAAATTATGTTTCGAAGTAAGTTTTATTCAATATAGGAAACATTACTATAGTTAAGTGCTATGCTGTCAAGCAGAAAGCGAGAAAAATAATATATTTTTTACAATCATAAAATATAATTTTAGTTGAAGCGATGAAAAAAACTTGAATAATTGTCAACGTTATTTTATAACATATTTTATAGGAAGTAGTGAAAATATTTATAGATCATTAATATATTTTTCTTAAGAATACTTATTAAAATATCATGAATTATAATCATAATTTATTTTAATGTCGCCTTTGACAATTTAGCGAGGTCGAGGACATATTGTCGTAAATCACTGCAAAGTATAAAACAAAGTCGCTTTTGTTTGTCCCTATATCGGGTTTCCCAGTTTGTTGCATATTCAGTAGTGTGTAATCAATGCCGTGTTCCGGTTTGAAGGCCGCTGTTGTGAGCGTAATATAGAATAAAAGAAACGTATAAATCTTGTCTGTCGCGGTGAGAGGATTTCTGGAGTCTTACGCTGCGTTTATTGGTGCTTAAAGTTTATAATATGGAACACTAGTGATTCGCCCTGCTCCGCACGGGAGCTGTGCTGATAGAAAATATACCTAGAATATTAAGCATGTGTTATACATGTAAACCTTCCTCTTCAATCACTCTATCTATTAAAATAACGGCATCGAAATCCGTTGCGTAGTTTGAAAGATTTAAGCATACATAGGGATATAGAGACAGAGAAAGCGACTTTGTTTTATAATATGTAGTAATGACAAAAACTGTTAATATGCAAAGTACAATTAGTGTCTGTGTTCTATAGTTATATTTCTCTTGGTTATGTTTCGTTTCGTTTTTAATGTATTTTGTTTGAATAACTGCCTCCGTAGCCTAGTGGTATGGGCGTGTGCTTTAGAAACCGGAGGTCGTGGGTTCGTATACTGCGGGGACTCAACAAATTTTCATTGTTGTTTCCTAGTTGGCTAGGGCAAACTGGGCCGATCACCTAATTGTCTGAAAAGTAAGATGATCCGTGCGTCGGATGGGCGTGTAAAAAGTCGGTCTACCCACCAACCCGCATTGGACCAGCGCAGTGGGATATGGGGGCGTATTAGGGGAGGCCTATGTCCAGCAGTGGGCTATCACAGGCTGTTGATTGATTGATTGATTTCTCTGAATAAAGTTAACAATAATTATTGTTTCAAATAACATTTTGTATCTCAATGGCGTATATATCACATATAAATGTTTAAATATAATATTTTAATAACATATACATACCTTTTATTAGTTTGGACAAGATATTGCACTTGAATTGAACTTTAAACACGCCCCAGGTTGAGAGAGTACCCAATGGCGTTAAGAAAACTTAAACTACCATTGCTCTTGTAAAACTTAATACAAAAGTTTTGCGATAAAGTAATAATTGGGGGTCCGTTTCTACACAGGGGAGGAGTCAATGGTGGGATAAGAGCTGCTCTAATTCTTACCCACTCTCTTATAGCGTTTTGTGGGTTTACGGTCTCATTCCCGGTCTAGGCACAAAGTCGGCCAGTCTCGGTCCTATACGCGCAAGCGAAAGTAATAATAGTAAGAAATAAAATTTCAGTGTTAATGGAGTAACTTATTTTTTTTAATTGATTTAGACCGATTTTTGGCTTACTGTAAAAGTGAGATCATTCGGGCGTTGTCGAAAAGGGATTTCTTTGGATTTATCAAAGTAAATTTATAAATTATATGCATGCGTCGCATTAGTCACAGTTTTTTTCTAAGAATCGCTGACGAAACACTATCTAGAGATAAGACCACAAAGTGTATAAAATACCGGAGTTACGGAAAATGTCAACTACTTGGTGAACAAAATTACTCGTTACTATGAGTAATGATAAAATAATGACTTGCTTGTGCTTGTGCTTTAGAGACCGGAGGTCGTGGGTTCGAATCCTGTTTGGACTATGTTTCCAAGTTCTTATATAGTTGGTTAGGGATCACCCGATTGTCTGTATAGTTAGACCCATGCCTCAGATGGGTATGTAAACAGTCGTTCCTGCGACCGATCTCTCTCCGGTCGTGTCGGTAATCCGTCCCATCGGGCTATGAGAGTGAAAGAAGAGGGAGTGCACCTGTGTCTGAGCGTACACTTGTTCACTATAATATCTCTTGCGCTCTTGGCTGTTTTCTAATGTAGATCGGCCGTCGTAGTCGCAATCGACTTTAACAAAATCCCAGTAAACGTCCAGAATTTAACTATTAATAAACTTTAAAAGGTAGTCAAAGAACGTTTATGTGTTATTGATTATTACGATAGTAATGAATTTTTAAATGATAACACAGCCTTGTAATAGAATGCTCGGTCCAGGTCTTGTTTCAAAATTGCAGAATATGTTATGGCTTCAAATTATTTGTTATTTTTAAAAGATGACATAAAAATGGCCCGCTCAGTTTCTTTCGCCGGTTCTTCTCAGGTCTGTGGCGTCCTTTCCCGAACCGGTGGTAGTGTGTTTGACAATCAATAAGCAAGTGTAAACTTCTATATTGAATAAAGATATTTGATCTTGAATTAAATAGACAATGTAGAAGACTTGGATCTTTCTTAAGAGAATATTTAATTTTCTTTAGTTATAAAGTAAGCTTTTAATTTGAACTCGACATGAAAAACAATATCGAGATCATTTTTTTTCACTACTATTTAACAACATCAGTCTGTTTTTAGGTCTGTTTGTGTTGTTTTTATATATGTGCAATGGATTTGCACTTAGTAAAAGAGTGTTCGGTTCAAGAAATGTTTGAAAGCATAACTTTCTAGCTGTTGGAGAATATTTATTTACTTTCGGAGCCTATTAAAGGCAAACAAACGGACGAATCTTTCCCATTTATAACAATAATAATAGATAACAAAGTTATGTTTAATCCCTTTAAGCAACATTGAATTAAATGTTTCGTTACAGACGCAACCATCGACCATATGACGTTCGGGTGGCGTTGAACAGACCAATAGACAAACAGAGCAGCGGCATCCAAAATGGCGTCCAAGGCCATATACGAGGCGACAGGAAAGGAGCTGATCACCAGGTGAGGGTCCTCATCATCAGCTCATCATCCATCCCACATCTATAGTTAAGCCGTTTAGTTATTTACCACCTCAATGCCTCCGTAGCCTAGTGGTATAGGTGTGCTTTAGAAAGCGGAGGTCGTGGGTTCGAATCCCTGCGGGGATTCAATTTTCATTGGTGTTGCCTAGTTGGTTAGGGTAATATGGGCCGAACTCCCAATTGTTTCAAAAAGTAAAATGATCCATGCGTCGGATAGGCATGCAAAAAGTCGGTTTACCCACCAACTCTCATTGGACCGGAGTGGTGGAATACGGTCTAAAACCCCTTCTGGATAGGGGTGTAGTAGGGGGCCAATGTCCAGCTGTGGACGCAGGCTGATGATGATGATGAAGAGACCACCTCTTTAAATAGTTTAGTTTCACTAGACTCGGATGTAAACTGAGCTACCCACAGACAGCGGCGTTGTACGTATGGCGTTGTGATTAGTCGAGTGTCACTTAGTGATTGACATCTCTATGACGAATCAACATTGACGACGCTAGATGTATGACGTCACTGCGTTGACGTGGGTTACGGTGTTTTCGTCATTTTGAGTATAGTTTTCCTATAAAAACTATATTAGGAGGAGGAGCATCACTACGATCGTTTCAGTTATCAGTCGTTGTGATACATCCAGATTCATCTGAATAACAGTTTGACTGACATCTGACTCCACAATCCAAGAGGTTAACGCATTCAGCACAATAAAGTCAGTAAATTTGAAGGCTTCCAAAGATGATAGAAGATAGGATAAAGAGAAAACACTCCGTGGTAGCTCTCTCGCTTCCACTTAAAGAAAGGTAGCCGAAATTGATCCTTATGTTATTAGATTTAAGGTGTGTTTCACATTACAATTTATTGTATCTTGTTTCTCACTTGTGTTTACATTTAAAGTACACAATTTCTTCAGCTACCCTCTTCAAACAACTTGACCTTTGTGCGACCTAAATCGCGTTTCTGTAAAGCAAAGTCAAGTGAGATCTTCACATTGTTACGTGCTCTATCTGAACGCTTCCTTCGTTTTAGCGTTTACAATAAGTTATTGTGTATCGATGGGTTTTATGGAGCTTTTGTCTACTATTCCAAGGTTAAGATCACATGTAAAATTAAGTTTAAAAAGTCCACTGTAGAGTTGTAGGAAAACTTCGGGGCTTGCTAGTGTTGGATATCGTGTGGGGGATAAATATGATACGAGAATTAAAACTTGTTACATTTTCTCGCTATTAAAGTTTGTTTGTGCAAAATATTAGTGCTATTCGGACTCTAGGATCGATTTTTAATGATTGATTAAGATTTGAAAGCAAGTCGAACGTTACATTATGGTCGTCATATCGTCAAGCTTAGTATAAAGTAGAAATATTTTCCCTCGGGAAAACTCGGATCTTTATCGAAATACGACGACACACGAACTGTCAATGAATGATCGTATTAAGCGAGTGACATTTTCATATGCATAAATTTCCTACGGGATACGGTCCAATAACTCGTATTGGACCAGTGTAGTAGGATACGGGCTAAAAACCCCCTATGTCCAGCTGTGGACTATCAAAGGCTGATGAAGATGATATTTATTTCTTTATCCTCTCGGTTCCAAGGCACATAGCACCCGGTACCGCTCTGGTGCCGTGCCGGTTCGCCGTCTTCGAGCAGGGCACCGACTGGGAGGACGAGCTCGGGAAGAACCCCTGGCTGACTAAGGAGGTGAGTGGTGGAGTCTGCTGACGTGGACTCTTGTTTGAGGCTTAAGGTGCTTGGCTATATTCCTATAGTCTGGTACTATTGTTTTTTTTTTGATTTATGAAAGAACGAGATCAAATCCTGCTTACCAATAAGTTGTTAATTAATAACTGCCTCCGTGGTAAAGGCGTGTGCTTTAGAAACCCGAGGTCGTGGGTTCGAATCCTGCGGGGACTCAACAAATTATCTGAATTGTTTTCTAGTTGGTTAGGGCAACTTGGGCCGATCACCCAATTGTCTAAAAAGTTAATCCATGCGTCGGATGGGCATGTAAAAAGTCAGTCAACCCACCCGCATCGGAGCAGCGTGGTGGGATACGTTCCAAAAACCCTCTAATGGAGCATGCGTGCATTATGGGAGGCCTATTTCCAGCAGTGGACTACCACAGGCTGTTGTTGATGATGATGAACCAACGGGCGGGTTTACCCAGTGTTGTATAGCGTAATAACCCCCAACCCCTCTTGTGGGTGAAATTTCGTAAAATACGTTCTTAGCCGACCTCTACTCGACGAAAGGAATATTCCTGCCTTTTTCTGCCGCGAAGCAGTAGTGTGAAAACACTGCTGTGTTCCGTTTGAAGGGCACCGTAGCCAGCGTATTTACTGGGTAAACGAGACTTAACACCCTATATCTCACGGTAGGCAGCGCGTTGGCGATACCAAAGTTATGGGCGTCGGTGAACACTTCCCAACAGGTGGCCCGATTGCTCGTCTGCCTGCCTATGTCATAAAAAAATAATTTATTGGTCTGTCTCTTCAATACAGCAACTGGTCGTGAAACCGGACCAGCTGATAAAGCGGCGGGGCAAGCTCGGTCTGGTGGGTGTAAACAAGACGGCGACAGAGGTCCGTAGATGGCTCAGCGAGAACAGTGGGAAAGAGCAGAAAGTGGGCGCTGCCGTGGGCAAGCTGAGGCGGTTCGTGGTGGAGCCATTTGTGAAGCATGAACCGGTGAGTTGGTTATAGGTCCTGGGTGGAGAGGATAGATGGAGAGGAATTTGTAAGTTACGTATTGTTTTGTTGCGTTGCTTAAGGATTCTAGGAGATGTCAGTTGTTAGTGACGATTCCCTGGTATCAGACTGTGAAGGTTTCAGACGCTGGTGATACCTAAAGGCATTTATCGAGCAGCAATTGGTGTTGATAGGAAGGCAAAATTTGCAAGAAGTTGTGGGATTTCTCACGTCAGATTTCTGGGTTTGAGGCGCTGGTGATACCTGGTGTAGTTATTTGTGAAACAGCAACCGGTGACTTAGATTAGGGTTTAGTTGGTTCTAGGAGCTGATGAGAGCACCTCAGAAATTGTAGAGTTTTTTAGCTTTATACTGTCTGGGTTTTATCTAGTAAGTGAGTACTGGTATAGGCAACCTAACGAGATTCGTGGTCGAGCCATTCGTGAAGCACGAACCGGTCAGCTGGTAATGGTTCCTGGGTTCCTGTTGTGTTGAGTTGCTTTAGGATTCTAGGAGATTGGGTATACCGGCCGCTCCATCTTGGTCCGGGGGAGCCTATATCTCTGCTGCCTCCTCACTCTGGAGGCGGGGAATCCGTAAGCTGGATTATTCCAACGGCAAAAAAAAGGGTACTAGGAGATGTCGTTTGTTAGTGAGGATTCCCTGGTATTAGACTGTAACGGTTTTAGACGCTGGTGATACCTGAAGGCATATATCGAGCAGCAATTGGTAAATTGGTTGAGGGTTCTGGGAGTTGGCCTGTTGATAGGAAGGAATTTTGTATGAATTTTGTAAGATTTCTTGGCGTCATATTCGTAGGTTAAGGACGCCGGTGATACCAATAGTCTAGTAGTAACTAGTTAAGGGTTCTGTTGGTTCTAGGAGCTGATGAGAGCACCTCAGAAATTGTAGAATTCTTTAGCGATGGAGAGGAATTTTGGAAGTTAAATATTGTTGTGTTGAGTCGCTTAAGGATTCTAGGAGATGTCTGATGTTAACATTTAATATTATTGAAATCAGCGTGGTGAGATACCATCCAAAACCCCCTAATGGATAGGGGTGTATTAGGGGAGGTCTATGTCCAGCAGTGGACTATCGCGGGCTGATGGTGATGATGATGATGATTCTTGGAAATGTATTTACAATAGGTCAAATACATTTCATGAATCGAATAGAAGTGTTCGAATATTACATGTACAATTTGTTACAGATTAGTCTAGCGTAAAGGCTGAATGCATACAATAAAGTTATTATAATTATGAATGCATGCAATATATGTTTACAAGCAACACAAATTTATTTAAATATAGACCGAATCGAACTTGACATGTGCCATAATGAAACCTGTGGCTGCATATTAACCATTTTTCTGGATGTCCCCTGTACACAGAACAACATATTGTCATATATGTAGATGCATGTAAACCAATTGTCCCATGTGTACAGAACGAAGAGATGTACCTGTGCATGCAGTCCGGCCGTCGTTCGGACACCATCCTGTTCCATCATCAGGGCGGTGTGGACGTCGGGGACGTGGACGCCGTCGCCCTCAGGCTCGAGGTGAGGATTGTGTACACGCGTGTACGGTACACGAGTTCGGAGATGTTCGAACGCGTTCGTAAATGTACACCAGTTCCGTATTGTACAAAATTGTACACGAATTGGAATTTGTACAATGTTCAGAACTGTACACAGTTCGAATTTGTACATGCTTGCTTTGATTATATTTTGTGCTGCCTATTTCGGCAGAATTAGCGGAGGTGTAAATTAAAGAAAATTTTTACCGATTTATAGAGTTTAATCTGATTTTTTATTGTTTTTTGATATATTATGGTTTTATAAAAGCAATAAATAGCTTAACGATGTTGTGTAATAAACTGGTTTTAAACTGTAGGTATATGTTACGAAAGCGTACGACCATATTCATAACTATACGTTATATATTAAAAAAAATTAAGTATTTGACTTTCAAATATAGTTCTTTAAAATATATATTTTCAGCTTTATACCTTGGTATAGTTGATAAATATATTATTACATTTTATATATCCGTTTTAATATCAATTTTTATGCAATTTTCAGGTTCCAGTTGACACTACGCCTTCTGGAGAGGATATCGATCAGAAGTTGCTCGTCAACGTGAAGTCGGCGTCGATCAAGAGGTGCGATATTTGTGGACAGACCACCAAACATTTGCCAAATGCCATCACGTATATGTGTCACAAGCTTCGTTGTAAAACATTTCAAATAATTGAGATTAACCGTATTACATGTGATGGAGGTGCCGTTTAATGCCCAGCTTGTTCCGGTTTGAAGGGCACTTGTCTGGTAATATAGTCGTAAAAGATTAGGTGAATTAGAAATTAAAAAGGACATGTTTCTATACTTATAGGGAGGAGGTACGTCTCCATTTTACAGGGGGCCATCTGAGGCGGTTGCCCCTTTTTCTATTGCAAAGTGGTAGTGTGAAAACACTACCGTGTTCCGGTTTGAAAGGCCGTAGCAGGTGGCTCGACTGTTCGTTTGACTTCGTGTGCAAATAACAAAAAAAATAGCATTTCTTGTGTCATATAGACCAAATAGTAAAGTAGTAAAGGAACGTTTATGTGTTAAAGGTTATTATAACATAAATGAATTTATAAATGATAACACAGCCTGGGTAATGGATACTCATCTCAGGCTTTTTATAATATAATATAATGTAATATATATACTTATAATAGAACGTTATTCAAGCATAAAATTTATATGTATATTTGATTATTTTAAAAGATGACAAAATAGGCCCGCTGAGTTTCTTTCGTCGGTTCTTCTCAGGTCGGAGGCGTCTTATTTTGAACCGGTGGTAGCGTCCTTGACAATCAATTAGCGAGTGTTACACTTCTATATTGAATAACGATATTCGAATTTAATCATTCTATGCACCGGCATTTAACTGCCTCCGAAGCCTAGTGGTATGGGAGGGTGCTTTAGAAACCGGAGGTCGTGGGTTCGAATCCCGCGGGGACTCAATAAATGATCCCCGTTGTTTCCTAGTTGGTTAAGGCAATTTGGGCCGATCACCCAATTGTCTGAAAAGTAAGATGATCCATGCGTCGGATGGGCTTGTAAAAGTCGGTCCACCTACCAACCCGCATTGGACCA
The DNA here is from genome assembly GCA_029286875.1 of Lamproptera curius. Taxonomy (NCBI): domain Eukaryota; kingdom Metazoa; phylum Arthropoda; class Insecta; order Lepidoptera; family Papilionidae; genus Lamproptera; species Lamproptera curius. Next base: position 2,596,764 of record JAGSMT010000099.1, read on the forward strand.
GCGTGGTGGGATACAGTCCAAAACACCCTAAAGGATAGGGGTGTATTAGGGGAGGCCTATGTCCAGCAGTGGACTATAACAGGCTGATGATGTATGTATGTATGCACCGGAAAGCCACTAATCCTTTTAAATTATACCCTCCCCTCCCCAGGATCCTTACGACGTTCATCCTGTCGCTGTACCGTGTGTACGAGGAGCTGCACTTCACGTACATGGAGATCAACCCGCTGGTGGTGACCGATGAGAAGGTGCACCTCCTGGACCTGGCGGCCAAGCTGGACCAGACGGCGGACTTCGTGTGCGCCAAGAAGTGGGGCAAGGTGGACTTCCCCCCACCCTTCGGGAGGGACGCGTACCCAGAGGAGGCGCATATCGCCGATTTGGACGCTAAAAGCGGAGCTAGTTTGAAGGTAATGTGCAGAATAACGGCAAATAAAAAACAGTAATAGGACTGACCGGTGGTAGGTCCCCTTTTTACAGGAGACCGTCTGGGTGGGTACCGCCGCGGTGCCTTTTCTGCCGCGAAGCAGTAGTGTGAAAACACTGCTGTGTCTCCCGTTTGAAGGGCACCGTAGCCAGCGTATTTACTGGGTAAATGAACTTAACACGTTACGTCTCGCGGTAGGCAGCGCGTTGGCGATACCACTGGTATTGCCAATGTTTATGGGCATTGGTGATCACTTCCCATCAGATGGCCCGACTGCTGTCTGCCTACGTTGGCAATAAAGAACAAATACCCGATACAACGCTGTTTCTTATTGTTAAAATAAGATGGAACGAATTTTAGAAGCGCTCCATGTCATACTTTGTTGACCCTTATCCATAATGTGGATATTATGGACGGTTTTTGTCCACTCTTTTTTGATCATACAATTACATCACATATCGAGCCTGGATATTCCACTGCTGGACATACGCCGGTATCTCAGAGTCCCTATGTCCATTAGGGTTTTTCGAACCGTATCCTTTTCTGTCCCATGTCTTAATCCACCATAAAGTGTCATGATGTTATTTCCCTCTCTCTCCACAAGTCTGACTTGTCCTAAACAAATCCGCTTCACTAGACTTCCACAACAATTACCCAATGCATACTCATCAGCCTGAATATGTCCACTGCTGGACATGAGGCCTAATACTTTAACAGACATATTCTGTCCTTCAATCACTATGTTGCCAGATGTAATTCCTCGTATCCCGCAGTGACGTCCTGAACAAGTCCGCATTCTGATCGATGGTGGCGAGCGACGTCCAGCGTGGCTCATAGCGACCGGTGTGCGCCTAGGCGCCCTACTGGATCTCCAACTTACATGGTCGAGTATCGGCGCGCCCTCGAGGCAGACGGCTGGACATCCGCGAGGACCATCGTCGGTCGCGCTGTGCAGGGAGCACAGCACCGTGGACGGGAAGGTGGCGGGTGCACTGGGGTATGGGGGCCGTGGGTCGGGCGGCTCGCGGAGGCCGAGCCGGAGGTGGGTTGGTGAAAGATAGAGATGGGAGGGAGATGATGAGAGGAAGACGAGAAGGAGAGGGGGATATAATGTTACTATAAATTTTATAAATCTGGACGAATGCTAAACTAAGCAAAGCTTGTACTATAAGTATTATATTAATTTGAACACCCACGCACTGTTCATCGTGCAATATTTTTCCCGAGGTAGGAGTCGAACCCTCGCCCATTTTGGTAACAGTCTACGTCAAGTTAGTCATCATGATATCATGTAGGATGAGAGAGGAAACGGAAGGTATCCTGTTAGGGGGGGGGGGGGCAATAAGAAAACGACAAGACAGTCTGCATTCTTACAGGATAGTAGATAAGGATTGATAGTGTTTATTGACTCTCACCATTGAGCCAGAGGGTGTGGATTCGATTCCCACCAAGGGAAAAGTATTGTATAATTAAAATAGTGTTTTCGTGTCTATATGCGTCTGTGTATAGATAATACACGCATTTATTGACATCAGAAAATATTTTTCACATTACTGTGAGATGACCTTAATGTCACAAGGCGGGTGGGGGGGGGTTCGTTGGGTGTTCGTGACGTAACCCTTCAGAATCAACAAAACCAATACTAATTTCAAATTGCTGCTTAAATTGTATAACTTCTTATGTATATTGCGAAACGTCCCACCTGGTCCTAGTGTGATACTTGATTCTCCGAAAAGTCGCTGAAACAAAGTGGGACGCATCGTGGCTGAAGATCGAGGCTGCACAAATGGTCATGTGAGACGCCAAATTTGGGGCAGGCCTATGCCCAGCTGTGGACTCGCGCAGGCTATTGATTGATTAGGCTTTACCTTATCGAAATTCTTCTCCATCATCAGGTGCTGATCATCGGTGGCGGCATCGCCAACTTCACGAACGTGGCGGACACCTTCCGTGGTATTATAACGGCCATAGAAGCCTACAAGGATGCCTTGATCCAGTACAACGTTACGATCTTCGTGAGACGAGGTGGTCCTAACTACCAGGAGGGGCTGCGGTGAGAATTGAACTTTATTCGGCTGTGATAAGAAGGAATTTGTAATGAAGAGGTGCATACAGTGTATTTATTATACCGGGCTAAGTGAATAACTAAAGTGTTCGTAGGTGGAAGTAGGGATGTCAAAATGCAAAAAAAAACATCGATATATATATTGTATCGATATTTTAGAAATATATCAATATCGATATTGATATTTAATTCGGAATATATCAATTTATTGATATATCGGTACATCAAGAAAGTAAGAAAGAACTGCCTCCGTAGCCTAGTGGTATGGGCGTGTGATTTAGAAACCGGAGGTCGTGGGTTCGAATCCTGCGGGGACTCAACAAATTTTTATTGTTGTTTCCTAGTTGATTAGGGCAATTTGGGCCGATCACCTAATTGCCTGAAAGATAAGATAATGCACGCGTCGGATGGTCATGTAAAAAGTCGGTCCACCCACCAACCCGCATTGGACCAGCGTGGTGGGATAATAGATCCCGAAGATCCCCCAAAAAAAAAATTGTGAAGGCATAATGAGGGGAGGCCTATGTCCAGCAGTGGACTAAAAAAAAAAAAAACAGGCTGTTGATGATGATGATGATGAAGAAAGTAAGTAGCTGATTCCACTTCATCTTACATAACTAGAAAAATACCAGTGCTTAACTGTCATTAGTAAATAAATTAGGAAAAATATAGAGATACATTCCCATCCGCCGCATGGATCTAAATGGTTCGGAACGCTCACAGGCAGATGCGCGAAGTGGGCCACCGCCTGCGCATCCCGATGTACGTGTTCGGGCCCGAGAGCAACATGACGGCCGTGGTGGGGCTGGCGCTGGGCCACGCGCCCATCCCCAGGGACCACCGGCTGGACTACGCGCCCCGGCAGCTGCCCAGGCCGGTGCCCGTGGTGAGTACATTGATAGAAGAATAACTTAAAACTCGCATGGCAGAGTTAGGAAAGAAGTTGCATATAAAGAAGTGATATAAAGAGACATTTGATTGTTAAAATATTGTGATTGGTAATCAACTGTATAATTGATGGAATCATGTAATTAAAAATGAGGGTAGTCGCAGAAATTAAAGATAAATCGATGGAGAAACAATAATGTTTGTGTAGAAAAGTTAAAAACAGGTCGTATAAAAGAACGAGGAATAACTTCTTAATAACGGAGGAAATTAAGGTAGCAGTAGACTTAATAGAAGACTGATGATTCTTAGACAAATGTTATAAAACAAAGTTGAATTAATATGAGGAAATTGTAAAATGTCATAATCTCTCATAATCTTAAGTCTTTCAAATTGTTTTATTTTAATATATTTCTTTTAATAACCAATTGATAAAATGACCTCCGCCGATCAAATCGAACCTCGGTTACCTTTGCGTAACCTTCATAAATATCATTTAAAAACCCCTTACATTTCAGTCTCAGGTTAAACCTTTGCCGATCGAATCGAACCTTATCCTCATACTAATAAAGTCCAAAATGACCATTCCAGAGTCCCCCGGCCCTGGATCTCCCCGAGCTGACGCCCGCGCTGCTGGAGCGCGTGTGCTCGCAGGCCCCCACGCGGGCCTCCGCCCCCGCGGCGGGTGCTCCGCCCCTCTTCGGAGACCGCACCAAGGCCATCGTGTGGGGCATGCAGAACAGGGCGATACAGGTTGGTGGACCAATTGGCGTGTTGGCCGGGTTTGTGGACGGACAGTGATGACTATCACATAAATGTTGGTAGACCAATATGGCACATGTTTGTGGACAGACCGTAGTGACTGAGATACGGGTTATTGCACCCACGTTGAGAATGTTTGACATGTTTATGGACAGAATGTAGATTTTGAGGTTTACTGGTGAGCCAACATGGCGAATGTTGGCTGTGTTTGTGGACAGATCGTGGTGAACGAGATACATATTGGTGAGCGACAAAACAAATGTTAGTGGACAGACCGTGGGCTTTGAGATGCTCGTGGACCGACATGACGAATGATTGTGAACAGACCGTGGTGACTTAGACTTAAAGGCTGGTAGACCAGTATGACGAATGTTTGTGAAAGACCGTAGTGATTTTGACATACAGGTCTGTGGACCAACATGACGAATGTTGGCCGGGTTTGCGAACAGACCGTGGTGACTGACGTTTCCGGTGTTGATGTTCGTTCTTGAGTTAAAATTCAAAAAAGTTGTAAAGTTATCGTATTAAAGAATATTATCGCTGTAAAGACAACTTGATCGCTTGAAAAGTTTTAAGAAATGATGCTGTTTCTATACATTTTGTAATTTTCTTTAAAAAAGAAATACGTCCCCCTGATTATTACGCCGGTTCTTCTCAGATCAGAGGCTTGCATATTCGAATTGGTGGTAGTTTATATGACAATCGATATGAAAATTTAATGATTCCATCTTGAATAAAGCTTTTTGATGCGCAATTAGCGCCTTCATTAACTATGCCATTGGACACACAATTCGGTTCTAATTTGACTTATTTATACTTAGATATCTGTATTCGTTAGATTCCAAAAGATACTCTAGAAATTAGTTTAGGCATGTAAAAAGTCGTTCCACCCACCAACCCGCATTGGACCAGCGTGGTGGGATACGGGCTAAACCCCTAACGGATAGGGGTGTATTAGGGGAGGCCTATGTCCAGCAGTGGACAATCACAGGCTATTAATGATGTTGATGAATAATCTATGAATTCTTTTCATTCCAGGGTATGCTGGACTTCGACTACGTGTGCCGTAGGGCTGAACCATCGGTGGTGGCAATAGTGTACCCGTTCACGGCCGACCACAAGCAGAAATATTACTTCGGCAATAAGGAGGTGTTCATACCCGGTGAGTTGATGTTTTATATGTATTTATTACTGGCAGTTGCTCACGACTTTCTCCGAAAGTTAGTCTGTTATTCTGTCTGTCTGTCTGTCTGTTAAGTGAGTGAATAGCCTGACAGACAAACGGACAAAAAAAATCTGGTATATTTTTTTTTTGATATATTACCACACGGATGAAGTCGCGAGCTTTAGCTAGTACTAAGTAGAAATCCCACCAACCCGCATTGGACCAGCGTGGTGGGATACGGTCCGAAACCCCTTAATGGAGAAGGCGTGCATAAGCAGAGTGGACATAGGGTCCAGCAGTGGACTGACACAGGCTGATGATGCAAATAGAATGATAACATACTATAAAGTTATCTATAACAAAAATCCAAATTCTTGATTTTATATTGAACTTCAATAAATTAATTTATTTTTTATACAATTTTATTTTTTAATCTTTCAGTATTCTCCGACATGGATGTGGCAATGCGGAAGCATCAGGAGGCTACTGTGCTCGTCAACTTTGCTTCTTTGAGATCCGCTTACGACAGCACATTGCAGGTAAAATAGTCATACATTATCATCAAAACTCATACAATCTCAAAAAAGTCATAGAAGCTATGAAACAGCTATCGATAATTATTGCTTAAATTTTTTTCTACAATAAAATAATGAAACTTCTTTATTACCAATAAAATCTTATTTGATTACCTTGAAGTTAAAAAGAAACTTTTTCAATAAACTCATTGATCGAGTTTTTAAAGTATAATTACTATGAATATTAAATCAATACAATTAGTTTATAAATTTAATTCTAGCAGTTAAATTTATTTTATTACGATTTTCTTAATGAATTAACAATTCAGTTTTGTATTCCTTATAGAATCACTAATATTATTAATACATTTTTTACACAACAAAACTGTATAATTTTTATTTATTAAGGCATTGTATTTAATTTAAATTATTAGTAGTATTTAATTTAAAATATTCATATATAGCAACAACTTTAGTAGTATAAGTCTATGATATTTTTAAAATATTTTCAGGCTATGCAACACCCTCAAATAAACACGATTGTCATCATAGCGGAGGGTATACCGGAGAACATGACGAGGAAGATCATCAAAATTGCTGATGCGAGAGGCGTAAGTAAAGAATCGACTATTCGATAGTCATCATGATGATCCACTTGGTGCAGTGGTTAGTGACACCGACTTCTGTGACAGGGGGGGTTCGAATCCCACCACGGGAAAGATATTGTGTTTTTCTCCTGTCCGGGTGTTTGTATCTATATAATATGTATATATTTACAAGAGAAAAGTAAATTTATGTATTTATCAGTCATCTAGTTTCCACAGTCTAAGCTTTGCTTAGCTTGGAAATGGTGATGCTTTATTATCCAAATATCACCACGCTGGTCATATGCGTTAGTGGTTGACCAGACTTTTACATGCCATTCAGCATTATTTTCAGAAATGACAATCAACCTATTCAATCTGACAATAGAAGCAAAATGAAAATCTAGCTTGAGTCCCTGCGGATTGCCGATCTCTAGCACCTCCGGGCTTTGCAACAGCTATCCCTACCACCTGGTCAGTGCGGTAGGGTGACACTTACGAGTCATCCACTATTAGTTTTCAGTTATATATCATCAGCCAAATGACCCTGACATCTAGAACAAAAGAAGTTGTGCCAATTGATCTAGACTCGTTAATCCTTACACTGTACGAATATCACAAGTCTTTAAATTTTTAGTGAACTATCAATCGTCCGGCACGGGGAACAAACGAGTTTAAGATTGGAACCTACTTAATGTAAATATCTACAAGTTTTCTTTAAATTTTTAGGTGAACATCATCGGTCCGGCCACCGTGGGCGGAATCAAACCCGGGTGCTTCAAGATTGGGAACACCGCAGGCATGATTGACAACATCATTGACAGCAAGCTGTATCGGCCCGGAAGGTTTGTGTTTACGCTTTTGTCATTTATAAGGTTGTTATTGTTGAAGCGTTGCAAAATAAAAGGCAATTGAGCATCTTATTGTCTCGTTATTTAATTTTTAGGCTATATTCAGATATAAAGGGAGTTTTATCATATAAAGTTCAGATCATCAGTAATGTTCTTTAATATATCATGAAAAGGTTACAGATTTTTTGTAGTTTAATGTATATATGACTGTTATTAGCATATGTTTAAAAACTAATAGCTGTCTAAAGAAATGGAAGCATACTGTGCGCTTCATTATGTCATTTCAATAATTCACGAATTTAATGTAATTCATTATCTTTTAATTCAAAGTTAATCCATTAAAACATTTTTGAAGTTATGCTGATGTATGCCTCTAAACCACCCAGATTTAACTGAATGATAGTTCTTATTTAGCCAACTGGTATCTGACCTTTGCAACCCGAAGGCTAAATTGTATTCTAAGGATGAATTAGTTGTCACAACAATCTGGTGTCTGAATATCATGCTATTTGGTGATTGGCTCCATTAGTCTAACATAGTCAACGGATTCGAACCCGCTACCTCCAGTTTGTTACTCGAGAGCTGTTACTAAGTTATTTGATGTGTTTCTCTATTGTGTATTTATTGTGTTTTAGTGTCGCTTACGTGTCCCGCTCTGGCGGTATGAGCAACGAGCTGAACAACATTCTATCGAAGGAGGCCGATGGTGTCTGCGAAGGAGTGGCCATTGGTGGTGACCGCTATCCAGGGACCACTTTCTTAGACCATCTGTTGAGGTAAGAACATGTTACTTGAGCATTTGATGATGTTTGACCATATTATTTGAGTATATCATCATCGTCATCATCATCAGCCTGTGATAGTCCACTGCTGGACATAGGCCTACCCTAATACACCCCTATCCATCAGGGAGTTTTGGACCGTATCACACAACACTGGTGCAATGCGGGTTGGTGGGTGGACCGACTTTTTCCATGCCAATCCAAAGCATGGATCATCTTACGTTTCAGTCTTTACTGCTGGACATAGGCCTCCCCGAATATATGCCCCTTGACTATATGCAGTTTAATTATGATTATACTTGCTCGATAACTTTCTGGGGTTAGAATATGTGTTCAGGTTTGACTGTCACTTAACTGTGAGTTAAGATTGGTATTTTTAACTAGATTGTTAGCTACTATATTACTATTTCTTTTATTTACGCGATTATTATACATATCAAATCCACTAATTTACGGATTTTTCGCGTTACTTAAGTATATATATTCCCGACGTTTCGGATTCTTTTCAGCATCCATGATCACTTCAGTCTGCCCGTGATATATAATTTAATATATATAAATATATTTAAGTAACGCGAAAAATCCATAAATTAGTGGATTTGATATACTATCTTACTATTACTTCCGCCAGAAAAAAGCAAAATATTGATACTTTTCCAGTCAGTGTTATGTAAAAAGGAGATCTAAACTGATTTCTCCAAATTATACAAAATATAAATGCTCTGAAGTGTTTGTTGATTAATTTAAAAGACTAAATTGTGAACTTTTATATTGAATAAAGTTATTTGAATTTATGATATGTTTTACTTGATTCAAGTGCAATAAGTTAATATAATAACTGCCTCCGTGGTCTAGTGGTATTGGCAATTACTTTATAAAGGAGGTCGTGGTTTGAATCACGCGGGGAAACTATTTAGTGTTATCGTTGTATTCTGGATGGTTAGGACAATTTAGGCCGACCCAGTCAGTGTAAGATGATCCATGCGTCGGATGGACATGTAACAAGTCGGTCCACCCACCGACCCGCATTTGACCAGCGTGGTGGAGAGGGCTGGCGTTATATAGGCCTATGTCCAGCCGTGGACTGACACAGGCCGATGATGATGGTGACGATGTTTATGATGGTGATGTAAAGGTGTACTCTGTACGTGTCCTAGGTTCGAGGCCGACCCGAACGTGAAGATGCTGGTGGTGCTGGGCGAGGTGGGCGGCGTGGAGGAGTACCACATCTGCAGCGCCATCCGCCGGAGGCAGCTCACCAAGCCCATGGTGGCCTGGTGCATCGGCACCTGCTCCGGTGCGTGCGTGTTCCATTGGTAGTGAGAGAGGAAGAAAGAAAGAAGAGATGAAATAACTTTATATTTATAATTCTTTCTAAACGGCTGAACCAATTTGAATGAATTGTTGTGTATTCATTTGCTTAAACCAGGCAGATGGCGCTGCAAGCGGTGTCTAGGTTTTTTTATATGTTACAAGTAAACTGCTGAATCGACTTGAACTTTCACTACTTACCTTGTTTAATATCATAGTCGGTTAGTATAGCATGCAGGTAAACATCTATCAGGTAGGCTTATATATAGAACTACCTATTGTCCCGCATGGTACTATATATATATATATATATATTTTGTGAATAAAATGCCCTAAGGCACTCCTAGTTATATCAGCTATTCTCCAGTGAAAGTCCCGTCGAAATCGGTCAAGCCGAAATAGACAGACAGACCGACAAAAAATTAAAACACTGATGTTGTTTCGTTAAATGTATTGGTTATACATCACAACATAATCATATGAAAACAGTTATTGCGTTACAAAAGAAACACCAATTTTATTTATTTGTATAGATAGGCATTGCAAAGAGGGATTTATTTTATTAGTACTAAAATAAGGGCATATTTTGATAGTACTATAAAAAAGTACTGTGGACTGCTTTGGTTCTAGTTTGATCATGTGCTGTGATAATAAACTAAAGTTTTAAACGACTTATCTAATTGAAAAGTTAAATAAACGCAAACAAAATCTAATGTGTAATTTTAATTAATAAACAAATTTCTTTTACAGACATGTTCTCCTCCGAAGTACAGTTCGGGCACGCCGGTTCCTTGGCTGGCTCCTTGCTGGAGAAGGCGGCCGCTAAAAACGCCGCCCTCAAGGCTTGTGGTGTGACTGTACCGGATTCCTTCGACTCCTTGGGAGATGCCGTTCGCCAGGTCTTCACCAAGCTGGTGGACGAGGGCAAGATCATCGTCAAGGAGGAGGTGGAACCGCCCAAGGTTCCTATGGATTACGACTGGGCGAGGGTGAGCGGGATATATTTTCTCTTATATCTATATATATCATCATCATCATCAGCCTGTGATAGTCCACTTCTGGACATAGGCCTCCCCTAATACACCCCTATCTATTAGGGGGTTTGGACCGTATCCCACCACGCTGGTCCAATGCGGGTTGGAGGGTGGACCAACTTTTTACTTGCCCATCCGATGGATCTGGATAATCCGGATCCGGATATGGATCATCTTACTTTTCTTTTTCTTTCATCTTTACAGACAATCGGGTGATCGGCCCAAATTACCCTTACCAACAAGGAAACAACAATGAAAATTTGTTGAGTTCCCGCAGGATTCGAACCCACTACCTCCGGTTTCTAAAGCACACCCAAAACGAACGACCCTAATAGGCTGCCATAGTTACAACGTTCAGGTCAATTCTATCCTCCATCTCGCTCCCTGCCATTACATAAGACTACCTTCCTCAAATCGTGGCCTCCATCCGACTTGCAGAAGCTGGGCATCATCAGGAAGCCGGCCGCCTTCATCAGCACGATCTGCGACGAGCGCGGCCAGGAGCTGTCCTACTGCGGGGTGCCCATCAGCCAGGTGCTGGAGCGGGGCCTGGGCGTCGGCGGCACCATCAGCCTGCTGTGGTGGGTGCAACTTCTTCATCTTTTAGTACTAATGGCTCCACCAAGAGTAACTCGGTGATTCTGCCAATGTCAAGGTTGGACGAAACAAGAGAAGTATGCTTGAAAATGATCGGTAATACTGACAACTGTACGGTAAGCGTCGTAGGCACTTAGTTGGTTGAGATACGGAAAACAGAATCGGGAACGGAACAGAAATGATTTTTTTTTAAATTTAAATCCTATTATTATTGACCCTGATAAATTTGTAAAGAGTTTTTATAATGTATGGTTCTGTAAAGGTTCAATCAAAATCAATCAATCAACAGCCTGTGATAGTCCACTGCTGGACATAGGCCTCCCCTAATACACCCCTATCCATTAGGGGGTCTGGACCGTATCCCACCACGCTGGGTCCAATGCGGGTTGGTGGTGGACCGACTTTTACATGCCCATCCGACGCATGGATCATCTTACTTTTCAGACAATTGGGTGATTGGCCCAAATTGCCCTAACCAACTAGGAAACAAAATGAAAATTTGTTGAGACCCTGCGGGATTCGAACCACGACCTCCGGTTTTTAAAGCACACGCAATACCTAGTGGCTACGGAGCAAGTTAAGTAAAGTCTGTAAAGGTTAAAAGAAAAGTTAAAGGTTAAAAGGAAAGAAATGTTAATAGGCCTGGGAAAGGAAGGAGGGAGGATGTCATAAAGGGGGATTGAAGGATTTGTGCGAGAAAAAAATATATGCTCCAGGGAACCTTCTGCTAGACCACATTGGCACATCGAATGATCAAGTATACGTAGCTTGGCTATAAACACGGGGGGGTGCAACTGTCACATGTCAAATGTCATCTGTCACCTGTCATTTGTTAACTGTCAACTGTCACTTGTCACTAAGCAACTGTCTCTTACAGATTGTCAACTGTCTCTTGTCAACAGTTAATTGTCAAATTCACATTTTTAGTATCAACAGTCACTTTTGTGCCATCTGTCACATACATTGCTTGTCATATTTCAAAATTTCGAGGTGAAAATTTCGAGACGCCCACTTTTGACACGTCTTTTCCTGCTCTGTCGCTTTTCGCCTGCCAAATACTTGTATTTGAAAAAATTGTAGTCTGTTCACCATTTCATTATGATCGTAATTTAGTTTTTCACTATCACGTATCATCACGATTACGAATGATCACGATCACGAACCATCACCATCACGAATGATAATCACACTCTCCACGCGCAGGTTCCAGCGCGAGCTGCCCCCCTGGGCGTGCCGCTTCCTCGAGCTGGTGCTGATCGTGACCGCGGACCACGGGCCCGCCGTCTCCGGCGCCCACAACACGATGGTCACCGCCAGGGCGGGGAAGGACCTCATCTCGTCGGTGGTCAGCGGGCTGCTCACCATCGTGAGTACAAGTGCTGATGGAATCCATGCTAATATTACAAACGGAAACCGCAGGTCGTGGGTTCGAATCCTGCGAGGGCTCAACGACTTTTCTTGGGTTAGGACAATGCGGGCCGATCACCCGATTGCCTGTGAAGTGAGATGATCAATGCGTCGGATGGGCATGTATAAAGTCGGTCCTGCGCCGTCCCTCTCCGGTCGTATCGGTTATGCGGCCCATCGGACTATGAGAGTGAAGTAACAGGAAGAACACAACACAATACACCAGTGTTTACGCGATCTCTAATATAGAATCGACTAATAGGACATTTTAAATGCACGTAATCTTTCTGCTTCAGGGCGATCGCTTCGGAGGCGCGTTGGACCGCGCCGCGGCCGACTTCTGCGCCGCGTACGACAAGGGCCAGCACCCTCAGGAGTTCGTGAACGAGAAACGGGCCAAAGGAGAGCTGATCATGGGCATCGGCCATAGGTAACTACAATAGAATTAAATAATAACAATATTTCAAGATGAATAATGTGGTCCCAAAATAAACAGAGCTTGTACCATTGAGAATAGATGACTGATGTGATATAATATATGATATAATGATACTTAAATATCATTTTATCTTCATAATAATATTTTTATAATAAGAACAGCAAACTTTATTAACTTGCATATGGATATTAATCCATTTTATACCTTGCTAACAGTCGCTCGAACAATCCTTACTATAAAAATTTTGCCTTAAGCAGTCCGCTGCTGGACAAAGGACTTCTTTAATGAACGCTAAGACGGCGACCATTGAAAAGAGTCGCTCATAATTGCCACACTGAGCAGGCGGATTAACAATTGAATAATTGCACTTGTACTGCGGATCTGCCTTACTCCTATTGTAAGGGAGATCCGCCGTCGAGTGGGCGGTGGGCCATCACATCCATACGCAGGAATACATACAGATTCACTTTTCTTTTAAATGATTACATTGTTGTCATAAATAATAGCACAATGTTTTTTTAAATTTTTATTTGTCTGTCTGTCCGTCCTGGGTCATCTTTGCAATAGCTAATGTAAGAGTAATTTGGGCTTTTTCAATAATAAGAATAGGCTAATGGGGCTATAATAGGCTAAATATAGAGCTCTTAATGGAAATAGGTCATAGATATATACTATAATTGAAGTAACGCAAAAAATTATCGGCTTGCAGTAATGATTAATGTCTCTGGCTGATACCATAGTGGTGTGGGTATGATTGCCTCTATAGTAGAAGTTGTGTGGTTAACATAGTATTTAGTTTGTGTGTGTGTTGGTTATATATATCTTTTTATTTATAACAGAAAAGTATGCCTTATCTGTATGTTCACCATCTACTTTTCATAGTACAAGCTTTGTTCAGTTTGGGACCAGATTATGTTATGTTATCGTCTGGTGATATTATTAATATCATTTTGCGATTACTCTTATTATTCAATTGTTAAAAAAGTGTCTAGGATTAATGGAAATATTTCTAAAGCCAAATTCGACCTTATCTTAGCTTCCTTGTCACTATGATTTTAAATTTCACCGCTACTTTGACCCTATCCTTTAATTTAATTGTCACTACTTGTGACCTTGACTTTACCTACCACTCCAAATGTATCTTTAACTTCCGCTCGTCCTTAAGCTTCACTTTAACTTTCACTTTGACTTCACATTTCACTTTAACTTCAACCAGGGTGAAGTCGATCAACAACCCGGACTCGCGCGTCCGCGAGCTGAAGGCGTACGTGACGGCGCGCTGGCCCGCCTGCCCCGTCACCAGGTACGCGCTGGACGTGGAGGCCATCACCACCAGGAAGAAGCCCAACCTCATCCTGAACGTGGACGGCATCGTGGCCGCCGCCATGGTGGACTTGTTCCGCCACTGCCAGCTCTTCACGCAGTGAGTTGTTTACTCTAGATTACTATGGAAAAGTGTGATGATTAGGGAAAGTTAGGGATAAGGGAAATGATCTGTTTTACGCAACTCATCTCCCTAATGGATAGGTGCGTATTAGGGGAGGCCTATGTCCAGCTGTGGGCTATCACACGCTGATGATGATGATGATGGAGGAGGTTTATGAAAGAAGATGTGAAGACATTTCTAGCTCTTCACACAGTGAGTTATTTACTTTGGTTTTACTATGGAAGGGCATGATGATTAGGAAAAATTAACGATAGGGGGGGAAGGGGGGAATGATCTGCCTTAAGCAACTAAATGGCTGTAGATGTGAAGACAGTGCCAGCTGTTCACCCAGTTTTATTCCTGCGGGGAAACAACAAGTTTTCATTGTTGTTTCCTAGTTGGTTAGGGCAATTTGGGCTGATCACCCAATTATCTGAAAGTAAGATGATCCATGTGTCGGATGGGCATGTAAGAAGTCGGTTCACCCACCAACCCGCACTGGACCAGCGTGGTGGGATACGTTCCTTAACCCTATAATGGATATGGGTGTGTTAGATTAGGCCTATGTCCAGCAGTGGACTATCAAAGCCTGATGATGATGACCCACGTAAACTTTGATGCTATTTACTCTCAACCGCACCTCCACCAACATAACTTTGATTACAACAAGCACTTGTCTCCAGGGAGGAGGGCAACAACTACATCCAGATGGGCACCATCAACGCGCTGTTCGTGTTGGGCCGCACCATCGGCCTGGTGGGCCACTACTTGGACCAGAAGCGGATGAAGCAGCCGCTGTACCGCCACCCGTGGGACGACATCACCTACATGTCCCCTCTGAACTAGATCTGAACGGTTATAAGCGGTGTTCGACTTTATCGTAATGGCTTTAGCGATCAATTTCCGTTGACGTTATCTTTTTAAAGGGTAAATTGTGTAATGGGTGAATTTGTATGTTTTAACAACGGTTTATCTTGTGAATGATTGTTTCGGTGATAACGACTTGCTTTATGAGCCAAGTTACTTGGTTTTTATTTGGTCTATTCTATCAATCTTTTCAGATTTTGTGACTGTAATGTCTTTAAATGATTTCAATGTTTATTACTTGTTAAATACTTTCTGTTGATCGGTCTTAACCGTTAGGTTTCTATGCGTTTGCAATCTCAACCTTGTTCTTTAAATAGTTTAATTCTCTGTAATTTTAATGCGAATTTTCCCCTTTAAATACATCAGATATCGTATTCTAAAGCTTTGGCGAAACAAACTTTTATCAAACCTTATAATACATGAAAATATAATCGAATATAAAGCTTCAATCGCAATAAAGTTCGAAAACCGCTTAGTATATTTAGATGTAAGGTAGATGGCGTTGTTGTATATCCTTATATAAGGGTGGGTTACAAAGTTTTATCGAGTCTTCATCGACTATTATTTTATTCAATTTAAAACGAGTAATCGATGTTAACTACGTAACCATGGCAACGGAGCCGTCACTCAGTCATTGACATCTCGGTGGCGATCGATTGTGGTAACCATGGCAACAAGGTGACGTCACACGTCAGGCGTCGCTCCGTTACCATGATAACGTCATTTACACAAATTCCAGTCCGTTTTGGCTGAACTATGGGTGCGTAAGTTATCTCTATCAATATTTTGTATCTAAAATCGGAACAAAATAATAATAATCACTTCGATCATGTACTTTATATAACTTGTTAGTTATTGTAGACTGTTCTTTGTCTAGTTTTATATTGTAATTGTGAAGAGAAAAAGAATAAGAGACCCATAATATGGACACGCCAACAGCGCCATCTCTCGGTGAATATATGCATTAGTGTAAGTAGTGAATCATTATCGCACGGGGATCAACGAAGTAGTAGCATGTAATACGGTGAGACGAAATGGTCGGGACATAAAGAATATAGTAGTGGAAGGGAGAGGGGCGGGGGGGTAAGTTTTTTTTCTGGTAACCCCCCTTTTGAACCATGCTTTATATTGGAATCAACTCTTTTACGGCTATAACATACTATTGTACGATTGTTAAGTGCTTTAAAATATTAATATATGTGAAAATTAATAAACTCCCTCCCCCCTGTCTTTTGCTAAGAACAAATAAGTACATTGACGCAAACTCGTTTGATTTCGCACTTAGTGAAAAATTTGATATTTTTGTCTGTTATCGGATGAAATAGCGATGTTGTTTACTAAAGTGCAAAAAGAGTCCATCACGACCGTTCTAAAGTCACAATTCTTATTAATTCTAGATGTTTCTCACGTTGTATAGATTGTAATTTAATATATAAATGGGTGTGTACATTTGTCGGGTAGTTCGCTTGTGAATTTTGGGCGTTTTTATATACATATATATATATGTATATACTTCAATAACTGACGAAATCTGGGATATTACACTTTATATACATATGACATACTGACATACAAATTGAAGATTGAAAAGTTATTTCGTTCAACAATAACTGAACTAAATATGAAATATTATTTATGGTATCTGACACTTATTGTGAAGTCACTAAGCCATTTTTGGTACTTGTTCATTGGTTGGATTATCGCTTGAAATTTGACAGTTAGTCTCCACTAACGAGGGAACCCCCTAATAGTTAGGGGCGTATTAGGGGAGGCCTATGTCCGGCAGTGGACTATCAGAGGCTGATGATGATGATGACGATGAACGAGGATAGTATTCGCTAAGCAACATGACGTTGTCAACAAGGTTATGTTGAAAGATAAATTCAATTTTCTGTTTTAGTTTGGGACTAAAAACTAGTATTTGAAATGACGCCGTTTCCAATCAACAAAAAGCTTTGGTTAAAAGGAACAAGTGAAAAATGCTTAACATAATAATTGTCTTATTTTCGAAAGCGAATAATTTGTAGGAGTCAATCCGGCTTGAAATTTCTTTCGTTAAGTACATCAAAATCTTTTATTTAGGACTTTATTGAGTTTTGAGTGTTGACGAAAATGTAGATTTTTTATTAAATGTTGAAAATGTTGAAAAATATATTGACACCACTCGTGTAGTAAAAAAAAGCACTTGTCGTTTGAAAATTGTTAAAATATGCATTTAACATAGATTCGGATACCAACTCGCTTTTTGTGTTTTTTCTTTCTTCCTCAAATGGTTGTCATTTTATTTAAAGTTTATATTTTCGTCTAGATTAACGTTATTTTTGATTAACAAGAATTAAAAGAAGATCAGTTTTACCAGATGATTGTGACAGCTGTCAAAGTTTGACACCTGTCGCGTCTCTCATGACATTTTTACGGTGTCAGTTGACATTTGTCAAAAAGACCCGCTATCAAAATTCTGCCGCCATCTTATTGGTGTACGAATGTGAATTTCTTAAAAGCTGTGGTAATTGCCATTTAATCATTTCGCTGTCAACCGTCTTCGTAAGACGCCAGATGTCAAACTTTGACTGTTGTTGATGTCAATTTGACAGCTGTCATTAGTGTCAAAAATTGACGTGGTGTTCGCAATTCAGCCATCAAGGAGGTGCCCGAGGAATGTTAGTTTTATAAGTATATCTTGTTTCGTCTCTATTATCTCTAATTTATTGTGGTATATTTGTGAAAATGGTTGGTATCTGTAAATATGGAAAATTTGTCAACTTTTTATTTGAATATATTTTTTTATTTACTTCACTTGTGTGGTTTTATTTACTTTCATTCTCTACAGGTGGCTTCCTCGATATTCGATTATGATACAAGTATTTTCCCATATATTTTTTTAAAGAGACCTGAATTTTATGAAAATTATAGCGTACTAATAATTTAATATGTCTTCTTTTCTTATTGACGAATTGTCTCTGGGATATAAATAATAATAATGTCCTCCTAGTCGATTCCGACTACGGCGGCCGATCTATATTAGAGATCAGCCAACTGCGCAGGAGATATTATAGCGCACAAGTGTACGCGCTAACACAGACGGATAACCGAGACGACTAGAGAGAGCTCATACACATAGCCGATGGCCCGTCCTCAGATCAATTTAATTCACAGACAACCGTGCGATCATCTCTAACGGTCCCAACCAACTTGGCAACAACTTAAAAAATTAAGTACCTCCTTATTTTGGGAATTCGGTCAAAAATAGCACCTTAGCTTCGATAGGACGACGCAGGAACTCGTAGAATTTTATAATAATTCACACAATGGTATATAAGGAACCTTAAGCTATCCATGAGGCACTTATTTTATCATTGCTCCGGCGGTGTTTTTTTGGATTTCAGTTTACATTCAATGATTAGGCTCCAAACAGGTGATAAAACCATCCATCTTCTCTGTTGAAATTTGGAGGTTTTCTAAAGGCTTCACGGACCATTCGTGCTAGGAATCTGTATTGTATAGCGAGTTTTTTTGTTATCGGGTAACTTGATGTAATGTTTATGATGATTCAACGTGTGATTATGTACTGCCGGTCACAGACATCGGTTACGGTCACAGACATCGGTTACCAAATGCTAAAAGTTTTAATATTTAAAGTACTATTTTAAGTTAATTTTGGCACTCCGGCTAAAGCAACTGCAACAAGACGCATGACACCTCAGTCCATCCCATGAAAATGACCGCTGGAAAGTGTTTAAAACGCTGAGAGTTAAAAAATTATTAAACTTCTACTGTGTCCGTTGCCTATTGGTAAGGGCGTGTGCTTTTGAAACCGGTGGTCGTGGGTTCTCAACAAATTTTTATCGTTGTTTCCTAGCTGGTTAGGGCAAGTTGGACTGATCATCCAATTGTCTAAAAAATAAGTTGATCCATGCGTCGGATGGGCTTGTAAAAAGTCGTTCCACTCACCAACCCGCATTGGATCAGTGTGGTGGAATATGGTCCGAAACCACCCTAATGGAGAATGCTAGCATTTTGGGAGGCCTGTTTCCAGCAGTGGACTAACACAGGCTGATGATGATGATGACGATAAACAACAAATAAAATAATTCTAATGTCTGTTTGTAACATCAAAGTAACCGTTTTTACATTGTGATATAAACCGGTACAATTAACAAAACAACATTTTTAAAATCTGTCTATCCATCTGTTTATTCTGGCTCTCTCTATCTTCTGAATGGGTTGTCCGATTTTGACGGAACTAATAGCTGATATAACCGGGAGTAACATACGCTACTTTGCTCTTATAAAAAAAACAACAAAGTCGCGCGCTACAGCTAGTCAAGTCAAAGTCAAAGTCAAATATCTTTATTCAATATGGAAGCATTACACTTTCTTATTGATTGTCAAATAAACTACCACCGGTTCGGAAATGGAAGCCTCTGACCTGAGAAGAACCGGCGTAAGAAACTCAGCGGGACTTTTTCTATTTCCTTTTTTTTCAATAAATTTTACAAAACTTTTACACACAAACTTACATTTTACTACTTTGAAATAGCCTGGAGCGAACAGTTCATTATCAGGGTATGTTATCTATCAAGTAGTCATTACAACAATAATATCCTTTAAAACACAAACGTTCTTTTACAACTTTTTTAAATTTATTTACAGATAAAAGCTGAACGTTTTCTGGTATTTTATTGTAGAAGAGTATACATTGTCCCATGGAAGATTTCATTGTTCTTCGGAGCCTAGATTTTGGAAGAACATAATTATGCTTATTCCTAGTATTTATACTATGTTTCACAATGTTTTACAAATCATCATTTTCATTTTTATGAACATACATAATATTTTCAAATATGTATTGAGAAAAACAGTCATTACATTGATTTCTGTAAACATTTTTCTCAGCGATTCTTTTGGGGCCCAGGTTATAGACTGCCTGAATCGCTCTTTTTGAATTATAAAATAGTATTAATATCAGCGGTTTCCCACAGTAGAATGCCATAAGACATTATACTGTGAAAATAACTGAAATATACTAAACGGGATAGTATGTGAATCAACTAAAAATTACAGTATATATTACTTTCACGTCACCCATTATTGCTGGAAGGTGATACGCTCAGAACGCGAGTGCTCGACTAATAACTGACATTAACAGCACCCAGGGGGTTGTGGGAAGTTACACCTGATGTTTAACCCTTGCGCTAACCTCGAGACAACAGCGGTAATGGCTTCCACCGACCCCAAGCGATATTATATTGGTTTCGTTAAATTTCAATTTTAATTATTATAAAAAGAGGTCAAAGAAGACCAACAGGAGCATCTGCTCATAAGGAGCCATCCATAAATTACGTGACAAGTGCTGAGGGAGGAAGAAGGTCAAAGATAAGTGTCATAAAGGACTCAACAAGGAACATAATTAGGAAATAGATTGGCTGGGATGTGACAAGCACGTGAGGTGTTAAAAAAATCATGAAACTCGTTTAATGTAATTTATGGATGCCCCCACTTATTCGCTCATAGACATGAGATCTTTTTCATCGTTTATCCAGTAGTTGCGCTGATCCCTTGTATAAAAGAGACCTACCACCAAAACACTTCATTACATTGCTGCTGCCAATAATACTGCTTTACGCAAATACATTACATGATGAAAATGGTCGGTATGGGACAGAATCGCCAATAACCATAGTCCCGGGAAGGTTCGGAAATGTTGGGTACAATTTAAAAACAGTCGTAAAGTAATTGAACTCGACAAAAAACTGTTAACTTTTT
This sequence comes from Lamproptera curius, assembly GCA_029286875.1. Lineage (NCBI taxonomy): Eukaryota > Metazoa > Arthropoda > Insecta > Lepidoptera > Papilionidae > Lamproptera > Lamproptera curius. Next base: position 2,617,647 of record JAGSMT010000099.1, read on the forward strand.
TTAACACTGCTAGTATGTTTTTATTGTATTAAAGCGATGAAGCGAGAATAACCCAATGGTCAGTGATAACTTCTTCAAGATGTTTGTTGTATTATGACACAATGTCGATTACTGCTCAGCGATAAGAGATGTTACTCCGCTTTTACTGGAAATTACGCTGCCTTCAGTTCCGCTCAAAAATATATATTGATTGGATACTGATTTTCTCTAGAGCGAAAAGCAAAATTGGTTGCCTGTAAAATTGGTACACGGGCGATAGTTATACTTGACAACGTCTTTTAGTGGTAGAATGATTGTAATGTAAATATTTATTCGTATAGTAGGAAGAAGGATCAACTCTCTGTCTCTCTTTCACTTAAGCAGGCCAACTGCGCACGAGTAAAAGAGAAGCATGCCCCCCAATTTCTCTCATGGTTGGTTATGGAGAGCGTTACGTGAGCGGCACTGTGACACAGTTTTCAAGAGTGCCTCCCTATCTTGAACCAATTTATAAGACGTTGTCACGTCAATAAATATATAGTGAAATTCATACAACGTCATTTAGTTCAAAGTAAAGCAACATTTTATTTTGGCAAAGCATTTAAACGACAGGATTGTGTACAGCGGAAGCTCTTTGCTCAGTTTTGGGTTAGGCAAGCGAAAAATGATTTTAAACTAAATGAATAAATGACTGATGCATTCATAAATAGTTTACATATAGATGTTTTACGGATTTCAGCATATCATTGATACACGGTCAGTACAGACTAACGATAATAAATACATTAAATCAGTTCAACAATCACAGACTTATTGAACAGAATCAATCAAAACCGCATTACAAATAAACATCCTTGATCTTTCAGAACAAAACAAAGGAAAAAAAAATGATTCTGGACTTATAGGTTTTAAATTAGGTATAATGTTGGTTCTAACCAGTGCTGCTTTTTTGCTGACAACTTTGCAGATTTCCATAACTGATAATATGAACAAACTTTATTAATACGCATTAATATTAAAAATAATATTATTACATTACTATTAATTACATAAATATTACCTTATTAGCATGCAAATAGTTTATTAATCTATCTACGAGTATATATATAAAAATCAACTGCTGTTCGTTCATCTCGATAAAACTCGAGAATGGCTAAACCGATTTGACTAATTTTGGTCCTGAATTATTTGTGAAAGTCCAGGGAAAGTTTACAATGTAAATAAATATAATGATTGGAATACAATAAAAATATTATATCTTATACCTTCAAATTTGCTCTCAAGAGGTGAAAAATAAACTTAACTTCACATAACTACAGTTAGCATAATTACTTCACCTGTTTTCTATCTATTTTTTAATATGTAGATTGATGAATCTCATACAAAAATATAAATCTTTTATTTATCGATTGATGTACTAAGAAGTCTGCCGGTAGTTATCTAACAAAATATTCAATATATCTGGTCGTTCGTAACCATAAAATGTTACTATTAATTGTTTTTCTTGATACACGTTTTAAATAAAACTATTATCGATAATAATATTGATCTTAGACACTTGACCGCGGAGGCAGGGAATTGTAAATGATAAACTAATTTTAAAGCAATATCCTCTGCCAAGATAAATACTAGCTTTTCACAGGATATCCGTCTTTCCTGGCAACGTATCAGAAGTATTTTAAATTGCGCTTGAGGCTGATGGTAGAGAGACTTTATCTGATTTTAAGCTGTGTTAATATCGTTGTTCCGGAATCCGAAGCATTTTTATCTTGCACCACATCACAAACGCGTCTATCCTTTCGCGGTCCGCAGATCTCAGGCTCCGGGCCCCTTAAAGATAAATGGAGAATCTGTTAAGGCAAGCAAGTCTTGACTGATTGCATTCCTAGCCATTCCAATTCTCTTTTAGCACTCTTTAGCACTTCTAGTTTACAAGAGCCGTTGTTAATATGTAAGGATGAAAGTTACACTTTTAGTAAAATTTCTCCTTGCTCTCTATGATTATGAAATACCTGATTGCTCTGTAATATCCTGGCCTTAAATATTGGTTTTAACTTATTTAAGGTTAGGAATGGAGAAAGTTAATTATATGAAATATATTTGACGTGTTCATTAATATTACTTTACGGTCAACAATCTCATATATAAGCAAAGAGAATAGAAATTAAATAAATATAAATACCATATGTATATTGTAATGTGTCTCTCTGTGCCTCTTCCTCCCGAACAATTACGTGTCTAATGTAAGTAATTATTCCCACCTTAACAGTTTTAGTTGCACAAACGCTTTATTTAGCATTACCTACACTTGAAAATAAATAATATTTAAATCATACAAAGGAACTCTCCCGGATTGCACATACAAAACTATATAAACCATCTACATAAATCTATAAACGGTGGTCTTTCAAAGACAAAATAGCATTCATCTTTCGTATGGCGTTGAAAATTTCACGTTTTAGTTCACACTAAATAACCTTTCAGAATACAGATAATTGTGGAAATTAAATTTCAAAAATAGATGTACGGTCGTCAGTGGCAACACTAATCGAATTTTAAACGCTGCAAGCAAAAGTAACCCGTGTGTAATGGCTCATCAGCTTTTAATTGAACACTCCCCAGTCTTCGGTTGTTATCGGGTAGGTATTCGTTGCGCTGTGAGGTGTTCAGCGGAACGAGGCTTCTGTGGAGGCGATGTTTGATACTAAAACAAAATATAAATCCTATTACTAATGTTCAAAGTCAGTAATCTTTATTCAACTGCCTCCGTAGCTTAGTGGTATGGCCGTGTGCTTTAGAAACCGGGGGTCAATGGGTTTGAATCCTGCAGGGACTCAACAATTTTAGGGCAATTGGGGCCGATCACCCAACTGTCTGAAAAGTAAGATGATCCATGCATCGGATGGGCATGTAAAAAGTCGGTCCATCCACCAATCCACATTGGACCAGCGTGGTGGGATACGGTCCAAAACCCTCTAACAGATAGGGGTGTGTTAGGGGAGGCCTCTGTCCAGCTGTGGACTAAAACGGGCTTACGATGATGATGAATCTTTATTCATAATAGAAGTTCAGTGAGCTATGGAGACGGCTATGCTCGAAGTTTCCTGAAGGACCGCATCAGAATGATGTGATCCGTCATAGAACCAGAGTCAGATATGGGCTATATCGGTGACTCTGGTTCTGACGGATTAGTAAGGTTTAGTAAGCTGAAGTGGCAGTGGCCGATCATATAAGCCGCAGAAGTGAGGACCGCTGTAGTCGGAAAGTTCTGGAGTGGTGACCGAGGCTCGGCAAACGTAGTAGGACGCCCTGCGGCAAGATGGAGTGATGTCATTCGCAAAGTGGCCGGTGTGGGCTGGTGAGAATAGCCGAAGATCGAGGTGGCGATTATGGGAGGCCTATGTCCAGCAGTGGACTGACACGGCTTGATGATGATGATGATGAATCGAAGTTTACACTGGTTGTTGATTGTCAAACACGCTACCACCAGACCCATTGGCTGCTTTAAGTCATCTTTTAAAGTTATTAACGAACAATATAAAACAAAACGCGGAACGAGCATTTCATTACCAGGCTATGTTGTGACCATTTAAAATATAAAATTAATTTCCATTGCCAAACTGTGTTGTGATTGATAATTTAACTATGAATTTGTATTATAATAACCTTTAATACATTAAGTTATTCTCACTTAAATGACACATTTAACTATCACTAAACCTCCAGCGATTTCCAAACTGATACATAGTCTTAAGCTATTGAGAATAGATTAGAATTAATTATTTACTATTCTTTGTGAAGCTTACGAGTCCGCTATTTCTAATATTGAACGCGCTTATCCGAAATATTTATGGCTCATTCTAGGTTGTGATCATGGCAGAAAAATCTGGTTAATATAAGACTTCAAACTTCCTATGGTCGATTGAGCAAACACTAGTCGAAAAGCAGTCGAGATCCTCTCAGGATTCGAAGCCACGACCTCTGGTTTAGCAAGCCCATACCACAAGGCTATAGAGGCAGTTACTATTTAGTGTGTACAAAGAGATAAGGAAAGCAAAAATAATTGCTTTCATAGAACTGTGTCTGTTAAGTTTGTCAAGAAGTGGATAAATATTGTGATTGCGGCAGCGCAATCACAATATTTATATTAATTTTATCTAAGTCACGTAAGACTAAAGAGAATATATTCACTACGTTTTGGCTCCTCTCGCGGTCATGATCATTAACCCGTGTTAGTCTCCCACCACTAGTATCCCAACACGCTGCTCCAATGCGGGTTTAGTGGGTGGACCGACTTTTCACATGCCCATCCGCATAGATCTTACTTTTTAGACAGTCGGGCGATCGGCCCAAATTGTCCTAACCAACCAGGAAACAACGATAACACAAAGTTGTTTCCCGCGGGATTCCCACGCCTTAATATATTGAATAAAATTATTTTAATTTGAATTTTCTATTACAACAAGTTATCTATGTCTTCCGCTGTTCGGATTACCCGAGCGCTCATAACGCGCCACGTCCGTCGTAAGCGTCAATTATACACCGGCGCCATATTGGACACGTGGGTATCTTTAGTCCTCCGACTATATATTTTCTTTTTAATACACTTTTGCACAATTTGAAGTATAAAAGTAGTTTCTTCTTTAAAGTACAATAGGTGGACTTGACGCATTTTCTACCAGCCTATTTTTGGGGAGGATCAGATCTATCAATTGATCAAACGTGGCAATCTTAACTTATTTATGTAGAATACTAAGTGTATTTTTAGCATTTTGTATAGAGGTTTTTGCAGGTGTTACAGCAATTCTTTCACCTAGTGATTTTCCCTAGTTATCATGGGGTTGGCTTCTAACCCATCCGGATTTAGCTGAATAACAATTTTTACACAGAGCGACTGGCATAAGACTTCCACAACCCGAAAGATAAACAGGTTGGTATTGTTACAGCATATCTTCATTACATAGTTATATCATATCGGATATAAAACTGATCCTTTGATTTGAAAAACAGATGACGTAGCACATTTTAGTGCAAAAGAAAAAAAAATTTATGCTATTAACATATTAAAACTGTAGATTATTGTACAATTGCACAGATTATTTGCCGTAAAACAAAAAATGTTTGCAAAAAGACAAAACGAACAGACAAACGTAATGTTATGGTGTACAAATCTTCGTAGATATTTTAAGCCACAATATATACAGAATATAAACATTTGCCGCAATTCCAATTCAAGACCTTATACAGACAGCGGCCCATGCGAGTAATTCTTGTGGCGTTTCTTACTTCTTTGTACACAGTACAATATTCTTGTTAATAGTAGATATATTGTCTCCCAGTCGAACAAGAAGATAGTAAATATATTTGTTACAAAATTACTCTGATAATTGCAAAAATATTTCAGCAAACCTCAGCAAAGAGGACAGGATGCTATGAAAATATCACAGAAAAGCCCGGTAATTAAAGAAAATACGCAAAAATCCGTATGGTTTAAACCACCTCTACAACATTTGCCTTCGAAATGTAAAGCGGGCACAATAAAACACCAAACACATAGCACGTAGATCGCTAATGACACTTTATTATCTATTCATCACGCATTGTTACAGTCTATTGCAGAGGTGCTCAAAGTTGTATCAGCAATTCTTCATTCTTTAATATATGAAAGACTTTTAAATACATGTCAAAATATTATTATGTCGTTTTATATATGATTCTATTTCTTTCTTTTGTAACCATTTTCCCAGATTATTATAGAAACAGCTTTAAATAGGCCGCATAAACAGATACCGTATAGTAACGTAATAGCGTTACGCATCCCCGATCGGGTTTTGGTTCTTAAATCGTTGTTAAATAAGAGTTGAGAATAGCCGAAGATCGTAAATGGTGGCGTGCATTATGGGAGGCCTATGTCCAGCAGTGGACTGACACAAGCTGATGATGATGATGATGATGAATTGAAGTTTACACTGGTTTGTTGGTTGTTAAACACGCTACCACCAGACGCGCCAGATTTTGAGGATACTTTTTTAAGTCATCTCTTAAAGTTATTAACGAACAATATAAAACAAAACGCGGAACGAGCATTTCATTACTAGGTTAGAGTAACGGGGACGCGTAACGTAATAGCGTTATGCATCCCCGTTCGGGTTTTAATTCTTAAATCGTTGTTAAATAAGAGTTGAGAATAGCCGAAGATCGTAAGTGGTGGCGTGCAATAGAAGAGGCCTATGTCCAACAGTGCATTGACACAGGCTGATAATGATGATGATGATTATAACCACAATCATCAAAGATAAGAATCGCTATATTATGTGAGGCTCTTATATATAATTCGCATAGACTGTATTATTGTTGCAATTTTATTTGATTGCTAATTACATTGATACATTGCCGATTGTTAAAAACTTTTAGATTTAATTAAGCAACTTTTTTATTGGAAATTAGTATTTAATATATTACTACAATTTTTATTGACTCTTCAGTCGAATTGGTGATTCGTCATTACTTTAAAATGATTTATTCAATGGTCGATATGTTTGTCTATATTTCAATGCATCTCAATACGATAATCTAAGTTTATGAAAAGTTTTGGCCATTCTAGCTATCAATAGAATATTTCAATATTTTTAAAATTAATAATCTTTTGGTCAGCGTGCGAAAAGAGTGAGCATAATTGTTATCTAAGTAACCACAATTAATTTTTGGTTTAGACTGTCACTTTTGAATCCTCGACTGCTGCCATGTGCCTCTGGCTGCATCAAAAGTGTCACGGAAACTTTCTAGTTGGCAATTTTACATCGAAAAGGCTGAGAGGTTTGAAGCGCTTGTAAAAAGTCGGTCCTAGTTGTCAAAACCATCGTCGTCGATATTGGCTGTAAATCGCCTTTAAATTCACCAATATAAATGATAAATTACCAACATGGCCGTTGAAAAAATTATCACAAAACTCTTAAAACAGTTGAACCAAAGATCAATGATGATGATGAATCGTTCCAATCACAGTTACTCATACGTAAAAAGCTGCAAAGTTCTGCAATCATCGTTCGCTCTTAAGCGTCAAAGAACACTTTGAAAGCCGCTGCACTATGTCACAAAGCCGGGCCGACGGCGTGGAAAACACCAGGGCGTGGCCAGTTGGCGTCCAATCGTAGACTAGGGGATTACCTAATAATTACCTCACTAACCAATGGAAGGGCTGTGGAAAATTACATAAGCGAGTAGACGCTTTCCCCAGTGAGGTAAGCAGTCGCGAAGTGGCGCGATCTACCGCCGCGCCTTTTTTAATCTCTTCGCTGTTTCACGAGCAAAAAGCTCCTCTGATAGTAAGACCGCGATATCGACGTATTCAAATACTTTAACTAAATCTTTTCAAACACTTTTAACAAAAAAATCATTCTGTACAATCTTAAAACGTAATTGTAGTAAAAATATTAAAAAGTATTTATAATAGTTCTAATGTTGTCAAACCTTAATATCAACTAACGATATTAATTTATAATCCAATACAAAATTTGGACGTATAACAGACTTCTAATAACGAATCTTTGATGCAGAAAAATAAAGAATTGTGAAACATATTCCTTGCTATTAGAGTTTAAACAACTAAAAAAAATTTCAAGTCCGTAATTAAAGTAAATTTATTTATACAGTAAAAACGGCAGAAATTGTCTGTAGATTTACGAAACCGCAACTAAACTTTTGACAAAAACAAAACTCGTTTTTCTTTTGAAAAAATAATGGCCATTTACTTACCAATGTAAAAGAAAGCCGTAAAAAAATAACGTCTACATAAAAAGGGAACTGGAATATGGAACAGCCATTCTACGAATTGGATCCGGTCGAGTGCACGGCTCAGCACAGCGGTGCTTTGGCGGCGCTACGCCTGCTACGAAGCTACAACCATTTCTTGGTGCCACCTGGTAAATATGTTCATAAATAACTTTTCAGAATAATAATAATAATCTTTTATTTTTTACCATAATATGATGTTTCCTATTTGGTTAGGGCAATTTGGGTCGGTCATCCATGCGTCGGATGGGCATGTAAAAAGTCGGTCCACCTATCAACCCGCATTGGACCAGCGTGGTGGGATACAGTCCAAAACCCCCGTTTGGATAGGGGTGTATTAGGGGAGGCCTATGACGCGCAGTGGACTATCACAGGCTGATGATGAATAGCTTTTATAAAACCAAATAAAAAAGAGAAAAAGAAAATACAATAATAAAACATTAGCAGACAGATTATGGTGGGTTGATACTTGAACTACGATGTATCCTGTATCCCAAATAATTAACCCTACACCCCGTAAGAACTTTCTCTTATAAAATATACATTTCTTAAACAAGTATGCAACAAAATAAGTATCAAAGCGTAGTGTTCATAGTGTAGATAAAATAAATATAAATAGTATTAGACCTGAACTTTAAAGCTTATAATAATGTTTTTTTTAACAAATAAATCGTCTTGATATTAATCATCATCTGCAACAGAGTAGTTATTGATTTCTCTGTATATTTTTCCAGTAAAACAGTCTTATGTAATGGTCCTATGCCATAGTTAACTTTTATATAAAAATTGTACTTATAAAGAGTAATGCCAATGTCTTCATTACTTTGTATATTTTTTTAAGAGATACATTTTTCAATAAATTTGTTGTGCTGAACGTTTTCTAAAATAACTTCTATCACCTAACAAACGAACCCTACAGCTATGTATATTTGTGAATGAATGCAAATAAAACACAATCTTGTGTGGTACATTCATCTTCAATCAATAATAATGTTTAATGCTGTATTGAATGAAATGGTAAAAGTTTAAACTCTAAAATGCGGTCTATCGTGTAAGGTAAGGCTTAGAAAGTCTAACTAGCTTTATCACCTATATAATATATAAGCAATAGGAAAGTATCTAAAGAACTGCGCTTGGATTCTCCTGCCTGCTTACAGATTATCATCTGGTATCTAAGACTTAGTTAACATGTAAATACAGTCGACGTAGACTTTTTTCCTTAAGAAAACAATGTAATGAAACTTTTTGTTTGTCATCATCATCATCATCATCATCAGCCCTTGATAGTCCACTGCTGGACATAGGCCTCCCCTAATACACCCCTATCCATTAGGGGTTTTTGGACCGTATCCCACCACGTTGGATCAATGCGGGTTGGTGGGTGGACGCCTTTTACATGCCCATCCGACGCATGGATCATCTTACTTTTCAGACAATTGGGTGATCGGCCCAAATTGCCCTAACCAACTAGGAAACAACAATGAAAATTTGTTGAGTCCCCGCGGGATTCGAACCCACGACCTCCGGATTCCAAAGCACACGCCAATTCCGCTAGGCTACGGAGGCAGTTTTTGTTTGTACTTCACTCGAACTTTTTCAAACAATACGTTGTAAACAGTTTTATGCCAGTAAATTAAACAAAACACTAAATGTCAGACGTAGGGTAAGTTATACTTATTTAGTTGTTAACAAGTAAAAGTTAACCATTTATTATATTCAAGCATAATGCGTAATATTAACAGAGGTAGCTGTAATTAGATCCAATTAGTAATTTTTAATTAGACGACTTATGGACTTCGGATATCACAATCGATGGGAAAACTGAGATCTGTAAAGAGAAAAGCTCTTCTATAGATTAATCGCACAAGATTATGATTGCGGTCTAATGTATAAGCAGTGTTTTAATTTATAAAAATACATTATTAAAAAAAGTGATCCACATGACAAGCACAAGTTTTTAAACATCTATCATCAAGCGGCCGATCTGTATTAGAGATCAGACAACCGCGCTCCCGGCACAGTGCAATCCCTATTCCTTCATCCTCATATGTAACTGATAACCTACACGAGCGGAGAGAGATCAAGCGCTAGACGACTTCTACTGCCGACTTTTACATACCCATCAGACGCAGTATCATCTTAATTCAGACAATTTGGTGATCTGCCCACCTTGCCCTAACCAACTAGAAAACAACAATGAAAATTTGTTGAGTCCCCGCAGGATTGCAAACCCACGACCTCTGGTATCTAAAGTACATGGCCTTCATCATCATCATCATCAGCCTGTGATAGTCCACTGCTGGACATAGGCCTCCCCTAATACACCCCTATTATCCAATAGGGGGTTTTTGGACCGTATCCCACCACGCTGGTCCAATGCGCATGTAAATATGGATAATCTTGGGACCTCCGGATTCTAAAGCCACTAGGCTACAGGAAGCAGCTTGAATACGTGCTTGAAAACGTCTAGAATAAACAAATCAGACGGAAAACCAACATTACTGATGTAGCAACTCGAACTAACGAGATTAAGTGCCGGTAGACTATCCTATTGTCGCAAAAACCAAAATCACAGAAGTAAGCAGATTCTTCATCGGAGAGCCTTCTAAATGAAAAGGAATAGTGGGAAGACCTAACATTACGCGGAGCGGCTAGCCACTTTTCACCAATGTAATAACGAGATGAGGTGATAGCGCGCGTGCGGCCAAAGATTGATCTAAGAGCCTTGGAGGACTTTATCTTGAGCCCTTGGAAGAGAAGGCTATATGTCCTGTAGTTAACTGCAACAGTATTTAGGTAAACTTTCTCTATATAAGCTTTGATTATGCTTCATTGCAATTTCTAACAGTGTTTTACATTAAAATGGCTATTGTACTCTGCGTGATTCTTCGAATATAGACACATACGCTTGTCGACTTTATTGTGTACCGTTTCAATAAGTACAACTATATAGAAAATAGTTTAAGTCTATCTATTACGGTTTTTAAATTGTTCACAATTTACTCCCATGGCATTGTGATTTTTAACATCGAAATTTTCTTCTTTATCATCAGCCTGTGTAAGTCCAATGCTGGACATAGGCCACCCATTCTCCATTTGAGGTTTAAATTGTCTCAATTTCTTTAATATCTATTAAAACACTTTTTACAAAATTTTAAAGATAAAAATAAATAAGATAAATGGGATCAAATGACAGATAATACCTATAACTTAAAAAAAGAATGGACAAAATCAAATCATTAAGAGCGGAGCACGAGGTATCGCATAAAAAAACGCACACTCCAAATTGAGTACCTCCGTCTTTTGGGAAGTCGGTTAAAAAGAATAAAATAATTTTAACATTAAATTTTACTCTTAATTGTTATAAATCATAGTTTGAAATGTTGTGCAGAAAGTGCATTAAAGTAAATGTATGATTTTTAAATAAAACTATATAGACGCGTAGGACGACAAGAAAGGAAAATGAGTTTTTAGTTTCTATGAACTTATGTATACAAACATATTTGATATTTTTGAGTAGTAATTATGCCATTAATTGCATATTCTCTTTATAAAAGTTTTTAAAACCGTAATTTTTAATTGATTAATAAAGCGAAGAATTATTAATCATTTCCTTATTGACTTATGTATGTTATCTCGTTGCTCCGATCCTAGTGGTCCGATTTTGTTCATTCTTTTTATAATGATAGATATTAGCTTCCCATTGGTTCCATTATTTTGTGTAAGTAGTTCAATTAATATTTGCTAAATAAAAAAAAACTGAACAAAACATCACGATCTCGTGCGATTAAGTAACAAGCGCTGCCAAAACCGTAAAAGATAAACATAAAGTATGTTTTACATAATAATCCTACTCGGATTGGTCTACAATTAAGTCTACAATAGCATACATCTCATAATCATCATAATTATCCTCTATCTGTCCATAGCTGGACATAGGCCTTTTTCAATGAACACCATGACGGCCGATCCCCTGCTACACTCTGCCAACTTGAATCAGCTACTGCACGTAGACCGCCATCCTACTTGGTCAGGGGTCGACCAACACTCCCTTTTCCTAAACGTGGCCTCCACTCTAGAACCGTTCTTCGGACCACGTGACCTGCCCCTGCCACTTCAAGGAGCTAATCCTTTGCACTATGTCGGTAACTTTCGTTTTGCCGGATGAATTCATTACGAATTTTATCCGACGAAAAGACTTCGGGCCAAGCGTTTCATGGCACGTTGAGCTACGGCAAACTTGTGGATCAGTCTGATGGTCAGAGGCTACGTTTCAAGACAGTATGCCCAAGCATTTTAATGTAAAACATTATTAAAAGTAGCAAAGGTCATTTAAGGTTGTATATTCTAAGTTTACATTAAAGATAAAATATTTAATTAATTGAAAATTCTTTATTTTATGTCCATAAAACGTGTCATACATTCCATTTTGATTAAATTAATATCTTAAGAGATATTAGAGATTTAAAATGCAATGGCAGAAATCGCGTGGTAATTTTTTGCAATTGTTACGTTGTCACCGTTACATTGCGCAAAAAGGTTGTATGCTGTTTGAAGTCCGTCATATTTTTTGGTTAAATCTTCATTTATTTTTGAGGATGCTATCAATAAATGTTTTTGGCGGCCAGTTTTAGTTGCATACTCTGGGTGTGCAATAAAATATTGGGGTTTTTTTAGGACTTAAACTCTTTTAGTTAAAATATAAATTGAGCTTTGTTAAAAAAAAATATCGCTAATGTTTATGTACTTATTATTAGGAAATTTATCTATTTATTTTTCCTTTGATTTTTCATCTCATCGACTATGATGACGAGTGCTACTTTGGCCTAAATGCAGATCACCTCAAAAAGCTTCATCGACTTCTTTGGACCGGATCCCACCACGCTGGTCCAATGCGGGTTGGTTGGTGGACCGACTTTTTACATGCCCATCCGACGCATGGATCATCTTACTTTTCAGACGATTGGGTGATTGACCCAAATTGCCCTAACCAACTAGGAAACAACAACGAAAATTTGTTGAGCCCCCGCAGGATTCGAACCCACGACGTCCGGTTTCTAAAGCACACGCCCATACCACTAGGCTACGGAGGCATTTCCATGTGGAATGAGTTACTTCAGTAAATCAGAATGGCTAAAAGCCATAATGAGTTTGAGCGATTATCAAAAAAAACTCTTAAGCTAATTCCAACAATGAAACTGGTTTTGTTTTTATTTAAATCTGATATTTTTAACTATATATAACGTAAGTGTGTGTATGTATATGTACATATATGTAATTATTTATATGTATCTAGTATAGTAATTTATATACATGTATTACTTTTATAATATTTTGTACTTTCAAAACAACCCAAGTCTTAGGTGTAAAACTTTTTTTTTCTCTTTTTTTAATTACTGCTTTTCCTTAACATTGTCTTACTACCTAATAGTTGACTGGCAGATAATACCTTTGGCATTAAATCCGCCAGTGTACTATATTTGTACTAGAAGTGTAAATAAATAAATATTTAAGCCTATTTTTTACCAATATACCTTGAGAGTAAATTGACTTTGTGTTTGACATAAAATAATTTATAACGTACATTGTTGTATAAATTCAATTAAGACTACGATTACTTCAAAAACCATAAGTTTGACACGAATAGTTAAAAACAAAAAAAATATTTTATTAATAAATCGACGTGTCACAGTAAAAGAAAATAAATACGTTTTTTGAATTAAAGCTCCTCTTAATGAAGTTTCTAGCGCGTTAGAAGATATCTATTTAAATTGCACATACAATTTCTTGAATGTCAGTAAAAAATTACTATGTAATGCTTCAAAACCATGGTAAAGAAATTATATGTTATGTACTAATAACTACATGAAAACATTTTAATACATATATTCTGATAAATCGAATATAATTATCCCACCTGCTACTGCAGCGCCATCCTGACTAATATGTCATACGAATCATCATTTAAACCTGAATTTCCACAGACATAAATTGTCACTTATGTTTTATAACTATAATATAACTTTATGCTTTTATTCAAATGTTTTACAAATAGTAAGTTTTCAAACCTGACAACTGAGAAGTTCTTCTTAAATATGCATAATCTGCATGAATATAGCAGTCCTTGGTCAATAAGTAATACACCATACAGTTTCTACGCTAAACCTGTTATTTGCCCGTTTCTCACACGCTATTGAATGGGACCCAAACCATACGTTACACGATCAAATATTTGTCAAATAACCCTCAGCCAATTAAGCAGTTTGCCCAACCGTTTAGAGGGTCCCGCGGCGCGTGTCGACTTTCAAGGGGTCGCGTCCCATACAAAATTCATGCAAGTGGCGTGAAGTGATGCAATGCTGATGCAAAAACGAACTTCACACCAATGTAATATAGTCCAAAATCGAAATAAGGTCATACACTTCAAATGGACAAGTACAAGCCAATGAAAATTCTATAACCTTAGGGTCATAGACTCAAATCACTTTGATATTTTTTAAGCACCTGGCATAAAGACTGCTGCTTCATCCTTACTAATATTATGGCAGCTTGTTTGTTTGTTTGATTATTATGGTATCACGGTCAAGTTGTTTAACAGATTTAGATGAATTGTTTGGTAATGTTGGACTGAAACAGTACTGTTTTAATGGAATCTTTAAGGAGATAAGGAAATTGGATTACTTCTCTAATTAAGTTAAATTGAACGTAAATATGCATTATGATTAGATTTATACTATTAAAGTTAGTTCAGATTTCTGACATTATCATGATAGAAAATGATACGTGCAGTTTTGTTTTTTATTTTAATGAAATTAACCTAAACCGTAACGAGTGAAGTCATCGGAACGAGTAAATATTGTGAAAAAATTAGACCGCTTAGTGTTAAACAAAACTAGACTTTAGTGTCACTTTAATACTTATGAAATTTCAATGTATTCTTACACATGCACTTGTAATGACCGGTGCTCATTTAGGGGATGGAGCACCTGCTCATATTCACGATCAATTAGTTATATCAATAAACTATAAGGTCATCATGGCAACAAGTAACGTGTATTATATACCTACACGCTGTAAAAAAGTTTTCCACAAAAAGAAGAGAAAGCATTTAAAAGTCTTCATAACACTGGAGAAGTGTGAGGTGCCTTTTTAACCAGAACACTAAGGTAGTGTTTAATCACCGATAAGAGATCATGTTCAAAAAATAACTAATCCAGTCTAGGTTTTGAAATAATCTATAGGTACCAATATAATGAGTAATGAAGATTTAAAAGTAATACTCCTTCTAAAATAGCGCATTGGTTTAGTGTAAGTAATGCACTTAAATAATTTAAAATGCATGAATTTATGACTACCAATTTGTAATTGTGGTTAATGTGTAATGTTCAAGTGTCTTTAGATGAGGAAATGATATATCTTATTAACTGTACCGTGTTTCTCGGCAAAATAGTAGACGCTAAATTACTGAGGAGCCCCCATATACATGGACTTGCAAATAAACTTAGCTCTGCGGCATTTGTTGTAAAACAATTAGGGAATTTGACAAATAACTGACGTGGAAACAGCCCACTTGGTATATTTCAGTTACTTCCACAGTATAATGTTTTATTACATTCTACGGTGGGGAAACGCGGCCGTTATTAATACAATCTTCGTTCTTCAAAAAAGAGCTATTCGCTAGTCTATACCTGGGCCCTATAGAATCACTCAAAGAGTCGTTTCATTATCAGCCTTCGATAGCCCACTGCTGGACTTAGGCCTCCCCTGATACACCCCTATCCATTGGGGGGTTTTGGACCGTATCCTATTATGCTGGGGCGATTTTGTTTGAGAGAGTTTTTTAATTTAACATTAAAATGTTGACCGTTAGTTCTCAGTATATTTTCGAAAATTTTATGTATGTGCAGAAAAACAAAAACGATTTTTAAGGCATTGTAATGTACATAACATAAATACTAGGAACAACCATAGATTAATTCTTCCACCTACTAGACTCAGTCAAAGGCGTTCTTATCGATTCATATTAAATCCACTATTTTATGAATTTTTCGGATTACTTATTTATATTTATTCGCGATGTTTCGGACTCTTTCCAGCATCTAAGTTGGTAAATGTCTGTATCTCAATTTTCAGGAATAACCTTGGGTTTGGGTTTATTAATTGAAATAAGACATATCTTTCAATTTTCTTAATTTTGAACATTGATTTAAAAAAAAAAGTACCTATGTTGTCTTGCGGTTTGTAGTTTTATTATCTATGGGTTTAACTTATTAAATTATTGGATCCCATGCAAGTGGCAAAGGGCAACCATCCTCTCTATTAAATAAGGTATTTTTTTTAATTTCTCTTACTTCCCGAATCATTTCGAAAATAAATGCTACATACTGCATATAAGTATTATTGAATAAAAGGACTTTTACGGATTTTATTGCGTTTATTTAACATCTTAAGTTCCCGACGTTTCGAACACTTTCCAGCGGCCGTGGTCACGGGGTAGACAACGTAAAAGTCCTTTATTCAATAATGCAGTCATCATCATTATCATCATTAGCTTTGATAGTCACTGCTGGACATAGGCCTCCCTAATGCACCTTAGCATTGGGGTTTGGACATATCCACCACGCTGGTCCAATGCGGGTTGGTGGGTCAATGTGCAGTATTCGCGTAAAAAAAAATTAATTATGCATATAAGTAGTTATTCTCAGTATTTCGGTGACATCGATTAACAGCCGGTTCTGTGATAGACCAGAAAATTGGAAAAAATAGCGTATAACAGAAACTTCCCTGCGTTTTCAGTTATCGCAATTTAAATCTCATATTTAAACAAAAACTAAAACATGTTCAAAGGTGTTCATATCAAATAGATACCTTCTATAACACCTATTTTGATAATAGAATGAAGAATTTTTAAATAAACTTACTTTTACAGGGACTTACTCACTTGTATAACTTTAAATGAGCTTTGAATATGGCTTTTTGCATTTTTTGACCGACCTTCCATAAGAAGGAGGAAGAAGAGAAAATGAGCTTTACACGTGACTAATTGCAATGTAAAAAAAAAATTAAAAAAGGTTAATGGCGTTATTCTAAAATATAGATAGATACACTCGCGGACTTTATTATAGGCCAGTTTAAGAAGTACAATTACGTAGAACATACTTTATGTTTGTCTTTTACGGTTTTAACAACGATTGTTGTGATGTTTGGTGTATAATATCTATTAAACTAATTAATTAATTGACATAATTATCAAAAAAATGGGGCCAATGGGAAGCTAATATTTATTATTAAAAAAAAGAATAACAAAATCGGAGCACTAGGAGCGGAGCGACGAGGTAACATATATAAAAATTGAGTTCCTCCTTCTTATGGGAAGTCAGTCAAGGAAGGGAACAAATGACAGCTAATATCTATACAAAATACGAATTAACTAAATTGGACCACTACGAGGAGAGAAACGAGTGATATATAGAAAAACATAAGCTCAGAATTAGGTACCTCCTTCTTTTAGGAAGTCGGTCAACAAGAAGTAAAACTATATAAAATGTAGTTTAAGTCTATCTCTTCTTCTTGAAGTTCCGCTTGCAATTTAATCATACAAGATTGATATTTTTTATTTTCTAAACAATTGCTACAACTTATTACAAAACTATTTAATAATTTGGGTCCAAGCGACAAAAAAGGTAAAATATTATTTGACCACTCCGCCTAAATAAAGTTGCGGGAAATCACGGCGTATCAACTCTACACGTGTATAATTTTGTATAACAAATATTGAGTGACGCCACAAAAAGGTGACACAACAAATAGCTCATCGAGTCAGCTGCCGTGCGAACTGCCACACCTGGCCGATGTGATCACGCATTTACCCCCATTATAATGACCGACGTACAATGGGCTAATGATGCGTTCCGAACGTGGCTGTACTTGTCACGCCTTTGCCTCATTTTACTTTGGAAATTTGTATATTGTTACATAGGCTTAGTTTTGTAACAGTAAATATGTACGTGCAATGAAGTTTATTATTTTTTTGAATGCAGCGACGAGATGACTACTTTTAAAAGCAGCATGAACGGTCGTTGTCAGAAAGTGTGTATTTGGAAAAGAAAACATTTTTTTTATAGCAAAGTTAAGCCGATCAACCTATTTTCTAGCTCCTAATAGTAAAGAGGGAACTGGATTGCTCTTTTAAGGGTACTAGACTTCCTATATACATAAATAAAATTGGAGTGTCTGCTTGTATCATAAAAACAATGCGATATACATATAACCAACATACATACAACAAACATTTTTTTTATCTGCCTACTTGTTGTGTGTCTATTTGTTCCGGTTAATATATATAATGGCACGTCCTATTTTGACGGGTTTTTCTGTAAAAAATAGCTGATATAACCGAGAGTAACATAGGCTACATTAAAAATAAAGTTAAAGGATGTTTTTACATATTACTACATGGGTGAAGACGACTTCATGACTCCCCATGAGGCCAACAGCTTGTTTACTTTGTTAATAAGATAAATGCGATATAAACTGAAAATTAGTTTTATAAATCGAACAATATACTGTAATTTTACCTTTTGTTACGCGTGAAAGATATTTTTTTGGTTTTAATTTTAAGGTAAATGTATTTTTATTTTTATTCTGACAATTATCCCATAAAAAAAACTTTTATTTTCTACCCATGGGCAACAGTAAAACAATCAGCGTGATTTGAAAGACAAATTCAAGTTCTGTTGCCATCTTTTTCCGATCGAACCATTAAGATTAAAGCCGAGGTCAGTTTGTGGTTGGCCTAAAGTATTGTTTGGTTTACTAAAGAGGCAAATAGGATTTATTAACTACTTAGTAAACGTTAAAAGAAAATAGGAACTTAAACAATTTCATATTTTTAACAGCTGTTTATAATATATTTATATAAGAAAGTAGCATCACGAGTGGTTAATAATACGCTCGCCTTTTATAAGATTTTTATTTATCCGTATTATACAAACTATATTTAATTTAACAACATGTATATCATCATCATCATTATCATCGGTCTGTGTAAGATTTCCACTGCTAGACATAGGCCTCCCTAATGCACGCCTCCTCCATCAGGGGATTTTTGGACCGTATCCCACCACGCTGGTCTAATGCGAGTTGGTGAAATAAAACATGTATATTAGTTTGGATATTTCGAATTATAAGGTTTGCAATAGTTGCAGACAGTTCTTTTTTATCACCCGTTGCAATGCCAACTAGACCAGAAGCTTTCTTTGAATTAGTATTCTTAACGATGTTTTATATCATTTAAAGCTTCATTGTGCTTCACATGCATGTGCAGATTTAATGAAAAATAAGGCAATGTGGAGATACATATGTATCTCTAACTTAAATTCAATTGAGAAATTATTAGCAACGTGTCTATTTGTCGACCCTTGACGATCGGGCAATTTTAAGATTGCTTTATTGATTCAATAATTTCTTAGTTAGTTTTTTCTGGTTCTTTTTAAATTATCGTTGATTTTATTTATACAGCACTGACTTGTTTATATAAAAATATGCATCTCATTTCATGATTTTATTACATTCCGATTTGATTTTGTATTAGACTTTACGCTGCAAATATTCAAATTGTTGCAGGTATATTAAAATCAACTAGTATTGTCAATAATCTCTGACATATTCTGTACAATATGATTTTTCAATTTCACTGACTATGTTTCTCTTCCTTATTTAATGACATTCGTAAAATTTAACTATTATAGATGTTCACGGCGTAGTACCGCTGCTGGCAACTCTACCGCAGCCAGCGTGTCTACCATCATACTGCCAGCATTTACCGAACAGAGCGGCACCACGTAAGATGAATACTCACTCTATATGTAAGAATTATTACTAACGACCCGCTTGACAAAGTGTCGTTGGTGAAGTTATTGCCGGAAAGTTAAACTACACCGGGCTATTACCTGTTTGGAGGTTATTTAATTGCCAATGAAGGCAGACGAGCAGTCAGGCTTCGTGATGAAAAGTGACGACGCCCATAGACATCGGCAACACCAACGCGCTGCCTACGTGAGACGGATGTTATGTCTCGCTTACTCAGTAAATACGCTGGCTACAGTTGCCGCTGTGGTACTGCCTCATAAAATTCTCCCAGTAAACCATTGGGTGATATAGAGAACTTCTTAATGAGAGTATTATAAAATACATTTAACAATACAAGGGGATATTATTAACTAAAATAAAAATGTACATATTAAGAACGTTAATTATAGAAAGATCAAATGAAAAGTGTCTTCATTTTATTAATAAAAAATTCGCATGCTAAGTTTATCAATTTAAATTAATCACTTTCTGTTCATCTACCCTCAAAAAAACCATCAATGTCTTTTTTAATGTAGAGACATCTTCGTCCACAGTTCTATCACCGGTGAGCCCCTCTGGCGATGCGGAGGTGCGGAGACGCGGTGAAAAGCGACCTATACCGGCCGAGCTAAAGGACGAGAAGTACTTTGAGAGGCGCCGACGCAACAACCAGGCGGCGAAAAAGTCGAGAGACGCGAGACGGGTCAGAGAAGATCAGGTAATTAATATTAAGTCGAAAGTACGATTACGAAGGTTTAAAAACAATGCTATTTCTATTAATGTTAACACTGCATCGAAAGTATCGATGTAGGAACAACATTGATTAAAAAACAATGTTGTTCCTATTGATGTTAACATCGCGTCGAAAGTATCAATGTACGATCAACATCGATTAAAAAACAATGTTATTTCTATTCAAATTCAAATTCAAATATCTTTATTCAATGTAGAAGTTTACACTTGCTTATTGATTGTCAAACACACTACCACCGGTTCGGAAAAGGACGCCTCAGACCTGAGAAGAACCGGCGAAAGAAACTCAGCGGGCTATTTTTTATTGATGTTAACATCGCGTCGAAAGTGTCGATGTACGATTAACATCGATTAAAAATGACTATATTTCTATTGGCGTTAACATCGCGTCGAAAGTATTGATGTACAATTATCATCGATTAAAAAACAACGATAATCATATATCGATATTAATTTCTAGTCTGAAGATTAGATGTACGGTAAACATCGAGGGTTTTTTTAAATAAATAGTAAAATTTTCTAGTATATTAATAGTTTATTGCAATTTATTATTTTTAGTCCCACTGCTTTGCATAGGTCTCCCTGATTCATCCCATAGCTTTGCGATCTAGTGAACGATTCACCTACTCAACGCAGAAGGCGTCTAGATCATCCCACCTCCCTGTTCACGATCACCTAAAAGAACTAAACCTAACTAACTAACACTAATACCAAAGTATTTTAATAACTGCTTACATAGACTCTTGCCCTCAAAGGTTTCCTTAATACCATTTACCTTTATACAAGGGACTGTCTAGGTGGATACAACCGCGGTGCCTATTTCTACCGGAAGACAGTAGTGTAAAAACACTATTGTCTTCCGGTTTGATGGGCACCGTAGCCAGCTTATTTACAGGGTAAACAAGACTTAACATCCTCACGGCAGGTAGCGCGTTGGTGATACCTGTATTGCCAATGTTTATGGGCGTCGGTGACCGCTTTCCATCATCTGCCTGCGTATGCAATAAAAAAAAAACAACTATTAAATTACTGGGCATTACGAACCTTGGCACCACAGCCGGCATGAATGAGGTGAAACACCTCATGTCTATAGATGAGCGACTGGACTTTTTTGTTGCCTGCGAAGGCAGATGAGTAATCGGGCCACCTGATGGAAAGTGGTCACCATCAGCCATATACATTGGCAGTACCAGTGGTGTCACCAACAATCTGCCTTCTGTGAGACATAAGATATAACTTCCGATTGCCCAGCAAATAGGTTGGCTACGGTGCCCTTTAAACCGGAACACATTGCTTTGTGGCAGAAATGAGGCACCGTGGCGGTACCGTTCCAGACGGCCCCAAAGTTCATTTTACTTGTGGTGTTGAATGCTGATATTCGGGCAGGGCTTGTCACCTACCACCAGGCGAACATCCGTCCAGTCCTATCCCTACGTTAATCCAAAAAAATACTATAATATTCTGTAATCTGTTCAAAAGCATAACAAGGAACCAAGGTGATACTTTGACACTCGTTGATCCCATGCGGTAAAATGTTGATAACATATAATGTTTAATATAAATAATTGTACAATATTTATAAAATTGCATTCTATAGTAAAATTAGCGTTATTAAAATATACAATACTTCACATCATACATACATACATCATCAGCCTGTGATTGTTCACTGCTGGACATATGCCTCCCTTAATCGTTAGGGTTTTTGGACCGTATCACCACGCTAGTCCAATGCGGGTTGGTGGGTGGGTGGACAATACTTTATATCACCTTAAAAATAGTATGTTTGTTCGTATCTGAATTTTCAGATCGCATGGCGGCCTGCTATCTGGAGCAAGAGAACGCATCCCTCCGTGCGCATGTCGCCGCGTTGCGCCAAGAAGCGCTCACACTACGCGCTATGCTTGCGAGGAATCCGCCGGAGTTACCTCACACCGCTCACCACACACCCACTTCGACTACCACTGATTAGACTACAAGAGGCCGAGCCAAATAAAATCTGGCAACTAGCGTCACCGAAACACACGGTGCTACATAACAATCTTAATAGTAAAACTTTCGTGCGTCGTTGTACAAATTTAGGAGTGACACACTCACTTATTGATTGTCAAAAATCTACCACCGGTTCGGAGAAGGACGCCTCTGACCCGAGAAAAATCGGTGAAAGAAACTTGCGGGCCTTTTTTCTTTGTCATCTTCTACAATAAAATTTTAACAATTAACAAACAATTACAAGCATAAAATTGTTATGTAATTGAAAAAAGATAATGGAAATATATTTTGATAACGACTCAACTCATGTGACACCAGAGCAGGCCAATTAAGCTGGTCTTTTAAAATCTACGAAGGTCAGTACAGTTCATAAGATTTTCGTATTCGACGTCCACTAAATGTTTAATATATTTATTTTTTCTTTTTGCACCATGAAATATATAAAGGCGGGTATATAAGGTTTTGTAAAATTTAATGCATTTGTTCCTAAAACACAATATTATTACAATAACAATGTCTATGTATACGTGTAAAGTTTGATACGAAATTAAATGTATGTACGAGGAAGATCTTCAACTATCGGGTTTTTGTTTTCTTATTTTAATTTTTAATTTTTTTTGCCAAATCTTGTGGTCCTAGGTCATCGAGATATATTTAGGTATTCGATACGAAATTTAGAGAATGGAAATGGGTGCCTTTTTCGGACCTATCGGAGGTCCTTTTGGACGATGGAATTGAATTGATGTAACGTGAGTTTTGCCGTTATTAAATATATATTTTGACATATGTTGGCTTTATGGGTTAGAGACCTGACGCTTCTTTTTAAACTGTTTAAGTTCTGGTTCCGTTAGTTACTTGTTTAACATGTTTTTGATTGGCTCAAGTATATGTAGATTATTTCACAATTCTAATTGCGATAGGTAACTTCTTTGTAGTGACCCATTTATTATGCAGCCTTATTTTACCTGCTCTGATCTAAAAAGTGTTATATATATATATATTTAAGACTTTTTATTTATTAGACGTACGCAGTTTAACGTTGGGTTGCATAAACTTGAATTTCTATTGAAAGTGTACATTTATATGTACCTTGGAAATAATTTAATTTCATGAATAAAGATTATGTAGAAATTTTAAATATCAACGTGTCATGTTCGCTTTAAAGTAACAAGCAGAAGTTGACTTTCCTTAACGAACACTAACTTGAAGAATGTTTCAAATAAGATAATATTATTATCATGTTATTTGATGATAATAATACTATGTTATTACTTGGAACCTTATTCAAGTAATGTGACATTAATATTTATGATTTAATAAAAGACTACTGGACTAGAAAGATTGTATCGCGTTTAATTTTTTTTACAATTGCCCCGAAGTTTTAGACACTGTCTGCCCGTGACCATGGATCCTGTAAAGTTTAATCATGTGTAATATTCGAATAAACATAAGATATTTGTTAATATTTATTGTATATTTATAATTTAAAATTATTGTTTTATAAATAAAAGAGAGAAAAGTATTGTTTGTTTTTTTAATAAAGAAAAACAGTTACGACTTCTTTAACTTTTTTCATTGTTCATTTATAAAGAAATACTAAACGTGATATATTGGTACAGTCAATCATGTAAAGTGGGCCCAAATTCAGGCGTCAAATTCCTGCCCGCCAAATGGAATCTTTGAAGATTATTAGTGAGGCGATTCGTCTGACTCACGAGAACAGCTTGTATAAGTGACTCAAAAGTGAGATCGGTCGGTAAGACCTAAACTTATTATCACCCTTCTTAAAGACCAGATCAACCTTGAAAGTGAGGTTGTCTTAAGCCACGCCTTGGAAAAAACACCCTGTTGAAGGACGGAGTTGAATAACGTTCGTAGCTCACTTAAGACAGGATTGCCCCTGCTTTAAGCAGTTCGCAACTGCAACCTTTCCAGGAGCTTTTTCCCCCGTGAGCTGCTTCACAGTCAGACTAACCTCATCCAAGCTGTCGTTAGGAAGCTCATCAGAGAGATCATCACCGAGTCAGACTAGCACGTGCATCGTTAACCTGGTAATCAGGTTAAGGAGCCGGTGACGCGTACAATTTGCCTTAAAAATCCTCGATCTCAGATAAGATCCCAACTATTCGTAAACTTCGACAGATGGCTTCTCCCGAGCATCTCCACAACAACTTTCGACCCTCTATTCTGCTCAATTGGTTTAGTTATCCGTTGGGTATTTGAGCAGCAAAGGTCTCGGCGTATCAATTTGCGGATCCGCTTTGAAAGAAGTTTCACATCTGTCGAAGTGATGTATTTACGCTTCCGACGTTCTTCCATAAGGCCAAGCATCTCATCGGAGGGTTGGTTTTCTGCTGGTACGCTTACTCCTGCAAAACCTTTTACCTACGTCGTGTATTCAGTCCGATATGGCATTGAGTGCCTTGTCAACTGCCATCGTATTTTTCGATGTATTAAGGGCATCGAATCGGTTTTTTAATTCCAGTTGGAATTTTTTAGAGCCCATCACGCTTTGTCGGAAGATAGGTCAGAGAGTAGACTTCACCCAGGCGAGACCACTCTCGCTGGAAACCCATATTTACGGTGCCTCTCAACAATGGGCGATCGTTACCGGTTTAAAACCTATTGATCACAGAGACGTCCCTGAATATATGTTTCCGGTCCATCATGATGAAATATATCTCGTTCCTTGTCACAATATCGGACTTTGTCATGTCCACTTCCTGTGGAGCTTCTTGTTAAAGTATGAGTTCATTAGAAAGAGCCCTTCTTTTTCGAGACAATTCAGTAGCAATTTTCTCCTGCGATTTCGACTACCGACACCGTGACGCCCTTACTCGACTCGATACCAGTTCATACACACACTTTGGCATAGAAATCCCTCATCATTGCATAATAGTGGCCTTGCTGATAGGGGCAGATTAGGACGCTAAAAGCAATTGCCACCCTTTTTGCGAAGTGGGTATTTGGGGGGGGGGGAGCGGGGGGGGGGTCCTAAAAAGTAATTAAATTGATAGGACACTATTTCACCTAACTCTGGGTTCAGTTAACAAATTGTAATCGACATGGTAATATTGAAAATGGTAACTTCCAACAATAGTTGTCAGTCATTGTTGGACGTCAGGTCATTGAAACATACTTTTAGTGGTAACCACACGGAGTCATCACCTGCGTAGTACGCTAATCTCGAATATAGATCGGCTGAATGATATAATCGAAATCGACTTAGAATACATTATAAATCCATACTAATAGCGGTGCCTACCACTCAGATCCGATTCCTTAGCTAGGAAAGAATTAGAAATAGCATTAACATTTTTAGGTCTCCTTCTTCATACGGATGAAGAAGGTGACCTAAAAACTAACAGTAACAGCCACTAAACTTTAACAGCGAACATTGAAAACGGCATTGTTTTTTTTGACCGAGTTCCCCAAAGAAAGAGTTACTCAATTCGGAGCATATGCTTTTTTATATGTAACCTCGTTGCTCCGCTCCTAGCGATCCGATACTGATCATTCTTTTTTTAAAACGGTAGGTATCAGCTGTCATATGGTCCCATTTTTTAAAAAAAATAAATTTGTGTTTAGTAGTTTATTAGATATTTAAGAAATAAACAAAATTACGGCACAAAAAATCGAAATCTCGAGCGATTAAATTGCAAAACGCTGCCGAAACAGTAAAAGATAAACTTAAACTATGGTCTACGTAATTTTACTTCCTTAAATGGTCTACAATTAAATCTGCAGGCATATGCATATATCTATGTTTTAAGATAACCCGCAATAGCCATTTTAATTTAAAACAAATTGTATAATGCAATGAGGCATATTCAATCCTTACTCAAACTAATATAAAGGAAGTTTACTGAAAAATTGTTACATTAAAAAAATCTTCATTCTATGCGCATAAAACGTGTCACACATGACATTTTGATTTAATGAATGCCTTAAACACATTAGAGATTTAAAATGCTTTGGCGGAATTCGGGGTAGTTTCTTCCAGAGGGCACGTTGTCTTATACCGTCTTATATTGTGCAAAATGTTTATATGCTGTTTGAGTCGGTCATCTATTTTTTAATTTTACTTGCATACTCATACTTAAATGATGAATTATTATCCTAAAAATTTTTATATTCTATATTTTAAGGTAACAAGGTACAAGACTTCTTCCTCGTGATGATGATACATGTGTAAACTGCCTACTGGCAATTGGCCCGAAGTCTGGAGCTTTTGCAACCTCCTCCTACCGTTTGACCTTACCTTGACTCAGAGAGTCACAATAAATGGCATCACTCGTACATTATTATACCGACACGTTTCACCCTATAAAAGGTAGAAATCTTGAATCTTGAAATAAGCAGGGCTGTCTTGCCACTAAAGAGCAGACACTTGAAATTAGTGAGCTAAGATGAGGTCAAAAATGTTGCTAAGATCTTAAGCACCAGGCCCAGACTAAAATAGTAATAAGTCATTAAAACTTTTAGAGGGTTAAATATTTTTTGTGCAGACAACTCGAACAAGAGAGTAAAAGTTATCGTCCTATTGCGGGAAATGTCAGATTTCTGTTTCCCTCCATCACTTGTGTTGCAACTCTAAAATAAATTTAGATTCTCTTCAATGAAAGCAAAAAAAATCTTTTTGATATTGAAAAGACTTTCAATAAAATCTAGGAGAACACACTATACAAGCTGTACTCTTTTAATATAGCAGATGGGTTTGTGCACATCATGTAAACCTATCAATCGTTTCGCTGGTGAAAGTCAGTCGGTTTGAAAATTAAAACAATGTTTCTCTCTAATTGTTTATTACACATATTATGATTTTATTATGTTACATTTTGTACCTCTGGCTGTCAACCTTCTCTTTAGCCATCTGATCTTCCACCCATGAGTAGAGATTCGGAATATTCACGTAAACGGCTGGTAGATTGGCTCCACATTGAAAGCCGTAAGCTACCATTCCGTAAATAGCGTAGCGGGTACCCTAAAATAAAAATAGTATATTTACTTATGCACGTGCGGATTATTATGTAGAAGTTATATTTGGTGTAACAGCATAAAAATCTTTGAAAATTTTATCTTCCGCCTTAATCTACGTTTGTAGAAGTGAACATCGTCAATACAGTTCGCATTTGACTTTATCTAACTTCAACTTGTCATTATTAAAAAAAAATATTATTATTAATTATTAATTAATTAGTACAACACTAAAAAATTATTTTAGCTGCATTCGAAACCTTTAAAATTTAGTTTGTATTACTCCTATGTGTTACATCAGAATTCATTAAGAAATCATCGTTAATTGTAACCATAAAGTTTTCATAGGGATCTGTTCTAATTTGAACCCCGTATTGGGGGCAGTAGGGGAGGCCCATGTCCAGCAGTGGACGAGCAAAGGTTGATAATGTTATATTATTTATATTATTACAACATGTATGTACTTGAATAGTCTCTCTTTTTGTATTATTGCAAAACTACACTCTGCAATGGAACTATTAGAGTCTACACAACATATCTACACACAATATATTATAAAGACTACAAAGAAGTTGGATTTACCATTTTGCTTGCAGACAAAAGAGAGCTTGTTATGACTGTCACAAAAGGGAAACCAACCAGTGAAGAAACTTGATATATATTATGTATAAAAATGTAAAACATAAAAGATTAGAATCAGTCAAGTGAAGATTAGAATAGTCGGTCCAATTACCAACCCGCATAGGACCAGCATACGGTCCAAAGCCCTCTAATGGAGAAGGTGTGCATTAGGGGAGGCCTATGTCCATCAGTGGACACACCCAGGCTGATGATGATGATGATGAAATTTAATACTTTTAAGCATCCTTCTACATGTTTATTTTAATTACTCTTGAAGTCAATATATTCTTAATATGCCTATGTCCATCAGTTGACTAACAAAGGTTGATGATAATTATGATGAACCGAAATGTTCCCAAGGCTTAACCATATCAATACTTACGGCTTCGTTAACAGGGCAGACTAAAGGTGATCCCCCGTCTCCTCTACATGTGTCCACACCCGCCTCCCCACCAGCGCATGTCAGTGATTCATGCAAGCTGAAAAACCTTCCGACCCGAGGGTGCTGACGTAGTTTCGCTTCACAAGTGTCTTTTCCCACGAAAGGCAGTCGCACCTGTATAACAATAATGGTAATAATAAGACATATATGATGACCCGCTGGGCGTAGCAGTTAGTGCCCTGACTATTGCGCCAAAGGGTGTGGGTTCATTCACCCCGGAAAAAATATTGTATGATGAACATAGTATTCCTCTGGGTATAGTATGTGTCTGGGTGTTCCTATCCCATCATCATCATCATCAGCCTGTGATAATCCACTGCTGGACATAGGCCTCCCCTAATACACCTCCATCCATTAGGGGATTTTGGAACGTATCCCACCACGCTGGTCCAATGCGGGTTGGTGGGTGGACTGACTTTTTAAATGCCCATCCGACGCATGGATCATCTTACTATTCAGACAATTGGGTGATCGGCCCAAATTGCCCTAACCAACTAGGAAACAACAATGAAAATTTGTTGAGTCCCCGCAGGATTCGAACCCACGACCTCCAGTTTCTAAGGCACACGCCTATACCACTAGGCTACGGAGGCAGTGTTCCTATCTACCTATACATTATGTATATATTAAAAAAAGGAAATTTGCGTATTTATCAGTTATCGAGTTTTCTTAGTACAAACGTAGCTCAGTTTGGGATTACATTATTGAAAATTCGCCCATTAAACATTTATAGACGAACTGGCGACCAGCCCCTGCTTTGCACGGGAGCTATGCTGATTGAAAATATATTTAAAATATTAAGCATATGTTGTTCATATAAACCTTTGCCTTCAATCACGTTATCTATTAGAAAAAAAACGCATCTAAATCCATTGCGTAGTTTGAAAGATTTAAGTCTACATAGTGATATAGGGACAGAGAAAGTGACTTTGTTTTATACTATGTAGTGATAATCACCTAAGCCTAAACTAAGCAAAACTTTTGCTTTGGAAACTAGATGACTGATAAGCACGTAGACTTATTTTTCTTTTGTAAATAAATATTTGTTATATAGACACAAACACCCAGACAAGAGAAACCATGTAAAGGTCACACAAGATCCTCACCTTTCGTCGTAACTGTCAGACTCACTAAGCACTGTGCCAAGCGGGTAGTCAAACAAAGTAAATTAAACAATTGTTCAAAATAAGTGTATTATAACTATTTTGGTGGCCTCGGGGACGTTCGGCCTGACAAAGTTCTTATGAATCCTAATTAGCTTCTAATACATAGTAAATAAAATAAACAAAAAGTAAATCTTAACAATTACTCCAGGTTTTATCACGACTATCTTCTTAAGCTTTTTTCTTTATTTCGGGCAGATTTTCCAAAACAAGGTATTTAATTGGGAGCGTAGCTTTTTTATGGTTTTTGTGACTCGCGCCGCAAAAAGATAAGATTTTTTTTTTAAGTAGCAAGTTTTACTTGTCTGTCCGTGTGTCGGTCTGTCTGTGGCTTCATAGGTGCCGAACGGCCGAAGAGATTTTACTTCATTGTTTTCGGTTTAAAAGGTGACTTATATGCGAGTGTTACTCGACATACTAAAATCAGTTAGGCCGTTCAAAAGTAGCGGCCGTTTAGACTGGGGCAGATTAAGATAGATTAAGATAGATCTACCAAAATGATCAAATAGAAATTGATTATCGTACTTGGAACAGCATGCACTAATGATTACAATTCAAAAACATAGGTGGAAGGTAATAAGTCGCTCACGGAGCTAACCAAATAAGTTAAATATAGTATATACAATTTTCTCTATTTGATGTGTTACTTATTGTAATAAATATTTCCGTTTTCTTTCCAGGCATGAGATATATTTTTCTAATATTGTACTAATACCTTTTTCAGAGTTTTGGCGTAGTTCTTCTTTCTATCTAAGTCGACCACACCCCATCCCATGCTGAAGCAAGTTGTTCCCGGTTCAGGTAAAGCCTGTGCTAGACAACCTATCCCGATATGCGGCGCTTCTTCTACAGGTTCCTTCAGGAACATCAGTGCAACGTCGTTGTAGAGTGATGCTGAGTGAAGTAATTATTCATTAATTGATTCACCGAATCTATCATGCTTATTAATTTTATTTCATAGAACTACGAACATGTTATTTTATGAAAATGATAAAATATGTGGTTTGCATCAGTACGAACGAATTTTCGCATCGACACAATGTAGAGCCAAATTTATGAGGTTTTGTTGAATTTTCTCTTAAATTTTGCTAAATAGCTTTTCTTTAAGTACACGAAATTGTTTAGGAAATTCAGTATTTTAGGGTATTTATTCCCTTATAAATTTTTATTCCCTATATTAAAAAATCTTAATTCAAATTATCAACTAAACCAATAAAATATGTCTCTCTTAACATAAAATTACATAGAAATAATAAAATTTAACGTTCATAATATTTTATTACGGAAAGAAAGAGGGAGGAAGATAAAGGTATTATACACTAGTCGTTTGCATATACGACCACGTCTCATTTAGCAGTTTTATTCCACGGACTTTTTCTTACGGTTTCACTATCACCTTTTTTTCAGTTTAGTCGCACAGCGAAATCCTATCTCCTGCAACTCAGCCGATAGCAACTTCGATTCAATAACGTGATGATAATAAGAAATAACATTATTTATCTTAAGCATGTGTACAGTAACATTGTCATTATTAAAAAAGTTGCTAATTAAACACATTTTCAGTAACAGTAAAAGTATTTTTTTTATGATTATACATTAATTTTAACAGTTAAATAAAATTAATTGTAAGTGTAAAGTAATTTGAACGTTTAGAAATTTTGGCTTTTTGCAAAAAATAGCCTCAGTAAGAGGCAGGGAAAAATGTGGCAATCGACACAGAACTTTGTTAATATTGTGATAGTAACGCGTTTCCCATTAATTTATTAGTTTGCAAAGAAAAATTGATTCATATAGTTTTCGATGTTCAGCTTTTGTTTATGATAGAGATCTTACGCAACTTAATCTTCATATCAACAAATATACAAGTTTATTATAAATATAAGTTTCCCTTCCAAACAGTAATAACAAAATAACAAAACTTTAGTGTTTGATTTTCTGGCAGTTATCATAAGTTACCAATAATAATAATAATTGAAGCTGACTACTTCGGCCGATCTATATTACCATACAGATCTATAGACACCAGCCAACTGCGCAGGAGACATAATGGTGCACAAATGCACGCGCAAGCACAGGTGCACTTCCTTTTCCTTCACTCTCATAGTCCGATGGGACGGAAAACCGACATGACCGCCTTTTTGCATGTCCATCCGATGCAAGGATCATCGTACTTTACAGACAATCGGGTGATCAGCCCTCATTTCCCTAACCAATTAGGAAACAACAATGAAAAGTTTGTTGCGTCCCTGCATGGTTCAAACCCACGACCTCCATCATAATTAATTACCAAGTGATACTTACGTTTGAAAAAGTGCTCGTGAGTGACAATTTTTGACACACCCCTCTCTTGATAAGGACTCAACTCTAATTCATCGTCATTAGCCACCCATTCACCAGCTCGTATCTTGACCTGTAAAATCGATTTAAATTTATATTTAACTAGCTATTACCCGTGACTTCGTTCAAATGAAATAGCAGGCATGTTCACGAGTAGTATTAAAATATACTGTATTTTTATAAAATTCAGGTGTTATAATCATGTATATAACTCAATATAACTGAGTGGTCTAGCGGTATTGGCCCTGATTTATAGACCGGTGGTCGTTGGTACGAATCCCGCGTTTAAACAAATTTGTGTTATCAATGCTATCTGGTTGGATAGGACAATTTGGTTCGATCACCCAACTGTCTAAAAAGTAGGATGTTCCATGCGTCGGATGGGTATGTAAATCTCTACTCGGCGAAAGGAATATTCCTACCAAATTGCAAGTTGCTACGCCTTATGATTCTAGAGATATTGTGATGAGTCAATACATAGGTGGGAATCTCTTTTATATATATAATTAATTATTAAAATTAATATTTGGTGTTCACTTGTTTTTGCATAAGCACGCACTCAGCGCTAAGCGGGCGCTCCATCTTGGCCCGGGGAGCCCCACATATACCTGCTGCCCGCTCACTCTGGCGGCCGGGAATCCGTAAGCTGGATTTATCCAACGGGAAAAAAACAAGGCACCAATCATGGTAAAAACGTTTCGTTACTAACCTCATCTGGCTTAAGATTAACATCACGTTTGTCCTTTAATTTATGCGCGACAGTTATGACAACCGACGGATGTATAAGCGAACCACCTCCAAGGTAATTTTTTTCATTCCACTCCACGTTATCAATGTTCCTGTAAGTTGTACTAAATACAAAGTTAATATTTCGATCTATCATCCACCATAAAAGAAAAAATATATATTATCGATTATACAAAAATCATTAACGTAAGGTCATTGAAAAAGGGCTGTGTGCAATAACGTGACCTTAGGAGAGCGATTGTAGATTGTTTTACGTAATCAAAGATAATTGAAACTAGCTTAAATGTTTACTTAAGAAGCGCAACGATCCAAGGGAATTCTCCATAGTCTGCGTAGACCGTCTTGGAATCCATGCGATTGTTATAAGTATTGTCCCCCGCGTTGCTCATACCGCATTTTCTATTAGCATCGTTTGGTGTTGATTGTTTGAATCGGTTTCCAAATCCATCGTTTATTACGGCATTGTCTCGGTAACAACAGATATCTTGTCCTTTAGGGCAACTGGATGTTCTGAAATGACATATGTTTAACGTATTAAAGTTATTTTGAATAGCCAAAAAAGCAACAGGAAAATCGCCTGAGGGATTTAACCATCAAATTACATTTAAATTTAACCTGCGATTGGGTAGGTTACCACCCTCGAAAACAGGACCGTCTACTAGTAGCTCCGTGGCGCCCGTTTCTGCGGTAAATCAGTGGTGTGTAAACTCTACTGTCTTCCGTTTTGAACGCACTGTTATCAGTGTAACTTCTGGGTACAGAAAAATCCACCGTATTTCTCGGAGCGCACCACAATAGAAAAATTACTCTAATAAGTATTTTAACAGAACATTAATGTGGTAGGTGCCTTTATTACAAGGGACTGTCCCCACCGCGATGCCTATTTCTGCCGCAAATAGGGCTATAGAGGGCACCGTGTCAACGTGATTATCGGGTAAACTAGACTTAACATCTTATGCTTCAGGTCGGTGAGTGGGTTTGTGGCGTCTAACGTTGCTTTTCCTATGAGCTTGGCAGCTATCATCCCCCACCACGAGATTGCGATCAAATTATGATGGTGAGTGATATCCTCTGCCCATAATAATTACAACGTACGATGCCACACTCACTCACCGCCCGAGACATAAGATGCTACGTCTCGTTAACTCCGCAATTACACTGACAGCGGTTCCCTTCAAAGCGAAAAACGGTGTCGTAAAAATAGGTTGCTTACCTCCTTTAATTTAATTTATAATTTTTATATGTTTAATCAAATACAATCGTCTGTAAAACTTAAATGAGTTTGACAATCATTGTCTACTTTTATCGTCGTTTTGGTTGGGAGTATGATAAAAATTATAAACTAAAATATACAGCGCCATCTTCAAAATACCTTTGATCTTCGGTTATCTATAAAGAATCGTTTTAACTAATATTCAAATTTTTAAATATGGAACCCGTATGAAAATAAGTTAATTTGAAAAGTCCTCTATAAACCCTTATGCAAGTAATTACAACTATCAACTGTCTTTTTGATTAAAATCATAACTAGTAATATACAGTTAGTCGGTGAAAAGGGTTGACTTTGCTATTTGAGACAAAAAAGCTTTAAAGATCAAACCCGTATGCATTCGCTGTTGATTTCATTTTGCAATGGTCAATTGCGACGCAGACTCCACTGTCCCCGTTTTCCATTGTGCATGAAGTTAGCCCTAAAAAAAAAACAAAAAACATATGTAAATAAATATTTTTTTTATTACAGTGACGAACAGGACGTTCAACTAGTGGTAAGTGATACCTCTAAGAACAGCAACGTAATTCGCTACAAATGCCCTCACGGCACCGTAGAGGTACTATTCCAGATGATCGCTTGTAAAAAGGGAACTAACTTATTTAATCTTTCCAGAAAGGTAACGCAACAGACGAAAGACAACTCACTTCACATCATTAACGGCAATTCATATTATTAAAAGAAGCCGAGTAAGTGATGAATTCGGAGTTCATCAATGCCATGGCCCTAACCCGAATATACTTTTACAGCAAGTGATGTACATATGTAATATATATGAACATGACTTTTCACATTTTTGTAGAAAATAACACACCGTGTACCAAAACCAAATAAACACTGAGTATTTTACTCATTCATGCTAAAAGATTAATTTACTTGCATTCCGAATCTGATTTGATTGTAGCAAAGTGAGCCAATACTTTATTTATAATCTATTATTCTTCTAAAATTATAATCAGAATGGTTAAATTAAGACTAAAAGTAAATTCAAATTAGAGAGGTCTCATGAAAATTTGTCCGCGTGAACCCAGATTGTAGATTGCCCTAACAGCCAGTTTTTGTAGTAAAATTATTGTGTTCAAAGTTTCGGCTGCAGATCCCCAATAATATCTGACATAACTGAGATCTATAATTAGTTGATCTATCATAATCCATGATAGTATATATATAATAATAATATTTTATATATATATATATATTAATAATAATATAATTATATAAATATATAAATTTTTTAATGATGCCAAAGTATAACTTCTCACGCGCGTACATAATTATCATTTCCATGTTCCTGGCGTAACACCCTTATTCGTCCACTTCTTAAATGCTCTAACTTTGTACTTCTCATAAATTATCGACTTATCTCAATTTTGCCCTTCCTGTCTACGGTACTAGAGTTATGTGTTCATAAACTTTCTGGCTTCATATTCAGCAACAAATTCATTAGTCCATTAGAACCAGAATTTAGACTTGGACATAGTACCACACTGCCTTTCTTAAAATGACTGGCGATATAAAAGCAGCTGACCGCAGATTACCTAAAAAGTAAGATAATCCATGCACCCTAGTAAGTCCCGATATTTAAGATGTTTAGCAGTCGTTGTGTAGGATGTAAGATGAGACCTGTTCTCTCCATCTAATGCAGTTTACCCTTTGGAGGTCAGATGCTAATTGCTCTTTATCTCTCTTATAAATTGTTACTCAGGTATTGCTCTTTGGATTAAAAACCGATCTCTCGATAACTTGGGAAACTGGCCAGGAGATAAAAAAAGGCTTCATAGTATCTGTACTCCCTTACTATTTAAATAAAGCTACTACCTGATGCCCGCTTTGCTGCACTGCCATGATTCATAAAATTTTTTATATCTTCTGCAACATCAGCGTCATCGTCACAACGGCCCACAGCTACAAGCGCCACCAGGGCTCCGAACAGCAAGATCCTTTATTAGGGCATAATATTAATCCTAACACTTAAACAATATTCCAAACACTATCCTTAAAAAAATGTAACCGATCCTTCTCATGACTTTTTAGGTATTATATTAATATCACACACACACATCATCTGCCTGTGATAGTCCATTGCTGGACATAGGCCTCCCCGTAATACACCCCTTTCCATTAGGGAGTTTTGGACCGTCTCCCATCATGCTGGTCCAATGCACCAACCCGACTTTTACATGCCCATCCGACGCATGGATCATCTAACTTTTATCTTAATATACCTAAGAAAAATAGAAAGGAGCATACTGAGAATAAAGCTATCAGATAAAATTAATAACAGTGATGTAAAATGCAAGACAAAAATCATAGACATAAGGAAAATAATTAGACTACTTAAATGGCATTAGTCAGAACATGGTTGCAGGATAACAGATGGACAAAACGTTTAACTGAGTGGATACCAAGGGACAGAAAAAGAAGAAAAAGGCGACCAGGTAAAAGATGGAGAGATGTGTACAATGACAGATGTGGTGATTACTGGATGCAAGTGGCTTGTATGGATGTAGAGGCCTAGGGCGCAGAGCCGACTACTTCTAGCAAATTATAATATTTTCCCTATTCCACAAACGGAAAATTACACATTTTAATTAGATAGGAACTTTATATAGATATATAGAAACATAGAAATAGGAAATTAAAAAATAACATTTATATATGCAGTAACTTACGAAAACGTTGATTGTTTGATTAAAGGTTTGTATAAGAACGTAAAATAGACGTCTTAAAAAGAAAGTAAATATAAATCTGAAGTAGTACGTAATAAAGGCTGTTTTTTATTTAATTATATTATTATCTCATTATATATTTTGGTGCAAAACCTGGCTGAGTCTTCTGCACGGATCGATCTCCAGATGAACTTGGGTAGAACCAAGGTCATATTCAACGAGCACGTTTATCCGGGACCGATCATAATCGACGGCACCTCTCTCGAAGGCCGACAGAAGGATTCGGCTTGTCTGGGCAGCTTTTTTAAAAAAAAGCGTCGTCAAATTTTCTCGTCGCCTATCCCACAATACCTTAAGCCGAAAGTCTTCGATCAGTGCGTACTACCCGTTATGACCTACCGTGCCGAGAATTGGACACTGATGGTTCGACTGATCCACAAATTATAGAGTCCCAGCGATCTATGGAGAGGGCTATGCTTGGAGTACCTCATCAAAAATGGTGTGATCTTTCGGAAAACTGAAGTCACCGATCTAGCCCACTGCATTAGTAAGCTGAAGTGGCTCGTCATATAAGCCGCAGAACTCACGACCGCTGGAGTCGGAAAGTTCTGGAGTGAAGACCAAGGCTCAGCAAGCGTGATGTAAGACGCCCTGCGGCAAGATGGAGTGACGTCGAAGATCGGAAGCGGTGGCGTGCATTAGGGGAGGCCTCTACAGAAGTGGACTGACACAGGCTAATGATGATGATGATGTTGATGATGATCATGATGATATATAGATAATTTATATTATTTTCCTAAATTACTTGACCGATTTTATAGAATTTGCACACCATGTGTATTTTGATTCAACTCATTGTTGTATTTTAATAAATGATTTATTTAAATCTCAATTCCTAGTTACAATATTATTTTATTGTACATTAATCGTCGTTTACTTTAACAGTTAGACTGTTCGTTACAGCTATTAGCTACAAACTACACTAGCATATAGCGATGTCATAGAAAGCGCTTTCTACACTACAAATGCTTCAAGACCAAAAACTTTCTTCTGATAGTCCACCATTTCCATTGAGCTCGACAAGCGTCAGAATTGTTAACATAACAAAACCCTTATTCGATCTCCTAAAAATCATACTATAATAAATTTTTACTCTTTAATTCGGGTCACTTTAATCTTTAATAATCATTAAATGAGGTTCTAACAAAGATGCAACTAGCTATTAAATAAAAAAAATAATGCATGAAATTGCTTTTTAACATATATAAATAGCTAATTGCGCAAATAGTAATGAAAGTGTATAAATAAATTTAATGATTTTACAAAGCCAAATTAAATTAAACAGAGATGTTAACCAATATGATGATGAATTGTTAACAGCGGATACAATTTTAGGTAAATTTTACGTTTATGACGCATGTCATGCAACTTTTATCATCTGCTTCGTATAATCATCCAATTGCAGTAATGAAAACGATTTTAATGATAGTGCCAGCTACGCAATTAATAACATTTTTTATTTGAACAGATAAGAAAATATGTATGTACAACGTCTTAAATGGCTAGCGATATTGAACCTTGCTTTATAAACCGGAGTATGTGAGTTCGAATTCCGCGTAAAAACAATTTTGTGTTATCGTTGAGTTCTGGTTGGTTAGAATAATTTGGGTCGATCTCCCAACTACCTGAAAAGTAAGATGATCCATGCGTCGGATGGGCATTTAAAAGTCGGCTCACCAACCACTGCATTGAACCAGAGTGGTGGGATACGTCTAAAAATTCCCTTATGGAGAAGATGTGCCTTAGGATAAACAATTTAAGGTTGATTTAATTTTCGATGTTAAGGCATTATTTTTAAATTGGCTTTTATCATCATAAGCATTTTTTAATTTTTATTCTCCTATCTGCATCAACGAGTGTCGTCAGAAACTACATAAACACTATGTTTATTGTAAAATATTTTTCCAAGGTGGGATTCGAACACACTACACCCTTTAGCGTAACAGTCGGTTACTAACTACTGCGCCGAGCGGTTTGTCAAATTATGCTTTAATTGTTCATGCCTTGTTACTTCAGGTAAGGTGACCGGATTTTAGTTTTGTATTTGTTAAGCATTACATTAACATATAAATATGAGAATGGACCAACAAAAATGTATATATCCATAGGTCAAATGTATATATAACAGGTCTTTCGGAGATAACCTTACCTCATCTCAGCACGGCAATAATCACTGATAAGGAAAACTAATTCTGAGACCGTAAACACAACTTAACTCAACTGAAACAAAACACTGACTAAAGCTTCGCAGGAAAAAACAAGTTATTATACTGGTCTTATATTCCGAAGGCCAATTATATGAACATTATTTATTAAAATTGGAAAAAAATGTTTTTTAATTAATAATGAGCGGATAAATATGATAATAATAACGTATTCTTAGGTATATAAGCTTTTTTTTTTGATGGATTTCGATTTGATAGTTTATGTAAGCAAAAATACAGTTACGATTAGTTATTTTTTGTACATAGACTTAGATTGTCATTGTTGAATAAAACTTAATGTGGAATTGAAAACATTTTAAGCCGCCGTAGAAGATCAGTTATTAAAATGTAACATTGTATTATATTATAGAAGAACTATAATAATATAGAATATTACATCTGACAGAATGAATATTTCTCTATAGGTACCAAGAGTGTACAAACTAGATTATGTCGTTTCTTACATAAGCCAAAAAAAAGACTATAAGTATAATAATGGAGCAATAAATAACCAACTTTTTGCGCAAACATCTGAAGAAATCTGCTGTTTGTGTCCATATTTAGTCAAAGTCAAAATTCTTCGCATAAAAGCCGTAAAAATTACAATATGTCGTAATTTTAAGTTTATAGAGTTGGGTTGGTGTTCACCAGCTGCGTTAGATTGCATAATTTTATAACATGGTTGTAATACTCAAACATTCAACTCTATTGAAACTTGAATGCGTTTTTCTTTTCAATAGCGCATGTATAATATAATTAATGTTTGTTTAAAAGTGATATATGGGTAGGTAAAAAAAACTTAAAAAAAAAACACTACGAAAATATCCTTCAAGATGACGAAAAAAAATTCTGGTAGAGTTTCAGCCCTTAATATTAATATTAAGAGGTGACTTGTTGTTGTGATTTTTGCCAACTGTCACAATCGTTTTGAAGCTAACATTTTGCATCAAATAATAATAGAAAAATAAATAGCAATAAAACAATATTGCGATATAATTAGTAAGCTATTCTATCTTTCAAGTTGGAATAAACAAATTGTGTGCAAATATATTTTAAAATCGGTAAGGTTGTTTAGCAATCCATCGCGGACAAACATCGTGACACGTGATTTATATGTTAAGATATATATTATTGTATATACTGTGCACTGCCAATTGTGTTATCAAAGGTCATGTTAATATCTGTGCTATTTCTAACAAAGTAAATTTCACTAACGTCATTGGTTCTTCCGAAAACCACAATGGATTTCCCTCAGGTTATTGTTATTGATGAAACGTCGCATAACATTTTTATAGTGCAAATTTCTGACACATATTATATTTGTCGTAGGTGTCATCAATTTAACATACTTTATGAACTGACTGAATTATATAAATTCCATTTCTGCGACAGCATTTCAAATCTCTATTAATCTCGGCTTCATGTAAGTAAAAAGCCCCGTCCCATATACCTCCACGAGAAGCACTATTGTCACACATTCGCACTCCCGGATGGGTGTGTACTTAGGAAAATAGTTGTAGGACTAAAGAGAACCGCTCTGAGATAGCCGATCCTATAAAATCCCAAATTACCCCACTCCTTTCAGTACGGAAATGGTACATGCGCGTACCATTTCCGTACTAAACTCACGGTTTTACTCACTGTGTTCACCGCGGAGTGTTATTAATGTTAGCTAGAGCTCTCATTGCTATAAAATATACCCTTAAGAAAGAGTCTGAATTGGTCCTGGCTTACCTGGGCAGTCCTCGATTCAGCGTGCTAACGGAAACCATTAAGTGACGGCTCAAGCCGAGGCTTGCCTTCTGCGGGCCCTTGATGCCTTAAGGTAATTCGTGGGGAGCGTGCCTGTGGGAACGCCTCTCCCCACACATCCGGTAAAGTTCTAATCAGTTTATTCCAGAGAGCAGCAGATTCAATCATATAAATAATAAATAAATGTTTCCTTTGATGTACCAAATAACTGTTTCTTTTTTTCTAAAAAAGGATTTGCCCTATACTTGTTTATTTCGCTTCCCAAGCTACAAAACTGATGTGACAAAATTTTTTTGACAATGTAAAACTAAAAAATAATTAAATTTGGATCGCTATTGCTACTTATAGTAGAAAGTATTAATAGACTTTTATAGAAGATAAGTTATTTTGTTAAACCTTCATTCGGCTAACAACGTGCTTATTATACGATACGTCATTCATTGTCGTTTCTTAGCAAATGTATCTGTTTTTGTGATTAAATGAACCATTTCATGTAAACATCTTCTGAGCTGTGTGAAAATAGGAATCTGTAATTGGGAGTGGGAACCATTAGAATAGACCTATGGTACCCTAAACTTCGTCGTCTTGATTCCATAATAAATAAATAAATA
Organism: Lamproptera curius; assembly: GCA_029286875.1. Lineage (NCBI taxonomy): Eukaryota > Metazoa > Arthropoda > Insecta > Lepidoptera > Papilionidae > Lamproptera > Lamproptera curius. The sequence continues at coordinate 2,658,865 of JAGSMT010000099.1, forward strand.
AATAGGTACATAAATAATTACAAGTAACGATATGCATTTATGGGTAACGATTCGGCAGTCGTTTCTAGTTGGCGCACCCATTACGTAGCATTAAAAAATAACGGTTTGTTTACAGTGCTGTATTTCAAAAAAATGTTATGCTGCTCAAAACCTGGACCTTAACAAAAATGATCCTGCAATTTTCTCCTCCTCGAATTTTAATTTGAGTTACGTAAATTGCGAGTAATTTTTTTAATAGTTAAAACCAGTGTTCTTTCCTTATGTTCGGTGAGTAATATAAATTCCTCAAGTAAACATTCTTAAAATTTTGTTTTCGAATGAATAATAGCATTATTACCGGTTGTTCTCATTTAATAATATACAAAATCTTTGAGGAAAACGTGTGCGTCATAGGCGAACGTTTCCCTCAAAGATTTATGCCCGTGCTAAACAGATATCATGTTAGTTAAATTAATCTAACGCCTAAATACAGCAAAACAGGTTTTATGCACATAGAATAAATAAATGTTAGCACAGCTATGACTATTTTTAAAATTAAAGCTGAGTTTTTTCATAAATACCAAAAATCACCAGGTGACTTTTGTGAACTAATTTGTTTTATTTTTAAACTAGCTTTTAGACTTCGTCCGCGTAGTAATTTGTAAAAACAAAAAACAATTTTTAACAATTTTCGAGAAAAAAAAGGGAGTTTTGTTTATTCCCTTTTAACATATTTTTCAGTAAAAGCCCCATAAAATCGGACTAGCCATTTTATAGATTAGCTAGATCAGCGAGAAGCGAATGAACAGACATCAGAAAAATAAATGTTGTTTTGTTACATGTACCTGTTATATATTTCTACGTAATCATTCAATAACGGTTATTGTAACGTTACATATATAACGCCAATTTTGTTTATTTGTATAAAAAATAAAAGAAGTACATTTGATATAACTACTCAACAGTTATACCGGGATTTATTCCCGGTATTTAGGGATTTTTCCTGTTGTTTTCTTAATACTCTTTCTAGGGTTCATGATCACAAGCAGACTTAAGAAGGATAGACAAAGAGGAAGGTTTTGTTTGCTTCTTTTGCATTTGCCCCAAAATTGGAAAACCAATTTGAAATATTCATACACTACCAGGATGTTACCATTACCATTTACTTATTGGCAACTTTTTAATCCAGGAAGTTGTTTCCTCGGATTCGAATCCACGACCTCCGTTTTGTAAACTAAGGGTCAATACCGCTAGACCACGGAGGCGGACAATAAATGACACGTGAAATAAATGTTAGGTCCTAATTTTACAGAGGACCAACTGGCGAAGCAATACCAACCACACAACTCTTGGGTAGTCCCATCTACCCAAGAGTTGTGTAATTGGTACTTCTTACATTTTATGTTTCTTCATATCTGAATGTTACAACAAAAAACAGTGCGCAGTTAGCCTTCGGATCGACCGGACAAGGCCGCTCGATCCCTCCCGCTACCTGCGCCGTCCGCTTGGCCCACCCATGGCCACGCCCTCCCCCCGACGCCGTCAAGTGGCAAGAAGAAGGAAGACTCCGTGTTCGCCGTGCAGCACTGTAGTAACAGTGCTAGTGTGTGCCGGTGTAATAGTGTCGACGCGTTCGGCGTACGCGCCTGAGCGTAGATAGCTGCGTAGCCGTCCGATGAGTCGTTTCCATTTTTCCCTCGTTCACAGGTTTCTGTTGAGATGTAGGGACCCATAATCTGCTAGTCTATTGTTGCCACATTTCACCGCGAACGTAGTTAAAATCAACACGCACATCACCCAAGTGGTATTTATATTCATTCGTTTAACGCTAGTTTGCTGCATTAGGCAGCAACTGAGGTATACACTTAGCGCTCCTAAAGCGCTAGAGCTCCTTTTTGACGTTAGGTTTACACCTTCCTGCTCACTGGGGCGGGGAGGGTAGGTAGAGCCATTCAGCGTCGTACCAATACGCACAACGGTGGCAATCGTCATCTAAACCCAAGAAGCGCCAGAAATCGCGCGCGCAAGCTGGGACGACCGTCAGAACAGTCGGAGGCTGGAACTCCTCCAGAAACCTCCCAATCTAGTCCGACTCGAATGAGGTCGAGGCAAAACAACTCGGCGCATAGAAACCGGAGAAATTGACGCAGTGGAGTCCCTGCCCATCAATCGCTGCAATGAGAAGCGTCAAAAAAGGTACTTCCAGGCTTATCACCGATCCCGATTCACCCGGCAAGAAGAACGAAATGTCTCCGCCATTATCGATCCCTCGGCCACATCACCGGAAAGCTCGCCAACTCGCCGCTCGCTCGCACATCACGCTCGCTGCCTCCGCGCTCGGAGCTCTGCTGCTGAGCCTGAGGCGGCCCTCAACTTCACAGCAAGTACCCGTCTCACTTAGAGAGAAAAAACAAACCCTCTCTCAAATCGGTTCAAATTCACAGCAAGCGATTCCGCTAGTGGAATTAAAGTACAGTTAGAGACGGTGCAAGCGCACCGCGACGTCACCAAGTACTTGCTCGAAAAGCAGTACTATTATCACATTCGCGCTCCCAGAAGAGCGCGTCCTTCGGACAGTGGTCAAAGGTCTACCGAAGGAAATACCTACTCAGGAGATCTTCGACTTTATCAGGTCGGAGAACATTTCAATTTATTCAGCACAACGGCTGTTCCATCCGCGGACAAAAAAGCCGTATAATTTCGTCCTTCTAACGCTCGAACGCTCTGTAGAGGGCAAAAAAGTTTACGACCTTAAGCACATTTGCGACATTGGTCGCATTTCCTTTAACGCGCTGCATTCAAAGGGCCTCCCAGGGCAGTGCCACAACTGCCAACTCTTCGGCCACACGGCCCGTAATTGTCACGCACAACCTCGCTGAGTGAAGAGCCTAGGGGACCATGGCACCCCAGACTGCCCTCGACCTCAGGACAGAAAAGTCCTGTCTACATATGAACCGCCGGCATACGTAAACTGCCAAAGTCCAGGCCACACGGCCAACTACCTAGGGTGCCCCAAGGCGCCCAAACGTAGGCCACCACTACCTTCCACCATCCCTAGGCGCCCACCGGTGCCATCCCTCACCTCCTTCCCGCCCCTCCGGCCTGCTCCGGCGTGGCAATAACCGGCCCCGCAACCTGCGCCGAGCGCTCCGCGTAGGGCCGCACCACGCGCCGCACCACGCGCTGCACCAACAAATGCTCCGCGAAGCGCTCCCCAGCAAGCTAGCCATAGCAATGGCAGCACTGGGACAAACACCGATGTATTGGTCAACTAGGACCGCGTCAGAACAGTCGGAGGAGTTGGATAACTCCTCAGAAACCTCCTAATTCACGTCCGACTCCGAAATGGAGGTCGAGGTCGAGGCAGACTCGGATGCCATAGAAACCGGAGGAACTTGACGCAGGAGGCTTCCTGCCCATCCAATCCCGCAAGAAGAAGCGCAAAAATAGGTCTTCTCCGGCTTCATCGCTGACCCCTGATCCACCCGGCAAGGCACCGAAATCGTCGCCCGCCGAATTATCGGCGCCTCGGCCCACATCACCGGCTACAGAGCCAACCCCCGCCGCCTCACGGCAATCACCTCCCGCTGCCTCACAGCCAGCCGCCTCACGGCCCTCAACTTCACAGCAAGTACCCGTCTCACTTAGAGAGAAAAAACAAACCCTCTCTCAAATCGGTTCAAAGCAAGCGATTCCGCTAGAGGAATATACAATATATATAAAGTAGGGCCGCACCACGCGCCGCACCACGCGCTGCACCAACAAGTGCTCCACGAAGCGCTCCCCAGCAAGCTAGCCATAGCAATGGCAGCACTGGGACAAACACCGATGTATTGGTCAACACGGATGACATTGCCGAGGTAGATAGGCTGACCGCTGAGTTAGATGCCACCGTAAGCAACTTCACCGCCCGCTTAGCTGTACTCCGCAAGTACAGAAATTTAATTGAACTTATTCGTGGGAACTAAATAGCTAATACACCCAGTATTTTTGTAAAAAACGGCCCGGGCCGCGTAAAGCCCCGTGCATTTAATTTAGTATTCTTTAACGGAAACGGTCTCGCGATTCAAAAGACCGAAATAGGCAAATTTCTACGCGAAAACGACGTCGACTTGCTACTAGTGACTTCGAGACGCTATTTTCCTTAGAAGACGCCGTTATCTTGGCCGGCGATTTCAATAGCAAGCACACCCGGTGGAACTCAGATACAACAGCGAGGTCTAGCACTAGATGAACTATCTGACAACCTTTACTTTAGTGTGGTTGCGCCGTTGATGCAAACACACTAAAAACACACCAAGTGGGACAACGACCGAATGTGCTTGATATTGCATTCATTAAAAACGTCAATATTGCTCTTAGAAACATAGAGGTCATCAATGACCTAACCTCAGATCACCGTCCCGTGCTCTTAAAGCTAGGAACCCCCAATCACTCAAACCTAATTCCAAAGTTCAAAGTCGACTCATAAGCTAAAGTCACGCGGACTTACTAGCTCACCCCATTTAGATACCATTCTAATGTCCAAATTCCCAAGACGTGAATCTCGCTGCTCATGCGTTCACGGACATTCAAAGTGTCGTCGAGGCCTCCTCGAGGCAGGTCCCGGGAGGAAAACCGCAGGGCCTTTGCGGAACGACATCAGGACATCTTGCGACGCAAAAGCCGCGATTCGCGCCCACGATTGGTATCCGACCGAGCGGAACCGAAGGCAATACGCGCCCGAATCGTCAAGAGCGCCTAACGGAACACCGGTGGATAGCGATTAAACCTGCATCGTTCCCTGTGGCCCGGGCATTCCCAAAGGCGGCGGCGCTTCCACCCTGCCCCACTCATCCAACCCGAAAGCCCCGCATTTCGAGAGGAAAAAGCCCGAATATCTGGCCGAAGTCTGGCTCATTCCCTAGCTCCAAACAAGGGGCGTCCTTCGGACAGTGGTCAAAGGTCAGCCGAAGGAAATACCTACTCAGGAGACCTTTCCAATTTATTCAGCCCAACGGCTGTTCCATACCCGCACGCCAGCTCGTAATTGTCACGCACGACCTCGCTGCGTGAAGTGCCTAGGGACCATTGCACCCCAGACTGCCTCGACCACAGGACATAAAAGTCCTGTCTATATATGAACCCCGGCATGCGTAAACTGCCAAGTCTAGGCAACACGGCCAACTACCTAGGGTGCCCCAAAGCGCCCAAACGTAGGCCACCACCACCTTCCACCATCCCTAGGCGCCCACCGGTGCCATCCCTCAACTCCTTCCCGCTCCTCCAGCCTGCTCCGGCATGGCAAACGCGCAGCGCCCCGCGTAGCGCTTCCATGCCAGCGTGGCAACAACCGGCCCCGCAACCTGCGCCGAGCGCTCCGCGTAGCGCCGCACCACGCGCCGCACCAACAAGCGCTCCGCGAAGCGCTCCCAGCAAGCTAGCCATAGCAATGGCAGCACTGGGACAAACACCGACGTGTTAGTCAACACAGTTGACTTCGCCGAGGTAGATAGGCTTACCGCCGAGTTAGATGCCACCGTAGGCAACTTCACCGCCCGCTTAGCTGTACTCCGCAAGTACAGAAATTTAATTGAACTAATTCGTGGAACTAAATGACTAATACACCCACTATTTTTGTAAACAATGGCCCGGGCCGCGTAAAGCCACGCGCTCATCTCCGCAAGGTAGAGAGCGAGGTTGACCGGTTGACACACTTACCACCACGCAACGTAATCTCACCCGCAACAGAAAAGAAGTCAAGTTGATTATCAAAACCCGGGCACCGATGGCATATCAAATCGCGTTATTAAGATTCTTCCGACTCACCTCATCAACCTCCTCGTCCTAATCTATAACGCAGCTCTCTCCAAGGGTATTTTTCCAAACACTTGGAAGGATGCTGAAGTTATAGGCTTCCTCAAACCCGGTAAACCTCCCAACCAACCAACCTTCTACCGTCCTATTAGCCTCCCAAAGGCTTTGTAAAAATTTATGAAAGAGTAGTTTTGACCCGCCTACTAGACTTTATGCAGTCTAAAGGGCTTCCCAACCCAGTTCAATTCGGCTTTCGGGCCAAACAGCCAACTCACAGGAGCGCTTTTCCTCGACGTGGCAAAGGCGTTCGACAAAGTATGGCACGACGGGCTTATATACAAGTTATACAAGCTCGGCGTTCCAGACCGTCTCGTACTCGTCATACGAGAAGAGAAATCACAACGATATCCGCTACTAGCCGGAGTTCCTCAAGGCTCTGTATTAGGTCCTGTTCTATTTACCTTATACACCAAAGACATCCCACATAATTACAAAGTAAGCACCGCCTTGTTCGCAGACGATACTTGCATTTACTCATCCAGTACCTGTCCTTTTGTAATCCAAAGTTGTCCCCAAACCGTAGCCAAGAACTTTGGTGAATGGTTTTGGCGTTAGAGAATCGAAATAAACCCATCAGAGAGCCTTGTTTACACAGAATGCCGACGACCCTCCCAAACCCGACTCTAGACTACCCAATTCCATGGGTAGATAAAATCAAATACCTCGGGTAACACTCTGACAAAACCCTCAGCTTCGGCCCGTACATCACGCAGATCAAAACAGAGCGGCCTACGTCCTAGGTCGCCTGTTCCCTTTAATCAATCGCAAGAACAAGTTATCTCTTCGCAACAAGGTGTTGCTCTACAAAACAGTAGTCCGTCCTATCATGACTTACGCCAGTCCGGTGTTCGCTCATGCTTCCCCTTACCTCATCCACAAACTCCAAGCCCTGCAAAACAGGTTCATACGCAGAGCCACGGGTGTGCACTGGTGCGTGCGCAACCTTCACCTGCATGTGGACCTGGAATTGCCCTCAATTTACCAAGATCGTTGACGGTTTTAAAACAAGTGGCAGCCTGAGCCGAGGTCACCTCTGGGGACCCTCGAGCTAAGTCAACAAATTAAGAGGAATATGGCGGATATTGCTGATTGACCGGCTTTGACAAAAGAAAGAGGTCTTTAACTCGTAGCGTATTTTATGGTACGTTATTGTTCCGATCCTAGTGCTCCGATTTTAATCATTCTTTTTGATAATTATTTCTTTTGTTTATGCGATACTACACATTAATGAATAAAATTTTTTTACGAATTTAATCGCGTTTATTTTACATATTTAAATTCCGACATTTTAAACACTTCCAGCGGCCGTGGTCATTCTTATTTGAAATGATTAATATTAGCTGTCAGGCGTTTCCATTTTTTATTTTGAGATAAGTGGCTTAATAGACGTGTACAAATAAAAATAACTACGGCGCCAGAAATCACACGCGATAAATTTGTAATCGCTGGCAAAACCGTGAAAGATAAATTTAACCATATTTTACAAAAGTCCAAGTCGAAATTGTTTATTCAATTTAGGCTCTACTGAGCATTTAAATATTATAAATTTATGTGGACTATTAATACGTATTAATTTAGGTAATAGTTTGAATTATAAAACTTATACAAGTAGATTATCGCACAAAATATATTTTTTTAAATGTATGAATCAATAAAGCTATGACGATTTGAGTATAATAATTATGATATAATTTAAAATATTTTTTCTTTTCAGACATATATGCATGTATCATTAAAATTTTAAAATATTTAATTATTATTGCTAAATATGATAAACCCTAAAACAAGATACATCACAAAGCGCTGGCTTCTTGGGGCACTGTGGACAAAAATACCTAGCCTCCTAACATTTTTGCCTTTTGTACATATTCGACATGGATGTCCCTGATAATTGAAATGAGTTGTATTTGTATTACAGTTCCCCCTTTTTTAAACGATAATAACTGACTTTAGAATTATAGTTACATCATCCTTTTATTCTTTTGATTTTTTTGGTTGTGGAACATGTGCGCATTGTGTGGATAAAAAGGAATTTTTAAGTAATGTAGAGCAATTTTCTTGTAGAAACGGATGATTTTCCTAAGGAATGAGTAGTATGACATACTTTGGTCAGAGCGATCAATGCCTACCGTTCCCAAGTTCTTCTTAAAGTAAAAATGGCCTTATAGCTATTCTTTTTCGTTTAAGGGTTTTTATCATACGCATTAGTATGTTTTATTCGTCATCTTTGAGGTCCCGACGGTAATTTTTTCGTTTTTAATTTGTTAATTTGTTTGCTCCTAGATCTCTTTAAAATTAATATTGCGAGAGTAAGTGGAATGTTAGGGCGCCTGAGCACTAGCGTGCACTAGGCTTGATAATCCATAGAATGAGTGGCACCAAGGACCCTCTCAGAAGGGGCCTCGCATTTGGCTATGAGCCATCAGAAACCTCGACTTGATTGAAACGCTTTTTTAAGAATACATTTCATAGTTTGAAGAGATCTATCTTATATTTGTATTGTGGCGCAACAAACTCCATTTACGCTCCATAAACTATCTAATTTCAAAGTATATGTAATCGTCCTTACCGGTGAGGTCGATGTGTTTATGTGATTTAGCAACTACTACTGGACGTAGGGTGTGTATTCCCAACTTTTGGGTTAAAGATTCGTGTAATTAGTAAGAAGTTGCAACATAAACATAAAGGTGCTTAGGACAATCGTTATTCTCATTACTGCCATTGCTACGGCTTACATGCTAGCCATTTGCGATGGTGGCGGGCCGCATCAGCTTCGAAGCTGGATTTTGCCAAGCGGGGAGGGATGGCCTGGTGTTGGAAGATCGGAGAGGGAAGGTTGTGCCAAGGGTGGGATTTGGAGGTGACTTAGAAGAGGCCTTAGGAATCAATAAGAGGTGGTAAGTCCCCTTTTTTACGTAGGGCCGTCTGGGTTGGTACTATCGTGATGCATATTTCTGTAGCAAAGCAGTAGTGAAAAAATATCATCCTGTTCTGGTTTAAAGGACATTGAAGCCAGCATATTTAATAGGTAAACGGGACGTAACCTTCTATGTTTCACGGTAAGCAATGTATGGGTATTGCCGACGCCAGGGTCTTGTCAATGTCACACTACACCACTGTAATTTATATCAAACAAAGTAAAGAAGATACTTGATTAAGCGCTGAAGTGAGGTTGGGGGTGTACCACGCCATTTAAAAGATGGATGAAAAGTAGAGGTTTTGACATCGCCTACATTACGATTTAAAGCACGCGATTTCGTCCGCATGGTAATGTGAAAAAAATCTTTTTCTCAAAAAAAAAATCTAAAAAAGTAGCCTAAGTTACTTCCAGTTACAACTTTATCTTAAAGTGAAAGCCCCGTCAAAATCGGACGAGCCACTCATTGGTTAAAGTACACAGTTATGCATCATAATGTAATCAATTGAAATTGTTTATATTTAATATTACATAACAGACACTGGATTTTATTATTGGTTTGGACACTTTATTATTTATTATAGAATATTTGAATTACGACATCATTAAAGTTCCTTGTTCATCATTCGTTAACGAAAATAACCATCATTTTATAATTATGAAGCATTCTTAAGAATATTTATTATTTAATAATGGAATATTAAATATTTGAACTTCAATTAATTTTTCCAAACTTCTTTACTATCAAACTTATCTTATTGGAGTAACATACTAATAATAAGTATTTAACATTAATAATTTAATAATATTTAGTGTTAATTATATTAAATAAAAGTATTTTAATTTATATCAATAAATAATACATATCGATAGTTAACCTCAATTATATTGGAGCAATTGAAAAAGTATATAAGCACAATTTTTTTCACTAATATTCACAAATAGTAAGTAATATCAATCAAAAATAATTAAGATAATTAAAGATGATAGATTTACAAGAACTAATCATAAATAATTCGATTAAGAATTTATGGATTCACGAGACGTACTTTGATATATCATATAACTGGTAGTTCAGCGCCATCTGTTGCTTACAAATGTAGACTTCCTAAGAGATGTTGGCTAACTTGTACAGCGGTACTATAAATCAGAAGCTTTGATTATGTGTGACCAGATGGCGCTTATCTAAAACGTATTACATAGATAAATCACAATGTTGATATATTAAATGAATAAAAATATTACCATTATATCAAGTTGAATAAACATCATTACAAAAATTAATATATTTATATAATAATATATATATTTAATATAAATTTTAATAATATAAATATATTATTAATAATAATATATATATATATACCAAAAACGACCCTAATCCTAACTCATAGAGCACATTATGCAACAACTATCGCAAATAAAAAACGACAACTCCATTATCACTACACAAAAATCAACCTTATCACTATGTAATATGGACCTTATTACATTTTCACCGTTTTCATTATAAACTGTTAATTTTGTGTCACGCATCTTAAAATTTCACTCTCATCATTTTTTCACAACGCGCCTAAAGAAGTATAACTTCAAAAATCTAAAAAGTAGCCTATGTTACTTCCAGTTACAACTTTATCTTAAAGTGAAAGCCCCGTCAAAATCGGACGAGCCATTCTAGAGAATAGGCAGAATAAACGGAGACACAAAAAAAATGTTTGGTTAAAGTACCAGTTATGCATAATAGACATAGTCATAGACTTTATTTCGCCAAAACGACACACATTTACATACATATCTATATATAAAAAAAAGAGTAATAACATAAACGTAAAAGAGAAACAGTGCATAAATCTAAAATAAATTTGTAACAGTAAAATAAAAAAACAAAAAAAGATTAAAAAGAAAATAAAAACAGCATATAAGATTAACAATAGGAATAAAATAACAGGACGAACTTTATTACCATTTAAACAATATAATTGGTAAACAATAAATAAAAAGTTTATGAATAACACATACATGTTGTGTCTTTTCGTTAAAAAAGGTCTCCACTCAGCATCATAATTTAATCATTGGAAATTGTTTTATTTAATATTACAAACATACACTCCGATTTTATTATTGGTTTGGACTAACTTTATTATTTTAATAAAATATCTGAATTACGAACAATATTAAAGGTTCATCCTTGTTCATCAATCGTTAACGAAAATAACCATAATTTCTGATAATCTATGCAAGCATTCTTAACGTAGTGATCATTATGTAATGGGTACTACAGCCCAACTGAATCGGCTTCCCCCTCGAAGCTGTGCCTTCCCTTCTGCAATATATGCCCGAGGTACACATACTCATAACAACTTCAACGATTGTGACAGTTGGCGATATCTATTGATAGCGTTCTGTTTGTTTGTAGATGGCGCTGTTTAATAACATAAACTTTTCGTTGATAATAGGAGAATTGGGACTACAAAAAGTAATTGCTTTAAATTAAGTAGTTTCGGTCATTAAATTTTATAATAACTATTATAAAATATATCTAATGTTAAAAACAAAAATGCAACTCCATAACGCCGTTATTTTGTACCAAGCCATTAGATAAAAAAAATAATGAAAAAATAGCTTCCTAACATCATCGACCATTAGCCTGTGATAATTTACTGCTGAACATAGGCCTCCCCTAATACACCCCTATCCCTTACGGGGTTTTGGACCGTATCTAACACGCGTGTAAAATTGTAAATTGTAGGATTTTTGCATAGCAAAATTAAATAAAAGTGAAGACATGATGACGGACTTTTTTCTTGCAGGTAAAATAACTTTGAGCAAACCTGATTTCAGGAGGTAACGCGTTCCACAGAAGAATGGACTAAACAAAAAAAGCAGAATTTGTAAATTTGGAACGATGGGTTGGACATAAAAGAAGACAATTATTTATCGAGCGAAGATTTCTTTTATTTACAGAGCTTAGATATTCAAACTGGGAGCATAAGTAAGAAGGAGTAGAAGATGAATTTACAAGTCATAGAGCGTTGTAAGCGCTCTTAATGAACGCCTTTGACGGATAGGCATTGTAATTGCGAACGATGACGGGATACATCGTCATGAATGCGAAGGTTGAAAACGAATCGAATGAAGCTATTCTAAAGTCGGTCGAGTTCATCGAGGAGATCTACATTCGGGTCAAAATAGCATACATGGAGAGTTTGTAAGGAAACCAATTTTCTTAACACCGATGTTTTTTGATATTACGAAATGCGCGGTCTCTACGTCTCATGGCTATTATTACAAGTTCTGTCATCCATGGGGCAGCATTGCGTCTGATTTTAATTTTTTTATGGAGGCATGAACCTTGTATCATTTTATAATTTTGTCGTTCAAGACGCTGACATTATCACCTATATTGACTGCATTTAGTTAGGGCTTCCAGTCGGTACCTGCAGCATCCTTTTGTAAAGAGTTTTCGTCTAATTTGGAAAAAGAACGCACGTGCAGAACCTTGGGTACTGGCCTAGGAGGTTTAAGGATATATGACAGGAATATTAGGTCATGACGAGAAAAACCGTAGAGCAGAATATTGTCCATAAGAGGAAGTTAAAGAAGGATTAGCAGATAGGATTAGGTCAAGCCAGGTGTCTTCACCGGAGACATCACAGTGCGTAGGTTGGAGAGGTAAGATGTGAAGACAGCTTGACTCAACTACATGTAAAAATTTACGGGTACGAGGGGAGCAGGAAGATTGGTATTAAAATCGTCCATGATGACATAATGAGTGTATTTTAACCCAAAGATTTTAAAACGAATTTGAAGTCGGTAAAATAATCAGCATTTAGGTAACAATAGACTACGCCAATGATGCTGGCACATCGGGCTTCGACCTCAAGGCATAAATACTCAGCAAAGGCTAAGTTATTTTGGGAAGAGGAGGCCAATACCATACGATCACATCATCTATTCGAAGCAAGTCTGTACTCTTGATTAAAATTATATTAACCAAGTACAGTTATATTAACCAAGACATAATTATTTTTAACTAAAATAAAATCCTAATACATCATGATACAGAAGAAAATGTAATTTATTACTTACTATTGTCACAAGAATATATATTTATCTCTCTATTGACACCAAGTTTTGATTCCTGCTTTATTACTATTATACTAATTTCATAAAACTTGCCGATAAATAGGCTACCAAAAAACCTAATAAATAGTCGAACTTGATATTTATTGTTATGGTCTCAATTCCGCATTAAATTTTAGCATGTACAGAATGCTCGGAAATTTAATTCAAGTAAAATTTAAATCTTTTAAATAAACCTTTAAATGTTTAAAAAAAACAAGTGAACCCAAACTTGGAATATTAAACAGCATAAAAGGAAAGGCAAATAGCATAATTTCATTAATATAACCATTGTGTTGCAGTATAGATCTATCACTTAGATACCTACTGTAGCACCATCTGTCGGATTTGTGACGAACGAACCAAGGCGCCGCCAAAAATCATTCAAATCGGTCGAGCCGTTTCGGAGGATTTTAGTGACTTACACACGTGCAGTAGAATTGTTTTAATTAATATGGTTTTACTTTATTGATAAGAACACAGAATAAACACAATATGAAACAAATGCCAATCACCTCGCTTATGCGTCGGTTATTTATAAGGAAAGAGTAACGTGAAATACTTAAATACGTCGTGTGGTTTTACCCAGATTTTTATGAAACGGACAACGACTGAACTCTAACCCTGTGTTCGAAAATAATGTTCGATAAGCGAAATGTATCGCTGCATTCGGGAGAATAATTTTTTTTCTGTCTCTCTTTGTATTTCTTGGAAATGAATTTAAATACGACACACAAATATTATCTCGTGACAGTGTAGATGTTACATAAGCGGAAACATCGAACTTGTATTAAAAATGGTGAGTGTCGTTTTGTCTTCTCTTCATATAATATAACTGTACATATTTATGTTCCAACTAAAACAGCTTTTGTAACAAAATGGTCGAGGATTTACGATATTGTTAATTTGAAATGATTTAAAATATATTTTTATAAACCAACACAAACCCATTTTACATATTGTTTAATTGTTATTTTGAATTTTATATAATTTAATGATGTATTTGTTTTACCCGACTCGGCTTCTGTTAGTAAAATCATATTTTTTTTAGTTGGCCACCTAGAGTTTACGTGAAACTATAGAGTAAATAAAGGTTAACGTACTGTGGCTTATTACATACCGCAATTAGTATTCATATGACAGTTCTTTGATTGCTGCTCATCTTGCTTCTTGACACAAAATACTACTCTTAAACAATATTTTTAAGCATTTAAAAATAATGCATAGAATTATATTGATTTAGTAGCTCCGGTTTATAGAAATTATTTTTTTTACAGAAGCTGATTTTTGTTTTGCTGACCGCTCTCGCGTCTTACAACGCTTTGCCAATCGAAAGGGATTTAAATCCTGATGCTCACGCAATTCCTGAAAATCACTTGAAAAGGACAATTGAAAACATTTCAACATCGCACAATGATGACACAGATCTGACCGATTTGAAGACTGACAACGTCCTTTGCGTAACCTTCTCTCGTAAATCAGTTAGTTGTCTGTTTGTTTATTTATATATTGACTTAAGTTATACAGTATTTCCAGATGTAACATATGAATTTAAATGCCATGCAGGTGAAGGATATCATCATCCTCATCGGCCTGTGCTAGTCCACTGCTGGATATGGACCTCCCCTAATCCATGCCTTCTCTATCAGGGGGTTTTTGGACCGTATCCCACCACTCTTGCATGCCCATCCGACGCATGGATCATCTTATTTGTCAATCAATTGGGTGATTGACCCAAATTGTCCTAACCAACCAGAAAACAATAATACCAAAAAGCTGTTTCCCTGCGTGATTCGAACCCAAGACCTCCGGTTTATAAAGCTAGGGCAAATACTTCTAGACCACGGAGGCGGTTTTGGCGTCGGATTACTGTACCTAATTTATGGAAGAGTTTCATAATTTTTGCACAGTTGAGTAGTAGCATTATTATGTAGAACAATAATAATTATTATCTGAATTAGAATATCTGTCACTATACAGTTACTGTCTTACATTGAGTAAAATAGTTATATATATATTATATACCGTTTGAAGTATGATGTTTTTTTAATAAAACTTCACTTGATCTTAACTCATATACATTTATTATTTAAAACCGATGATAGCAATATAACAGCCAATATGTAATTGTTATATTTATGGATTGTATAAGGGTATTTAAATTTAAAATCAATATAAAATTTACCACTTAATTATATTCAAAAGTTGTTTAGGAGGAAGTTTGACTTTTGCTTTTGCAGCGCATATAGTTGTATTATATTTGGTGCAACTATCAGTATATGATGTTCATATTCTGTGGCTTTTGACTCATATAATAGGGAAAACTATTTAAACTATATTGGAATATTTTGGTCTCTACATCATTAGCACAACAAATTTATGAATTGAATGGGATAATTGAATTTTTAAGGATAATGACAACACTAATATAAGTCAGCGCTCCTTTTTTGCATCATAGTGCAAAACGCCAGTAATGTTAGCGGACAAAAACAAAATGTGGTAAGTCAAATTCTTTTGTGCATAAATGTTTTTTTCTTCTTCACTGTGAACTAATGTGTAAGATCTAAAATAAATATTTTATTTACGTATTTAGAACAAGATATTTTTGATGATAATTTATGTTTTTTATGCCGGTTATTGTACAAAAAGTATTCGTTGATTTAAAATGAGTTTTTAAACTTGATTTGAAGAAACTTCTCAGTGATATAGCATATATTAAACAATGCCATACGAATTAGATATTATTATCGGTTTTATGGAATATATTCGTATAAGCAAATACATCCTTTGATGTGATTGTTTGATTATTTAACGATTTGGATTAATTGATACATATTTTATTTGGTAATTTTATAATAATACATCCATTTATTATTAGGCTAATTTTCATGTTTTGATATTTCATTTTTTTGGAATATAATTTTTCTTAACAGATTTAAATTATATCAAATCCACTAAGTTACGGATTTTTCGCGTTACTTAATTATATTTAATATTTTGGGAATAAATATATTTTTAGTTACGCGAAAAATCCGTAAATTAGAGGATTTGATATGTATAATAATCGCGTAAATAAAATAAATAATTAGATTTCAATTATTTTTTCTCTTCTTCTATTTTTCCTCTTAACTAAAATAATCCTGGATTAACCGTGCAAAATGTGTCTGTTATATGAAATATTTTCACCCTTAATGTTTATACATAACACAAACTTGTGATAAACATCAATACACAAATAATATGAGATTGAGATAGGATTCAATTCAAGATAGAGATACCATATTTAGTCAAATAAGTAAGATAAACGCTAAATAGTGCTGATAGCAGTGCAGAGAGGTAATATCAAAAAAATACGCTCCGAATTGAGTATCTCCTTCTTTTGGAGAAGTCGGTCAAAAAATATCTTTAAAGCAAAAACTAACAGTAAACCTCAACAAGAAAGACAATACAATTTTTGTTTACATAAAAGTATTGCATTGATAAAAATCTTTGATCTTAATTAAATGGTTACATAAAAAATATATCGCAGTACCTATTAAAAACCGATAGGAGAAAAAGCGAGATAATTTTGAGCAGAGAGCAAGTTATTACCCCTGCTTATATTGCGTAAAATAGGGTGCTTTATCCTTTGTGTTAAAATTTTTCTTGTTGAGTTTCTGCTTTAAAGTTAATTGTTTGTAGTTTTGATTCAACTAGAAGACGCCTATAAAATACTGTACAAATGCAACCATAATCATTTATATTGTGTGAAGGAAGTGATAATTGGCCGCCATTTCTTCTCCCAGCGCCAACGCTTTAAGAAGTGGTAGTAAAGTGTAGATAGAGCTCTTCTAGCTATTAAATGATCATTGCAAAGCGTCTGAATCGAGCCGAGGCGTCGGCCCACCTGGGCAGCCCTCGATTCAGCATGCTAACGGGTATCAGAAAAGTGACGGCCCATGCCGAGGCTCCCCATTTGGGGGCCCTTGGTGCAGTTAAGTCGCTAATGGGGAGACGCGCCTGTCAACGGGCCCCCTAAAACCCGGTTATGTTCTAATAGGTTAATTCCACAGAGCATGAGATCCAGCCAAAAAAAAAATGATAATTGGAACGTTAACTCAATTATGATTCTAAACTTTTAGGAGACAAGCGTTTTGTTTTTACTAGTTTTGGTACAGTTACCATAGTACCAAAGAGTAGTAAATATTGCGTTTTAAATTGTTTCACAGGTGTGAAAAACTCATTTGGATTCTACTGTTCTGTTGGAATGAGCTGGTGCAAGAAAGCTGTTGTAAGCCTTATCAGAAGTTTCGACAATTGGGTAATATTTTTGTCTTTAAAAACTTCACGTGATTATTGGCTTGATCTTAAGAACGGCGTGCCTCAAGGCGGTATAATTTCTCCTATTTTATTTTCTTTTTTTGTAAACTTGATAACTCCCGAGCTTCAGTGTTCGTACCATCTTTATGCCGATGATCTGCAACTATACATAAAAGGTAACACTGATAATCTTCAATTTTGATTGGCAGTTAAAAAACGATCTAGACGCCATCAAGAACTGGTCTGATAGGTTTGGGCTCTCTGTAAATCCTGCAAAATGCATAGCAATTGTTATTGGGAGTCCTCACAATATTATTAAATTCAAATTGAAATTGAAATTCAAATATCTTTATTCAATATAGTAGTGTAACACTCGCTTATTGATCGTCAAGAACGCTAACACAAATCTTTTCCCAAAACAAAAGCTACGTTCGTGTAGACCCTAATTTTTCCCTTTATCAACTATCATCAACTCAATAAACTGGACGGACATCTAAATAAGTGCGTTCGATTCGTTTTCAATCTTCGTAAATATGACCATATTACATCATATCGGTCTCAACTTCAGTGATTACCTATGCGTCTACGATTAAGGGCTCTCGTTTAAAATGGAGTTTAGTGTAAAAATCACTGCGTGCAATTAAGTTGTAAATGGTACCTTATGCTTAGGAGGATAGACTTAAACTATGTTTTACATAATTGAACTTTTTGATTTAATGTACAATAAAATCCGAAAGAGCTTATTTAATGGAAAAATTAAATAAAAATAAGACAATAGGACATAATCAAAGCTCATTTAATGTAAGTCAGTGTAAGTGTACATAAAAATTTATGCATTAAAACAGGTCTTTATTTTATGCGCATAAAACATGTTGGTTGCGCGGCGCGTGGTCACTCAAATTCCGTCAGCCAATTTTGATTGGACCAACTAGCTCGAGTGACGGCGATGTAGTAGATTCTATTTCTGAGACCAGAATCGAGGATACGGTTAAAAGGACCATGTGCGTAATCCGGCTCGGACGTGGTTATGAAACCGGATTGGAAATGCGATAAAAGGGAGGATAAATACCACTTAATACACACGAAATTTTCACCTTTTACCCACTTTCTTCTCGAAGTGAGGAAAAATGAAAGGAAAAAAGGAGGGCAGGCGAAAAGAAGCGGTATAGTAAGATAGGGAAGAAAGATTATTGCGTAACGAATTTGCGGCTGTGTTAGGCGACATAGAAATGCGCGCGAACACCTGTCATAGACAACACAGAAGATATAAAAGATATAAGAGATCTAAATATTAGAACTTTTATGTTTAGGACAACAATACAATAACATCCCTACCTGTGTTTTAAATATGTGATTTATATTAAACTATTAAAGAGACTAATAATAAAAATACCGCATTTAGTTTAGTATGCATACACATTATATAACTAATTGAAACAGGAATAAATATTTTTTAATGCATATAACATAAACTGTACTTTCTTAACTAAGCTTTGTAAATGCGTGATTGCTAAAAATGTTTACAATAAAAGGCTTATTATGGTTTATTCTTAAAACATAGAAATACGTTCTTGTAGGTTTTATTCTAGACCAATTTAAGTAGTATAATTATGTAAAACATAATATAAGTCTTTCTCTTAAGGTTAAGCCAGTGGGAAATTTAATCTCACGAGGGTGTGATTTTGACGACGTAATCTTCCTTATTTCTCAAATATCAATTAAACCACTTGTCACAAAATATGTCGTATCGATAAGAAGCATATTTATTGTTATTAATTAGAAATGGGACCATAAATTAAGTACATGTGTTTTATTTCCATCATGCGTCTTTTGTTATTTGTGAGGCCCTCCCTACTTCAAATGACCTAAAAATTGGATCTGCAATGCATATTTACGAAGACAATGGTTCAGGTATTTTTGTTGCTGTTTAAGATTTACTATTCGTGATGATCCAATTGTATCACATGATCCTCATCATTTCAGCCTCTTCCATTGCTTTAAAGTTCTCGTGTCAAAAACGAAAAAAAAACTCAGGGGACTTTTCTTTTTCCTTTTCCTTCAATAAATTTACAAAACTTTTTAAAAACCAACATTTTACTCTTTTTGAAATAGCCTGAGCGAAAGTTTATTACCGGATGTTTATCTATCAATAGTCATTACTTTTTTCTTTAACACACAAACGTCCCTTTCAACTTTTTAAAATTTCAGATAAAGCGAACGTTTTCTTATTTTATTGTAGAAGGTATACATTGTCCCATGAAGGATTTCATTGTTCTTCGAGCCCAGTTTTAAGAAATTAATTATGTTATTCCTAGTATTTATATTATGTGTGTCACAAGTTTTACAAAATTTTTTTTTTTATGAACATACATAATATTTTAAATATATTGAGAAAAAAGTCATTACATTAATTTCTTAAACATTTTTCTCAAAGGACTTTTTGGGACCCAGGTTATAGATTCCAATCGCCTTTTTTGAATTATAAAAATAATATTAATATCGTTTGGTTTCCCACAGTAGAATGCCAAAAGACATTATACTGTGAAAATAACTAAAAATATAAACGGGTTCTAACATCGGTTAATTTTAATTTTTTTTTGACTGCAAAGCCCTGACGTTTCTGATCTAGAATATGGGCCCCATTGCAGTTTAGAATCATTGTGATGGAAACATAGTGAAAGTGGGGTCTTTCTCCACTACGACCACATCACACCCACGGGAACATTAGATTATAAACCTTATAATTTAGTTTTATTTTGTTTAACAAAAATTATTTGCATTAAACCAGTTTTTACTTTTGAGGAGGGTATTATTTCATCGTTTTTGCAAATTCGTCGTTTATTCAAAATTAAAGAAGTATCTAAAAAATACAATCTCGTTATTTTCTCAACCTGGTGTGGTGGTCAAAAGGGACCAGGAAGAGAAAATGCCCCAAAATAGATCCTGGGACTTATACCTACCGGGTCCGGGAGACTCTTTGCCGTCCTCAACTCTAGTTCGATGGTCCATGAAGTCAGAAGGTCGAGGGGCATTTTGACACCATAAAGGGCTTTTTCCTGACCAAAGTATCATGCTGACACAAAGCTTTGTTAAGTCCCAAGAAAACCCCAAGGCATGTGTGACCCTTCTCATGCCTCAAATATAGTCTTAATAAGATGGACACCTTGCATCGGGTTTGAACGACCCCGTGAAACCATACTGTTTGTTTTAAGAATTAGAGGTTAAAAAAGTAATTTTAAAATTATTTTCTTGAAAATTTTAAAAGCGCAGGAGTATACAATAGGCTAAAGTTATTGGGGTCGTAGTATGCCTGTTTAAACCGAACTTTACTTGCTTAAGGTGGATATTTTGTATTTGGTTGGGCTTTGCAACCCCTCCAGCCTAGTATGGGCGTGTGCTTTAGAAACCGGAGGTCGGGGTTCGAATTCCCCGGGGACGCAAAAATTTTCATTGTTGTTTTGGGGTTGGGGCAATTTGGGATCAACCGTCTGAAAAGTGGATCCATGGTCGGATGGGCATGTAAAATGGTCCACCCACCACCGCCTGCCATGGTGGGTTCGGTCCAAACCCCCAAGGATGGGGATTAGGGGAGGCCATTCCAGAGTACAACAAAGGCTGATATGTGGTTGCCTTTTCTATATTCCGCAGTACAAGGTCACAATTGCCCAAAGCCATTTAAAGAAAAGGCTTCTGAAAAGCTAAAAAAAAAACAAAAAATTATTTTACTAAATTATGAAATTATATCTTTGGTTTGTGTTTTATTTTTATCAAAATTTATGTCCTTTTAGAAACCCTCCCACTTGAAGGAGGACCAATCTGATGTCCCAAAACTTGGTTCAATGTTTAACGAAGATAATGTTTAGGTATTTTGTTGTTTCAAGATTTACTTTGTGACGATCCAATTAGCATCACCAGGATCCCTATTTCATTTAAAGCCATTGTTAGTAAAGTTCTCTCCGTTAAATAAAAGAAAAGAAACCTTAAAAATAACATTTTAAAAATTATGATTTTTTTGGTAATTGGGTTTAGATTCACATAGCCTTTTTGTTATTTTGAGGCCCTTTCACTTGAAGGACGACCAACTTGCGTCCCAAAACTTGGTTCTGGAATGAAATTAACGAAGAAACAACGGTATTTTTTTGGTTCAAGATTTATTTAGGCGATCCAATTAGCATACAGATCCTCAAATTTCAGGCCTTAAAGCCATTGTTTAGAAAGTTCTCATTTAAAAAAAAAAAAACCCTTAAAATAACTTTTTTACAAAATTATGATTTTTTTGAGTAATTGTTTTATATTACATAATGGTCTTTTGTTATTTTGAGGCCCTTTCACTTAAGGACGACAACTCAGTCCCAAAAACTTTGGTTCCGGAATGAATATTAAGAAGCATTCAGGTATTTTTGTAGTCTTTTAGGCTTTGTTTTCTACATATTCTTTAGATATCATATAAACCCCTTTAAAGCCAAAAGAAAGAAAGGCCCATTAGAGATTAAAAGAAAAAATAAAAAAAAATTTTCAAATATGAAATTATATCTTTTAAGTGTTTGTTTTATTTTAATATTTCACTTATGTCCTTTAGAAACCCTCCTATTAAGGAAAACTGATGTCCCAAAACTTGTTCTGAAAAAAACGAAGATAATGTTTCGTATTTTTTTTGTTCAAGAATTTACGTGACGATCCAATTAGCATATCACTATGATCCTCATAATTTCAGCCTCTTAAAGCCATTGTTTAAAGTTCCTTCATGTTAATAAAAAAAAAAAACCATTAAAAAACTATTTTACCAAAATTTGGATTTTTTTTTGAGTAATTGTGGTTTAGAATCATAATGCGTCTTTTGTTATTTTAGAGGCCCTTTATAAATGACCAACTTTCTGTCCCAAAAACCCTGGTTCGGAATGAATATTAACGAAGAAATGTTTGGGTATTTTTTTGTTGTTCAAGATTTATTTAGGACGATCCAATTAGATATCACTATGATCTCTAATTTTAGCTCTTTGCATTGCTTAGGAAAGTTTTCTCAAAGTTAATAAAAGAAAAAACCATTAAAAATAACTTTTTACCAAAATTAATTTTTTTAAGGGTTTGATTCACAATCGTTTTTTTATTTTAGACTTTCACTGAAGGACGACCAACTATGTCCCAAAACTTGGTTCTGGGAATAATATTAAGAAGCAATGTTTCAGGTATTTTGTTGTGTTCAAGATTTACTTTACGTGACATCCAATTGAATCACCGGGATCCTAACAGGCTCTTGCCCCGCTTAGTAAAGTTCTCTCTCATAAGTTAAAAAAGAAAAAACCATTAAAAATAACTATTTTACCAAAATTATGATTTTTTTTGAGTAATTGTGGTTTATATTCATCATAATGCGTCTTTTGTTATTTTAGAGGCCCTTTCTACTTCGAAGGACGACCAATCTCATGTCCCAAAACTTGGTTCTGGAATGAATATTAACGAAGACTATGATTCAGGTATTTCTTGTAGTTGTTTAAGCTTTGCTTTTCTACATATTCTGCTTAGCATATCAATCAAAACGCCCTTAAAGCCATTGCAAGAAAAGGCCCTTTAAGACCTTAAAAGAAAATAAATAAAAAAAAATATTTTATAAATTTGAAAAATTATATCTTTTTGTGTTTGGTTTTATTTGTATTTAATTTCATCTTATGTCCTTTTTAGAAACCCTCCATTTTGAAGGAGGAAATTGACCCAAAAACTTTTCTGGAAAATAAACGAAGATAATGTTTCGGTATTTTTTGTTCAAGATTTACTTTAGGGACGACCAATTAGCAATCACAGGACCTCTTTTCAGCCCTTGCCATTGCTTGTAAAGTTCTTTCATAAGTTAATAAAAGAAAAGAAAACCATTAAAAATAACTATTTTACCAAAATTAATTTTTTTGAGTAATTGTGGTTTAATTCATCATAATGCGTCTTTTGTTATTTTAAGGGCCCTTTCACTTGAAGGAGACCCAATCTCATGTCCCAAAACTTGGTTCTGGAATGAAATTAAGACAAGTTTGGTATTTTTTGTTGCTGTTAAATTTACCTTTGACGATCCAATTAGCATATACATGATCCCTAATTTCAGGCTCTTAAAGCCATTTTAGGTTCTCTCATAAGTTAATAAAAAAAAAACCATTAAAAATCTATTTTACCAAAATTATGATTTTTTTTGAGTAATTTGGTTTATATTCATCATAATGTTTTTGTTATTTTGAGGCCCCTTCTCTGAAGGACGAAACTCATTCCCAAAACTTGGTTTGGAAAAATTAACGAAGACTATGATTCGGTATTTTGTAGTTTTAGGCTTTGTTTTCCTTTATTCTGTTTAGATATGGGTCATCAAATTGCCTTAAAGCACAAGAAAAGGCCCATTAGGAGACTTAAAGAAAAAACAAAAAAATAACTATTTTACTAAATTATGAAAATTATATCTTTTCTAGTGTATGTGTTTTATTTGTATCATAATGCATCTTATGTCCTTTTAGAGACCCTCCCTACTTCGAAGGAGGACCAATCTGATGTCCCAAAACTTGGTTCTGGAATGAATATTAACGAAGATAATGTTTCAGTATTTTGGCTGTTCGATTTATTTAGTGACGACCAAAAGATATCACCAGATCCTAAATTTAGCCTTAAAGCCATTGCTTTAAAGTTTCTCATAAGTTAATAAAAAAAAGAAAAACCATTAAAAATAACTATTTTACCAAAATTATGATTTTTTTTTGAGAATGTGGTTTAGATTCATCTAATGGTCTTTTTTATTTTAGAGGCCCTTTCACTTCGGGAAGGATGACCAATCTCATGTCCCAAAACTTGGTTCTGGAATGAATATTAACGAAGACAATGTTTGATTTTTTGGTGTTCAAGATTTACTTTACGTAGATCCAGATATCACTATGATCCCATAATTTCAGGTTTAAGCCATTGTTAGGTTTCTTTTAATTAAAAAAAAAAAACCATTAAAAATAAATTATTTTACCAAAAATGATTTTTTTTGAGTAATTGTGGTTTATATTCATCATAATGCGTCTTTTGTTATTTTAGAGGCCCTTTCTACTTCGAAGGACGACCAATCCCATGTCCCAAAACTTGGTTCTGGAATGAATATTAACGAAGACAATGTTTAGGTTTTTTGGGGTTCAAGATTTATTTACGTGGATCCAATTAGATATCACTATGATCCCCAATTTCAGGCTCTAAAGCCATTTTTATAAAGTTCTTCTCATAGTTAATAAAAGAAAACCATTAAAAATAACTATTTTAACAAAATTGATTTTTATAATTGTGGTTTATATTCATCATAATCGTTTTTTATTTTAGAGGCCCTTTTCTACTGAAGGACGACCAACTCACCCCAAAAACTTTTCAAAGAAAATAAGAAGATTTGATTCAGGTTTTTGTAGTTCTTTTAGGCTTGCTTTTCTTTTCGTTTACATATCAAGGTCATCAAATTCCGGCCTTAAAGCCATTCGAAAATCTATTATGAGACTCTAAAAGAAAATAACATAAAAAAATAACTATTTTACTAAATTATGAAAATTATATCTTTTTAAGTGTTTGTGTTTTATTTTAAATTTCATTTTATGTCCTTTTTAGAAACCCTCCCTACTTAAGGAGGACCAATCTGAGTCCCAAAATTTGGTTCTGGAAAGAAATTAAGGAAAAATGTTTCGGTATTTTTGGTTGTTCAAGATTTACTTACGGAGATCCACCAGATATCACCGATCCCCAAATTTCAGCCCCCAAAGCCATTGCTTATAAAAGTTCTTTTCTGTTATAAAGAAAAGCCATTAAAAATAACTATTTTACCAAAATTATGATTTTTTTTTAAATTGTGGTTTAGATTCATCATAATGGTCTTTGTTATTTTAGAGGCCTTTTTCTACTTGGGAAAAAATTGTCCCAAAACTTGGTTCTGGAATGAATATTAAGAAATAATGTTTCGGTGTTTTTTGTTGTTGTTCAAGAACTTTAGTGACGATCCAAAGTATATATGATCCCTTTAAATTTTGGCTCAGCCATTGCAGTAAAGTTCTTTTCCTGTTAATAAAAAGAAAAAACCATTAAAAATAATATTTTACCAAAATTATGATTTTTTGAGTAAGTGGTTATATTCATCATAATGCGCTTTTTGTTATTTTTTAGGAGGCCCTTTCTACTTTGAAGGACGACCAACTCAGTCCCAAAACTTGGGTTCTGGAAAAGAATATTAACGAAGACTAGATTCAGGTATTTCTTTGGCAGGCTTTTTTAAATTCTGCTTTTACAAGGTTCAAATTCCCTTAAAGCCATTTTAAGAAAAAAGGCTTCTATTATGAGACTCTAAAAGAAAAAAACATAAAAAAATAACTATTTTACTAAATTATGAAAATTATATCTTTTGGGTTTTTATTTGATCTTTTCATCTTTATGTCCTTTTAGAAACCCTCCCTACTTCGAAGGAGGACCAATCTGATGTCCCAAAACTTGGTTCTGGAATGAATATTAACGAAGACAATGTTTCAGGTATTTTTGTTGCTGTTCAAGATTTACTTTACGTGACGATCCAATTAGCATATCACTATGATCCTCATAATTTCAGCCTCTTAAAGCCATTGCTTAGTAAAGTTCTCTCTCATAAGTTAATAAAAGAAAAGAAAAACCATTAAAAATAACTATTTTACCAAAATTATGATTTTTTTTGAGTAATTGTGGTTTATATTCATCATAATGCGTCTTTTGTTATTTAAGAAGCCCTCCCTACTTCGAAGAAGGACGAATCTGATGTCCCAAAACTTGGTTCTGGAATGAATATTTACGAAGACAATGGTTCAGGTATTTTCTGTTGCTGTTAAATTTTTTATGATGATCTGCTTAGCATATTACTGTCATCGTCATCATTTCAGCCTCTTGCAGCCACTGCTAAGTAAAGGCCTCTGTAATCATCATTTCACTAAATTATGTAAATTATTATCATTGGAGTAATCGTGGTTTATTTTCATCATAATGCGTCTTTTGTTATTTTAGAGGCCCTCCCTACTTCGAATGAGGACCATTCTGAAGTCCCAAAATTGGATCTGGAATGCACATTTACGAAGACAATGGTTCTGGCTTTTTTTGTTGCTGTTTAAGCTTTATTTTTCACGATGATCTGCTTAGCAGTTAGCCGATATAAAAAGGAAGGCTAAAACTTCGGCTTGTCGTCATGGTTACTCAACGCCATCTAGTGCCAAATATTGCGATGCTTGTATTTTTTTTATTCACTGACTTATTTTTATTTATTCTTGGTATAGTTTTCTAGACAAATATATACATTTAATGACATTTTGATATTGCTAATATACATGAATTAAATGTACATTTAGTTTTTTTATTCATCATCTTCTTCATCATCCTGTGTTAGTCCACTTCTGGACATAGGCCTCCCCATTAGGGGGTGTTTGGACCATATCCCACAACGCTGGCCCAATGTGGGGATGGTGGGTTTGTTTTTTATTGTATTTCCATATTTTATTTTTTACTACTTTAATCGTACATGGCGTCTGAAGGCGGTTGGTATTTTTTTACAAAGGACTGCCTGGAGTAGTACCTCAGTGGTGCTTATATAGCCGCGTCTTCTGCAATCAAGTAGCAATAATTATTTCTGTCTTCCAGTTTAAAAGGCTAGTGTAATTATTAGGTAAACGGGGAATAACATCATGTCTCGGGGCAGTGAGCAGAATTGTACGCTGCATTTCTTATGGGCGGGACGTAATTATTACCATATGGTAAACGACCTACTCGTCGTATTGATTTAAGCAATAAATTAACTAGCTATAACCTGCGACTTCGTCCATAAGGGATAGTGGCATGTCCATGAGGTGTATTTAAATATACTGTATTATAATATAAAGGAGATGTTATAATTGAATATATCTATTATTAGACACTAAATTTCATAGAATTATCTTTGACATTGAAGCCATTCTATATTCAATTCCATTCCCATTTATTACCACCACTATTTTATCCCCGTGCAGTTTTGAAACTACAAAATTGCTAGAAATAAAACCACTTAAGGCTCTCTTCAAGACATGCAATTTCATCGTTTTGTGTTTAAAAATTACGAATTTCCATAAAATCTTTCATCTCCTATCTATTCTGAGGATGGACTAAACGTCATCAAAATCGGTTCAATGGTTCAGACGATAAAAAAGTGACTCTGTCTGACCGTCTGTCGGCGACAGACTGTCAGAAGTGTATAACTTCTGACTGCGTGATTAACTTTTATTTTTTAATGTATCATCAACTTCATGACAGCCTTTGAAAATGGTGTTTTAGAACACAATCGGTATTTGTAACTTTTCTAAGAGTCTGATACGAACATAGAGACTTACTTTACAAGAAATAAGGTTATAAGCCCGCATTGCTATTATTGGAAGGAACAACGATAAGATGTTGTTTCCGGAGTTCCGACCGTGGAGGAGGCTGCTCCAAGCGGGCTGAATAAGGCCACTTTGGATGCGCCTAGGAGGGTGCGAGGGATGGGTTGCAGGAGGTAGGTGTACCACCATTCCTGTCCTTCGCAACCAAGGAGAAGTTGCGTGGGAGGAGTAATGTCAGTAGTTCGTAAGCCGCTCTCCCTAACCTCTGCAACTCGGCGGGGCTGCAACGCTGATGCGGTGTGGAGGGGCCATGGGAGGAGGGGACATTCGTCATGATGACGTTGATCTCTCCTCCTTCTGCAACCAAATCGGTGCTAGCGGAGCCCAAAACCGAGGCCAACACTTGGGGTTGGGAGTCTGGTCTCAGCATGGGCTAGGCTCCTGGGTCCTTAGGCCCCTAAGAGATAACAGTAGAATAACAAGGACTAATATAGTACTTAAAATTACCTTTTGTTACTTTTAAAAGAACTAAAAGCTGAAACTTAAATACACTAACGCAATAATGAAGTTGATTTAAACGTAAATTATAGGCACAACCTACACAAAAACAAATAACAACCATCAGCGGAAATAAAAAGAATTAAAAAACAAAACGCTAAAAATATTATTAACTAAGGATAGGTGTCAAAATTATAAATGATGGGAGCGAAAAAAATAAAATTTCTCGTGACAGATAATAGGAGGAGAATCTGGTGCACTATTGTCACTTGTTCTAAAAAGTAATAAGAAACTCAATACAACATTAATCTTAAGAGTGAGTAAATATATATACGTGTGCCTATTAGAAATAATAATTGATGAGAATTATTATTTCTAAATATTATAACTATCCGTGTAGCTAGAGAAGTGTTTAATTAAACAGTATTTTTTTTTTACGAAAAACTCTAATTTGTTGTATAAAGAAAATATTATGGAAACCTGAATGTTTTCAGCTACGCAAGAAATATTACTATAATTCGACAAAACACAAATATAATCTGTAAGAAAATATGATAAACATCGCAACATAAAACAGTCTCTAAAAATGTAATATTTTATTAAGAATCAATTTTCAATCACGGGCAAGGTCATGAAACTGATTAAGTTAACACAAAGTCTAGATCTAAACATGTTTTTTTTGGTCTATTATTTAAACCAATCTCCAGTGCAATCATGTTTTAAATTCATAGTTTGCTAAGGCGATTCGGGTTAAGATGTCATATGATTGTATCGCGAAACCGGTTAATGTGCGCGCGTCGTGTGAACTTGACAAACTTGTTTGCTGTGTAAATGACGATGCTAGTAGCGGTCAGTATTTTTTTGCGTCAAAGAATATACAAGTATTGTATGGAGGTTCATACATTAATGCAGGATTTACTAACAGAAAATAATTTTAATTAAAGAGGTTATTCACTAATTCAAAATAACAATATATAAACCTAGCCACTAAGTAAGTGAAAGCATATTTTAACGGTAATTTTCTTTAATTATTTTCGATTCATCTTCGTCGATCTATCCGAACTAAGGTTGACTAATGAATAATATCTGAGACATTATTGTTTTAGTAATTTGAACTATGCAAGTAAGTATAGATAATAAGTATGGTTAAAGGGTTCTTTTTTATATTTTCAAGATTATCATTGTTGTTATATTGGTATATAAAAACTTCGTTAAAAATTATAATATGTTGTGAGAAATCCAAAAACTTGAAACATTAGCGCGTGCGCGTATTTCATTCAGCTTGTAAGTGTGCTAGTCTATTTACGTTGTACTCTTTCTACAGCTTGTCTCTATAATTCACATCTTATACAAATACATAATATCTTTGTTTATTAAAAACGGTACGTGAATTGTGCACCGACCAATTACTATCGGCACCGCCTTAAGGTTCCTAGCAGGGAATGAATTAAGCCGCCTTTGTATTTTTGTTTTTCTGAGCAAAAATTATAAATAAATAAGCAAAGAAATAATATCTTTAAAAGGAAACATCAGGTACCTTATATGACGGAAAATGCACGTTGTTTCATATGGGGGAAACATTTGCAAAATCTGTAGTATTCTGTTGAGATTTATCAATAAAATCTTAAATAAAAAAAAAAAAATATCGCACCGGAAATGTCCCATTGTAATCGTTATGAGTTATGATCAATGTTAATATTTATGTACCTAATTATAAATTACTATTATTATATTTTACAATTCATCATCATCATCATCAGCCTTTGATAGTCCACTGCTGGACATAGGCCTCCCCTAACACACCCCTATTTATTAGGGGGCTTTGGACCGTGACCCCATCTTGCTGGTCTAATGCGGGTTGGTGGGTGGACCGACATGACTTTTTTTACATGCCTATCTCGACGCATGGATCGTCTTACTTTTCAGACAATTGGGTGATCGGCCCAAATTGCCCTAACCAACTAAGAAACAACAATGAAAAATTGTTGTGTCCCCGCAGGATTCGAAGCCACGACCTCCGGTTTCTGAAGCACACGCCTATACCACTAGGCTACGGAGGCAGTTATTATTGTTTATTTTACAATTAGCTGTTTTTAAATTATAATATTGTGACCCGCGACGTCTTCCACGCGGTAATGTATAAAAGGAAATCTAAAAAATAGTAGCCTAAGTTACTTCCAGATATTTCATCTATTTCCCAATAAAACTCCTGTTATAATTTAATCCGCCATTTCAAAGATAAGCCAGAAGATACAGATATAAAGGTAAATATAAAAAAATCTATCTGTTTATATCATCATAAAAGTTTTTTTGATGTTATAAACAGACATTCCAATTATATCTAAATATGTATTGAAATATAATTTTTTTTATATATAAAATAGTAAAAAAATGGTCATAAAAGCAACGAAGTAATTTTATTTTAAACCGACGGCTCACTGTATTTGTAAGAGGATTGATCGAAACCTTCCAGTCGCATCTTACTATCTATCCATGAATACATATCAGGTATATTCACGTAGACACCTGGTGTATTGTTCTCTCCGCAGCCAACACCAAAAGCCACCATACCATACACAGCATACCGTACATCCAGGACACCCTCCTGAAATAAGCATTAGTTTATATATTTTTACCATTGAGATAATACTTTTTACGTTGTCTTTTAAACTTAAAAACATTTCGGTTTCAAAGTACCTTTACATTAGATTAATGAAGGATAGGTTTATTTTTCATCTGAATAAATGTGAATTCAGTTTGGTGTGCTTTAAAATTATGAAAGAATAAAAGTAATATGTAATTTCCAATATAATCAAATATGTCATTTAAATCAAAGATCAGTTACGTTCCGTTCAACGTAAATACCCTAGGAAATATAATTGTCGCATTTAGGTTCAAAATAAGCATCATTAGTTAGTCAGTGCTTGTACAGTCGCCAGATCGTAGATGGCCCGACGCTCGCAAGCCGATTGACGACGATCCTAAGTTGACTCCAATGATTGCCCAACTCACGTCCATTCTGTACGTGTGACCTTCACTTAAAGGAAAACGTGTCGGTCCCCACCAAGTCGTGGGAACGGTAGATTACCTCGAAATATTTTTTTAAATGAAGCTTTCGACAAAAATCTAAAAAAGTAACGTCGTAAATACCAAAAAAGTCAATGTCGACCAATCTTAATATATATAATCATGTTTGCCCGGGATGAACTCCTAAAATAATTAACCGATTTTAAAATATACTTGCCCAACATGTGCATTTTAATACAACTTAAAAGATAGAATAGCTTACGTTTTAATTCATAATCGTAATAATGTTTTATAACAATTATTTTTTTCTTATTATTATTTGATGCAAAATGTTTCCTACAAAACGATTGTGACAGTTGGCGATATCTGTGGATTGCGTTGTGTGTGTCAATAGATGGCGCGGTTTAATAATATAAACTTTTCATTGATAATAGGTGAATTGGTACAATAAAAAGTATTTGCTAAAAATTTATTAATTTTGATGAGTAAATTTTATAATAATTTTTATTTATTGTTAATAACAAAAATGCAATTTCATAACGCTGTTATTTTATACCAAGCCATAAATTAACAAAAAGTAATGAATAATATAATAATAGTTGCGTCCTAAGTTGCGCCAACAATATAAAATGTTAAAATTGAAAATGAATTTTTACTGAGCAAAATTAATAAAAGCGATGTTGTATCCTATACAAAGGAAATATTTTTATGACATATTCAACGGCGGTTACGATCGAAAGTACTGTATATTCGTTATTTATTATTTCTTGCGATAGTGGTTTCCTTACACTTGCAACGAATGTAATCAACTTTTGTTTTTTAATAACGATGTAAATAAAACATAAAAATTATGCTTTTGGTGCTAGTGCTCCGTATCCATTCAAATTATAACATATTAATTAGAAAAGTAAGAATAAAAAAACATTAATATTTTTTTTTAATTAACACTTTTGTATAGAATTTTGCACGATATCAACGTAAGAAATATTTTGATTAATCGTCTTCAGTCTGTTATATACTAATCCAATCGATTTTTATATCAGTGTTATTTTTTCAACGTTTTTAGGTGTAACGGTAGCATCATCAACGTCATTGTTTTTTTACAAATGACATTTATCTAATTAAAAATGGTGGTCGTCATGACTGATATTCTCTTTCCATTTATCTTAAGCCCTTAAATTGTTTATTACAATGAAAAATGAGTAAATCCTAGCCGCAGCAACTATCATATTTTGAATGATATCTACTGAACGAGTTTTTCTTTGACGCAATCATTCAATCACTAACGGAACTCATAGCTTGTTTATTAGGCTTAAATGAATATCAGGTCCGTTCAGAATTTCGGCAGGTAAAACAGAAAGACGCTCTAAAATCAAAAGAAAAAAGAATAGAAGGGGCAGATCATTCGAACCGCCTCCGTGATGTAGCGGTATTGGCCCTTGCTTTATAAACCAGAGGTCGTGGGTTTGAATCCCGTAGGAAAACAACTTTGTGTTATCAATGTTTTCTGGTTGGTAAGGATTTGGGCCATCACTCCATTTTGTTAACTTCGTACTTTTATCCATGGGTCGGATGGGATTCGCACACATTTGTGCGTGTAATATAATACAATAAAAGTGGTTGCGACAACTAAAAATTAAGATGATCAATGCGTCAGATGGGCATGTAAAAATTCGGTCCACTCACCAACCCGCATTGGACCAGCGTACACGTGGACTAACACAGGCTGATGATCAGAGTGTTCGATTTGTAGATTAAAACTAGGCATTGATAAAGGTTTCGTGTAATATTCAGTGGTAAATATGTCCTAATATACTATCTTTTAGTGATAACTAATAAGGAGGATGAAACTACTTCAGACCGTGAATAGTATGAATCAATACTGACTACTAGCGTCTGATATAACTAAAATATATTGTAGGTTGAATTTATTATCATTATAATATTATAAATTATATTTTTAAATAATCACACTGTCTGGTAATGAGTGCGCTCAAGGTGTTGTTTCAAATTACAAAATAAGTATACCTTCAATTTTTTGTTAATAATTTTAAAAGATGAATCAAAAAATATCCCGCTGAGTTCCTTTTGCCAGTTCTTCTTAGGTCTGAGGCACAATATTCCAAATGGGTGCAAGCATGTTTGACAATCAATAAGCAAGAGTGAACTTCTATATTGAATGAGGATAGCTGAACTTGGATTTTATCTCACCTCAATTGGACACATTAGAGGTGATCCCCCGTCACCTCGGCACAAATCGACGCCAGCAACACCACCGGCACAAAGATGGGATTGGTGCAAATTGAATCTGGAAGACAGTCTCGTCTTTCTCAGCGCATCTTGGCATTGATTGAATTCAACAATTGGGACTTCCACCTGAAACAAAACGGAGAAAGTTTTAGATCTTTACTGGTTTACTAAATGCTATAAGTAATTAATTTGCTAGCTAATAGTTGTTGCCACTGCTGAGAATTATAATACAGTGATGGTTTGCTAAATAAAACTAATAATTATAGAGAAATCAAAGAATGGAAAAAGAATCGACAAGATATTTAATTTACTGTAAAAATCCTATTTTTTAAGCAACACCAGTTTATTATTTCCTGGTATCCAATTTTTTTTATGAGTTGTCTTATATATATATACAATTTTGAAAGTATTTTTTATTTGGAAGGTTTAATAAATAACTATATTCTACGTAATTATACTTTTTGAATTAGTCAACAATAAAGTATATATTTTAAGAATAGTCTACCGTAATAATTTTAATACAATTGTTGGTAACAAATTCAAAGATCATTTAAGGCAATACAGAGTAAGACAATCCATTTAAAATTGCTACTATATGGTATCAACAAATTTTTAAGTGTAAGAGTTAGGTAGGTAGAAATTAGAACTACTCTGTCGCAATGATGGGTCTCAGTTCCATTTACCGTGGGGAAACGCCTACGTTTACTCGTCCTTGCAAGAGCAAAGATGGGTTATGTCGGACTCGCACCGGCTAAAACCATCACATTGTTCCATCTTGCCGCCTTAAAGATGGGATCACAGTAACTTTTTGGCAGTCTTCTGCTACCCCAATAGAGCAAGCCACCGAGACAGCGCCGTCACGGCCCATCTGCCTGCATCTTGGCGCCTTGGAACTAAAACGCCCTTGGTATCGGCCCCTATACATAGGTAACAGACTCCAACGACCCCAAGTCCAAAACAAAATCCCAGCCCACGCAGGGACAAGACTCCCAGCCACAAGCGGTTGCGTCAGCAGCCTCGGTGTTGGGCTCCTCCGCAAGCACCGTTTCGGCTGCAAAAGGAGGAGGGATCGACTACAATATGCCGAATGTCCCCTCTTCCCACGGTCCCTTCACACTGCATCAGCGGTGCGGCCTGACTGGGTTGCGGTGGATAGGGAGAGCAGCCTATGGAATACCGACACTCCTCTTTACCCGAGACTCCTCCTCGGCTGCAGAGGATAGAGATAGCAGCACGTATACCGCCTTTACCCACCGCATCCAAAGCAGACTTATTCAGTATGTCTGAAGAACCCTTCTGCACGGCCTGCCTTAGACTACCTTTTACCGGTGGTAGGTCCCCTGTTTACAGGAGACCGTCTGGGTGGGTACCACCGCGTTGACTGTTTCTGCCGCGAAGCAGCAGTGTGAAAACACTTCTGTGTTCCGGTTTGAAGGGCACCTTATATGGGTAAACTAGACTTAACACCCTATGTCTCACGGTAGGCAGCGCGTTGGCGATACCACTGATATTGCCCATGTCTATGGGCGTCGGTGACCCATTTCCCATCTGGTGGCCTGACTGCTCGCCTGTCTGCGTATGCCATAAAAAAAAAAAAAAAGACTTCAGGCTGGCCTGGTTCCTCTTAGCATCCCCGCGGTCGAAAAGTCTACAGGTACTTAGCCCCACTGCAACGACAAAGCCAAAACCTGTTCAGGGGGCAGTACCTGCGGCATGGTTCAGCCGCAAATAAGCCAAGAGCATCCTGGCTGTTCAGCATCACCAGCCTTTGTTAGTCCACTGCGGGACTAACCCTTCTTGTCTTCTTGTCTTCCCTAGTTCAGCTTGGTGGGTGGACTGACTTTTTACATTCCCATCCGATACATGGATCATCTTAGATTCATGAGACATTTAAAGGAAGTCATATCCTTATTTAGTAATATATGTATTAATGTGTTAATGTAACAAGAAATGAATTAATATTACCAATTGGAATTCGTTTATTTCATTAATGTCTATTTAAAAAAAGTGGCAAGTTTAGATTAACTCAATTGAACTTATTTATTTAGAATCAGATAAGGATGAAGGGGGCAACATTCGGCGCGCACCCTTGAATCCAATCTATTATACTTTGGGGATTGTGAATAAGACAATAGCTTTTAATGTTTATCTATTGAAGTCTTTAGAAACTAAGTTTACATACGTTCGTTTTTAAAATCTTCATCTGAATCTTTGTTAATGAAATACTTTTCATGAGTACTTTAATCAAACTGTATGTAATTTCCACTTACTTTCTTTAAAATGTTTGCATAGCTGGATTTGTTTCCGACCTCCGATCCCCAGCCAACGCCGTAACACGCGGTTCCAACTACAGGTGGCCGAGGGCTGAGGCATGCGATGCCAATGTGAGGGCTGTTTTCCAGGTCGAACGGCGTTTTCATTATAAGCATTGAGACATCATTTAATGCTGCAGCTATAAAAGATAAAATTATCATTGAGTTTTTTATTCAAAGGTGGTCTTGACTACCGGGGTCGTCGTTATACATGCCTATCCGAAGCATGGATCATCAATGACCGATAGCAAAAATTTGTTTCTCCGCGGGATTCTAATCGGTCTGTAAAATAAGGGCCAGTACCGCTGGGCCACAGAGGCGGTTATCATTGACTCTTTAATTCAGCCAATCGATTCACTAGCTTACGAGTTAAATAAAAGGTTTTTAAAAAAATCGTTTTTTAAGCCTTGGTTTTGTCATCGTTGCTTTTTATCCTATGAATATAGAGCTTTTTCATGCACGCCCTGAAAAATTCCTAAAAACTTCTCTAAAGGTTCGTTGTGCCTTCTTTTTGAGTAAATTTTAAATTTTCTATTATTGTGAATGCATATCATAAACGTTTACTAATACAAAAATACCAATACAAGTTATGATCTATTTACGTAGCGCTATCCCACGGATATAGGCGTGTGAACACTAGATAAGACAGTCACACTTTGACTAAAACATTCATTCTCATTCTAATGTAAGGAGCTAAATGTTAAATTGTAATTGTAGCCTTTATCAAATTAATATTTTAAGTTTTTTTATGTCTTCCGCCTGCAGTAATCTTTATTATCCCTTCCATAACACAAATGCACGTAATTCATATAATTACTATAATGTTTTTCTTTAGTTTATTTTTCCTCTAATTAAATCAAGTTCGTACAAGTAAAACATTTAAAAAAAAAGTATCGAAGCTCCTTAAATATTGTTTTGAAATTTTCACTTACGATTTCACTAGTATATTCGACAAATTTTTTTTAAAAACTTAAACTTTTTTTTCTATAAGGAACAGCAGTATTGGGATTTTTTACAAATTAGCCTAGTGGTGAGGGCGTAAGCTTTAGAAACCGGAGGTCGAGGGTTCGACTCCTGCAGTAACTCAAAAAATTTTGATTGTTGTTTCCTAATTGGATAGGGCAATTTGAGCAGATCACCCAATTGTCTGAAAAGTAAAATGATCCATGCGTAGTAAAAAGTCGGTCCACCCACCACCGACCCGCATTGGACTAGCGTTGTGGAATACGGTCCATAACCCTCTAATGGAGACGGCGTGCATCAGAGGAGGCCTATTTCTAACAGTGGACTAATACAGGGTGATGATGATGATGATTATGTTGACGGTATAAACACAAAAGCATGCAAGTATCAATAGCGACAATAATGCAACAACTTTATAATAATAGCATACCTAGGATTAATTGTTCATGAGTGATAATTTTCTCCACATCTCTGTCTTGATGTGGAAGCAGCTCAAGTGTGGTTTCAGTATCCCATTCACCAGCGCGACATATAATCTGTAAACAAGACATGTAAGTTTTTTTAAATCTGTCTCTACTAATTCAAATTTGATATGGAAAATTTACGTACTACTAAGTGAATAACACAAGCAAGTGGATACAAAAAATATAATAAATGTTAAACAAGGTCCAAGGTCCAAGGTCAATGTAGTGTACATCGCTACGGTTTAAGATGCTGTTCAAGAGGTCCCCTATGTAAGTGTGAAATATTTAGGGTTAAACAACTCAATAGAACTATTCATTAAACACACCGCTATGATGAAGATGACTATTATAGTGTCGCTTGACGCAGAGACCTAAAACTAAATAATATTTTATTATAAGAATTCAAATTGACGATGATCAAAATACCCGCTGAATTCACATCGTAGTACCACATAAATAATAATAATAATAATGATGGCCGATATATATTAGATATCAGCCTACTACGCAGGAGATATTATAGTGCACAAGTGTACGCGCAGGAAAAGGACACGACCAGAAAGAGAGAGGCCCATCCGATGCATAGATCACCTCTCTTCACAAGCAATATACATGATAATATACTTCACAGGTGATCAGCCCGCAATGCCCTAACCAACAAGGAAAAAACAATTAAAACTCTTTTAAGTCCCCGCAGGAGTCGATCCCACAACCTCCGGTTTCTAAAGCGCCTGTTCATAGACTGCGGAGGCAGTAAAATTACCACATTATTGTTATCATTACCTGACCACTCTTATATCTGTTGACCTTGTGGGCGGCGGTAATGACGACGGAAGGATGAATAAGTGTCCCACCGCCCAGGTAAAATCTCTGCGACCATTTTGTTGGATCACCACCTTTCCTGTTAGAATTATAAAAAGTTTGTTTCAAATACTTGTAAATGTTTACATCGCTAGCAATTCTTTTGATTACACGGTAAAAGATATTTTTAAGAAAGGTAGTAGGTGAGTAACTTCCAGTTACATCAGCTATCTTTAGTGAGAGTGCTATCAAAATCAGACCAGCCATCCCAGACATAAGAACAAACAGACTTTACAGAGCAAAATTTACAAAAATGTTGTTTTGTTATAAAAGTTAAATATCATAATGCTCTCATTTAAAATCGGATATTTTAATGTTACAAACAGACACTCTTATTTTATCTCTTTATTATTAGTATAGATACCAATACATTAGCTAAACAAACATAAGGTGAGATTTTTTCAGTGCCAATGCTTTTGGTCCTGGTTACGTCGTGTTTAATTATTCTAAAATTATGGCTCTAACCAATAAAATAGTCATTTGCGTAAGTTCGTGCCAAATAAAGAATAAAAATGGGTGCGTGTACTTATGTACGCGCGTGAGATTATTCAGTTATTAAGTTCAGTTAGTAGTTATATAATTATATATATATATATATATATATATATATATATATATATATATATATATTACAGACGGTTTCATATTGTTAATTTTGTGTCACAGGTGCGCGCGCATCTTAAAATTTCACTCATAATTTTTCATAACGCACCTAAAGAAGTTTAACTTCAAAAATAAACGCAACCAAAACGAACCTTAATCCTAACTCATAGAGCACATTATGCAACAACTATCGCAAATAAAAACGACAACTCCATTGTGATAATGGACACAAAAATCAACCTTATCACTATGTAATAAGGTCCATTTCACCGTTTTCATTATAGACTGTTAATTTTGTGTCACAGGTGCGCGCGCATCTTAAAATTTCACTCTCATAATTTTTTCATAACGCGCCTAAAGAAGTATAACTTCAAAAATTAATTCACATTATATTGCAAATGATCGAAAGTTGAAATGACATGAAAATTTCGACGATCGGGCGTTCAAGAATGTACTGGTTCTGAAGAGTGCAGATTTTTATTTGAAAGAAGAAGGCATTGAAGCAGTTTCGATGGCAGCAGACGCAAGAGCACATGAAATATTGATTTTGACTGAGAGAATCGTTGTTATTTTTGAACATGAAGAAAACAAATACCACGAATGAATTGTAAACGAATTTACCGTTATTTTTCGAAAAGTCTGGATTTTAAAAGATAATTACTTTGTTGCGTCATCAAATATCTAAAAGATTGGAAAACTGTGAAAACATGACGAGTTACGTGTCTCAAAAAATCGAAACATTTCAGCGTTTAACTGGAACGCGGTTCAAGACTATTGATGAATAGTCTCATTCCAAGTCTGGATTAGCCGAATGATATGTGTCAAAGTAGATCGATACGGAATCAACTGTTATGGGAGAAACGTAACGTCAATCAGCGATAGCAGCAAACAGCTGGCAGAAAAAAAAATCCCACAATGGAATTACTAATATTCAAATGTCAAAGTCACGTAACGGGAATCAAATAACGATAAAAAAATAGCTAACCGTTATAAGTGCAAGAAAACAGGTCATAATAAAAGCCAGTGTTCGCTTTTGAACGAGAGAAAGAAATCAACGCTTTAAATGTAGTATTTCTCCGTAGCGAGTTTAGCAAAGGTGATTTTTACATTGATCCAGGCACAAGCATAAACATGACATCAAACAAAATATTCTTAATAAATCCAGATTATTCATCAAGTTTACTAGAAATAATCATTACTACATAGTAATAAAAAAGTAGCTTTCAATATCCGTATATCACTATGTATACTGTCCGTATAATCTTTAAATCACGGAACGGCTTTTGATGCGGTTTGTTTTGACACATATAGTTATTGAAGAGGAAGGTTTATATCTATATCATGCATAACATTGCAGAGAAACGCTGATAAATTTATATATCATTTCTTACATTTTACAGATATCAGTATTGCACCCGTGCGGAGCCAGAGCGGGTCGCTAGTTGCAGATTAAAGAAAAGCTCCCAAAAAAACAAAACAAAAGTGCTTTCATGACATGACAACAAGCTACAATAATAACGTAACAATAAAGAATGATACTGCATTCTTTGTTGTTATCCCGAGCCTAACAATTAATCTTTATCAATAAGGCCATTAATAAAGAATTGCAACAGTGATGTTTTGGAACCATAAAGATGCTTAATAAGTAACTAAGAACGTGATTTAGTTACAGTTGCGAACCTTTGACTGGTGTTTACAAAAATGTAATGTATGTATGAAAAATGTATATTGAAATCCAGTACAGTAAATGGGTGAGTACGATCCGCATACCCATCAACCCGCATTGGACCAGCGTGTTGGGATACGGTCCTACAACCCCCTAACGGAGAAGGTGTGCATTAAGGGAGGCCTATGTCCAGCAGTTGTTTAACACAAGGCTGATGATAATGATGATGATGATAGTCTCACTCCTGTTTGGACTTATTAAGTGTGGTGTTACTACATTATTAATGATATAAAAGTTTTGTATTTGTAGTTACTTGATTAGTGCAATCGCCCAAGGGTATTCTCCGAAGTCAGCGTAGGTTATCTTGTTAATGTTGTTCTGGTCACTTGTTCGGAATATGCTTGATCCCGCATTACCCCAACCGCATGTGTTTTTCTGGGCTGCTGGCGGTGGCTCAGTTGGTCTAACTATAGTATCTGATATTGCACAGCACTTTATAAGGTAATGGGGACAGGAGGCGTCTCTGAAATATTATAAGTTATAATTTAAACTTTTAATGCAAAGAAAGAAGAAATGATTGAACGCCTTTGCTGCAACTACTTTAATAGACAATGATATGAGGGTATGTTTACATACCTACAAAAATTTAATTGAATCGAATCCAGTGGTTCAGAATTTCGTAGAATTTATTGAGGACATCTGCATTCAGGTCAAGACAGTATAAAAAGAGTTGGTGGGTTTCGAAAATAATATAACTTTGAAGTAATTAAGGGATAGCAAGTTGAAACTAGACCGCTAGGAACAATGTGAGAGGAATAATTAGACAAAATCGGTTTTAAGCCATATAGGCACAATTCTTATAATTTTTGGTATTTGGACGTAATCACTTAGCTTACATTTTAGTATAAAAAAATACTTAAAAGCTAACTGAATTCTTATTTTTTTTGCTCGGATTAATTTAATTTTAGCTTTAAATATGTCATTTGCTATCAATATATAAAAGAAACAGAAAAAAGTTAAATGTTTCTTGTCAACTCATATTTAATATCCATACCATTTCTTGGTAATCGCTATGTGATATTTCTCATACTAATTATATATAAATTTATCTGTGATGGTGATGATGATGATGATGATGATGATGATGATGATGGTGGTGGTGATGGTCGTTAAACGTTTAATATTACCTTAGGTCTATCAGTGTTGTGTTGTCAATGAGGCCCTCGACGCATTGATGATACATTACACACAGCCCGTTCTTCCCATCTACCGTTTCACAAGGTTTAGCATCTGAAAGTGTAGTTTTAAGTAAAGCAGAAAATACAATATGTATAGATAATATCTTGCACATGAGGAACTGTAAAAGTGATATTTTAACAAAACAAATGTGACCAACTTTAATCAGTCTAAATAAACATTTTGGGCATAAGAAACGTTGACAACGTCCGCTTTGTAAGAAACTAGCCCACGTTTTCTGCTACTTGATTTTAAATCTCTAATATCTTCTACGCATTTATATAATTAAAATGCCTTGTATCACACGTTTTGTGCACATAGAATAAAAATTTTATTCTACTCATTAACTTTTACGTAATTTTATACTATATTACCTTAAAGGTGCTTTAAATTAGCCTACCAAAAATCACAACCTCATGCGATATCGCGAACGCTGGCCTAACCTTAAAAGATAGACTTAATCTATGTTTTACAGAAATGTTCTACTTGAGTTGGTCTACAATAAAGCTCGGAAGAGCATATATCAATGTTTTAAAACTTACCTACAGTACGCAGTATTCAAAGTTCATTCTAGATAATACAGTTAAATTAACGAAAAAAGTACAAACTACCTCATTCGTATTTACGTACATACATAAAACGTGTCATAACGACACTTTAATTAAATGAATACCTTAAAAGATATCAGAGATTTAAAATGCGGTGGCAGAAAACGTATAGAGAGCTAGTGGCCACCGGCTTGTATTGCGTTAAATAGCTATACGTTGTTTGAAGTCGAACATATTTTGTTCTTATAAGTACACTTGTTTATACAGTATTTAATTTCTTTAATAAACGTGGCTTTAAGCGATTTGCAATAAAAATATGTAATTGTAGTATGCACTGTACCTGTGAAGTTCAGTTCGGTCTCTGAATCGATTGTTGCATCGAACCTGCTGCTAATAGTACTCGACGGCAATGTCACTGGGCTTGCCGTCGTGGCTGAAATAGTTTTATTGATTTGTATTTGTATTGTATTGTATATATCTTTACCATTTAATGGTAAATTAGGTTTTCAAGTAACTTGTAACAATTTTAAAATATCTAAATGAATGTCACAAAATGCACGAAGTTTATGTTACAATAATCTGATGATAAAATCTTTAGGCATTAAACATATTTTCAGAATACATTTACAATGGCACCATTATAGTTTGGGTACAAATATGATTTTTTTTACATGAATTGACATGTCTAAAATCATAGAAATATAACTTAAAATGCAAATGAATTCGATACGACTTTATATATCTTTATCAACCCGAATTTATTAGTTAAATTTAAATAAGCATTTTTAGCTATCATTGGTGTTCAAAACCACAGGGTGAAAATGTTTTTTTCTAGGCTTGAAATTTCGCCGAAAGTAACTCAATGGAAACATATTCTTTGTTATTTATTGTATCCATTTTATAAATAATTATTTGTTGTTCTCAGTATGAAAACTCATTTAAATTTTTATCAACAATACCCAAGTTGAAATAGATATCAAAAACTCGGCATGAATAACCCTTACTACGTATCATCATCATCATCAGCCTGTGATAGTCCACTGCTGGACATAGGCCTCCCCTAATACACCCTAACCATTAGAGGGTTTTGTGACCGTATTCCACCACGCTGGTCCAATGCGGGTTGGTGGGTGGACCGACTTTTTATATGCCCATCCGACGCATGGATCATCTTACTTTACATACAATTGGGTGATCGGCCCAAATTGCCCTTACCAACTAGGAAACAACAAGGAAAATTTGTTGAGTCCCGCCAGGATTCGAACCCACGACCTCCGGTTTCCAACACACGCCACACGCCTATACCACTAGGCTACGGAGGCAGTATAAGACTACGTATAAGATATTTATTTATTGTATATCATTAAATGTCGCGTATGTTACCTGTATTCTTTTGGCTTTGGTTGTCTTCTGAAGAATTACTCGTTATCTTTAAGACCCAGTTTAATGTGTTTTGATCCAAACTCTGGAAGATTAGGCCCGGTAGAAAAACGACTCCCAAGAAAGCAGCAAAATACCTGCAGAGAAAAAACATCTTAGCGTCATTGAAAAGATCTTAGTCGATCAGTCTTTGAATCTTGTTAAAATATGAAGTATTATAAGAATATATTGGACTTTATTTTAAACGTTTTTTCGTTTTTCATAAACTTATTTAACCCACATTGTCGTCACTTTTATTAGCGCTATGTTTAGTTTATAACTCCCGGCTTCGCACGGTTGCAATCCGATCGTTGGTTGGTACCGTTGCACCGCTATGTCTCTAAATTTTAAACCTTTGTAAATATTTATTTGAATCCCATGATATTACAAGCCATTTCGATTTATATTATATGATGTATGTATTAAAGGTACTAATTGGATAAGGATTAATGCTGCATTGCCTAAAGGCACTTCGTAAATTCGGTTATTTTAGGTTATTTTTAATAGAGGCCTGTTTACGTAAATGTAATATTTTATGTTTTTGTAAATTTTTACAGTGAGATAGAAAATATAATCACAACTTACATGTTCAAGGATTAGTGTTAGTAATAATAATGATAAACGAAGAGCTATATGCGTCGCTTAGGTAGAGCATATTTTCACTAAGACAGTTGTGGAAGAAATAACGCTTATAAACGCTTGCCAGCTTAGTCAGTTTTCATTATTTTTATTTCACATTTCGTATACTACATTTTGAAATGAAACTCTTGTTGGTGTTTATAAGCTTTGTACTAAACGAAAGCTCATGTTTTATGACCAATAGATATTGAGAAAACGTTGTTTTAAATAAATTGTCTATTGTAATGTATGTTGGTTCGGATTAATCTACGGGATGGTATATTCAATTGACGGGATTAACACTAAAAGCTAGCTGGTGTAAAAGGAAGCAATCGACGCTAGTTAAAAAATGTATAAGTGGATAAATGATCGCGGACAACACCTGGTTACATAATATGTATCATCATATCTTAAGAAGGCGAGCGAGTGGCGACAAGTTCTTCCATTCTATC
This sequence comes from Lamproptera curius, assembly GCA_029286875.1. Lineage (NCBI taxonomy): Eukaryota > Metazoa > Arthropoda > Insecta > Lepidoptera > Papilionidae > Lamproptera > Lamproptera curius. Next base: position 2,703,304 of record JAGSMT010000099.1, read on the forward strand.
TACTTACAAGGAATTTTTTTTCTATCTTATCAGGAAAAATTTGCCTCAACACATCAAAAAAATATAGTAAAATTCTATATAGCAAAACTCGGGCCATGTACAAGTTAATTATTGGAAGAAACGTAATCTGTTTTGAACTTGTTATCTCGTTGTCACTTGTATTGTTTACACTTGATAATTTATACAACTATAATTATTACAAATCGTCGATTAGTAAAATAAAAATAATATTCTGTTGAATATTAAGTAAGAAAATAGTAGCCTAAGTTACTTCCAGTTATAGCTGCTATTAATCAGTAAAATTCCAGTGAAAATAGGACCAGACACTCCAAACGTTAGCCCGAACAAACAGATCGACAAAAGTTTTAATTACGTTGTTTCAGTTATATATCACAATGCTATCGTTTAAATGGTTACCTCGATATTATAAACAGATACTTCAATATTATTTATTTGTATAGATGATGTTTTACGTGACGCAGTATCTAATTACGCCAGCCAAATTCTTCTGATATTTTTATGTACATATTTGACGTGTCACGTTATTTGTGATCAAAAGACTCTTAAACTACTGAACATATTTTAATCAGATTTGCACACTGTGTGTAGTATGGTGTTACTAGGGGTATAGGATAGTTTATTTATAATAAATCTAGTGATATTTATTATTAAGATGCTTAGAATTTACGCCCTTCACTGGCATATTCTATGACAACTGCTTGAACTTTAGAACGAACAGTACAAACGTTTTACTGTTTGTCAATTGATCTTGCAAATTTAAAAAGGTAACACATTATGAATGCAGAGTTTCTTGCCAGTTCTTCTCATCACATGCCATAATTTCTAAACTGGTGGTAGAGTAACGGCCATAAGAACTTTGCAAAGCCTAAATTCAATAAAGAATTATAGAATCTTGGACAGCTTATTCAAAAGGGGGGAAAATATAATATCAAAACAACATAGCTAGCTAACATATAGAATATAAGGAAAAACTTAAGTTATTTATATGCTATTACTATTTGACAGTTACAATGATAGCTCAATACGATATCCGTTGATGTTTTACAAAACAATAGATGGCGCTATATTAAATATCCAAATGATTCATGTAATTCGCAACCTAATAGCATAACCACTGCTTTACTGAAATATCAAAGTTCAATTAATTTTTTAGAAAATGTAATACTTCTATCGCACTATCTCGCACGTTTAACGGATAGGAAAGAAAGGAAATAAATATATTTCAGTTAGCTGAAGGCAAGATATCAAAAATACACGGATTAGTGCCTAATTAAATTAAAGTTTGATATATTTATTGATCCATGCGTCGGATGGGCATGTAAAAAGTCGGTCCATCCACCAACCCGCACTGGACCAGCGTGGTGGGATACGGTCCAAACCCCCCAATGAATATGGGTGTATTAGGTGAGGCCTATGTCCAGCAGTGGACTATCACAGGCTGATGATCTATATTTATTGAATAAAAATTTAAAATTAAATACTTTAAATTGATTTTACCTCTAATCAATCGGGTAAATACCAGCGTAATAATATTAAATACCAGTATAACGTTTCCTTCTCTGTTTGTAAATAATAATTTTATTTGTACTAAGAGGAAAATTAAAAGTTACGTTGCCTACTATTTGTTTAAGCCTAATTTTTTAAATAAATGGTATCTATGTTTTAGACCTACCGTTCCCCTCAAATAGCTTACAACAATGTATCATAACGAAAATCTAAGCCCCGGTAATGGGTGACAGGTTCCGGTACTCAACTGTATTTTCAATATATTTCTTGCCCGACTTCCAAAAAGAAGGGGCATTTAAATGGATTCAACACAACCATATATGATTCACAAGCGCTGGATAAACCTCGAGAGGTTTATTTATAATATCGTTAAACCTAAATATGCGTCTTTCAACGGGTTAAAGTAAAGTCAGGGGAAGCATACATGTATGCATAAAGAATGACACACAACGATAACTTTAACGTTAAAAAAGAAACAGAGCTCAATTAAAATAATAATAGTATAAAGTATTTAAGTAAATAAGTTATTTAAGTTAGGACAGCTGACGATCTTAGGTTGGCCCACGTATCTGATGTCATCAAACGTTTATAATATGTTTGATTTTGAAGGTATCATTTTATTATTAATATAATTTTTTTTTTTTGGTGAAAAGCTAACGAAAAGTAAATTTTTAACAAAGTTTTTTATAGTAATTCAGTAACTTATTAAAGCAATAAAGTAAAGATAAGTGAGCAATAGTTTTCAAAATTATAATTCAATTACTCAACAATATGCCGAGTTTAAAACTGTTTTTAAAAAAAGAAACGGAATAATACTTGTATAATTTAATTATAAGATATACTCAATTTCCAGCATTTAAAATATTAAAATTTATAATAAAATATTTTGTCGTTTTTGACATAAAATATTCTACGCCAGTTAAATATAATACAAGGTCATTCAACTAAAATTCAAATGACAAATAAGTGAATAAAACTATAAAATGTAAAAATAAAATTATGGCCGATGTCGGTTCACGGGCATAAATTATGTAAGCGTACACTTTTGTAATATAAACTACAAAAATATGACGCAAACCGCCATATTCCAGCAGGAAAAACAGTATTTTGTTTCATAGGTGATAAACGCGGCGTTTAATAAATGAGAATAATACTTGACTTACCTCATGATAACGTTTTATTACGATTCATTGAACACAAACACAACGGAGATGGATATATCTCCGATATTGAGGTCCGACTGAAGCAACGCAAGAATACCTTAAAGATTCATGAATCAAGTGAGACGCGCTACAGAACAGGAAAATCAGCAAAACAACTCGTTCTCTTGTGTTTACCGCTATTTGATTACATTTGTACATAATTGTTGTTCAATATAATTATGAGTTATTATTCTGAATTACGAACAACAATTACAGTGTGCAAATATATTAATTTGTATTTATATTATATATTTAAAATTATATTCAGTGTTGCCGTTAAAAAATGTTTGTGGAATGAAATGCAATACGTGTATTGTCAAGCATTATCATAAATGAAACCGTTACTAATATTATAAATATTTCTGAGTTAATGAGAAAGGAATGGTTACTTAAGTAAAATTTATATAAATAAAAATGGGGCATATAAATTAAATTGAAAAAAAACTAATCGTTATCAATTACATGAGATTACGATCTACAAGAAAACTTGCTTTATCGCTTTGTTATAATTATTTCCATTCTTGACGTTTTCGACTCCTTCCAGTATACATGGTCACGCTGACAATGGTTTATTCAGGGCCAACATAGTTTTACTTACTATATACTTTTCTGTTATTCTATATACTCTATATAATATTATAAATGCAAAAGAAATTCTGTGTGTCTATCTTTTTGTCTGTCTCTCTGTCTGTCTGTCTGTCTGTCTGTCTGTCTCTCCGTCTTTAGCGTCTAAGCTACTAAATAGATGTTTAAATTTAATACACACTTGAAATAGATTCCAAGAAAGGACATAAACTACTCATTATTAAATGCGGGATAATAATTTATTTGGAAATATTTCATTGTACTTAGAACCATGAAAAGTGCTTCAATATAGACATAAACAATTAAAACACCTTATTTATCCATATTCATTCTATCAATGAAAATAACTCTGTCTGTCCGTCTTTACCGTGTAAACCACTTAACCGATTAAGATGAAATTTGATTCATACTTAGAACAGGATATGGGGTAATAATTATTGCGATAAAAGGGTCGAAATAAGGGATGAAAGTTTATATAGAAATCTCCTCTGTTGAACATTTAATGATGAATGTAGTGTATGGATACTAAAAACGAGCCAACTGTGTCCCAAGCGGTGCTTTAAGGTTAAATAGGTCTATGGCAATAATAGAGAGATTCTGTGTGTTAGCATCTGAGAGCAACGAGATATCAAATACTGCGTTTTCTTTGAGTCTAAGGTAATTTGAAGTGGTGAGATATCTGAGATATTTACCAAAACGGAGAAATTTGAAATGTTTACGCGTAGCGTGACGGTACAGTTTGCGGTTGTTACACTGCCTGGGGAATCCAGTAGTGCGCTCCCACTTGGACGTGAAACGACGGATTCCACATGTGTACGTGTTGCTATAAATGGTTTTGACCTATTTTGGGCATTCTAACGTGACAAGCACTATGTAATTTTTTTGCATTTGGGGTAATGTTGCGTTTTATATAACTTATACCGTAAGGTTGTCCGTGTTATATTAGTTAACGACTATGTTCTATGTTCTATGCAATTTTCTATGCCCAATAAGGGATCCACCGTATTTTTTGGAATTGTAGGCCCATCCCAGAATTCCAGACTATCAAAATGATTGAGTTAGTTTATTTGTTGCAGCTTTTCTAAATTGCGTAATTGTTGTGTATGCTTTGCTACGGAGATCAACAGCCAGTTTGAAGACTTAATATAAATGAGAGTGGGATTAAGAACAGCTCCTAAAGTTTTTTGTATAATTCTATACTTAGTGCACGTATTACGAGCACTAAGTTAAATGACAGTGATTGTGGCTTCTGCAATGTTCCTAAGGTAACTTTTACTAAAAAACCCTTTACTCAGTAATAGGGGCATTACATTGATCCCAAGATGTTTAGAATTTACGCCCTTCACTGGCATATTCTATGACAACTGCTTGAACTTTAGAACGAACAGTACAAACATTTTACTGTTTGTCAATTGATCTTGCAAATTTAAAAAGGTAACACAGAGTTTCTTGCCAGTTCTTCTCATCACATGCCATAATTTCTAAACTGGTGGTAGAGTAACGGCCATAAGAACTTGGCAGAGCCTAAATTCAGGACAGCTTATTCAAAAGGGGGAAAATTACATCATATAATATCAAAACAACATAGCTAGCTAACATATAGAATATAAGGAAAAACTTAAGTTATTTATATGCTGCGGCGCATGATACATTTGAATGAGGTCATTATGATAACATTAGTCACACTTAACCTTTCGGCTTTAATAAAATTTTGCGTGCTTCTAAGGATGTACAATGCAAATTAAAAAAGGCTTCATATTTGCTAATAATAAATAATGCACAAACGGATAATAACCTTTACTTTCGCTTGTTGCTTTTGTTGATATCATAGACAATTTAAATAAACGCCAGATATAATGTAAGCGATTCATTACAAGTGCCTTAAATGATACACTATCTTTTATATCCGAATACTTATTTAAAAACAGTGATTTATCCTGTTTTATTGCTTAGCTTTGTTTGCCGCATTTTTATGGCAAAAATGTAGTGTCATTCGTTAAGACAAGTGAGACAACACGTACAACGCCATCTCTTGTCAGTTTTTGACAAGTATGCTTTTATCATAGTGTTTTCTCCAACCAGCACGGATTGTAATGATTTTAGTAAAAATTATTTCTTTGTGTTGTGAACCTTACAATCTGTTTTAAATGGCAAATTATCAATATATTTTTGACTGATTTCCCAAAAGAAGGAGACAGTAAATTCGTGGCGTGTTTATATATATGTAAACAAACATTTATTTTACCTTGTTGTTTCGCTCCTTTTTAGCTGGGAGACCTCGGCTCGGGCTGTTACTTATTTTTGCCGTTAGCGAGCTGAGCCGAGATTGCCTAGGTGGGACCAGCCTCGGTTTGATCAGTCGCTCTTCTAAACCTTGTCTAAACCGTTAGCAACATGCACCGTGGGGGCCCAGGTGAGCCGAGCCACGGCTCGATCAATTGCTATTAGGAGAGATTTAATGAAAGGGAATACTGTTCTGGGTCATATCTAAAAGGTAAACAAAAATGGGCAGCAAATGAGCAAAAAAAAAAGTCTCAGAATCAATGCGAAATAAAGTATTTATTACTTATTTATTAATTCTTTGAATCAATGTCATAGAGATGAATGTGTCTTATTTTTGGCATAATCACCATAATTATAATTTTAAGGACCACAGAAGAGACGACTTATTCTACAAGGTAGATAAAAATCTGTGATTCAGCGTAAACTAAAATAAAATAAGATACAATATTCAAACATGTGTCACTGTTACGTTACTGTTATGGTATTATACATTAGTCACTGTTATGAACTAATTATGAAACGCAAACGAAATGAGAACCTAATCAAATTGAGTGGAAAATCAAAAATAAAAAAGAATGTTTACACAGAGGTAATTCTTTTCTGCGGACATATTAACTAATATTACGAGTAAATGGTTATATTTCAAAGTCAAGGTGTTTTATATAAATTTTTAGATAGGTAATCAAATTTAGATAGTGAAATATAATAACTTTAGTGATTTGGAAATATTTCAAGAGAACTATCAGAATCGTCTGAATATTTAAATGAGAATAGATGTCCATGGCTTTTTTGATGAAAAGCTTATCGAGCAATCAGAGTCACTCTCAGAATATAATCAACGCAGTGCCCGCTTATTAGGTCTACGTGGTTGCCAAAATATAATATCAGCGTCTGGTGTAATTCTTTCAGAGAAGCCAGGGGAGATCGTGACTGTTGATACGTCGGCTGATGATGGTATCTCAGAGAATTGGGTATAGATAAATATTCCATTTCAGGAGTGTTTGATCTAGAACCTAGAACAAGCGAGGCACGAGACGAATTTAATGTCTGCATTTGCACGTTAATTTGACCAATACCACAATTAGAGCAATGTATATCAGGTGTACAAATCAAACAACTCAAGCAACTGACTTGAAGGACTAAAGGGTAATTAATACTCCATGTCACTTGGTGTATCCCAAGCGTAACCTTAAAAGGTCGAGTGATGCTCAAATCTAAAACATTTTCAACGTCAAAAATAAATGTCTCATTAATTGTATAAACCTGAATGTCTTTGCAATTTTCATGTAAGCACGACATATATTGAATCTGAATTATATTTTTTGCTATTAAATCATCTGCGATTCTCTTAATACAACCGTCCACTCTATCTGGGGCACCTTTACCATATCCCTTCTCACTATAATTCCAAGTGAGGGTATCTATTTCAAACACTTTACTTAAATAAGTTGCTATAAGATGGAACATTGATTTCCTATTCTGAGTTAAAGGACCATCTCTTATAATATACAGGTGATTCAAATTTGGGGATAATTCTCTGATTTTTTGAGCCAAAGTTTGTATTTCAGGGCCGTATTTGCAAATATAATTTTCAGAAAAGTCAATGTGTATAATATGCAATACCCCTGTGTAGGCAATAATTGCTGTTTTATATTTTGTATTGTCTTTATTTGGTGAATCATGTTTGCCACATGTGTCATGAAATTAGGCAATGTAGATTTAAATGACAAGACCTCCTTTGGTAGTAACTACATTTTCTTTTACTGTATTTTTTACTGTTTTGGTTTGACCTTTTATTACAATTAAAACATTCTTATCAAGGCATTTCTCATAAGAAATTGTTTCATTGTCATTGAAATCTGCTGTATAAATAGTTTTACTAATGCCATTGGTACACTTTTTCTGTAACCACACAACTTTTAAAGATTCATTACAACATAAATGTCTAATCACATCACTAGCTGATTTGTATCCGATTATTTGGATAGTACGGAACGCTTGAGCAATATAATCAAAATCATTGTGCATAGCACAAAGGCAGGTATTTCTAGAACTAACTTTCGGAAATAGAACCGAAAATGGTCTATTTCTGCGATACGTTTCATAAGAAATTTTTATCCCTGTCTTTCTAACAAATTATTTGTGTAAGTTTGACAAATAATCATTTAGTAAACGTTTTTTGCTTTATGCCGTGTAATGGTGTCCTATTTCCCAGCTGTTAGTCTACTGTTCTCATCTTCGGTCAAAGAAGTGTGTATTGCTTTTCTTAGTTTTTTTTTATCAATCTTTTTAATTGCATACGAAATTTCAGTATTGTGAATCCATGTTCGTAATTTTCTTTCTTAAATAATTGTTTTGAGCCTTGAGTCCTTGCATGTTGCGAGCTCTCATAACTTTACCTACACTAACACGAGATGTTGCCACATACGATGAAATTGAAGATGGAATGTCACTAATCAAATCAGTAGCCCCAGCTTTTTGCTGTTTTTCTTTTTCACGCCTCATTTTTGCCTTTTCTCTCCAAATCTTCCTTTTTCTTTGTTGCCTGGGAGTGTAGTCTTTTAGAGTCTTAATTCGACCATCCGCTTTCTTTTTCTTGTATCTTTCCTTATCTTGTTTTCTTCTCTCTTTAATTTCTGTTCCGCTCAGGTTTGTACGAGCGCGTCTCATACTTAATTTATTTTGTTCACGGCGTCGTCTTTTTTTTCTTCTTCTGAAAGTTGAGTTATAGACCTGCTTGTTCGAGGCATATTAACTAAAATAAAAAAAGCATGCATTACTGCTAAAAAGAAACCGAAAGAAAATATAAAACATCATAATTACAAATAAATGAGCAAGAATGTCAACCAGACACGACTCAAGCGTTGAACCCGCCGAATAAAATTGATAGAAATAAAAAAAAAATCGTTAAGTGTCCTCTATTTAATTCATTAGATTTATATAAACTATACAAATATGAAATATACTTAAAAAATGGAGGCTTTATTGTATATTATAAATGTATATGTTGCCAAAATCATGATTCACTTTAGAGGTCCTTCCTACTTAGACAAAATAAGGTATTTTTCTTACCTCATTCCTGTGGATCTAATCTTTACAGTGGACATCGTGATCACAGGAAAGATGTCCACGAAAAGATGTATTATAAAAAAACTCTTACGCAAAGTAGTTCATGTTGAGGTTAAAAATCAAGCAACACGCTTTTCATTAACTTGAACTAAATGCTTACAAAAAGATAATAAATATACATTTTAAAATAAAATACTTACATTTGTATACTATGAACAGGAAAGAGCCCTTGATTGCCAGAATTGCAGGTATTTAAAGATACCAACAGTGAAAAATATAAACATGATGCGATCCAATAAATCACTTATTTGTGTCATATTTTAGTGTGTACACAGAAGAGACTGTAAACTTGTGACTATGAGTTTAATTTATTTATTTTATGCAATAATAACTATATTTTTTGATATTCTTAATATTATTATCTTTATATAGCAAATGTAACAAGGAAATTATGTAGGTACATATTGTATTTTAACTGTATTAAACATGGCCCAAACATTATAACTTCGTCTTGTAACAGTCCACAGGAAAAAAAAATGATGTTTAATGCCATCAGAATCTAGTTATGAAATGTAATATTAATAATAATAATAATAAAAATCTTTTTGTTAAACTAAAGGTACGGCATTCATACACATTAAGCAAGATACGATCATATTTCACAAAATATGATTGAAATGTATGGTAATAAATGAGCTTTTCGATTTGAAACTTTTTTAATATTCATTATATTACTCTTTTCGATAATACATGGCCATAACACGTTTGACCCTTCTATCTAATTGGTGAGACCATGTACGGATGTAGTTTGGCGGCGGTAACATTTGCTTGCGTTTTGCGATTTACATACATGCTTTCACGATTGTTATTTCATCATCGGTGGCACGTAAGCCTTGGTCATCATCATCATCATCATCAGCCTGTGATAGTCCACTGCTGGACATAGGCCTCCTAATACAATTCTATCCATTAGGGGTTTTGGACCGTATCGCACCACGCTGGTGAATGCAGGTTGGTGGGTGGACCGACTTTTACATGCCCACCCGACGCATGGATCATCTTTACTTTTCAGACAACTTGTGATCGGCCCAAGTTGCCTCTAACTCAACCAGGGAAACAACAATGAAAATTTGTCGAGTCCCCGCAGGATTCGAACCCACGACCTCCGGTTTCTTAGGCACACGCCCATACCACTAGGCTACGGAGGCAGCAAGCCTTGGTGCTTCGTACTAATTCGTTGGGATGATGCGAAGCCGAGTCAAAATATCAAGCGGATGCTAATCTTAGGTATTGCTTAACGATGGGCAAGTTCAGGTCCAGGTGCAGGTAAAGGTTGCGCATGTACTATTACGCAACCGTGCCCTGCGCATCAACCTGTTTTGCAGGATTAGTAGTTTATGGAGGAGCGTTGAGAATGCGTGAGCGAAAACGGGACTGGTATAGGTTATTGTGGGACGAATGACTGGTTTGTAGAGCAACACCTTGTAACGCAGCGGTAATGAACTCTTAGGATAAATAAGGCAAAATTATTCTTAGTTATGAGATTTTCTGAGACTTTTTGGCGCTTTAATCTGAAGATGACTGGTACTGAGTTTGTCTCTTTAGAAAGATTTAACTATAATCGTTTTGTTTACAGATTTTGTGCCAAAACGATTATGATTTTGATATCCGAAAGATTTATCTGTACGTTGAGTGTTTTGGCCAAGTTGGTTATAACATTTTGTAGATCTTCCTTACTTTCTGATGATGGTTTTTAGTACGTTTTTTATTTCTAAGTTGTTAGGGCGAGATTGCCGTCCCAGTGTGTCTAATCTATTTCTAAGATAATTATTTTTTATTTACGCGATTATTATACATATCAAATCCACTAATTTTACGGATTTTCGCGTTACTTAAAAATATATTTATTCCCTCGACGTTTCGGATTCTTTCCAGCATCCATGATCACGGGCAGACTACAGTTGGTATATGTCTGTATTTCAATGTTTCGAATAACTGTCGAGTTATTATTTAAAATTGACATATCGTTCGTTTTCTTAATTTTAATGTTGATCTACAAAAGTTTTTATACTCTGTGCTTAATTTTTGAAATGATTGGATCCCTAGGAAGGTGGCAATGATCCAACCATCCCTCTCTATTAAAAATTTGATATTTTTAATTCTGATTGCTTCCTGAATCATCCTTGGTATAAACTCGATGTTCATTAGCCAGTATTTTTGGTTCATCAAATCTCAATATAATGATTGGGCTTGTCTAGAACATGGTCGCAAATTGCAGATTTTTTATAGCGTCGGTGCTTAACATCAGCTATATGTTCTTTACTCTGGTTCTTACTGGTCTTTTTGTTTGTCCAATGTAGGAGAGACCACAATCACAGTCTAGTTTGTACACACCTGGTACCTGTAGAGGAATTTACATTTCACAGATGGTAATATGGCTAATCTTCGGCGGGCTTATAATATGTTTTTATAGAAGCTCGCTTTAAAATATAACTCGATTTTGTCAGTGACCTCTCTGATGTGAAGGTAATACGGCAGGCAATTCTTCGACTGTGGCTGGCTCTCACACGGTGACTGCGACGTAGACGTGGAACTTGGAGTTTGTTTTCTCGCAGCACCTGCTTCATTCTCCAGTTCAGCGTCAAATTCCTTGTCGCAGATCCGCTAGTGCTCTCTGAAGCAAACATTTACTCAACAGTAGCTAACTATGAGGATGGTGGTGAGAATCACCATTTAAATATTTATTCGTGGTTGCTTTTCTAAAACTGTAATGGCTCAAGCTATTGTTAGAGTTTCTAATGATTAAAATATCTCAAGAAGGCTAAGGAGTTGTTTGTCTCTATTTCCATTGTGAACTTTATTTTGGGATAAAGAATTAAGATGATCCAGAAATGCATTTATTTGGTTTGTTGGTAAAATGGTGAATGTGTCATCTACATACCGCTTATAGAATCTTGGTCTGACGGAGCTGTATTGAGGGCTGTCTCTTCAAAGTTCTCCATGAAGATATCAAGGATAATTAGGAGACACTAGGCCCCATCGCTACGCCATCTATCTGCATGTAGAATTGATCATTCCACAACAAGTAGCCAGATGTGAGACAATGTTTAAGCAGTGATGCATATCTCATTTGGCATTTTATTTTCCTCAGTTTAGTTACAATTGAGATGCAGTCTTCAATAGGTAAACATGTAAATAAAGACTGAACATCAAAACTGACCATAGTTTCATATTGTTTTTGAGATGTAGATGTTTAATCTCATCAACAAAATGGTAAGAATCTCTTGTAAGCCTCGGTGTGTCCTCGTAGTGGTGACAGAACTTCTACAAGATATTGTGCCAGCTTTGTATGTCGGTGAATCTATCTGTGACAATTGCGTAATGGAGCATTAGGTTTATGAATCTTAGGTAATCCATAAAGCTTTTGGAGGTGTGACATGGAGGTATCATTAGCTTTACGTCTAGATTCAATTTGTCCGCATAGTTCTTAACAAGATCGCTTGTTGTTTTAAGCGTTTTCTGTGTAGGGTCTGTTTGACTTTTTATAGTCATTTCATCCGATAACAAATTTGAATTTTAAATTGTAATCTGACGTGTCCATTACAACCGTAGCATTTCCTTTATCTGCACGGAGAATCGTCAAGTCTGTGTTAGAGCGTAAGATATTTAACGCTTTTTGCTCATCTTTAGAAAGATTTGGTTTTGGCACAGTACTGACGTAACATAGACGATACATCTTGACGAATGGCCTCGCAATCTTCCTTTTGATGTTGTTTTTGAATAAAACAATTCTCAACGTTACAAATAATTTCCTCGTACGATTTTTTGCGGTGTTATTATGAAATTTAAACCTTTAGATAATACCTCTATTGTATGTTCATCAAGAGTTTGTGACGACATATTATGGACGGTACGTTGTCCTAGTAACGGCTGTTGTTTGGCGTCCGATCTCTTGACAATTGATTTATTATATAATTTTTCGTATTTATTTATAGGATTTAGTTTGCATTCACTATATTTGCATGCTTTCGCTTATCTAGCATTTCTAAACAATTTTGTAATCAATATCGGTTAGAATTGATTGTAAGACTCTAGACAAATTTTCTATAGATTTGCCGATAGCGAATAGATCTGATCGTGTCTGACGGATTACCTCTTTAACAATATTATGCTTTGCCTGGTTTAAGATCTTAGCGCCCATAGATGTCCTTTTGGGAGAAATTTGACACGATGGATAAGGTGGTTGTCCCTGCATCTCTTTAGAAATTTATGGATGTTACGAACTGTGCAGCGTTTCGTCATAAGACCTTCCAGGCGGCGTATATTATTTGTGCAGTATTCAGTCCGTACTGTTGTACATAATTATTTTTATTTACGCGATTATTATACATATCAAATCCACTAATTTACGGATTTTTTCAGTGCTTACTTTAAAAATATATTTATTCCTCGACGTTTCTGGATTCTTTCCAGCATCCATGATCACGGGCAGACTAGTTGGTATATGTCTGTATTTCAATGTTTCGAATAACTCGTCAGAGTTATTATTTAAAAATTGACATATCGTTCGTTTCTAATTTTAATGTTGATTCACAAAAGTTTTATACTCTGTGCTTAATTTTTGAAATGATTGATCCCAGGAAGGTGGCAATGACCAAACCATCCTCTCTATTAAAATTTGATATTTTTGAATTCGATTGCTTCCCGAATCATCCTTGGTATAAATCGATGTTCATTAGCTCAGTATTTTTGGTTCATCAAATCTAATATAATGATTGGGCTTGTTCTAGAATATGGTCGTCAAATTGCAGATTTCTTATAGCGTCGGTGCTTAACATCAGCTATATGTTCTTTTACCTGGTTCTTACTGGTCTTTTGTTTGTCCAATGGTAGAGACCACAATCACAGTCTAGTTTGTACACACCTGGTACCTGTAGAGGAATTTTACATTTCACAGATGGTAATAAGTGGCTAATCTTCGGCGGCTTTATAATATGTTTTATAGAAGCTCGCTTTAAATATAAACTGATTTTGTCAGTGACCTCTGATGTAAGGATACGGCAGGCACTCTTCGACTGTGGCTGGTTTCACACGGTGACTGCGACGTAGACGTGGGAACTTGAGTTTGTTTCTCTGCAGCACCTGCTTCACATTCTCCAGTTCAGCGTCAAATGTTCCTTGTCGCAGATCCGCATGTGCCTTCTGAAGCAAACATTTACCAACAGTAGCTAACTGTGAGGGATGTGGTGAGAATCACCATTTCAAATATTTATTCGTGTGGTTGTTTCTTTAAAACTGTATGGCTCTAAGCTATTGTTAGAGTTTCTAATGATTAAAATATCTAGAAGGAAGGAGTTGTTTGTCTCTATTTCCATTGTGAACTTTTATTTTGGGATGTAAAGAATTAAGATGATCCAGAAATGCATTTATTTGGTTTGTTGGTAAATGGTGAATGTGTCATCTACATACCGCTTATAGAATCTTGGTCGGACGGGAGCTGTATTGAGGGCTGCTCTTCAAAGTTCTCCAGAAGATATACAGCGATAATAGGAGACACTGGGCAGCCCATCGCTACGTATCTATCTGCATGTAGAATTGATCATTCCACAACAAGCAGCTAGATGAGACAATGTTTAGCAGTGATGCATATTCATTTGGCATTTTATTTTCCTCAAGCTTTTAGTTACAATTGAGATGAGTCTTCAATAGGTAAACATGTAAATAAAGACTGAACATCAAAAAATTTTTGTGAATCCAACATTAAAATTAAGAAAACGAACGATATGTCAATTTTAAATAATAACTCTGACGGTTATTCGAAACATTGAAATACAGACATATACCAACTTAGTTCTGCCCGTGATCATGGATGCTGGAAAGAATCCGAAACGTCGGGAATAAATATATTTTACAACGCGAAAATCCGTAAATTAGTGGATTTGATATCTATTCTCTAAGAGTTGAATATATTTGCGATCCTTCTTTTTTTTTATCTGACTGCGACAGCAGCACCACAGACTCCTGTAGTTTAATGTTTTGAGCTTTAAGCTCTTGAACTGAAAAATACAGATACGAAGTATCGATGTTATTCTTCTTTAAATTCAGAAATTATTATATATTAACAAACAACACTTGTTTGTTCGCAACGGTTCCGGTAAAATATAAAGAAAACAAAAAGATGTTTCATTAGTATGCATGCGTAGAGGACTGTCAAAAGTTGTCAGTTTCGAGTAATACGTACAAAATTACTTTCCGTCAAGCTAAAGATGAGCCGTTGTTGAATATCGTTCTCTGCTCTTTCCAACTCAGATAGAATCAGTAAATGAATAATTTTGTTGTCTTGTTCAGATCTGTATAGCCTCAATACTGTCCTATTGCGACTCGGACGAAATACCGATCGTGTTTACTGACATATATGTCTGTAGGTAAGCAGCTGTAAATGCAATTTTGTTTTTGTTTTGCGCTCCTATTACTTTGTACGAATTAAATGTACTATAGTTTTACTAAAAATATTACTAAAGACATATCTGTCTCACCGCACCAGTTTATAGCGTGCTGGCGACTTGGGGCTTCCTCATATCACTATAGCCAGCAGTGATGAACCACTATTCTTAACTAGCAAATTCAATTCAAATTCAAATATCTTTATTCAATATAGAAGTTTACACTTGCTTATTGATTGTCAAACACACTACCACCGGTTTGAAAAAGGACGCCTCAGACCTGAGAAGAACTGGTGAAAGAAACTCAGCGGGCTATTTTTTATGACATCTTTTAAAAATTGATAATTCGGCATTACGTAATATGCAATTTTGAAACAAGACCTGGAGCGAGCATTCCGTTACCAGGCTGTGTTATCATTTAAAAATTCATTAAAATCGTAATAACCTTTAACACATAAAGGTTCCTTGACTACCTCTTTAAATTTATTATTATTATATATACTCAAAAATGCTTTTGACTAGCATGATGCCTGCGTCGGTTGTTGAGCGACCTCTAGTGAATCCATAGTGCTTGCTATTTAAAAGGCAATTACGATTGAAATGTTTGACCAATTGATTTAGTAAGAGTTTTTCAAATAATTTACTAAGAGTAGGCAGTATGCTTCATTAGGTCAGGAATTTCATTTTCATTCCCTTCTGATACTTACATTGAATAGTGCTGCTTGGTGAGGCTTAACAGAGACCCCCCCATAGGTCTGCAGTTTTTTACTTACAATTTCTCCGGTATTTACATACTCGGCAACTGTTGGAGATGATAAAATTGACTTGGTAGTAAAAACTGGAATGTCCGAGAAGAATTTTTCTAAATAAGTAGCAACATCTTTGTCAGCTTCTATATAACGGTCATCAATATTTAGAGTTACATTAGAGTTGCTCTTAGTACCCCTTCCAGTTTCACTGTTGATAATACTCCAAGTCATTTTTATTTTGTCTGATGAATTTTTAATTTTTTTTTTATATATAAGGATTTCGCGACAGTACAAACTTTTTTGAATATTTTTGAATAAGCACTGACATGTGCAACAAAGGTCTTATTATGATTATATGTTTTTTCACTATAAAGCTCATATAATCTTTGCTGGCTTTTGTGAATTCTAACTGTTGCCCATTCGAAGGTCTTGCAAGACGACCCAGATTTCGACCGAATCAAAGGCTTTCTCATAATCTACAAACGCCAATCATATCGGCAGATTATACTTATATTTTGCTCTTCTTAAGTTGGTCAAGAGCCATTTGTTCGCTCAGACCGACGTCCGGCATATTTTTAGAGTCGTGCTGGATAAGATTTCATCGTCCGTCCGATCGTCACTTGCCTTAATAAACGATTCCGATGGTGAAAAGCTGTTTCAATAACCTCTGAATCTCACTTAAAACTTCTGGTCTACTGGAGATGATGGATTTGCTATCGGTCTTTAACATTGTTAACTGGCTTCGCCCAATAAACGGATCTTAATAATGTTTTTATTCTTGTTTTTAAGGGAACTATTGAGTCCAATTTTTGTGAGGCTTCATTTTAGAGAAGCAATATATCATGTAAAGTCCTTCCCACCCAATAAAGTCAGCCAGCCGTTGACCCATTGCCCCACTACTAAATTGTCAACTTTCAGCTTATTTTTTTGTCTTTATTTTTGCCTCATGTTGCGATGAAGTCACAACAATACCATGATTTATATATATCATAGCCTTATAAATAGCGTGAAGTACTCCACACACGATCTTTTCAAAGCGCTGAATGCGATACAGACCATTCCCTTGTATGGGCGCGAATTACCATATCTCCAAAGAAGATACACTCGTCTAGACCACCCGGTAAAAGAAATCGAATCTCCTTAATACCCAAAACGATGTGATAGCAAACATATGCGAAATGGTTAATTGCGAAACTGCAAACTGGGACCTGGACGTACCTATTTCTGATGAATGGAATAGACAAGGTAGTACTCACTGTTACAACAGCAAAGCTTTCGGTCTGCGAAACAAAAACAGGGACTGGTTCGCTGAAAACCAGCGACTCACAACCTCTGCTTGATGCTAAGCGTCAGCTGCTTTATGTACAATTTCTCCTTGTCCTAAAACGCGATCAGCATTTTGCTTGCGAAAGCAGAACTGCAGAGAGTGTCAAGACAAGAAGAATCAAAAGAGCGCTTGGTCCGATTCCCAAAAACGGCACTTTAAGGAAATTGACGCTCTGTTTATTGACGAGCAGCCGGCAAATGCAACGTTGGTGAACACTACCCAGGCTTTACTCACAACAGTTGATATCGAGGGTTACAATGGATCTAATGCGAAGTTGCCTACCTGGTGTGAGATTGGACGAGCGCCTACTGTCACAGAGTACCATAAGACCGTTAAGCTTAAGCGGGAAAAGTCCTAGTAACGACGAAACCATGCAGAGATAATAAAGTTGGAGTGTGGGACTTTCCATATACAGACTGTTGTGTAGATGCTGGGAGGAGGTTGTGCTCAGAAAGCGCGATGCTAATATAGTGACATTATATAAGGGAAAAGGTGACCGTGGCGATTGCAACTGTTACAATGGGATAGCCCTTCTTAGCATCGTGGGAAAGTTGTTTGGACGTGTCGTACTTTCTAAGCTTCAACAACTGGCAGATCGCATTTACCCGGAAGCCCAATGCGGTTTCCGAGCCCAGAGATCCACAGTCAACATGATATTCACGCTCAGACAACTTCAAGAGAAGTGTCGTGAGATGAACACACCACTCTTTATTGCCTTCGTTGACCTAAACAAGGCCTTCGATACCGTAAGCAAGGAAGGTCTGTACACGGCACTAGAGAGCATAGGATGTGCACCAAAGCTGCTAGGTCTCATTAAATCGTTCCATGTCTGTCTGAGCCTTTCGCAGTACGTAGAGGCGTCTGACAGGGATGTGTCTTAGCACCCACCCTTTTTGGTATCTTCTTCTCGCTTCTCCTAGAACTTGCTTTTGGCGAGTGCCATCAGGCTATCCATCTCTACACAAGGACTGATGGAGACTTTTTAACACTGCCCTTCTCAAGTCTAAACGGTATCGCGAGGATTTGCACGTCGACGGACTCTTGTTCGCCGACGACGCAGCCTTTGTCGCTGCGTCTCCACACGAGGTCCAGCAGATGATGGTCGCCAAGAAGACAGTCGTACTGGTTCAGGGTTGTGTCACACCACCAGCGATTCTACTGGATGGGAAGCCCCTGGAAATAGTCGAGCAGTTTTGCTACCTTGGGTCGACCGTGTCGAACAATCTCTCGCTTGATGCAGAGATCAACGTTCGTATTGGCAAAGCGGCGGCCATGTTCGGAAAGCTCCGTACAAGAGTTTGGACCAACAACAACATCTGACCACAAAGACCAAAACGACAGTGTTCCAAACATGCATTTTGAGCATACTTCTGTACGGAGCGGAAACCTGGACATCGTACGCAAAGTAAGAACGCCGACTAAACACATTCTACATGCGCTGTCTGCGTAACATTCTATGCTTCACGTGGACGGACAGAGCGACGAACAAAAAGGTGTTGGAAATCGCACAGCTGCCCAGCCTCACCGCACTGCTCAAGCAGAAACGGTTGAGATGGCTGGGGCATGTGCATCACATGTCACCTTCTCGTTTGCCGCGGCTTGTTTTGCTTGGCACTATAGCGAATGCGAAGAGAAACGTTGGGAGACCGTTGCTACGATTCAAAGACTGTGTCAAGCGAGACATGTCTACATTTAAAATCGACAACAAACACTGGGAGGAGCTCGCAGAGGATAGGATTGGATGGCGTAAGAATGTGAAGGAGGGTCGAGCTCACCACGATACAGCCTGGTTTCAATTACTGGCGGATAGGAGACATAAGAGACACACCGGCACCACCACCCTGCCTAATTCACATTTCTGCTGCCGCTGGTGTAGAAGACAAATTCGCTCTCGAATTGGCTTATATAGCCACTAAAAGAGGTGTTCGTCTGATCTGACATATGCTTAAAGCGTCTGTAAAGACGCAAAGGCCTTTGATGATGAGCCTTATAAATTATCTCTCCTTTATCATCGGAACGTTTTAATGTCTGTGCATATACCTATGATTTAAACAAATCTCATTAACAGAGAGACTTAAGGATGGTAATTCCTACACCTCCTGGACTAAAAGATTATCGTGTCGCTCTTCCGACTTCGGAATCCTTTTTTTTTTTTTTACCGACTAAAACCACCACGTTGTTCCTTCCTGACGCCTTTAGGGTGGGGTCACAGGAACGTTCTGCACTCATCTGCAACCCCACCGGCGCTGGCCGCCGAAGCAGCCCCATCTCGGCCTTACGGCCATCTGCCTCTCTCTGGGCGCGTCGGAACTAGCGCGCCCTTCGTCTCGGCCCCTGCAGTTAGGTAACAGACTCCCCCGAGTCTGTTACTCAGGGCCATGAATCAGGAGTTCCCAGTCCACAGGACGATACTCCCAGCCCCAGCGGCGGCCGGATGTTAAGCTCCGCCGCTAGCTCCATTTCGGCCGCAGAAGGAGGAGAGATCGACGACACCATGCCGAATGTCCCCCCTCACGGCCCCTCACACCGCATCAGCGGTGCAGCCCCGCCGAGTCTCGGGGGATAGGGAAAACGGCCTACGGAATACCGACATTCCTCTTCCCCGCGACTCCACCCTGGTTGCGAGGACAGGAAGGCGGCACGTCTACCTCCTGCAACCGTCCTCGCACCCTCTAAAGGCGCATCCAAAGCGGCTTGTTCAGCCCGCTTGGAGCAGCCTCCTCACGCCTGCCACACCTCAGGCCGGCCAGGTTCCTCTTAGCTTCCCCGCGGCCAACCCAGAAAGCCGCAGGTACTGAGCCCCACCGCTACGACAATGCGGGAACCTGTTCGGGGGGGACTTCGGAATCCTATAATATCCCAACGCAACCCATTCGCGTTCACCGCTTCTTCCATCTCCCTATTTCTCTCGTCAGTCCTTAATGTCCATGCGTTGAATGTTGACAAGTCCAGCTTTCGTTGTTGAAATTCCACCCGGGGATACACTCCGAATTAAGTACATTTGTTCTTCGGTCATAAACGGTTATATACTATGAGAAGTCGGTTATATTTTTTGTTAAAATTTCGCTAGCATTTTACGTAAAAGTGCGTAAAGAATTTGAATAAAACATGCCCATAATGGTTATAATGAATAAATATATTTTAGAATATATTCACGATGACGAAACTGTACAAACTCACGTTATATTGTCATGCGGAAAAACCATTTTATAAACAAAATGATAATTGGTGACGTGATACAGGCGAGGTCAAAAATGATATTGAAATCCATTATTGCTTGTTCTAGCAATTTCGTAATTTCATAACTTACGGGGTTGAACGAGGGGTTGACGACAATCAGTATGGGAGTTCGTCTTTTCGAAAATAAGGCCATGAAACTTTGTGACTCAACTAATTCACATATAATATACATAATTCATATACCATACAGTATATTTGAACACACCTGATTATTCCATATTGTTCTCGACATTTTGGACTACTTCCAATGTCCAATAATATGGACAGACTAAGATGAAAATAAATTGAAACTGATATTATAAATTGCTTCAAACAACCGTCAAAGCTTTTAATTAAATTTTAAACATTATTCTATTTTCAATTTGAATAATTGGTTTAGCAAAAACACGTATATTGTGTTGTAACCTTCTTGTTTTTGACCGACTTCTTAAAAGAACGAAGTACTCAATTCGAAGCATATGTTTTTTTTATGTCCTCGTTGCTCCACCCCTAGTGCTTCGACCTTGTTCATTCTTTTCTTTAATAATAGGTTTTAGCTGTAATTTGGTCTCGTTTTTAAAGTAATTTTCTGAAAAGTAGTTTAATAGATATTTAAGAAACCTACAGCGTCATTAATCGTCTCAACCGTAAGACATAGACTTACAATATGATTAACATAATTAAACTTCTCAAATTGGTCTGAAATAAAGTCTGCTAGAGCCTATATATTTATATTTTAAGACTAGCCCATAATACCAACTTAATGTAAACATTATTAAAAATTACAATAAGTCTTAATTAAAGCTCATTTAAGATGATACAGTGTAAATTAACATTAAAGATATTGAATTTAAATAATCATTCTTCGTACATTAAACGTGTAATAGAAAACATTTTGATGAAATTAAAACCTTAAAAGTTATCAGAGATTTAAAATGCGGTGGCAGAAAACGCCACGCAATTTCGTACGGAGAGCATTTTTTTTTTATGGATTTCGTGCTCTGGGGATTAAACCTATAAATAACCGGGTTTGGGGGGGCCCGTTGCCACAGGCGCTTCTCCCCATAAGTGACTTAACTGCACCAAGGGCCCCCAGACGGGGAGCCTCGGCTTGGGCCGTCACTTTTCTGGTTTACCCGTTAGCATGCTGAATCGAGGGCTGCCCAGGTGGGCCGACGCCTTGGCTCGATTCAGACGCTTTGCAAATCATTTAATTGCTAGAAGAGCTCTATCTAAACTTTACTATCACTTCTTAAAGCGTTGGCGCTGGGAGAAGAAGTGGCGCAAGAAACTCCAGCAACGCTCCTATCTAATATGGTGTTAAGCTACAGTGTCATACCGATACATATTTTACCGGTGGGAGGTCCCCTGTTTACAGGAGACCGTCTGGGTGGGTACCACCGCGGTGCCTATTTCTGCCGCGAAGCAGTAGTGTGAAACCACAGCTGCGTTCCGGTTTGAAGGGCACCGTAGCCAGCGTATTTACTGGGTAAACAAGACTTAACACCCTATGTCTCACGGTAGGCAGCGCGTCGGCGATACCACTGTTATTGTCAACGTCTATGGGTGTCGGTGACCACTTCCCATCAGGTGGCCCGACTGCTCGTCTCCCTGCGTATGCAATAAAAAAAAAATATGGCAAAGGGTGTGTAAGTTCGACCTCACCGGTGGGGCCGATGTCATGAGTGTGTGTGTTTGTCCTACACTCTAAGTGTAGGGTGTGTCTGGCTACTGCTAGGGTGTCGCTACCTAAGCCTTAAGGGCAGTGATAAGATTCTTGTAATTTACAAGAAGGGAAAACCTAGTTATTGCGTCGCCGGCGGCGGCGGCGAAATCATCTGCTGCTTGGTTGAACTCGTCTAGATTAAAAAAATCTAGCGATTTTAAAAATGACGCGGCGTTATTGCTAGTGCTGCCATTGCTATGGCTAGCATGCTGGCTCTTTGAGGCGGCGGCGGGCCGCTGTGCGCTCGTAGTCGGCTCTGGCGCTGGCTGTTGCCACGCGGGCTGGAACTGCCAAGCGTTGGAAGAACGGAGGGGTGGGAATGCGGTGGTGTTGGATGGGATGGGTGGTCGCCTGAAAGAGGCTTCCCTTGGTTTTGCAGGGATTCCGAGGGATAGCCGAGGTAGTTGGCCGTGTGGCCAGGATTGCGGCAGTTGACGCACGCAGGAGGTTCAAAGGTGGCGAGGACTTCTTTCTTCTTGGGTCTGGGGCAGGAGGCGGTGCCGTGATCCCCGAGGCATTTGACGCAACGGGGGCGGGCGAAGCAGTTCCGCGCAGCATGACCGAAGCTTGGCAGTTATGACACTGCCCTGGCAGACCGCTAGAATGGGGCCGCTCAAAAGAGAGACGGCCGATCCAACACAGTTGCTCGATATCATAAATGCGCTTACCTTTCTTAGTGCGCTCGAGCGTGACCAGCACCATACCATAAGGGCGTTTGGTGGTACATACGTTGTACCGATAAGACGGGAATATCTAATTCTTATATTGCCGAAGTTATCTCCGAGCATGGGATCTCCTTAGGCAGCCCTTTGACCACTGTCCTAAGTACGCGCTCAACCGGTAGCGCGAATGTGTGATATTGGTGTTCCTTTTCCCTAAGGAATAAGGTCATCTTCCCTAAATCGTCCGAGTTTTCGAGTTGTAATTTTATCCCCTGATTGCTATCAGAGGCCTCAAATTTAAATCTGTTTGATAGGGCCGAGCGAATCTCAACCCACTTCTCCTTTTCGCGGAGATAAATCGGCGGCGGGCGTTTCCCTACAGGGAGCCGTGCCTGGGAAGGCTGGGACAGCTGGGCGAGGCGAGGGGCCGGGGGGCGCCTAGGATCGGTGGGATGGATGGATGGGGTTTTTGTCGCCTGGGAGGACGACGTTTTGGGAACCTGCTGAGGGCAGGTGGTTGGGATGTCAGGTTTTGCAGCCTTGACGGCAAGGACGGGTGCGGGTGATGAGGTAAAATTTCCGACCGAGTTTCTCGCTAATCGCCTTGGTATCAATACCAAAGCGCGTAGAAAGCTCCCGGTCGATCATTATGCCGATTATGTCTTGTCTAGCTGGGGCGAGACATTGGTTGCGTCACCCAACGCATACGGTGAGTCCCGGCGATTGCCGGGCGTAGAATCCTTACCGCCCTGCCGGCTGCGGCAGGGAGGCGCGTCTGGCTTATTCTGAAACAGGAAACAGAATATTAAAACGTTCGGGGGCCTAGTATAGTTGTGAAAACAACTAGTTCGGCCGAGAAACAAGATAATTAACCCTAAGAAACAAGAGTTGCGCTTGCGACAAGCGGCTAGCAACACAGTTGTGTTAGGCAAACGGGTTGCAAAATACAGCCGTGCACAAGCCGACCGCTGGAGGTAGCGCTAAAAATCACAACCGCGATTACGTCAGCGGTGCGACAAAAGGCTTTATGAGCGCAGGTGCACTCATAAAACGCAGATGACGCTCTTCGATGGATGTCGTTTTTAGCGAGTGAAATTGTTGCTTCGTAAGCGGCGGCGCTCCGAACTAGATCGTTTGGGTGTTGCGAAGCCGAGTCGAAATATCGGATAGAAGCTTGTTTTAGGTACTGTTTGATTGTGGGCAATTTCAGATCCCGGTGCAGGTCAATGTTGCGCAGGTAATACGGCGCACCAGTGGCCCTGCGCATAAATCTGTTTTGCAGGATTCAAGTCCTGCTGACAGACGGGACTGGCATATGTTAAAATTGGACGTATGACTGTCTTGTATAACAACACCTTATTGCGCAGAGATAACTTGCTTTTAGGATTTATTAGTGGAAAGAGTCGACATAAGACGTAGGCCGCTCTGTTTCTGACCCGCGTAATGTGCGGGCCAAATGTCAAGGATTTATCTAAGATTACCCCGAGGTATTTGGTCTGTTTGACCCAAGGGATAGGGCAATCTAGGAGTCGGACATTGGAAGGAAGGCACGGTCTTCGTCGCGTGAACAAAATGGCCGCGCTTTTGGAAGGATTGATTTCTATTCTCCATTTTCGGAACCATTCCCCTAGGATATTGGCCGCGGATTGGAGTCTTTGACTAACTAGGATAGGACATCTACTGGTTGAGTATATGCAGGTGTCGTCTGCGAATAAGGCGGTGTATACAAGACGGTGTTGTGGGATGTCATTAGTAAATAAGGTAAAAAGGATTGGACCTAATACGGAGCCTTGGGGTACGCCGGCACGGACCGGTCGAGGTAGTGATTTGGTTCCCTCTACGCGGTATCGGAAAGTTCGATTCCTGAGGAAGTCTCGTATGATGAGTACGAGACGGTCTGGCACGCCGAGCTTATATAACTTGTATATAAGCCCTTCGTGCCATACTTTATCGAACGCCTTCGCCACGTCGAGTAAAAGCGCTCCCGTGTGATGGCCTCGTATTAAGCTGACTTTAATTTTCTCCGTGATGCGGTGAATTTGATGAGTGCAAGAGTGTTTGGCTCGGAAGCCGAATTGAATGGGGGTAGAGAGGCCTTTACACTTCATAAAATCTAATAAGCGGCTAGGACAAGACGTTCATATATTTTTCTGAAACCCTTGAGGAGGCTAATGGGACGATAAGAACTGGGAAGTGCGGGTGGTTTGCCGGGTTTGAGGGACCCTATAACTTCAGCGTCCTTCCAAGTGTTTGGGAAAATACCCTTGGGAAGACCTGCGTTATAAATTAGGACTAGGATATTAATTATATGTTCCGGTAGGATTTTATTGACGCGGTTGTTTATTCCGTCGGTGCCCGGGGCTTTACGAGGTTTGAGATTTTTGATAATCGACTTGACTTCGCTTCCGGTCACCGGTGAAGTTAAATCGCGAGGAGTAAGTTGAGTCAATCGCTCGACCTCGCTCTCCACCGTTTGGCGGTGAGCGGCGTCGATCGGTCGAGTGCTTGGCGTGCATTGTGCCTCGAGGCTGTCGGCTAGGCATTCGGCTTTTTCTTCATCGAGAAACGCTACAGGAGCATCAGGAAGATTAGGATGGGATAAAGGCGGCATCGTAGGGGTTCCGATTCTGCCCTTTAGGCTTTTGGGAAGTTGCCAGAAGGCTTGATGGGAATGGTGCATATTGCTTAGATCTGTATCTCACCGATCGTTCCTGAATTCAGCTATGCGCGTCTTGGACTGATGTTCAAGGGCGCGTAACTGTCTCGGGTTCCGTTCGGTTTGATACCAATCGTAGGCACGAATCGCAGCCCTCTTGCGTTGCAAGAGGTCCTTGATGTCGTTTGGCAAGGCCTAGCGGGGGTTTTCCTCCACCGGGACTTGCTTCGAGGAGGCCTCGACGACACTTTGGACATGTCTTGTGAGCGCATGAGCAGCGAGATTCGCGTCATTAGCACTGTGCAAGACTTTAAGAATGGCATCTAGGTGTGGCGAGCTAGTGCAGTCTAGCTGAGATTTGAGTTTGCGCCAGTCAATCATTGTTTTGGATTGGATGTTTGGGGAGTCAGGTGGTCCTTGTTTGAGGATGACTGGGCGATGATCGGAAGTTAGATCTTCAATGACCTCTATACCTCTAAAAGCGAGATTGACATTTTTAAGGAGGGCAATATCAAGCACATCCGATCTGTGGCCTACCATGTGCGGGTAGTGCGTATGCTCAAGCGGAGCAACGACACTGAAGTTATGGAGTTCAGATAGTGCATCTAGTGCTGCACCTCGCGAGTTGATTTTGTAGCTGTTCCATCGGGTGTGCTTGCTATTGAAGTCGCCTGCCAGAGTGACGGCGCCTCATAGGGAGAATAGCGTCTCGAAGTCAGATTGAGTTATCTCGGAAGAGCTTCTACATGGTAAGTAGACCGAGGCTATGGTGATTGGCGCGTGCCCTGTCATGGCTAGCCTACAGACCGAGGCTTCTAGGTGCGTTAGCGTCGACGGCATGTTAATTGCTACACAGTGCAGGGACTTTTTATAATAAATGAGCGTGCCGCCGTGTGAAGCGCCGGCCCGATCATTTCTTATGATGTTGTAATTAGCTATTTTTGGATCTCCTCTTCCGGGCTCTTGGAACGTGTCCTGCACCAGTAGAATGTCGACGTCGTTTTCGCGTAGAAAAACTGAGATTTCGGTCCTTTGATCCGCGAGACCGTTTGCGTTGAAAAATGAAATATTAACTGCGCGTGGCTTTAGACGGCCCGGGCCGTTTCTATTATTTAGTATGGGCGTACTATTCATTTACGTCCCGTTATTAAATCGACTAATTGCCTATACTTACGAAGTATGGCAAGACGGGCTCCGAAATTACCGACGATGGCGTCGAATTCCGCGGTAAGGCGATAGAGCTCTGCGAAGTCCATCTGTCCGGCTAAAGTCTCCAAGTTACTGCCATTGCTATGGCTAGCAAGCTGTGGGGCGCTACGCGGAGCGCTTGTTTGTGGTGCGGCGCCGCGCGGGGCGCTCGGCGCTACCTGCGGTGGTGGTTGTTGCCACGCGGGCATTAGAGCGCTACGCGCTTGATGTGGTTTGCCACGCCGGAATAGGTCGGAGGGGCGGGAAGGAAGTGAGGGGAGGCACCTGGGGGGCGGCACCTTGGGACGGATGAAGGTGTGGGTGGTTTGCGCTTGGGTGCCTTAGGGCAGCCCAGGTAATTGGCCGTGTAGCCAGCGCTTTGGCAGTTAACGCATGCCGGCGGTTCGTACGTGGTGAGTACTTCCCTATCTCTGGGTCTAGGGCAATCGGGAGTGCCATGGTCACCAAGGCATTTGATGCAGCGAGGGCGTGCGTGACAGTTACGGGCCGAGTGTCCGTACATTTGGCAGTTATGACACTGCGCAGGAAGGCATATGTGGTGCAGATCATATACCTTTTTGCCCTCGGTGGAGCGTTCCAGGGTCAAAAGGACCACGTTAAAAGGTTTTTTTAGTTTTGGGGTGGGTTAGGCGGAGGGCCGAGTAAATTGGGATGTTTTGTCCCTTGATGAAGTTAAAGATATCCTCTGTGGGCATATCCTTCGGCAGTCCTTTGACGACTGTCCGAAGTACGCGCTCTTCCGGGAGCGCGTATGTGTGATAGTAATAGTCGTTCTTTAAGAGATACGACGTAACTTGACGGTGTGCGTCACATGTTTCCAGTTGCAATTTAATGCCCTGGTTCGAGTCAGCTGCTGTGAATTTATATTTGTTGGACAGCGCGGACCGTAGTTCTGCCCATTTTTCCTTCGACCGAATATAGATCGGCGGAGGTTTCTTATCCCTAGGTGGGATTGATGGTTGCTGAGAAGCAGCCGAAGGTTGCTGTGAAGCAGCAGATGGTGTTTGCTGTGAAGCAGCAGGTGGTTGCCTTGATGAGGCCGATGTTGTTGGCCGTGAGGCGGCCTGAATGGTTTGCCGTGAGGCGGCTTTTGGCTCTGTGGCCGATGTTGATGGCCTAGGGGCCGATAGTACTTCCGCCGACGCTTTTGGCGCCTTAGGTGGCGGGGTTGGTGATGTGGCAGGGGAGGCCCTGCTCTTGCGCTTTTTCTTGCGCGAACTAACTGGCAGGAACCCTCCTGCGTCTTCGTCCTCGGTGACCGGACGGGAATTATCCAGCTCCATTTCGGAGTCTGAATTATTGGGTGAGGTGAGTGGGGATAGGGTGTCCGAGTGTATTGTGGGACACTTTTCCGACGCGGGTGTGGTTGCTCGCGTCGAGCATGGAGTGCGCTTATAGTAAATTTGGCCCCCTTGCGCGGTGAGGGCCCACGGAGAGCACGATGTTAACTGCTTATATTGAGTTATTAGGTGTAAGAAGTCGGTCATATTTCTTTGTTAAAATACTTATATGATTTTGTTAGAGTTTGGGCTTTATGTTATGAAATTATATATTAAAACATATTGGGCATGTGAAATGTCGGTCCACCCAGTCCATGTCCAGCAGAAGACATACCCAGGCTGATGATGATAATAAAATTTAATACACTTATGCCTCCTTCTACATGTTTATTTTAATTTCTCGACTTCATCCCGAAAAACGAAATAATCAATTTTAGCGTATGCTTTTTTTTTCTAAAGTTGTTCAGGCAATTGGGTTATCGGCCCAAATTGTCCTCACCAACCAGGAAAAAATACTGACTGCCTCCGTAGCCTAGTGGTAAAGGCGTGAGCTTTAGAAACCAGAGGCCGTGGGCTCGAATCCTGCGGAGACTCGACTAATTTTCATTGTTGTTTCCGATTTGGTTAATTAATGGAAAGGAATGTATTAGATGACGCCATGATGATGATGTCCAGCAGTGGACTATCACTAGCTGGTGATGATGATGATATTGAACCAGAAAACATTGACAAACACAAAGTCGTTTCCCCGCGGGTTTCGAAACCACGACCTCCGTTTATAAAGCAAGGGCCAAAGCTAGACCAAGGAATTAAGCTGGCGATTAGGTTTATTAAGTCTGTTAGGTTTGAAAGACAAAAGTCTTGCAAATTAAATGCGTACTACGATGATAGTAAGAATTGAATTTAACAACTGTTGAAACATTTGTAAGAACTTTAAAAAAACTTTTTGTTTCTTGCAATCGGTCCCTTGACCAATGATCGTGGTAAGGGTTTGAAAAGTCGGATATAATATTATATAATTGTAAAATCAAAAATAATAATACAAGTAAACCCGCAATATTTATCATGTAATGATATTCTAAAAAATATAGTAATTAGAAAAATTTGCGATAAAAATAACGACGAGACAGCTCGGGTCAGCGGGTGGGTTGAACTCGGCGTGTCAGTATAGTTTCAGACTTGTAGAGCGTTTGACTTGTTTATTTGTGAAGAAACTAAGCGCAGAAAAACAATATGAGGTAAGTCGTGTATTAATTGAAAATTATATCTATTTTTACGGCTTGTTTAAACATACTGTATAAATGAATAATACTAGCTATTACCCGCGTCGTCGTCCACGTGTAATAGGAGGTATGTATAATCGCGAGGTATACTTAAATAAACTATAATACAAATAAGGGTTTCTTCTTGTATGTGTCTCTCATTAGACACAAAGCTTTATGGATTTTGCGTTACGGTGATAATTATCCATATAGACTTTCATCCCCGTACAGTTTGAAACCACAAAATATTTTGATAAATATTGCTTGCGGCTCGTTTCGAGTAAAGAGACACAAAATGTAATAATTTTATGTTCAACCGACGATTTTTGAAGTTAATTGAAGTTAGGATTGGCCCTTTTGCATATCTTTTATAATTTTTACAAACTGCTTTACTTTTCATTAAAAACTTCATCTGATTACCATCGAATTTGCCAAAGCAGGTCTTTTATGTAAAGATAAATCCGTTATCATCACTATCAGCCTGTGTTAGTCCACTGCTGGACATAAGTCTTCCTTAATGCTCTCTTCTCTTCTTCTCCATTTCGAGGGTTCTTGGACGGTATCCTCTTCCCACGCTGGTAGTGTGGGATGGCCTGACTTTTTACATGACTAGAAGCGGTACCTTTTGCTCCAGAGCTCTATCGGTTATAGCCACGATAAAGAGTTATGTCACAATTATGAATCAAAGATGTCTTAAATGCAGATAATTTAAATGCCAATATACCACATAAAATACACCTTTACTTAGTACATAATAATTTCTGCAAATAAAAATTTTACGATTTATTATTCTTTGATAATAAAAGGCATTTTTCGGTATAAGTCGGCTTATGTTTATTTTCGTTAAAGCATGTTTAAAAGTAGATTCACCATTTAATTAGTATTAAAAAGAATAAAGGGAAAGTGTCATTGTTGACTGATCGTTATTGCATTAGGGGAGGCCTATGTCCAGCAGTGGACAGACTCAGGCTGAAGACGATGATTGGTTGGCAAAACAGCCATTTTTTTAAATAGAAATTGTAGTAGTTGTAGTTATATAATCATATCCTTACTTATAATAATTTCATATGTCAGCAATTTAAAACTGTCAATCGTGCTTCGCCAAAGCATATATGTTTTGCACGATTGACAGCGGGTATAACATAATTTACTTCATTTGTTTATCTGTTAGGCAATATTAATTTTATCATGTGAACATAAATACAAGTGAGACATAATTACGTGATGTTAGTAACATGCTTGAATGTAACAATTAAAGTCTTAGGCCTAAAATTAACAATCTCTCAAGAGGAATATAGTTCCTCTGAAAAAAGATTGATAATTAGTTTTATTTTCGAAATTACTTTATAATCATATTAGCTTGTTAGATAACCCTTAATAAAAATGTAATTTAATATAATTGTGGTGTAAAGTATAAAATTGGTTACGTCACACTCTAATAATCTATGTTAATATGCAGAACGACAATAAGTATCAACTTAAACGGTAGGCCGCTAACTGTGTTCCATCGATAATAATTATACAATATATTTGTAGTAGTCTCCGAGTATATTTGTAGTAGTGTCCGAGCAGTTTATGAATATATATTACGAGATCATCATCATCATCAGCTATACACCGCAAAAAGAGTTTCACTTTAAAAACTTGCAACAACATCATCATCATCAGCCTGTGTTACTCCGCAGCTGGTCAAGGCCTCCCTTAATGCAAGCCTTTTCTATTAGGGATTATTAAAATTGTCCTAATCAAACAGAATACAACGCATAAAAAAGGGCCAATACCACTAGGCCACTCAGTCGGTTAATAAATATTCTAAAATATTGTGTAATATTTTAAA
Source organism: Lamproptera curius (assembly GCA_029286875.1). NCBI lineage: Eukaryota > Metazoa > Arthropoda > Insecta > Lepidoptera > Papilionidae > Lamproptera > Lamproptera curius. The sequence continues at coordinate 2,734,340 of JAGSMT010000099.1, forward strand.
GACCCCCAGAATTAGACTAATACAAATGTAATTGCTTAAAAAGAATATTTCTTTTTTTAGATTGTTAATAAAATAATACGCACTAAAATTCAGGTCATCATTTTGAAGATGTTATATTAGTTTAATGATATTTCACGTGAAGGTTCGTAAAGAGTTTTAAAAAAAAAGCTAAAGAAAGCGCGTTTTAAAGAAACAATATTTGGTTTAAATAATTAAGATGAAAAATTTAGAAACATATTAACCGGGAAAACTATATATACAAAACCACACTGATTGTCAGCGTGGAAAACCACCAATAAAACAAATTTAAACCAAGACGTTAATATAGTTGAGGGTTAAAAAATGATATCTTTTTGTTATTAAATAAATTACTTGTTAGGTTTCGGGTTAAAATTAACCCTTTGGTAAATAAATATGTTATTTTTTATATTGTTGAATTTAGAAAACTTTTCCAGTTTTATTACCTCCAAAAAATAACCAGTAAGTGATGTCGCTTTTAATACCATATTCAATGATTAAAAAGAAAGATTTGCTTATCTAAAATAAAACTAGTTTCCAACCTTAATAAAGTTGCTAATATAAGTGGAACTGTCTGATATATATCATATGCAGGATCAGAGTACATGAAGAAGAATTTGCAGCACTGGGAAATTATGAATTAGCAAAAACTTTATCATATATAAAAGGATCGTAAGAATTGATTTAGCTTTGTCTAAAAACAGAAATAGAATACCCCAAAGCATTTAATTTATTACCGTTTTGGTCTTGATGTTTATATTCAATCAAACTCAAATATCTTTATTCTATATAGAAGGAACACTGCCATTGGGATTGTCGGAGGACGCCACCACCCGGTTCAAATAGGAGGCCCTGACCCGGAACCAAGGGAAAGAAAACTCCAACGGGCCTATTTGGTCATCAATTTAAAAAAATTACAATAGATTTTCTTATGAGCTACATACAGTTTTTTTCACATAACAAATTTTAAAAAGCCCTGGGGAGATTCCATTCCCAGGTTGAAATCATTTTATAAATTAATTTTTAAAGGGAAATAACCTTTAATACATAAAGGTTCCTTTTATTAATTTTAAATTTATTAAAGTTAAATTTGAACGTTTACTGGATTTTTTTAAAGTTATGTCCCATAAAGATTTTGGTTTATTTTCGCAGCCTAGTTGTTGGAAGAATTAAAATGTTTGTTTTAGGATTTATGGGTTTGATCCCAATTCCCAAGGAAATTATTTTATTTTTGCAATTAAATTATTTTTGAAATGTAATTGAAAAGCAAAGGGGTATTTTTAAGTTGTGGAACAATTTTCCTTAGGGACCTTTGGGCCCAGGTTAAAACCGTTGCATAGCTCAATTTTTGAGGAAAAGATTTTATTAGATAAGCCCCACTTCCTAAAGGCAGAAGAAGAGAAAGAAATTAACTGTGGAAAAGCTAAAGAGGTTTCAACTGGGGCGTCTCCACGCCTAAAATTTAAAAATCGTAATTTTCTGATAAAATAAAGAAATAAATTTGATACAACATACAACAACACAAATAACTTGGAACCAAATAAAATCTAGAAATAGGTAATTTTGGGTAAGAATTGACCAATACTGATATACAATATATTTCATTTTGGTTAAACTTCACCGATATTGTTTGTGATTCCACCCTAAAGCACATTGCATATTTTATAAAAGGGCAAAATCGTATCAAAATTTTGAAGGCTTTAAGGTTAGATAGTGCCTAAAAAAAAGGGATACACCGGGAACCATTTAATGTGCAGATTTAGATGGATGCAGAACATTGAAAAACACGGCAAAAGAAAAACCTTAAAAAAACCAAAAGGATAATTTATCTCTTCAATAAAACACCAACCCTACCTTGATGTTATCCTTTATAGTTCGGAAAAATCTGTATCTTATGTTTGTAACCTTAAAAAAGATATTGTTTTTTTTTTGGGTTTTTGTTTTATGGTGGTTATTTGCTTGGGGCAACCAAAAAAGCCCTGAAACAAGATAATTAAAAAAACGGTTGAATTTATACATAGAACAGACACCCTCGAAACCAATAATAATAATGGTAACATATTTAATTTTTTTGTTTTAAATGAAGGCAAAGTAGCAATCGGGCCACTTGATGAAAAGTGGCCATCGACGCCCATATACAGCGGCAATATATTCATAAAGTTATCAAGATCCGTATCATAAAATAATTTCATATTCACAGACATTTATCATTGTAACAATGGAGCCTGTGAAATATTTCTGACCAAATTGACCAGCTTGGCAAAAAGGAGATATTTAGTTTAGGTGCTTTTTATGTATACAATGTCATTTTTCGTTTTGCGCTGTGCTATTCACGGCAAAAAGAGTTTCGTTTTAACAAAATGCATCAACATAATCATCAGCCTGTGTTAGTCCTCAGCTGGACATAGGCCTTCCCTTATGCACGCCTTTTTCATTTGGGGTTTTGATTGGTATCCAAATTTGAAATTAATGGGGTTAAAAGGGACTGGTTTAAGTTTATCAGATGGCTGGACCACCCTTTTTCAGAAAATCGAGTGATAAGCCCAAATTCAATTACAAACCCACGACCGCCAGCTTATTAAGCGAGGGCCAATACCGCTACACAACGGAGGTGGTTATACCAAGGTGTTACCAAGAAGATACATTTTTAATAAACACTTTACCATAAGTACACTTAAAATAAGCTCACCGTCTTGACATATGAAGAAAAGGCATAAAATATTATTTAGTAGTGCCTCCGTAGCCTAGTGGTATGGGCGTGTGTTTTAGAAACCGGAGGTCGTGGGTTCGAATCCTGCGGGGACTCAACAATTTTTCATTGTTGTTTCCTAGTTGGTTAGGGCAATTTGGGCCGATCACCCAATTGTCTGAAAAGTAAGATGATACATGCGTCGGATGGGCATGTAAAAAGTCGGTCCATCCACCAACCCGCATTGGACCCGCGTGGTGGGATACGTTTCACAACCCTCTAATGGATATGGTAATACCTCTGGTAGTGCTGATGTCCATGGGTGTAGGTTACCACTTTCCATCAGGTGACTCGACTGCTTGTCTGCGTTCTTCTTCGTGTGTAAAAAAAATACAGTAAACAGTTTTTCACAAACCTGTACTGTGTGAACAAAAATGAGTTCTTCCCGAATCTTTATTTGGCGGTTTAATAATATGTAAATGACATTTCTAATGAGTACAGAGAAACACTTCCGATATGGTTATCGCGGTGCCTAAACAAATTTCTTAATATTACACTACATGCGAAACCCAATCTGAGACACGAGAGGTTTATTCACCCAGTCCGACTTCTTCCGATCTGGTTTTGTAGATAAGGAGATGAAGACTGCTGATGGAACAGAGAACGAAGATATGATAAACAATAGTGAAGTTGATACCAAGCTTGAAAGTAAGTTTCTTGTATATTCCTTACGATTTGTTAATTAAATCTTTGCAAAAACATAAATTTTCAAGGCAAACTTTGTTATCATCTACGAATAATGATGATTAGGAAATGATAACATAAACCCTTTACTACAGTGTCGATAAAAAGTAAAATAAATTAAAAATAAGAGCTTAATTCCATAAAAAATATGGTCTCTGATTACAACAGGTTGTACAACAGATGATGGCGCAAATGGACTGTGCGTGTTCTATCACCAATGCGATTCTCGAGGCATCATAGATAATACTACACTTATAGACCTGAGGTAAATTTCATGGAGAGAAAATGTTATCTATTGTAATATACTTTTTATCGTTCAATCTCCTTCATAATTGTTGGAATAACGATTTTTTCGTTTTTTAGAGAGAACACTTGCTCAGAATACTTGAAGAAGTGCTGCGCAATTTCAGAAATAACAACGAAACCAACAAACCCACCCAAGGTGAACGAAAAGTGCGGCTGGAGCAACCCTGATGCCAGTATTTTTGTACTGAGAGACGCAAGTAATATCAACAGGATTAATTATGCGGACTTCGGAGAGTACCCTTGGATGATTGCATTGATCAAGTAAAACTACTCGTTGCTTTACTTAAAATGACTCAAATTTAATAATATAATAATGTGCTTGCTTTTATATTAGGATTGTAGACTAATATAATATTAAAATTAGAATGTAATCTGATCCACTGATTCAATTGCTCGAAAAGCAAAAACATAAATACGCTGGATAGGCATATCGGTCGCAGTAGTAGGCGGTATGTGGCGCTTATGTTTTTTGTTGTAGCGTCATCTTAGCCATCCAAAAAATATACATTACCGCTTTGGCTTGTTCAAAATAGTTCGCAGTGCTTTCACCTCAGATCTTTTTAGCTAGTCATTTTTTTTTTTTGACAAAAATAATAAAATAATTTGATTTTGTTATGTATTAATGTGTTCATTCAAAATATTTAGTAATATTATTTTAATATTATAAACAGGAAAGGTGCGGAGTCGAAAACATGGTCACAAGAGCATTTTGTAGGCGGTGGGACACTAATTCACCGATCGGTTGTTATTACCGCCGCTCACAAAGTCAGCAAATATTCAAGCGGTCAGGTGATTAATTGTTCCATACCATATTTTCGTAATAAGTAACCCCAGCGAGATTATGTTAACCAGTTTTTAGTAAACCAAACGTACTTGGATGGTCAAACAAAATTTATAGTAACTGATTGATGCAATAATTTAACTATGAATACTGTATTGAGTACATAATGTATTTGATGACATAATGTAATCAATACAGTATTCATACATAATGTACAACTTAATTGTATTTAAATTTTAATCAAAACTTAGTTATAAATTATTTATTAATACGAATTTTTACGGATTTTCACGTTTTTTTCACATTTCTTTTCGCTATTACTGAAGCGGGATAACTAGATCTTAATTTACTAAAAATATTTTATAACAATAAATATCAATTTCAATATTTTACGGGTATTTGCGTTAATTACATATCTTAATTCCAAAAGTTTTCGTGAAAAGTCTTTTTATTAAACAATGTGTAGTTTTCACGTGAACAAAAGAATTGATTAAATTCGTAAACTGTTCCAAAGTATTTATACTGCTAAAAAATGTTGATATACTTCAATGATTGTTTTCCTATACTTTTTCTTTTCCTATAGATAAAGTGTCGTGCCGGTGAATGGGATACTTTAACTACTTCCGAATTATATAGCTATCAAGAGAGAGACGTAAGGAAAATTATCACCCACGAGAAGGTCTTTACAGGTGACTTTTTTAGTAACGCATCGCTCTAGAGGCGGTACCTAATTCTGCCTCAAAGTGAGTAGTGTGAAGACACTACTGTATTACGAATTGAAGGACAACATAGCCAGCGTATTTACTGGGTGAACGAGACTTTATATCCTATATCTCACGGTACGCAGCGCATTGGTGATACCAATGGTATTGCCATTGTAAATGAGCTTCGACGACCACTTTCCATCAGGTGGACTGTTCGTCTGCCTGCATAGGCAATATAGAATAAAAAAGAAAGTGTTTAAATAGAACGTTATTACATTAGGGATGCCTAAATTATTAAACGCCATTGAAGGAATAAAGAATGATTATTATTCGTCTAGATATCTTTTAATTTTATATAACTAATTTAAAGGCTATAATTGAATAACATTTGAGACATTGTTTGGAAGGTAAACATTATACTGTCGTGCTTACATTTAAAGAAAAGATAATGTGTTAGTGTATTTTAAATAATAAAAAACACAAATTTAAGAATTTGTCCTTTTTGGTGCTTAAATTCTAACTTCGTCATATTTTAGCCAAAGCGTACAACGATATATCAATGCTAATACTCAAGGAACCATTCGTGCTTGAAAACTATCCTAACATTGGCATCGCGTGTCTCAGCGCTTCACTTCCATCGCCTGGAACGCAATGCTTCAGCATGGGCTGGGGACAACAAATCAACGACAGAAGAAGTCATGCTAATATTCTGAAAAAGGTATAAATTATTAATAGAAAACAAAATTGTAATGGGTGTAACATAATATTTTTGGCTGGTTCAAGTATCACTTTTGAGAACACATGACGCTCTTCTGTTCTAGTCTGAAATATGTAGTAAACTATTAAATAAAAATGTCATTCCGAATCCTAGTTAAAGAACCCACAGATTAAATGGCCTCATTCAATCTGTGGGGTCTTATCGTATATGTCCAATGCGGGTTGATGGGTGGACCGACTTTTTACAAGCCCATTTCACGCATGAACAATCTTACTTTTTAGACAATTGGGTGACTGGCCCAAATTGTTTTTCGTGGGATTCAAACTAAAGACTTCCGTTTTATTAAGCAACTCCCAACCCGCTAGACCACGGAGGTAGTCAAAGGATTCTGCTAAGTTTGAAAGGTTACGAGTTTGTAACGCGCATAACCTTACATTGCAAAGCATGTGTTCGTCCTTCGTTAACAGTACATAATTAACAACTTCCTGTAAGTAAATAAATGAAACTACTGGCTGTTGCGATTAACTACATCTTCATTATCATTGTGATTTCAGGTCAAAGTTCCATACATGAACTACAAAAGATGTCAAAGAATGTTAAGAAGGCAGGATTACCGTCAAAATATAAATTGCATTCGTCCCACTTGTGTGCTGGTGGTTTAGAGGGCGTGGACACTTGCAAAGGTGACGGTGGATCATCTCTAGTGTGCCCAATAGAGGTAAAAATAAATCTGGATAAATTTCTATATATTTTTTTTGAATTAATCTTTGTGTTATATCAGTCTTTTCTAAATACACACTCTTAAGGTTAAGTTAAGAGCCGGATTAAGTTATAAAACTTTATTTTTATGTATTTCTCACTTTTTTGCCTCTGGTAAATTGAACCAGAAGCAAGCAAAAATATATTTAATGGAGAGTTTTAAAATAGGCGTTCTTTTCAAGATACGATCTTATTAATTCAAATTTAGTTTTTATTCTCTGATTTGAATTGTAGAATAGCGTATTTATATTTTAATACGAAAATTTTTAATTATTTTACTCAATTTTTTTTTTATATTAAATTTAAATCGGCTCTTAATAATTAGGCTAAATGTCAAATTAATCCGACATTCTGAAGGGGGCCAAAACCGTATTTAAAATCTCCGTTAGTCACTTAAGTATGAAGCTAATAAAGGTTTCTTTACTTTTATTCTATGATCAAGTTTCGTACAAACTTTAAATAACAATTTTAATATATTTTTTAAAAATTATATATAAAAAGCTGTAGGTATTTTGAGGTATTTTAAGTCGTATCTTATGACAAGAAGACTTTTCATTAAAACCACTTGCCGCATCGTCGAAACTTTATAATTTACGAATCAAGAACTCAAAATTTATTCGAATATGTTCGTTAAGCTATGATATGAAATAGATTTGACATTAGCATACTGTAATTGCGCAAATGAAATACACTAGAAATATAATTATTTAAGAATACTAATGGCTGAGATGTAACAAACGCAAATAAGCTTTCTCTCTCTCTCTCACACACACACACACGCACAAGCACGCAAGCACATACACGCTTTAACTTATGTTTTAGTATTTACTTACATATTAATAGTTACTTAAACCATTTCTTCTGCCCTAAAGTGTATGATGTTTATAATTTTTTTGTAACTGTTGTAAGCTGTGTATTTTGTTTTAAAAATCAAAATTAAGTTACCTCCAAATATAAATATTGTCATAGCCTTTGAAATAGTTCGACACGAACGCGGTTTAAAAATCTACCTGGTAGAGAAAAGTTTGATAAAAATATGTCAAATAAAATTTTGGTACTACTTTAGTCCGAAAAATAAGCTCTGTTATAACAGTTGATAAAAAGGTATGTAAATAGAGGCCTTTCACAGGAGACTACTAAATCGCAACGGTTTTCGGTATACGGTTTGGTCGCTATGGGCATCGACTGTGGGCGACCCGTGCCAGGTGTGTATGTCAACATACCTCGCATGTATTACTGGGTGGAGAGCAAGATGATTCAAGAAGGCTTCGACCCCGCTTCCTTCAAACCCTAAAAACGCCATAGGAATTGAATAATAAACCTTCTGAGAACTGATTTTCTCAGACCTTTCAATAATCAAGTTCATATTTTTCTATTGTAATATTTTTGATTTTTTAGCAATTGAAGTTAAATAAATTCGTTTTTCCAATTTAAACTAGTTTATTTTATTCTTTTACAGACCTTTTTAAATTCAGATCATTCCTGAAGCGTGATTATTTTAATTATGTGATTACCTTAATATTAATCCTATGATTAATGTTTACCTTGATAATGTAAGAGACAAAATTTTAGAAGATTTATTTTATAACCTTTTAAATTACTTAACTACCTTCATACTAACTTCATTTTAGTATGGTGTGGTTAAATGGTTAGGATGGATTATTCTTAGCATAAAGATATAGGCAAACGCGGATTTTGTTTGTGAAATTTTGTAAACATTGTTTTCGTCTTTCATTCTTTACATTTATTGGGTGTTTTTAAATTATATAAGGTTACGTTATTCAACGATTTAACTTTATTATTTTTCAAACGTTTGTAAAACAAGCATATTCAATCTACGTTGGTACACTAAATGAATGAAATTAAAAACCAATGTTTAACATTAATAAAAAGAAAGGGTGCGTGTACTTATGTACGCGCGTGAGAAGTTATACTTCTTTGACATCATTAAAAAATAGTTTTTAATTGCATGCAAATAATTAATTACAGTAATATTTAATGAATAGAAGGATTGGAAAAGGATAATCAACAAAGTTCAGTTTAAATTTGAAAAATTAAATAAATAAATATTTATTTTCTTACATTAAGTCTAACATAAATTGTCTTATTATTCGAATTGTATTTTTAATTCAATGATGTCCACTTCCATAGTATCTTCCCGTAATGTCTGAATCGGAACTTCAGTTATCATTTTTATCAAAAGTTTTCATTAAATTTATTTAGTTATTTTATAAATATTTATTATTTATTCAATTTAATAGCAAATATTAAAAATAATATTATAATTTGATGTTCAATTTTAATTTTATCACAAACTTTTATTAAATGTTTTATTAAATTTATTTCTTTATTTTGTGAATATTAAATAACCAATAATAAGTATTTAACATTAATAATTTAATAATATTTAGTGTTAATTATATTAAATACAAGTATTTTAATTTATATCAATAAATAATACATACGGATAGTTAACCTCAATTATATCGGAGCACTTGAAAAAGTATATAAGCACAATTTTTTTTACTAATATTCACAAATAGTAAGTATTATCAATCAAAAATAATTAAGATAATTAAAGATGATAGATTTACAAGAACTAATCATAAATAATTCGATTGAGAATTTATGGATTCACAAGACGTACTTTGATATGTCATATAACTGTTAGTTCAGCGCCATCTGTTGCTTACAAATGTAGAATTCCTAAGAGATGTTGGCTTACTTGTACAGCGGTACTATAAATCAGAAGCTTTGATTATGTGTGACTAGATGGCGCTTATCTAAATCGTATTACATAGATAAATCACAATGTTGATATATTAAATGAATAAAAATATTACCCTTATATCAAGATGAATAAACATCATTACAAAAATTAATATATTTATATATATATATACCAAAAACGAACCTTAATCCTAACTCATAGAGCACATTATGCAACAACTATCGCAAATAAAAAACGACAACTCCATTATCACTACACAAAAATCAACCTTATCATATGTAATAAGGTCCATTTCACCGTTTTCATTATAAACTGTTAATTTTGTGTCACAGGTGCGCGCGCATCTTAAAATTTCACTCACATCATTTTTTCATAACGCGCCTAAAGAAGTATAACTTCAAAAAATATATAGTAAAAATAACAAAAATAATACATATTATATATATTTATAAATAAATAGATATATATATAAATATTAAACAAATACTAATGAGCATATACTTATGTAGCTTTCATCGAGATGGTAGTTCGGCCGACGTCGCATCCAAGAGATATTTTCGGACTGCTCTCTTAAATGTAGGAAGTGTCTTAGCCTGATCTTCAACGGTAGCGCATTCCGCAGAAGAATGGACTGAATAAAGAATGATTTTTGAATAAAATCAGTGTGATGTGAAAGACAAAGCAGAAGACGATTATGTGTCGAACTTAAATCTTTTCATGAAACATCACTGAAAGGTTGGAAGTGGGGAGATAAATATTGTAGGTTCGAAGAAGAAAAGAAAATAGGGTGGTGAGAGCCTCTAAGTGATCGTCGTTGACGAATTGACAACCAATGCAGTTCTAAACAATGTAATCATACTTGATCATAATTTCGACAATTGAATATGAATCGAATGCAGCTATTCATACGCCGGTCAAGTTTATTGAGTTGATCTGCATTCAGGTCAAAAGAGCACACGTCACCATAGTCGATTATAGGAAAAATTAAGGATTGCACGAGCATAACTTTAATTTGTAAAGGATTTTTTTTTATAAATCTATAGAGGTCCATAAGAACATTCGTGACCCTATGAGAGACCCCAGCTACTTGATCTCTCTAATTCAGTACTGTATCAATCCCCTTGAAGTACGCCACTAGTAATATCAAGCTAATTTGATTTACGTTTATCAGCCAAAACTGAATGTTGGTGATCACGAAGATACGACGAAAACCTGGAGTGGACCCAGGTTTAAGTTGTAATCAATAACGAAGTGAGAAAACTGCTTCAGGACACAAGAAATGGAACGATTGAGATGTGTCGAAAGTGTACAGGTATGACAGGATTCGAACATTTACATATTTATTACGAATGCATATGTTATAACAACCAAGGGCGCTTGAATAATGGCAAGGCTTGTTTATTTGGTTTCATAAGTAGTAACTGGTGAGATAGAAAACGAGTTAACAGTGTGAAATAGTATCAAATATGGTCTTGGGATCAACTGTAGTAGAGGTGATGAAATAGTGGTTTAAATCACCTAAAGTAATAGAATGTGGAAGGTTTCCCGAGAAACTCTAGATATAAGCAGGTGATATTTTCAAGAATATCTCGGCGTTTAGCATTACGTATCATCTGATTACAAGGATTTCTGGCCAGTTTGTACCGATTTCAATTTTCCTCATTAGGGGGACAGTAAACAACACCTACGATCATCTTGGCACCTTTTACCGCGCAAATAGCATTCGGACATATTCCATTCACTTCGTTTATATTTTTATAAATTTGTTTCCAAACAAATAAATACAGTTTATCACCATCCAGTTGTGTTGTATAGTGTTAACGTTTAAACTCAGTATAGTGTATGTCAAGAGTAGAAAGGAAAAAGGAGATTATTAAAAGTTTCGTGTTTAACCCTGGTGTGACCTTGAGTTCGTACAGCTGGCACATGAAGCTAGATGCAATAAGTGCATAAAAGTAATGAAATGAGGTGCATTATTTTGGCCCCTTAAGTAAACTGCCGTACGGCTCAGTAACCAATCGGTAACCTGTAACCATCAAGTTCGAACCCCAGTGTGCGCCCGCTTTTAGTAAATAACACCTTGTTTTAATATCAAAACTTAATTTTTTTTCAAAATACTATTTCGAAACTACAAAAAAATGTCTTTGAATCCTAAATCCGTAATGATATTCTTAATAAAGAATACTTGTCCTGTGTCATTTGCACATCCAGCTATGACATCGATTGTCTTCAAATATCAAGTAAAAGATTCAACGCTTCCGACCTAAATCGTAAATACAACTGGAAATGCCCTCAATGCAAAAATAAAATACCGCAAACTGGAAATATCAATACCCCAATTCAACAAGCTTCAAACAAACATGGATTAGAACACGATAATGTCCCTACAGATAACGTTAAAAGACAACTTGAGCAAGGCGAAAATGTTACACTGAGATTGAAAGTTTCAGATATCAGGCGATCGTCCTGAGACAAATAAAAATGTTGAATCTCTCAACAAAGGACAACTACTAACAGAAGATAACCTAAAAGAAATAAAAAGACAAGTGTTATCTGAAATACTAAAAACAACTATTCGGGAGACAGTAGGTGAACATATAGCAAATTTAATTAAGCAATTTAATGATACGAGCCCTTACCACTCCTTATTCTTATCTAAGATCACCATTGACTCCATCATACATAACACCTAATTTCAATTGGAGCACTTGAAAAGTATATAAGCACAATTTTTTTCACTAATATTCACAAATAGTAAGTAATATCAATCAGAAATAATTAAGATAATTAAAGATGATAGATTTACAAGAACTAATCATAAATAATTCGATTAAGAATTTATGGATTCACAAGACGTACTTTGATGTATCATATAACTGGTAGTTCAGCGCCATCTGTTGCTTACAAATGTAGAATTCCTAAGAGATGTTGGCTTACTTGTACAGCGGTACTATAAATCAGAAGCTTTGATTATGTCTGACTAGATGGCGCTTATCTAAAACGTATTACATAGATAAATCACAATGTTGATATATTAAATGAATAAAAATATTACCATTATATCAAGTTGAATAAACATCATTACAAATATTAATATATTTATATAATAATATATTTAATATAAATTTAAATTATATAAAATATATTATTAATAATAATACATATATATACCAAAAACGAACCTTAATCCTAACTCATAGAGCACATTATGCAACAACTATCGCAAATAAAAAACGACAACTCCATTATCAACACACAAAAATCAACCTTATCACTATGTTATATGGACCTTATTACATTTTCACCGTTTTCATTATAAACTGTTAATTTTGTGTGACAAATCGTAAAATTTCACTCTCATCATTTTTTCATAACGCGCCTAAAGAAGTATAACTTCAACAAATGACGAAAATATTTTATATTTTGCAAGTCTAGGTTCTTTCTGGTTATCTTTTTAAAAGTAATATAACTTTTGGCCATCCTGATTTCAAGAGGTAGCGCATTCCATAACAGTACAGACTAGGTAAAGAATGTAGAGTGCATGAAGTCAGAACGGTGAACGGGACATTGAAGCAGACGATTATGTGTCGATCAATGGTTTTTGTTACTCATCATATACGAGGAATAAGAAGATATATAGGGTGTAGCAGGAGAATTTAAAAAGGAATAAAGACTGGTCAGGGCTCGCAAGGAGCGTCGCTGAGGATTAGGTAACCACTGAAGTTGGGAACGGTATGCAGAAATGTAGTCGTATTTACGTATTGGAAACGAATCGAATGCAGTTATTCAGAAGTCGGTAAAATTGGTTGAGGTAATCTACATTCAGGTTAAAGTAGCACACGTCACCATAGTCAACAAGCGGAAAAATTAAGGTCTGCCCGAGCATGATTTTTGTCTGAATGGGCAAAAAGTTTTTCAAACGATAAAGGCAAAGGCATAGGCAAAGGCAAGGCAGAACACCCGTCACTTTCCTTACAACAGTTGCAACTTGAGCATTCCAACTCAACGTTGTGTCAAAATATAAACTGAATATGGGCTGAGTGGAATATGGCTTTTATCAAAAGTAGTTTGAGGAAGTGATGCCATATCAACCTTTCTCAAAGTGCGTATACTACCTATTAAGATAGCTTGACACTTTGAGGGGTTAACGGTTAATCCAAATTTATCACACCATATTTCGATCGCTTCGGGTAATTTGTTAATTGATTGTTGAGCGTATAATTGTAACTCATCGGCATAAAGATGATACGCACATTGAAGATCATGAACGATATAATTAATAGATATAGAAAACAGAAGTAGGAAAAGAATGCCGCCTTGGGGAACGCCAAATTCGTTGTTCAACCAACGCGATGATTCATTCAAGCCTTTCTTCGGAGACCATTAAATGAGAGAGGATTGCAGGAAGGATGTCATGACTGATTCTATTAAAGCCGTTAGTGGAATCAAGAAGAACCAAAACTGTAGTCATGGTGGATTACCTACCCGATTTCATATCGCCAGTCAATTTGAATAGGGCTGTGGTAGTGCGATGACCTGGTTTAAAACCCGATTATAAAGAACTTATCAGTTTGTTACTGAATATTAAGTGAGAAAGTTGTTGATGAACAAAAAACTCAAGCACCTTAGAAAGGAAGGGCGAAATAGAGATAGGTCCATAATGCGTGAGAAGTGAAGGATTGGAGCACTTAGGAAGCGGGTGAATGATAGCATTGCGCCATAAGGATGGGAAAGGCCCAGAAAGCAGAGAGAAGTCTATAATACGCGAAAGCATTGGAAGAAGTAAATCAAGGAGAGCAATGATCATGCGTCGGCTAACTTTGTCACAACCAACAGCATTACATTTGATAGAATGGATGACATTTGTGATCTCCTCAGAAATAACGTAAGAAAATTTGAAAGATTCTACAGAAAGTCGCGTCAAACCATAGTGTGTGTCACTTACGGATGGATGATCTGTAAAAGTAGTGGAAGTAAAATTAAAGTTTATTTTAATAACTTATATATTTATAAGTTAATAATAATTTACTCTCTCTCTCTCTCTTCCTAGCTATGAATCCCACATGGTGGTGGGGTCAGCTTTCCTTGTTTTTCTCATCCAATTCGCTCTATCCCTGATGTCGGCTTTTAGAAACCTGACATTCACTCATGTCCCTCAGCACTACATCTATTAATAATAATTCACTGTAACCATTTAACCTAACCATACTAAAAAAATTATGTGGTGTCGTGGGACACCAGGTAGGAACGAAGTTCCTTCGGCTAATGTAGAATCGACACAAATTGCAAAAAAAATCGTGCTCAATTTTATGTAAGTTTTCTTGATTTTTCTGTTAAATTTTGCTGATTAGTTTTTATTACATACATTAATAATTACATTACATAATACATTTTTATTGCATACACGAAAGGAAAGAGGGAGAAAGAGAAAGGTATTATACACTACTCGCTTGTGTATGCGACTGTCGCGCCTGCGCACGTCTCATTTAACGGTTTTATTCCACGCACTTTTTCTTCCGTTTTCAGTATCACATTTTTTTCAGTTCGGTCGCGCAGTAAAATCCCTATCCCCTCCAAGCCTGCCGTAAGGAACTTCGTTCCAATAACTGCCTCCGTAGCCTAGTGGTATGGGCGAATGCTGTAGAAAACGGAGGTCATGGGTTCGAATTCTGCGGGGACTCAACAAATTTTCATTGTTTCTTCCTAGTTGGTTGGGACAATTTGGGCCGATCACCCAATTGTCTGAAAAGTAAGATGATCCATGCGTCGGATGAGTATGTAAAAAGTCGGTCCACCCACCAACCCGCATTGGACCAGGTGGCATACGGTCCTTAACCCCCACCTAATGGATAGGGGTGTATTAGGGGAAGCCTATGTCCAGGACTATCAAAGGCTGATGATAAGATATACTGAAAATGCAGTTAGGTAATTTTAAAGGTTATAAAATAAATCTTCTAATATTTAGTCAAGACAAACATTAACCTTAGGATTAATAAGGATTAATAAGATCCAATAATCATGCTTCATGATTGATTTATGATTTTAAAAAAGTAATTTTAAAATGTCTGCAAAACAATAAAATAAAACAAATTTAAATTAGAAATTTATTTATCTTTAATTTCTTTATTTATCTTTAATTGCTAAAATATCACAAGTATTATTTAAAGGTCCGAGGAAAATCTGTTCTTTCAAGGTTTATTTTTCAAATCCTATTGTATTATTAGGGTTTGAAGGAAGCGGGGTCGAAGCCTTCTTGAATCATCTTGCTCTCCACCCAGGAATACATGCTAGGCATGTTGACATACACACCTGGCACCGGTCGCCCACAGCCGACGCCAAAAGCGACCAAACCGTATACCGAAAACCGTTGTGATTCAGTATTCTCCTGGAAAAAGCCTCTATTTACATAACAATTTTTCAAGTGTTATAACAGAGCTTATTATTCGGACTCAAGTAGTACAAAAATTTTATTTGACATATTTTAAGTATAAGAAGGCAAAAGTAGGCTATGAGAATATTCATATTTAGAGATAAGTTAATATTGATTTTTAAATCAAAATACGCAGCTCGTATTAGTTACAAATAAAATTATAGATATGTGTGTGTATGTGAGAGAGAGACAAAAAACTTTTATTTTGCATTAATACTCCTAAATAATTAAAAATAATAATTAAATAAAATATCCATATACTTCCTGAAACAAATATTTTCCTATGGAATTTTGTACATATTTTCTTTATGCATTATTCTTAATATCAATATAATATCAATATCAATAAAATGTTTGTACGCTATTTGATTATAAAATAAAAGTTAATAAACTTTTATTGGCTTCAAACTTATGCGGCTAACGGAAATTTTAAACACGATTTTAAACCCCCTCAGAATGTCCAATTAATTCTTAATTTGGCATATTTATTAAAGGCTACGATGACAATTCAATGTTAACAAAAAAAAATATTAAATAAGTATTTGTTTATAAGAACTACGCTTTTCTAGAAAATCCAACAAAACAATAAAAAATAATTTTAATTGAGATCGAGAAAAAATAAATTTAATGCAAAAAAGGTGGAATGCATGGTATAAATAATTGTTAACATTTTATGAACAGATATGAGTAGAACTGCCTCCGTAGCCTAGTGTTAAGTGCTTTTTAAACCGGAGGTCATGGGTTCTCATCTTTCGGGTATTCAACAAATTTTCATTGTTGGGCCGATCACACAATTGTCTGAAAAGTAAGATAATCCATGCGTCGGATGGGCATTTAAAAAGTCGCTCTACTCACCAACCCGCATTGGCCCAGCGCGTTGGGATACGGTCTAAAAACCCTCTGGATGGAGAACCATCCAGAGGGTTTTTGGCGTACATTAGGAGAGGCCTATGTCCTGTCAAAGTCGAAGTCAAATATCTTTATTATTTATTATAGCATTAGACTTTCTTATTGATTGTCAAATAATCTACCACCGGTTCGGAAATGGAAGCCTGTGACCTGAGAAGAACCTGCAGTGGACTAACACAGGCTGATGACGTATGTATGATGTATGAGTAGAAGTGTTATTTTGATTATATCCTGAAAAGCGAACGAATTAGAACTCCAGATAAAATAAATCATTGCTAATGGTATAATTTACCAGAAGCAAATTAAAGTAAGGAATCCATGAAAATAAAATGTAATAATAAATTCTCATAGCGTGTTCACATCAAATGGGTCTTAACTTAGCCTTAAGGGTGTGGATTTAGAAGACGGCTAAAACATAAAATTTAATACAAAAAAAATGTCTAGTAATTTATCCAGATTTATTTTTACCTCTATTGGACACACGAGAGATGATCCACCGTCACCTTCGCAAGTGTCCACGCCCTCTAAACCGCCAGCACACAAGTGGGACGAATGCAAATTATATTTTGACGGTAATCCTGCCTTCCTTAACTCTATTAGACATCTATTGGACTCCACGTATTGAACTCCGACCTGACATCACAATGATAATGAAGATGTAGCTAATCACAACAGTCAGTAAATTAATTTATTTACTCACAGGAAGTTGTTAATTATGTACTGGTAACGAAGGACGAACACTGTGCAATGTAAGGTTATTTGCGTTACAAACTCAAACTTAGTGGAGTCCTTTGACCAGCTCCGTGGTCTGGTGGTATTGGGCCTTGCTTAATAAAACGGAGATTATCAGACATCGTTGTTTTCTGGTCAATCACCCAATTGTCTGAAAAGTAAGATAATTCATGCGTCGGATGGGCTTGTAAAAAGTCGGTCCACGCATAAACCCGCATTGGACAAATAAAATAAGACCATATAGATTAAATGAGGCCATTTAATCTGTGGGATCTTTAACTTAGATTCGGAATAACATTTTTATTTATCAGTTTACTACATATTTCGGACTAGAACATAAGAGCGTCATGTGTTCTCAAAAGTGATACTTGAACCCGCCAAAAATATTATGTTACACCCATTACAATTTTTGCTTTCTTTTAATATTTTATACCTTTTTCAGAATATTGGCATAACTTCTTCTGTCGTTGATTTGTTGTCCCCAGCCCATGCTGAAGCATTGTGTTTCAGGCGCTGGAAGTGAAGCGCTGAGACACGCGATGCCAATGTTAGGATAATTTTCAAGCACGAATGGTTCCTTGAGTGTTAGCATTGATATATCGTTGTACGCTTTGGCTAAAAATATGACGAAGTTAGAATTTAAGATACCAAAAAGAACAAATTCTTAAATTTGTGTTTTTTTTATTATTTAAAAAACATTAACACTTTATCTTTTCTTTATGTGTAAGCATGACAGTATAATGTTTACCTTCCAAACAATGTCTCAAATGTTATTCAATTATAGCCATTAAATTAGTTATATAAAATTAAAAGATATCTAGACGAATAATAATCATTCTTTATTCCTTCAATTGCGTTTAATAATTTAGGCATCCCTAATGTAATAAAGTTCTTTTTAAACACTGGCTCTGAGATAAAACCTGAATTCGTTCTTTTTGATTCTATATTCGCTACACAGGCAGACGAACAGTCCACCTGATGGAAAGTGGTCGTCGAAGCTCATATACAATGGCAATACCATTGGTATCGCCAATGCGCTGCCTACCGTGAGATATAGGATATAAAGTCTCGTTTACCCAGTAAATACGCTGGCTATGGTGTCCTTTAATTGTTAATACATATAGTGTTTTCACACTACTCACTTTGAGGCAGAATTAGGTACCGCCCCTAGAGCGATGCGTTACTAATAAAAGTCACCTGTGAAAACCTTCTCGTGGGTGATAATTTTCCTTACGTCTCTCTCTTGATAGCTATATAATTCGGAAGTAGTTAAAGTATCCCATTCACCGGCACGACACTTTATCTAAAAGAAAAGAAAAAGTAGAGGAAAACAATCATTGAAGTATATCAACAGTTTTTAGCAGTATGAATACTTTGGAACAGTTTACGAATTTAATCAATTCTTTTGTTCACGGGAATACTACATATTGTTTAATAAAAAGACTTTTTACGGAAACTTTTGGAATTACAATATGTAATTAGCGCAAAAATCCGTAAATTATTAAATTTGTTATATAAGAATATTTATTGTTGTAAAATATTTTTCGTAAATTAAGATCTAGAATTACCGCTTCAGCACTAGCGAAAAGACGCAAGACATCACATTCTTTCCCGTGACCACGGCTGCTCAAAAGTGTTCGAAACGTCGGGAATTAAAAATGTGAAAAAAAAACGCGAAAATCCGTAAAAAGTCCTATTAATTAATAATTTAAACAAAAATATTGAATAAAAATTCAAATAATATAAAGTCCCTATTGAAAACGTTGTACATAATATATGATTACTGTATCGAAATTAATGCCAATAAAAAAAGATAAATTATTGCATAAATCAGTTACTATAAATTTTGTTTGACCATCCAAATACAAAATTTAAAGCTTTAATTTTGTATTTCGCAATAAGACCGCAAAAACACCCGTATGAGGAAATTATTTGTAACGTTGAGAATTGTTTATTCAAAAACAACATCCAAAAGGAAGATTCCGAGGGCATACGTCTAGATGTATTGTCTATGTTACGTCGGAGTACTGTGCCAAAACAAAATATTCCTAAAGATGAGCGAAAAGCTTTAAATATACTAAGCTCTAACACAGACTTGACGATTCTTCGTGCAGATAAAGGAAATGCTACGGTTGTAATGGACACGTAAGATTCATATTTAAAACTTGTTACAGGATGAAATGACTTGTAAATAAGTCAAAACAGAACCCATACCGAAAACGCTTGAAACAACAAGCGATCTTGTAAAGAACTATGCGGATGCGGAACTATGCAAATTGAATCTAGACCTAATGATCACTTCATGTGGCACACATCCAAAGCTTTATGGATTACCTAAGATTCATAAACCTAATGCTCCATTACGCCCAATTGTCAGCCAAATAGCCTATATAAAAACTGGCACAATATCTTGTAGATGAGTACATCTACAGTAGTAGATGTGCACGACAGTAGTCACCACTACAAGAACACACCGTGGTGTACACAAGAGATTCTTACCATTTTGTTAATGAGATTAAACATCAACATCTCGCTAATAATAAAGCTATGGTCAGTTTTGATATTCAGTCTTTATTTACATGCTTACCCATTGAAGACTGCATCTCAATTATAACTAAGAAGCTTGAGGACAATAAATTGCCGAATGAATATTCATCTCTGCTTAAACATTGTCTTACATCTGGCTACATGTTGAGGAATGAACAATTCTACATGCAGATAGATGGCGTAGCGATGGGCTGCCCAGTGTCTCCTATTATCGCTGATATTTGAGCTTTGAAGAGACAGCCCTCAATACAGCTCCCATCCGGCCAAGACTTTAGAAGCAGTAGGTAGATGACCTTCACCATTTTACCAACAAACCAAATTATTAAATTATTTGCACCCCAGAATAAAGTTCACAGTGGAAATAGAGGCAAACAACTCCTTAGCCTTCTTAGATATTTTAATCATTAGAAACTAACAATAGCTTGAGCAATACAGTTTTTAGAAAAGCAATCCACACGAATAAATATTTAAATGGTGATTCTCACCACCGACCCTTGCAGTTACCTACTGTTGGTAAATGTTTGCTTCAGAGAGCACAGCGGATCTGCGACAAGGAGCATTTGACAGCTGACCTGGAGATTGTCAAGCGGGTGCTGCGTGACAACAAACTCCAAGTTCCACGTCTACGTCGCAGTCACCGTGTGAAGCCGACACCGAAGGAGTGCCTGCCGTCTTACCTTACATCAGAGGAGTCACCGACAAAATTGGTTATATTTAAAGTAATCTTCTATTGAAACATATAAGCTACTGAAGATTGGCCAATTATACCATACGTTAAATGTAAAATTCCTCCGCAGGTACCGGGTGTGTACAATCTAAACTGTGATTGTGGTCTCTCTTACATTGGACAAACAAAAAGACCAGTAAGAACCACAGCCAAAGAACATATAGCTGATGTTAAGCACCGACGCCATAAGAAATCTGCAATTTGCGACCATATTCTAGACAAGCCCAATCATTATATTAGATTTGATAAACCAAAAACACTTGCAAAAGAACATCGATTTATACCAAGGATTATTCGGGAAGCAATAGAAATTAAAAAATATCCAAATTTTAATAGAGAGAATGGTCTTGGGATCCAATAATTAAAAAAAATTAAATCCTAAGATATAAAAACTACAAAGCCACAGGACAACATAACTACTTTTTGTCAAACCAATGTTCAAAATTAAGAATATTAAAGACATGTCAATTTTTAAATAAAACTCTGACGGTTATTCGAAAACATTGAGATACAGACATATACCAATTTAGTTTGCCCGTGATCATGAATGCTGGAAAGAATCCGAAACGTCGGGAATAAATATATTTAAGTAACGCGAAAAATCCGTGAATCAGTGGATTTGATATGTATAATAATCGCGTGAATAAAAGTAATTACATCCAAATACGTGTAGTTAACTAAAAACTGGTTTACATAAGCTCGCTGGAGTTACTTATTTCACGAATATGGTATGGAACAATTAATCACCTGACCACTTGAATTTTTGCTGACTTTGTGAGCGGCGGTAATAACAACCGATCGGTGAATTAGTGTCCCACCGCCTACAAAATGCTCTTGTGACCATGTTTTCGAGTCCGCTCCTTTCCTGTTTATAACATTTAAAGAATATTACTAAATCTTATGAATGAACAAATTAATACATAACAAAATCAAATTATTTTATTATTTGTATCAAAAACCTTCATTTCTAACTACCTGCCTGAATGTGCGAATCATCAGAAGGACATGAATGTCTTATTTTTTTCTAGGTATTAAAACCTTTAGTTGACCATACACTATAAATTTATTATCAATAAATATAGGTTGACTATCTAAACAGCTCTGAGGAGTAATAGCACTGGGAACTATTTTAAACAAGCCAAAGTATATTATGTAGTTATGGTGGCAAGTTGGTATGTGGCCACCTACACCTGCCTCCGATATGCTTATCCAGGACTTATCCTTATGATTTTTTTTTTCTTTTCAAGCAATTAAACGATAGGATCTTACTAAAACTTTATAATTTTGGTATTCTATTTGACTACAATCCTAATATAAAAGCATGTACGTTATTATATTATTAAATTTGAGTCATTTTAAGTAAAGCAACAAGTAGTTTTACTTGATCAATGCAATCATCCAAGGGTACTCTCCGAAGTCCGCATATTTAATCCTGTTGATGTTACTTGGGTCTCCCGGTACAAAAATACTGGCATCAGGGTTGCTCCAGCCGCACTTTTGGTTCACCTTGGGTGGGGAAATCGTTGGTTTCGTTATTATTTCTGAGATTGCGCAGCACTTCATCAAGTATTCTGAGCAAGTGTTCTCTCTAAGAAACGAAAGAAATAGTTATTTCAACAATTTTGAAGGAGATTGAACGATAAAAAGTATATTTACAACAGATTACATTTTCTTTATATCAAATTTACCTCAGGTCTATAAGTGTAGTATTATCTATGATGCCGCGAGAATCGCATTGGTAATAGAACACGCAAAGTCCATTTGCTCCATCATCCGTTGTACAACCTGTAGTAATCAGAAACCATATTTTTTATGGAATTAAGCTCTTATTTTTAATTTATTATACTTTTTTAACGACACTGTAGTAAAGGGGTTCGTAGATGATAACAAAGTTTGCCTTGAAAATTTATGTTTTTGCGAAGATTTAATTAACAAATCATAAGGAATATAGAACAAACTTGCTTTTAAATTTTTCATTAACTTCACTGTTGTTTATCATATCTTTGTTCTTGGTTCCATCAGCAGATTTCATCTCCTTATCTACAAAATCAGATCAGAAGAGGTCGGACTGGGTTAATAAACGTCTCGTGTCCCAGATTGTGTTTCTCACGTAGTGTAATATTAAGAAATCTGTTTAGGCACCGCGATAACCATATTGGAAGTGTTTCTCTGAACTCAATAGAAATGTCATTCGTTTGTTATTAAACCGCCAAATAAAGATTCGGAAAGAAACAATTCGTTGACACAGTAAAGGTAACTGCTTTGTGAAAAACTGTTTACTGTATTTTTTTACATACGAAGCAGAACGCAGACAAGCAGTCGGGCCACCTGATGGAAAGTGGTAACCTACACCCATGGACATCAATACCAAATCAATACCAACAAGCAATACCAGACGTATCACCCTTCCGATGCCAGAGAGACATAGGGTTTTAGGTCTCGTTTCACACTGAAATACAGTAATGTTTTCACATTACTGCTTTGCGGCAGGAATAGGCCAAGGGGATAGGGGTATATTATATTAGGATATTCCAATAGGAATAGGGGATCTAAAACCTCTAAAACTACTACACTAGATTTTATATCTCTTCTTCATATGTCAAGACTGCGACAAACATAGTTTCAAAAGTACTTAACCAAGTTACGAGCTGTGGAAGCTATTAAGCTTATTTTAACTATAGTTATGGTAAAGTTTTTCATAAAAATGTATCTTCTTGGTATCATCATCATCAGCCTGTGTCGGTCCACTGCTGAACGCCACCGCTTCCAAACTTCGGCTATTCTCATCCAGCCCAGTTTACTAATCCAGTGGGCTAAATCGGTTATTCTGGTTCTCTGACGGATCACATCATTTCTGATGCGATCCTTCAGAGATTTTCCGAGCATAGCCCTCTCCATAGCTCGCTGAACGATTTTAAATTTGTGGACCAGTCGAACCGTTAGTGTTCAAGTCTCGACATCATAGGTCATAACGGGTAGAACGCACTGATCGAAGACTTTTGATTTGAGTCACTGTGGGATCGGTGACGAGAAAACTCGACGACGCTTATGAAAGCTGCCCAACCCAGCCAAATCCTTTTGTTGGCCTCCCCCTCAAAGTTGTTTCTACCTAGTTCGAGCGTTTGCGCTAAGTAAACGTACTCCGAAACTACTTCGAGGGAGGTACCATCATTTGTGATCGGTCGCAGATTAACGTGCTCGTTGAATATGACCTTGGTTTTACCCAAGTGCATGTTCAAGACAACAGCTAGGCTTTGCACCATTTTCTGCAGGTCCTTTGCGGTCTCAGCTATGATGACGATATCGTCCTCAAATCACAAATGTGAGATGTACTCGCCGTTCACCTTTATATCGTGTCCTTCCCAGTTTCAGCATTCTGAAGATATCCTCCAGCGCGGCGGAGAGCAATTTCGGAGACATGACATCTCCTTGTCTCACATCGCGGTGCAGGGGGATAGACAGTCTGCCCACTTTGGACTACGACAGACATAGTGGCGGCGTTATACAGACATATCAGCATCTCGATATATCGCTAATCAATTTGGCACTGCTGTAAGGACTCGAGGAAAGACCAGGTCTCGATGGAGTCAAAAGCCTTATCATAGTCCACAATTGCCATGCGCAGGGGCTAGTTATATACTCTATATAACCTGCCTAACTGTGTGGATATGGTCTAGGGTGCTGTAACCCCTACGAAACCCGGCCTGTTCTCGGGGGGCGCTTCGTCGAGTTTTCGTACAAGACAATTCGAGATGACCTTCGAAAACAACTTATAGACGTGACTCAGGAACGATATTGGCCGATAGTTCCTTAAAAGGGTTTTGTCACCTTTTTTGAAGAAAAATACGACCAAACCCCTATGCCATGCCTCAGGAGTTTTCCTGGAGACATGTACAGAGTTAAATAGATGACGAAGTCTCTTCAGCACCGGTTTACTGGCGGCCTTCAGAAGGTCCGTCGTGACTCCGTCCACTCCCGGGGTTCTTCCATTTTTAAGATGTTCAAGATTCCCCCCTGGAAGATCCTCCGACACATGGCGGGTGGCTCGAGAATTCTTTTCATCCGTCTTCGGGTGTGCCGAGTTCAACGCGTTTAATCGGCTGTAAAAGCTTTCAACCTCCGAGAGAACCTCTGGTCTCGAAGCGACGACTTCGTCGTTCTCTTGTGTCAACTTTGTTAGATGGCTTTTTCCAAGCTGTTGTACGAAGACTTTGGACCCCCGGTTTCACTCAATAGCGCTCTGTATTAAGACCGTATTGGACAGACGGAGGTCGCGTCTTACCAGCTTGGAGATGATTTTGTTAAGAACCCGCTGTTCTAACGAAATGACGGTTAGGTTGTTTCTTCGCTTCTCCATGAGATTCACTGTTTCTCCCGAAAGTTTAGAGTTTTTGCCTGCACGTAACGGACCGCAGATTTTTGCACCCTCGTCCCAAAGAATTTCTGCCACTCGATCGAGTTCCTCGTCAACGACCACGTCGATTGTATTTTCCAAGGGAGCAAATCGATTTTCCAGATTGATCTGAAATGTGCCAGGATCAATGATATTATCGGGGCTCTGCCACGTCCATTCCCTTTGGGGCTGTTTCTTAGAGAACGAGTTCATTAAGAACAGCCCCTCTCGCTCGAGGAAATTGAGGAACATTTGCCCCCTAGATTTCTGCTCCCGTAGCTATATGATCCCAGCATCGATTCGCTGCCTGCCTGCACTCCTACTTTGGCGTTGTAATCCCCCATGACAACGATGAAGTGAGCCTTGGTGGTGTTGTGTAGGGCTCTTGAGATGTCCTCGTACATGTCTTGCCTGTCTCGTCGACATCATCGTCCAGGTATGTCGACGTTAGTGCGTACACTTGGATAACTTTTACGCTGTATCTATTGGTCAGCTTTATCACAAGGTACGCAACCCTTGCCGACACACTGTATACTTCAATAACATTGTCTATAAGGATTTTATTGACAAGGAACCCGACTCTGCCCTGTAATGGATTTTCTCCCTGCCTCAAATACAGAAGATGGCCCGATTCAAATTTAGAGTATCCTCGCCTTCTCTACGGATTTCACTCAATCCCAATACGTGCCATCTTATGCACCTCATCTCCTCTTCCAGGTGGGTTAAATAAGAATCTAGCTGTAGCGTGCGTCGGTGAAATGTTGCGATGGTCAGTTGGTTTTGGTGGCCCACGTTCTCCCGGGGATTCTTAGCACCCCCCGCCCTGCCGTTACTGTGAACGCCGCCTAGGCCAGGAATAGCAAGGCTACCGGAAACTGGGGGCCGGGTGGTTTTTTGCCTCACCATTACGAGGTTTTGGACCGTATCCCACCACGCTGGTCCAATGCGGGTTGGTGGGTGGTTCGCCAGAGCGTCGTCCGTTTTTCGGTAGAATGAAGAAGTTCCGAAGATGATGGAACCCCTTACACCCCGAATTTCTTGGTAACACATTGCAAAACCACCTCCGTTGAATAGCGGTATTGGCCCTCCCTTTTTAAGTCTGGGGTCGTGGGTTTGTTATTAAATTTCGGCCACTCACTCAATTTTCTGAAAAGTAAGATGATCCATGATGATCATCCATGCCCCCGAATTGGACCAGCGTGGTGAGATACGATTCAAAAAGTGTCTAATAGAGAAGGCGTGTGGCCTATGTCCAGCTAAGGACTAACGCAGGCTGATGATGATGATGATGTTGATAATTTTTTTAAAGCAAAACTCTTCTTGTGGTGCATAGCGCAAAACTAAAAATCAACGAATTAAAAATCTCCTTTTTATGGCACGCCGGTCAAAATATTTTACAGGCTCCATTGTTACAATTTACTACAAGATTAATGACTTAGAAGTAATATGATATTTTTTTTGTACCGATTTTTAATTACTTATTGAAAATATTGCCGATGTCTATGGGCGTCGATGGCCACTTTTTATCAGGTGGCCCGATTGCTACTTTGCCTTCATTTATAACAAAAAAAATAAATATGTTACCGTTATTATTTTCAGTTTCAGAGGTTGCCTGTTCTATGTTTAAATTTATCAGCCAGTTTTTAATATCTTGGTCCAGGGCTCTTTGGCATATAACGCCTTGAAGCAGAATGGCCACCAGTAAAACAGGTAAACACCTTAAAAAAATTAATATCTTTTAAGGTTACAAACATAAGATGACAGATTTTTTCGAACTTTAAAGAGGATAACATCAGGTAGGGTTGGTTTATTTACATAGAGATAAATTATCACTTATTAGTTTTTGTTTAAAGTTTTTCTTTACATGTTTTTCAATGTTCCGCATAGCCTTCTAATCTACACATTAAATGGTCTGTAACAATGTGTCCTAACCTTATTTAGGCACTGTCTAACCTCACTAGTCTTTTAAAATTTTGATAGGATTTAGCCCCTTTATAAAATATGCAATGTGCCTTGGGAAGTTATCGCAAACAACATCGTTGAAGAAACATCGTAACTGCAAAATAGAAATATATTCTATACACAGTATTAAAGTGCAATTCTTGCACTTGATGCCTATTTCGTAGATTTTACATTAGATACCAAGTTATTTGTGTTGTTGTATGTTGTATGTTGTATCAAGTTTATTTCTTTATTTTATCAGAAAAGTAATAACTGTACTGAATCCACATTCAAATGGACGTGGAGACTGCCCGGTTAGTATACTTTAGCTATTTCCACAGTGTAATGTCTTATCTCATTCTACTGTAGGGAAGTGAGGCGTATACTAATAAGATCTTTGTCCTCCAAAAATGAGCTATTCGAGCGGTTTATAACCTGGGCCCCAATTTATCTTTTACATAAAAGACCTGCTTTGGCAAATTCGATGGTAATCAGATGAATTTTTAATAAAAAGTAAAGCAATTTGTAAAAATTATAAAAGATATGCAAAAGGGCCAATCCTAACTTCAATTAACTTCAAAAATAGTCGGTTAGACATAAAATGATTACATTTTGTGTCTAGTTACTCGGAACGAGCCGCAAGCAATATTTATCAAACTATTTTGTGGTTTCAAACTGTACGGGGATGAAAGTCTATATAGATATTTATCACCGTAACGCAAAATCCATAAAGCTTTGTCTAATGAGAGACACATATAAGAAAAAATATGTGTCCTTATTTGTATTATACTTTATTTAAATATACCTCGCGGACTCTCCTACTACACGTGGACGACGTCGCGGGTAATAGCTAGTATTATTCATTGATACAGTATGTTTAAACCAGCCGTAAAAATAGATATCATTTACAATTAATACAGGACCTACCTCATATTGTTTTTCTGCGCTTAGTTTCTTTACAAATAAACAAGTCAGACGCTCTACAAGTCTGGAACTATACTGACGCACAGAGTTCAACCCACCCACTGACCCGAGCTGTCTCGTCGTTATTTTTATCGTAAATTATTCTTGTATCTATATTTTTTATAATATCATGTTACATGATAAATAATGCGAGATTACTCGTATTAAGTTTTTTTACTTTACAATTATTTAATCTTATACCCAACATTTCAAACCCTTACCACGACCGTTGGTCAAGGGACCAACTGCAACAGAAAGTTTTTTTAACGTTCTTACAAATGTTTCAACAGTTATTAAAATGAATTCTAACTATCATCATAATCATCATAAGCAGCCTCTACCAGTCCACTGCTGGATATAGGCCTTTTTCAATGAACGCCAAGACAGCTGATCCCCTGCTACTCGATGCCAACTTGAACCGGCTACCGCACGGCGATCACCATCAAACCTGGTCGGGGGTCGACCAACACTCCGTTTTCCTAAACGTGGCCTCCACTCTAGGACCTTATCACCCCATCGGCAGTCTGTTCTTCGAACCACGTAACCGGCCCACTGCCACTTAAATGAGCTAATCCTTTGTACTATGTCGGTAACTTTCGTTCTTTGCCGGATGAATTCATTGAGAATTTAATCCAACAGAGAGACTCCAATCATAGCGCGTTCCATAACAGGTCGAGCTACGGCAAACTTGTGGACCAGTCCGATAGTGAGAGGCCCGTTTCTGGTCATGACGAGGAGTACGCATTGGTTAAAGACTTTTGTCTTTAAACTTTGCGGTATCGACGACGTGAGAATGTGGTGAAGCTTCCCAAATGCTGCCCAGCCCAACTGAATCCTCCTATCAGCTTCTCTCCCGAAGTTGTGTTTTCTCAACTGCAATATGTGCCCGAGGTAGACATATTCATCGACAACTTCGAGAGTAACACCATCCACATTAATTGGACTCACTATAGCGAACTTTATCCTGAGCATGGTGTACAAAATTCTATATTTTTATTATTAATTAACCTAGTGGTATGGGCGTGAGCTTTAGAAACCGGAGGTCGTGGGTTGGAATCCTGCGGGGACGCAACAAATTTTCATAGTTGTTTCCTAGTTGGTTAGGGCAATTTGGGCCGATCACCCAATTGTCTGAAAAGTAAGATGATCCATGCGTCGGATGGGCATGTAAATAGTCGGTCCACACAACCAATACGGATGTATTGGACCAGCGTGGTGGGATACGGTTCAAACCCCCTAATGGATAGGGGTGTATTAGGGGAGGCCTATGTCCAGCAGTTGACTAATAAACAGGCTGATGATAATGATGATGATATTTAAAGCTCGCTTAAGGTACAGGTGTTAGTCTTTTAAAAAGTTAATGCATATAAAAAAAACTTCGCTTACTGTACGTGAAACGTGTAATACACAACATTTCAATTATGATTATCTTACATATCATCAGCCTGTGTTAGTCTACTGCTGGATATAGGCCTCCCATAACACAAGTCTCCATCATCATCAGCCTGTGTCAGTCCACTGCTAGACATAGGCTTCCGCTAATACACGCTTCTTCAGAGATACGCCAAGCATAGCCCTCTCCATAGCTCGTACCATACATCATACCTTCTGCTGGCCACCCCCTCAAAGTAGTTTTTACCTAGTTCGAGCATTTGGTAAACGTAATCCGAAACCACTTCGAGGGAGGTGCCATCAATTGTGACCGATCAACGTGCTCGTTGAACATGACCTTAGTTTTACCCAAGTTCATCCGGAGACCGATGCGTGCAGAAGGCTTAGCCAGGCTTTGCACCATTTTCTGAGGGTCCTTTGCGGTTTAAGCCATGATAACGATAGTATCCCGACATGCTGATCCAATGCGGGTTAGTGGGTGGACGTCGGTCTTTTGTCGGTCGGATTTTACATGCCCATTATATTTATATATATAATTTCGTAACATAAAGCCCAAACTCTAACAAAATAAGTGAAATTTTAACACACAAATATGACCGACTTCTAAAACCAAATAACTCAATATAAGGAGGTAACATCGTGCTCAAATTGTGAATGAACAAGGTTGAAGCACTGTGAACACAAGGTGAGGAGCAACGAAGACATATATAACTAAAACCTATGCTTCGAATTGAGTACCTCCTTCTTTTAAGAAGTCGGTCAAAAACAAAAATGTTACGTGACAGTATACGTACTTTTTGCTAAACCAATTATTCAAATTAAGAAAATAGAATAATGTTCAAAATTTTATTAAAAGCTTTGACGGTTATTCGTAGCAATTTATAATAAGAGTTATCTTATCTTAGTCTGTCAATAATATTGGACACTGGAAGTAATCCAAAATGTCGAGAACAATATATTAAGACGTAGACGGACAGACTACTACCCGCGACTTCGTCCACGTGAAATAAGCAGGTGTATTCAAATATACTGTATGGTATATGAATTAGATATATTATATATGAATTATATATGTATTAGTCGAGTCACAAAGTTTTATGCCTTATTTTGGACAATGAAGAACTCCCACTGACTATCGACAACCCCTCGTTCATCCCCGTACGGTTTGAAATAACGAAATTGCTAGAAGAAGCACTAATGGATTTTATTATCATTTTTGACCTCGACTGTATCATGTCACCAGTTATCATTTTGTTTATAACATGGTTTTCCCGCAATGCATTGTAACGTGGGTTTGTACAGTTTCATCATCCTGAATATATTCTAAAATATGATTTTTCATTATAAACATTATGTGTATGTTTCATACAAATTCCTTACGCACTTTTACGTGCAATACTAGCAAAATTTAACCAAAAAAATATAACCGACTTTTCACAGTATATAACCGTTTTTGACCCAAGTCTCAAAAGAACTGAGGTACTCAATTCGGTGTGTATGCACGTAGTAACCCCCCTACGTGCATACACACTGTAGCGGCCCTGTTGATTCCTGACTGTGGTAGTGGCCATGGTAACGGCGCGGAAGGGGCTGCTAAAAATCCCCGCGTGGGATTCGGTTTTTAAAACGAAAGCTGGACCTGCAACAACAACGCATTGACATTAAGGATTGACGAGAGAAATAGGGAGATGGAAGAAGGGGTGAGCAGGTTGCGTTGGGACATTATAGGATTCCGAAGTCCGAAGAGCGACACGATAATCTTTTAGTCCAGGAGGTGTAGGAATTACCATCCTTTAGTATCTCATTAACAACATTGTTTAAATCACAGGTATATGCACAGACATTAAAACATTCCGATGATGAGGAAGAGATAATGTATAAGGCTATGACACATAAAAACATGGTATTGTTGAGACTTCAACGCAACACGAGGCAAAAATAAAGGCAAAAAAAATAAGCTGAAAGTTGATAATTTAGGAGTAGGGCAACGGAACCCAAGGGGTCAACGGCTGGCTAACTTTATTGGGTGGGAAGGACTCTACATAATAAATTGCTTCGCTAAAATGAAGCCTCAGGAAAATTGGACCCAATAGTTCCGTTAAAAACAAGAATAAAATTATTATTAAGATCCGTTTATCGGGCTGTTGTATGGGGTACTCGATTCGGTTTTTTAAAAAAGAATTCTTTATTAGCTGGAACTTTTAATAAACTTGGCAATAAAATAATACATTAAAATAAGGACAAGTACCCCGGATGAAAGATTGAGACGGACTGCCGTGGGCTGTGCCCCCGCGCATTTGTACCCATTCTTAGTCAGGGCTATTCTATACATAAGGGAGATTTAACAACCCACATGTTAAGAAGGAACTAATGGAAAATTTGGAAAAATTAGATTCCGTTAAAATTAATCGATTATTAAGTGTGGTCCAGTAGATATAGTTTCTGGATCACTTTTAGTTATTGGATTATCGGTTTTCGCGAACAACTTTCCTAAATACTTGTCCTTTATACAAAAAATTAAAAGAATTTAAACTAAACATAGCATACATGGAAGAACACTTGAAATGGAAAAAACTCATACGAATATTCCAACTGTCCGGAGGTTTTACAGTTTCCAGACTTTTAAGAATTTGATTCGATACAGAATCTAAATCTTTAAGGCTGTCTAGGTTAACATTTTAAAGTTTTGGAATAGGTAAAGTAAATTTTCGTATATTACTAATGTTATAGCATGTATCGTTAAGGATATTAAATGTTGGAATTAAAACAGGTACGGTAAAAGATGGCGAATTTCTCTTACTAAACTTATAATTTCTATGATAAGCTACACAATTAATTGGAATGTTCAGTATACCTGTACCGGATATAATGAGTTCGGTGACGTCATTGTTATTACACTCGATGGAGAGTTTAACAGGTTTTGACTGTACAAATATCTGATTTTCATTATAATTATTTATTTATTTATTTACACTTCTTGTACAAAATGAGTACAATGGCGGACTTAATGCCAAAGGAATTCTCTGCCAGTCAACCATTGGGTGAGGTAAAAATCACGTAGGATGTCATTATATAAACAATATAATGGTTGTAACATGTTTTGACAATTAGATTTCGCTATACCTATATTTTCTTGACATTAAGATTGAATAGAATCGAAAATAAAACAAATAATTTAAAAAAAAAATTTTTTTTACATACTTGTCATAAGGTGAGATGTCCATAGGTATGACTACGTGAAATTGATCATTGACTGTTTTTAGGGTACCGACAGGGTTGAAGAGTAAACGGGGACTATTGGTGATGAATTCTACGAATCGTTTGTCGTCGGTGGTAAGTACGGGGCTACAAAGAGGAGTAACGGTTCTGTAAATTATAATTTTATTCTATTTTAATTATATAATAGTGTGAATAAAATATATGTTAATATAAATAAATTGTATAAGCTAGATTTAATAATAAGATTATTGTATATATTATATCCATGTTATAATTATTGACTTTTATTTACGGCATGGTTTACCTCATCAACATGGTGAGTTACATGGCGTCGATTTATAAGTAAACTGAGTGTTATTACTAATTACACATATAATCTTATAAGGGACTCTCCAAATAGGGGAAAGAGCTTTGTGGAGTCGATGATGGTTTTTCAAATAAACGTATTCTCCTATTTTATACTGAACTGGACGACTATGTTTGTCATAATAAGTTTTTGATCTTTCTCTTGAGATTTTAAGGCGATGGTGTAGCATTCTGATATATTTGATATGTTATCTCAGAGCGAAGTTCGAAGACAGAATCTGGTATAAAAGGTTTATGACCAAAAATTAATTCGTAAGTTGTAAATCTTGTTGTAGAATGTATAGAACTGTTATATGTTAGCATTGCGGTGATGATGGTATGGAGAAGACCAAATTTGTTTAATTTTTAAGAATTCACACGTCTTTTTAAATAATTCGGCTGTGAAGTTACTTCCTTGGTCAGTAAGAATTGACTTTGGAATGCCGAATACAGAAATCATGTGGATCAAGCACTCGCATGATTCTTCCGCTGTGGCATTTGATATGGGATAGACAAATGAATACTTTGTTAGATCGTTCTGAGGCGTTAAAATATATTTATGTTTTTGAACACCGGCTTCAGGCCTACAACGTCTAGGCTAAGCCATTCGAATGGACGTGTTGACGTAGTTGTGTTTTTCATAGGAGCCTGGTTAATTTTACGCAGTGCCTTATTGTTCTGGCATAGTTTACAATTTTTGATAAAATTCTCTATTTCTGAACGCATATTCTTCCATTAATACCGCTCTTATATTCTGGGGGATATTATGATTTTACTTAAGAATTTTTATAATTTCTGAAGGAACAGGGCAGATATTTGTGTTATGATAAATATTTATAATTATATTAGTATCTTTAAATAAATATAGTAACATATTGTAAACTTTAACAAAGGAATTTTGTTTAATGGGATTTTTGAAATCCGTTATAGCGATTTCGTTGATATTGCCTGTCAATTGAATATCGTCTTTTACCGACCTTAAATATTTATAGATATCTGGATAAGAACACGTATCAAAATAAAAAGCTTTTGTAAATAAAAAATAGAAAGTAGTATCATTTATAATATTTTTCTTAAAATAATGTAGTTCACGTTCACCTTCTTGAATGGAACTATTATTACGTTGCAGGATGCTTAAATTGTGCTCCTTTAAATATTTTGTAATTTTACGAATTCGAAATAATCCTTTTGGGAATTAAAGGATAGATGTTCCATCAATTTCTTTGTTGTGTTCTGGAGATGGGCCATCTAACAATGTATTTGGATTAGGTGATTCAGACTTAGATTTGGTGGTGTTGGAAAATTGAAAGATGAAAGAGGGAGAAGAGGATTAAAATCAATCTGATCGTCTAGGGGAATTATGTTTAAATTATCCAGATCTATTAACTCGTCCAGAATATTATTTGGTGGTTTATTATTCTGGGCGTGATGATCATGTGATAAACCTGATGTTGAAGGTTGTAGTCCGGGTTGGTCATTTAGAATAGGATTAACTGGGTATCTGGAAAGGGTGTCGGCATTACTATTTTTTTTCCCCCATTTTTAATAAATTATGTCATAATCAAATTCCTCGGGTTTTAGTCTCCATCTAACAAGTTTTGAAGCCGGTTCCTTGCAGTTAAACAACCATTTAAGTGGTCGATGGCCAGTTACAATGGAGAATTTGCGTCCATATAAATACGGTCTGAAAGCTTTTGTTCCGAAAATGATAGCCAAGCATTCCTTTTCGGTAACGCTATAGTTACTTTCGGCTTCGTGTAACGTTCTTAACGCATATGCAGTTGGACGGTCGCTCCCTATTTGGCCTTGGGACAATATTGCAGAGATAGCGTAATTTGAAGCATCAGAAGTTAGAAGGAAAGGAATATTAAAATCGGGATATGCTAATATAGGAGCTGAGAAGAGTGCCTTTTTTAGGCTTTCAAATGACAATTGTTGTTCGTTAGTCCATTTAAAGGGAATATCCTTTTTCAGGAGATTTGTAAGAGGTTTGGCGATTTTAGATAGGTTAGTGATGAAACGGTGATAATAAGACACCAGTCCTAAAAATGACTTTATGTCTTTAGGACACTTAGGAAGAGGAAATTGTTCTACAGCTATGGTTTTTTCAGGATTAGGTTTGGTCAGTAATAATGTGTCCGAGATTGGAAACTTCCTTACGGAGAAACTCACACTTATCCGGTTGTAATTTTAGATTAAATGTCCGGAGTCTATCAAAAACGTTGGAGATATTTTTATATGTGTGTCGAGGTCATAAGAGTAGATGACAATGTCATCTAAATATACAAAACATTGTATGCCTTGCAGTCCAGAGAGTGCAGAATTCATTAACCTCTGGAAAGTAGCTGGTGCCGATTTTAAACCGAAACTCATACGCGTAAACTCGAAATGACCTTGAGGTACAGAAAAAGCGGAAAATGGAGCGTCTTGCTCTGAAAGTTTAATTTGATGGAATCCTGACGCAAGGTCTAAAGTACTAAAGTATTTACATTTACCAAGTTGATCTAAAATTTCGAAAATATTAGGAATGGGATAGGAATCTCCAATAGTGATGTCATTAAGCTTGCGGTAATCAATGACAACTCGCCATTTTCGTTGACCAGAGGCGTCAATCTTCTTTGGAACAACCCAAATTGGGGAAGACCATGGAGAAGTTGAGTGCTTAATGATTCCTTCCTCAAGCATTTTATTTATTTGGGATTGCACCTCTTGCTTATGTTTTCTGGGAATCTATAAGATTTTGTATTTATAGGAATTGAGGAGGAAGTGGGGATATCGTGTTGGAGAGCGTTAGTATAAGTAAGCTTGCCGTATCAGCACCATCAACGAATCAGTGCTAGCTAGCTAGCTCTCAGGTCGACCGGACCAGCCCGCTCGATCCGCTCCGCTACCTGCGCCGTCCGCCTGGCCCACCCGTGGCCACGCCCTCCCCGACGCCAACAAGTGGCGAAGAGTGAAGACGTCGTGTCGTCGAGTCATCGTGTCACCGTGCATCAGTGCTAGTGAAGTGAAGTGTCAGTGTTGCCAGCTTCGGTGCCGACGCGCTGGGCGTACGCGCCTGAGCGTAGATAGCTTGTAGCCGTCCGGTGAGTCTGTTCCATCTTTTCCTGTCTACAGTCAGGTTTCTGTCGAGATGTAGGGACCTTCTAACTTATAGTTTCTCTTGCCACGTTTCACCGTGAACGTAGTTTAATTAACACGCACACCACCACGTGGTATTAATAGAATCATTTTATCGTCGCTTGCTCGCTAGGCAGCAGCGTAGTATCACCTAGCGCTCATAAAGCGCTAGAGTTTTAAAACGTGTTGGTTTACACCTCCTGCTCACTGGGGCGGGAGGGTAGGGACTAAAACCCCGGCTTCACCGGGGTGCTTGCACTGACAGTATAGTACTTAAAATCAAATAATCAGAGCTATAAAATGGATTCAGTCACCCTCAGTCACCTAGGCCAACTAAGGCAACCACCTGCTGCTTCACAGCAAACACCATCTGCTGCTTCACAGCAACCATCGGCTGCTTCACAGCAACCAACAATCCCACCTAGGGACAAGAAACCTCCGCCGATCTATATTCGGTCGAAGGAAAATGGAGCAGAACTACGGTCCGCGCTGTCTAACAAATATAAATTCACAGCAGCCGACTCGAACCAGGGCATTAAATTGCAACTGCAAACAAGTGACGCACATCGTCAAGTTACGTCGTATCTCTTAAGAACGACTATTACTCACACACATACGCGCTCCCGTAAGAGCGCGTTCTTCGAACAGTCGTCAAGGACTGCCGAAGGAGATGCCACACAGGACATCTACAATTTCATTAAAGGAACAAACATCCCAATTTACTCGGCCTTCCGCCTAACTCATCCTAAGACGAAAAAACCTTTAATGTGGTCCTTCTGACCCTGGAACGCTCCACCGAGGGCAAAAGGTGTATGATCTACACCACATATGCGACATAAGTCGCATCACCTTCATCGCGCTGCACTCAAATGGCCTTCCTGCGCAGTGT
Source organism: Lamproptera curius (assembly GCA_029286875.1). Classification (NCBI taxonomy): domain Eukaryota; kingdom Metazoa; phylum Arthropoda; class Insecta; order Lepidoptera; family Papilionidae; genus Lamproptera; species Lamproptera curius. The sequence goes on from JAGSMT010000099.1 coordinate 2,771,397, forward strand.
CACAACTGCCAGATGCACGGGCACTCGGCCCGGAACTGTCACGCACGCCCTCGCTGTGTCAAACCACCACCACCCTCATCCGTCCCAAGGCGCACCCAGGTGCCTCCCCATCCATCCATCATACACCATACATCCTTCCCGCCCCTCCGACCTATTCCGGCGTGGCAAACCGCATCAAGCGCTCTGCGTAGCGCTCCAATGCCTGCGTGGCAACAACCACCAACGCAAATAGTGCCGAGCGCCCCGCGCGGCTGCCCACCACAACCAAGCGCACCGCGTACGCCTCACAGCTTGCTAGCCATAGCTATGGCAGCAACTTGGAGACATTAGCCGGACAGATCGACTTCGCAGCTCGATCGCCTTACCGCGGAATTCGACGCCGTCGTCGGTAATTTCGAGCCGTCTTGCCATACTTCGTAAGTATAGGCAATTAGTCGATTTAATTACCGGACGTAAATGAATAGTACTAAATAATAGAAACGGCCCGGGACGTCTAAAGCCACGCGCAGTTAACATTTCATTTTTCAACGCAAACGGTCTCGCGGATCAAAGGACCGAAATATCAGTTTTATACCCGAAAAGACGTCGACATTCTACTGGTGCAGGAGACGTTCCTGAAGCCCGGAAGAGGAGATCCGAAAATAGCTAACTATAACATCATAAGAAGTGATCGGCCGGCGCTTCAAACGGCGGCACGCTCATTTATTATAAAAAGTCCCTGCACTGTGTAGCAATCGACACGCCGTCGACGCTAACGCACCTTAGAAGCCTCGGTCTGTAGGCTAGCCATGACAGGACACGCACCAATCACCATAGCCTCGGTCTACTTACCATGTAGAAGCTCTTCCGAGATAACTCAATCCGACTTCGAGACGCTATTCTCCCTAGGAGGCGCCGTCATTCTGGCAGGCGACTTCAATAGCAAGCACACCCGATGGAACAGCTACAAAATCAACTCGCGAGGTGCAGCACTAGATGCACTATCAGAAACTCTTAACTTTAGTGTCGTTGCTCCGCTTGAGCATACGCACTACCCGCACACGGTAGGCCACAGATCGGATGTGCTTGATATTGCCCTCCTTAAAAACGTGAATCTCGCTTTTAGAGGTATAGAGGTCATTGAAGATCTAACCTCCGATCATTGCCCAGTCATCCTCAAACTAGGACCATCTGACTCCCAAAATATCACATCCAAAACAATAATTGACTGGCGCAAACTCAAATCTCAGCTAGACTGCACTAGCTCGCCACACCTAGATGCCATTCCTAAAGTCCTGCACAGTGCTAATGACGCGAATCTCGCTGCTCATGCGCTCACAAGACATGTCCAAAGTGTCGTCGAGGCCTCCTCGAAGCAAGTCCCGGTGGAGGAAAACCCCCGCTGGGCCTTGCCAAACGACATAAAGGACCTCTTGCGACGCAAGAGGGCTGCGATTCGTGCCTACGATTGGTATCCAACCGAACGGAACCGGAGAATTCAGGAACGATCGGTGGGATACAGATCTAAGCAATATGCACCCATCCCATCAAGCCTTCTGGCAACTTCCCAAAGCCTAAAGGGCGTAATCGGAACTCCTCCGATGCCGCCTTTATCCCATCCTAACCTTCCTGATGCTCCACTAGCGTTTCTCGACGAAGAAAAGCCGAATGCCAGCCGACAGCCTCGAGGCACAATGCACGCCAAGCACTCAACCGATCGACGCCGCTCACCGCCAAACGGTGGAGAGCGAGGTCGAGCGATTGACTCAACTCCCTCCTCGCGATTTAACTTCACCGGTGACCGGAAGCGAAGTCAAGTCGATTATCAAAATCTCAAACATCGCAGAGCCCCGGGCATCGACGGAATAAACAACCACGTCATTAAAATCCTACCGGAACACTTAATTAATATCCTAGTTCTAATTTATAACGCAGCTCTTTCCAAGGGTATTTTCCCAAACACTTGGAAGGACGCTGAAGTTATAGGGTTCCTCAAACCCGGCAAACCACCTGCACTTCCCAGTTCTTATCATCCCATTAGCCTCCTCAAGGGTTTCGGAAAATATATGAACGTCTTGTCCTAGCCGCTTATTAGATTTTATGAAATCTACAGGGCCCCTACCCCATTCAATTCGGCTTCGAGCCAAACACTCTTGCACTCATCAAATTCACCGCATCACGGAGAAAATTAAAGTCACTTAATACGAGGCCATCACACGGAGCGTTTTCCTCGACGTGGTGAAAGCGTTCGATAAAGTATGGCACGAAGGGCTTATATACAGTTATATAAGCTCGTCGTGCCAGACCATCTCGTACTCATCATACGAGACTTCCTCAGGAATCGAACGTTCCGATACCGCGTAGAGGAACGAAATCACTACCTCGACCGGTCCGTGCCGGCGTACCCCAAGGCTCCGTATTAGGGCCCAATCCTATTTACCTATATACTAATGACATCCCACAACACCGTCTTGTAGACACCGCCTTATTCGCAGACACCTGCATTTACTCAACCAGTAGATGTCCTATCCTAGTTAGTCAAAGACTCCAATCCGCAGCCAATATCCTAGGGAATGGTTCCGGAAATGGAGAATAGAAATCGATCCTTCCAAAAGCGCGGCCATTCTGTTCACCGACGAAGACCGTGCCTTCCTTCCAATGTCCGACTTCTAAATTGCCCTATCCCTTGGGTGAAACAGACCAAATACCTCAGGGTAATCTTAGACAAATCCTTGACATTTGGCCGCACGTTACGGGTCAGAAACAGAGCGGCCAACGTCTTAGGCTCGACTCTTTCCACTAATAAATCCTAAAAGCAAGTTATCTCTGCGCAATAAGGTGTTGTTATAGAAGACAGTCATACGTCAGTCAACATATGCCAGTCCCGTCTTTGCACATGCAAAGCGATCCCACATTGACAAGCTTCAAGTCCTGCAAAACAGATTCATGCGCAGGGCCACTGGTGCGCCGTATTACCTGCGCAACATTGACCTGCACCTGGATCTGAAATTGCCCACAATCAAACAGTACCTAAAACAAGCTTCTATCCGATATTTCGACTCGGCTTCGCAACACCCAAACGATCTAGTTCGAGCGCCGCCGCTTACGAACCAACAATTTCACTCGCTAAAAACTACATCCATAGAAGAGCGCGAAACGCGATTACAGATCCGGACGATGAGACTACAATCGTGCAAGCACGTTTTAACTCACTAAGACGCAACATCACACATCTTGTCCTCGCGTCGAGGACAAACTAGTACACCGTATAACAGATATCGGCACGTACCAGGCCGATTCTCACCAACCAGATAGGGCGGTAAATACTTATTAATAATCGTAGGGTTGTTTACTGTTCCCATAATGTTGATTACTTAACTGACTCTGAATCAGTTCTTGAATCTTTGGGTTTTTCAAGGTATTGCACATGCGTTCGGTCAAAACTTTAGACATCGAGAAGCTTAGGCTAGATGCGGAGAACATTAATTGGGAACCTTTATTGCTTGCTGACACTATTGGCCAGAAAATCTTTGTTTTAAATGACGCTGTTACCAAGGTAGAGTGAGAGTGGCGTAACTTATGCTCCTTACAAAAGTGAAGCTTAGAGCGCTTCTGTTCCTTGGTTTACCGAGTTAGTGCGTATCGTTGTGCGGCAGCGTGACTCTGCCTAACGAAAATTTAGACGACAACGCTCTGGGAAATTGCAATCGGTACAAACTGGCAAAAATCGGTGTAATCAGATGGTATGTTTTGCTAAACGCCGACACATTCTTGAAAATATCTCTACTTCATTTCCTGCAAATATTTGGAAGTTTGTTGGAACTCTGGGTATTGGAAAATAACTTTAGATGATTTAAATCACTATTTTGTCATCTTCTACGGCTGACCCTCAAGCCCTTATTTGATACAATTTCACGCATAAACGATTTTACGCATCCTAATGTTAACTCGTTTTCTATCTCACCAGGTACTTCTTATTTAACCAAATAAACAATCCTTTTCATTAAATCCTTGGGTGATAAAGATAGGACGTCGCATGATTATACCTTTAATTAAATTCTTACTTTATGCTATTACGTACATTTTAAATGTCTTGATTACTAATAGATCGTTTCCGCTTTTAGCATAAAGCATATGTTCGTCCTCTCCTTTAATGTCCAAATCCTGTCATACCTGCACACTTTCGACCCATCTCAATCCTTCCATTTCTTTCAAAGGTGCTTGAGTCTTGTGTCCTGAACCAGTTTTCTCACTTCGTTATTATAACAACTTAATCAGTCCGCATAAATCAGGATACAGGCCTGGCCATAGCCGACTACCGCGCTCCTTAAAGTAACTGGAGAAATTCGAGCTAGTTTGGAAAATTACAAAGTCACAGTCTTGATTTTAGTTGATTTTCCAATGCAGTCAGTTACGACATCCTCTTAACCATTCTTTCTTATTTAATGGTTTCTGTTGAAGCTCTGGGTGGCTTTCGTCGTATCTTCGTGGTCCCAAAACTCAGTTTTGGCTGATGAATAAATCAAATTGGCTTGATATTACTACTGGCCTACTTCGAGGCGGATGGATACAGTACTAAGCAGGAGGTATTTTTTACTTACTTTTTCCTTTACAAACTAAAGTTATGCTCGTGCAATCTTAATTTTCCTATAATCGACTATGGTGACGTGTGCTATTTGACCTGAATGCAGATCAACTCTATATACTTGACCAGCGTATGAATTGCAGCTCAATAGCAAGCACACCCGATGGAACAGCTACACAATCAACTCGCGAGGTGCAGCACTAGATGCACTATCAGAAATTCTTAACTTTAGTGTCGTTGCTCCGCTTGAGCATAGCACTACCCGCACACTGTGAGGCACAGATCGGATGTGCTTGATAGTTGCCCTCCTTAAAAACGTTAATCTCACTTTCAGCGGTATAGAGGTCATAGAAGATCTAACCTCCGATCATCGCCCAGTCATCCTCAAACTAGGACCACCTGACTCCCAAAACATCCAATCCAAAACAATAATTGACTGGCGCAAACTCAAATCTCAGCTAGACTGCACTAGCTCGCCACACCTAGATGCCATTCCTAAAGTCCTGCACAGTGCTAATGACGCGAATCTCGCTGCTCATGCGCTCACAAGACATGTCCAAAGTGTCGTCGAGGCCTCCTCGAAGCAAGTCCCGGTGGAGGAAAACCCCCGCTGGGCCTTGCCAAACGACATAAAGGACCTCTTGCGACGCAAGAGGGCTGCGATTCGTGCCTACGATTGGTATCCAACCGAACGGAACCGGAGACAGCTGCGCGCCCTTGAACATCAGTCCAAGACGCGCATAGCTGAATTCAGGAACGATCGGTGGGATACAGATCTAAGCAATTTGCACCCATCCCATCAAGCCTTCTGGCAACTTCCCAAAAGCCTAAAGGGCGGAATCGGAATCCCTCCGATGCCGCCTTTATCCCATCCTAACCTTCCTGATGCTCCACTAGCGTTTCTCGATGAAGAAAAAGCCGAATGCCAGCCGACAGCCTCGAGGCAATGCACGCAAGCACTCAACCGATCGACGCCGCTCACCGCCAAACGGTGGAGGCGAGGTCGAGCGATTGACTCAACTCCCTTCTCGCGATTTAACTTCACCGGTGACCGGAAGCGAAGTCAAGTCGATTATCAAAAATCTCAAACATCGAGAGCCCCGGGCACCGACGGAATAAACAACCACGTCATTAAAATCCTACCGGAACACTTAATTAATATCCTAGTTCTAATTTATAACGCAGCTCTTTCCAAGGGTATTTTCCCAAACACTTGGAAGGACGCTGAAGTTATAGGGTTCCTCAAACCCGGCAAACCACCTGCACTTCCCAGTTCTTATCGTCCCATTAGCCTCCTCAAGGGTTTCGGAAAAATATATGAACGTCTTGTCCTAGACCGCTTATTAGATTTTATGAAATCTACGGGCTCCCTACCCCATTCAATTCGGCTTCCGAGCCAAACACTCTTGCACTCATCAAATTCACCGCATCACGGAGAAAATTAAAGTCAGCTTAATACGAGGCCATCACACGGAGCGCTTTTCTCGACGTGGTGAAAGCGTTCGATAAAGTATGGCACGAAGGGCTTATATACAAGTTATATAAGCTCGTCGTGCCAGACCTCTCGTACTCATCATACGAGACTTCCTCAGGAATCGAACGTTCCGATACCGCGTAGAGGAACGAAATCACTACCTCGACCGGTCCGTGCCGGCGTACCCCAAGGCTCCGTATTAGGCCCAATCCTATTTACCTTATATACTAATGACATCCCACAACACCGTCTTGTAGACACCGCCTTATTCCAGACACCTGCATTTACTCAACCAGTAGATGTCCTATCCTAGTTAGTCAAGACTCCAATCCGCAGCCAATATCCTAGGGAATGGTTCCGAAATGGAGAATAGAAATCGATCCTTCCAAAAGCGCGGCCATTCTGTTCACCGACGAAGACCGTGCCTTCCTTCCAATGTCCGACTTCTAAATTGCCCTATCCCTGGGTGAAACAGACCAAATACCTCGGGTAATCTTAGACAAATCCTTGACATTTGGCCCGCACGTTACGCGGGTCAGAAACAGAGCGCCAACGTCTTAGGCTCGACTCTTTCCACTAATAAATCCTAAAGCAAGTTATCTCTGCGCAATAAGGTGTTGTTATAGAAGACAGTCATACGTCAGTCAACATATGCCAGTCCCGTCTTTGCACATGCAAAGCGATCCCACATTGACAAGCTTCAAGTCCTGCAAAACAGATTCATGCGCAGGGCCACTGGTGCGCCGTATTACCTGCGCAACATTGACCTGCACCTGGATCTGAAATTGCCCACAATCAAACAGTACCTAAAACAAGCTTCTATCCGATATTTCGACTCGGCTTCGCAACACCCAAACGATCTAGTTCGGAGCGCCGCCGCTTACGAACCAACAATTTCACTCGCTAAAAACGACATCCATCGAAGAGCGCGAAACGCGATTACAGATCCGGACGATGAGATTACAATCGTGCAAGCACGTTTTAACTCACTAAGACGCAACACATCTTGTCCTCGCCGTCGAGGACAAACTAGTACACCGTATAACAGATATCGGCACGTACCAGGCCGATTCTCACCAACCAGATAGGGCGGTAAATACTTATTAATAATCGTAGGGGTTGTTTACTGTTCCCATAATGTTGATTACTTAACTGACTCTGAATCAGTTCTTGAATCTTTGGGTTTTCAAGGTATTGCACATGCGTTCGGTCAAAACTTTAGACATCGAGAAGCTTAGGCTAGATGCGGAGAACATTAATTAGGAACCTTTATTGCTTGCTGACACTATTGGCCAGAAAATCTTTGTTTTAAATGACGCTGTTACCAAGGTAGAGTGAGAGTGGCGTAACTTATGCTCCTTACAAAAAGTGAAGCTTAGACGCGCTTCTGTTCCTTGGTTTACCGAGTTAGTGCGTATCGTTGTGCGGCAGCGTGACTCTGCCTAACGAAAATTTAGACGACAACGCTCTGGGAAATTGCAATCGGTACAAACTGGCAAAAAATCGGTGTAATCAGATGGTATGTTTTGCTAAACGCCGACACATTCTTGAAAATATCTCTACTTCATTTCCTGCAAATATTTGGAAGTTTGTTGGAACTCTGGGTATTGGAAAATAACTTTAGATGATTTAAATCACTATTTTGTCATCTTCTACGGCTGACCTAAGCCCTTATTTGATACAATTTCACGCATAAACGATTTTACGCATCCTAATGTTAACTCGTTTTCTATCTCACCAGGTACTTCTTATTTAACCAAATAAACAATCCTTTTCATTAAATCCCTTGGGTGATAAAGATAGGACGTCGCATGATTATACCTTTAATTAAATTCTTACTTTATGCTATTACGTACATTTTAAATGTCTTGATTACTAATAGATCGTTTCCGCTTTTAGCATAAAGCATATGTTCGTCCTCTCCTTTAATGTCCAAATCCTGTCATACCTGCACACTTTCGACCCATCTCAATCCTTCCATTTCTTTCAAAGGTGCTTGAGTCTTGTGTCCTGAACCAGTTTTCTCACTTCGTTATTATAACAACTTAATCAGTCCGCATAAATCAGGATACAGGCTCTGGCCATAGCACGACTACGCGCTCCTTAAAGTAACTGGAGAAATTCGAGCTAGTTTGGAAAATTACAAAGTCACAGTCTTGATTTTAGTTGATTTTTCCAATGCAGTCAGTTACGACATCCTCTTAACCATTCTTTCTTATTTAATGGTTTCTGTTGAAGCTCTGGGGTGGCTTTCGTCGTAATTTCGTGGTCGCCAAAAGTCAGTTCTGGCTGATAAAGGTAAATAAAATTGGCTTGATATTACTAGTGGCCTACTTCGAGGCGGATGGATACAGTACTAAGCAGGAGAGTATTTTTTTTACTTACTTTTTTCCTTTACAAACTAAAGTTATGCTCGTGCAATCCTTAATTTTTCCTATAATCGACTATGGTGACGTGTGCTATTTTGACCTGAATGCAGATCAACTCTATATACTTGACCGGCGTATGAATTGCAGCTGCATTCGAATCATATTCAATTGTCGAAATTATGATCATGTATGATCACATCGTTTAGAACTGCATTGGTTGTCAATTCATCAACGACGATCACTTAAAGGCTCTCACCACCCTATTTTCTTTTCTTCTTCGAACCTACAATATTTATCTCCCCACTTCCAACCGTTCAGTGATGTTTCGTAAAAAGATTTAAGTTCAGCATATAATCGTCTTCTAATTTTATTAAAAAATTGTTCTTTATTCAGTCCATTCTTCTGTGGAATGCGCTACCGTTGGAGATCAGGATGGCTAAGACACTTCCCAAATTTAAGAGAGCAGTCCGAAAATATCTCTTGGATGCGACGTCGGCCGAACTACTATCTCGATGAAAGCTACATAAGTATATGCTTATTAGTATTTGTATAATATTTATATATATATATAGTTATTTATAAAAATATACTTCCATTATTTTAGTATATAAATATATTTCCATTATTTTTCTATAAATTTATTTTGTTTTTATTAATGTTAAACATTGGTTTTTTCTTACATCAATTTTGTGTACAAACGTAGATTGAAAATGCCTCAGGCATTAAGTGCGCCTTTTGTACTTTAATTGTGCAAATAAGTATAAATAAATTATTTAATTCTTATGCAATAGGTACTTTGACAAACGTTTGAAAAGTAGTAAAGTTAAATCGTCGAATAACGTTACCTTATATAATTTAAAAACACCTGTTAAATGTAAAGAACGAGAGACGAAAACAATGTTTACAAAATTACACAAACAAAGTCCGCGTTTGCCTATATCTTTATACTAAGAATAATCCATCCTAACCATTTATCCTCACCGTACTAAAATGAAGGTATAAAAGAAGGTTAATTAGGTAATTTAAAAGGTTATAAAACAAATCTTATAAAATTTTGTCTGTTACATTAACAAGGCAAACATTAATCTTAGGATTAATATTAAGATCAATAATCACGCTTCAGGAATAATCTGAATTTAAAAAGGTCTGTAAAATAATTAAATAAAACTTGTTTAAATTGGAAAAACGAATTTATTTAACTTCAATTGCTAAAATATCAAAAATATTACATTTGAAAAAAATGGACTTGATTATTATAAGGTCCGAGGAAAATCTGTTCTTTCAAGGTTTATTTTTCAAATCCTATTGTATTATTAGGGTTTGAAGGAAGCGGGGTCGAAGCCTTCTTGAATCATCTTGCTCTCCACCCAGGAATACATTCTAGGTATGTTCACATACACACCTGGCACGGGCCCCCCACAGTCGATGCCAAAAGCGACCAAACCGTATACCGAAAACCGTTGTGATTCAGTATTCTCCTGGAAAAAGCCTCTATTTACATAACGATTTTTCAAGTGTTATAACAGAGCTTATTATTCGGACTCAAGTAGTACAAAAATTTTATTTGACATATTTTAAGTATAAGAAGGCAAAAGTAGGCTATGAGAATATTCATATTTGGAGATAAGTTAATATTGATTTTAAATCAAAATACACAGCTCATATTAGTTACAAATAATATAAATTATAGATATGAGTGTGTATGTGAGATAGAGACAAAGAACTTTTATTTGCATTAATACTCCTAAATAATTAAAAATAATAATTAAATAAAATATTCATATACTTCCTGAAACAAATGGTTACCAATGGCTTTTTGTACATATTTTCTTTGTGCATTATTCTTAATATCAATATAATGTCAGCATCAATAATATCAATATCACCTATAAAATGTTTGAATGCTACTTGATTATAATCTAAAGTATAAAATAAATAAAATAAAAGTAAATAAACTTTTATTGGCTTCATACTTATGTGGCTAACGGAAATTTTAAACACGATTTCAACCCCCTTTAGAATGTCCAATTATTTTTTAATTTGGCATACTTATTAGAGGCTACGATGACAATTAAATATTCATAAAATAAAATAAACTAAAAAAAATATTATTTAATATTTTTTTTAGTTTATTTTTATATTTTTTATGTTTGCTCAAAAAACTACGCTTTTCTAGAAAATCCAACAAAACAATAAAAATAAATTTTAATTAATAATAGAATAGTAGAATAACGAGAAAAATAAATAATAGAATAACGAGAAAAAATAAATTTGATGCAAAAAAGGTGGAATGCATGGCATAAATTATTATAAACATTTTATGAACTGATATGAGTAGAACTGCCTCTGTAGCCTAATGTTAAGTGCTTTTGAAACCGGAAGTCATGGGTTCTAATCTTTCGGGTATTCGACAAAGTTTCATTGTTGTTTCCTAGTTGGTTAGAGCATTTTGGGCCAATTACACAATTGTCTGCAAAGTAAGATAATCCATGCGTCGAATGGGCATTTAAAAAGTCGCTCTACTCACCAACCCGTACATTAAGGGAGGCCAGCCGTGGACTAACACAGGTTGATGACGTATGTATGTATGATTTAAAGGTAGAAGTGTTATTTTGATTATATTCTCAAAATTAAGAAAATTTTAATAATTTTAAACTCTGGATAAAGTGAATCTAATGGTATAATTAACCAGAATCAAAAAAGTGAGGAATCCATTAAAATAAAATATAATAATAAATTATCATACCATTATAGTGTATTTACATCTAATGGGTCCTAACGTAATAAGGGTGTGAATTTAGAAAAGACTGCTATGACACAAGGTTTAATCCAAAAACAATAACTAGCAATTTAGTTTATATACGAAAATTATCCAGATTTATTTTTACCTCTATTGGACACACAAGAGATGATCCACCGTCACCTCTGCAAGTGTCCACGCCCTCTATTCCGCCAGCGCACAAGTGGGACGAATGCAAATTATATTTGGCCCATGAGCCTGTCTTCCTTAACATTGTTAGACATCTATTGGACTCAACGTATGGAACTTCCACCTGACATAACAACGATATTGAAGATGTAGTTAATCACAACAGTCAGTAATTTAGTTTATTTACTTGCAGGAAGTCGTTAATAATCGAGAAATTATTGAGAAGGCGTGCATTAAGGGATACATATGTCCAGCAGTGGACTAACACGGGCTCATGATGATGAGTGTTCTTTCCGACTTGATTAACACGTGAGGAACTATTTTTTAAACCTTTGGAAAAAAATTCATATCATAGTTGCTGTTTTATTTAGGTTGCAATAGTCTATGCCAAGAATAATCTATAAAATTAATAGGAATGTTCAAAGGTTTTAGATATTTGCACGCAAAGATAAAAGCGTTCATCATATTCAATTATATTTCTAAGCCGTGAGAAATATAAAATAAGACCTCACAGATCGATTGAGGCCATTTAATCTGTGGGGTCTTTAACTAAGATGAGGAATAACATTTTGATTTATTAGTTTACTGTGTATAGAAAATGATTTACAATGTATATAATAAGTATAGTATATGACATGACTAGAATATGAGAGCGTCATGTATTCTTAAAAGTGGGGCTTGAACCAGCCAAAAGTATTTACGTTACATCCATTACAATATTTGTTTTCTTTTAATACATCATACCTTTTTCAGAATATTAGCATAACTTCTTCTGTCATTGATTTGTTGTCCCCAGCCCATGCTGAAGCATTGCGTTCCAGGCGCTGGAAGTGAAGCGCTGAGACACGCGATACCAATGTTAGGGTAGTTTTCAAGCACGAATGGTTCCTTGAGTATTAGCATTGATATATCGTTGTACGCTATGGCTAAAAATATAAAGAAGTTGGAATTAAAGTAATAGAATCTGGTTCATAAGGACAATATGTACAGCCTCACCTATTTGTCTTACCCAATTGTCGAAAAATATAATGGCATGTTAAAAGTGGGTTTCAGTTACCAAGATCATCTTTGGCAGACGATACAGGATGTCGGTGCCTTCAAATTTACTGACTACTGACTGATTCTCAGAGTGTGGTGTACCCTTCGGGTTGTGGAAGTCAAATGCCAGTCGCTCTACGTAAAATCCGATATGATAACTTGCTAAATATTAGGTGAAAAAAACGGGAGTAGCGATAGCGATGCGTTCCTAAAAAAAGTCACCTGTAAGGACCTCCTCATGGGTGATAATTTTCCTGACATCTCTCTCTTGATAGCCAAATAATTCTGACGTAGTTAAAGTATCCCATTCACCGGCACGACACTTTATCTAAAAGAAAAGGTAGAAAAAAATGTCATCACTAAGGAATACCCTTATTACATACACATACTTCATACATCATTAGCCTGTGATAGTCCACTGCTGGACATTGGCCTCCCCTAATTCACCCCTATCCAAGGGTTTTTGGGCCGTATCCCACCACGCTGGTCCTATGCGGGTTGGTGGGTGGACCTATTTTTTACATGCCCACCCGACGCATGTTTTTTAGCAGCATGAATATTTTTTTGCAATTTATAATTTAGTTAATTATTTTGTTTACGCGAATACTTTACATTGTTTAACAAAAAGGCTTTTTAAGGAAACTTTTGAAATTTCAAAACCGAAAGAGTCCTACCCCGTGAGAACGGCCGTTGGGAAGTTGTCAAAGCGTCGGGAATTAAAAATGTGAAATAGACGAGATAAAATCCGTAAAAAGTGCTTTTATTCAATAATTTATAATTTATAATTGAATCAAAATTCTAATACAACGAAGTCTTTATTGTTTAGCATTGAATACTGTATTGGTTGTATAGTGACATCAAATGCAAGTTAAATAATTACATCAAACAGTTACTACACATTTTTTTTGACTATGCAAATCGTACTTTTAGTTTAATAAAAACTGGTTAACAAAACCTCGCTCAGGTTACTTATTTTGGAATTAATAAAACGTTTTTAAATGCGCAAATATGGTATGGACCAATTAATCACCTGACCACTTGAATATTTGCTGACTTTGTGAGCGGCGGTAATAACAACCGATCGGTGAATTAGTGTCCCACCGCCTACAAAATGCTCTTGCGACCATGTTTGGAGTCTGCACCTTTCCTGTTTATAGTATTAAAAGAATATTACTAAATCTTTTGAATGAACACATTCACACATAACAAAATCATATTATTTCATTATTTTTACCAAAAAACTTCATTTGTAAGTAGCGAAATCATCATTTTCGAGGAAATGAACGATCGGATCATAATACTTTCCAATTTTAATATTCTATTAGACTACAATCTTAATATATAATCGTTTTAATTAATAATTAAAATTTAATAATAATTTTATAAAACTAAAATTTTGAAAATTAGCGATTATATTATTGAATTTGAGTAATTTTAAGTAAAGCAACGTGTAGTTTTACTTGATCAATGCAATCATCCAAGGGTACTCTCCGAGGTCCGCATAATTAATGCTGTTGATGTTACTTGAGTCTCTCAATACAAAAATACTGGCATCAGGATTGCTCCAGCCGCACTTTTCGTTCACCTTGGGTGGGGAAATCGTTGGTTTCGTTATTATTTCTGAGATTGCGCAGCACTTCATCAGGTATTCTGAGCAAGTGTTCTCTCTAAGAAACGAAAGAAATAGTTATTTCAACAATTATGAAGGAGATTGAACGATAAAAAGTATATTTACAACAGATTACATTTTCTTTATATCAAATTTACCTCAGGTCTATAAGTGTAGTATTATCTATGATGCCTCGAGAATCGCATTGGTAATAGAACACGCAAAGTCCATTTGCTCCATCATCCGTTGTACAACCTGTAGTAATCAGAGACCATATTTTTTATGGAATTAAGCTCTTATTTTTAATTTATTATAGTTTTTTATCGACACTGTAGTAAAGGGTTGACGTTATCATTTCCTAATCATCATTATTCGTAGATGATAACAAAGTTTACCTTGTAAATTTATGTTTTTGCGAAGATTCAATTAACAAATCGTAAGGAATATAGAAGAAACTTACTTTCAAGTTTGTCACCAAGTTCACTATTGTTTCCCACATCTTCGTTCTTGGTTCCATCAGCAGTCTTTATCTCCTTATCTACAAAATCAGATCGGAAAAGGTCGGACTGGGTGAATAAACCTCTCGTGTCCCAGATTGGGTTTCTCACGTAGTGTTATATTAAGAAATTTCTTGAGGCACCGCGATAACCATATTGAAAGTGTTTCTCTGAACTCATTAGAAATATCATTTGCTTGTTATTAAACCGCCAAATAAAGATTCGGGAAGAAACAATTCGTTGACACAGTAAAGGTAACTGCTTTGTGAAAAGCTGTTTACTGTATTTTTTTTACATACGAAGCAGAACGCAGACATGCAGTAAGGCCACCTAATGGAAAATGGTAACCTACACCCATGGACATAAGCAATACCAGAGGTATTACCAACCCGCTGTTTGAGAGACATAGGGTTTTACGTCTCGATTCACTCTGAAACACAGAAGTGTTGTCACACCATTGCTTTGCGGCAGAAATGGGCACCGTAGTGGTACCGATCCAGACGGCCCTCTGTAAAATGGGGGTCTAACACCTCTAAAACTACTAAATTATATTTTATGTCTTTTCTTTATATGTCAAGACGGTGACAAAAATAGTTTCAAAAGTACTTTACCAAGTTACAAGTTGTGGAAGCTAGTAAGCTTATTTTAAGTGTACTTATGGTAAAGTGTTTATTAAAAATGTATCTTCTTGGTAACACCTTGGTATAACCACCTCCGTTGTGCAGCGATATTGGCCCTCGCTTTATTAGCCGGCGGTCGTTGGTTTGTAATTGAATTTGGGCTGATCACTCAATTTTCTGAAGAGTGGGATGACCCATGCGTCTGATGGGCATGTAAAAATTCGGCCAACCCGCATTGGATCCGCATGGTGAAATACGGTCCAAAAAGCCCCTAATAGAGAAATCGTGCGTAAAGGGAGGCCTATGTCAAGCTGAGGACTAAAACAGGCTGATGATGATGATGTTGATGCATTTTTTAAAGTGAAAATCTTTTTGCGGTGTATAACATAGCGAAAAACGAAAAAATCACATTGTATACATAAAAAAACAGATTTACCGAATTAAATTACTCATTTTTGCCTCGCCGGTCATAAATATTTCACAGGCTCCATTGTGACAATTAACTACATAATTAATGTCTTAAAAGTAAAATGAAATTACTTTATGATACCGATTTTTGATTACTTTACGAAAATATTGCCGATGTTAATGGGCGTCGATAGCCACCTTTCATCAGGTGGCCCGATTGCTATTTTGCCTTCATTAATAATAATAAAAAAAAAAAATTAAACGTATTACCATTATTATTTTTGGTTTCAGAGGTTGTCTGTTTTATGTTTAAATCTTTCAGCCAATTTTTAATGTCTTCGTCCAGGGATTTTTGGCATATTACGCCTTGAAGCAGAATAGCCACCAGTAAAACAGGCAAACACCTGTAAAAAACAAAAGTAAATCCCTTAAACTTTTAAGGTTACACATGACAAATTATTTCGAACTATAAAAGGGTTAACATTAGGTAGGATTGGTGTATTTCGCATGGAGATAAATTATCACTTGTTAGTTTTCAGTGTGCAAAATAGTAATTTATTCTATCTGTAGTATTTAAGTTCAATAAAATCCGTAAAGTCATTTTATTAAATAATATATAATGTTCGCGTAAACAATAGAAATAATAATCTTTTTTGATCAGTTAATTAATAACTGTACTAAATCGCCATTCAGCTCAATATCAAGATGAAAGCGGTAATAAGTTTATTCGCACATTTAAATGTATTGGGGTATTCTATTTCGTTTTTAGACAAAGCTTTATCATTCCTTCCGATCTTTTTATATATGATAAAGTTTTTACTAATTAATAACTTCCCAGTGCTGCGAATTCTTCTTCATACTCTCTGATTCAGCTTATGATATATATCAGACAGTTTCACTTATTTAAACTACTTAATTAAGATTGAAAAATCGTTTTGCATTAGATCAGCAAATCTTTATTTTCAATCAGAGAATATGGTATTATAAGCGACATGACTTACTGTATATTTTTGTAGTTAATTAAACTAGATTTTTTTTTTAAATCGGCTAAAGAAAAAAAGACATATACTGTCTTTTATTGTAGAAATGTAAATATATATTTTTGTTAATTTTTAACTTGAAACTACACAATATGATAACAATTCTAATTTAATAACAAAAAGATATCATTTTTAACCTCAACTGTATTAACGTCACTAGTTATCATTTGTTTATTAGATGGTTTTCCCGCATGACAATACAGTGTGGTCTGTAAATATAGTGTATTTACCTTGTCGTATATATAGAGTATTATTTTACCTACAACAATTTTGAAAAAATAACTGCTCCTTCAAAATAGTCATCATTACTTAACTCTAATTCTGGGCTTCTTTAAATTATCACACAATATTTTAGAATATACATAAATCGCCACCGTGGCGTAACAGTATTGGCCCTTGCTTTATAAACCGGAGGTCGTGGATTCAAATCCCGCTGCGAAATAACTTTAAATTATTTTAGAATCATTTAATAATATATAAATGTATGTAAATATCTGATATAAATGTTAACGTTGTTGTCTGGATGGTTAGGACAAAATAGTTTGATTACGCAATTTTCTGAAAAGTAAGGTATACGTCGGATGGGCATGTAAAAAGTCGTCCCACCCACCAACCCGCAATGGCCCAGTGCAGTGGGATTCGTCCCAAATTCCCCTAATGGAGAAGGCGTGCATTAAGGGAGGCCTATGGCCAGCTGTAGACTAAACCAGGTTGATGATGATGACGTTGATGCAATTTTTTAAAGGGAAACTCTTTTTGCGGTGTATAGCTGATGGTGATCATCATCATTCATAAACTGCTCGGACAGACTACCACAAATATATTGTATAGTTATTATCGATGGAAAACATTAAGCGGCCTACTGTTTCCATTGATACGATAGCGTTCTGCATATTAACATAGATTATTAGAGACCTGGTTAAACAATTTTATACTTTACATCACAATTATATGACATCACATTTAGGTTAAGGGTTATCTAATAAGCTTATATGATGATAAAGTAATTTCGAATCTAAAATGCATAATAAAACCAATAATCAATAATTTCTCAGAGGAACTATATTCCTTTCAAGAGATTATTAATTTTAGGCCTAAGAATTTAATTTTTACATTTAAGCATGTTACTAACATCACATAATTATGTCTTACTTGTATTCCTAATAGTCTGATTGATAAAATTGATGTTGCCTAACAGGTAAACAAATAAATTAAATTATGTTATACCAGCTGTCAATGTGCAAAGCATATATGCTTTGGCGAAGCACGATTGACAGTTTTCAATTGCAGACATATGAAATTAATCATACATATGAAAGAAAATCGATCCCTTAAAATATTTACAATTTTCAATAAAAAAAAATGTCTGTTTTGCCAACCAATCATCATCATCAGCCTGTGTCAGTCCACTACTGGACATAGGCCCTATCCCTAATGAAATAAAAATCAATCAACAATGACATTTTCCCTTTAAACTTTTTAATACGAATAAAATGGTGGATTTCCTTTTAAACATGCTTTAACGAAAAAAAAAAATAAGCCGACTTATACAGAAAAATGTTTTTTGTTTTCAAAGAATAATAAATCGTAATATTTTTGTTTTTAGAAGTTATTATGTACTAAGTAAATGTATATTTTATGTGGTGTATTGGCAATTAAATTATTTGCATTTGTGACATCTTTGATTAATAATTATGACGTAACGTAGAGCTCTGCAGCAAAACCGTTTCTAGTCATGTAAAAATCAGGCCACCTACAAACCCACATCGGACTAGCGTGTTGGGATACCGTCCAAGAACCCCCTCAGATGAATTTTTAATAAAAAATAAAGCAATTAGCAAAAATTATAAAAAATATGCAAAGAAGCCAATCCTAATTTCAAAAACGTCTGTTGAACATAAAACGATTAAATTTTGTGTCTAGTTACTCGAAGCGAACCGCAAGCAGTATTTATCAAACTATTTTGTGGTTTCAAACTGCACGGGGATAAAAGTCTATATGGATATTCATCACCGTAACGCAAAATCCATAAAGCTTTGTGTCTAATGACAGACACATACCAAAAAAAATCTTATTTGTTTTATACTTTATTTAAATATACCTCGCGGACAGTTCTATTACACACGGACCAAGTCGCGGGTAATAGCTAGTATTATTCATTTATACAGGAAGTTTGAAACAGCCGCAAAAATAGATATCATTTACAATTAATACAGGACTTACCTCATACTGTTTTTCTGCGCTTAGTTTCTTTACAAATAAACAAGTCAGACACTATACAAGTCTGAAACTATACTGACACGCAGAGTTCAACCCACCCACTGAGCTGAGCTCTCTCGTCGTTATTTTTATCGTAAATTTTCTAATTACTGTATTTTTTTAATATCAATACACGATAAATAATGCTGGTTTACTAGTATTTTTTTACATTACAATTATTTAATATTATACCGCATTTCAAACCCTTACCAAGGTCGTTGGTCACGGGACCGTCTGCAAGCAACGGAAATTTTTTAAGGTTCTCACAAATGTTTCAATAGTTATTAAATTCAATTCACTATAGCGAACTTTATTCTGAACATGGTGATCAAAATTCTATAATAATTAATAATATATTATTTTATATATTATAGAACTACTATTTTATTATACATCACCTAACCGCCAGCTTAATTCCGTGGTATAGCAGCACTGGCCCTTGCTTTATAAACGGAGGTCGGAGTTCGAATCCGCGAGGAAACGACTCTGTGTTTGTCATTGTTTTCTAGTTCATCATCATCATCATCACTAGCTTTGATAGTCCACTGCTGGACATAGGCCTCCTCTCATACATCCCTTAATGAACCACAACGCACCCTTAAAATATTAACCAACTAGGAAACAACAATGTAAATTTGTTGAGTCCCTGCAGGATTTGAACCCACGCCCTCCGGTTGAATAGTAAGATGATCCATGCGTTGGATGGGCATGTAAAAGTCGGTCCATCCA
Organism: Lamproptera curius; assembly: GCA_029286875.1. Lineage (NCBI taxonomy): Eukaryota > Metazoa > Arthropoda > Insecta > Lepidoptera > Papilionidae > Lamproptera > Lamproptera curius. The sequence goes on from JAGSMT010000099.1 coordinate 2,790,933, forward strand.
GTCCATGTCCAGCAGCAGACTTACCAGATGATGATGATGAAATTTAATACCCTTTCGCCTTCTATTTGTTTATTATAATTTCTCTACTTCATCCCGGAAAACGAAATAATCAATTTTAGCGTATGCTTTTATTTCTAAAATATGTTAACTCGTTGTTCCGCCTAGTGCTCAGATTTTGACCACCTTTTTTTAGTGGCTGGTAGTAGCTGTCATGTGGTCTCATGATTTTTAATTACTTTGTTTTAAGTATTTTAATTGCTACATAAAATAAAAATAGCTATGTACTACGTAATGGCACTTTGGTCTTGGTTGGTTTGGAATTGGTCTACAATAAAATTCGCAAGGGCATGTATGCATATTTTAAGAATAACCTCCTGTCGTGAACTTAACGTGCACATTGTTAAAATTGTCATTAGGCATATTCAAAGCTAGGATACTTCATTATCAGAGCAGATTATATTTCGCCGTTGTGATTCTTTGGATGGCGCCGTCGGATGTACGAATAGTTATGACGCCATTCTGTGTCCACACCGAACGTATTCCAAAGTGCAGAAGAGCCTTCTCCCCGGTAAAAAGGCATAATTGTTTTGGTAGCTTATATGGACATGAACAGTGAACTGATGAGTGGTGAAACTGTGTGTTGGCAGGTGGTGGAATTATATTAACACTGTATCACATTTAATTTCTGAACAATTTAATAATAAAATAACTTGTTGCATTGTGTTTAAATATGCAATTCCTCCAAAAATTATTAATTTCAATACAAAGAACAAAGAGCCTTTAAAAAGACGTGTACACATTTGTTTCACCTACCCACGAAATAAGTTAGTTGAGTCACAAGTTTCATGGCCTTATTTTCGACAATGATGAATTTCCATATTGACTGACGTCATCCCCCTAGTTCATACCCGTACATTATAAAATTACGAATTTGCTAGAACAAGCACTTATGGATTTCGATATAATTTTTGACCTCAACTGTATCACGTCACCAGTTATCATTTTGTTTTTAAGATGGTTTTCTCGCATGACAATATAATGTTGGTTTGTACAGATTCGTCATCGTGTATATTTATTCATTATAATCATTTTGTGTCTGTTTTCTTATAATTCTTAACGCGAAATACAAGCAAAATTTTAACAAAAATATTACTGACTTCTAACAGTATATAACCATTTTGGACCGAATTGGACCGGGTGGATAACCGGTACTTGTAGACCTTTAGAGGTTCTTTTATTTCATTCTTCAGGATGGTATTATGCCAGAAGCGTGTAGTATAAGCATTTGCGGTGCTGTTTCTCCGAAACTATTCACCTTTACATTGGATGATGAGTTCAAACATTTGGATTCTAAAAGACGAGGTATAAACATTCATGGCAAGTGCATTACCTACTTTACATTTAATGACGACTTTATTTTAATACAGCAGAAGCTTGAAGCAAATATATCGAAAAGGTTTGATGATTTACAACCTCAGATAACAAATGCTACATCGTTTAAGGATACGGTTACTAAAATCGGTGAGGAGCTGAGAAACTCTAGAGAGATTGTTTTCGGAATTGTTGGTCTTCGTCGTCAACAAATAAAAGAGTGTGCTATACAAGTAGATAGCCTAGAGATGTGGAACCCCAGAAAGGCTATCATCGTGTCTGGTTTTCCTAAAAGTGACGGAGACGACTGTTTTCAATGAATTCTAACGGTATTAAATACCAAGCTTAGTCTTAACGATATTACTAAATCATCAATAATAGTATGTCATAGACCTGGCAGTCTTAATAAACAACAGTATCGGCCTATATTAGTCAGGGTTACAAGCGTTGAAACCAAGTTGATTGTTTTGAAATGTATGACAAAATTAAAGGGATCTTCGGTAACCATCAATGAATTTCTTGCGCATGCCAGACAAGCGGTTTTTAAAGTCCCGTCTGCACTTTAACATGCGTTCTGTGTGGACACGGAAAGACGTTATAGTTGTAGGAGCATCTGATGGCACCATGCACCGAATCACTACAGAAGAAGAACTGGCTAATCTTATATCTAAATTTCCAAACACATTAAAGGCAAAAGCTCTTGGTTAAATAATAATAACAATAACATAAGTTAAATTTAACATAAAAATTTAACCTTTGTTGTTTTCTTTCTCATATATTTTTATATTCATTCGTTACAACATATATTTTTACTTTGTTAGTTGAACATACTTTAATCATAACTTTTTAACGTTTCACTATGAGTTATTTTGTTTCTACTAAGCCAACCTATTTTATATTTTAACACATTTCATTCTTTTTTTCGTGGGTTTGCGTGCAAAAAGTTAACGCATACTTAAACATTGCTCCCTAAATTTAAATTAACCATATTGAGTGTTTAAAGTAATTACATTGTTTAATTGTTTTTACATAGTTTTTTTGATTACTATTTATATACACAGTGAGTTTAATTTAGTTTTAAATAATCACTAGCATATACCACCTGCCAGCACAATTTTAAGCACTTTGTTTAACCTTGGTTCTGATAACATACACTTGGTGCACAATGTCAAACTGAAACAATCACAAAGCAGAGCCGCATTGAAGAGAATATTACAAAACGATAGGACGACTTGCAGGCACAAATAAACAATGCCGGGTCGTCCAAAGACACATATACAAAAGTTGCGGAGGAGTTGCGCACATTCCGAGAGTAAATTTTGGGCATGCTTGCTTTGCTTCGCCAGCAGATTAGGAGTGTTCTAGAAGGTGGATGACCTGGACACAAGGAGCCGATGAAAGGTACTTATTGTGTCCGGAGTGCCTGAAAATGAAAAGGAGGATTGTGTCAAATTAATACTGAGAATATTTCACAGTACAGTAGGCCTGAATAAAGTGTCTAAATAACTGATATTAAAATGCCACCGCCTTAGGTCACCTGGTAAACAAACTTAGAGACCTATTTTGGTTAGGTTTACCAGCATGGTTGTTAGAGATGATGCTTGAGAGCATAAAATAAGTTAAACAGTACATCAATATCACTAAAAGAATTCCTAGCGCGGGCTAGACAAGCAATATTCAACAAAGCACGCCTCCATTTTGGTGTGCATGTAGTGTGGTCACAATATGGAGTTATTTTTATTAAAACTTGAAACAATACAATTTGTCAATTTTATTTGTTACAATTTTACGTTTACCGCGAACCCCAACCGCATCAATGAACGCGCCTGCAGCTGTGCCGCCATCAGACGAGGTATTTATCCTTCCTTTTATCGCATTTCCAATCTGGCTTCATAACCACGTTGTCCAAGCCGGATCACGCAAATGGTCCTTCGAACCGCATCCTCGCTTCTGGTTCTTATATAGGATCTGCTATTTCGCCGTCACTCCAGCTAGTTGGTCCAATCAAAATTGGCTGACGAATTTTGAGTGACCACGCGCCCGAGTAAGCACCCCTCCTCCAGCGCATTCAGCTCCACCTAAAAAGATACGTCAAACGTTTAACTTTGCTATGTTTCCAAGTGTTTTACTCACCAAAGGCAGCTTCACCTGTGTTAATATAATATATATGCTAAATCCTTCTCCGTAGCCTAGTGGTTTGGGCGTGTGCTTTAGAAACCGGAGGTCGTGGGTTTGAATCCTGCGGGGACTCAACAAATGTTCATTGCTGTTTCCTAGTTGGTTAGGCCAATTTGGGCCGATCACCTAAATGTCTGAAAATGTCGGATGGGCATGTAAAAAGTTGGTCCACCCACCAACCCGTATTGGACCAGTGTGTTGGGATACGGTCCTTAACCCCCTAATGGATATGGATATAAATGTATTAGGGGAGGCCTATGTCCAGCAGTGGACTATCCAAGGCTGACGATGATGAATAAATGAATTTTAATTATTATTATTTAAACAAAGTATACAAGGTCAATCTTAGTCAAGTATACTCTTATGGACAGTAAAATCTAGGTGTAGAAGACTAAATCCAAGCTAAAGGGGTGTTCCTTATCCATAAGAGAGTTTTCGACGAAACCCAGGTGGTCAGTTTTTGTTAAGGCTCAACTCCATTTAGAAATGGGTGCAGTGTGGACGCTGGGAGCTGTCATCTGAACAAAAACATCCAGTGGCACAATTCATAAAATCACCACTGAATAGAAACTTTCCAAGAGCAAGTCCTAATTATTAATTATTTTCTACTTATTATTAATTTATGTATACGTTATTATTTCTTTTTCTTAAAAATAAATAAATTAAACTTTTTGTTTATAGCATTTATGGTTTCAATTTTGTTTTGTCATTTTTGTTCTTGCTTTGTAACTAGTTTTTATTAGCTGCATTATAAAGAGTATAAATAATTGTTATTATAGTTTCGGTACAATTTTTGTTTGACGTCTATGTCAAAACATGTGGATGTGTTCGTATTTCATATTTTTTTATCTAGATATTTCTAGATTATATTTTTTTAAATTTCATTCAGAAAAGTGTACTGGACAGCGAAGTCACTTTACATAAAAAAAAACTAAGTTAAAAGTGCATCGGTCAAAATAACAATGACCTGGAAAATAATTGCTGGTGAAACAGGAATAGCTTACAGCTATTCCTGTTTCACAAGAACTTTGAAAATCGGCTAAATGTCAATAATAGAAAAATAAATTCTGATCAAGATGTTGCATCCTATTTTAAATTATTTTTCAGACATTCCTGTCTCTACCACTAAAACACTTGTTTCTTTTGCAACAGTTGCTGAGTTCTAATTAAAAGAAAATTTACAAGAATGTTAAGATAATTTCTATTTCAGTAATGTAAGCGATAAAATTATCGTGTCCGCTTCGGGGGTCTCCGTTGAGGTGATAAATTCAATTATTGATGTTATCTCACCTTGCCTGACAGCGATTTTTAATGATTGTATTACATGTGGTAAAATTCCTTTATGAAACACAGTAAAGTTCTTTCGGCATTAAACACAAGCGGTACTACAGACCCCAATAACTTTAGACCTATTTCTATACTGCCTGCACTTAGCAAAATTTTGAGAAAATAATTCTTAACCAATTACTTGTACATTTTAATTCTCATAATATACTTTTTCACGGGGTCATCCTGCAACCGATGCAGGTGACCATCTTGTTAAAACTATATTTGAGGCATGGGAAGGGTCACACGATGCTTTAGGTGTCTTCTGTGACCAGAGCATTTGACTGTGTACAACATGATACTTTGGTCAGGAAATTAAGCCACTACGATATCAAAAATGCCGCACTCGACCTTCTGACTTCGTACTTGAGCCATCGAACTCAGAGAGTTGACGTGAACGTAAGAGAACTCCCGGGGCTCCGGTAGGTATGGGCGTCCCACAGGGATCTATTTTGGGGCCTTTTCTCTTTCTAGTCCATATTAATGACCTACCACACCAGGTTGAGAACAAAAACGAGATTGTATTATTTGCTCATGACACTTCTTTACTATTTAGAATAAAACGACATAACTTGCAAAATGACGATGTAAATAATACGCTCTCAAAAGTAGGATACTGGTTTAGTGCAAATAATTTAATGTTAAACAAAAATAAAACGAAATGTATAGGGTTTGTGACACCTAATGTTCCTCAAGCTGGGTGTGATGTCGTCGTAGATGGAGAAACACTAGATCATGTGGATTCCACTGTATTTCACGGCATCACAAAAGACTTTAAACTGCAATGGGCCTTCATATCAATAGGCTGGCGAGTAAGCTTATCTCAGCGACTTATGCAGTCAAGAAAATTAGGCAACTAACCGATTTTGAGGCAGCCCCTTTAGTAAATTTTAGTTATTTTCACAGTATAATGTCTTATGGCAATTTACTGTGGGGAAACGCGGCTAATATAAATACTATTTTCGTAATTTAAAGAGAGCGATTCGAGCAGTCTATATAACCTGGGCCCCAATAAATCGCTGAGAAAAATGTTTACTGAAATCAATGTAATGACTGTTTTTTCTCAATACATATTTTAAAATATTATGTATGCTCATAAACTTAAAAAATTGTAAAACATTATGACCCACATAATATAAATACTAGGAATAAGCATAATTTTGTTCTTCCAAAACTAGTCTCCGAAGAACAATGAAATCTTTCATGAGACAATGTATACTCTTCTACAACAAAATCCCAGAAAACGTTCAGCTATTATTTGTAAATAAATTACAAAAAGTTGTAAAGTAACGTTTGTGTCTTAACGGATATTATTCCTGTAATGACAACTTGATAGATATAACACCCTGGTAATGAACTGTTCGCTCTAGGCTATTTCAAACTATTACAATGCAATGTTTATTGTAAAAACTTTGTAAAATTTAATGAAAGAAAAAATAAAAACGTCGCGCTGAGTTTCTTACGCCGGTTTTTCTCTGGTCAGACGCTTTCATTTCCGAACCGGTAGTTCTTTATTTGACAATCAATAGGAAAGTGTAATATCTTTATTTAATATGGATCTAATAAAGATATTTGACTTTTAATTTAACTATATATTTCATAATCTCTAAGCGACTTTTTAAATAAAAAAATCTCTTTTTTTTTTTACGGATGACTCACGTTGGTGGAGTTAACCGCTACAACCCGGCGGGTTCGAGGGGCTGTGCAACTTTAAGTGTGCACAGACTTCACCTCTATTCTGTGGCTTAGCTCCGAGGGACCCCTGAAGGGGGACCTCGGCTCGGGCTGCCACTTCTTTATCCCGTAAGCGGGCTTGATCGAGGGTGCCCAAGAGGGCCGAGCCTCGGCTCGATCAGCCGCTGGTCAGGTCCATGCCTATACCCGTTAGCAACATTTATCGAGGGCGCCCCGGTGGGCCGAACCTCGGCTCGATAATTTGCTTTTAGGACTTATTAGTGGAAAGTATTTACCGCCCTATCTGGTTGGTGAGAATCGGCCTGGTACGTGCCGATATCTGTTATACGGTGTACTAGTTTGTCCTCGACGGCGAGGACAAGTTGTGTTGCGTAGTGAGTTAAAACGTGCTTGCACGATTGTAGTCTCATCGTCCGGATCTGTAATCGCGTTTCGCGCTCTTCGATGGATGTCGTTTTTAGCGAGTGAAATTGTTGGTTCGTAAGCGGCGGCGCTCCGAACTAGATCGTTTGGGTGTTGCGAAGCCGAGTCGAAATATCGGATAGAAGCTTGTTTTAGGTACTGTTTGATTGTGGGCAATTTCAGATCCAGGTGCAGGTCAATGTTGCGCAGGTAATACGGCGCACCAGTGGCCCTGCGCATGAATCTGTTTTGCAGGACTTGAAGCTTGTCAATGTGGGATCGCTTTGCATGTGCAAAGACGGGACTGGCATATGTTAAAATTGGCCGTATGACTGTCTTGTATAACAACACCTTATTGCGCAGAGATAACTTGCTTTTAGGATTTATTAGTGGAAAGAGTCGACCTAAGACGTAGGCCGCTCTGTTTCTGACCCGCGTAATGTGCGGGCCAAATGTCAAGGATTTATCTAAGATTACCCCGAGGTATTTGGTCTGTTTGACCCAAGGGATAGGGCAATCTAGGAGTCGGACATTGGAAGGAAGGCACGGTCTTCGTCGCGTGAACAAAATGGCCGCGCTTTTGGAAGGATTGATTTCTATTCTCCATTTCCGGAACCATTCCACTAGGATATTTGCCGCGGATTGGAGTCTTTGACTAACTAGGATAGGACATCTACTGGTTGAGTATATGCAGGTGTCATCTGCGAATAAGGCGGTGTCTACAAGACGGTGTTGTGGGATGTCATAAGTATATAAGGTAATAGGATTGGTCCTAATACGGAGCCTTGGGGTACGCGGCACGGACCGGTCGAGGTAGTGATTTGGTTCCCTCTACGCGGTATCGGAACGTTCGATTCCTGAGGAAGTCTCGTATGATGAGTCAGGACAGTCTGGCACGCCGAGCTTATATAACTTGCCCTTCGTGCCATACTTTATCGAACGCCTTCGCCACGTCGAGGAAAAGCGCTCCCGTGTGATGGCCTCGTATTAAGCTGACTTTAATTTTCTCCGTGATGCGGTGAATTTGATGAGTGCAAGAGTGTTTGGCTCGAAAGCCGAATTGAATGGGGGTAGGGAGCCCTTTAGATTTCATAAAATCTAATAAGCGGGCTAGGACAAGACGTTCATATATTTTTCCGAAACCCTTGAGGAGGCTAATGGGACGATAAGAACTGGGGAGTGCAGGTGGTTTGCCGGGTTTGAGGAACCCTATAACTTCAGCGTCCTTCCAAGTGTTTGGGAAAATACCCTTGGAAAGAGCTGCGTTATAAATTAGGACTAGGATGTTAATTATATGTTCCGGTAGGATTTTAATGACGCGGTTGTTTATTCCGTCGGTGCCAGGGTTTTCCGAGGTTTGAGATTTTTGATAATCGACTTGACTTTGCTTCCGGTCACTGGTGAAGTTAAATTGCAAGAAGAAGATGGAGTCAATCGCTCGACCTCGCTCTCCACCGTTAGGCGGTGGGCGGCGTCGATCGGTTGAGTACTGGCGTGTATTGTGCCTTGAGGCTGTCGGCTGGCATTCGGCTTTTCTTTATCGACAAACGCTAGAGGAGCATCAGGAAGGTTAGGATGGGATAAAGGCGGCATCGGAGGGTTCGATTCCGCCCTTTAGAACTTTGGGAAGTTGCCAGAAGGCTTTATGGGATGGGTGCATATTGCTTAGATCTGTATCCACCGATCGTTCCTGAATTCAGCTATGCGCGTCTTGGACTGATGTTCAAGGGCGCGTAACTGTCTCCAGTTCCGTTCGGTTGGATACCAATCGTGGCACGAATCGCAGCCCTCTTGCGTCGCAAGAGGTCCTGATGTCGTTTGGCAAGGCCAGCGGGGTTTTCCTCCACTGGGACTTGCTTCGAGAGCCTCGACGACACTTTGGACATGTCTTGTGAGGCGCATGAGCAGCGAGATTCGCGTCATTAGCACTGTGCAGGACTTTAGGAATGGCATCTAGGGTGTGGCGAGCTAGTGCAGTCTAGCTGAGATTTGAGTTTGCGCCAGTCAATTATTGTTTTGGATTGGATGTTTTGGGAGTCTGGTGGTCCTGTTTGAGGATGACTGGGCGATGATCGGAGGTTAGATCTTCTATGACCTCTATACCTCTGTAAGCGAGATTAACGTTTTAAGGAGGGCAATATCAAGCATCAAGGTAGTGCGTATGCTAAGCGGACAACGACACTAAAGTTAAGAATTTCTGATAGTGCATCTAGTGCTGCACCTCGCGAGTTGATTGTGTAGCTGTTCCATCGGTGTGCTTGCTATTGAAGTCGCCTGCCAGAATGACGGCGCCTCCTAGGGAGAATAGCGTCTCGAAGTCGGATTGAGTTATCCCGGAAGAGCTTCTACATGGTAAGTAGACCGAGGCTATGGTGATTGGCGCGTGTCTTGTCATGGCTAGCCACAGACCGAGGCTTCAGGTGCGTTAGCGTCGACGGCGTGTCAATTGCACACAGTGCAGGGACTTTTATAATAAATGAGAGTGCCGCCGTGTGAAGCGCCGGTCTGATCATTTCTTATGATGTTATAGTTAGCTATTTTCGGATCTTCTCTTCCGGGCTTTAGGAACGTCTCCTGCACCAGTAGAATGTCGACGTCGTTTTCGCGTAGAAAACTGAGATTTCGGTCCTTTGATCCACGAGACCGTTTGCGTTAAAAATGAAATATTGACGGCCCGGCCGTTTCTATTATTAGTATGGGCGTACTATTAATTTACGTCCCGTAATTAAATCGACTAATTGCCTATACTTGCAAGTATGGCAAGACAGGCTCCGAAATTACCGACGACGGCGTCAGATTCGCGGTAAGGCGATCGAGCTCTGCGAAGTCGATCTGTCCGGCTAAAGTCTCCAAGTTGCTGCCATTGCTATGGATAGCAAGCTGTGGGCGCTACGCGGAGCGCTTGTTTGTGGTGCGGCGCCGCGAGGGCGTGCGTGACAGTTACGGGCCGAGTGCCCGTACATTTTGCAGTTATGACACTGCGCAGGAAGGCCATTTGAGTGTGGCGCGTGGAAAGTAATGCGACTTATGTCGCATTGTGGTGCAGATCATATACCTTTTTGCCCTCGGTGGAGCGTTCCAGGGTCAGAAGGACCACGTTAAAGGGTTTCTTAGTTTTGGGATGGGTTAGGCGGAAGGCCGAGTAGATTGGGATGTTTTGTCCCTTGATGAAGTTAAAGATGTCCTCTGTGGGCATCTCCTTCGGCAGTCCTTTGACGACTGTCCGAAGTACGCGCTCTTCCGGGAGCGCGTATGTGTGGTAGTAATAGTCGTTCTTTAAGAGATACGACGTAACTTGACGGTGTGCGTCACTGGTTTTCAGTTGCAATTTAATGCCCTGGTTCGAGTCGGCTGCTGTGAATTTATATTTGTTGGACAGCGCGGACCGTAGTTCTGCCCATTTTTCCTTCGACCGAATATAGATCGGCGGAGGTTTCTTATCCCTAGGTGGGATTGATGGTTGCTGAGAAGCAGCCGAAGGTTGCTGTGAAGCAGCAGATGGTGTTTGCTGTGAAGCAGCAGGTGGTTGCCTTGATGAGGCCGATGTTGTTGGCCATGAGGCGGCTTTTGGCTCTGTGGCTGATGTTGATGACCTAGGGCCGATAGTACTTCCGCCGACGCTTTTGGCGCCTTAGGTGGCGGGGTTGGTGATGTGGCAGGGGAGGCCCTGCTCTTGCGCTTTTTCTTGCGCGAACTAACTGGCAGGAACCCTCCTGCGTCTTCGTCCTCGGTGACCGGACGGGAATTATCCAGCTCCATTTCGAGTCGGAGTTATTGTTGAGGTGAGCGGGATAGGGTGTCCGAGTGTATGGTTGGACACTTTTCCGACGCAGGTGTGGTTGCTCGCGGCGAGTACGGAGTACGCTTGTAGTGAATTCGGCCCCTTGCGCGGTGAGGGCCTCGCGGATGGCACGTACGATGCTTCCGCACACACTAACACTGTTGTTTTGCACTATACACAAACACTACTGCACGGCGCACTCGACGTCTTCGCTCTTCTTGCCACTTGACGGCATCGGGGGGAGGGCGTGGCCACGGGTGGGCCAAGCGGACGGCGCAGGTAGCAGGGAGGATCGAGCGGGCTTGTCCGAAGGCTAACTGCGCACGTTGGTTGTTGAATCTCTTTTGCTGCTACAAACTTGTTGAATATAAAAGCGCATATTAAAGCGCAGAGTGTATGAAGCCAATATGATAGCTTGTTTAACGCTTTTTACGGTTGTAATGTGCACGCCATTCTGGTATCTGACAGTTGGCTTAAACCACACTTGCTTTTATCTATGTACGCTCTTCCTGGCTTCAACCATATCCGTAACGATCGTATTGATAAAATAGGTAGGGCAATATATTTAAGACATGACCTCAAATTTGAATTACTATCTTGCTCCCCCCAAAATGACTTAGCCTCGGCTGAGTACTTATTTATTAAGGTGATTATCAATGGCACTAAAATCGTATTAGGTGTTGTATATTGCCCACCCAACATGGACTATTTCAAGGTCCTGGAATCTCTAGGTCCAAGATACTCTAACCATGTCATCATGGGATTTTTAAACAACGATCTCCTTGATTTTAAATCTTCCTACACTCTTAAACTCCTACATGTTGTCAAGTCAAGTCCTTTACCAATTTTACTTGAACTTGAAAATACTTGGCTTGACCTAATCTTTCCTTCTAATCCTTCCGTGATTCCTTCTCATCGGCAATATCCTGCCCCATGCTGTTCTCGTCATGACCTTATTTTCCTTTCCTATACCTTAAAATCCCACAAACCTGAACGCAAAGTTTTGCGTTTTATTGCAAAAAAATACATTGACCAACTACGCAAAGCTACGCTAATGATATTGAATGGCAACCTTTGTTTTATGACTCCATAGACAATAAGATTACTATATTTAAAGGTTGTATTAACAAATTATTCAATTTCCAAGTAAAAAGTGTAACAATGAAACGTGTCCGTTATATACCGCTATATGTATTTAAATTCAAGATTTTTTTATTATTGGTGATTTCACGATATTGGTATGAACCTTTAAAAACCGACGGAATCGGGACGGGCTAATTCAAGATTATATTAAAACATCTAGCAGTAATTTAAACTTAACTTGTTTTACCTGCATTTTTAATTAAAAAGAAAGTGTATACATTTGGATATATTTATAATGTATAAACCTTAAGTGACTTTATCACGAGGAGAAATTAAAGAAATAACTTAAATAAATATTAGATTTATTAGCACGGGCACAATTTTGCAATTACGCTTTTACTGACTGGATATTGGTTTGTAGGGGTCATTCTAACTTAAGAAACGAAATCTGAGATCGGGAGGATTCTATTTTAAATGTTGTCACATTTTAATGAAGAACGACGCAGAGGAAAAACCCAATTAATCAATTTGTTAAAGTTCAATCGTGGTCTTTAACCGCGTATCAGTCAGTATAGCTTCAGATTTCTAGAGCATCACACTTGGTTTTTGTAAATAAATCAAGTGTCACGGAACAATATGAGGTAAGTCCTAAGTGATAATTTTTAGGTGGTTTGGAATGTTATGTTATGGAATGGCATAAATATTAAACGGTTTTATTTAAATTTGAGTTATTAGTTGTTGACATGACAGTGTTATTTTTAAAAATGTGCACCTTCCGGGCAAGGTATTACATATTTTGACCGACGTCCCAAAAGATGGATACTCAATTCAAAGCGTATGTTTATTTTTAATATATATGTAACATTCATCTCGTTGCACCGCCCCTAGAGCATCGATTGCGATCATTCTTTTTTAATGGTAGGTAGTAACTGTCATGTAGTCATATTTCAAATTATATATATATATAAGTTGTTGAATAGACAGATAAAAAAATTACAGCGTTAAAAGTCACAACCTTTTGCGATTAAAGGCCAGCGCCGGCTCTATCTTAAGTGATAGACTTAAGGTATACATTACATTATTGTTTCATTCGTAAGGCATTCATTAAGAGCACTAACAACTCTTTACTACTCCATCTTGCCTATCGTCCTATTTTCAATATCTTAGCACTGTAAATAATAGAAATCTTTGCTCGACCGTCTTCTCCTATGTCCGGCCCATCGTTCTAACTTTACACATTCATCTGTTTTTGTTCAGTCCATCCTTCTGTGGAATGAGATACCTACTCAAATCAGGTTAGCTCCAAGTTATCTCACCTTCAAGAAGAAAATCCGTGATTACAGGCTTAAGAAACTGTCGTCAGGATAATACTGTTTGTTATACAAAGGCATATTCGTATGTATATATACATACATATATATATATATATATATATATATATATATATATATATATATAATATGTATTTTACATTATGTACATAGTTTGTAGTATATATACTTATATTTAATTGTATTATATTTATTTTTATATTTGTATCATGGTTATTATATAGATAAAAATGGCTGCGTGTACTTATGTACGCGCGTGAGAAGTTATACTTTGGCATCATTCATTATTAAAAAATGAATATATTTATATAATAATATATTTAATATATCCCCTCGAGATTAGGATGGCAGAGAGTCGCTTCACCTTTAAAAGAAAAGCTCGGGAACACTTATTTAATAAACTGTTAGAAGAGTAACGATTCAGTCGCTGTGAGAAAGACTTAGTACATATTAGTAGTTTATTTTATATGTATTTGTATTTATATAATATAATATTTTTATATATATATATATATATATGTATTCATATATAAATGTGTAAGTATGTATGAGATATATATGAGTTAATAAGTATATGTAATATGTAATTATGTTTGTAGCTATATATCTATTTTTACCGTTCACATTCCCTAAACTTACAAAAAACCGTATTCTCGTTTTATCTCACTCATGCACCTACCTAATTTTCTCTGTACCACATTAAGTCCGCCATTGTACTTCTGTGCATTAGCTTTAATAAATAATATATATATATATATATATATATATATATATATATATATATATATACGGCTTCATACTGTTAATTTTGTGTCACAGGCGCATCTTGAAATTTCACTCATAATTTTTCATAACGCGCCTAAAGAAGTATAACTTCAAAAATAAACGCAACCAAAAACGAACCTTAATCCCAACTCGTAGAGCACATTATGCAACAACTATCGCAAACAAAAAACGACAACTCCATTTCACCGTTTTCATTATAAACTGTTAATTTTGTGTCACAGGTGCGCGCGCATCTTAAAATTTCACTCTCATAATTTTTTCATAACGCACCTAAAGAAGTATAACTTTAATAATATACGCACCAGCCTTGTTTTCTCTTCACCACCCAAAGGTTGGCTGGTAGACAATGCCATCGGCATTAAGCCGCCTTTGTAATTTTTTTTGCGCATGAAGAATAAATAAATAATAGTATTTCTTAAATTGGTCTACAATAAAGTCCATCAGAGCATATATCTATGTTACAAGAATAACCGAAAAATAGCGTTTCATCCGTTAAGAATGACAAATGTATAACACTATAAGGGATATGGCGTCTCACTAGCTACTTCGAAATTAAAAAATTGCAAAATTGCTTGTGGATGACTAAAAATTGTCAATTATTAACTTATTGGAATACAATAAAACGAATGTAAATGCATTTATTAACTTGTTTTATACTCAATTAGAAAAAAAACTGTAATTATGACTTCATGGTAATTTTCAGATTTAATTGATATCGAATCGTATGTCAATAATTTTTAGCATTTTGTGGATTTTATATATATTTTATATCAAATTTGACACTTTTTATCGAAACTTTAATATCAAAGACAACAAGAAAATATAATAGCCACTATCGTAAAATACATTGGCTATTTTTATACTTTAGGGTATGAGCATTTTAAATTTACGGAATTGCAACTATCGGCTCACGGCCTACTGTTGGCAAATACTGCATGCACTTCGCTTGGTTTAGGTTAATCCAATTTTAGAAATTTTCATATATATCGGCACTCAGAACTAGCTGTAACTCAGTTAGTAATATAGGGTTAATTTCGATATCTAGGCGTTCGAGCTCTAGAAATACAAGGTAACTCTGACTTATAATTCAATCTTGAAAATTCCCAAAGAGCCTTGACATCACCAGAACTATTGGTACTAACATCTTCTTTAGGGAGCTGTCTTCCTACTTTACCGCTATCATCCGGAATATTCTCCTCTAGGTTTTCATCTTTACTAATTTCAGAAGATGTAAATGTTTATTAACAGACACCAAAATTTCGTAAATTTGGTCATTAAATTTCTCGACAAACGATAGACTGTCTATGTTTTATTCTATCATAAATCTAAGTTAGAGTGCACGTTACCTAATGTTCCATGTTGCACTAAAATTAAAAAATAATTGTTCGTAAAGGTTTTCTTTTTACAACTAGGGGTATGTTGCCTCAAAGGCTACAGTCGATTTAATAGTACGGATATATTACTTATGTTTAAAAACACCGATAAGTTTTCGACCTACTTTGATCATCGTTCGCTGCAAGTGGAAGTAAGTGTACAATTCTCAGAAGCAAGCTCAATTAAGGTAATATAGTGTAAGTTAACATAAAAGTTATTGCACTTAAAAAAATCATTCTATGTACATAAGACTTGTCGTGTATTTATATTTATTGCCTTTTTTTGATACAATTAAAATCTTACAAAGTATCACAAATTTAAAATGCAGTGGCAGTTTCGTACAGAGAGCACGTTATCGCCCGCTTTCGTTATAGTAATACCAACACTGTTTGAAGTCAGTAAAATTAAAAATTAAAATTTAGTAAAATCTTACTTTTCCTATCAAATTCTATAACTATTTTTATACAAACTAGATTTTTTTATTGGATCTTGTGTTGCAGGAAATTAAAGGTTATGAAATTGTTACCGACTACATAGGTTCGTGATGGAACGTTTTCTTTTGACTATTTGTTTTAAATATGCAACACACGTCTTAACTTACTTTTAAAAGTCCTACTTGGACATTGACGTGTTACATTGGCTTTTGTATGCATTTAAACTTAATAATGTAGTAATTATTAATAATGTAGGCCAATTTAAATAAGAAATGGATTGTCCATATCCAACATGTTTATCTAAAAAAAATGTGTGCGTGTACTAGCGTACACTCGTAAGAAGTGAAACTTCTTTATGACGTTATTTTTCAAAAAATAATTTACTGTCTGCAACTTGACAGAAATTGGTTAAATAAAGTTAAATAAAATAAAGTTTAATGAAAGGCTTTTATTATCATAGGCATAAATACAAATTCTACAATTATTTCATTTAAGCTTATTACTACAAAGATTAATTATTATTAAATTATATTAATTGTAATAGAATTATTACTATCATTGATGTCGTAATAATAATAAGTATATCATGATTGGTATATTTAGAAATCACGCGTGGTAGGGATAAGAAAAAGATGCCGTGTAACGGAAACATGTAACGGGTAACGAAAAAATGTTACACTAAATTTTTTCCATATTCATAAAGAAGTTTCACTTCAATTATTCGTAATTTTTAACAATGCTTACATTTCATCATTTTTAGGTTTACTGTAATTTGATAACGCATGAAATTAATGCATTAGTTATGAAAAATTTTGTATTTTGCTATTATAATTTCCGTATTTGTAATTTTAAAAACAGCCATCTAGTTACAAAATGTAACAACAATACTAACCATACACTTAAGTATTTACAACGGTTACTACAAAATTTACATAGATGGCGTTAAATCTTAATTTTATACAAAAAAAGATGGCGCGTAACAAAAAAATGCTACACTAAATTTTTCCAACCCCATAAAGAAGTTTTACTTCGAAAATCTTAGTTAGTTGTTTGAAAAGTTAAAAGTTATTATAATAAACCTAAAAGAAGATGTATTACTCCTGTGATTATAAACGAACTTCTATGTGTTAATTACCGGTATGTGTTAATCCACTACTGGAAATGTGCCCCCTCTAATGCACTTCTTCTTTATTAGGGGTTATTTGGACCATATCTCACTATACTAGACCAATGCGAGTTGGTGCGTGGACCGATTTGTTACATGCCCATCCGACGCATGGATAATCTGACTTTGCAGACAATTGTATAATCAGCCCAATTTGCCCTAACCAAGTAGGAAGCAGAAATGAAAATTTGTTGAGTTCCCGTTGGATTCGAACCAACGACCTCCGATTTGTAAAGCACACGCCTTTACTACTAGGCGACGAAGTTAAAGAAGTTCTATTCATATCTGTTCATAAAATATTTATAAATATTAAGATCACGCCACTCCACCTTTTTTTTTTACAATAAATTAATTTTGTTCTTACACTCTCATTAATACAAATTTATTTTCCATTCTTTGGTTGGAGTTTCTAAAAAAGCGTAGTTTTTAAAACAAATAGGTGATCTTCCTAAATTGTCCTAACTAAAGAATCACTCAATAATTTTATTTAGTATCACATGTATTTGCATAAATATTCAAAAGCTTAACCATGGATGACGAGCTGTATTTTATTAGTAAATCGTCTTAAATATTGAAATCTCCAACGGGAAAACCATTTGATAAACAAATGTCAACTTATGTCGTTATGTTACTTAAGGTTATGCTTGATATCATTTTGATATTGTTTTATTTCAACAACGAGATAAAACTTGTGCAACTAAATATCTCTGTCATAATAAGGAGAAGCTAGATATAATTACACATTTATATTTAAATATTTATTTAATTTCTTATACTAAATATATTTAAAATTCAGTGACCATATGACAGCTACATTCTGCCAAATATAAAAAAGAACCATCAAGAAAACATGCGCTCCGAAAAGTACCTCCTTATTATGTTTTTCTCAGTCATTCCATAACAAATACAGGTAGCACATACTTTGTAGAAAGCTTTATAAGATGTAGCTGTTGCTTAAATTTAATGAATTACGCCAGTTCTGTCAATAATAACATTAGAATAAGTCGGATAATACATTCACCTAACAATAATTATTAACATTTGTGTAACCTTGTGAATAAAATATCTATTTTGTATTATATTTATATATACATATATATATACTAGAAAATAAAAAAAAAATCAATTGATAGGCACTTGTCCCTCTTTCTGGTGGCTGCCCTGCTTCCATCAGCAATATGCCAAGCGGACCGGGACGCAGATGTGGCAGAATGGTTGAAAAGTATACTGAATGAAAAAGTAAAATCAGAAACCAAAATTGATAATGGTAATATTTTTGATATGAAGCGAGCAGAATTTCTGTGACATGACGCTCGCCCTCCACTCGGATACCACTGTACCTATTGTTTTAATTACTTTTAAGATATTTATTGCGTTTATGCATGTAAAGGTGTAGTTACATAACAAAATGTACAATGTTATAATGAAATCTTAATTTTTTTTAAATGACTTCCAAAAAAAAGAAGATACACAATTCTGATTGTCTGTGTTATAATTTAATGTTCCGCTTCTAGCGCTGTGATGTATAGTTTTTTATTCAACTGATACCTTATCGCAAATCGGGACAGCAGTGTTGAAAATAAAGCTAATAGTTATCCACGTATAATGCAAATGGTGGCGAAATATTACATAAAAATAGTTTTACAGAATTCGAAGTAGATTCTGGTTAATCGATTCCTCTTACAATACATAAACAAAAACGTAGAGTATCTTCTGGGATTTAATAACGTAAGTTAGAGGTAGTACTTGTAGGGTTTAATAATGTAAGTTAATTTAAATTAGGAGGAATCTTAATAAGCTGGCTGAGATTCCTTCTAATTTAATTTTAATCTGTTTGTACAGTTAGTATAAGCACAGTCTTTACAGAATTATAGTTATTAGTTAATTCCATACGATACAATATGGTTTCTGATTACTACAGGTTGTACAACAGATGATGGAGCAAATGGACTGTGCGTATTGTATTACCAATGCGATTCTCGGGGCCTCATAGACAACACTACGCTTATAGATTTGAGGTAACGTTGATTGATGTGAACAACTGTGGAGAACCTAACTTTTCCATCGTTTGACCTCTTTAATAACTATTGGAATTAATATAAATAATGATCCTGTAAGTGAAAGCTCTTCGTTCGTATTTCAGAATAAGCAATTGCCCCGAAGGCTTGCGGAAGTGCTGCGCAATCTCAGAAGTAACGGTGAACCCTACGATTCCCCCTACAAAGGTGAACGATGAGTGTGGCTGGAGCAACCCCGGTGCAAATATTCTTGGAGGGAGGGACTCAAGTAACATCAACACGATGACTTATGCAGACTTCGGAGAGTACCCTTGGATGATTGCATTGATCAAGTAATATTACTCGTGGCTACAATAAAAATTATTAATTTTTAAATAAAAAAAATCATTTAGTAAAGGTATGTATTGGTATATCTCCTATTTCATTTACATATGACAAGTCATTGCTGTTAATTATTCAAGCCGTATCAATAAAAACCATTGATAATTTGTTTTTGTTACATGTCAATGTCTTCATAAAAATATTTTTTAGTATTATTTGAATATTATGTACAGGAAAGGGGCGGCTTCCGAATCGTGGTCGCCGAAAACATACATAGGCGGTGGGACACTAATTCACCGATCGGTTGTTATTACCGCCGCTCACAAAGTCAGCAAATATTCTAGTGGTCAGGTGATGAACTGTTCCGTAACATATTTGCGTCTCATTATTCCCAAAGTAACTCATCCCGCGAGCGTATCTGAATCAATTTTCTTTAACCTCTTAATATTGATTTGGATGGTCAAACAAAAAGTACGGTAGCTGATTGATACAATAATTTAACTTGTACTCGATGTCACTGTACACAGAATAGAAATTAATTATTATTAATACGGTACGATGTTTTCAAATACGATGAAGTCTTCATCGTATTTGAATTTTAATTCATAATTTATTAACGAATTGCGAAAAAATATTCGTGTTACTAAAAACTGTTATATACTATGATAAATCACAGATCGCGATGATTTCAGTGATTATTTTTCTCTACCTTTTTTTTTAGATTAAATGCCGTGCTGGTGAATGGGAAACTCTAAATACAGACGAGTTATATGATTATCAAGAGAGAGATGTAAAGAAAATCATCACCCATGAGGAAGTAGAGAAGCGTAAGTTACTAAACGTTGTTCTTTATATATTAAGTTATGTATTTAACGTTATTATGTACAATAAGAAACTTTGTCATTAAATGCACGCACAAAATATTGGAATTTCAGGCCCAGCTTCTCGTTCTCTCAAGGACCTTAATGAAATATGTACAAATACAATTATTTTTTAATAAACATTAAATGTAATGAATGTTCAATAAAAACACTACAATTTTTTTAAACTCAAGTCTTTGAATCCATGTACTTTATCAGATTTTGTTCGAGCCTCCAACGATATCTCAATGCTAATACTGGAAAGGCCATTTGTGCTTGAAGACTATCCTAACATTGGCATCGCGTGTCTCAGCCATTCACTTCCAGAGCCTGGAACACAATGCTTCAGCATGGGCTGGGGGCAAATGAAAAACGGTAGTTATGTCAACGTTCTGAAAAAGGTACTGCTTTATTGAGTTTTTATACATTTCTCATTTAAAAGCAATGTGTGTTTACGACACAATATATCAAATCTTTTCAGAAACTTTTCCCTGTGCCCTATTCCACGTTTCTAGGGAATAATATCATTAATACAATTTTCAGTTATATATAGCTAACATCAGGGTTTCTATTATCGGTACAGAGTTTACTATGTTTAGGTGTTAATGGTAAAAATTTAAACCAAATAAGATTGGTTGAATCTAAACCCAGAAAACATATAATAATTACAAATTGAAGTGATTTTACGATATGGACTTGCTTTGCAGGCTTTTAAAGGCAGCAGTTTATACGTTATAACCAACTAAAAAACGAGAACACAAAGTTTTAAACATCTCAACATTGACACACAAAGGCCAAAATTGCAAAGCATATTATTACTACATTTATAATTATAATTAACAAGTTCACTTAAGGAACAAATTAAATCACGCAATGTGGTAACTTTCTTTATCTAAATTATCCCTGCGATTACAGGTTGAGGTTCCATACGTTGATTTCAATACATGCCAAACATTGTTAAGGAGGACACGCTTATCAAAAAAATATAATTTGCATTCGTCCCACTTGTGTGCTGGCGGGAAGGAGGGCGTGGACACGTGCAGAGGTGATGGTGGATCACCTCTCGTGTGTCCAACAGAGGTAAGTGATAAAAACAATCTTAACAAATTAAATTTAAGGTTACATAATTATGTTAAAGAAAATTCTAGATAAACAGTTTTTTGCGTTTAATTTAGTGTTTCCGTATACTCTTCTAAATCTACACCGCAAACGCTTTACACAATATTAAACCCAATATGAAATGAATACGTCTTTGGTGATGTGTTTGATCATCAGTATCTTTACTTGCTTTTTTTTGTGTTTTTTATTTCATGTACAAATATAAACACATTTATAAGTTTAGAAAACATCATCTACAGTTGCCTACTAATATTTTAAACGTAAAAGTAACATTGTCTGTCTATCTGTCCGTCCTTTTTTACCGTCTACTGAACCGATGAAATTTTGCACATATTTAAAATATTGTACATTATAAGATAATTTTTCATAAAGAGCCAAAGTCAAAGAGAAACATTAATTCAATAAGGAAGCATTATATTTTTTTATTGAATATCAAACGAACTACCACCAGGTCGGAACTATGACCTGAGAAGAACCGGAGTAAGAAACTCAGCGGGACTTTTTTCCTTTTTTCAATAGATTTTACATAAAAAAATCATATTATATCACTTTGAAAGTCTGGAGTGAACGCGAAGTGGTCTACATTTGTCAAGGTAGTTTAAGTTATAAGTTTTAAATTAGTGTACTAGAATTGCGGGAAAGCAATACACGATAGATATAATGTTAACTGTTATAATTAAATTAATTTAAACAAAAAAAAACCGACTTCAAAAGAAAAAACTATTTCAAATTAAATAAAAATGCACTAAAAAGTAAAAAAACTCAGAATTTCAAATAATTGGATGGCGGAGGTTTATGCCAATTTGCTCCCCATGCAAAATAACTCTTCATCCTTTCCTCCCCTTTCGATCCTCACTCACCTCTCAGTGATACGCATGACCCTTAGCCAATGAAAGATTCGTTCGAGTATCGTTAATTTGCTCATAAGATTTAAAGAGTTCCGTCGCTTTTTCATGGATCCTATTATCAGAACTTAACCAAACTCTTATCAAACAACCATCGAATTACATTCTTTCCAAAAAATAAAAAAGAATTATCAAAATCGATTGGCGTGATATCGAGATTTTAATTGTCCATTCGTTGAACACTTATCTAATGTAAATTTCATACTTTACATTTTTTCATGGATGCCATTGTCAGAACTGGACCAAATTGTTGTGGGACCAAACGGAAAGTACCATTTTTTTAATAAAATAAAAAACATTTAAATCGGTTCACCCAGGCGAAAGTTCTGAGGTAAAAAACATGAAAAGAATACAGACGGATTGAGCAGCTCCTCCTTTTTTTGAAGTCGATTAAAAAGTAAAAGATTTTGGGTTAAATAGTAATATTAAGTTTTCTCCAAATATGGATATTTTCATAGCCTTTGAAATCGTACGCCACAAACGAAGATTAAAAAACTATTTAGAAGAGAAAAGTTTGCTAAAAAAATGTCAGTAAATTTTTCATACTTTAATCCGAATGAAGCTCTATAATATTAATTGATAAAACGTTATGTAAATAGAGGTCTTTCACAGGAGAATACTGAATCGCAACGGTTTTCGGTATACGGTTTGGTCGCTTTTGGCGTCGGCTGTGGGGGACCCGTGCCAGGTGTGTATGTCAACATACCTAGCATGTATTCCTGGGTGGAGAGGAAGATGATTGAAGAAGGCTTCGACCCCGCTTCCTTCAAACCCTAAATATACAATAGGATTTGAGAACTAAACCTTGAAAGGAATGATTTTTCACAGACCTTTTAATTACCTAATAATTTATATTAACCTAATTAATTAACATTTTATTAAAAAAACTTATTTGTGATTTTTTAGCAAAAGGCTTAAAATAAATTATTTTGCCAAGTTTAATCAGGTTTTTTTTTAATTTTTCTAATGTAGATCCTGCCCGAAAAGTGGTTGCTCGATCGTTGTAATAATTTAAATGAACAAAAGTACAGTAAATAGAGTCGCTAGAGAACGTAAACGCTGCGCCTAATGTTTTAAACTGTATCTTCGAATACGTTGGCCTTAAGAATAGCATGGATAAGACAAAAGTAGTGTCTAATGCTTGTGTAAAAATTTTGTAATGTCTACGCCTGTAGTTGCCAGTACCGCTGTGCTTGAAGTGGTCAGCGAATATGATCACCTGGGACAAGCAGGTTAGGTAAGTCCAAATTAAATGCAGAGGGCAATGGACGAATCCAATTCGGATGTGCAGCTTAAATGTGCCCTTTCATCTAATATCACTTAATTTTTAAGAACTAAAGTCTTCAAGCAATGTGTGTTTCCAGAGATGACCTACAGCACTGAGACATGATTCTTTACTGCCAGGCGTATGAGGAAGCCCTAATTTTGTCGAAATTTCTCAGCGTGATAGAGTGCGTAATGAATGTGCGTAATCCGCAGTAAAATAATGGTAACCGACATAACTCGTAAAACTAGCAAGTTGCAGTGACAACCGTTGGGAAAAATGGTTATCGAGTGACCACCTCGTAGGTCATTGCAGTGAGAGACGACCCTCCAGAAGATGGAGTGACGACCTGTGGAAATGAACAGGAAGTATGTAGAAGCAGATGGCATAAATATTTATTTTAATGCAATAACTTTTACGGTAACTGTTTTATCTTAAATGGGCTTTGAATATTCGTGTTTGCAATTTTTGAAGATGTTTACTGTTACTAAAATGCTTAATATTTTAAAATTATTATATGATATATTTCTCAAATTTCTATTCAACTGCTTATCACAAAATTATTTTAAAAAATGGGTGCAAACGACAGATAATGCCTATCATTTATAAAAAGAATAAACGAAATCAGAGATCTGGGAGCAGAACAATTGGTTCCTTTAGAATGTCGGTTTAAAAATAATAAAAAAACGGAGACCCAATTGATAACCTTATAAAAATACAACCTATATAAAAATCACTTTATCTCAAAGTGTGGCAGCATTAATATGTTCACGTTTTATTTTTCCAGGCGCACGTGCAACACTTAACTATCTTCGAATATAAATGATTTTATTTTACACACACACACTAAAACTGGTAGGGAATTTCTGATTCCAGATGTCATAAAAAACGAATCAAGATTAGATGATCACAAAAAGATATTTATTTCCACAAAAAATTGAGCCAGTGAAGGTGTGTTGCCCCACTTGGGCTCAACTGTTGCAAGCTTTTTCAATATAATATTTTAAGCTGTTTTCTTAACTTGAAGATATGTTTGCTTATAAAATAATTTATAGGAGCTTGCATATTTATCGCTCATTTATCAGACATCGGCCTAACTGGTGAGGTCGAACTTACACACCCTTTGCTATATGACATTGTAGCTTAACACCAACTTAGATCGTTGCTACAGTTTCTTGCGCCACTTCTTTAAGCGCCAATGCTTTAAAAAGCGGTAGTAAAATTTAGATAAAGCTTTTCTAGCTACTAAATTGTCCTTAAGAAAGCGTCTGCGTATCGAGCCTATGCGTCGGCTCTTGATTTAGCATGCTAACGGGAACCAGAAAGTAACGGCCCAGGCCGAGGCTTCTCATCAGGGGGCCCTTGGTGCAGTTAACTCACTCCGTGGAGAGACGCGCCTGTAACAACGGGCCCTCCACATCCGGTACGTTATAATACGTTTACTCCACAGAGCACGAGTTCCAGTCAAAAAAAATATAATAATAAAAGCGTAAAAAACTTTATTATTTTGGCTAGGCTGCTATGTTTCTTGAGGTGGTAAATTCCCTTCTAACAGGAGGCCATCTTGGACAGTAACACCGCGGTGCCTATTACTGCTGCAAACTAGTAGTATAATAATAATACTGCGTTCCAATTTGATGGGTACTTTCCATAGCTAGATTATTTACTCTGTAAATAGAACATTTCATCCTATGTCTCACAATAAACATTGCGTTAATTATACCCCTGGTATTGCTGATGTCCTTGGGTGTCGGTTACAACTCTTCATTAGGTGGCCTGACTGGTCAGCATTCGTTGGCAATGTCTGTCGGCTAAAGCTGTCTAAGTTGATGACCTATAGTTAGGCCGTAATTTTTTGTAAACTAGTACGATTTTAATGAGATTGTAACGATAGCTGTACACATCATCATTAGGACCGTTTACTGGAGCGGGTGATGACCCAGGAGCTAAGCTTATCTTTCAGAACTTCCCAAATATCCTGGACGTCAGTCTGAGTGGGATGCGAATGGCTATCGCACAGCCTAACGTGAGGCAAAGGATGTTACGTCGATTATCCAGTGAATACGCTAGTTACGGTACTCTTCGAACCGGAATACGGTAGTGTTTTCACACTTCCGCTTTGCGGCGGAAATAGGCACCGTGGTGGTGTATGACTGTAACAACAGTCTTAATTTCAGGGTTGAAATAAAAAAATAAAATTCCGATTACCACTTCAGAATTAAGTACGATATTTTAGAAGTAAAACTGATAAAATTCCTGCAAAATTTTATAAGAAATATAAACGTCACTTGATGAAATAACAAGATAAAGTTTTATGGTCAGCACGCTCTTAATAAGGATTAGTGCGAGATAGGTACGCGAGAAAAACCCAAATTAATAAATTTATCACCATTCAGTCGTGGCCTATAACTTGGCGTGCATGTAGAACGTCTGAATTTTTTATATAAAGAAAGCAAACGTCAGTATACAACATAGGTAAGTCCTCTATAATAGGTTAATGGTATTAATTTAAGTGCCTTGCATTGCTGTGCAATCATGGCATAAATCATGTAATTTTAATCGTTCGAATAGATATTTCGAGTCAGTATTTCTTCATTAATCGGAAAATACACAAAATTTTCTCCAATATTACGCCCGTTCGGCAAGTCTTTAAACTTTTAGAACATTTTATATATTTTTTTGTTTTATTCTTCTGCTTTCAAGTAAAATTACTAGGTTTGTAATATCCTATAACTATAACAATAAGGAATAACACATATTATAAGTAGTAGGTAGGATTTCTTTCGTCAGCGTCAACTTAAGTCTAAGGTTTCCATTTCGATACCGGTGGCAGTGTGTATCAAACACACTATACGTTAATCAAGTGTATAGATGTTGCGATAAATTATTTTCCGTCGAGAAAACTCGGATCATTATCGGAATACGATGACATCTGAACTGTCAACGAATGATCGTATTAAAGACTGAGATTTTCTTCATATTTTACTTATAATGGCTCCACCAAGAGTAACTTGATGATTCTGCCGCAGACGTTTTCAAATTCATTAATATAAAACTTTATAGTTAAGTGTGAAATGTCATAATGAACGATGTCATATTATAATAGATCTATGAATAGGTATTGGAGCTTTTTGTGAAAGATATATTATTAAGGAAAATCTTTTTTTCTTTATTATTAATACTAGTTTATTAAAAGATTTAAAAATTTAACGACTAACACTTACGAAATTTTAGATACATTTTTTTACCTGCGCATATTATTTTCATACTATTAACTGATTACCATCAAATTTACCGCAATTATTTTATTTTTTATTGGATGATATGACAAAGAGCACAGTGTTCGTAATAAATACACGCCACAATTCACTTCTAAGTGTGGTTACCTAAAAGTAAGTGATATCTATGAAGTGCTGTACGCCGAAACATTGTGTTGTTTTGGCACAACTGATTATTTATTTATTATTATCATCATCAGCCGGTGATAGTCCACTGCTGGATGTGGGCCCCACCTAGTGCACGCCTTCTCTATGCGGGTTGGTGGGTGTACCGGACTTTTTGCATGCACAACCACGACATAGATCATTTTACTTTTCAGATTATTTAGTGATCGGCCCAAATTTTCCTAACTAACCAGAAAACAACGATAACACAAAGTTGTTTCCCCGCGGGATTCGGACCTGCTAAACTATGAAGATGGTTGTTTAATTATATAATACCGATATAATTATTTATATGCACTTATTTCTATTCTTAGCTAAGGGACGTACTAAATGAAGGTACTCATGACGGAGCGTAGGTATTTTCAAATGTTGCCCTTTGTCGTCACCCCATGCATAGAGTTTTTGTTTATTTTTTTTTTGCTTTGTTACAAGGAGTATTATAGCTGCCACGCATTTTAAATCTCTCATAACTTTTAAGGTATTCATTTCATCAAAATGTCGTCTATGACAGGTTTGATTTACATAAAATAAAGATTTTTATTAAGCATAATTTTATGCTTTTATTTATATTAAACAAACAAATAAAAGCATAAAATTATGATATTAATGAAAAAAGTCTGGAGCGAGCATTCCATTATTGTTAACTATATGTGGTTCAATAACATCAATTACATAAACAAGGTAAAGAAGAGGTCCAAGAATAGATCCTTGTGGGATATCCAGTACTTACCCGGTCCCCAGGAGATCTCTTACCATTCAAGTCAATCGTTTGAGTTCGATGGCACAGGTATGAAATCAGAAGAACGAGGGCGGTATTTTTAATACCATAGTGGCATAGTTTCCTGACCAGAGTCGCATGTTGAACCTAATCAAAGCCTTTGAAAGGTCGCAGAAAATGCGCCCCTAATGAAGCCGTACTGCTTATTATTTTGATTTTTTTTCCATAGAAGTGTTTGACTAATTGATCCAATAACAATTTTTCAATGATTTTGCTCAGATTAGGCAGTACGGATATAGGTCTAAAATTATTTGGATCCGTTTTGCTACCCGATTTAAAAACTGGTATTATTTTTCTATCCTTCATAAGGTCAGGAAACTTACCCCTATGTAAACACAAATTGAATATAGTTGCTAGGTGTGGTGATATTACATCAATAACAGCACTTATCACCTTAACACAGATCCCCAAAGGTTTGCCGTTCTTTTCGTGCCTAGAGATTTAAAAACATTGATGACATCTTTGTTACTAATTTCAGTAAACTCAAAAAGTTCTGTGCATTCATTGACATTCTCCTTTAAGAGTGACTCGGCAACTGTTGGAGGTTATAAAAGAGACTTGGTAGTAGAAACCAGAATGTCTGAAAAAAACTATTTGAAAAAAGTGAATATATTTACAAAATTAATACATTTACCTCAAATAGGATCCTTCTCAACGGAGCGCTGGAGGCGCTAGTAGCAGTGGGCCAATGTAATGGAGATGGTGATGTTGCTAAGATGACAGTTAAATAAATGTAAACTTATAATAGTGCAGCAAAATCGGTGTCAGATCAGGGATTTTGGATTTTATGCAGTCTTTCTTTAATCTTTTAATGAGCTTGTCGTTATCTTGACATCTGGGACCGAGTTTCTACATGTTTCTTTATAAGTCGATTGTCGGAGCAGGACGTTCACCTGATGGTAAGAGAAATGTCTTGCTCATACGAAACGCAGCCTAATACGCCACAAATTAAACCTGCTGAGAGGGTTGCAAATGGGTTTATCAAAATAGCATGTTACTTCTTGTTTACCCAGTTTTTGCGCTGGCTAAGGGCAACGTCAAACCAGGAGACCAAAGGGCTTATACACTACTGTTTGAAGGATACTGATTTTATAATCTGTTTTTGGCAGAGTTCTCAAAATAAGGAGGTTCTTAATTCAGAGTGTATGTTTTTTTTTCAATTATGTACCTCATTGTTCACAACAATATATTAAAATATACAAAAAAATGGAAAACGAATAATGAGACCATATTACATACATGATGTTAATGTACCCAACCTCACCTGCATGTGGTGCAATGACGACCGGTGTTCTGGCGGAATATCCAGACAAAACTAAAAAAAAAATCGGGAGGAAATACCTGATTTATAGGATTAAACATCAAATATCCTGGGATTTCCCTACTCCAAATAGGTGGGTTTTTGTACGAGTACGTCAGATGGCAATCGGTACAAGAATAATAAATCCCAGTATAGGCCAAGTTTAGGGAGAAGTACGAAAATAAAAAGGTTGCAGAATTTACTTAAGACAACATATAGCGCGTTGTCGAAAAACGACGCGCAGACACATCGCCCTACGTCTGCGAATAGTATGCGAGGGCTACCGAAGCAAGGACATCATCAGCCTGTGATAGACCACTGCTGGACATAGGCCTCCCTAATACACCCCTATCCAATAGGGGGTTTTGGACCGTATCCCACCACGCTGGTCCAAAGCGGTTGGTGGGTGGACCGACTTTTTACACGCCCATCCGACGCATGGATCATCTTACTTTTCAGACAAATTGGGTGATCGGCCCAAATTGCCCTAATCAACTAGGAAACAACAATGAAAATTTGTTGAGTCCCCGCAGGATTCGAACCCACGACCTCCGGTTTCTAAGCCACACGCCTATACCACTAGGCTACGGAGGCAAGGACGGACTCGGCTAACGACGTTAGTCCCGTATTTCAACCTTAAAGTCCGCTTCGCCACAATGAATGTAGGCTCACTAACAGGGAAGACATCGGATATCGCTAGCGAAGTTTTTAAAGAGGATGTCGAAGATAGGGCGGAGTGGAGAAAAAGTATAAAAAAGCTGACCCTACCACCATGTGGGTAGCCTACCACCATACTAGCTAGAAAGATAGAGAGATTGTTCCGGTCCTAGGGCTCCGATTCTCTTAATTATTCATATTAAAAACCGTGCAATGTTAAAATAATTGTTTATAGCGACGTAACGCCATTACGGGGGGCATTTTAATTCTTTGAATACACGATTTGACCCAATTTCATCATCAGCCTGTGTTAGTCCCTAATGTACGCCTTCTCCATCAGGGAACTTTTGGACCGTATTCCACCACGCTGGTCCAATACGAGTTGGCTTAGTTCGGCTTTTTACATGTCCATTTGACGGATGAATCATCTTACTATTCAGACAATTGGGTTGACACCAAGTTTCCCGCGGTATTCGAATCCACGACCGCCGGTTTATAAAGCAAGAGCCAATACCGCTAGACCACGGAGACGGTTACATGATTTAACATCTTTATATATTTTTTAAACCTGCCAGTTTGCTTTCTTTTTTACCTTTCTAATATTATTGAAGGTAAATTCAATAGAAACATATAATTGACAAATAAGTATTTAGACTACTCTTTCTTTCAAATATTTATTCGTATGACATATTTTGCAAGTTCAAATCGCTTTTACTGTGGTTGAATAAAACTTTTCGATGGAGTAATATTATGAGAATCTTATTATTCCAGCTAAATCTGTTTTATTTTAAAACAAAAAAAAGTTAGTTTTGGATAATTTTAATATAATTTAATGTTTAATTATATTTCTTAAATACTAATTTGTTATCGTATTTCTTTAATCCAATCAATCTGTTGAAAGTTGACGGTAGTACAACAAAACAAAAAGCGTCCGCGCTGTTCTCTTATGTGTCTAAGAAGCCACTGATTTAGGTGATGACATATCTCTTTACGCATTAAATGTATGTAATCACCGCATAAAATATAGTATATTTTCAAGAACTTTCGTAGACGTAGAAATAAAGAAACGATCTCACGTACAAAGCGACGGAACACGTATTTAAGAGCCGTACTAGCTTAAAGTTACTCAAAATATTGATTAGAACTCTTAAGGCAGCTATATATATAAAGTACGTAACCGCGATCTATTGATTACGTATTTAAGAAGTGTCAAGTTCTTCATTCTACTTTCATCGGATAATTTAAAGATAACTTTACGGGTTGCCAAAAAGCGGTGCCATCTACTGGGAACCTCAATAACTAAAGATTGCCCATAGAGTTGCCAGTTTGAGGGTTTTACCATTTTCTTGTACTAAATGGTGCCCCTGTATTTTATCTTCTTTGTAGTTTTATGAAACATTTTAGCACTGCCACTGCTTTGTTTAACAGTTATATGACTGTTAAATTTATTTATTGAACCAACAAGAATTACTGAGACTTCTGCAACATGTATAGATAATATATATACTAATTGTCAACCATTAAATAAATCAATTATTAAAATGTTAACTTCTGACCATTGTTAATTGCTCTTCAAATAGATAAATGTTACATAAAAGTTCACAAGAAACAAGAATGTTTGTTGCTATGTATAAAAAGCGTATTGAGAAGTTCAGAAGTAATATATTACAAAAAGTTAATTATTTACATTATGATGAAAATCCACATGATAAAAAAGAATTTAATACTATATTTACTTCTAAAACAGTTAAATGTAAAGGTTCTGCAGTGTTTAGTGAATGGGAAACAGTCGGAATCCATAAAAACAGGCGGAGATTATATGATTTTATAGTCAAAGAACATATAACCATAATAATAACTTTGTTGCACATGTTAGCGTCTATTCTAAAATATTTAAAAAAGTTTGTTATCTGGCTAAATAAACTTTAAAAATAAAATTAAAAATTCATCAGATAAAGTGAAAATGACTTGGAATATTATTATTAGCGAAACCGGAAGGGCAGCTCTAAAATTACTTTAAATGTTGATAACCATGAATTGAAGCTGACATGGATGTTGCTACTTATTTCGAGAGATTTTTTCGACATTCCGGTTTCGACTACCAAGTCACTTTTTGTCTTCTCCAACAGTCGCCGAATCACTATTAAAAGATAATGTTATTGATTGTACAAAATGTTTAATTTTATTGATGTATGTAGCAAAGACATTATAAGTGCATGTAGACAATTAGATATTAAAAACCGCAGACCTTTGGGAATCTTCATGTAATGTGATAAATCTTGATCTATTGATGTATACCTCATCTAGCAACAATATTTAATGTAAGCATCCAGAGAGGCGAGTTTCCTGACCTAATGAAGCACAGTAGAGTTATACCGGTTTTTAAAGCAGGGTGTAATATGGACCCTAATAATTTTAGACCTATCTCCATTTTGCCTACTTTTAGTAAAATATTTAAAAAACTGTTATTAAACCAATTAATGATACATTTTAACATTAACTATCTTATTAATAACAAACAGTACGGTTTCACTAGGGGCCGCTCCACGATTGATGCTGGCGTTATGCTCGTTAAGAGCATCTTTGAGGCTTGGGACGCGTCGCAAAGAAATTGCCTTAGGCAATTTTTGCGATCCAATAAAGCTTTTGATTGCGTACAGCATGAAACTCTGGTCAGGAAATTACGTCACTATGGTATAAGCCGCACTCAATCTTCTGTCTTCGTACTTGAGCCACCGAACTCAGAGGGTTGACGTGAATGGTAAAAGATCTCCTGGGGCCTCGGTAAATATGGGTGTCCCACAAGGGTCTATTCTTGGGCCTTTTCTCTTTCTCATCTATATAAATGATTTACCATATGTTATTAATAAAAACGAAGAGATAGTATTATTTGCTGATGATACTTCCTTAATTTTAAAGTTAAACGACACACATCAATAAATGACGATGTAAATAATACTCTCTCTAGAATGGCGCACTGGTTTAGTGTCAATAATTTGCTACTAAACCAGAAGAAGACAAAATGTATTAAACTTATGACTCCAAATGTAAGACCGAGTAAATGTGAAGTGTTTATAGATGAGGAAGAGATAGACGTTGTTGAGTCAACCGTCTTTCTGGGAATAACAATAGATACCAGATTGCAGTGGGGCCCTAATATTAATAGAATGTCGAATAAACTCAGTTGTGCAGTATATGCTGTCAAGAAAATCAGACAAGTAACTGACGTGGAGACGGCCCGGTTAGTATACTTTAGCTATTTCCACAGTGTAATGTCTTATGGCATTCTAACTGTGGGAAGTGCAAGATACTAATACGATCTTTGTCCTCCAAAACGAGCTATTCGAGCGGTTTATATTATATTATATATATTATAACCTGGGCCCAATGAATCCCTGAGAAAATTGTTCCAGACATTAAAATACTAACTGTTACTTTCAATACATATTCGAAAACCTAATGTATATGCAAAAAATAGAAATGGTTTTCGAGACATTGCGATGCACATCACATAAATACTAGAAAGAAACATAATTTAATTCTTTTGGCTACTAGAATAAGTAAATCTTTTATGGGAAAATGTATACGCTTTTACAACAAAATCCCAGTAAACGTTCAGAATTTAACTGTTAATAAATTTAAAAAATAGTAAAGGAATGTTTATGTGTTAAAGGTTATTATAACATAAATGAATTTATAAATTTTTCAAGTATAATATACGTATGATAAAACTGTATGTAGCTCATACGAAAATTTATATGTATATATTTGATTATTTTAAAAGATGACAAAATGGGCCCGCTGAGTTTCTTTCGCCGGTTCTTCTCAGGTCGGAGGCGTCCTATTCCGAACCGGTGGTAGCGTCCTTGACAATCAATAAGCGAGTGTTACACTTCTATATTGAATAAAGATATTTGAATTTGAATTTGAATTTGACTTTAAAGGCACACAAAACACCTTTTTAATGCGTTCACTAAGTGGAATGTGATTTTTCATTGACCTTATTCAGATCTTACTCAAATTGCACCCAGTGCCTACCATTGAGCACCAAACTTGGCACTTCGATGCGTTTACCGATAAACCAAATTACTTTAGTCAATTTGATATTGCAGCCAGGTCTTTATTAATATTGCGAACATCTATGTCTAAATTTTGGTGCGTATATTGCAGGCTATTGGGAGAAATATGAAAAGCAAAAGAGAAGAAAGAATACCGCCTTGAGCGACTTTAGATTTAAAATTCAACCAAAGGTACGATGGCGTGCGACCGAGTCAATGATGTGAAGAAAAGGAAAAGATTGCAAGAAAAATGTGAAACTAATGGTATTTAATCAAATAAACCCAAATTATTTAATCATCGCATTTCACAGAAATTAAAATACTTCATTTACTTTGTCCATAAATATAGAAGTACCAAGAGCATTATAACACAGTAATATTTTTTTCCTCTGACTGCCAGCAGCTGTAAGTTTTATTGTCAACAATATTTATTGTAATATCATTTGTTAATTTAATGTTATGTTTATTAAAGGATAATTAATTAAAATACCAAGCTCACGATAATAAAAGACCTTTTCAGTTTTCCCATTTAGCATAAATTTTATTTGACCATTAAATTATTAGACTCTCCAGTGTTATATAATAAAAGTAAGCCTAAAACTGATAGACATATTAATGATAAAACGGTATAATTAAAGTTAACATTTGTTAAACTTAACGTTTTTAACAATACAATACAAATAAAAGCATGTGCGCAGCAGCAGAAATTATTAATATAGTACAACGTGTTAATGTATTTCGCATACAATAATACGTTATAAACACAAAATTACAGAATTTTTTGTATTCGACTGAGAAGTTGCCGAACATGAGACATTTTCTGAATCCGAGCCGTCAGTGAATTCCCGAAGGCCTCTCCCGTCCGAGATCTCTCGAAACATAAACGCAACGCACAAAGTCAGTCACAACGGTCCGACCGTAGTTCGTAAAAGACGTGTCGGATGTTGGACTGTTTGTTTGACCTCTAAACGAGTTTGTTGGTTGAGATTTTGTGACTTTAATTATTGATTGCTGCACCAGTCATCGGTAGCCAAGGTTCGTTCATGTTTTTATTATGCTTTTTTTATTACAAAATTATAAAATATTCCGGAATTAGGATAACAAGGAATCCTTCGTTTTCGATTGACTATGATTTTTAGTGTGGTAAAATGACGGGTAGAGGGAGCATCAGTATTTTAAAGCATTTTTAGTACACATAAGTCATTCATCAGGTTTTGCGTCTTATACGCTTAGAACAGACGCCATTAATAGAAGTCTTAATAACGCCTTGAAATGTGTAATCTTTTCATTTTCCTCATTTTGTGAACACGGGTGTTTTTTGTATAAAAACAGGCTTTGGAAACTGTAATTATTATTACAGATTCATAAGAATATTATTAATGCTGCTAAACCTGTTGAATTATTAAAAAAGTTTGCACACAATTCTCGTTAATATTTTAAAATTTTCCTTAATGTAATTATTGTTAGTTTGTCAACTCAGGTCAGAACTTCGTAAACTGTAAGTTGTATAGGAGTTAATCTTATATAATGACATGTATAGGAATGTTTTCATTTGTGTTTAACTATTTATCTTAATTATCTTCACTAAAATTATAAATAAAATATATATTTATATTTTTAGTGAAAATTATACCAACTTTCGAATTTAAATTGAGAATCGATAACTTTTTATTTTCTTACCAAATCATCATCAAGAAAAAAATTTATAAATTGTAAAAAATTAAGCACTAAAATCATTACATGTTAACAGTTTTTTAATTTTATAAATCCGTTTGCAATATAATATATATAAAGAATTTCATTACATTTTTTTAATAAAAGTAGCTGAAAGTAACTTAGTATTCTAAGGTACTTTCAGTTCCATCAGCTATCTTCCCGTGAACGTCACGGCAAAATCGTACCAGCCATTTGAGAGATTAAGCCTAACTAAACAGTCACAAAAACGGACAAACAGACACACGAAAATATATAAGAATAGTTTTGTATACATGTAAACCGGTTATATACCAAAAGGTGTTATTTTAAACTATAATTAGTATAGGATAATAAATGTCACAAAGAAACACTCCAACTTTATTTATTTGATTTATATAGATAATAAATTCAATTTGTAAATCGAGAAACTTGTGAAAGAATAATTCATTCCGATACAATAAATTTACTTTGAATATAATTAATAATAATATAATTAGAATGATTACATTGAGATACAACGGGTACATATAACAAAACAACCTTTTTTTAAAATAGTCGTATGTCTGTCTGTCTGTCTATGTGGCTGGCTAATATCTGCAACGGCTAATAAATTAAAACGAATTCTTTTAATAAATTAACACGCAGACGTAGTCACGTGCAACCCGTAGTTTGCATTAAAGCAACGTCAGAAGTAAAGTTCTGTGCATTGCTTCTGACGTCTAAAACCCACGTTGAATTTACTCATTTTCGCAATATTCAATTGACCCAAATGTCACCATCTTGCATCGGGGGATTCCCCTCGCTTTCATTCTTTTGTTTATTAGTTTTTACTCAGTATCTCGACCCGATTGTTTGTATTGAACGAATGATGAGTAGATTTCTGAGAGTAAATAAGTTAACGTTTACTCTTTACATTTACCATTTCAATCGATAGTGTCACGGAGACGACAGTAGCGGAGCGACGATCAACAAATAAACACTTGGTATGAACAGATTTCGTTTCTCTTGGTCATATTATTTTAAAAATTGTACATTTCATTATTTCAAAATTAAAAATTACTTAGCTGTAATTTTTTTATAAAACTTATTTTGTTACTGTATGTATGATAAATACTTTTTTAAATATTGAAGACAAAATAACCGTTACCTTAAGTCATTGTTGAGCGCTTAAATTGAATTTAAAAATTATGTTAAATTTTAATAGAAAGCCATAATGTTCGAAGGCGTGTGCCTTATCAAATAATGGTAAGCTTTGGTTTTATGATTAGGTCACCGGTGGTGTACTATTTTGAGTTAAATACAACAAAGGAATTTATTACTACTAATTCATTGTACCGAAAGAATACAGGCATTTTCAAAGCTCTGCTTCAAATATTTTCAGACGATTCCTCAATTTTATTGTGATAAAATTTAGAGATTTAAAAATTCAAAAGTGCAGAAATCTATGTTCAGTATTATGTATAGGATACGTCGCTATCCGCTTTTGTTTCGAAATCTTCAACAATACAATGATATAGTAAACGTCTTACAGTCCATTGCAACAGATTGGACAAGTACCTAGGAGATATTATAGTGCAGAAGTATACTCAAAAACACAGGTGCACTCCCCATTCCTTCATATTCTCAAAGCCCGATGGGACCGACTTTTTCACTTCCTCATCCGACGCATTGATCATCTTACTTTAAGGATAATCGGGTGATTAGCCCACATTTCCCTTAATTAACTGAACAACAATGAAAAGTTGTTGTGTACCCGTACGATTAGAACCCATGACCTCCGGTTTCTAAAGCGCAGGCCCATACCTCCAGGCTATAGGGGCAGTTCAACAATAACAGTTCAACATTTTCAAAATAAAATCAGTACTCCAAATTGATTTCATTTGTTTTATTTTAAATATTTATATTGAATTAATAATTAATTGTTGTTCATATGATTGCCTAGTAAATTGTAATCATTACAAATCAAAGTCAGGATTTGATTTATGGTCAGAAAACATATTCTGATATCCATTCAAATTATCTGTCAATATAAGCCTATGCTTTAAAATAGTCTATCAAGATCTTTAATTGATTATAATACAAAATATCAATACATCTTTATATTATTTATTTATATATTATAGTAACCAATCGTTTCGCCCAAGTTCATTATTCAATTTTTTAATGACATAGCGTAGTATTGTAATGTTTTAAAAATTAGAATAATAATAGTCGTCAATCAAACACGAGACCTACTGAAGAAAGTGAGATTATTTCAGAATGTTATTATATAGTATAAGTGGTAGTCCTTATAAGAGTACCTGTCTGCTGCACCACTAGTTCTTGTTTCGTTTTACTGAAAGCAGTAGTGCATGAAACATGCAATGTGGCATTAAAGCGACGTAACAATCACAGGTAATTACTGCAAAGATAGCGCGTGCGATTCTCAAACGTTATTGCAATGTCCATCAAGGGTAGTCCTGACTGACTCGTCTGGTTAGCGTCCTTCTGCCATAACAAAGTTGGAAAACCTATTTTCGTAATTTTCTTGTTCGTAGATAAAGTCTAACCGTTTTATTTCCACGCGAACGAACTCGCGGGCACACAACTAGTTATAAATCGATAACTTTTTATTTTACCGCAGTTTTATACAATTACAAACTAAATGACCAGTTCTTCATTATGCGCTGTGGCCAATTATAAACTCGTTAGAAGACATAATGCGTCAACCGGTTCTGTTAAATAACTATAATAAAGTTTCGCGTCTATGTGATGGTGGATAATATAAATTGTATAAATTTTTAAATAAAATTGGAACGTCTGTTTGTAACATCAAATAAAACGTTAATAAATCATTAAATCGTCATAAGACAGAATATTTCTTTAATACCACGCAGACGAATTCGCGCGCAACAGCTAGTAAATAAATATTTCTGGCATTGTATTACCGTAAAGCCATCTATTCCAAAACCAAGTAAAACTTTTAATACTCAAATAGGGGCATTAGATACTTTTTTCGAAAGGCATAATTGTGGAAGAGCACTGAAGTTAGAATGTCTTAGAACATGCTAAAATTTTATTGTAAACACTTCTTTTAAGTTGTAAGTTGATAAATTGATTTTCTTTCACATGTGTTAAATATTTTGAAACGGCTATGACCGTGTTATTTCTAGACTTTTAAAATGTCCCACCTAGTGGTCCCAATGCAGGTTGGTGGACCGACTTTTTACATGCCCATACGACGCATGGATCATCTTACTTTTCAGACAGTTGGGTGATCGGTCCAAATTGTCCTAACCAACCAGAAATCAAAGAAAACAGAAAGTTGTTTTCCCTCGGGATTCGCGCTATAGAACTATAAATTATTCTGATTTGGTAATTATTACAATCAACTGGTAAGTGTAATAAGGTCAATGAAATGGATTTTTTATGTTAATGAAATCCATCAAAGTTTTTGCCTGAAAGGATAAAAGACATAAATCTCCTCTTAAGTGGTAAATGTGATTTGTAGTCCTTTTTAAGAGACTTTTGAGAAGATACTCTATCCTTGGTTCTATTCCTGCAAAGCAGTATGTAGAAGAACATACTGTAGTTCTGCGTTTCAGGCAACTTTGCACGTATTTACTCGGTTAAATACGAGTATCTTAACATCCAGAATGTCTCACATAGTAGCGTTGGTGATAATATTGCAATATCTTGCAGTTCAGACACCTTAGCTCAATCAGGTGGACAACTCATCTGCTTTCACTGCTACGTTATTTCAATAATAAAGAAGAAAAAAATAATATGTTTGTAATACAAATTTATTTTAAATATGTTTAAAATACTTTCTGCCATTTAAGTTTAGCATCCTTTAAGTTAATAGTGTAGCTAATAGAACTATTTAAGCATGAAGATTAAAATTTATTGTAGTTAATTAACAAACATTGGTATAATCTTTTCAGTGGTACATTATTCTTGACGTGCTTGTTTATGAATACAATCTTAAAGTTCATTAATTATCTTTGGGTCTTTGCAGTTTCAATAACCTATTGTAAATATTTTGTACTAGTTTATTGCAGCATAATTCTTATGTAAACATGTGACATAATCTCATGGTATTCGTAATCATCATGTAATCAGTTTTATTTGTAATGGCATGAAGTAATAATTATAGAACTGTGATTTATTAACAATTAACAGGTTAACTGTTAATAAATCACAGCACTATAATTTATGTATGTGTATATAAAGATCGATAGATTGCGCTGTTTAAATAGTACATTACTAAGGCCAATGTTAAGTGACCTTTAATTCAGATTAAATTAGTGGAGATAGACTGAAATAGGAACTATTTAAGCAAGAAAAATATAAATCCCTAAGTGTGTATGTTAATTAACAAATCATTTAAGTAATTAAAATCTTTTTATTAAGGTAACATTACATTATGTTGCTTATTACTTGAATACATAGTATAGTTGATTTTTAATTTATCCTTTTGGGTTCATTCCTTTGTCGTTCAAATAAAACCCTAGTTGCTAAATTGTTTGTTACTTAAGTTTATTTTTACACTTAGTTTTATGTAAACAATGTGAAGTGAATCTTAAATAGGTAAATGAGTAATTAAATAATTATAATCATTATTAGCAGCCTTTGGCCGTCCACTGCTGCACATAGGCCTTTTTCAATGAACGCCAAGACAGCCGATCTGCTACTCGTTGCCAACTTGAACCGACTACTGTTTGGAGATCGACATCCCACCAGGGGGTCGACCACCGCCCCGTCTTTCCGAACGTGGCTCCATCTACAGAACCTTATTGGCCCATCGGCCATTCGTTCTTCTGACTAAATAACTGGCCCATTGTCACTTACTCCTCCTTTGTACTATATCGGAGACTTTAGTTCTTTGACGGATAATAAACACAGGGTTCATAAAATGTTTGTGGGCAAATTAATTGCTATTTTAAATACTGTAAAATGCAGTACTTATTAGATGTCAATGATTTTTAATAAGATTTAATTTTAACATTTACAGAAATGTCCCTATAGTAAAATATAATTATACAAGTGCATTATTGCAGCCATTATTACGCTATAACAATACTAAGAATAGAAATTTTATATAACCGTCTCGTCAGTTTCAGCGAAGGTCCTAGGTTTGAACCCTGGGTGTCAACATTTTCGTAGTGTTGTTTCTAAGTTAAATTATTTGATACGAGCGCAAACCTCTAAAATAGTTCCTCAACGGGCACGTTAAAAATCAGTAATGCTTCTTATCCCTACCGGACGTGTTGCTTGTCCGTCATGTGGTTACAATATTATTGATACTATATTTAATTACAGATGAGACAGCTGTTACTATTAGGGCTACTGGCCCTTTGTCGGGGTCAAGCTGGAACTGGGGACCTGGATGATGTTCTTAAGCAGATTTTCGGAGACCCTACAGCCTTGACTACAGCGCCACCTGGCGCCCAAGCGTCCACTGTCGCCCCTGTCGCTTCTACCCTGGTACCTGGAGTACCGACACAACGTAAGACATATTATTCACTAGATATAATGTTTAAGGAGTAAATTCTTGGTACCTTTAATTGCTTACGTTACCAAACCACGCCTAGCGTCGCAAATTTGTCGTAGATATTTAAGCACCCTGCAAGTGAAAAACTTGTTAATTCCTGGGTGGGCGGTATCACGTGAACTGTACTAGCTAATTGGCTAATAACTCTGAGGATCCATGAGTGGAATCGTTATGAAAATGGATGGTCTTTGTTGCTGGTAATTAAAATTTTATTTTTTGAGGCTGTTATATCAACAATTTTTAAACATTTAGTTTTTAGGAAGAAGGGGATGGCCCTTCTTTTTAAAAACTTCTTCATCTTTATAGGGTCAAGATTCAAATCAACATAATAGCTACCCAATTAGACAGACTTCATTAACTGTTAGTTAAATATCAGCATAACCAATATTAAAAAGTTTGTCTACGATTGTCAATTATTTAAGATTTTTTTTTAATTTTATATTTTTATTTAGTATTCGTATCGCAACAAGACCCAGGTGGCCCTTTGTGGATTATTATTCTTTATTTTACCTACAGAAATAATTTACGAAATGCTTTCAATTACTTAGCCGCAGATACAAGTTGCAAAACAGACGATGGACGTGTTGGAGAGTGCGTCCGTTATTACCTGTGTAACGCAAACAATTCCGTCATCACCGACGGAATAGGCATCATTGATATACGGTGAGTCAAAGATTCTACTATTTAGTTTTCCTGTATAACTGTCTCAGTAACCTAGTGGCATGGGTATGCGCTTTATAAAACGGAAGTCGTGGGTTCGAATCCTGCGGGGACACAACAGATTTCCATTGTTGATTCCTAGTTGGTGAGGACAATACGCGCTGATCACCCGATTGCCTGTAAAAATATGATTCATGCCTCGGATGAGCATGAAAAAAGTCGGTGGGAGGACTCCGACAAACCGCATTAGATCAGCATACGGTTCAAAAACCCTCTAAAGGAGAAGGCGTCCATTAAGGGAGGCCTATATCCAGCAGGGGACTAATACAGGCTAATGATGATAATGATAGTTTTTGAGCAAATTAACTACATATCTATTTAAATACTTAGTATACACTCTTTATTAAACATTAACAATAACGACATTCAACACCTTTATTAAACTTGATCGAAAATTATAAACTAAAGTCTATCAGTTAATATCTTCGCAATAGTATATAATAATTTGTATAAGTTGTTGCACTGCAATTGGATCCCTTAAAATGAAAATGTATGTACACATTTAAAAAATCATAAATCCGCTTTAATATTTTGACATTTACTTTTTTTGAATCGAATCATTTTTGTACTGAATGGCAATGAGAAGATCTGTGAGAACAAAACTACAGAGAAAAATGTTACTAAATAAAGATTATAAGTGATTGTGATGTACAGCTTGACCTCGTGGTTTTACCCGCGTGTTGATTGATATTTGTAATAAGAATCATCGCTATATGTATATTTATAAGGTGTTTCTGGTTCGTTTTTTAATGGCTCTCCGGTTGCTGATTATTTTCGCATATGACACTTTTTATTATATTTTGTAAGTAGAATTAAGTAAAATTTATTGGCTATATAAAAAGAAACATTTTATCAGAAAAAATAATAATACATAACACTAAATAAATTTAAATATTCTATGCACCAAAAAGGTCGCCACTCAGTATTGAATCACGAAAACTTTCGCGTTTGCTGATTTACATGTAGTATAATATATACTAAAATTAAATAACCTATAGACTATGCTATTGTAAAATTTCATCAAATTTTACCGGTGGTAGGTCCCCTTTTTACAGGGGACCGTCTGGGCTGGTACCACCGCGGTGCCTATTTCTACCGCTAAGCAGTAGTGTGAAAACCCTATGTGTTCCGGTATGAAGGGCACCGTAGCCAGCGTATTTACTGGGTAAACGAGACTTAACATCCTATGTCTTACAGTAGGCAGCGCGTTGGTGATACCTGTATTGCCAATGCGTATGGGCGTCGGTGACCACTTTCCATCAGGTGGCCCCGTTTTTGAGTGAATGAGTAGCAAACATATATTCTCTCAAACTTTCGTGTTCCTAATAGTATGTATATTAAGCCCGTCCTGGATTTGTTCCATGTTTTATATTCTCACATCAGCATCGTTACCAGATTAAAACTCTGTCTTATCTGATAATGATAATCTGTAATAACTACGCGACGATCGATCAATATGTGTGCTATGTCTTTAGCAACAGTAGACTATGGCTTTTTCAGTAGTTTCATCATCATCATCATCAGCCTGTGGTAGTCCGCTGCTGGCTTTAGGCCTCCCTTAATGCACAACCCCATTTTGGGGGTTTTGGACCGTATTCCACCACTGGTCTAATGCGGGTTGGTGGGTGGACCGACTTTTTACATGCCCATCTGACGCATGGATCATCTTACTTCTTTCCCTGCGTGATTCGGACCCACGACCTCCGGTTAATAAAGCAAGGGCCAACACCGCTAGGCCACGGAGGTTTTAATAGTTTAAGCTATCAGAAATTATAGTTTAAGTGACTGG
Organism: Lamproptera curius; assembly: GCA_029286875.1. Taxonomy (NCBI): domain Eukaryota; kingdom Metazoa; phylum Arthropoda; class Insecta; order Lepidoptera; family Papilionidae; genus Lamproptera; species Lamproptera curius. Next base: position 2,834,319 of record JAGSMT010000099.1, read on the forward strand.
TAATATTTCCAGCTTCCGTGATGGTCCTTGTGCATCCTATTTGGACGCTTGCTGTCTTCCCCTGACACGAGAGAGGTGAACAACCCGATCACCCCACCGCCTGTTACGCAACCCATGGTGAGTTGGTATCAATTTATTTTACTACTAACAGACCATACCACGTCCAGGAATAAAAAATTCTTTTTTATTAACTACTATCGACAAATGATGAGATAATTTTATCATGTATTCACACAAACACGTTTTTGTAACATGCGGACATAGGCCTTTTAATGGCCATTATTATATATGTTATTTTTTTAAAGCTTGTATGGTATATGTATTAATAACAATGGTATTTACACGAATGAATGTCGAAAAACGAACCAGCTTTTAAACGTGGACCTATAAATAACAACAAAATTCTAAAGCTTAAGTATATGATTAATTTGAATGTGTCATAAAACTTTTAAGCTTATAGTTGAAAAGGAACCAATTATTATAAATAATCTTATAAAAGACAAAAACACCACATCAACCTAAAGTCATCCTTGAAATTTACATACTATTTAATGTTTCGATAAAATATAGAAAATGTAATAATTACGAAGGACAACATCATGTAACACAATCAAAAACGAGTTAATTATAAAAACATTAAATTAATTTAAACTTTAGATCGATTATAAATTTAACGTGATATGTGAAATCAACAAAAATATTTTAGGTACTTTAATTTTCAAAATAATTCTTGAAATTTAAATTATAATCACGTGTTCGTTTTAAATAATTTAACAATTTAAATGAGTCAAGCGGTAATTGCGAACAATTTATCTCATAGTGACGTCCATCGACTCTGATTGGCCCATCACTAATCGATCAATTCAAATTATAATAAACAGCATAATGTACGCAAAAGCTTATACTAATTCCATGTTTAGGTTTAAAGAATTTGTTTCTCATAAAGAATTTATTCAGATTACATTATTCACTAAATCCATGAGAAAATTGTTAACTACAAAAAGTAAATATGAAGTGTTTGGCCAAGGAGAAACATTACGTCCTCATAGAGTATTGTTTTAATCTTAGTTAAATTGTTAATAGGGGCTCTTAAATCTTTATTTCTATGATCCGTATAAGGTCCTATTATTAGTGCTAATTCTAAATTCGTTTATGTCTCTAATCGAATATTTGCTTGATTTTTACTCAAATGTTATTAGGGTTTTTATTTTGTTTGTTAATATTTGGATTGAAACACATGTCGAATAAATGTATAGTTGTTTAATCTTATTGTAAATATAGTGAGATGGTGTACAGGCGTTATATTTTAAATAAAATTTTAACTATCTTGTTTTGTGTTCTTTGTAAGTTGTTAATATTAGTCTTTGCAGTCTGACCCCAAATTTGTATTAAATACTCTAAATGTGGTTTGACAAAAGTGTTGTATAATGTATGTCGAATCTTAAATGGCTTAGTTAATGAATAATTGTAGACAGGAAAAATATATAATAAGAAAAATATATTATATTATTTTATAAAATAAGCTTTACTTGTACGATAAGGGGTCCTCATGGATCACGTCACATAAGTATTATTACAATTTTATGTTTAGAAGTCATAGAAAACATTGCATTCAAGCAGCAGTTACGAAATTAGTATTGTTATATTAACATGTAGATCTGGAAATATGACGCAGTCATAGTTATACAAAGTCATACTTCTCGACCGCCTCCCCTCCCTAAAGTGTGACGTAATTTATGGATAATACCTAACGGAAAAGAAGGATAAGGCAATATTTTTTATAATGCATCGTAGATTGAATTATTTATCTTGCATTGCATTGCCTCCTACTTATTCACAACAGTCATCACATAATATACTATTATGTTCTGATATATAATTATACATTTATTTATTAATTTATTTATTCTTCTTGCACAAATAGTACAAAGGCGGACATAATGCCACTGGCATTTTCTCCCAGTCAACCTTGGGGTGGTGCAGAGATTAAAGGTGGGGAGGTGCATAAATTGATTGTATACAGAAAAGTCACATGACTGTAGCAAATATACCATAACATAAATAATTTACATAATGACAAGTTAGTTCTGATAAAAGTATTGAACTATTTTTGCGTGTTAGGGATTGGATGCGAGTAAACTTTAACGATGACCCGCGAACCGTCAATAAAAACCGACATATTGAAGTTAGCTATAGTCAACTGACACTGTACTCACAATATTTACTAAAACACACGTGGATAAAGATTGGAGAAAAGATAAAAACTTTTTGCAGGGATTTTTATCTTGTTACGCCAAAGAGGTCAAACTTTTAGCGTGTACATAAATACACATACATTTCTTGATTATATGTATATAATAAATCTATTATAACGTTAGTCTACCCTGAAACCTAATCCGTCCCATCGTACTTTGAGAGTGAAGGAACAGGGAGTGAGAGAGTGCATCGTGTTTGCGCATACATTCGTGCACTATAATATCTCCTGTGTAGGCTGATCGGCTATGGATCGGCCGCCCGTAGTCGAAATCGACTCGGAGATCATTGTTTTATCAGTTGCTCCTTAAGATCGTTTCCAAATAAAACTGACAGACAAACAGACAGTCAGACAATTTCTATAAATGTGTTTTAACATATATCACAATGTAACCATTTAAAAACGGTTATTTCATTCCTTTTTAATAAGCAGACACTCGAATTTTATTAATTTGTTTAAATTACTACTAATGCTTTCTGCCGATGGATCTGTTAATCAAACATGTAACGACCGTTTATTTGTTTGATTTTTTGTTATCTTATGATCTACGACCTCTTTATCTGTGTACGTAAAGCAATAGGTTATATGTGAAGATAAATGTAGCTAACGGTTTAAAATTAGTTTCTTTATTTATTATCTACATTTGTGAAGTCATAAAGTCTTTCAAAAAGTTAATTCATTTATCGCCCATTTATATACGTTCACTTAGAGATTGTACAACGATTTCAAACATACTCTTGCTTCTATTTGAAAGTTCACTGTTCATATGTGGTCAGCTGTACTATACTAGCTCTTGCTAAAAAAGTTTTTTTTTGTGTAAAATAAGTAGCCTAAGTTACTCTTAGTTATATCAGCTATCTTCCAGTGAGATTCCTGTTTAAATCGGACGAACGATTATAGAGATTATTCAGAACAAACAAACACACAGACAGACATGTCTATCTATGTATTATGTATCCGTTACATATCACAGTATAATTTTTATTCAATAATGTACAGTTTAATCGCTTTAAAATGTTTATATTCATGTTACAAACAGACAAGCTAATTTTATTTCTTTGCATAGATTTGTACAAACTTCCATAACCTAGTACGGATTGAAGAATTCCGTACTATTATAAAGAGGAAATATTTATTTACATTTTCTTGTACTTGTGCCACAAATAAATCCAGACTAATAATAATCATTATCAGCCTGTGATAATACAACTTCACCCATCTATAGGGTTTTGAGACGCATCCCACCACGCTGGTCCAATGCGGGTTGGTGGGTGGACCGACTTTTTACATGCCCATCCGACGCATGGATCATCTTACTTTTCAGACAATTGGGTGATCGGTCCAAATTGCCCTAACCACCATGCGATAACCGATTATAACAACAAATCCTTTACAAAGCTAAATTATATCTGATTTTTTATTACTCATATTATTTTAATGACTAGAAAAAAAAAACTCATTACTAAAACCAACTCAACGTTTTTATTTGCCATAAAATGTCCATAATCTCATTTAAATATATTAATTCATACAAAAATAGTAATAAAAATCTCACGTGTGTGAAGTAGGGTCTGAGTGCTATTTTTCTATATTTTTATTTATTAAATGTCGGTATAGTGAGACTAATTTTAAGTTTAATTAAATCCATTTGAAACCATTACGTTTCTTTTTTTATCATTCATTTCATTTGCTATTGTATGTTATTAGATGAAAATTTATGTCTAAAGATGCACACATTTATTTTATTTGTATTTGACCACGTAGATAAAGTCCATTGATTTTTTGTTGTGTATATATTAAGTTATAATACTTACTGTTAAAAACAGCATGATCTATTAAGCTTTTTACGTAAACCACATTGGTCTAACAAGTTAAAAACAACGATGGACATTACTTTTTTGCCACTAGTGACCCGCCCCTGCTTCGTACGGGAGCTATGCTGATATAAACTATACCTACAATATTAAGCATGTGTTATACATATAAACCTTTCTCTTCAATCACTCTATCTATTAAACAAAACCGTATCGAAATCCGTTGCGTAGTTCGAAAAATTTAACCATACATAGGCATAGAGAACGAAACTTTGCTTTATACTATATAATGACATAGAAAACTGTTTGAATAGCAGCAAATCAGTGAAGGCAAAAAGGTGTTGAATTTCTGTTAGCCTTGTTGCTCCATAAATATAAAAATAACCGTCTCTCTTTGCTTTGTCCTATCTAAGAATATTTGCAAATTATTCAATTAAAAATTTTAAATCCGTATTGTTTTCTTATACATATATACGATTCTTTTTCCTCAAGGAAATATACTGAAAAAAGGTATTTTTTTATATATTAATAACAACATTATTGCCAGTTATACTAGTTTATATCGAAATCAATTTGATACCATGTCAATATAATAGACGATTCCGTGAATCTTTGAGGAAAACGTATTACTATATGCTAGTACCAAGGTCAGACAGAGGTCATGTTAGTCAAACCATTTCAAGGTCTCAAAACTACGAAACAGGTTTTAATGCATATAAAATGAACCAATCTAAACTTGGACACAACATTCGTTGAAGAGCCAACCAGTTCTGGCCGTTTTAAAAGTAAAAGCACGATTTTTTTTTCAATAAAATCCAGAAGAACAGGTTCTTGTACCTGAACCTTGTACTTCTGCTTTGATAAAAGTTAATGATACTAGTATACTGTGTCTTTTATTAGACAAGGCAATGCCCTCATTATGTACAGAGTACACTGTGATCTGAATATCTATTTGCTTTATTAAAACATTAAACTGTATTTGTTTTGGCAAATTAAATATATATACGATTTGTATATCCGACATTGACATGGAGTGACAACATTCGCAAAGTGGCCGGTGTGGGCTGGGGATCGGAGGCCTATGACCGGCAGTGGACTAACAAAGGCTGATGATGATGATGATTATCCGACATACGTTTCAAAACCTATTACAAATTCGTGCGTTACACAAATCATCGATACATGTTTTTAGAATACTAGAGCCATTGCTTGCACCTTTTATGTAATCAATATAGAAGCTATGTAAATACGTATCTAATTATATATAGAACTGGGTATAATAAATATAGGATCTTTTTCGTATAAAAGGTCTTTTTACACTATAATAGTATTATATATAAATACATTTGGGTCCCATTTTGTTAAGTGACTACGTACCTATCTCATCGCTTCATCTAATAAAAGTAATATCTTACAATTCATTTGAATACACTCCACAATAGACGCTTGGATTGTCAGAAACGCAATCAGAATAATAATAAGGTATTCGGACACGCTATCTGATTTTGGGAATTGTACTTGAAAAGATAAATTCCAGCGTAGAATTATGAACTGTGATCGTTACCAAACCTGTTATTACCTTCGTGGACAAACGATTAAATAGCACGTCAATAGGTACGAACTATTTACAATACGACACTTTTCTTATCTAACATGATTTTATGCCATGTTTAAAATAAAATTTCATGAAAAGTGTGAAAAAGGTAAAATAAGCCGTCTGAAAGTAAATTTTTCGATCATCAGTCTAAATTAAATTAAGACCAATAAAATAGATTTTTTTTTTTGGACAATTAGGACTTTTTTCTCGGGGCACAAAATTGCAAAATATTATATTTTACAACTTCTTAAAACCGTGAACAATAAAACATAAGTTTTCATTGGCCTTGTACGAATTAAAAAAGTTCAACTAGGTATGAAAACTATAAAACTACGATTATAAATAATCAAGTAGCTTAGATTAGTAAACAAAAGACTGAACATATATAATTCTTGTTTCTTATAACAAATAATAAGAGTGCATTTAAATATTTTATACAAAAAAGGGTAAATAAATGATAATGTGTTTTACTGCCGTAATCATTAATTCAGGAAAGTGACCTTTGATTTAAATTTGTCCTCTATATTATTATAAAGATTAAAAATGTCAACACCAGTAACAAAGTGAAACGCACTCTAATATTATGAACTTAAGGATCTAGTTTTGCAAGCATTGCCTACATACCAAGTTATTCTTTATTTGTTTAAGTTTTTTTAGTAAATCATTAATAACTGAGTTTTTACGGCTGTAAATTTCTTCAATCTTTTAAAGTCCGCGTGCCAAGATCTCCTAGAATATTTAAACGCTCGTTTAAGTAGCAGTATTTTGATTTAATAGACTTAGTAGCGTGCTTTTAAAGTTAAATTTCTTTTGGCACATTAGTAACAAATGGTGAGAGTAAATATTAACGATGCGCGCACACACCGTCAGGATAAACCCATATCCTATTGTCCACTACAACTGTATTCACGATATTTATTTCTACAAAGATTTTCATCCTGTTACGCAAATAAAGTATAGCCTAAAACGCGTAACACACATGACACATATACTTTAATTTGGTTAAATGGCTGTACTATTTCCAGAGGACTGGTTGCGGATGGCGAAACCCTGATGGTGTAGGCTTCCGAATCACCGGTGACAAGGACAATGAAGCCAAATTTGGAGAGTTCCCATGGACTGTTGCTATTTTAAAGTAAGTTTTGTCATTTAATAGTTTAATAAACAAACTCAGGGTCTGGGTCATAGGTTGTGATAGTTTAGAGATGATAGGGAAGTCAATAGTTTCACTCTTCAGACATTACATTTATTGGCTTTGAGGTGAGTGCTATAATATGGCTACGATATATTGTACTACCCTAGTGGTAAGGGATTTTTCTTTTGAAACCGGAGGTTGTAGGTTCGAATCCTGCGGAGACTCGAACAACTTTTCTAAGTTGTTTCCGAGTTGGTTACGACAATTTGGGCCGATGATCCAATTGTTTGAGAAGTAAGATGATCCATACGTAGGATGGGCATTTAAAAAGTCGGTCCATCAGAGCCGCATTTGACCAGCGTAGTGGACTACAGTGAAATCCTAATGGTTAGGTTAATATCGTCGTATAATCGACATGTTAATATCATCTTGATTCTTTTGTTACTATGTTATATTATTTTTTAATCGTTTTCGTAGTATTAAGATTTGAGGTATGATGTATATACGTGCGTCACAGGCACATCAAGGTCAACAGTAGTCTTAAATAGACGAGTTCATCAAGTGAAAGTCTTATTTCAATTGACCACCACTTACATTAAAAATTAAATAGAGGTCATAAGGCAGAAAAGGACTCGACAAAACAATAATTCCACTTGCAACTTTATCTAAGAGACATCCAGACCGTAATTATAAAATAATGTTGATGCTAAAAATTTAAATATAATCTGAATTAGATATTTTAAGAAGAAGTGACAAAATTAATGCTTTTAAATGGACATAAAATATTGATTTTCATTATGTTGTAATATTTCGCTGGTATAAGTTTTTTGGTCAGTAATAATTTTGATAATTCTTAAATTTGATGTAATATTTTTGGCTTTAAGTAAAAAATATCACAGTTAAATTTAAACGTTATCGCGTCTATTTGACAGTTCATTTGTAATATTATAAAATTGCAGTACATTGTTATAAGATGAAAATTATTGTACAAAAAGTCTTTTGGACCATGCGCTCGGGCTACTAGAGATTAAGTAGCATCAGGCAATAGGCCTAATATCGCTCCCGGGAGTGGTGAGGTAATAAACCCTGAAATGACCTCAAAGTGAGGGCTCCGTGGACCCCAGGATCGAGCCGGTTAACGACAACCAGCCGGACGGGCAGCGGCTGAACGTGTACGTGGGTGGTGGTTCCCTGATACATCCGAGCGTTGTCCTCACTGCGGCACACTACGTTGCTGCTGGTGGTACTCTGAGGGCCCGCGCAGGTGAATGGGACACCCAAACGACGAAGGAGATTTACCCGTACCAGGATCGCGATGTCTCCAAGGTCGTGATACACAAGGACTTCAATAAAGGTGAGTGACATGATTTGTATTATCTTCACTGTATCCGTAGCCAAGTGGCATTGGCTTAAGCATCAGAAACCGTAGTTCGTGGGTTTGAATCCTGCGGGAACACAACAACTTTTTATTGTTGTTTCCTAGTTGGTAAGGGCAATGTGGACTGATCACTCATTTGTCTGTAAAGTAAGATGATCCATGAGTCGGATGCGCACATAAAAATCGTTCCTGCGTCTGATCTTTCTCCGGTCGTGTTGGTTATCCGTCATATAGACTATGAGCCTTTTCCTTGACATATCCCTTCACAATAAGGAGTGCACCTGTGATCGCGTGTACGTTTGTGAACTATAATATCTCCTGTGCAGATGATTGATCCCTATTAAAAATTATATACCTGGGCTTATAAGGGTTTAAAACTATGTAAAACAACCATCTTATTGATTTTTTATTTACTGCCTACGCAGGCAGACGCCCCCTGATGCGAAGTGGTCACCGACGCCCATAGACATTGACAATACTCGTGGTAACGTGCTGCCTACTGTCGACATAGGGTGTCAAACCGGAATCCAGCAGTGTTTTACACTATTGCTTTGCAGCAGAAATAGACACCGCGGTGTTACCAACTCAGGGGGGGGTTGGTAACACCGTGGTGTCCCCTGCAGAAAAGGATAAAGTTATGCGGGCACATATCTATCATTATGTGATTTTTCACGAATAATGAGCTGCTCCTAATGTCGCTAGTAAAGTTTGAGCTTAGATATTGTTATTTTCTTTTTTATTAACGTAAATCTCACCTATGTTCTACACCACCTGTTAAATATCACTTCTATATTCTGAATGTTGTTTGCAATCAATTGTATTACAAATTGTAATTCGTTGTATGCCTTGAATGTGTCCTTATATTATTCTATATAAGAACTTTGTCGGATAATTTACTGTGCTACTTGGACAGGTTGTTATGTCCATATTTCTTGCTATGGTCTGAATATTGGTCACATATTTGGGTATTTATGATTAATCTATATAAGAGTCAATGTCAATGTCAAATATAGCATTATGGCGGTAACAAATTATATGTTTGAATAACTTACGGCGTTAGCGCCATTCAGCCATATAAGTAAATAGAATTGAATTGGAAATTTTTACTCTATTGTGATAAGTAATAGGTAAATCTAATGCCTCTTTTAAAGTTAAGTCAAAATAAATAATACTATACTTATTCACGACAGCTAAAATATTTTAAAAAAGGTTGGTTGGTAGGAGCGCATAAACAACTACTTACTATTAAATTTGTTTGAGCCAAAAAAATTGGTAGGCCGTGGTGTTGCTACCTTAGGCGGTCCCGAGTAAAAAAAATACTTGTTAAAGAGAGTACAGTTCGTTACATTAACCTAATGTATTTTGACCATGGTACTATACCAAGTATTAACTTGTTTTCAGGAAATCTGTTCTACGACATTGCGCTACTATTCCTGGCACAGCCTATGGACATGGCACCCAATGTCGGAGTAGCTTGCTTGCCACCAGCAAGAGAGCAGCCGCCAGCTGGCACCAGATGTTTCGCTACCGGATGGGGCAAGGATCGCTTCGGTAAAGAGGGAAGATATCAGGTCATCTTGAAGAAGGTATTATCATAACTGCTATTATTACGATTAATTAGGTACAAGACTAACTTTTAAACTTTGACGTGTTATTCTTTAAAAGATGACTTTTTTTAAAACTAATATGACAGTCGCAACGCTAATAAAATGCAGCTTATATACAACAAACAAGCGTATATTTTATTAAAGACAAAGAAAATATACGCAATCGTACTCACCTCTGTAGAAATACCGGATAAAATATTAGTTGTACAAATAGTTTCCATCCAACTTCATCATCATAAGCAGCCTTTACACTTCACTACACTCAGTATATAACCATTTTGCGCAACATAAGCGGATAACAACGCGCTCTGTGCACAAAACTGTCTCGTAATTTCTGTCAACGCATTTTAAATGCCTGATATCTTTTAAGGTGTTAATTTTATCAAAATCTAGTCTATGACACGTTTCTTGTTTTCTTAGAACGAAGAATTTTTGCTTAAAAATCACTTGTTAACAAAACAATTCGGCTAACTTGTTTCCTTTTTTTATTCAATAAATAATCAGAATAATTTTATTTAAAATATGTTAAGCCTACAAAAATTGTTGTTACAGGCGCAAGCGTTAAATGAAACGTGCTTTGAAAATATTTTGTTAGATTTATTTTTTGAAATAATTTCTAACCTCACAGTTGAAAGCAAATATTTATACTTTGTAATTCGTGGTTCAGCAATAACTTTATTGTGTTTCTACATTTTAATATCAGTGCTATAAGTAGGCACATAAACCATGCATTCTATCTGCCATACTCAAAAAACTACAAGCTTTGATTTTTTGTTCGTTTTATTTTCAAGATCGAAGTGCCTTGGTTGATCGCAACACCTGCAAAAGCAAACTGCGTCAAACGCGTCTCGGTCCCTTCTTCGAACTGCACACTTCCTTCATGTGTGCTGGTGGTGAACCCGGAAAGGACACCTGCAAAGGTGACGGAGGATCACCTCTCTCCTGTCCTATTGAGGTGTGTACTAATAAAAATTTTACAGTTTTAAATTCCAATCTGAACATCCTTTTTTCATATACTATATACACTTGTTTATTCATTGACAAAAATCCCATCATCGGCGCGGAATATTAATTCAACACGACCATTTTCTTTGTTATCTTTTGCACTGAAATTATGACATTTCGTCATTCTAAAACTAGTCATTTTATGTAGTAGATGATCTAATACAATGTATCATTGCCTGATCATTATAATTTGCTGAATAATTGGAAAACATTGCCCAATCGCAATTAAGTCTTACCATTAAATGTTAGGTTTCTCTTCTGTTTTTGCTATTTAATGTTATAATTTTATAATAAATTATTAATAAACAAAATGCATTATTTCCAGTACGAAAAGGACCGCTTCATGCAGAGTGGGATAGTTGCCTGGGGCATCGGCTGCGGGGAAGACGGCACCCCGGGTATTTACGTGGACGTCGCAAACCTGCGTAACTGGATCGATGACAAAATAGCCGGTGCCGGTTACGATCCCAAGGTTTATACTATTAAAAACACATTGGTCGATCAATGATCACCTGACAGAAGAAAATATAAGTTCCCGACATAATTGTAGCTCTACTTGACATAGACAAAAGCACATTCTACTTCCAGTACAGCATGCTTGCTTTACGACGAGAGAAAGATCGATTGTCATTTTTTTTCCAAAAGGCGCCATTTCTATGTCGAGATACTTAATAAAACTTAGAACCTGTCTTAATTTCATGTTCTTTAAAATTACTGACTAAGAACCCTTTTATACTTGTGATTAATAAATGAATTGGAAATAAAATACTTTTTTTATTTTGTTATTACAAATTTAATATATTTAAGCTTAAGTTAGAAGCAAAACTACTGTACAGTGGACCTCCGGTAATCCGGCCCCTGTCTAATCCGGCGCCCCTGTAATCCGACATGACAGAATTATGTTTGACAATCTTTGCTAATATGTATGTATAGATCACGCAAGTTTGAACAGGTCACAACTCGTACGCGCCACCGCTATTGTGCTCGACGCGTATGCATTGTTTTACTTAGTTTGAATTTGACTACTAGTGATAGCGGTACGGCCTAGCGTACGTTCATTGTTTACTACATACATATTTATTCATTGTGTATTAGGTATATGTAGTACCTAGTAATGTCGTCACAAACCCAGAAGCGAAAGCACAAAACGTTGACAATTAAAGAAAAATGTGATATGCGATTTAAGCGATCTAAAAGATCGCTTAAATCGCAATAAAACTTTCAGTAGTTTAGCAAGTGAATACGGCGTAGGCCGAGTCTACAATTTATGACATTAAAAAAACCACGAGAAGATTAAGAAGTTCGTGTCAACTACTGACTGCGGTCAGGCAAGAGACAGACACTCAAGAAAGCTGAACATCCAGAAGTGGAAGAAGCTTTGTACATGTGGTTTCTTCAGGAGAAGAAACAGGCAAAGTTTTTTATAAGGAAATAACAAAGAAAGTTGATTTTGTGGCCAGCAAAGGATGGCTAGAACGTTTTAAAAGTCGTCATGGCATACGTTTAATGACTATTACAGGAGAGAAACTTTGCACACTGCCACCTGCATAGAGCCCTTTAAATTAAGATTTTTGCAAAAGTGAACGATTTAAATCTTGACACGTCACAGGTGTATAATGCAGACGAATCAGGGCTTTTTGGCGTGTGATGCCTAACAAAACTTTCGTTTCTTGTAACGAAAAGACGTAACTGGACGAAAAGTGAGTAAAGAGCGTGTAACCATAGTACCATGTGCTAATGCTGCAGGTACACACGCGCTTAAGATGGTGGTCATTGGAAATCTAATAAACCAAGGGCATTCAAAAACATTGATTTACCTGTACACTATTACGGACAAAAAGTGCATGGATGACAAAAGACCTTTTCAAAAGTGGTTTGATAAATGCTTCGTACCTGAAGTTAGAAAATGGTTAAAAGATCATAATTTTCTTCAAAAGCGTAGTTGCTTCTTGATAACGCTCCGGTCATCCGTCTGAAGAAGAACTGACAACTGAGGATAAATGCATCACTGCGATGTTTCTTCCGCCAAATTGCACTGCACTGATTCAACCAATGGACCAGAATATCATTCAGTTTGTTAAGCAAGACTATAAAAAAACGTACTTTGAGAGCCGTATCAAAAGACCAACCAATAGAAAAACTTTAAAAAGAATTTAATATGAAAGACTTGGTTTTTTGCTCTTAGTCAGTCGTGGAGTGCGTTACCGTCATCAACATCATCGTGATTGCAAATGTCACAAGTCACAGATCAAGACGCAGTTAACGCGTTTGAACTAGGTTTACAATGGGCTGAAGAGAATGGTACATCCTACAACGAACTTTACTTTTGAGAACACTGAGGACAAACCTTGATCTCGCAGTTATAACAACCTTAAACAAAAAAAATTGTTGAATATTTCATAGCTTCATAATTTGATATGGTATTCACTACATGATTTTGATTAATAATTTTGATTATTTTGGTAGATATGTATGTATGATGCATTTATGCTTATTTTTATAATAAAACGTAAGCTCTCAATTGTTATTTAATTTACTAAATTGACTTACATAAATTAAGTCTGATTTATACTTCAAAGTACATACATATGTACGTATAATATATTGACTCTCGTCATTGATATGTAATTTGTCGGATTACAAGGTACTCTTTCGTAAAAAATCCGGATATAGGTCTTTAGGAGTGTCTATAATCCGACAAATTGATAGTCCGATACTCCTATAAGCTTTGCTGATTACAGGGTCTACAGTAATTATTTGTTACATAATAATACACTTCCGTAATTTTAAAAACACCTTACATATAAATTAAATAAAGGTTTCTTTGACACCTTTGTATTGCAAAGACATACGGATGGACATATAAATTCCCAAAAGTATATATAATTCACCCTCCACACTATCTATTCATAAGCCACGCTGACTCTAACAGCGTACTGTACTGGTTAAAAATCGAGTCCATCCTCGCTAACAATTATATTATAGTCAGTTTTGATATCCTATCCTTAATTGTCTGACTTCCCGAGAGGAGATACTCAATGCGGAGCGCTTGCTTTTGTATATGTCACATCGTTGATGTTCTGAGCTCCGATTTCTACCATTAATTTTTCAAATGATAAGTAGTAAGTAGTAATAGTAGCAAATAACCTGTCAAGGGGTCCCATTTTTGACCGAATTTCCAAAAAGGAGGTGCTCAATTCGGAGAGTATTGTTTTTTTATATATTGTTACCTGGTCGCCGCTCCTAGCTTATTCAATTTTGATCATTCTTTTTTTAAACGATAGAAATGTTCAGTCATCATCATCATCATCATCATCAGCCTGTATATTCCACTGCTGGACATAGGCCTCCCCTAATACACCCCTATCCATCAGGGAGTTTTGGTCTGTATCCCACCACGCTGGTCCATTGCGGGTTTGTGGGGGCCAATGTTAAGTAGTTTAATAGATTTTTGGAAAAACAAATATCGGCACCAAAAATCGCAACCTCGTACGATTAAATTGCTAACGCTGGGTTAACGTTTACAAATAGCCGTAATACTACGTTCTACATAATTAACAACAACTCACATTAACCATTTTGATGTTAACATTGTTCCTTCTTCTGGGAAGTCGGTCAAAAAATAGGACAGAAAGAATAAATATAAGTCGAAGTACTAGGAGCGAAGCAAAGACGTATAGTAATTTTTATTGAATGGCATACGAATATCAAATATCAATGTCGAAATAAAATTTCAGTTCCAGTAAATATTTATTATAAATGATGGATGCTTAGCATAAAGAAATAGTTAAAAATATATACAATATATACGGAAATATTTTCAAAATTACGTATATTAAACAAAAATCCACAAAAGTCATTAATCTGGTGATAATTCTAAAAGATGTCCTCGAACAACGTTAGGGAATTCCAAAGAAGAACAGGTTGTACAAACAAAGATTTGGAAAGAAAATCTGACCGGTAAGAGACACAAAAAAGAAGAAGTATATTTGTTAATGGGTAATCTCAACTGAAAATATATTTATTATGCAATTTAACGTACTTTTTACATTAGAACCACTCAGCCTTCTTTTTGAGTAACTCATATAAAATTGAAAACTTAATTTTTCTCATAAAATACGTTTATTTCGACAACAAAATTCAAAATGTGTAAACGGAGGTATCATAGCCGGCTGCAACAACAGCACTGTCTATCCAGTCGCGTAGATTTGCCACGTCCACGTAGACTCCTGGCGTACCGTCTTCACCGCAACCAATACCCCATGCAACCATGCCGCTTTGCATGTAACGATCGTTCTGCATCTGTAAAATACAGAGAGATCTCTGATCACATTCAGCATATACACATATTGAACCATGATAAGAAATGACATGATTCTAGCATTACACCTGCGGACGTTCTACACTAGAACCAACCATTTCCGTCAAAAATATTATTCTGCACAAATATATGTACTGACACATGTGCTCAGAAAGAAAGAAAAGAAACAATGGATAGAACATAGAGATTAGATAGATAATTGTGTTATCCTACTTTACAGGAATGTACTGCTATGTGTATAAAAAGGTTCTGGTAATGTTTTTAATCAAAACATTTAAATCGCACAATATTCGTTCTATTTAAAAACATCTATAATAATAAATTCTTTAACGCACCTGTATAGGACACACGAGCGGTGAACCTCCATCACCGTCGCATGTATCCTTTCCTTTCTCACCTCCAGCACAAATAAAGGTTGAATGTAGTTTGAAGTGTTGACCCAGGCGAGTTCTGCGCAATTGACTCTCACAAGATTTCCTTTCTACTATTGGTAACTCGAGCTGGGGATTCACGTATTTCATAATGTTGTATTGTGTTAATATAAACATATTATCTGAGAGGAGTACGTTCCGTAAATTTGCAAGATATACAGAAACCGTGAATACGCGATGTTAATTTATATAGTAACATAGGGCATCCGTTCACAAGTGACTAAAGGAAAAAACAAACATCCAAGATAGTTTCGGATAAATTTCAATCTTGCCGTTCAAACAATTTCTGAATGTCATTTGATTCTATCAGGTATAACCCAACTAATCCTATTCCATTTGCAATGTCTGCAATGCTTGCAGTCAAAGTTTGAATTAAAAATGTGATTACCTGTCAGGCTACGGTTTTTCGATATTAACTTCAATGTGCAAGAAATCAGAGCATGCATGCTAAATTTATTTATTACATTTTGAAGAACAGCATTTTTGTGATCAGATAAAATTACAGCAACTGCAATGCTATTGCTGTTCATTATTCAGCATGAGTCAGTGGACTAAAAAACCCGTTGATCATTATCAAAACGATGTCATGGAAACATTCGCAATAGCAACACATTAGTGCTATTATAAACAAATTTTATGGTTACTTCGAGAACTAAAATACTAGCATTCTGGTTCTTGGTATTACACTTCGTGATACTGTCAAAATGGGTCGAGCAGCCAAGCAAATGGTAAGAGTCGAAATTAAATATACAAAGAATGTTTGAAAGTTACTTCTTAATTCAATATGGTGACCGTGACTAATCGGTTACTCACCTTCTTGAGGATGACCTGATGGATGCCCTCCTGCCCAAAGCGGTCTTTTCCCCAACCGGAAGCAAAGCACTTGGTTCCTGGGACCGGATTTAGGCCAGCTGGAGGGAGACACGCTAGTCCTACGTTTGGTGCCAGCACCATAGGCTTTTTGAGGAATAATATCGCCACGTCATAAAATAGGTTGCCTGTAGAAAAATAACAATTAACATGTATCCTCGATCCATATTAGAAATCAGCCAACTACAATTACGGTATAGTTCACAAGAGTAAGCGCAAACACGGGTGTACTTCCTCTTTATATATATTCTCATAGTTTGATGGGGCAGAAAATAGTCACGACCGGAGACAGATGCAAAGATAATTCAGCTTCAGGCAATCGGGTGAACAGCCTGCGTTACCCCAGTTAATTAGCTAGGGTAAAACATAAAACAACAAATTTTGAGTCCTCGCAGGATGCAAACCTATGTCCTTTGGTTTTTAAAGCTCAAGCTAAACTGCCACTAAGCTACGGTGGCATTCAAACAATTAATATAGTATAATTAAGTTAAAATTTGTGTAACGATGTTGAAATATATATATGAAAAGTTTAAAAACATCCTGAAAATAGTCAATTTCCTATTTTACTACGAACAACTACAGCGGTGACATTTGCTGTGTTACGTGTTAATGTTTAAAAAGTATATTTATAATATTGCTGCGCAGTGACTAAATCTACCAATAATCTTTCAATTCCAGTGCAGCAGGGTGCACGGAGAGCATAATAATAAAAAAAACAAGGTTTAATGAAAAGTAAGGTTTTTCAATATGAAGCTCACCATAAAAAGAAAACTTTATGAAACAAATTAAATGTATAATAGTTTATCGTTCAGAAAGTAAAGACAGTCTTGTAAATAGACCTGTTCAGCATCTAACTTAACGCTAATTTATATAATGGCTGCTTACTTTTATTAAATTTCTTGTGTGTCACTACCCTGGCAACATCGCGATCCTGATGCGGGTAGGGCTCTTTAGTTGTTTGGGTGTCCCATTCACCAGCTCGCACTATCAAATCCTTCCCTTTGGTCACATGGGCGGCGGTAAGCACCACACTAGGATGGATGAGGGAACCTCCACCAACATAAACTTGCATCAGCTGCCCCGAAGGACGACCAGTGCTTGTGAATAGTGGTTTAGACCTGCGAAAGGTAAATTTTAATAAACGTTGAAAAATTTTATTGGTGACGAATTTTAGTGCCTACATGATCATCTTATGTCCCACTTCTCAATGTTTAAAAGGTTGCTATAATTGAATATCATGTAAAAGCGTTTGTGTAAATAATATTAGAATTATTTATTTTAATGCATAAATTAACGATGAGCCAGTGCATGTGTCATACTAATTCTAATTTTACAGAAGAACCGCACCCAGATAAAATATGAAATAGAAATCAGTGCTCTTAAATATCTTACTTTAAAAATGGTATGTTGCTACAAGCAAAACGTCATTCAACTGAGTACTGTACAACGAAATTTCGCCAAATATTTAGTAATATATTGTTAAACGTTTTCATATTTAAATATATTTGTTACCTTAAAATGGCGACCATCCACGGGAACTCTGCAAATTTTGCCTCACCATTAATATCACCTGTGGTGAACAGTCCCACTCCATTTGGATTTCTCCAACCGCAACCTGTACGCTGTTACGAATATACGGGTATCCATTCAATTTTTTTATTTTTATTAGAATTGTATAAACTATCCGATTTTTATTACTTATTGACAATTAATTGACAAACGTAAAGGCTAATTAATAATTAAAAAAATTATGAGTTGATTTATGCATTGATACAAGTCAAACAGAATAGGTCAGATTTCAAAACAATTTCAAATGAGCAATTAAGATATTGAGACAGTCCACACTTGTATGAGTATAATATCTTTTGATGCCGATAGGAATTGAGGTTATATACAAAGATACTAAAATTGTAGATTTTGTAAACATTTTTTTATTATATTATTGTTTTTAAACTAATATGGAGATGTATTCTGCAAAAAAACTTCCCATTATTTAGACAATATTTATTTATAAGTAAAATTTAAAACTCCTTATCTATTCAATACTTATATTTTGCAAAATATTTGGCTAAAAAAGATTGCTCGTACCAAATACCAAGTATAAAATGTCACAAGGGGGTATCAAAATAATGTAGTGTCTATGTAACAAGTTTACTGCACTTAATGAAATTTCCTGTTAGTTAATATCGTAGTCACATCAGGTACGCTGTCTACAAATACAATCTTAATATAATAAACATTAATACAATAAAAAGAGCTATACACATTGCAATTTATAAATCTGCTTTTATCGTTTAACTGACCTGAGCATTCGGAGCTGGCGTAGCTTTAGGCGAGATCTGTATGTCAGGTGATCGACAGCATGTGTCCAAGTAAGAGGAGCACCCATCGCTAGCCCTAAACGTATATAAATAAAAATGGCCACCATTGATATACAAACTAGTGCATCTGTTGAAATGTTTAATTTATAGATATTTATTCCCCCATTATGATAACAAAAAAGAAACTATTAAAGAAAGGTGATCCGACGTTTGGTTATATCCTGGGCATAATTTTTTTTTTAAGATTAAATCTAAAATTAGCACATTTTTTGTCATCTAAATAAATCTAATATCACCCGCCGCATAATAGATAAGGGGATTTGAAACTCCAATGTCCAAGTGGAACGGGTGGTACACTTACTAAATAACCAACAGTTACTCCGGTCTCATATTCTATTCCCTGGGACTTAGGTAAATTGTTGTTACAGTCTTCAGGGAATCCAGTGATACCATGAGAGAACTGATTTAAGTGTGTTGGGCTATCCGAATGTTAATTTAGGTATCATGCCAGATCTAACAGTGGCACTGGGTACCTTATGAATCGATATGTGGGAGGTTGGACACCCAAGAAATCAGTATAAGGTAATTGAAAATCGAAATAAAACATAACAAAATTTTTGTGATATCCAAAGTCAACATTTTCGAGTTTACTTTAACAATGTCAATTCTAAAACGCTTAAGTAAAATGACATGATTGGTTTAGACGATTTAAAACTAATGTGACTGCTCAAAGTCAAAGTCAAAGTCAAAAATCAGACGCTTAGTTTTGTTTAATAAATTAAATAAGAGTTTTCGTCCAATCATTTTTTTTGGAAATACAAATATAAGTCGAGATAACATGGATAATATAATTATTATTCCACGCAATAATGCGGTAAATTAATTATTAATTTAGTTACCTAATGTCAATAACCAAGCTTCCGTCAGTATTGATGTTTCCATTGGCATCGCACAAATAGTAGATGACGCACTCGCCGACCGTGCCATTAGCAGTAACACAAGTCTCAGGTTCGTCTGTTGACGAAATAATTCGTTTTGTACTTACTCGAGATAATTACTAAGAAGAGTTTTCTTGGTACATAAATTCAATAAAAATAATACTATAACATACATAATAACAATACAAAATATGTAAATGCACCAAAAAGTTCTAAACTCGTCATAACATTTCGGAGTTTATGAGCTGTGCAAATTCAGGTTTACAGACACTAAAAGCGTTTCATGTAACTACATCTAGGACTATTATACTTATCTTTAGTAAAGGAAAATCATTTTATTTTTTGGGGTAGACTGCAAGGGAAGTTATGAGATGTAATCAGGTCGCAATGCAGCAGCGTTTAATTACTGACACTGAACACGTGTATAAATACTTGTTCAGGTTTTCATACGTTGATCATCATCCTCATCAACCTGTGCTAGTCCACTGCTGAATATAGGCCACCCCTAATGCACACCTACTCTATTCAGGGGTTTTTAGACCGTAACCCACCACGCTGGTCCAATGCTGGTTGGTGGACTGGCTTTTTACATGCCCATCCAATGGGTACCATACCTTTGATCCCAGATGGTGTGCTGGATACAAATTCTAAGTATTCTATGATAGCGTCCAAGTCCCCACCATTCATGTCTCCTTGGCACCGATTTGTTACCATCAGTGTAAGAAGTAATACAGCACTCCACATCTGTAATAATTAAATAAAACTGAATTATACCGGATATCCCCAAAGAAAAGATAAATAAAAATGTTTATTCGTCTGTTAACAATTATTTGCAGCATAGTTAATTAAATTGTTAAGCCTTAGCAGGTAGAAACAATTACGGTCTATTTGAGACCGTAATTTTTCCTACCAACGTTCCCCTTCATTAATTTTAGCAGACCGGAGGTTGGTCTTTTAAATATCTATCCCCTGTCTGTCGGGCTTTGCGCAAATCATAAAAATACGGTTACTCGAATGCATACTACATTTATCCATACCCAATTATCTTAAAAATTATGTGATTATTATCGATTACAAGGAAAAGTCAAGTTAATGTGCTTAGGGTCGCACCTCATACCTTTTATATTTTACCTACTATACCTCATACAACCCACCCAAGATAGACAAGTTAAGTTGATGGTAAATTCGAACATAGGAACCGGTGGCGTACAACAGGGGAGGCCGATCTTCAGCTGTGAACTGATACAGGCTGATGGTGATGTGATAATAATGATGAAGTTCTTGGATCTAAAATAACAGAAGAACTCTTAAAAGACTTGAAAACGAGAGTAAGTTTTTGTGTTCAAAATTTTATTGAAAATCGAAATTAATTTCCAGTCACCTAATAGAAAATATACAGCTTAGTGGCTGGTACTAATTTCATCCAGTATGATTTCTCCTAATACAATCGCCATCATCAGCCTGTGTCAGTCCACTGCTGGGCATAGGTCTCCCCTAATACACAATACAATGATGCCTCCTAATACAATGTAAACAAGGTTTTCTAATACATTAAAGGAGATTACCTAATAAATAAGGAACTAGATAATGGAAACGTTATGTATAAAGAAATAATATTTTCATTGGGTGCATCGTTATATTATCATTTTCGTTATTAAAATACAAAACGGTCGGAGAAGTGTCATGAAAGGGGTTTGGCCCAATAACTATTTTCCCGTAATAATAAGTGATAGCGAAGACGCAAAGATAACTTCGGGGTTATTCCAAACTGATATTCTCGGACTATTTAACCTTTAGAGTTTTTATTTAAATTCAAATTATTACTGCATGTGGCTCACACTATAAATAAGGCTAAATGGTTGATGTCCTATGGAACAATTTTTGTTTAAGTATTTATTAATTCACGAATTGACAAGTGCTTTGATCAACTTCCCTTGCTTCTTAAAGAAAGAGGTGTTCAAAATAGAGCATATGTTCTTACTTAAATATCAGTATTTTTGGTTATATTTATGTTGTCACTTAGCCCATTTTTCATATTTTAGTGGAAAGTTTTATAGAATGATTGAGTATTGTAAAGCAGTGTGATATAAATTAATCGAATTAATTATATATATTTTCATGACATAAACGTGAATAAGATAAATACAAAATCTATTATGTATTTTATAACTAGCGAAATATTTTATAAATACGAAAAAGTCTGCTAGGCGTATTGAAATATACAGGATAGCATAATATAAAAGACGTGGTTTAGTATATATGTACTTGTAGATGTGAATTTCAATAAACACATCACAATTTAAACCCTAGTTCATCCTCGTACAGTTCGACAACTACGAAATTGCTAGAAAAACACCACTCAAAGCTCGTTTCGAACATCCAGACACAAAGTTTTATCTTTTTATGTTCAACAGAGACGATTTCCATATACACTTTCATTCCCCTAATTTAAACCCTTTAGACCACTTATATCTATCTAACTTTAATCTATCGCAATAATTGATATAATCTATTTTCAGAATGTACCGAATATCGTCGAAATCGGTGGAATAGTTAAGACAGTAAAGATGGACAGACAGACGTACAAATTTATTTTCGCATTTACAATATTAGTATGGATTTGACAACGCAAAAGAGTTTTGTGTTAAGATGGATACATTGACATACTATACCCAATAGGTCATTAACGTAATGTCGAATATTATTATGATTAATTATGTATGGTTTTTAATTTAAACGTGTTTTAAGATAGATTAAAATGATATCGTATTAGTCGATATCGATTACGGCAGGCGATCTATATTAGAGATCAGCTAACTGCGCAGGAGATATTATAGGCACAAATTTACGCGCAAACACATGTGCACTCCTTAATCCTTTATATTCTCTCATAGCATGATGGAACGGATAACCGACACGATCGGAGAGAATGGTGTGTTGCATAATAGAAATAAACCTATTTCTGTCTTTTGGAAGTTAGGTCCCTTTTAAAAATAGATAGTCTATCTACGAAGAGCAATTACGTAGCTGGCATCCACGTTATTCCTTCTTTGCGCCTTAGAGATGGTGTGACAGGAAAATTGCGCAGTCTCCTATGACCCTGAAAGCGCTGGCCGTCGTTGCAGCCCCATCTCGGCCCCACGGCCAACTGCACTTCTAGTTGCATCAAAACTAACGCGCCCTTTATCTCGGCTCCTATACATTAGTATCACTCCCTCAAATCTGTTACTCACGAGCCAGGCAACACAGGAACAAGACTCCTAGCCCCGTGCGGTGACCTCGATGTTCTACTCCTCAAATACTTATCCCGTCCCGCACACACGGACCGTAATCTCTGTTTTCTTATGATTTTCCGCCCCCAAATTAAAAGATCTCTTTCTACGGCTACGTGCTTAGCAGTGTAGCGGGATGCAAACTGATTTTCCAACACTCGGCACCGCTCAACCCAGCCTGAGCACTCCTACAGCGTTTGCTGGGCCGTTTCCTTGGTACATACGTCCCACAAGCCATCAGGTAACCAGCTACGTGGCACAGAGACTTTACGAAACACCGTGTCACGAGAGAACCTGCATCGCGTGGAAGGCAAGGTAGCCATGTCTTCTAAATGGGCCGTATGGCCTCAACAATGCTGGTACTTCAAAATGCGCTGCTGCTGCCTCTCTCTTCTCCGCATCTTGTACTATGAATTTAGGCCGCAGCGCCGCATGGACGATCGACCAGGGTTGTTTTTTTACTGGCTACGAAGGCAGAAGAACAGAGGGGCCACGAGATGGAAAATGTTCACTGATGCCAATAGACATCAGCAATACCAGAGGATTCACAAACACACTTCCAACCGTAAGACATTGAATGTTAGGTCTTGTTTACTCAGTAAGTACGTTGGTTACGGTGCCGTTCAAACTAGAACATAGTAGTGTGCACCGCGGTGGTACCATCCCAGACGGCCCCCTGTAAAAAGGGGACCTACAACCTTCAAAAACTTACGAAAACCGTACTACCACTTCGCCAGCATCGGGGACAGCTACTGCTCTCTCAAATAGCTTACGTACCTCGTCTTGTAGAGCCCTATAGGTTGAGGGTTAATTAAGGGGTGTTAGGCCTGTGGCATCGGCCCCCTCACATCATGTAACGCTTGCAATGTTTTTTCAAAAGAGTCCGAGATACATTTAAAAAAAACGAACAATGTTATCCTTGATTTAATAAAAAGACTTAACGGATTTTATCGCGTTTAATTTTGTTTACAAATTCTCCGACGTTTCAGACACTATACAAGATTCATGGTCACGGGCAGACTGAGGTGCTCTTCGTCTGTCAAAGTTTTTTACCGTCACCGAAAAAAATTACCCTTATTAGCAAGGTTGCGTTTAGTGTTCTTATAAATGGTCACTGAGATTATTCAATCACACGAATTCTACAGATTTTAATTATGCATCAATCATGGACTATCTATAAACAACAACGCTATTTTTACGATGCCAGTTTGGTCGCTGTTCGAAACATTAACGTTAGTTTAATTTATGTTATATTAAGTCATTATTATAATAGACTCACGGGTCAACTACCCGGCTGACTTTTTACTACCATAGTCGATAAATAAAAGATCTAAACTTTTGTAAAAGTTTATTTATCTACATTAAAGTAATCGATAGATAGTAAACAACTGTACTAAAAGTACCTACTGTAGTTAGGTAGAATTTAGTTTCAATTCAATTTATAAACGACACGTCCAGATTTTTCATATTTACTCACCTTTCAAACCTTTCCTGGACCTCAACAAATATTTTAAGACCAAAATTAGCCAAATCGGTTCAATTCATTTTTATTTATATAGATTAAAAGTTATCGTTAAAAACGCTGAGAATGAAACATCACAGTCATGTTTATTTATAAATGAAACATACACATGCATTTATGACTAGCAAAAAAGAATACATTAATGTCTAGGAGTATCAATTTATAATATAAAAGGATGCTTAACACTAAAAACAATTGTTGTTTTTTATTGTAGTTGAAATCCAATATGTGATTCAACTGCTTAACAAAGTAAATTGACGACAAAATATTTTTTTTCGTGCTCTTAAATGAAGAAACTGACGTTTTATAAATTGCTAATTTATATTTACTTTTAAAATTTTGAGTATGACAACGAATGATCTGTTAGCACTTACCGCACTACCAACTTTAGCAGGAAACATTGTGAGTTGAAGCACAAGAGAGAAATTAAATCTTATATTACTTTAGGACGCGTGCATTCACAAGTGGTTTAAAAATATAACTGAATTCAAATGCCCTGAGGAAAATTGTTACGGTCCATGCATCAATATTGCTTATGTCATTAAAATGTAAGCTGATAAGTAAATGATACTTTACATTAGTTATTCGAGTAGTAATTAAGAGCTACGCGAACCAAATTTTATTTATTAAAAATAATAGCGTATCAATCTTATTATTTTAATGATAGCTTAAGACTCAAAAAACCTTTAAAATAAGTTAATTAAACTATTTTGAAGAAACTGTAGTGATCAAATTTGTCTTAAAGAAGTTGAAAACTAAATAAAAGCAGTAACATTCATCTTCATCATCATCATTATCAGCCTCTGATAGTCCACCCCTGGACATAGGCCTCCCCTAATACACCCTTATCCATTAGAGGGTTTGGACCGTATCCCACCACGCTGGTCCAATGCGGGTTGGTGGGTGGACCGACTTTTTACATGCTCAACCGACGCATGGATCATCTTACTTTTCAGACAATTGGGTGATCGGCCCAAATTGCCCTAACCAACTAGAGTCCCCGCAGGATTCGAACCCACGACCTCCGGTTTCTAAAGCAAACGCCTATACCACTAGGCTACGGAGGCAGTAACATTATTTCAGGTATATATGCAACGTGATTTTTGTATAAAAGGTACAAACCTGAAAGTAATTTGTTTAGAATCAGAAACTGATTATCAAACTTGGTTTACTTTTGTTTCGAGACTCCAAAAATCTGAAAGAAACGGATTCAAATTATTATAAATTGAGACGGCCGTTAACAAACAATAGACCCGGGCCACACTTTTTCTTTTAACTCGCTAACCCCTCACTGATTGTTTTCATCAGCATCATCATCATAATCAGCCTGTGATAGTTCACTGCTGGATGTAGGCCTCCCCTGATACGTCCCTATCCATGAGGGGGTTTTGGACCGTATCGCACCACGCTGGTCCAATATGGGTCGGAGGGTTCATTGTTTTACTAACCATCATTGTTCATTATTAGAACAAACTCTACTACAACTACCTCTTTCAATGGTACCACTTCTCTTTTAATAATTTCTGCGTTTGATTCTGATGGAGAGATAGAAACGTAATCTGTAACTGAAAGTGTCAACCATTCGCTCACGCATCCTCCAAACTCTTGACGAAAATTAACACGCAAAACACATTGATAAAGCAGTCAACCATCGTAACCCTCTGCTGATAAAATGAGCAACTTACGATCATAACCGAAATGGTAGACCGCGAAACGTTCATTACTTTTAACAAAAAGTATCGGCCACCTTGTTCGTGGGACGGTAGCTTCCCGTGAACTCTGTGGTAGATAAAACTTACAAAAGACATGCAAACATAAGATCCGTAAATTAAAAAAAAGTGTTAGAGTCCTAATTTATAAGGTAATCAATAGTTTCTACAAAAATAAAAGACAATAAAAATGCTAATTTTAATTTAGAATATTCTAAATTGTATTATTGAATTGATGATTATTAATGATTCATAGCTTAACTAAACATTAGATCTGTGACATAAATCTGTGTCCGAAGTGCCATTGCATCAAATCATAACGCAATAAAATCGTCCAAAATTTGTCAAGGCCTTGCGTTTGTTTGTATTTAGCAAAGCGGAATGATAACGTTACGTTCGTATCGATGTTATTAAATTACCACAGTCATATAATAACGGGTAACAGATTCGTGAGTCAATATGTAATTTTTATAACTTATCTCAATATGTAGGAACACATCCGGTTATTAAAGAATACATCTAATTTACTTAAAAATATATTGCTCGACCTACTGAGCTATATACTTTTTTTTGTAAACTAATATTAGATTTAGTTAAATAAAATACATAGGAAGTAGGCCTGAAGAAGTAAGAAGTAGGTAGTAGGCCTTTACTTTATTTGCATACGACGGCAGACGTGCAGTTGGGGAACTTGATGGAAAGTGGTCACCAACGCCCATTGACATTGGCAATACTTATAATTTAACTAAGGCGTTGCTTATCATGATAAATAGAATGTTACGTCTCGTTTACCTAGTAAATACATTGCAGACTGTCCTTCAAACCAGAAAAAACAAAGGTGACTTACCCATGACCTCTTTGCGCTTTAGAATTGTTCTTTATGCTTAATGTATTACTTTTACACACTCTGAATTTTACTTTAAAACAATAACTTTTTAAACTTATTGTTCATTTTAATATTATACATCCGGCAACTAAATTGTATAGCGCAAACCAGTTTGACACAAAATCGATTGTGTTATTTGGTCGCTTCACCCTTAGCAATCGGTCATCTGCAAAATTGAAAATTTCAAACGATCTCTCTACCTCCAAAGGCAAGTCATTTATGTAGACCAGGAACAAAAAAAGGTGCCAAAAACGATCCTTGTGAAACACCCAGCTGCACAGTGGAATCAGATGCCAAAGTAACATTTGAATAGTATCGGTTACATATTGTTTTCTATCACCTAAATAAGAAGATAGGAAATTAAGACACAAACCCGCGCACACCGTTAAACTTTAACTCATTGATTATAATCTCATTATCCACACAGTCGAAGGCCTTGGAAAAACCACAGAAGATTCCAATAGAATCACAGCGGTCCTCTCACGACCGTAGGATATGAGAGATCAACTTTTAACTAGCATTTATTGTCGATCTACATCTAGTAGCCCAATTGGTGATTACTTAAAGCTCTAATATGTTTTCTTTTTTAAATTACAGTGTTTTCAAAATTGACTGTATAACTTGATTTAAAAAATGGCTACTATTTCACTGTATTTCAATAACTGTTGTAAACCTTTAATTTATTTTACTTTATTAAAATCATACACTATCATTTTGTTTAGGTATTATAAGGCTAAATCGCTCATTAGCTACCCTAGCAATTCCTTTAACAGTTTTACATTTTATATTTAATTCTCCGGCCATTCCTCCGTTTTGTCTTTATGAAAACTATCATGGTTTTTCAAGAACTAGTAATTTTATTCATGTTGATCACAGAATATACTATTTGGTTAAACGTTTATGTTTCATTCCAAATTTGTCTACCAGTTCCGTAATAAAACTTACTAGGTATTGTTTAGCAAATTTTGTTTGAGGATGTCTTTATTTCAATGTTTAAAAAAGTTGCCTTACTCAATAAACAATTTTGTTTAAATGTGTTCTAACCTAACTACGTACTACAGGAATGGGTCGTTGTCGGATTGTTGTAACAGAGCGATGGCTAGTAACTGTACCTTTCTTGAAATATGGTTTAAGGACAAATATTACAAAAAAATGCTTTTGATCTGACGTCAGGAGATCATTGCTTTCGATCGATTTTAATCGAAGATGCCAACGATAAACTTTGCCTATGCAGCACAACAAAGTTTCTGTTTTGCTTGCTTTTCACACTCGCGTCATATACGCAAGTACTTACCTACTGGTTTCACACAGCTCAGCTCACACGACACGCAGCTGGACTGAGATAAAATTACGATAAGCTATCTATTGTAGCAAATCTAATTTGGTAGAAAAAAAAAGAGTTCCGTTTAAATTTTCTTTTTAAAAAAAACTGCCTCCGTAGCCTAGTGGTATGGGCGTGTGCTTTAGAAACCGGAGGGCGTGGGTTCGAATCCTGCGAGGTCGAGACAAATCTTCATTGTTGTTTCCTAGTTGATTAGGGCAATTTGGGCCGATCACCCAATTGTCTGAAAAGTAAGATGATCCATGCGTCGGATGGGCACGTAAAAAGTCGGTTCACCCTCCAACCCGCATTGTACTAGCGTGGTGGGATACGGTCCAAACCCCGTAATGTATTAGGGAAGGCCTATGTCCAGCGGTGAACTAACAAAGGCTGATGATGTTTAAATTTAATTCTAATTTTGCAGTATGAGTAAAACGTAAGTTGAGATATGAACTTGCTAACGCCTTCACCATTAAAAGTCAAAATATTATAAAAACAAACATAAATTTCCTTTTCTTAATTTTAGTACTGGTGATAATCAAGCAACTAAGTCTTGAGCTTCAGAACGTGTACGTACAACTATTGCATCAATCAATTTGGTGGAACTCATAGGCATAATATTTATCCACATTTTCCTAACATAAGTATCTTGAGAAAATCTGAAGTTAAGAAAAAATATATAGAGAAAGGAATAAAAATGCATAGGTGTTTAAGATATTTGTTCTTGAACTAGGGCAATTGTTTAAGGACTGTCATTTAGGCAAGGTAGATATAACTACATAAAAAACAACTTTCTTTTTTTTTTATTTTTAAACTTTCTTTATCAACTAATAATTCAATATCCAGTACTTTGCCAGAGAATCGTTTTATATTTTGATAAAAAACCTTGATTTGTTGAATTAGATATTGTTTTCTCTTTAGTCGACCTATATTAACCACTGCATTGTCTCTATTTATGTTATAAGGCTCAGCTATTTTGTGTCTAATTTCTTTTGGCTCGATATACTATATATTACCCGGAGTAAAAATAGGATTTTCTATAAGTTTATTTATGTCAAACAATTGAATACTGTCATTTAATTTTATGGGATGACAATTTATACTTTTTTACAACTAAATACCAGTAAACGTTCAGAATTTCACTATTAATAAATTTAAAAAGGTAGTCAAGGAACGTTTATGTGTTAAAGGTTATTACAATACTAATGATTTTTTGCTCTTTTTTCAAAAGATGACATGAAAAATAGCCCGCTATGTTTCATACGCCGGGTCCGCCCAGGTCAGAGGAGTCCTATTCCGAACGGGTGGTAGCGCCCTTGACAGTCAATAAGCCAGTGTTACACTTCTATACTGAATAAAGTTATTTAAATTTGATTTTAAATTAATACAAAGAGTAAATCAGATAAGAAATGCTATGATAGGTAAGTGCATTTATAACAAAAAAAAATAAAACAATGCTATAGGAATCATATTTTTAATTATTTAAC
This sequence comes from Lamproptera curius, assembly GCA_029286875.1. NCBI lineage: Eukaryota > Metazoa > Arthropoda > Insecta > Lepidoptera > Papilionidae > Lamproptera > Lamproptera curius. The sequence goes on from JAGSMT010000099.1 coordinate 2,864,187, forward strand.
AGTATTTTTTTTATTTGATTTTTCAATTTTATATCAATGCAATTTCAGAATGTTACATGATATGGGCGTTATCTATACAAATAAATAAAATTAATGTTTCTGTCTTTAACATAAAAAGACTTAATTAATATAAAATTTAAGTAAATATATAGTGATATTTCACTAGCGCGTAAAAAGAAATATTTTTTTTTTCGGACTCTCACTAAAAGATATCTGAAGTTACTGGAAGTGGTCTCACATTTTTTTAATGAAACAGTATATTTTGTACATATTACCAAGCGGATGACATTACAACATTTAGTATTAACACAATCGTTTTGAAATCGTCTGTTTATGTACCAATGTTTATATCATACGGAATTGTTAAGTTCACTTTACAATTGAAAGGTGCCTATATCAATTACATTTAAAGTTTAGCTTAATGCGACCGATGAACTTTTTTAATCCTTATCTATACTACAAGTGTTATTTTCATTATCACACATTTCTGCCTTTTTATTAATTACTTTAAATACTTCATTTAATATACACGAACAATCCTCCTGGCTTCTCACTGAATGGCCTGTGAAAATAGACAAGTATCGTTAGACAATCAATTTCCGTTTATTTTTGAGTTGCTTTACAACTAACATTGCTGTTCTTATATCTAAATTTGAGTACCAATACTATATAACTGTCAGATAATAAGTTAGATTTACACACAACAAAGACACAGAGAGAGAGCGCTCCAGCAGCGGTCCCGTCAACACGTGTTCGCCGCAAGTCTCAAGCTCGCTTCGCAGAAGTCATCGTCCGCCGCCGTGAAACCGTCTCGCTGCGCCATCTGCGTTTTATGAGTGCACCTGCGCTCATAGAGCCTTTTGTCGCACCGCTGACGTAATCGCGGTGGAATTTATTGCGCTACCTCAAGCGGTCGGCTTGTACGCAGCTGTGTTTTGCAACTCGTTTGCATAACACAATTGTGTTGCTAGCCGCTTGTAGCTAAGCGCATAATCCTGTTTCTTAGGGTTATTTAATTCTGTTTCTTGGCCGAACAAGTCGTTTTAACGACTCTACTAGGCCCATCGAACGTTTTAATATTCTGTTTCGTGTTTCAGAAGCAAATCAGACACACCTCCCTGCCGTAGCCGGCAGGGCGGTAAGGAAACTACGCCCGGCAACCGCCGGGGCGCACCGATTGCGTCAGACGACGCCGCAGATGTCTCGCCGAAGCTAGACACAACCGACAAGATGGTCGACCGAGAGCTCTCGACCCGCTTCGGTATTGATACCGGAGCGATTAGGGAGAAAATCGGTCGCAAACTCTACATGAAGTTGACCGACGCCGTGCATCAGATTATATCTGAAAACCTCCCTCCCGAACCCGAAACCCCTACTCCCGCATCCACGCCTGGACCGTCCCGTCCATTCCCAGCGGATGATAGTGACGACAATTATGTCGACATTAGCATCCACTCGGAATCGGACATGGAGGTCGAGGCTTCCCAACGCTCTATTTCCCAACCAGACGACGGCTTCAAAACCGTCAAGTCAAAGAGGAAGCGCAAGGTGCGCACCTCATCACCCGCACCCACCCATCCCGTCAAGGCTGCAAAGCCTGACATCCCCACCACCTGCCCTCAGCAGGTTCCCCAACCATCCATCCATCCCGCCGATCCCAGGCGCCCCCCGGCACCTCGCCCCGCCCAGCCGTCCCAGCCTTCCCAGGTACGGCTACCTGTAGGGAAACGTCCACCCCCGATCTACCTCCGCGAGAAGGAGAAATGGGTCGATATTCGATCGGCCCTATCAAATAGATACAAATTTGATGCCTCTGATAGCAATCAGGGGATCAAATTACAACTCGAGACCCCAGATGATTTTAGGAAGGTGACCTCTTTCCTCCGGGAAAAGGAACACCAATACCATACATTCGCGCTCCCGGACGAGCGCGTACTTAGGACAGTGGTCAAAGGGCTGCCTAAGGAGATCCCATGCGCGGAGATAACTTCCGCGATAAAAGAATTAAATATTCCAGTCCTAGGGGTACAACGAATGTACCACCCACGCACCAAACGCCCTTATGGTATGGTGCTAGTCACACTCGAGCGCTCTAAGGAAGGAAAGCGCATCTACGACGTCGAGCAGCTGTGTGGGATTGGCCGTCTCACTTTTGAGCGGCCTCACTCTAACGGTTTGCCAGGGCAGTGTCACAACTGCCAAGTATTTGGTCACGCTGCGCGGAACTGTTTCGCACGCCCCCGTTGCGTTAAATGCCTCGGGGACCACGGTACCGCATCCTGTCCCAGACCCAAGGACAAAGAAGTCCTCGCCACCTACGAACCTCCCGCGTGCGTTAACTGCCGCGCTCCCGGCCACACGGCCAACTACCTCGGCTGCCCTAAGGCGCCAAAACGCAGAGTTCCTGCGATCCCAAGGGAAGCCTCTTCTAGGCGACCACCAATCCCATCCAATACCACCGCATTCCCACCCCTCCGTCCTTCCAACGCTTGGCAGTTCCGCCCCGCGTGGCAACAGCCAGCGCCGGAGCCGACTCCGAGCGCACAACGGCCCTCAGCCGCCTCAAAGAGCCAGCATGCTAGCCATAGCAATGGCAGCACTGGCAATAACGCCGCGTCCTTCCTTAAATCGCTAGATTTATTTAATCTAGATGAATTTAATCAGGCAGCAGATGAGTTCGCCGCCGCCGCCGGCGACGCGATGGTTAGGTTTTCCCTTCTTGTTAAATACAAGAATTTAATTACTGCCCTTAAGGCTTAGGTAGCGACACCCTAGCAGTAGCCAGACACACCCTACACTTAGAGTGTAGGACATACACACACACTCATGACATCGGCCCCACCGGTGAGGTCGATAATTACACACCCTTTGCTATATGACACTGTAGCTTAACACCATATTAGATAGGAGCGTTGCTGGAGTTTCTTGCGCCACTTCTTCTCCCAGCGCCAACGCTTTAAGAAGTGGTAGTAACAATTTAGATAGAGCTCTTCTAGCTATTAAATGATCATTGCAAAGCGTCTGAATCGAGCCGAGGCGTCGGCCCACCTGGGCAGCCCTCGATTCAGCATGCTAACGGGAACCAGAAAAGTGACAACCCAAGCCTAGGCTCCCCTTCTGGGGGCCCTTGGTGAAGTTAAGTCACTTACGGGGAGACGCGCCTGTGGCAACGGGCCCCCCCGAACCCGGTTATGTTCTAATAGGTTTATTCCTCAGAGCACGAGATCCATCAAAAAAAAAAAAAAAAAAAAAAAAAGTCAGATTTTAAACATAATATCCTCTGATAAATATTAGAAAAATGACTAGAATTAAAAGAGGGTAACAATGTCTTGTAATAGTATGAAAAACATTTAATTTGACTTGACTCCCGCATGTTGTAATATTAATCGGTAAGCGAGTGTAATACTTTAATATATTGTCATCGTATTGAATGTTGGCATAATAGTTTTCGGCAGAGAAACCGTCATCTAGCTTCTGAAACCCAGTAGGGTAAACTGCATTCGATTTGTTGATTAGTTGTTATATTACTAGACGCATAGATCATTCGACGTTTGACATTTTTAGGCATATAGTTGATTGGCCTCTTTTGCTTTAATAACCACTACACAAAATTGTATTTCTGTAGAATCAGAATGTATAACTTACGGTTTATATAGCTAGGGCCAATACCAAGCCCCTCGGACAGTTTTAATACATTAGATTAGACATAGGCCTACCCTAGTGCACGCCTTCTACATTGGCATGTTTTTGACCCGTATCCCACCACGCTGATTCAATGCGACCTGGTGGGTGGTCCGACTTTTTTCATACCCATCCAACGCATGGATCCTCTAATTGACCGACCCACATCGTCCTAACCAACCAGAAAACAACGATAACATAAAGTTTTTACCTGCGGGATTCGAATCCATGACCTCGGTTGAAATGGTCAAGGGTCAATGCCGCTAGATATACGTATGTAATTTATACTGCTATACGTAGCAGTATAAATTATCTCTTTGAATTATTATGCGCGTTGCATGGTAGTTAGGCCATAAGTTAAAAACCACGTAATCACAATGTGATGCACAGTTAAATTATGTCTAGTATGAGTAATAACCATATCTATAAGGATGTGCTTCATTTCAAAATTAAGGATCAACCTTAATTTAGAAATGATGGGTAACTTGCGTAATCTTTTATTTTGTTTGGTAAAGGCAATATGGACCACCCAATAAATTGATAGTACAGTAGTATGAAGTTACACGTGTGTCGGATGGCGATGTAAAAAAGTTGGTCTTAGTTTTCAAGACCAACTTTTAGATTTTTAGTACAGGATGTTCGTGCCTTTACATTAACTGACATGTAATTAATACATAGAATGTAAGCGAGGCTAGCCCCAATTAAATTTTTCGGAGTAAAACTAATATTGCAAAGTGGATCAGCTGGAAAAAAGAATTAATGTGATGATATATTAGAATATGAATATAAAAATTCTGTAATTAACTGAAAAATTATTAAAAAACAAAACATTGTTTCTATAAAAGTTGTTGATGACTCATTTATATTAAAATGGTTAACGCATGTCACCAACAAGTATCACGAGCTTTATGCGCTTTAAGGATATTTGGATTTCTTCAATAACTCTGTATTTTATTTATAAGAAAATGGAAAACTATTTTTAGGCAGAATTTCTTATCGGTTATTTAAGTATAGTATAGTATGTTCTTTTGTTCAAGAACCTAGTTATAACTACCATACTAACTTAAATAGCACTTTTTTTTGTAAACAAGAGAAAGTTTCGGAGAGATAGAGATTATTATAAATAAAAAATACTTTAATTTGTACTTTACCTTGATCTTTTCCTGGATCTGCTGTTTCTGTAATATCAGATGAGTCGTCACCAAATTTATCTGTAACTAAATTTTCATATTTCGCCTTAGTTTAAGTGCAAAAACAAGTGAAAGTTGTATTTATAGACATTCTTTAAAAGTACATCCCTATTATATATATATTTGTATATTGTAGACGTATAAACTGAATTAGCCAAAATACAGATCAACATAATAGTAATGTCAACCAAGACGATTTTGATTGCGACCGCCGTTCTACATAAGAGATGAGCCAAGTGTGCAGGAAATATTATAGAGCTCTCCACTTTTAAGCTCTCGTATTCCGATGGGACAGAAAAGCAACACGACCGAAGTAAGATAAGGCGCAGGACCAACTATTTATATGCCCATCCGGTGCATGAATCATCGGGCTTTACAGGCAAATCGAGTGATCAGACCGCGCTGACCTTACCTACTGGGAATAAGCAAAGATATTTTTATCGAGTCCCCCAAGGATTCGAACCCGCGACCTTCTGTCAGCCCCTTCGACTAAACTACGAATAGAGAAATATTTTAGCATGGTAGCAAAATAATAACATTGTATTTTTCTACAGTTTCTTTTACCTTGACTCTCATTCCTATTCATTAGCTTCATGATTTCGTCGGCCGTTTCCTCGTCACCACTATCCACTGTAACAACGACATAGCATTAATACTAGTATGTTTAAATCTAATAGTAAGCCAAGAGAGCTTATCCATAGCACGACAGCGGATGAACTTTCAACAAGCTGAGATTCTCACAGAGACAGGTATTTAAGCATTAACTCTTTGACATAATACTTTGCACAGCTTTTTTTCGTTTTATTGCCTACTAAGGCAGTCATGCAATTGGGCTACCTAATGGAAAGTGGTCTCTGACACCCATGGCCATCGGCGATACCAGGGGTAAAGCTAGTGCGCTGCCTCCATGAGACATAGGATGTTGTGCCTCGGTCACCCAGTATGCCCTACAAACTGGAATACAGTAGTATTTTAGATAAGGAGCTCATCAGCGAAGATTTTCCGTAAACGTGTGGATGGACATAATTCATACTTAGTTCATAGGCCCAGTCTTCTTGCCCGACAATTTAAATGGGGAGACTTTCTTAAAAATATATTTTTTAATTATCTGTGATTATACATTAACTGCCTCCGTAGCCTAGTGATATAGGCGTTTGCTTTAGAAACCAGAGGTCATGGGTTCGAATACTGCGGGGACTCAACAAATTTCATTGTTGTTTCCTAGTTGGTTAGGACAATTTGGGCCTATCACCCAATTTTCTGAAAGGTAAGATGATCCATGCGTCGGATGGGCATTTAAAAAGTCGGTCCACCCACAAACCCGCATTGGTGGTGGAATACGGTATATTATATAGTATGGGCACCAGCGTGGTGGGATACGGTCCAAAACCCCCTAATGGATAAGGGTGTATAAGGAGAGGCCTATGTCCAGCAGTGGACTATCAAAGGCTGATGATGATGATGATGATACATAGTGGTTCAGTATGACAGTTGTCTCGCCCACTTTCGACACGGCGTAAGACCCACTGTCTTACGTTATCGTATCTGAGACACTACTTTCCCTCAGCGATGGATTGGCCGAGGCGGACCAACACAGTGGATCGCTAGGTGTCTCAATTCAACACCTTTACTTATGGATCACATGAAATCTTTAGTGTTCACAACACAAATTAACGCGAAATAAGATTTAAAGTCACGCATCATCGTCGCTGCTGACATAATAAGAGAACAGCTCACAGGGTGGGTCACTCGCTCTGACTTAAGAAAAAGGCCTCGTGCTTTTATCAGGAACCGTGACCGTAAAACCTTTACTATGTACTAAATATCAACAACGTCAACAATTAATTTGCACGAGTTACTATAAAAACAAAGGTTAGATTCAAACCTTCCCGGAAAACATTAGGTCATCAATATATTTTGATTGCTAGGGGCAATTTGAATCTCCTCACAAACTGCTAGTACAATAGTATTAGGTGATGCGACAGAGAGATAGAGATTAGTATAAATTAAAAACTCTTAAAGTTTTTCCTTACCTAGATCTGCTCTTTCAGTGACGTCAGATGTCTCGTCACCAAATTTATCTGTAAAAAAATATCATATTCCGTCTTATTTTAAGTGCAAAAACAAATTAGAGTGATATTTATAGATATCCTTTAAGAAGATCCTATTTTATGTATATTGTGTTGTACATTGTAAACGAATAAACTGAATTAGCTATAACACAGATCAACATAATGGTAATGTCCAGTAAGCCGATTATTATTAGGACGGTCGATCTACATTAGAGATCAGCCAACTGCGCGATCAGTCAACGAGAACAACAATTTATTTGCCCATTCGGCGCATACATCATCTGACTTCACAGGAAAATCGGTTAATCAGCACGCACCAACCTTACCTGCTAGGAATCAACAACAGGTCGAGTCCCCGCACGATTCGAACCCACAATCGTTTGTTTATAAAGAACAAGCGCTTTACACTAAGCTACTTTTTTCAAGGCATACTTAGTTTTAAACTGTACTTTAGTTTCGATAAAAATATTATTTAAGAATCTTAGAACTTCTTCTAAAAGTATTACAAATGTCAACATTAATGTTAGATGAATAAGGTTGTAAAAAGAATAATGGACATAAAAAATGACGATACCTTGACTTTCATTACTATTCACTTTCATGATGTCGTCGGCCGTTTCATCTTCACCATTATCAACTGTAACAACATCATAACATAGCGTTAATACTAGTACGTTAAATCTAAAGGTGAGTGAAGAGAGCTTAATCCGGAGCATCATCTACAGATGAACCATCGACAGACTAAGATTCCCTCCTCTTTTCCTCTTTATTTTCAAAATCTGAAGCCTGATTTCATGTCAGTTCATAAACAATATCGAGTCATAAACGTTGTTCTAATGTTGGATTTGATGTCGTTATTCCGTTTTAGCAATCGAAAAGATTGGTAAAATGTACTCTTACTCTCGAATGCATCTCTCTTTAAAACTTAAACAATTCATGGATAAGCCTTAGTTTTCACCACTTCTTTGATTACATATATATGACAACAATATTATCATATGTACACAATATGATCATAATTGACTATGTCTGACTGATCATAATAATTGTTTACTTTTTTTTAATTCAAACAAATTTATTCTAATGTTCACAAACAGGTTACAACTTATTTGCTTCCTAGTTTCTTAGTAAACCGGTCTCAGCTTTACGAACCGGTTAAAAAATATTGTATATAAACGTAACAAAACAAACTACAAAGGATAATGATTTCTCAATCATAAACGTTATGACTACTTGCTTTTGCCAGAGGTCGTATAGCTAATTTAAATAACTTGACCATGACATACACGAATATCAGAGATTAACATAATTATTGCGTAAAAACATACTCATAAGGCAAAAGATAAAACACGACGAAAGATGCGCCTGTTCCATCAACATTAATAATGTCAATCGTAATCCTTGCTACATAAAATGTACTAGCAATCGTTTATTACACGAAAAACATTAAACTGAAATATGGTTATCGCAATAGTCTATAGAAATAAGTTTAGTTATTCTATTATTTATAGAAATAAATATAGTTCATAGAGGTATTAAAAATTTATTATTTTCTGATGGTTAATACTGAACTGTTGTTATTTATTTAGATACCAAATCATATATATTATATGTATATATATTATATTATATTATTTTTGTTTTCTAAAGCAGTTTCTCGCCTGGCTTTAACGAACACTACTAACAATAAATAAAATATTACACATATACATATTATTATTATTATCATATTATTATTGCTTATACATAACATTGACATAAATCCTTCCACGACAGTTATTTCTCCAATGCAATTTTGGAGTGGGTTTCCTAGATGGTCAATAATAGCCTATTTTGCAGAAGGATAAAAATAACTTTTTCGTTGAATAACAACATTCCAATTCGACTCAGTAGTTTTGGAAGCTATGCAAAACAAACAAAGAAAATATTTTTTCATTACAATAATTGAACGACAGCCAAATATAAAACTAAATTACGCAAACGAGTAGTTGAGACGACACAAATGCCTTCCACTATTAAGAAAAATACACTGAGGTAGGCTATTTGGAAATCATTCATACTACGCGAATCTCCGAATAATTATGTAAATACTATAATTACGTGCTAATTAAGATCATGCATATAGAAAAATACAATATAAATGGTCGCTAAGATTCTGTCTGGAGACAGGTCAAAGTTAAGTAAAATATTGACATCTATTGGTGCTGTAGAGGCTGAGTTGTGTAAACAGTTTTTCGCTTAGATTTCTTATAATAAAATCTAATAACCTAAAAATTTTTTAATAACGCGTATACATTTCATAAATTACTTACTTTTTTCGTTATCACTCATGGTGAGCTCTTCAAATTGCACTTATTAAGCCAAGGGTATTTACTGAAATTAAAAAAGTATATTTTTTATCTGTATGAATATAAATGTTACTTTTTAGAAAATAGCATTTGCTTAACCTTTAAAACTCCCTCCGTAGCCTAGTGGTATGGGCGTGTGCTTTAGAAACCGGAGGTCGTGGGTTCGATTCCTGCGGGGACTCAACAAATTTTGATTGTTGTTTCCTAGTCGGTTAGGGCAATTTGGGCCGATCACCCAATTATCTGAAAACGTAAAGATGATCCATGCGTCGGATGGGCATGTAAAAAGTAGGTCCACGCACCAACCCGCATTGGACCAGCGTGGTGGGATACGATCCAAAACCCCCTGAAGGATAGCGGTGTATTAGGGAAGGCCTATGTCCAGCAGTTGACTATTACAGGCTGATGAGGTGAGATGCGAACCTTTAAAATGTTGCGATTCTTTATATAAACTCTGAATATATTGTTAAACATTATATCCAAAAATATTGCATGCGGCGTAAACTCAATAAATGTTTATTTAATATTTAGTTATAAGCTATTATTATGTACTATTTTGTTATCTTTTTTTTTCGGCACTATTTTGTTTTTGTTTTTAGTAATATAAGACATATAATATTTTTGTAATGAATGTTTGTTGCCATAATAAAGTAAAATAAAAATAAACAAAATAAAATGAAAGCGATAGCACTATTTTTTAGGAAAATTATGTAAGACATAAATTTACAAAGAGTTCGATAAAATCTTTTTGGGAGTCAACAATTCTCTATATTCCAGGAAATATAACTGAAAAATGCGAAAAAATCCCTTGGTTAGATTCTTAAAAAAGGATCTATTTACATAATGACCAAAAAAGACAAAATGTCTTAAACCAGAGCATATTTTTTTGATATAACGCAATTTATAAAGGATAAAGTTCAATTAAAAACAAATTTCATCATAAATAGCATAAGATATTAATATTTTTTGTTAAATGTAAATCACTTTAACGTGGTTTAGCTTATTGTGTAATTGTTATCAAGTTTCGTTTATAAAATAAATGTCACACACCACCTTATAACGGACATGACATTCAATCTGAATCAATTCACTCACCTCACTTATATAAAATTACGAAATTAGCAAAAAAATCACCGACCGAACTCGCTGACACTTCTCGAAGCACTGAGCAGTGCTATCAACACTTGATTTAATTATAAACAACGTCCGATGCAAATTTTACTTAAGCATTTTCCTTATCTTTGTCCGAATTGGAGTCACGAGCGTATAGGATAATTTGTATAGTTATAGATTCTATATATGATCGAAGAATTAATTCATCAAAGAGCTTATCCTGAAACGCGGCTTATTGGCATTATTGGCTAAGTGCTTGTTTTACAGTACTTGGGCCGATGATTCGGATAATCGCGTGGGTATTTTAGCTTCCTGATTTGTTAGGACAATAATTAAATAGGTTTTTATAATAATTTTTAGTAGAGAATTCAACAAATTTACACAAAACAAGCATTAACGATAAAACAAAAAAGGTTTATAAAAAATAAAATAATTGCGTCTGATGGGCATGTTGTAAAATCGGTCTTGGCAGTCCATATTTAGCAGACTTATTAGGAAGTTCGTAAGCTATAATTTACTGACATCAAACAAAAAATAAATACTTCGAATGCAGTTTACCCATTGAGTTGGGGAAGTCCGATGCAAGTGCTTCGCATGCCAACTGTCCAGATACAATGCCGATTTACAACTTCACAAATTGAACAGGAAAAATTGGAAAGCAAACATTTCGATATTATATAACACTTGCAGTCCGTCCACGACTCTGCCCGTGTTGTTTTTAGAATTTTAAAGTGCATTTTCATGGGATAAAGATCTTCTTCTCAAGATGGTCTTTAATGGTGAAAATTAAATCTACCAGTGAGATTTTAAATCAAAAATCAAACTCTCATCTTCTCTTATATAGATTATGTCTTCCTCTTTCTTTAAATGTCCTACACTCTCTAAATGCAATTAAGTCGACTGTCATTTCTTTTATCTGATCTAACATGTCCACTACTTTACCTCATCTTGTGTCTCACTATGTCCTCATAAGAAAATTTATGTTTTTTAAATTTTAAGTTTTCGTTTGTTGGGACTTAACAGAAGCTTTACGAGTAATAAACTTTTATAGCCTTTCCAAAAGAAAGAAATACGCAATTCGATTTTTTTACGTATGTAACCTCGTTGCTCATTAGTAGTTGGCTAGATATTAATATAATTAAAAAAATATGTCATCCACAAATCACAACCTTGTGCGATTAAACTTCATACGCCTAAGACCTACCTAATTATCTTTCTTAAATTGGTCTTCAATTAATATCTATACTATTTCAGAATAATCCACAGAAGCTATTTTCTAAGCTCATATAAGATTAGACAATATGCGTCCCGTAAAAGTAAATTAACTGTAAAAAAACTTTATTCTATTTGCATAAAACTTGTAATGGACGATGTTGTTGATATAATTAATATCTTGAAACATGCCCGAGATTTAAAATGCGCAGCAAAAATCACGGGGCAGTTTCCTGCAAAAAGCACTGTTATCCACTAATATAGCGCTATATTGTTATACACAAATTTGAGTCGGTTTTATTTTCTATATTAAAAATTTCTTCTTTTTTATAATATAACCATATATATACAGGGAAATAAAAAATATATTAAATTTTTTGTAGATTAAACTTTATATTGGTTTCCGTTATGGGGATAACATCACTAAGTTATTTGTGTATAGCCGAGAAATGTGCTGATTAATTTTTGAAATAATATAAGTCTAGAAATAATACTTCATTAATAAATATGTGAAACTTAAAAAGAAAGGTCGAAGAAAAAATTCGTTACAAATACCAAAGAACCTTGCACCAAAATTATTAATAACTCAACAAGCAGTTATGCGTCATTTCATGACGCAAAACTGTTCACTCAAACTTGTTCACTCTGACTTTCCTCTTACCGGAACATTAATTAACGCAGATAAATCATTTAAAATTTTCCTGAATTGGAATAATTGGATTTCTACATAAATCACTGAAGATGATAAAACTTCACGGAAAAAGCATCGTGCAGTGTAATTCCCAGTGTAATTCCGGGATGAAATGGCATACGTTGTCCTTGTCTCGATAAAAATAAACAGTTTCCTTAAAAAAATCAGATAACCATACTTAAGTTAATTATTTCTTTCATTTACGCGATTATTCATATCAAATCCACTTATTTACGGATTTTTCGCGTTACTTAAATATATTTATTCCCGACGTTTCGGATTCTTTTCAGCGTCCATGATCACGGGCAGACTAAGTTGGTATATGTCTGTATCTCTGTATGTTTTTTGAATAACCGTCAGTTTTTATTTAAAAAATTGACATATCTTTCGATTTCTTAATTTTTGAAATAAACAAATTCAAAAATTAAGAATTTGCATTTGGGCCGATCACCCAATTGTCTGAAACGTAAAATGATCCTAAGTAAAATGCGTCAGATGGGCATGTAAAAATTCGGTCCCACACGCATTGAACCAGCATAGAGGAATACGGTCCAACAACCTCCTTAAAGAGAAGGCGTGCCTTAGTGCAGGCTTATGTCCAGCAGTGGACAAACAAAGGCTAATGTTGATGATTATGAATTAATTACCACTAAGTTGTTAAATAACCTCTGTAAAGTGTTTAGTAATGTCATCCGTATTCCTTCATTTCTTTGCCATGCAATAGATCTGTACCTTTACCATCTAGTCCCGAACAAAGCAGAGCTTATGCTACAGCAACTAAATGACTGATAAATACATAAATTTACTTTTATTTTATAAATAAATACATATAATATAACAACAAACACTCAAACACTATATTACTCACACAATGTTGTCCTGTAATGAGAGCCCCACAACCTCTGGTGCAATAATCAGAATCACTAACCAATACGAGAAGCGCGTCGTAATATTAATGATACTTTCGTATGAGCACTGGACTAAAATTGTTACCAGCTGTATTCACCAGACGGCATAGCTATTTTTACTTTTACACTGTTTGATTACAGTCTAGACGTTAAGTGGTATACGCATCATTTTCAATTAAGCCGTTTTATTTTACGACTCCTTAATATGTGTGGGTTCGTGGGTTATAAATGAGAAGATCTTTAGGCAATGAGTCCGTACATTCCATGATGGATTGGTAAAAAAATAATGCTACCATTCTAAAGTAAATATTGATAACAAAACAGTACAAAGAATTCGTTCTTGAATGTGTAACTACTTTAGTATTGTGTGAAATCCAAAAAAATGCACTAATGTTATTGGTTAAGATTACAGCTTCATAGAAATCTTAGAATTTATCATCTAAGAAATCTGAGTCTATAAAAATATTTAAATATACAGTATGTCTCTAAAACTAATGCCTCATTTAGCTTAACTTTTTTAAAGTACCTAAGTTATGAAAAGTATTATTTTTTATTGCCTACGCAAGCAGTCGAACACTTGGGCCACCTGATGGCAAGTGATCACCGACGTCCAGACATCGGCAATACCAGTGGTATCACCAATGCGCTGCCTACCGCGAGACATAGCGTGTTAAGTCTCGTTTACGCAGTAATATGTAAATATGCTGGCTACGGTGCCCTTCAAACCGGAACACAGTAGTATTTTCACACTACTCCTTTGCGGCAGAAATAGGCACCGCAGTAGTACCACTCCAGACGGCCCCCTCTTTAAAGGGGAACTCCCACCAGTAAGTCAAAGTCGGGCTCTTCTTCGCCAGGGTTAAGTGCGGAACCCTCGAGATGATAGTCTAATATATGTATATATCTATTTTGCGCTATTGAAAATATGATGTTATTTTTATTACATTCAAATTTACTTTGCACATCATCCTATCATTTGAAACGTATAGACTTTTGCTACATATTTTAACGTATGCGCCCCGCACCCTCAAGAAGAACATTTACGAGTATGCATAATGTTGTTGTCATCATTCCCTTAATGTTTTTGAAAAAAAAAAAAAAAAAACTTATCACCTTTAATATGTAAAAATTAAAAAGTAAGATTCGGAGCGATAGCAGCAGATATTCACCAAATTTATGACCTCTTTTAGGAAATTGGCCAAAATGAGATAATGTCAAAAAATAATGTCAGTGTGTAATAATTAAAAAAAAAAACAGGAAAATAAAAAAGTTTATAAGGAAAAGACGAAAAGTTAAAAGAAACATACGTATCTTAAAAAGTTTTCGATCTGGGTATTGTACACAATCAGAATTGAATGTATGGAATCCATAAAACCATTGCATTGGTTTTCGGAGCAGCCGTATGTAAGTGCGTTAACAGCTGCACAAATAAAAATAACTTATCTGTATTCATTTCATGCGCAATGCGACTGACGTCATACAGTTACAGAATGAATTGTTGCCAGTTTTTCCTCATCGCTGTCGTGAGGTATGCCGGGTATCCTTAATATTGGATAATAATAATAATCGTCCCTCCAATGTTTGAGTGAATAAGAAAAATGTTAGCGGAAATAACTATAAGACCCTTAAAGCAGTTATACCAGATGAAATTACGATCATGTTTTACTATCAAAGTTTAATTTATAAATGTTAGCATTGCTTAGACGACAACGAGTTGATGTATGTATAAATTAACTTCGATTCAACTGCTTTAAATTTTTCAAATCAAACATTGTTTTTAACATCATTTTAACAATACTTCGAATGAATTATAATTACAAAATACAATTTCACATTAGGTTACTTACTAAAGTGCACAAAAAAGAGTCGGTGTATTGTAGTAATTTGCAATATTTTTTAAATTTCCATAAATATTTGCCTCATTGCACGTCTTTTCTCCATTGATAGAAAATCTTTTTTAAAAAACTTTTATTTTGTATAAACCTTTATACAGCACGTACGTTTGTCGCTTATATCATGTTATTTATTTATTTTATTTATTTATTTATTAACACTTCTTGTACAAAATGAGTACAATGGCGGACTTAATGCCAAAGGCATTCTCTGCCAGTCAACCATTGGGTGGTTAGGAGAATGTTAAGTAGGTGCAATAATAAAAAAATAATAAAAAAGAGAAAAACAAGGTTTTATACATAAGAATTGGGTCGTTTAAAAGTACTAAATGTCCAAATATAAAAAAAAGAAAGTAATACGTACATAAATATGTTTACAATACAAATATACGTATATCATACTGCTATCCTAGATACACATAAATATAATATATATATATATATATATATATGAATAATTACATAAACTTACATACATAAGTACATAAACATACATACATTTATTTTATATATAGTTATAAATATCAGATTAAAATAAAATAAAAGGATCTGTTTCATTGTTGTAATTGACTTAAGAGTTTCTTGCTAATTTTCCGTTTAAACTCGTTACAACTTTTAGCCATTCTGATTTCCTGAGGTAACTCATTCCACAAGTGAATCGCCTGTACGGGGAATGATAAATGGGTGAAGTCAGAACGGTGACCAGGACATTGATGCAGACGATTATACGCTGAGCGAAGGTTTTTGCTGCTGACTTCACATAGATACTGAAAATGCGAGGATATGTAAGCTGGAGTAAAAGGTGAATTTAGAAAAGAATAGAGAGTGGTAAGCGCTCGTAGATAGCGTCTTTGGTGAATAGGTAGCCACTGCAATTGAGCACGATAAATCGACACATGTTCAAATTTACGGAGATTGAAAACGAATCGAATGCAGTTATTCAGAAGTCGATCAAGTTTATTGAGGTGATCTGCATTCAGGTCAAAGTAGCACACGTCACCATAGTCGATAAGAGGAAAAATCAAAGCCTGCACAAGCATTGCCTTAGTTTGTGATGGCAAAAAGTTTTTAAACCTGTATAAGCTACGCAAGACACCAGTGACCTTTTGACTAACAGAAGCAATTTGCACCTTCCAATTAAGAGTATTGTCAATATACAAGCCAAGATTTTTCACGCTTTGGCTGATCGGTATAGGATGACTATCAAAAATAATTTTAGGCATATGGGTAAGATTAGTTTTGGCTAACATTCTAGAACTGCCTAGCACTATTGCTTGGCATTTCAATGGGTTGACAGTCAACCCAAACCGGTCAGACCAACTTTTTATAGCAGCTAAATCTTGGTTTATTTTGTTGAACGCAACTGCTAAGCTTTCTAGATCAGCTTGAGCATATAGCTGTAGATCATCGGCATACAGATGATACGCACTCTGAATTATTATTATATTCTTTCACCACTATTATTCTCTATTTTTATAATTATTTATAAAAATAGAGAATAATAGTGGTGAAAGAATACCGCCTTGAGGGACGCCACTTTTTATATGCAACCAGCTGGATGAGGACTCATCCACAATTACAGACTGCTGGCGCCCCTGAAGATAAGAAGAAAACCATTCCAGAACTTCATCAGAAACCATAAAATATGACAGGATAGCAAGAAGGATTTCGTGACTTATGGTATTAAAGGCATTGGAAAAGTCTATTAAAACCAGCAAGGTAATTTTAGTATCCTCCATGCCCTTTCTAATATCATCTGTCACTTTTAGAAGGGCAGTAGTTGTGCTATGGCCAGGTCTGAAGCCCGATTGGAGAGGGCTAATTAAATTATTTTGAAAAACAAATTGAGAAAGTTGTTTAAAAACACAAGACTCTAGAACTTTAGAAAGAAATGGCAGGATAGAGATGGGTCGGTAATGTGCGAGAAGTGATGGATTAGAACATTTTGGGATAGGCCGGACAAATGCTTTACGCCATGCGGAAGGGAAGGATCTAGACCAAAGGGAAAAATTAATGATATGGGTGATTGCAGGGAGGAAATAATCAAGAGCAGGATCGATCATTCTTCGACCAATTTGATCCGGTCCAACTGCAGTAGACTTAATAGCCAGGATGGTTTTTTGACTTCTTCCGAAGAAACTGGAGAGAAAGAAAAAGTGTTAGTGGAGGAGCGCATCAAACCATTCAAATAAGAAATTGTATCGTTAACTTTTAATGGATCTATAGATGAAGCAGTGAGAAAATGATTATTTAAATCATCTAAAGAGATTGAATTAGGAAGGTTTGTTATTTGCGACTTGCCAATACCCATGGTTGCAAGGAACTTCCAGATATTGGCATGATTTGAAGTTAAAATATTATCGAGAATATGACGGCGTTTAGCGTTGCGTATCATCTGGTTGCACCGATTTCTGGCTGCTTTATATTTAATCCAATTATTTTCACAGCGATGATTTTGAAAATATCTGAATGCTCTGTCTCTGCGCCGCATCGCTATTTTGACACCCTCTGTCAACCATGGAACTGGCAACCGTTTTATTTTACACATTTTGCGGTGCATGGGCATCGAACAATTGGTTAATACAACTGTTAAATATACTAATTTTATTGTCTAACGAGTCCTCATCAAACAAAGGTTGCCATTCAATATCACTAGCATCTTTGCGTAGTTGTTCAATGTTAATTTTTGCAAAAGACCGCAAGTGCAGAACTTTGTGCTTAGGTTTAGGTGGTTTTAAGGTATAGGAAAGGAAAATAAGGTCATGATGGGAAAAGCATGGAGCAGGATATTGCCCATGAGATGAATACATAGAAGGATTAGGTCAAGCTAAGTATCTTCACTGGATAGGTTACGATGGGTAGGTTGAAGTGGTAAAATTTGTAAAGAACTTGACTTGACAACATGTAGGAGTTTAAGAGTACGGGAAGATTCAGAATTAAGGAGGTCGGTATTGAAATCTCCCATGATGACATGATGAGAGTACCTTGAACCCAAAGATTCCAGGACCAATTCGAAATCGGTGAAATAGTCGATGTTGGGAGGGCAATATACAACACCTAATACGATTTTAGCGCAATTAACAATGACCTCAATGAATAAGTACTCAGCCGAGGATGAGTAATTTTGAGGGGAGCAAGAAAGTAATTCAAATTTGAGGTCACATCTTAAATATATTGCCACTCCCCCACCTCTCTTATCAACACGATCGTTACGGATAAGGACGAAGCCAGGAAGAGCGTACATAGTTGAAAGCAAATGCGGTTTGAGCCAACTCTCAGACACCAGAATAGCGTGCACATTACAACTAGCAAAAGCGTCACACAAGCTGTCATAGTGATTTGGGACACTCTGGGCGTTGATATGACACACGTTAAGTAAGTTTTTAGCAGGAAAAGAAAATTTTCATTTAAAAGTCACTAAGAGAGCATGGTACAGAGCTAAAACTATCTTCAGTGTCAGAGCTCGAGCTATCTATAATAGAATAAAACGAATCTTCATCTGATATTGATGACATATGGATATTTATAATCTATATGATAAATAAAAAAAAATAAAATAATAGTAATAAATATATATATATTTATAAAAATAATAATATATTTTAATAACTAAATTAGTTTATATATCTTATAGTTTTATAGTTTATATACGTAAATTCACCGCACCACCCGCCAGCTTTGAAAACAAAATGTTCTAATTTAATTAACAAAAATGAAAATAAATACATTATTTTAACAGCGGTACAAAATAAAAATTAAATGTTTAAAAAGGAAAAAGAATTACAAAAAAAAAAAAAAAAACAAATATCTTAAAAAAAAAAATGTAAAGTAAAATATAAAATACGAACGCAACCATATGTCATGAAGTTATAACATAAACGTCAAACGACTTTGACACTAGTGCCGAAACAATGATAACAATCGTAGTTTTAAGTATTTTTGTTATCATAATATTAGGTTAGTGACTAATTATACAGCTAATACAAAGATTATAAACGAAAAAGTTAAAATAGTTATATATAAGAAAAATAAATAATAATGTATTTATAACTAGGACTTGCCCGGCATCTTTGGAAACTTAGTTATTAATGTGGCAAGTTCATCTTCAGTGGTGATTTTATGAATTGTGCCACAGGATGTCTTTGTGCAGATGTTATATATATTTTGAAACAATATAACTGCCTCCGAGGGCCTAGCGATATGGGCGTGTGCTGTAGAAACCGGGGTTCGAATCCTGCGGGGACTCAACAAATTTTCATGATTGTTTCCTAGTTGGTTAGGCAATTTGGGGCGATCACCCAATTCACCCAAAAGTCTGAAAAGTAAGATGATCCATGCGTCGGATGGGCACGTAAAAGTCGGTTCACCCACCAACCTTCAAAACCCCCTAATGGATAGGTTTGTATTAAGGGAGACCTATGTTCAGCTGTGGACTATAACAGGCTGATGATGATGATGATACATTTTCATACCTTCGCTTCTAAAATAGAATACAACAAAATGCATTTATCCGAAAAGTAATCATTGCAACGCTAATAGAGATCCATTTGCCGTAATTTTGTAAAATATTTATTAAGCTTGAATGATTAGCCTACACGGATAAAGACGCGTGAATAATATGAATGTCCGCATGTGCGCCAATTAATGTTCTAGACAATAGGAATCCCCAAAAAGTTGTCTAGACTTATGCGGCATCTTAATTTCGTTAGAAATATTTCCAGGATTTCGATGTTGCTGTTTGAAGCAGTGCCTTAGAGTTCAATTCCGTATGTCAATACTGGTTTAAGTTTTGACTTGTAGACTGACATATTGCTTTCATTAGATAGTTTTGATTTCCTGCTGATTAGCCAATATAGGCGTCTTAAATTTGTATCGAGTTGTTTCCTCTTGTTCCAGATGTGTTTCAAGTGAATGTCTAGGAACTTAGCGTTGTCGGATTGTAGGATTTGAGCACCGTTTAGCTTAACAGATGGGCAGTCACCCTTTCTTAAACCGAAAGTGACGTGTGTGGATTTTGAATTATTTACTTTTATCCTCCAGGATCCTAGTTACAGTTGAATATCAGTAAGGTGTTTTTGGAGGGCAGCTGATGCAGTCGCTGCGTCACTGTCCTTTGACATTATAGCTGTGTCATCAGCATACGTAGCTATTATTTATCCTTATTTTTAGGGATTTCAGCTGTAAAAATTAGGTATCACATTGAACTTGGTGCTTTTTTAGGAGGAATTGCTTTTATCTTAGTCTAGCTAACTCTCTTAGTGTTATTGCTCTTAGTGGAAGGCATAATTGGTGTTGTGACTGAAGAAATTCTATTACGGAATTTTCATTTTCTGGATTGGAACATGGTAAAGGTGTGAGGATATTTTGTAGGTGTTCAGCAAAAGCGGTACATTTATCAATATATGTTTTAGCCCAGGTTCGGTCTTATTTCTGTATTGACGGATTGTGTTCTTTAGGTCCCTTTAGGATTTTTGTTGCCCACTAGTGCGAGAAGTTTATATCCTGGTGTAGAGTGAGGCGCGCCAAATTATTTTGTAGGGCTACATTTTCATATTCTCTGATCATTACCTCTTGTTCTTCACACGCTGTGTTGAATCTGATGATCATACAGGTATCTGAATCTATGCCATTCTTTTGTAAGCCTACGCTGTTTCCAGACTTTTTAAAGTACATCTTTTGGATATTGCTTAAGGTTAGTATAGGATCTGTTGCTTGAGTTTTTTGACTTCTTGGCCGCAAGATGAATAATTAAATTTAATTTTTCTATTGAGGTTTCCCCCAGCCTCTTGCGTTTTTAGTTTTACCTTTAAATTTAATTCGAAAGAGACTATTTCTTTATAGGTGTCCCAGTTAGTATAATTAATGTATAATTTTTTCTGTAGATCAGACTGGATAGCTAATTTGTTGAAATTTAGTATCTGTGGTGAGTGATCGGATGACAAGTCTTCACATTCCTCTATTTTAGTATAGTAGTATACTACTATAAGTATAGTATACTACTATAAGTATTCTTAGTATATAATATACTAAGAATATAGGCCGTAACTATAGTTACGGCCTATATTCTTAGTGATAAAGAAGTCTCGAAGATCAGGTATTTTATTTTGGTCTGTTGGCCAATATGTTGGTTTTCCACGCTAAATACAATTAAGATTGAGATCTAAAATCGCCCTGTAGAGTTGCTTCCCCTTTGGGTTGATCAGTCTTGAACCCCGGTAACCCAAGGTATGCTTAGAATCAGATAAAAGTAGGGCCAAAATCGTTGAAGAATTGTTTGAATTCATCTGTATTTATTGTGTATCGAGGTGGACAATATAATGCAACAACAGTTATTTCAGAGTTTTGTTGTGAATTCCGATCGACGTTGTTTGGATTTTATCTGTCTTTACATAACTATTCATCTGGATTTATTGTGTATCGAGGTGAACAATATAATGTAGCAACAATTCTTTCAGAATTTTTTTTGTGAATTCTGATCGACGTTGCTTGGATTTTATCTGTTTTTACAAAACTGTGAACATGGTGTTTGATGCTGTTTTTTAGAATAATTGCAGCCCCTCCATGAGATCTGCTTGAGGGATGTTCAGTAAATTGCTAAATATTATATGGGGGCGCTAATTGAGTCTGGTTTCACGTATGAGACCCATGAAGGTCATAAATAGTTCTATTTCCTGATACTTATCAGTTTAATCCGTTGGTTTTCAAGGTAACTGCGAATATGCCATCCAAGACATTTTTTATAATTTTATCCTTGTTCTTTCATGAAGTCTGGTGATAGATTTTTTGCGTCCAGTATGTAAGACCCTTCTCTTTTCTAATGTGTCAGAGTAGCTTTGTAGATGGTTAGCTGGCTTATAGTTTACAGGGATTTTTTGTGCTGGATTCATGATAACATTCGTCGATTTTGCCTGGCCATAATTTAGTTCGGATTTAATGTTTAGAACTCTCTCCTTGTATTCTTTGTATTTCAGACAACACCTATAACTTGCTGGACGTTTACCTTGGCAGTTTGCGCATAGAGCATCCGTGTCAGGCGATTTGGTGCATGTGACAGTTGGGTGGTCATTTCCACATTTTGAAAGAGCAGAAGCATTAGTTTTTGGAATGTACAAATCTTTGGCATTTCTTGCATTGCAGTATCTCTCGTTTTTTGTACGGCGGAAAGCTATTTTATTGTAAAATAATGCGCAGGAATATATACAATCCCATATTTATTAGCAATTTTTTTTCCTGTAAAATTATTTTTTAGCTTGACTGGTATTAACAACTTTATTTCCTTTGTAAATTACATAGTTCAGAGCTCACTTACTCTCACTTAGGAAAAATTTACTTGTGAAACGGAAAATGTCTCAATTCGGTGAAGGAAGTCAGAAAAATAGGCTGTACAATAATCCGACATGGGTCCGGAAGCACATACAAAAAAGTAAAAAGAGTTCATTACACTTTTCATTTGCTCATTAATTTTACCAAGTTATGGCGTCAGCTTCTAATCCATCCAGATTTACATTTATTACATTTTCTACGCAGAGCGACAGGAATCTGCAATCCAAAATGTAAACTGCATGCTGTGGGTGAATTGTTTGTCAGTAATTTTGGCCTTTTTATTTATTTTATAAATATTTTTTTTCGTTTACATTTGTTTTCAAACTTTTTTACTATTTATATATTAGAATTGTTATAGGATATAGTTAAAAGTTGCAAACACTTGAAGTTTTGAGATTTTTTTTTTAATAAATTAAAGCGACAAGACGAAGAAGAGAAGTACGTTTATTTGATGGTCGTGAGAAACGATGTGTAAGATGCCACGAATCCCCTCGCCTACATGAGAAATACGATGTCACGTCTCGTTTACCTAATAATTACACTGGCCCTTCAAACCAAAAGCCAGGTTTGTTTATACACTACAGAACAGTATTTGAAAGTGGCACTGCAAGGGATCTCACCCCACACGGTCTCCCATGAAAAGATCTACCGCCCTCGTACAAGTTTCGAGATTATAGATTTATTAAGATATACCATGAGATTGTTTTTATCTCATATCCAAGCATAAGCTCAAAGCCTCCGTGGTCTAGCAGTTGGCCCTTGCTCTATAAACCGGAGGTCATGGACTTGAATCCCGCGGGGAATCAACCTTGTGTTATGGTTGTTTTCTGGTTGATTAGGACGATTGCGGCAGATCACCGAATTGTTTAGAAACTAAGATGATCCATGCGTAAGATTGGCATGTAAAAAGTCGGTCCACCCACCAACCCGCATTGGACCAGCGTGGTGGGATACGGTCCAAAACCCCCTAATGGATAGGGGTGTATTAGGGGAGGCCTATGTCCAGCAGTGGACTATCATAGGCTGATGATGATGATGATAATGATGATGAACAACTTTTATATACTGAATCAGAAATTAAGGCTCACAACCTTTTGTAGTACTTACGCGCTATTAAAAAAGAGTTAAAACTAAAACTCATTACGTTGTAGCATTAGTTTATTTAACACGATGTCAATATTATTGCCTTAACTTTAAAAATTAGTATGTGTAGGTATCTGCATTGAAGCCTAAAGACAGCATTTTCTCATCTACCCATGACCTCAGGAATGCTACATTTGCATATACTCCTGGCGTATTTGCCCCACAGCCAATACCCCAGGACACCATCCCGGTACCCATAAAGCGATCATCTTGTCCCTGAAAATTTACACGTTCATATAACTATAAATGTTTAAAAGCATTTCTTACTTTCCAACGTTTCTTATTATGTCTTTTACACAGAGAGGTTCCGTTTAATTGAATAGCTTAACGTTTTCTGAGATTTTGTTGTAAAAATGTATACACTGTCCCATAAATAATTTTATTGTTCTCCTGAGTACTTGTTGTTAGGAGAACACATGTTATGCTTATTCTTAGTATTCTTATTGTGCATATCACAATGTAGTACAAATTCAATCTTTTGTTTTTTGACATACATTTCTTTTTTGAAATATATACTGAGAAGACACAGTCATTACATTTATTTTAGTAGATCTTTTCAACAATTATTTGGGGCCCAGACTAGGCACCAGGCCTAGACTGCTGTGTCATATGGGCATTAAAAAGTCAGTCCTGCTGGCCAATACTTAATTAAAGATTGTAATAAAATGACTAGTAGTTTAGATACATACCGGTATGGAACACATGAGCGCTGATCCACCATCTCCTAGGCAGCTATCTTTATTAGATTCCCCACCAGCGCAAAGGAAACTTGCGTGTAGTCTAAAGAACTCTCCGAGTCGGGTAGTCCGCAGCTTGCTTTGACATGCACCGTGTTCGACAATTGGCATACTCACCTGTAAGAGAGAACTATTTATTGAGTAAAGTCTTAACAAAATTATTACCGAGCGCAAAATCAAGCAATGTTCATAGTTCGATAGCCGGATCACCTAACTTTACAATAAATGGTTTAATCCACCCGTATTATCTTAATCAACATGTCTTACTGTACCCTGACGAAACGTTCACATTAAAGGGTAACCAACCTTATGTCATATTAAACATGTAGATATATATAGTGATATAAATTTACTTAATTATGCGACATTAAAATACTTATTGTGCGTTATTCTTTGAACATAGATATATCTCCGCGTACTTTATTGTAGGCGAATTTAAAAAGAACAAATTATAAACCGATCTCGATGACAACACTGATGAAAGATAAATTTGCCAAAAGCGTGAGGGCTGATCAATTTCTTACCTTTTTTGGAATAGCCTGATAGGTGCCTCTCTCAAACTCGTCCTTGCCCCAGCCGGAGGAAAAACATATAGAACCGGCTGGTGTTTCCTGTAACACCTTAGGAAGGCATAAGGTATTCACGTTTGGTTTAATATCCAACGGCTTGTCGAGCACCAGTAGGGCTATGTCGTATCGTAAGTTCACTGCAATAAACATTTTATTAATTTCCATATTTATAAAGTATATACGAGAACTTAATGATACCAAGGCCCATTGAAGGTGGTAGATCTCCTTTTACAGGGAGAGTCTGGAAATTCTCCACCGGCTGTATTGGCCGCACACGAGTAGTGAAAGCACTACTCTGTTCCAGTTTGAAGATCATCGAAGCCACCGTAATTACTGGATAATAGGGAATAATAATATTTTTCTCCAGTCGAATATGACTACGGCGGCCGATCTATATTAGAGATCAGACAACTGCGCAGGAGATATTATAGTGCACAAGTGTACGCGCAAACATAGGCTCACTCCCTGTTCCTTTTTACTCTCAAAACCCGATGGAACGGATAAACGTCACGACCGGAGAGAGTAAGGCGCAGGACCGACTTTTTTACTTTTTAAACAATTGAGTGATCAGCCTAAATTGCCCTGAGCAACTCGGAAACAACAATGAAAATTTGTTGACTCCTCGCAGGATTCGAACCCACGACCTCCGGTTTCTAAAGCACTCGCCCTTACTACTAGGCTACGTAAGATGTAATATTCCATGGTGCTCATATGCAAAGTGCAAGTCACTTACTATCAGGAGCAAATCCTGATCGTCTTGTCACTCCAACCAATAAAATTACTTGAAAAGAGGATACTACACGGAATAAGCTGAAAATAGGCAGTTGTACATAATTTGTCCTTGACATAACTCACATCTCACAGTGTTGAAATTTTCATGGAATAACACCGACTTCACAAGTCTCTCTTGGTATGGATAAGCTTCTGCGTTTGATCGTATGTCCCATTCGCCAGCGCGCACTCTTAGGTTTGTCTCGTTATATGTTTGGTGAGCCGTGGTCATGATTACCTTTGGATGGATTACCGAGCCGCTGCATAAATACTTATTTTGCAGTTCGCTGCTAGGATCTTCAGGATCGGATAACGTCTTGCTATAGGTAAAACAGTTAAAAATGATAGAAATAAAAATAAAGATGAAATGTAGTATATGCGTAGTTTTTCTTTTTATTTTAAATTCGAGAGTTCAAAAAAGCGATTTTTAGCGTCGATATACATAATTAATTTACATAACTTTAATTAAATACATTATGTGCAATGTATTTAATCAAAAGACAACACAGATCAAAAGACAACACAGACCCAAAAGACAACACAGACTCAAAAGACAACACAGACCCAAAAGACAACACAGACTCAAAAGACAACACAGGTCAAAAGACAACACAGACTCAAAAGACAACACAGACTCAAAAGACAACACAGACTCAAAAGACAACACAGACTCAAAAGACAACACAGACCCAAAAGACAACACAGACTCAAAAGACAACACAGACTCAAAAGACAACACAGACTCAAAAGACAACACAGACTCAAAAGACAACACAGACTCAAAAGACAACACAGACCCAAAAGACAACACAGACTCAAAAGACAACACAGACCCAAAAGACAACACAGACTCAAAAGACAACACAGACCCAAAAGACAACACAGACTCAAAAGACAACACAGACCCAAAAGACAACACAGACTCAAAAGACAACACAGGTCAAAAGACAACACAGACTCAAAAGACAACACAGGTCAAAAGACAACACAGACTCAAA
The DNA here is from genome assembly GCA_029286875.1 of Lamproptera curius. Taxonomy (NCBI): domain Eukaryota; kingdom Metazoa; phylum Arthropoda; class Insecta; order Lepidoptera; family Papilionidae; genus Lamproptera; species Lamproptera curius. The sequence continues at coordinate 2,890,835 of JAGSMT010000099.1, forward strand.
AGACAACACAGACTCAAAAGACAACACAGGTCAAAAGACAACACAGACTCAAAAGACAACACAGACTCAAAAGACAACACAGACTCAAAAGACAACACAGGTCAAAAGACAACACAGACTCAAAAGACAACACAGACTCAAAAGACAACACAGACTCAAAAGACAACACAGACTCAAAAGACAACACAGACTCAAAAGACAACACAGGTCAAAAGACAACACAGACATCAAAAGACAACACAGACGCAAAAGACAACACAGACATCACAGCGCAGTTAGCCTTCGGATCGACCGGACAAGCCTGCTCGATCCCCCCTGCTACCTGCGTTATCCGCTTGGCCCACTCGTGGCCACGCCCTCCCCCCCGACGCCTACAAGTGGCAGAAGAATGAAGACGTCTAGTCGTCGTGTCATCGTGTCGCCGTGCATCAGTGCAGTGTTAGTGTCAGTGTGTGCCGGAAGCTTCAGTGTCGACGCGCTAGGGCGTACGCGCCTGTGCCCAGATAGCTGTGTAGCCGTCCGGTGAGTCGCTCCGATTTTGTCTTGCCATTCAATTTTCCCCTTTACAGCGTCCGCATGTCATTCTGTTGAGATGTAGGGACCCATTAAGCTTTAGTTTGTTCAATTAAGCCACGTCACATCGTGATTTTAATTAAATTACACGCACACCACTCACGTGGTTTATTAGAGTCAAATTTAACGTCGCTTGCTGCACTAGGCAGCAGCGTAGGTATTCACCTAGCGCTCCTAAAGCGCTAGAGTTTTCTAAACGTCAGGTTTACACTTCCCTGCTCACTGGGGCGGGGAGGGTAGGGCACACAACCCCCGGCTTCACCGGGGGCGCTTGCACGACTATAGTAAAATCATATTAAGAAAGCAATAAAATGGATTCAGTCACCCTCAGTGACCTAGGCCTCGACTTCGAGGACCTGAAGAATCGTCCGCCGACGGACACGGTACGTGCCATCCGCGAGGCCCTCACCGCGCAAGGGGGCCAAATTCATTACAAGCGCACCCCATGCTCAACGCGAGCAACCACACCCTCGTCGGAAAAGTGTCCAACCATCCATTCGGACACCCTATCCCCGCTCACTTCACCTAATAACTCCGACTCTGAAATGGAGCTGGATAATTCCCGTCCGGTCACCGAGGACGAAGACGCAGGAGGGTTCCTGCCGGTTAGTTCGCGCAAGAAAAAGCGCAAGAGCAGGGCCTCCCCTGCCACATCACCAACTCCGCCACCTAAGGCACCAAAAGCGTCGGCGGAAATACTATCGGCCCCTAGGCCAACAACAGCGGCCACAGAGCCAAAAGCCGCCTCACGGTAATCCATTCAGGCCGCCTCACGGCCAACAACATCGGCCTCATCAAGGCAACCACCTGCTGCTTCACAGCAAACACCATCTGCTGCTTCACAGCAACCTTCGGCTGCCTCTCAGCAACCATCAATCCCACCTAGGGATAAAAAACCTCCGCCGATTTATATTCGGTCGAAGGAGAAATGGGCAGAACTACGGTCCGCGCTGTCCAATAGATACAAATTCACAGCAGCCGACTCGAACCAGGGCATTAAATTGCAACTGGAAAACCGTGACGCACACCGTCAAGTAACGTCGTATCTCTGAAAGAACGACTATTATTACCACACATACGCGCTCCCGGAAGAGCGCGTACTCGGACAGTCGTCAAAGGCACTGCCGGAAGAGATGCCCACAGAGGACATCTCACAATTTCATTAAGGGACAAAACATCTCAATTTACTCGGCCTTCCGCCTAACTCATCCTAAGACAAAAAAGCCTTTTAATGTGGTCCTTCTGACCCTGGAACGCTCCACCGAGGGCAAAAAGGTGTATGATCTACACCACATATACGACATAAGTCGCATTACATTCCACGCGCCACACTCAAATGGCCTTCCTGCTCAGTGTCATAACTGCTAAATGTACGGGCACTCGGTCCGTAACTGTCACGCACGCCCTCGCTGCGTGAAATGCCTTGGTGACCATGGCACCTGATTGCCCTAGACCCGAGATAGGGAAGCTCACCATATACGAACCGCCGGCATGCGTTAACTGCCAAAGCGCTGGCCACACGGCCAATTATCTGGGCTGCCCTAAGGCACCCAAGCGCAAACCACTAGCACCTTCGTCCGTCCCAAGGCGCCCCTAGGTGCCTCCCCTTACTTCCTTCCCGCCCCTCCGACCTATTCCGGCGTGGCAAACCACACCAAGCGCTCCGCGCAGCGCTCCAATGCCCGCGTGGCAACAACAACCACCGCAGGTAGCGCCGAGCGCCCCGCGTGGCGCCGCACCAAAACCAAGCGCTCCGCGTAGCGCCCTACAGCTTGCTAGCCATAGCAATGGCAGCAACTTGGAAACATTAGCCGAACAGATCGACTTCGCAGAGCTCGATCGTCTTACCGCAGAATTCGACGCCGTCGTCGGTAATTTCGGAGCCCGCCTTGCCATACTCCGTAAGTATAGGCAATTAGTCGACTTAATTACGGGACGTAAATGAATAGCACGCCCATAGTAAATAATAGAAACGGCCCGGGCCGTCTAAAGCCACGCGCAGTTAACATTTCATTTTTCAACGCAAACGGTCTCGCGGATCAAAGGACCGAAATCTCAGTTTTTCTACGCGAAAACGACGTCGACATTCTACTGGTGCAGGAGACGTTCCTAAAGCCCGGAAGAGGAGATCCGAAAATAGCTAACTATAATATCATAAGAAATGATCGGGCCGGCGCTTCACACGGCGGCACGCTCATTTATTATAAAAAGTCCCTGCACTGTGTAGCAATCGACACGCCGTCGACGCTAACGCACTTAGAAGCCTCGGTCTGTAGGTTAGCCATGACAGGACACGCACCAATCACCATAGCCTCGGTCTACTTACCATGTAGAAGCTCTTCCGAGATAACTCAATCCGACTTCGAGACGCTATTCTCCCTAGGAGGCGCCGTCATTCTGGCAGGCGACTTCAATAGCAAGCACACCCGATGGAACAGTTATACAATCAATTCGCGAGGTGCAGCACTAGATGCACTATCTGAACTACTTAACTTCAGTATCGTTGCTCCGCTTGAACATACGCACTACCCCGCACACGGTAGGCCACAGATCGGATGTGCTTGATTTTGCCCTCCTTAAAAATGTCAATCTCACTTTTAGAGGTATAGAGGTCATAGAAGATCTAACCTCCGATCATCGCCCAGTCATCCTCAAACTAGGACCACCTGACTCCCAAAACATACAATCCAAAACGATAATTGACTGGCGCAAACTCAAATGTCAGCTAGACAGCACTTGCTCGCCGCACCTAGATGCCATTCCTAAAGTCCTGCACAGTGCTAATGACGCGAATCTCGCTGCTCATGCGCTCATAAGACATGTCCAAAGTGTTGTCGAGGCCTCCTCGAAGCAAGTCCCGGTGGAGGAAAACCCCCGCTGGGCCTTGCCAAACGACATTAAAGGACCTCTTGCGACGCAAGAGGGCTACGATTCGTGCCTACGATTGGTATCCAACCGAACGGAACCGGAGACAGTTACGCGCCCTTGAACATCAGTCCAAGACGCGCATAGCTGAATTCAGGAACGATCGGTGGGGATACAGATCTAAGCAATATGCACCCATCCCATCAAGCCTTCTGGCAACTTCCCAAAAGCCTAAAGGGCGGAATCGGAACCCCTCCGATGCCGCCTTTATCCCATCCTAACCTTCCTGATGCTCCTCTAGCGTTTCTCGATGAAGAAAAAGCCGAATGCCTAGCCGACAGCCTCGAGGCACAATGCACGCCAAGCACTCAACCGATCGACGCCGCTCACCGCCAAACGGTGGAGAGCGAGGTCGAGCGATTGACTCAACTTCCTCCTCGCGATGTAACTTCACCGGTGACCGGAAGCGAAGTCAAGTCGATTATCAAAAATCTCAAACCTCGGAAAGCCCCGGGCACCGATGGAATAAACAACCGCGTCATTAAAATCCTACCGGAATTACATGAATTAACATCCTAGTCCTAATTTATAACGCAGCTCTTTCCAAGGGTATTTTCCCAAACACTTGGAAAGATGCTGAAGTTATAGGGTTCCTCAAACCCGGCAAACCACCTGCACTTCCCAGTTCTTATCGTCCCATTAGCCTCCTCAAGGGTTTCGGAAAAATATATGAACGTCTTGTCCAAGCCCGCTTATTAGAATTTATGAAATCTAAAGGGCTCCCTACCCCCATTCAATTCGGCTTTCGAGCCAAACACTCTTGCACTCACCAAATTCACCGCATCACGGAAAAAATTAAAGTCAGCTTAATACGAGGCCATCACACGGGAGCGCTTTTCCTCGACGTGGCGAAGGCGTTCGATAAAGTATGGCACGAAGGGCTTATATACAAGTTATATAAGCTCGGCGTGCCAGATCGTCTCGTACTCATCATACGAGACTTCCTCAGGAATCGAACGTTCCGATACCGCGTAGAGTGAACCAAATCACTACCTCGACCGGTCCGTGCCGGCGTACCCCAAGGCTCCGTATTAGGACCAATCCTTTTTACCTTATATACAAACGACATCCCACAACACCGGCTTGTTGACACCGCCTTATTCGCAGACGACACCTGCATATACTCAACCAGTAGATAGTCAAAGACTCCAATCCGCGGCCAATATCCTAGGGGAATGGTTCCGGAAATGGAGAATAGAAATCAATCCTTTCAAAAGCGCAGCCATTTTGTTCACGCGACGAGATCCGTGCCTTCCTTCCAATGTCCGACTCCTAGATTGCCCTATCCCTTGGGTCAAACAGACCAAATACCTCGGGGTAATCTTAGATAAATCCTTAACATTTGGCCCACACATTACACATGTCAAAAACAGAGCGGCCTATGTCTTAGGTCGACTCTTTCCTTTAATAAACCCGAAAAGCAAGTTATCTCTGCGCAATAAGGTGTTGTTATACAAGACAGTCATACGTCCAATCTTAACATATGCCAGTCCCGTCTTTGCACATGCAAAACAAACGCACATTGACAAGCTTCAAGTCCTGCAAAACAGATTCATGCGCAGGGCCACTGGTGCGCCGTATTACCTGCGCAACATTGACCTGCACCTGGATCTGAAATTGCCCACTATCAAACAGTACCTAAAACAAGCTTCCATCCGATATTTCGGCTCGGCTTCGCAACACCCAAACGATCTAGTTCGGAGCGCCGCCGCTTACGAACCAACAATTTCACTCGCTAAAAACGACATCCATCGAAGAGCGCGAAACGCGATAACGGATCCGGACGATGAGACTACAATCGTGCAAGCACGTTTAAACTCACTACGCAACACAACTTGTCCTCGCCGTCGAGTACAAACTAGTACCACCAATCACCAATCAGATAGGGCGGTAAAAATCTTCCGCTAATAAAGTCCTAAAAGCAAATTATCGAGCCGAGGTTCGGCCCACCGGGGCGCCCTCGATAAATGTTGCTAACGGGCATAGGCATGGACCTGACCAGCGGCTGATCGAGCCGAGGCTCGGCCCTCTTGGGCACCCTCGATCAAGCCAGCTTACGGGATAAAGAAGTGGCAGCCCGAGCCGAGGTCCCCCTTCAGGGGTCCCTCGGAGCTAAGCCACAGAATAGAGGTGAAGTCTGTGCACACTTAAAGTTGCACAGCCCCTCGAACCCGCCGGGTTGTAGCGGTTAACTCCACCAACGTGAGTCATCCGTAAAAAAAAAATGTATTTAATTAAAGTAATAAACATGCATTTCAAGTAAAGTACTTATGGTCATTAGCTTAATTACGTAATGAGAGGAGAGGTCGAAAAGGGTTGGTTTTCTAGTCTAAATTTATTAATAAATGTCTAACCTACTAAAACATATAGGAGCATTTACAATATAAGATAAGAAAACTTAAGAATATATATACTAAGTTTGAACCAAATCGAGTAAGCATCATTTAAGTTATAGACCTAAAAACGAGTGAATCAGGGAGTTGTTAGCGAGTCTAACATATAACACCCTTTATTAAGTACCTCGCAAAGCAAGAAAAAGCCGCTCAGACGATATTGCAAGAAATATTAGCGGTTTACGCGAACTCTGCTTCTGGTAAAACTATAGTTAACAAGCAGCATGGTCTTTTCAAACAAGGAAAAAAAACTATTGAACATGAACCTCTTGTATAAGAAAATACTCAGTACTTCTCGGTTGAAATATCCGAAACACGTATTTTAAAAGAAAGGTCAGAGCAAGATGACCAGCGACTTTTATTTATTAAAAAAAAATGAAAAGAGGTTGCATTGAAAAAAATTGGCCATGATGAAGAAGTCAAGTCTACAATTTTGGTCAGTTTTGGCAGAAAAGATAACACTTTTTCCGAAAGTAAAGAGAAATTATTTAAGAGATCCGAAAAATGTATTAATGTAAAGGGAGAATGTTATAAAGGACAAACATTGCTTTCATGTGTAATTCCTATTCAATTCCTCCTCGTTTCGCGAACTTATCGAACTCTTCTCATATTATGTATAGAATTATATTGTTCCCCATTTTATCATTAGGTTTGATTCTGAACCGCCTAGTTTTACCTTAATAAAAAGATTTACAAAACATGCCTGACACCTGACCTTTACAACCCAAAGGATAATGTTTATTCTACTGCATTAAATGCATGGTTACAAGATTATATATTCGAGGGCCATGACGTTCCTAATGCACGCCTTCATTAGGGGGTTTCGGATCGTATCCCACCACGCTGTTTGGATGCGGGTTGGTCTGCTGACTTTTTACATGCCCATCCGACGCATGGATCATCTTATTTTTCAGACAATAGGGTGATTGTATGCTCTAACCAACTAGGAAAAAACTAAGAAAATTTGTTGTGTCCCCATTGGATTCGAACCCACGACCTTCGGTTTCTAAAACACAAGCCCTAACCACAAGGCTTCGGAGGCAGGAGTCCTAAAATGATTGCCAAAGATAATCTTGACAACCAGGACCGCAATTATACATGCCCAACCGACCAATGCATCATCGCACTTTTCAGGCAATGAGATAATCGCATGTACAGCCCTGATCAACCAGAATACAATAAAAACAATAAGATGTTTTCAAAACACCGTTTTTAAAACAAGGTCAATACTATACATTTTTCAATTTAATTAAAAAGCAATAGTATTACTGTACGCTTTGACTTACTTTAGCACAGCGACTATCCACGGATATTCCCCGAATGCGGCTTTATCTTCTGTTATTTCCGCCGCCGAAAATACCATATTATTCCGCATTCCGCATCCAAGTTTCTTCAAACAAAAAGAATTAAGACTAATAATGTATGTGAACCCAAAAGCAGTAGGAAGCTATGGTTTCATTTCTGTAGAGACCCTATAGCATGTGTATAAGACCATAAAAATAAATGATAAGTTGGAAGCAGTTAATTAACATAACATAGGATTTATAATGAACAACATATTGTGCGTGTGCGTGTTTATTTGAGGAAATGAGTACGTGTGTTTATGCTTGCTTTGTGCTAATAACTGATTTTATGTAAATGTTTTGTGTTATTTTAGCTCTGAGTTTATAATTTGTACTACTTTTTTGCACTTTCACTACGTTTATAACTTCAAGTCCTTTGACTTTTCACATCCACCACTGTTATATTTTTCTAGAAAGTTAACCAATTGGATATTTACTATTTTTTCTAGGACTTTACACATAGTGCTCAGTAAGGCAACAGGTTTAAAATTATCGGTCACTTTGTCAAAACAACTTATGCGTATAGAGATAATCGTTCCACTTTTCCATATTTCGGAAAAGATTCCATTTTTATACGTAGGTTAATTACATGGCCTATGCTAGCAAGGGTTTGTCTTAACAGAGAAACAGTTACGTGGTCTGGTGGATCTCTTTGTTTTAAGACCGCGAGATAGTTTTCCTTACTTGCTGCTCCTCAGCGGGACTTATGAAAAAGAGTTTGGAATTGTTTCATAGATTTAATTATATACTATTACATGTATTGCAATAGTTTTTGGAGAAAAAGCTATAGCTATGTCATTGTCCGTAATTTTCGATTTACAGGCAAATCCAATTAAATCATTGGGTGTTTCAATAAATATATAATCAAGGCTTTATATGTCTCTCAAATGTTTATGTCCCCAGCTACAATAACAGTTCGTGTACGGTCGAAATTATTACTCAAATTATAAAGAGATCCGATAAAACTGTCTGAATTCGTGATGACATTCCTGAAATTTATCGCTTTCCTTTAGCAAGCGATAAGTTTCAGGAATGTATATATCATTGTTCACGTTAATTATTACACTGTCTGAATAGCAAAGGCTCTGAGTCTGAATCACAATAATATTTTTCCAAGTATTTTTATGTATGCAATTAGTTCACGGATATTATCTACCTGTGATGCAGATTGGCACAGGCTGTATCCTTCAATTGCTTTTATATTAATGCCATTAAATAGCCAGCATTCTGTAAGTACGATAATGTCATCGTCTGATTCTCAAAAAAATAAAAGTTACTAAGAGAACATTAAAGTTACGGCTGTAACTGCGTATGTTCAAGGTGATGACATTAAAAACATTATTTTCGATACTAAAAATAGCACTTTTGCATTCCCCTAATGAGTCGAATCTGCAGCAAGATAAATCTAAGGTTTTATCTATATCCTTCGTGATACTAAGTAACGCCCTTTTAGGTAAGAAATAATTTATTTAATAGTGCCAAAGCAAATTTGAATGTGTAAGGTCGAATGCTGAAAAATATGAGTTGCTCATAATATAGAAACGAATTTGTATAAACTTTGATGTGCTTGTTAAGGATAAGACATGTCCCAATATTTAAAAAGATAGTTAAAATGTTTGTCCGTCATCAGCAGTTTTAATAAATTTTTTTAAAAAAATCAATAAAAGGGGTAAAAACAATTAGGTTTAAAAAATAATATTTCTAGGGAGATTAAAATAATAAAAAGTGTATTGATATGTTATTCTTCTAGAGCTTTTGAGGGTCCTATTTGAACAGTGTTGCTGTGATATAGTAGTGTTTTGAATAGTTTTTATCCCAATTAATTTGGGTCAAAATTTACACATAATGAAAAAAGGTGAATGGGGCATCGAAAGGGACGAATGTGTGTCTGCTAAATTCACATAGCTATTGAAAATAGGGTGACGTATAAAACGGCCTTGAATTAAACAAGCAGTAAAGAGCACGCTGACTTTGATAGAAAAATATTCGGCGAAATGGTAAACATTGAATTTGGATTCAACGAATCGAATGTAGTTTTTTAGACGTTGGTCAAGTTTCTTAAAGTGTTCTGCATTTAGGTTAAAATAGTACACGTCACAATTTACTCCAAGAAATTCGCAGTCAATACCGGCATTCAGTTGACACAGACAACTAGTTTTTGTATGACCACAGACAAGTATATACTCGACCAATTGTTTAGTTTTGTTATTACACCTATGGGATCCAACAATTATAGATTTGATAATCGAGGGTCTGTTACTGCGAACTATCTACAAAATGAATTACGTGATAATTAGAACGATTGAATCTTATGTCTGTAACCCGACTTTAGCTTTGTTATGAATTAAAATCTGGTTAATAACAACTGAGTCTAATAACTGTTTTTTTCTATGACACTGCAGTTAAAGTATGTATTTATTTTCATTATAGAGTCGTCCTATGAAATTAGTACATTATGATACATTTTAGCACTTTAAAAGAGGGCGATTCGAGCAATATTGAACCTGGGGCCTCAAAAATCGCTTAAAAAATATTTACTGAAATCAAAGTAATAATTGTTCGTCATCGTCATCATCATCAGTCTTTGTCAGTCCACTGCTGGACATAGACCTCTACTAATGCCCACAAACTTTGATCTTTGGCTATTCTCATTAAGCCCTACTTTTTGAATGTCATGACTCCATCTTGCCGCAGGGCATTCCACAGTACATTTGCCGAGCCACGGTCTCACGGTCACTCCAGAACTTTCCGATTTCAACGGTTGCCACTGCAGATTACAAATCTGGTGACCGAGGTTGATGACTCTGATTCTATGACGGATCAAATGATTTCTGATGCAATCTTTCAGAGATACTTCGAGCATTGCCCTGTCCATACATGAGCGATTTTAAATTTGGGAACCCTTCACATCGTAAAGTTGATCCGATCGAAAACTTTCAATTTGAGACACTGTCGGATGGGTGACGAGAAAACATATATTTTTTTTAATACATATTTGAAATATAATGTACTTCCTTATTAACATAAAAATGAATTTTCAAAATTGTGATACGCATAATATGTATATCTTCTAAAGCAAGACATGGAAGAACAATGAAATGATTCATGGGAGAGTGAATACTCTTCTACAACAAAACCCTACAAAATGGTCAGCTATTATCTATGAACAAATACAAAAAAGTTCTAAATGACCGATTGTCAATAAAGGGTTAACTATTGTAGTAGGTAATGACTATTTAATTAATAACACCCTCTGGCTATTTCAAACTCGTAAAATTTATTTACAAAAGGTGAAAAAAGTCCGGCTGATTTCTTACGCCAATTCAGGTGAGAGACTTCCGTTTCCAAAACGGTGATAGTTTATTTGACAACCAAGAAGGTAGTATAATGCTTCTATATACATTAAAGGTATTTGACTTCAACATTGATTTTGATTTCATCGCACCCCCCAAAGCTTTTCCAGAGCGGGTTTATCCAGCCCGCTTTAAGTTCGTCTCCGGCATCTAGCCTTAGTCTAGTTTCTTCGGAGGAAACTAATAACCACCTAAGCGCATTCGCATACCAGTCTTCGCGGTGGTTCCAAGAAGTTTCATATTGGACTGGTCGTCGACTATAACTAGCACGTTGATCCTTCCTGGCGCTTTAGGTATAGCAAATAAGTAAATACCTAAGGCGCCAGGTACTTTTTTATAATCCGCATTTGCCATATACAAATTACAAGATACAGACTCCCACTAATTTGTTTTCCAGAGGCTATGGGAGCTCGAACAAGCCCCCAGCGAAAGCCTTATGTCTTATTTTGTCTATTTTTAATAAGCAGATATGCAGCGTTGGAATACTTTCGTACATCTCATCAATACAATATCATCATAAAATATTTTTAAGTTATATTTATAAGTAATTCTTTAATATACGCGAATAAATCACATTATTGAATAAAAGAATTTTGAACGGATTGTATCGCGTCTACTTACATTTCTACTCCCGATATATGGAACACTATACAACGGCCCCGGTTACTTCTGCCGTACGTGATATATTTTTTGAACTTACTTATCACGATATCTCGGTAGCCTATAAGGCCGATGGCTTAAATCTTTATAATATTTCTTATCCAAATAGAATCGGCTATGGTTTTCTGAATTCCTTAAAGTTTTGAGGATATACCGCCAATCCGCGTTGTTGCGTATAAAATCTGCTTCAATAAATATCAATCAATAACGCCTTGATGCCAAACATAGGCTCCCCTAATAACCCCTATCATTGGGTTTGGACATCCTACCCAACGCTGGTCAATGGGGTTGGTGGGTGGACCACTTTTATGCCCATTCGATACATGGATCATCTTACTTTGATCGGACAATTTGTAATCGTTGAAATTTGTTAGTCCCGCAGGTTGACCCGACCTCCAGTTTCAAAAAGCCGCCCATCCACTAGGCTCGGGGCAGGCAATATATATTTAAAATTATTTTTGATTATGTATTGATGAAATCACTTACTTCAGTAACATTGCTGTCCTGTTCTTGTTCGTTGTTTTCGGTATCCTCGGTTCCAGTAAACGTTAGCTCGTCAAATGGACAGCATACTTCTTTGTTTCTTTTGCAAGGCCCTCTAAAGCTGAAACACAATTAGTTCTTTATTAGTAGTGAATTTGTACATTTGACATAAGTACATCGTGGCACAATGACTAAAAAATATCCATATATAACCGAATAAAGCCGGTGTGGGCTGGATGAGAATAGCCGAAGATCGGAAGCGGTGGCGTGCATTAGGGGAGGCCTTTGTCCAGCAGTGGACGAACACAGGCTGATGATGATGATGATGATGATGATGGAACCGAATAAATATATAGTTAATACCGGTAGTATTAATTATATATTTATTCGGTTTAAAAAGGCCACGGGTAAAAAAAGGAAAATGATAGTTATAACTACCGTAAAACAAAATAATTGGTTTTAGAACAAAGTTCCTTATTGCGCGTTGGTTACATTTAAATTAAATGAACAATCCACATATCAAATAATCTTTTAAATAACTACATTCACACACACGTTGTTCATTAATTTTTGCATCGATACAATATGTTATTAAACGGTAAATTTATGAAGTAGCTAAGTTTTAATATAAATATACTAAAACAGATTGAAGATTTGCTGAACCCAAGCAGGGTCCATAATGTACAATGCTCGATGTTAAAATAAAGAAAAGTTAATAATCATTTCTTTATTATACATATCAAATCCGCTAATTTACGGTTTTTCGCGTTACTTAAATATATTTATTCCCGACGTTTCGGATTCTTTTCAGCATCCATGATTACGGGCAGACTAAGTTGGTATATGTCTGTATCTCTATGTTTTCGAATAACCGTCAGTTTTTATTTAAAAAAAATGATCTTTCAATTTCTTAATTTTTATTGTTAATTTAAATATATTTAAGTAACGCGAAAAATCCCTAAATTAGTGCATTTGATAAGAAAAGTTAAATAAAGAACTAATTATTAGCACATAATTTTTACTATCATAACCTTTTTTCCAAGTTAGCAGAGTGTCGGCGTGCCGTTCAGCTACGCCTTAATAATAATTTTTACACTGAAAGTACTGACTATTCAATATTTATGTTATTGCTTTTCAACATGATTCCCGACTAAGTCAAGTATATAATGAAGTAGCTTTTTTTAGTAAAACTAAGACGTTGACTACTCGAGCAGTAAATAAGCTCCGCCTCATTGACTTTTTTCATCCAGCCAAATTATCCCTACCAACTTTAAATTACCGAGAAGACCCATGTGGCGAAAAAAGGTATCGCGATGGTAGAACTCCGTCAGAGCTGTATAAAAAGGGTGCGCTCTTGCGCGCTGAAAGATATACTTCTTTGGCATCATTAAAAATAGTTTTTAATTGCATGCAATGATTAATTACAATACAATAAATAATACATACGGATAGTTAACCTCAATTATATTGGACACTGAAAAAGTATAGGCACAATTTTTTCACTAACATTCACAAATAGTAAGTAATATCAATCATAAATATTAAGACAATTAAAGATGATAGATTTACAAGAACTAATCATAAATAATTCGATTAAAATTTATGGTTCTAAGACGCTTTGATATATCAAATAACTGGTAGTTCAGCGCCATCAATGCTTACAAATGTAGAATTCCTAAGAGATGTTGGCTTACTTGTACAGCGGTACCTATAAATCAGAAGCTTTGATTATGTGGACTAGATGGCGCTTATCAAAACGTATTATATAGATAAACCACCATGTTGATATATTAAATGAATAAAAATATTACCATTATTCAGTTGAATAACATCATTAAAAAATTAATATATATATATATATACAATTTATCAACAACTTCCAAATAAAACAACAACTCCATTATCACTACAAAAATCAACCTTATCACTATGTAATAAGGTCCATTTCCGTTTTCATTATAAACTGTTAATTTTGTGTCACGCATCTTAAAATTTCACTCTCATCATTTTTCATAACGCGCCTAAAGAAGTATAACTTCAAAAAAGATCTAATAGCCTCAAATTACCAAACAGACCCAAAATACTTACTCTTTCCTATCATTTGACTTGCCAGTGATGCAATTAAATGGCTGCATACATTGTCCCTCCACACCGGACTTGGTATAACAAACTGGCGTTTCGTATACTGTAGGCAATAAAATAGAAAAATAGTTATGAATTAGTTGTGAACTGCCTAGAGTGATAATACATATTGTAAAAATCACTAGCAAAGTATTTTCTATTTTACAATAAGCATTACAATTATCATCTGTGTTTCGGTAAGAAAATGTAGCTAAAGGCTTAATTTTATACAGGATACAGATGAGTGCCACACCAAATTAAAATAACAAGAGATCTTAGTCATCTAGCCCTGTCGTCAAATTGACATAATGCTTAAAAAAGAAATAAGTAGCAATCGTTTAAAATTTGCAACAAACAAATGATCCAATTTCAACAAATATTCCGTTACCCTAATTAACATTTTATGATCCTTTTACCCTCTAAGCGCCATACCAACCCGCATTGGACCAGCATGGTGGGATACGGTCCACAAAAACCCCCTAATGCAGAAGGCGTGTGTTAGGGGAGATCTATGTCCAGCAGTGGACTGACACTGATGATGATTACCCTTTTAGGCCTGGTAGGTCTAAAAAAATGAATGTGGCCCACCTGCTTCTATTGACTGATTTATTTCTCACGTAGTTTTTTATAAGAATTCAATACGTACGATTGAATCTTTGCAGAAATTGCAGCTCAAAACGCGCCCGTTGCTAATCAATAAGCTTCGTGTCCATATCGAGCTACTAATATGCGGCAAATTAGAATTAAAAAAATATGTGTGTGACTTACATATGCACAGGCCCTATAAGTTATACTTTTTTGTCGTAACAAGATCAATCATCAATCAATCAATCATCATCAGCCTGTGATAGTCCACTGCTGGACATAGGCCTCCCCTAATACACCCCTATCCATTAGAGGGTTTTTGGACCGTATCCCACCACGCTGGTCCAATGCGGGTTGGTGGGTGGACCGACTTTTTACATGCCCATCCGACGCATGGATCATCTTACTTTTCAACAATTGGGTGATCCCCAAATTGCCCTAACCAACTAAAACAACAATGAAAATTTGTTGAGTCCAAGTTCGAACCCCGACGGGGTCTGGGTTCAGATTCCGGCGTTTCTAACCACACGCCTATACCACTGGGCTACACCACGTCCAAGAAAACATTTTAAATTTTATCACTTCACTATCCTACCTTTTAAATATCGTGAAGTAACGTTACAGACCCGAGTAATAACGAAATTATCTAGAGGACTATCATGAATAACTCTGGCCTTGCCATCAATTTTAAGCGATAATTTTACTCTGTCTCATATATATATATTTAAAATATATATATGATATAAAAAACATAAGTATTTTATTACATATCCACAGAATTCATTCTCACGTTTGACTAAATGTACCACTCAAAAATAACGGCATAGCGCCTTCTCTATAAACCGTAATTCGTAGATTATCAATTACATCAAACGGTGCGACGACCTAAACCAAGCCCCTCTTCGGGGGCCTTGGTGCTTCAAGTCCTCCGCGGAAATGCATCTTATTCACCCCATCCGGTTACTGTAATCGTTTTTCCACAGGCGAATCCATAAAACAAAATCAAACAGTAAAGTTACCAACCTTCATTTTGCGGCGGTGGTTCCAGTTGTTCGGCCAAATATATCTTGAAGCTGTTGATTGACATCTGCAAATATCAACGATAAAAAGACTATTAATATAAAAATAAAGGACATTATTTTAAACATTCTCTTTGTATTAAAAGTCCTCCTAGCTACAATGAATAACAAAACTTTATTCGACGAATGATTACTTTCAGAGAAATTTCATAGCAACGATTCTTAGCTCGTATAAAGATAATCTGACAGCTGGTACCGACTTTCAAACATTTGTTTGGATATCGGAATCCAGGTTATTGACGACGCGGTTCCTACCGTGAGCCAATGCATGCTACGAGATCCGGTACTATATGTAATCCACGGATGTATCCTCCGTAGCCTAATAGCATAGACTTGCCTTCATCACCGATTACGGTAAAAACAGTCGGTCCTGCGCTTATCTCTTTTTTTTTTTTTTCCGTCCCATCGGACTATGAAAGAAAAGAATTGAATCTCAATTGGCGTACACTTGTTTACTATAATATCTCCAGGGCAGTTGACTAATCTCTAAATATAGATCGGTCCCTAATCGGAATCAATTAGAAAGATATTATTAAGCAAACAAATGCAGTCAATCTTTTCCATAAACATCTTTTCAAAGTTATCAAGGGGTCGGTTTTCTTAATCAGTGATTTAAACCGGGTTTTTTCCTTATAACAGGGAATTTTAACCTAAGAGGACTGGCATTAACCTGAAAAACCAAGGGTAAACTGATCATCATTTTTACTCAATACGGATGCATAGGTAATTAGTTTATAAAATTAGAAATCCTTTAAAAACACCCAAAAAGGTTTTGTCAACTGATGAACTTTGCAATTTTCTTAATAGGTGACCGCCCTAATGTCCTAACAAAGAAAGAAACAATAAAGTTTTTTCCCCGGGTTCAAGACCTAAACCCGTTAAATATCGGGCTGCTGGAATTAAAAGGATTGACTCTACATTTTTTGACACATTATGTTCCGGACACAAGCTTAAGTGTAAAGTAATAAACAAATTTCAAAGAATTAGGTTAACTTACTTCCTGCCATGGCAGTTAAGCACCAATAGAATTAGCAAATACAGCATTGAAAAATTAATTTAAGTAACTTAATAGAACTTAAATTTTGTTAGAGTTTGACAACTTGCCATTAAAAATGCCTACAAGTGGGAGTAAGAATGCATAAATATAATTGTAAAAATTCAATTGTGTTCATCTTAAATGTTGATAAAAATATTAAGGACCAGAATTGGCTGTTGCGTTATTAAAAATCTATAAACATGTGGATGCTAAAAGATTAGTTTTGATGAATAATAAATAACGATCAATTAATTTACAATGGAATCAATTGGTTTTTTAAATATAATTTAAAACTTTTTTTCTGATTATTTTAATACATTTAAATGATTATACAATAAAAAGAAATTTGACCGATTTAATAAACAAGCAAATTAATGAATAATATCTCTTAATATTAATAAATAAGCCTTTAAATTTATACGGTTTATTTAACAATTTAAATTGACATTTCGTCCGTAGATTGAGATAAGGAAAATAATTTCCTAGTAAGATTTGGGTTCACTGTTAACCCCAAGTTGAATTAACCAAACATTGGTCCGGCGAAAAATTCATTTGATAAGTAATTAGACTAAAATAATTAAAACATTTAAATTGGTTTTAGATCAAACGCATGAATTACCCCAATAGCCAAATTTCAAACGTCAATTATTGTAAATCCATAAATCATAAGTTTATTGGATGTATTATTCCGCGTAAACAAAGAAATAATTATCGCTATGGATTAAATGAACCGTCATTCGATCCCGTTTCTGAACATTTCCATTTGAAACTTTAAATAATTTTAATTCTGTATGTGTTTCTTCCTTTTATGTAATAATTGATGTCAAATTCTGTTCTTTATAGGCAATGAGGTTGATCAGCCTATTACCCTAACCAATTGGAAACAATCGGAATTGTCAGTTTCACGATTCGGCCATGATAAGGCAGTATAATATTCAATGGAGCTTTAACTATTTGTATGGCTAAATTCTATTCAGATCAAATTTAATTTCTTTATTTTTTGCTTTTATGGGTAATAAAGAAGACGATCTAGTATGAAATTAAAAAAATACATGATATTTACTGTAATGATTGTTTTTCAGAAGTTAACATCGTTGGACAGATACTTCACTTGTCCACGTTTCCTGAATCCATTTGCAACTTCATTTTAAAAAGTCTCTATTTGCCCTACATTTTGAAGGTTCAGTTGACTTCCTATATTGGCTGGATTTTAACCAGCGATACCACTTTTGACAAAACATCTGAGTGCTAAGCAAAAAAATGGTATAACCTGATAGAGACAGAGAGATGCATAGTCGATGTTTAAAACTAAACAATACATCAGTTTGATTTAATGAATCGTAATATGATCATATTTAAAACATCGATGTACATTCCACTCAAAGTGCCATCAATCATTCAACGGTAGTTGTCCACTGTGGACTTAGGCTTCCCTATCCCTTCACCATTAGGGCTTTGGACGTATCTTTCAGGCCAATGCGTGTTGGCGGGTGACCGAATTTTTATGCCTATTGAACAATAACTAACAACTAGAAAACAAAATGATAATTTTTGAGTCCTCCAGGATTCGGAAATCAAGACCTCCGTTCTAGTCACACGCATTACTTTTGTCTGTTTTAGTTACTTTTAAAATAATTAATAAGTAAGTATTATCTATAACTGTTATTAGTAACTAAACGGACAATTAATGAAACCATTTTTATTTTATTTTAAGGAAAATCCTATGTAAAACTTCCTCATATGTATATTATAGTTTATACATCTGCTAAAACATATTATCAATGGTCTCAATTATTTATTTCTGTTTTAATAAATGTGAAATATTTTGAGATTTTTTAATTATCTGCTTATGATACAGTTAAATAGTAACATTTTATTTAATTATTTATTTAATAATTTAAGGTTAGAACTTAACGCAGCGAAACGGGTGACGTATTGATTATTCTAACCTCATGATTATTCTAACTGTCTCCGTAGCCTAGTGGTATTGCGTTTGCTTTAAAACGGAGGTCGTGGTTCAATTGCAGGGGACTCAAAAATTTTCATTGTTGTTTCCCTATTGGTTAGGCATTGGCTAATCACCCCATTGTCTGGAAAATAAGATGATCCATTGTCGGATGGGCATGTGAAACGGCACCACAACCCATTGGCCGCGGGTGGTAGGTCCAAAAAACTAATGGATAAGGGTGTATTGGGAACCTTGTCCAATTGAACTATTACGGATGATGATGATGAACCATCATACAAAATCTGAAATAAATCTATTCCAACAGTTACAAAAGAAAAGACCATTTTAAGAAAAAAAAAAGGTAATTTGGTCTTCGGGTTAATTTTATTACTCTAGATTTAGATTAGAATTTCTTTTATATCCAAATAACAGTCTAAATTGCCTAAGTTGCCTGTTAATTAAGACTAATTTTTGAAAAAAAGTATTTGAATTTTTTTAATTTGTCGACTTTGAAAGACCTAAAAATGTGAATTACCTTGTTGTATTGTTGTACAGACCTCCACAGCGTTATATTAAACCTTTGAAGTTGTTCTAGAAGAAATATTAGTAAACTATCTGAATCTAATAAGTATATTATAATTTGTGGTGACTTTACATTAATTTATTAGATAATTTTGCAACACACTAGATTCAGATCATTGTAGTTCGTATATTAAAATTTGTTGTGAACCAACAAGAAATTACTGAACTTCTGCAACATGTATAGATAATTTTATACTAATTGTCAACCATTAAATAAGTCAATTATTAAATGTTAACTTCTGACCATTGTGGTCAATTGCCTCCCTTAAATAGATAAAATGATATATAACAAAGTTCAAAAACAAGAATGTTTGTTCCTATGTATAAAAGCTATTGAGAAGTTCAGAGTAATATATTGCAAAAAGTTAATTATTTAATTAGATGAAAATCCACATGTACTTTTTAGCTCATTATTCACTTTAATAAAGAAAAAATTAATACTATATTTACTTCTAAAACGGTTAATTTAAAGGTTCTGAAGTGTTTAGTGAGGGCAACAGTGGAATCCATAAAGCAGGCGAATTATTGCTTTATGATCAAAGAACAATAACCATAAAACTTTTTGACATGGTTCGCCTTCAAAATATTTAAAAGTGTGTTATCTGGCTAAATGTTTATCTTTAAAATAAAATTAAAATTCATCAGATAAAGTGAAAATGACGGAATTATTAATAGCGAAACAGGGCCTGAACAGTCTAAATAATTTAAAGTTGAAAATACAAGAAGCTGACATAGTGTTGCACTATTTCGAGAGTTTTTTCGGACATTCCGGTTTGACTAAAATCATTTGCTTTTCTTAACAGTTGCCGAATCACTATTAAAAATAATGTTTTGAATGTCAAAATGTTAATTTTACTGATTATGTAGCAGACATTATAATGCATGAACAATTAGATATTAAAAAAACAGACCTTTGGGAATCCTGTTAGGTGATAAATTCATTATTGATGTAATATACCTCATCACAACATAATATAGATCCGGGGGTTCCGACTAATGAACAAGTAGAGGTTATCCGGTTTTAAAGCGGGTTAATGGACCCAAATAATTTTAGACTATATCATTTTGCCTACTTTAGTAAATATTTGAAAACTTATTAAACCAATTATAAACATTTTAACGGTAACTGTCTCATTAAAATTAACAAACAGTACCTTCACTAGGGTCGCTCCGATTGATGCTGGCTTTATTAAAATCCCAAGGCTTGGGAAGGTCGAGGATTTAGGCATTTTTTGATCTCAAAAAAGCTTTTGATTGCGTAAGCGAAACTCTGGTCAGGAAATTCGCACTTTTGGTGAAACGCCCCTCCAATCTTCTTTCTTCGTCTTGAGCCACCGAACTCAGAGGGTTGCGTGAATGGTAAAAATCTCCAGGGGGTAAATTGGGTGTCCGGGGTCTATTTGGCCTTTTCTTTTCTCTCTTTAAATGATTTCCCTATGTTATTAATAAAACGACGAGATAGTAATTATTTTAGATGATACTTCCTTAATTTTTTAAAGTTAAACGACACAATCAATAAAGCCGATGTAAATAATACTCCTTTTCTAGAGTTGCCACTGGTTTATTAATAATTTGCTACTGAACCCAGGAAAGAAGACAAAATTATTAAATTTTGACTCCAAATGAAAAGACCGGAGTAAATGTGAAGTGTTCATAGAGAGGGAAAGAGATAGGGTTTGTTGGAGTCAACCTTTTTCTGGAATAACAATAGATAAGGTTGCAGTGGGGCCCTTATTAAGAAGCTGTCGAATAAACTCAGCTCTCCAGTATTGCTGTCAAGAAAATCAGACAATTAACTGACGTGGAGACGGCCCGGTTGGCCTTGCAGCTTTTCCACAGTGTAATGTCTTTGGCTTCTACTGTGAGGGAATGCAAACCGGATACTAATACGATTTTTCCTCAAAAACGAGCTATTCGAGCGGTTTTTTAACCGGGCCCAAAGGAATCCCTGAGGAAAAATTGTTTAAGTTAAAAACTAACCTTCTTCTCAATACATTTTCAAAACCTAATTGTGTGCAAAAAAAAATGGAAATGATTTTTTAACATTTGTGATTTGAACCTTAAATACTAGAAACAAACATAATTTAATTCTTTTAACAACTAATTTGAAGGAATTAAATCTTTTGGGACAATGTATACGCCCAAACAACAAAATCAGTAAACGTTCAAAATTTAACTTTTTAATAAATTTAAAAAAAAGTAGTAAAGGAACGTTTATGTTTAAGGGTTATTTGGACATAAATGAATTTATAAATGATAACACAGGCTTTGGTAATGGAATCGCTCAGGGCTTTTTCAAGTGTAATAGAAATGTAATTAAAACCATAAGAAAATTTATATGTATATATTTGATTATTTTAAAAGTGACAAAATAGGCCCCTGAGTTTTTTTCCGGGATTTCTTCTCCGGGTCAGGCCTATTCCGAACCGGTGGTAGCGTCCTTGACAATCCAATAAGGAGTGTTACTTCTATATTGAATAAAATATTTGAATTTATTTTAATTTGTCTACATGATTTGGCAAATTGCCTCCCTAAACTTGATTAATAAAAACTTAAATTGTAGATTGTGCGTTGCTCCACTCCTAGTGCTTCGATTTTGTTCAACCTTTTTTTAAATGATAGTTATAAGCAGTCATTTGGTCCAACTGTCTTTAATAATTTTCTAAAAACTAGTTTAATAGATATTAAATAAATTAAAAATATTTCGGTGTGAAAACTCATAACCTCGTGCAATTAACCAAACGGTGCCTTAACCGAGAATGGACTTAAACTATTTCTACATAATTGGTTTCGTTTTTCCACAATAAAAGCAAAACATATTCTATGTTCTAAGAATGACCTATACCTTAAGCATTTAATTTTAAACTTTGGGTTAACTATTTTAATAGGGCGTATTAAAACCTCATCTAAGCTAATATGTAAGTTTACACAACAAGTTTTCATTCTATGTAACCCAAACATTTTTGATTAAATTACGTTAAAAAGATATACCAAAAATTGTGATATAGGTTTCTTGGGAGGGCAAGTTGTCCACCAACTTATAATGCAAAATGGTTATGCTTTTTTTAAAGCTACAATTTTTTGCAAGGAAGCTAAGAAAGGTGGCTTCATTATTTTTAAAGATGGTCCAAAATATGGTTAGAATTAATTAAAAAGATAAAACATTAGAAACCAAAATGGGCGACCATTATTCCATTATTTTTTAATAATAACTTAAATAGCGGATTCGCTTTTTTAAGGGAAAAGACGAAATTTTATTAAACCAATTCCATGATACATCCATCAAAAGCCAACCCATTTAATGTCCGTTGGAAAAATAATTTTAAAACCACTTTTAGTTTTAATAATTCAAATTCGGCAACAAATATTTGTAATTAATAAATAGTATAAATCTAATTGGTCCAATATCGTTACCAATTTAAAATTCGGTTTTAATTAATTAAAATAAATTAAGCAAAACTAATTAACAACGTAAAACATTCAATTTTATTGCATTTAAATAAAGGAATGTTAACTAAACAAACAACAACAATAACAAAAATTTATGACCCTTAACTATTTAGGTAACAGAATAGTTTAAATTACCTTAAATTCCACAGTGGTGTAATTTCCATCCTTTGGCCTCTTTGGGAAAAAACAACCAAGGGCAAACAAAACACTTCTATGGTGTTATTCCCACTAGCGCTTTCCGTAGAGGCCAAGCCCTGCGAAACAAATAGTGTTGTGCCCTGGTTCAATTTTGACAACAGTTCGCGAAACCTTAGAACATTTTGCGCCTCCGGACATTTGTTGTATATTTCCGGTACTCCTTTTGCTCCTGGTATATTAAATTATTTGTTCCTGGTATATTTATCGATATTATTTGTTCCTGCTATATCATATTCACTGTCCATGCGGGATGGGTTGAACCCTATTCCCGGAATGCTATCCCGGTTCGAAATAAGATGTCTCTGAACTAAGGTACTGAGTTAAAAAGTTAAGAGGGAAATGGAAACCGTTTTTGTTCTCTTACAATAAAATATTTTATAAATAATTTTTAGGAAACAATTGTCATCTTATTGATAACACCACCCGAACATATTATTATTGGTGTTTATCTTTAAAAGGAATTATATAACTTTTTAAAAACTTTGGTTGATGGTTAAATTTTGAATGCTTTCTGGTTTCATAAAATAAGGGAAACCCTTTACGAACAAAATTGTTCCAAGTGTCCCATAATATTTGACGGGCCGTTCTAAAAATTTCTACGTCACCAAAAGTTGAACTAAAATTTGACAAAAATATGTAACGTTCAATTTACGTTAAACAAACAGAAAAAGACAACAAAACCCATTGTGATGTGAAATTCAACGATAAAATAAATTTTAAATGCTGCCCAAAAGTTACATATTTTAATTAAAAAATAAAGTGGGCTGGCGGTACATCAAGAAATTTTTTAACTGGGTTTCCATTAATTGTTATCGGTAACTTAAACTGCCAAATTTGGCAATTCAAAGATATCGATATATGGTTCAAAGGCATCATTGAATTCAAGAATCAAAAAATAATGTTTAAGTCTTGTTTCGATGATTCTTCAATACACATTTCGGAAGACATTTTAACTTTTTCTTTGCGAAAAATTTCCTAACAACCACTTACTAACTGGTTGTTTTAATTGTCAAATTGAGTTCAAAAAGCTATTTAAAACTGCATCGTTTACATTTTGTTTAAAAAATCTAATTATGTTTAGGAATCCATGCCAAAGTGTCAAAATTATACAGAATTAAGAACCATTTTGGACACATTTTATTCTCGACAAATTTACTGGCCATCAACTTTACATCAAAAATTTAAAAACTTTCTTTCTCACAAATAAATTTATTTTCCTTAAGTATTTTATACATTATTAAAAAGCGATTCCCACCCTATATATTGACTCATGGGTATCTCTGGAACCATAAGGCGTGAACGAAATTTGGTAGAATATTCTTTTCCGAGTTGAGGTCCAGCTAAGAACCCAGGTTTCAAAATTCCACCCACAAGGAGGGTTGCAGGGTTTTGGTGAAATATATTAATACCTTTACATATCGATAAATCCAAAGTACAGTCAATGAAATAATATATAAACATAAAATTGACGTCATAATAGTCGTTCAACAGGATCTGTCTATTAATTCTGAACGGCGATTATTGCTTGCCCCTTAAATTAAATTTGATCATCATCCATCATCATCAGCCTGTGATGGTCAGTGCTGGACATGGCCACTCCTAAAATTTCAATTAAAGGGTTTGGGACCGTATCTCACCACGCTGGTCCAGCTTAAAGGGTTGGCGGGTGGACGACTTTTGCCATCCGACCAATTGGATCATCTTCTTTTTCGACAGTTGGGTTGATCGGCCCCGTTACCTAACCAACAAAACAACAATTAAATTTGTTGAAGGTTCCGGGTTGCCCGACCTCCGGTTTCGGCCGCCTATACCGTTGGGCTAGGAGGCAATTAATTAAGCCCCTTTTTATTTGCGGTACAATAAAAATTAAGTCAGACGAAACCCAAGCGCCTAGCATAATACGGCAAAATGGGTCCATTTTTATAACTTAATATAATTCCACTCTTTTACCTTAATATAAACGTTGTGGTTTCTTTTTATCCAAATTTGGCGCCTTTTTAAAAAGCTCTAAAGGAATTTTAGTTTTATAATCTGTTTTTTTTCGACTTTCCTATTTACAAAGGAAACGGACTCAATTCCCTTAAAATAGAAAAAGTTGGTTCTTCATTGAATTGAAGAAACAAAAGAAAAGAAAAACATTTCTTGGCACCAGAATTTTAATTTTTCTTTTTGTATTTTAATTCAATAAATTTGCAAACATAAAAAAGTACCAAATGTTATCCATCGGCGATCAAGGAAAAAACGTAATCTTCATTAATTTTATAGTGGACCCGATAATTTAAAGGTTGTTGGCCTATTTTAAATTTAAATAATACCTAAGATATTTAAGAGCTAAAAAAAAATATTAAAATATCCTTGCTTTGTAAAAAAAAATTTAGGATGTAAATATTAAACTTGTAACCAAACTGTATCATTCCAGCATACCTCCCGGACCAATAAACTTAAGTCTTACAATTTATAATATTTACAATTTTAAAATTCTATCCCATCAGACCTTCTTCATTTCAGGATGTTTAATTTGATGTTTATGTGATAATAAGGTTTCCATAACAGAACGAATTTTTAGAAATTAGGTTAATGGTTCCTAAATTAACCCTTCCACCCGGACAAACAAGTAAACTTTAAGCTCTGTCCGGTTGGCATAGCAAAGTGTTTATGTGTTGTGAACTTTTAAATTTTTAATTTGCCACAAACTTTTGTTCTATCATAAATGGTTTAACAATAAGATTAAATTAATTTTGTAAAAATTAATTTAATGTAATCGATTGCCATTTTCAATAAAACAAGTTACTAATCCATAATTATTATGTTAACGCCATTCCGGCCGTTCGTTAGCATTAGAAGGTTGTGTAGTGATGGTTGATCATCCCAAATATTTTTCCTCAAGAGATATTTAACTTTTCCCATTATTAGGACCTGTGGAAACAATAACGTATAGTTAAAATAATATGGTTCTAATTCTTAAAATTTAGCCCAGCTGCTTGTGCAAGAAAATAGGAGAAATAAAATACAGTGTTAAACTTAGTTTTTTAAATTTTACAAAAAGGGTCGGCGATGGTGTATATCTCATTGTTAACAAAAATCCACAGTTTTCTTAAAATGCAATGAAAAGCTAAGACGATATTTTGGCCAGCTGATGCCAATCCGCCAACACGGCTTCCACAATTTGGTTTATTACAGTAGGGTATATCATCACATACTTTATTATCCAGCCTGTGATGGTCCACTGATGGACATAGACCTCCCCTAATTACACCCCTATCCATTGAGGCTCGGTTCCGTTCCCATCTTTGTAAAATATAAGGTATAAAAGACCAGCATAGCAGGCCCTCCAGCAAGGCCCGACCCACGTGTTCCCGAATCTCCAAGCTCCCTCCGCAGTCTCCATTGTCCCTTTGAATCGTCTCGCTGCGCCATCTGTGTTTTATGGTGCACCGCGCTCCAAAAAGCCTTTTCGCACCCCCGGCGTCCGCGGTAACGATTTATTGCCAAGCGGTCCCCTTAAACCTTTTGCAACTGTGTTTTCAACTCGTTTTAACACAGTTTTTCTGGCGCAAATCTTGTTTCTAAGGGGAAATTAATCTTGTTTCTTGGCCGAACAAGTTGTTTTTACAACTTTTAACTTTAGGCCTCAGAACTTTAATATTCTGTTTCTTTGTTTTGGAAACCAGCCAGACCCCTCCCTGCCAAGCCGGCAGGGGCCGGTGGAATTATACGCCCGGCGTCGCCGGGACTCCGGAATGCTGCCAGCTGGACGCGACCTACCCCATTATGGTCGACCGGGGCTCTCTAGTCACTTTGGTCTCGACCACCGGAGATCAGCCTCGGTCCCAAGCTGTCTAAGCTCCCGACGCCCGTGCAAGCTTATTCCCAGTGCATTCCCGAAACCGACACTCCCGTTAACGCCTGGACCATCCCATCCATTTCCCAGTGGAATTGATGGGACAAATTATGTCAACTCGGCTTCCGCTCCGGAATCAAATTGGAAGGTCGAGGCTTCAATAACTCAAATCCCAGGAAGGCTTTAAACTGTCAAATCCAAGAGGGCGCAAAGGTGCGCACCTCATCACCCCAACCGTCCCTTCCCGTCAAGGCTGCAAAGCCTGACATCCCCACCTCCTGCCCTCAGCAGGTTTCCCCAAACAAATCGATCCCCCGGGCGGCCAAACCCCTTCCATCCATCCCGCCGATCCTGGGTTCCCAACCCGCCCCCCAGCCGTCCCAGCCCCCCAGGCCGGCTACCAATAGGAAACGCCCCACCGCCGATTTACCCACCTCCCGCGAAAGGAAAATGGGTCGACTTCGCTCGGCCTATCCAATAGATTCAAATTTGGGGGCCTCTGATGAATCGGGGATCAAATAACAAACTCGAAATTCCGATGATTTTAGGAAAGGGACCTCTTTCCTCCAGGAAAAGGCACCCAATATCACACACATTCGCCTCGCGAGCGCGTACTTAGGGACCAGGGTCAAAGGGGCCTTTAAGGGATCCCATGCTCGGAATAACTTCGGCCTTTAAAAGAATTAAATTCCAGTCTTGAAATTTTTGTGTTGTACCACCCACGCACCAAACCCCACGGCATGGTGCTGTCACGCTCCAGCGCTCAAAGGAAGGTTGGCGCATTTTATGAAGTTGAGCAACTGTGTGGGATCGGCCTCATTCCAACGGTTTGCCAGGGCAGTGTCCAATAAATATTCCCACGCTGCGCGGAACTGTTTCCCACGCCCCCGTTGCGTAAATGCCTCGGGGACCACGGTACCCATCCTGTCCTGAACCGGGGACGAAGTCCTCGCCACTTTCGAACCCCGGTGCCTCCCTCCTAAAGCCGCCTCCCAGCCACCCAACCCTTCCACGCTGCCCTAAGGCGCCAAAACGCAAAGTTCCCCGCAGTCCCAAGGAAGCCTCTTCCGGGCGACCACCCATCCCCATCCAAACCACCCATTCCCACCCTCCGTCCTTCAAACGCCTGGCGGTTCCGCCCCGCGTGGCAGCCAGCGCGGGGCCGACTCCAGGCGCTCGGCGGCCCGCCGCCGCCTCAAAGAAACCAGCGTGCTAGCCGCCAATAAGCACTGGCAATAACCCGGTCCTTCCTCAAATCGCTGAATATGTTTTAATTTGAACGAAATTTAATCAAGCAGCAGATGATTTCGCCGCCGCCGCCGGCGACCAATTAACTAAGGTTTTTCCCTTCTTGTGGAAAGCCAAAATTTATTACTGCCCTTAAAACCAGGTGGCGACACCCTAGCGGTAGCCAGACACCCCTACCCTTAAATTAAGGACCCACACACATTCTGACATCGGCCCACCGGTGAGGGTCAATTTACACCCCTTTGCTTTGAACTTGTAAGCAACCATAAGATAGGGCGTTGTTGGGTTTCTTGCCAAACCCTTCTTCCAGCGCCAACGCTTTAAAAGTGGTAGTAAATTTAGATAGAGCTCTTTAGCTTTAAATATCATTACAAAGCCGTCTTGAATCGAGCCGAGGCGTCCCGGCCCCCTGGGCAACCCCTCAATTTAGTGACAGCCCAAGCCTAACTCCCTTCCTGGGGGCCCTTGGTGAATTAAGTCCCTTATGTACAGATGCTCCTGGGCAACCCCCCAAGCAGTTATGTTCCTAATAGGTTTATTCCCCAGAGCACGAGATCCATCAAAAAAAAAAGCATCATAGCGTAGAAGCTGGTAACACGCTGTTACGCCAAGGTTTGATTACGGGTATCCACCACGCTGGCTATTAATTGATAAAATAGTGTTTTTTGTCGCCTCTGAATATATTTTATCTATGTTATTTTTTGTATTTAGATAAACTCTATAAATAAAATAAATCATTATGGTTTACATTGAACAAGGCCTTTAATTTGGGCAAGTTGATGATAAGTTTTATCGTTGTTATTATTTTTTTTTCCATCTTTTGTCGATATTATTATTTAACCAATTAATTAAATAAACAATTGGCACAAAGGTCTACATATTTTATAAGTATTTAGTTCCGGTTCATTATTATTTTATAAATGGTTTAGACTTACCTTTAACTTTTTGACGGTGCAAGAAGTAATTTGCTGATGTCGATGGACCGAATATTGTATCTAATAAAAGGACTGGGTTCTTCATCCTTTTCTTAATCTATCTATAATTATATCAATTCATGCATTACGACAAATTATATTTCAAATTTTTGCCGGTTTAAAAAAATCTTAAATTCTGGTTAACAAGACATTTCATACAGTTTGGACTGTGCGAGAATTTTTGGGAAATTCTTTTTACTTGGCTGAACAATTTCATTTCCCATAAGGCAAATGCAAAATGCATTTTCAAATAAAACTTATATTAAAATAAATTTAAAAATATTAAATAATTAAAACTTTCCTGACTTACGTTATTAATAAATAATATTTAAAACTATTCTTTTAATTAAAAAGTTCTCTTCGTCTAAAATTAAAGCACCATAAACGGATACTAAGTAACAAAAGGACTAATTCTTCCAACATTAATGTCTTGTAAAGAATAACAGAATCTTTTCAGGAAAAACGTTGAAAATTTAACCGGTTAATAAATTTTAAAAATAACCCTTTTTAAAAGGTTATTACAATGCTGGCGATTTTTATGTTAAACACCCTCTTTAAAATTCCCCTCCAAGTTTATTTCTATAATATGACCATTTTTTCCTTCCAAAAAAACAGTCCAACTTGTTTCTTTTCGCCGGTTCTTCTTAAGGTCGAAGGCGTCCCTTGCCAAAAAGGGTATATTAAAAAAGATTTTTTAAAATTGATATACGGATTGTTTGGAAGCATTCAATATTGGTTTTTGCATTAACCAACTTTTTACCCGTTAGCCGACGGTTGCAGAATTTAACGCCCCTACTTTTCGAAGAAAATGAATTGATGTCTTCTTTTCTGGAAAAATTTACCTATTATATTAAAACATGTGATTAATATTAAAAAGTTTTAAAATAAGATTTTACGATTAACGTGATATACAAACGTACACTTTATATTGGTTTAAAAAACTTAATAAACGCGTTTTTTCAAAACTTACCAGGACAGGTGGTCAAAAGGGCTTGCCTAAGGAATCCCATGCTCGGGGAGATAACTTCGGCCACTAAAAAAATTTGAATTCCAGTCTTGGGAAAATTTGGTGTACCCCCACCAAAACGCCCTTACGGCTGGGGTGCTGGTCACGCTCGAGCGCTCAAAGGGAAAGGTAAGCCATTTATAAAGTTGAGCAACTGTGTGGGATCGGCCTCATTCCAACGGTTTCCCGGGGCATTGTCACAACTGCCAAAAATATTCGGACGCTTTGCCGGGGAAACTTTCCCGCACGCCCCCGTTGGTAAAATGCCTTAAGGGACCACGGTACCGCATCCTGTCCCTAACCCAAGGACAAAAGAAGTCCTCGCCACTTTCAAACCTCCGTTTTCCCTCCTAAACTGCCGCACTCCCCGGCCACGGAACTTCCCCACCCGGCTGCCCTAAGGCGCCAAAACGCAAAGTTCCTGCATCCCCAAGGGAAGGCCTCTTTCCAGGCGACCACCCATTTCCAAAACAACCACCGCATTCCCACCCCTTCGTCCTTCAAGCGCGGTTCCGCCCCGCGTTAAACCAGCCTGGAGCCAACTCGAGCGCTCAGCGGCCGCCGCCGTCAAAACCAGCGTGCCTTAGCAATGGCAGCACTGGCAATAACGCCGCGTCCCCTCCTCGCTGGTATGTTTAATTTAACAATTTTCAAGCAGCAGATTGCGTCCCGCCACCTCCGGCGACCCTAATTTTCCCTTCTTGTGAAATACGGGAATTTAATTACAGTTAAAACCTTGGTGGCGACACCCCTAGCAGTAAGCCAGACACACCCTACACTTTAGGTGTAGGACATACACCACATTCATGACATCGGCCCCCACCGGTGAGGTAATTTACACACCCTTTCCTTTTATGACACTGTGGCTTAACACCATATTAGATAGGGCGTTGCTGGGTTTCTTGCGCCACTTCTTTACGCCAACGCTTTTAAGAAGTATTATAAAATTTAGATAGGCTCTTCTAGCTATTAAATGATCTTCAAAGCGTCCCAAATCCAGGCAAGGGCGTCGGCCCACCTGGGCAGCCCTAATTTGTGACAGCCCAAGCCTAACTCCCCTTCTGGGGGCCCCTTGGTGAAGTTAAGTCCTTTGGAAAGATGCGCCTGTGGCAACGGCCCCCCCAAGCCCAGTTATGTTCTAATAGGTTTTATTCCCCAGGCACGAGATCCATCCAAAAAAAAGCAGCATGGCGTAGAAGCCGGTAACACCTGACTGTACGCCTAAAGGTTTGATTACGGGTATCCACCGGAGCGTATTAGTTGAAAAGAATAGTGTTTTTCTCCCTTGAATATATTTATCTATTTTATTTTTGTATTTTAATATACTCTATCAATGTAAATATTAATCATATAGTTTACAATTAACAAGCTTTTAGATTTTGGGCAAGTTGATGATAAAGTTTTTCGTTTTTTATTGTTGTCTTTTTACATCTTTTTTGGATGACTCACGTTGGTGTAGTTAACCGCTACAACCCGTCGGGTTCGGGGCTTGCAACTTTAAATTTGCAAGACTTCCCTCTATTCTTGGCTTAGCTCCGGGACCCCTGAAGGGGGACCTCGGCTCAGGCTCCCTTCTTTTTATCCCTAAGCGGGCTTGATCAGGGTGCCCAAGGAGGGCCCCGAGCCTCAGCTCGATCAACCGCTGGTCGGGTCCCCTATACCCGTTAGCAAATTTATCGAGGGGCGCCCCGGTGGGCCGAACCTCGGCTCGATAATTGCTTTTGGGACTTAATTAGTGGAAGATTTTTTCCGCCCTATCTGGTTTGGGTGAGGAATGGCCTGGTCGTCCGATAACTGTTGTACGGTGTACTAGTTTGTCCTCGACGGCGAGGAAAGTTAAGGGGATGGGCAATCTGGGAATTGGACATTGGAAGGAAGGCACGGTTTCGTCGCGTGAACAAAATGGCCCGCGCTTTTGGAAGGATTTTTTCTATTCCTCCATTTCCGGAACCAAATTTCCCTAAGATATTGGCCGCGGTTGGGTCTTTATTAACTTTAGGATAGGACATCTACTGGTTGAGTATATGCGGGTTTCGTCTGCAATAGGGCGGTGTCTACAAAGACGGTGTTGTGGGATGTCGTTGGTGTATAAGTGAAAAGGTTGGTCCTAATGGGCCTTTTCCCGGCACGGACCGGTCGGGTAGTGATTTGGTTCCCTCTACGCGGTTCGGAACGTTCGATTCCTTGAGGAAGTCTCGTATGATGAGTACCGAGACGGTCCCAACACCCGAGCCATATAACGTATATAAGCCCCTTCGTCCATACTTTATCGAACCCTTCGCCACGTCGAGCGCTCCGTGTGATGGCTATGTTTGGCTGACTTTAATTTTCTCCGTGATGCGGTGAATTTGGTAAAGGTCAAAGAATGTTTTGGCTCGAAAGCCGGGTTGAATAGGGAGTGGGAGCCCTTTAGATTTCATAAAATCTAATAAGCGGGGCTTGAACAAGTCGTTCATATATTTTTCCGGAAACCCTTTGGGAAGGCTAATGGGACGATAAGAACTGGGAAGTGCGGGTGGTTTGCCGGGTTTGAGGCCCTATAACTTCCAGCGTCCTTCCAGAAGTGTTTGGGAAAATACCCCCTTGGGAGAGCTGCGTTATAAATTAGGACTGGGATTTAATTATATGTTCCGGTAGGAATTTTAATGACCGGTTGGTTATTCCGTCGGTGCCCAGGGGCTTTCCAGGGTTTGAGATTTTTGATAATCGACTTGGCTTCGCTTCCGGTCCCGGTGAAATTGGTTTCCGCGAGGAGGAAGTTGAGACAACCGCTCGACCTCGCTTTCTCCCCGGGCCGGTGAGCGGCGTCGATCGGTTTGAGTGCTAAGCGTGCATTGTGCCTCCCGGGCTGTCGGCTGAATTTGGCTTTTCTTCGTCGAGAAACGCTGAGGGCATCAGGAAGGTTAAGGGATGGGATAAAAAGGCGGCATCCCAGGGTTCCGGTTCCACCCTTTGGGCTTTGGGAAGTTGCCAGAAAGCGATGGGATGGGTGCATTTTGGGAATCCTTTCCCACCGATCGTTCCTAATTCAATTGCGCGTCTTGGACTGATGTTCAAGGGCGCGCAAACTTTCTCCGGTTCCCGTTCGGTTGGATACCAATCATGAGCACAATCCAGCCCTCTTGCGTCGCAGGGTCATAATTCGTTTGGAAGGAGGAACGAGGTTTTTCCCCCTTGCTTCGAAACCCCTCGACAACCTTTGGACATGTCTTGTGAGCGCCTGAGGCGGCGAATTCGCGTCTTGGCATTGTGCGGGACTTTTGGGAATGGCATTTTAGGTTGCGGTGAGCAAGTGCTGTCTGGCCTGACATTTCCAGTTTGCGCCAGTCTTATAATTTTTGGTTTGGATGTTTTTGGGAGTCAGGTGGTCCCTGGTTTGGGGATGACTGGGCGATGATCGGAATTTAGATCTTCTATGACCTCTTTTCCTCTAAAAATGAGATTGACATTTTTAAAGGAGGGCAATATCAAGCACATCCGATCTGTTTTACCGGTGCGGGTAGTGCTTGTTCCAAGCGGGGATACTGAAGTTAAGTTTTTCAGTATTATAAATTTGCCCTCACCCGAGTTGGTTGTGTAACTGTTCCATCAGGTTGTGTTGCTTTGGTAAGTCGCCTGCCAAAAATGACGGCGCCTCCTAGGGGAGGAAAGCGTCTCGAAGTCGGATCGGTTATCTCGGAAGACTTCTACATGGTAAAGTGTCCGAGGCTATGGTGGTTGGTGCGTGTTCACCTGCTGGCTAACCTGACCAAAGGCTTCCAAGTGCGTTAGCGTCGACGGCGTGTCGATTGCTACACGGTGCAGGGACTTTTATAATAAATGGGCTGCCGCCGTGCGAAGCGCCGGCCCGATCATTTCTTTGGGATTTATAGTTAACTTTTTTCGGATCTCCTCTTCCGGGCTTTAAGACGTCTCCTGCCCAGTAGAATGTCGACGTCGTTTTCGCGAAAATTCTGAGATTTCGGTCAAACCCGCGAGACCGTTTTACGTTGAAATGAAATTTAACTGGCGCGTGGCTTTTAGACAGCCCGGGCCGTTTCTAATTGTTTATGGGCGTACTATTCATTTTACGTCCCGTAATTGAATCGACAATTGCTATACTTTGGATTGGCAAGGGCCGGGCTCGAAAATTTCCGACGGCGTCCAATTTGCGGTAAGACGATCGAGCTCTGCGAAGTCATCTGTCCGGCTAATGTTTCAATTGCTGACATTTCTATGGCTACAAGCTGTGGGGACGCCGAGCCCGGGAAATTGCGGCGCCACGCGGGGCTCGGCGCTACCTGCGGTTGTTGTTGCCACGTGGGCATTGGAGCGCTGCGCGGGGCTGTTGCCGGTTTGCCACGCCGGAATAGGTCCGGAGGGCGGGAAGGGGGGAGGCACCTGGGGGCGCCTTGGGACGGATGAAGGTGGTGGTGGTTTGGCTTGGGTGCCGGGGCGAGATAATTAGCCGGTGGTCCGGCGCTTTTGGGGTTAACGCATGCCGGCGGTTCGTAACTGGTGAGTACTTCCCTATTCTCCCGGGGTCTAGGGAATCAGGGTGCCATGGTCACCAAGGCATTTGACCCGGGGGCTTGCGTGACGGTTACAGGCCGAGTGCCCGTACATTTGCCGTTATGAAACCCACTGCGCGGGAAGGCCATTTGAAGGTTGGCGCGTGGTGATGCGACTTATGTCGCAATGTAGGTAATGGTCCCTTTGCCCGGGCGTTTGGGTCAGAAGGACCACTTAAACAGTTCTTTGGTCTTTGGGATGGGTTGGGCGGAAGGCCGAGGAAATTGGGATGTTTTTGTCCTTAATGAAATTTAGATGTCCTCCCTTGGGCATCTCCTTCGGCAATCCTTTGACGACTGTCCAATCGCCTTTCTTCCGGGAGGGCGCGTATGTTAATAATAGTCGTTTTCTTTTAAAAGGGGCGTAACCCGACAAGTAATTACCATCTTTTGTCGATATTATTTTTAACCAATTAATAAAAAAACAAAATTGGCACAAGGTCTTAATTATTTATAAGTATTTGGTTCGGTTCATTATTATTAATTAAAAATAGTTTATAGACTTACCTTTAATTAGCATTTGCTGACGGTGCAAGAAGTAGTTGCTGATGTCCAGGGAAATTGAATCTAATAAAGGACTGGGTTTCTTCATCCTTTTCTTTCAATCTATCTTATAATTATATCAATTAAACATCCTTAAGACATTATATTTCCAAATTTTTGCCGAGTTTAAAAAATCTTAATTACTGGGTAACCAAGACTTTCATACAGTGACTGTGGTGGAATCTTGAGAAGGTCTTAACTATGGGCTGGGAAATTCATTTCCCATCGGCAAATGCAAAAAATACATTTTCAAATAAAACTTTATATTTAAAAATAAATTTAAAAAATAAATAATAAAACTTTCTGACTTACGTTATTAATAAATAATATTTAAAACTATTCTTTTGTAATTAAAGTAACTACCGTCAAAATTAAAAGCACCATAAAACCGGAATACTAATTAACCATTGGACTAATTTCTTTGAACTTGTCTGTAAAATTCTAGATCTTTTCCCAAAAAAACGTTGAAAATTTAACCAATAAATTTTCTTTCAAAGGTTTTTGCTAGCGATTTTTTTGCCCACCCTCTTGGGAAAATTCCGCTCCGTTTATTTCTATAATTGACATTTTTTCTTTCAAAACGCCCTAATTTCTTTGCCGGTTCCCTTTGGGGTCCCTTTGGAAATATTTAAAAGATTTTTAAATTGAATATGGTTAAATTTAAGGCATTCAATAATTAGGTTTTTCATTAACCCTTTTAACCTTTTGGGGTGCAGGAGATTTGGCGCCCCAAATACTGTTTTCGAAGAAGGAATTAGCTTCTTTATCTCGTTAAAACCTATTATATTTAGAAACATTGATTAATATTAAAGAACAAAATAAGATTTTACGTTAACGGGTGATATACAAACTACCACTTTATATTGGTTTTAAAATTTTAAATAAACGCTTTTTTACAAAAACTACCTTGGGACGGTGGCAAAGGAGGCTGCCTAAAAGTCCCCGGTAACTTCGGCACCTAAAATTGGATTCCAACAAAATTTTAAAATGTTACCCACCACCAAAACCATGGTGCTGGGTCCCTCAGTCAAAAGGGAAGGTTGGGCTTTAAAAAGTTGGGATGGCCTCAATTAACGGTTTTGCCGGGCAGGTCACAACTGCCAAAATTCCAACCCCTGGAGAACCCCACCCCCGTTGCAAATGCCCAGGGCCACACCTTCCTGGGAAAAGAAATTCCTCCCTCCTTTCAAACTTTACCTTGCCCTCCCCCAAACGGCCCGGGCCCCAGCCACCGGCCAACACACGGAGGGCGCCAAACGCCAAAGTTTCTTGTCCAAAGGGGAAGGGCAGGCCTCCCCGGGCGCCCAACCCTCCCATCCAACACCCACCGGCACCCCTTCTCCTTCAAACTGGATTAGGGGGCTTTAACAGCCAGGCCCCAACCAGGCCTGGCCTCCCCTTTCCAAAAGGTGTTAATTAAAAGGCAGGGCAAAACCCCGGTACCCAAATCCTTAGAATTGTAGGGACAATTTAAATCAAGCGGCCCGGGGTCGGCACCCGGGCCGGCCGCACCGTGGTGGATTTTCCCTTTTTGCGAATTTTTCGGCCCTTGGGCCTTGGGGGAAATGGGTGAGCCCCACACTTAATTAAAGGAGTTACAAAAACATTCAGGAAATCCGGCCCCCCTGGGCAAACACCCCTTTGGCCCCAATGGCCTGGCCCAAACCTTTAGATAGGGCCTTGGGTTTCCCTTGTTAACCTTCCCCGCCCAAACCCCAATGGTGTTTGGGGTTTCTATTTAAAGATCCATTAAAAGCGGCGGCCGGGCGTGCCCCCTGGGCAGCCCTTTGTACAATGGGTTTGGATCCCCCTGGGGCCCTTGGGGAATTAAGTCCTTATGAACTCGCCTCAACGAAAATTTTCTTAATTGGGTTTTTGAACCGGAATCCATCAAAAAAAGACATTTAAACTAGTTTGGGCCTGGAATTGTTAGTAAAAGGCTTTGAAATTAAGGTATCCAACGCATGGTATTTAAAATTAATAAAATAAAATTTTTTACGGTCTAAATTTATCTTTTATATTTTTGATTTAGGTTAAATTTTAATATAAATTTAATAATTGTTTTCATTTGGAACAAGTTTTGGATTTGGGCAAATTTGATTAATAAAGGGTTTTATCCTTTTTTAATTCAAATTGCTTTAATTAAAACTTGCGGAATTATTATTTAACCAATTTAAAAAAAACAATTTGGGAACCAAAAGGCTTTCATATATTTTTTAAGGTTTTTATTCCAAGTTCATTTATTAAATTAAATTTTTAAATAAATTTAAATAAATTTAAAATTTAAATTAAAATTTTGCTTACGGTTTTAAAAAATATTTCTATTCGAATTAAAGAATATTGGTTTAAATTAAAGGACCTGGGTTCTTCAACCTTTTCTTAACAACTAATTAAAACAATTAAACAACTTAAGAAGACTTAATTTCAAAATTTTGCCGGGTTTAAAAGAAATTTTAAATTAAATAGGAAGAATTTCATTCAGTATTGGGTTTTGGAAGGCTTTTGCCAGGTGGCTCAATTTTAGGCAAACCCAAAAATTCATTTCAAAATAAAACTTTTATTAAAATAAATTTAAGAAATTATTAAATTTAAAAATTTGACTTTTATTAATAAATAATACAAAAACTTTTTTGGTTTAAAAATTAACTTTATTTGGCGTTAAAATTTAAAGCTTTAACATAAACCAATTTTTCCCTTTTAAAACCATTTGGAAATTCTTCCAAGCAACATCTGTTAAGAATAACTTGAATTTTTTAAGGGAAAAAACGTTGAAAAATTTAACCTTAATAAATTTAAAAATTTTTCCTTTATTTTTGGTTTTTTATTAACAATTGGAAAGCGGAATTTTAAATAAACCCTTGTTAAATTTTCCCGGTCCAATTTAATTTTATAAAACATTTTTTCCATTCCAAAAACATTAATAAAATTTCCTTTCAATTTTTTTAGGGTTTAACGTCCCTTTGGCCAAAATTTATAAATTCAAAAAAAATTTTTAAATTTGAAATAACGGAATTAATTTAAGATTCCAGAAATTAGGTTTGATTAAAATTTTTTATTAACCGGTTAAAGGGGGGCCTTAAGTTGGGTTGGTTTTAAAAAAATGTTTCAAAGGAGCAAATATAGTGGAGTCTAGAAGAACAAAGTAAGTGGTCCATAAAAATTCTTAAGAAGTATATACAGCAGATCCAAAAGCATAACTCGGATAATGACATTGGAATTGTTGGAATAATAGGTGGGACTTGAAGCCAACATATGCTCAAAATCAAAACCATGCAAATACTAGAATTAAAACCAATATGAAGTGGTAGATTCAGTGAAGAGATCGTTTGATTATGTTACGTAGGATGTTAATGTGTTGTACGATCTTTATGCCACTACTGTTAGTCGCCTCTTTATAACCTACACGAAAGTGATGAGTGTCAACACTGTAAACCTGGTGACACACACAGGACTAAATAGTTAATCAATTGTGGCATGTTGTACTTCTACTTGTATGGTACTTGTAAGGGACATGTTGAAGATTAGTTAGTAAGATTCTTACATTTTAACTTGTAAAAAAGCCTTCACTAACGTCATTATTTTTTACATACACTACATACTTGGATCTAAATATCCTCTAATTTTAAATTGGTTTAATAATCTAAATAAGCATAACGATTTTAGCAAATACTTTTTATTATTTAAAATTAAATATTTACTTACCGTCATTGACATTTGCGGACGGTGTGGAGACAGCTGTTGGAGGTGTCGTATTAAATATTGTTTCGAGCGAAGAATTCATATCTTTTTCCTTTTCCTCCGTTCGCCCTGTGAAATCAGCAATGTATTACTGATTATGATGATTTGCTGCGTCAATTGACTGAATTACTTGGACATATTTGTAAATATTGATAGCAATGACTACGTCATCTGTACGAATTAAAATGTATCCCAGAGTAATGAATAATTGTAAGAGAAATATAATAAAATTATCACACGTACTAATATTTCCAAAACTGTTTAGTAAAACAAGCGCACTTTCAAAGTAAAAATAGAAGGAAGGATTTATGGGAAAAGTTTTTCAGTAACTTGTTTCGTTGCGCGGTTTTGCCCGCGTGGTGTCAGCCGCTTCTCATAATAATTACTAAATATTACCTTCGTACCAATATAGCTCTCCAATGGTAAATTTGTTCCTATTAACATGATTATTCAATTATATTTTAGATAACTTAAGCGATATCCTTATAACTAGATCTTTTCAGGAAAAACGTTGAAAATTTAACCGTTAATAAATTTTAAAAATAACTTAGTGTTCTAAAGGTTATTACAATGCTAGCGATTTTTCATATTGTAATACCCTCTTGTAATAGAATTCCCGCTCCAAGTTTATTTTTATAATATGACATTTATTTCATTCAAAAACAGTCCAACTGAATTTCTTTCGCCGGTTCTTCTTAGGTCGAAGGCGTCCCTTGCCAAAAGGGTATATTAAAAAGATATTTATATTGAAATACGGATTATAATTTTAAGCGTTCAATATTAGTTTTGCATTAACCAACTTTTATTACCGTTAGCCGACGGTGCATAAGTTGTTGGCACCCCAAATATTGTTTCCAAGAATAAATTCATGTCTTCTTTATCTGCAATGAAATTACCTATTATATTAGCAACATGTGATTAAAAGTTCAACAAAGTAAGATTTTACGATTAACGTGATATACAAACGTACACTTTGAATTGGTTTAAAAACTTAATATTAAGCGTTTTATTTACAAAAACTGATGTAATAAGTTTGAAAACATGAATCAAATTGAAATTTTCTCAATTTTTTTCTCCTTTTTATATTGACATTTTTGGAAATGTGTCGTTAAACATCTGCTTGTTACTAATTATATTTACTTGTAATTTGGTATGATATGGGCAAATATCAACAGTGAATAAATCTGACAAAGCGCCTGTAGGTAAATCAGTCGTGTGAAATGTGAGACATAGATTTTTGTTCCTTTATTTTTCGTTTTTTTGCCTAGCTAATTGAAAGCGGGCAAGCATTAGAGAGGATGGAGAGCTTGTTATTTTCTCTCTTGGATCCTATTAATTTTATACACATCTTTCAACATTCGGCAAAAACTGAGTAATAAAACTTGTATGAAATGACAATATTTTAGGGTATTTAACTTGTACCTGTTATTATGAAAATTTATTAAATTACTAACCACCTTAAAAATGAAAAAAAAAATAACTGTTGAGGCGTCCTTAATTCTAACCGTCAAAAAGACGGGAAATAAAGTGATGGTAAAATTGGAAGGTATGAGTAACGGGTATTAAAGGTGGGACTGGTAGATTATTGGGAAAAGAAAAATGGAATCAAAGGACAAAAATATAGTGGAGTCTAGAAAGAACAAAAGTAAAGTGGTCCCAAAAATTCTTAAAAATATAAGCAGATCCAAAACATAACTCGGATAATTGACTTGGGTTTTGGAATTGGAATTGGGACTTAAAGCCAACTTTATTAAAATCAAAACCATGCAAAATACTAGAAATTAAAAACCAATAGAAGTGGTAGATTCAGTGAAGATCGTTTGATTATGTTACTAGGATGTTAATGTGTTGTACGATCTTTTCCCTACTGTTGTCCTTTCTTTATAACCTTACCGGTGATGAGTGTCCCAACACTGTAAACCTGGTTTAAAAGGATAAATGTTAATAATTGGATGTTGTTACTTCTCTTGTATGGTACTTGTAAAGGGACATTTTGAAGATTGGTTAAGTGATTCTTACATTTTAACTTGTAAAAAGCCTTCCACTAACGTCAATTTTTCATACACCATACTTGGAATCTAAATATCCTCTAATTTTAAATTTTTAATAATCTTAAATAAAATAACGATTTTGAAATACTTTTTATTATTTAAAATTAAATATTTCCTTCCGTCATTGACATTTGCCGGACGGTGTGGAACAACTTTGGGGTGTCTATTAAATATTGTTTCGAGCAAGAATTCATATCTTTTCCTTTTCCTCCGTTCGCCCTGTGAAATCAGAATGTATTACGATTATGATGATTTTTCCGTCAATTGACTGAATTACTTGGACATTTTGTAAATATTGATACAATGACCCGTCATCTTTCAATTAAAATGTATCCCAGAGTAATGAATAATTGTAAAGAAATATAATAAAATTATCACATTTTAATATTTCCAAAACTGTTTTAGTAAAACAAGGCGCACTTTCAAGTTAAAAATAGAAGGAAAGGATTTATGGGAAAAGTTTTCAGTAACTTGTTTCGTTTGCGCGGTTTTGCCCGCGGGTGTCAACCGCTTCTCATAATAATTACTAAATATTACCTTCGTACCCAATATAGCTCTCCAATGGAAATTTTTCCTATTAACATGATTATTCAATTTATATTTAGATAACTTAAGGCGATATCCTTATAATTAGAATCTTTTCAGGAAAAACGTTGGAAAATTTTAACCGTTAATAAATTTTAAAAATAATTGGTTTCTAAAGGGATTACAATGCTAGCGATTTTTCTTTGTTAATCCCTCTTGTAAAGAATTCCCGCTCCAAGTTTATTTTTATAATATGACATTTATTTCTTAAAAAACGGTCCAACTGAATTTCTTTTCGCCAGTTTCCCTTAGGTCGGAAGGCGTCCCTTGCCAAGGGTATATTAAAAGATATTTATTTGAAAT
Source organism: Lamproptera curius (assembly GCA_029286875.1). Taxonomy (NCBI): domain Eukaryota; kingdom Metazoa; phylum Arthropoda; class Insecta; order Lepidoptera; family Papilionidae; genus Lamproptera; species Lamproptera curius. Next base: position 2,932,403 of record JAGSMT010000099.1, read on the forward strand.
ACGGATTATAATTTTAAGCGTTCAATATTGGTTTTGCATTAACCACCCATTACCTTAACCGACTTGCATAAATTTTTTCCCCCAAATATTTTTCCAAGAATAAATTCGTGTCTTCTTTATCTGCAATGAAATTAACCTTTAATAATTAGCAACGGTTAAAAGTTCAACAAAATGGATTTTACGATTGTGATATACAAACGACTTTGAATTGGTTTAAAAACTTAATATTAAAGCGTTTTATTTACAAAACTGATGAATAAGTTTGAAAAACATGAATCAAATTAAAATTTCTCAATTTTTTTCTCCCTTTTTATATTGACATTTTTGGAAATGTGTCGTTAAACATCTCTTGTTACTAATTATATTTCTTTTAATTTGGTATGATATGGGCAAAATATCAACAGTGAATAAATCTGACTAAGCGCCTGTAGGTAAATCAGTCGTGTGAAATGTGAGACATAGATTTTTGTTCCTTTATTTTTTTGTTTTTTTGCCTAACAATTGAAAGAAAGCGGGCAAGCATTAAAGAGGGATGGAGAAGGAACTTGTTTTTTTCTCTTGGATCCTAAATTTTATCACATCTTTCCAACATTCGGCAAAAACTGGTAATAAAACTTTGGAAATAAATATTTTTAGGGTATTTCTTGTACCTGTTATTATGAAAATTTAAAATTACTAACCACAAAATTAAAAAAAAAAATAACTGTTAAGGAATAACGATTTAAATTTAGCGTCAAAAGACGATAAAGTGGTGGTAAAAATTGAAGGTAGGTAACAAGGTAAAATTGGGACTGGTAGATTGGTGGAAAAAGAAAAATGAATCAAAGGAGCAAAATGGTGGGTCAGAAAAGAACAAAGTAAGTGGTCCATAAAAATTCTTAAGGAAGTATATAAGCAGATCCGCTTCTTTCGGATAATGACATTTGGATTGTTGGAATAATAGGTTGGGACTTGGAAGCCAACATATGCTCAAAATCAAAAACCATGCAAATCTGGGTTAAAACCAATATTAAGTGGGATTCAGTGAAGAGATCGTTTGATTATGTTACGTAGGATTTAATGTTTGGAAATCTTTTCCACTACTGTTAGTCCCTCTTTATAACCTAACAGAAAGTTGATGAGTGTCCCAACACTGTAAACCTGGTTGACACACAAGGACTAAATAGTTAATCAATTTGGCATGTTGTCTTCTACTTGTTATGGTCTTTAAAGGGACATGTTTGAAGATTGGTTAGTAAAGATTCTTACCCCAAACTTTAAAAAACCTTACTAACGTCATTATTTTTTACACTTAACACATACTTGGATCTAAATATCCCTTAAATTTTAAATTGGTTTAATAATCTAAATAAAGCATAACATTTTACAAATTACTTTTTTATTATTTAAAATTAAATATTTTTCCGTCATTGACATTTGCGGACGGTGTGGAGACAGCTGTTGGAGGTGTCGTAATTAAAATATTTTCGAGCGAAAATTATATCTTTTTTCCTTTTCCTCCGTTCGCCCTTTAAATCAAAATTATTACTGATTTATGATGATTTGCTGCGTCAATTGGCTGAATTACTTGGACAATTTTGAAATATTGATAGAATGACTACGTCATCTGTACGAATTAAAATGTATCCCAAGTAATGAATAATTGTAAAGAAATATAATAAAATTTCACACGTCTAATATTTCCAAAAATTTTAGTAAAACAAGCCACTTTCAAAGTAAAAATAGAAGGAAGGATTTATGGGAAAAGTTTTTTCAGTCTTGTTTCCCGTTGCCGGGTTTTGCCCGCGTGGTTCCAACCCTTCTCTTAATAATTACTAAATATTACCTTCGTACCTTAGCTCTCCAATGGTAAATTTGTTCCTAATTAAATGATTTTCAATTATATTTTAAAATTAACAAGCAATATCCCTTCTAGATCTTTTCAAGGAAAAACTTGGTTTAACCTTAATAAATTTTAAAAAAACAGTGTTCTAAAGGTTATTACAATCTGGCGATTTTCATATTTAATCCCTCTTGTAATAGGAATTCCCCTCCAAGTTTATTTTTTATAATATGACAATTTTTTCATTCAAAAACAGTCAACTAAAATTTTTTTCTTGGTTCTTCTTGGTCGAAGGCGTCCCTTGAAAAGGAATTATTTAAAAAGATATTTATTTGAAATACATTTATAATTTTAAGCGTTCAATTTGGTTTTGCATTAACCAACATTACCGTTAGCCGACGGTGGCTAAAGTTTTGGCCCCAAATATTGTTTCAAGAATAAATTTCTTCTTCTTTATCTGCTGAAATTACCTTTAATAATTAGAACATTTGTGATTAAAAAGTTCAACAAAAGTAAGATTTTGATTAACGTGATATACAAACTCACTTTAAATTGGTTTTAAAACTTAATATTAAGCGTTTTTTTACAAAAACCCAGTAATAGGTTTGAAAACATGAATCAAATTGAAATTTTCCAATTTTTTTTCTCCTTTTATTTGACATTTTGGAAATGTGTCGTTAAACATCTGCTTGTTACTAATTTATTTACTTGTAATTTTTGGTTGAATTGGGCAAATATCAACAGTGAAATAAATCTGTTAAGCGCCTGTAAATAAATCAGTCGTGTGAAATGTGAGACATAATTTTGTTCCTTTATTTTTCGTTTTTTTTGCCTAACAATTGAGAAAGCAGGCGGCTTTTAGAGAGGGATGGAAGGCTTGTTATTTTCTCTCTTGGATCCTATTTTTAACATCTTTCAACATTCCCCAAAAACTGGTAATAAACTTGTATGAAATAACAATATTTTAGGGTTTTTAACTTGTACCTGTTATTATGAAAATTTATTAAATTTTATAACCATTAAAAACGAAAAAAAAAAAAAAATAACTGTTGAGTAACGATACTTAATTCTTTGATCAAAAGACGATGAAGTGATTGGTAAAATTGAAGGTGTGGTAACGGTATAATTGGGACTGGTAGATTGGTTAAGATAAAAAAAAATGAATCAAAAGGACAAATATTTGGTCTAGAAGAACAAAAGTAAAATTGGTCCATAAAAATTCTTAAGGTATATGGATCCAAAAGCATAACCAGATAATGACATTGGAAGTTGTTGGAATAATAGTTGGGACTTAGGCCAAGCCCAAAAATCAAAAACCGTCCAAATACTAAATTAAAACCAATAGAAGTGGTAGATTCAGTGAGATCGGTTGATTATGTTACTGGGATTTAATGTGTTTACGATCTTTATGCCACTACTGTTAGTCGCCCCTCTTTATAACCACACGAAATTGATGTCAACACTGTAAACCTGGTGAACACACAGGACTAAATAGTTAATCAATTGTGGTTTGTCTTCTCTTGTATGGTACTTGTAAAGGGACATTTGAAGGGTTGGGTTATTAAAATTCTTACATTTTAACTTGAAAAAGCCCACCTAACTCATTATTTTTCCCCACTACATCGGATCTAAATATCCTCTAATTTAAATTGGTTTAATAATCTAAAATAAATAACGATTTTAAATACCATTATTTAAAATTAAATTTTACTTACCGTCATTGACATTTCCGGACGGTGTGGAGACAGCTTTGGGGTTCTATTAAAATTTTTCGGGCGAAGAATTCATATCTTTCCTTTTCCTCCTTAACCTGTAAATTAGCAATTTTTACTGATTATTGATTTGCGGTCAATTATTTGAATTATTGGAACATTTTGTAAATATTGATAGCAATGACTACGTCATCTGTCAATTAATAATTTCCAGGTAATGAATAATTGTAAGAAATATAATCAAATTATCACACGTACTAATATTTCCAAAACTTTTCAATAAAACAAGCGCACTTTCAAAGTAAAAATAGAAGGAAGGTTTATGGGAAAAGTTTTCAGTAACTTGTTTCGTTGCGCAGTTTTGCCCGCGTAGTGTCAGCCGCTTCTCATAATAATTACTAAATATTACCTTCGTACCATATACTCTCAATGGTAAATTTGTTCCTATACATGATTATTTAATTATATTTTAGATAACAGCGATATCCTTATAACTAGATCTTTTCAGGAAAAACGTTGAAAATTTAACCGTTAATAAATTTTAAAATAACTTGAGTGTTCTAAAGGTTATTACAATGCTAGCGATTTTTCATATTGTAATACCCTCTTGTAATAATTCCCACTCAAGTTTATATTTATAATTGACATTTATTTCAATCAAAAATAGTCAACTGAATTTCTTTCGCCAGTTCTTCTTAGGTCGAAGGCGTCCCTTGCCAAAAGGATGTATTAAAAAGATATTTATATTGAAATACGGATTATAATTTTAAGCGTTCAATATTAGTTTGCATTAACCAACTTTTTACCGTTAGCCGACGGTGCATAGTTTTGCACCCCAAATATTGTTTCAAGAATAAATTCATATCTTCTTTATCTGCAATGAAATTACCTATTATATTAGCAACATGTGATTAAAAGTTCAACAAAGTAGATTTACGATTAACTGATATACAAACGTACACTTTAAATTGGTTTAAAAACTTAATATTAAGCGTTTATTTACAAAACTGATGTAATAAGTTTGAAAACATGAATCAAATTAAATTTTCTCAAATTTTTTTCTTTTTTATATTGACATTTTGGAAATGTGTCGTTAAACATCTGCTTGTTACTAATTATATTTACTTGTAATTTGGTATGATATGGGCAAATATCAACAGTGAATAAATCTGACTAAGCGCCTGTAGGTAAATCAGTCTGTGAAATGTGGAGACATGATTTTGTTCCTTATTTTTGTTTTTTTTTGCCCTAACAATTGGAAAGCGGGCAAGCATTAGAGAGGGATGGAGAGCTTGTTATTTTCTCTTGGATCCTATTAATTTTATACAATCTTTCAACATTCGCAAAAACTGAGTAATAAAACTTGTTGAAATGACATATTTTAGGGGTATTTAACAGACCTGTTATTATGAAATTTATTAAATTACTAAACCTTAAAAACGAAAAAAAATAACTGGAAATAACGATACTTAATTCTAATTGATCAAAGACGATAAAGTGATGGTAAAAATTGAAGGTGGTGAGTAACTTAAATTGGGACTGGTGATTAGTAGATAAAGAAAAAGAATCAAAGGAGCAAATATAGTGGAGTCTAGAAGAACAAAGTAAGTGGTCCATAAAAATTCTTAGAGTATTACAGCAGATCCAAAAGCATAACTCGGATAATGACATTGGAATTGTTGGAATAATAGTGGGACTTGAAGAACATATGCTAAAATCAAACCATGCAAATACTAGAATTAAAACCAATATGAGTGGTAGATTCAGTGAAGATCAGTTGATTATGTTACGAGGATGTTATGTGTTGTCGATCTTTATACTACTTTAGTCGCCTCTTTATAACCTACACGAAAGTGATGAGTGTCAACACTGTAAACCTGGTGACACACACAGGACTAAATAGTTAATCAATTGTGGCATGTTGTACTTCTACTTGTATGGTACTTGTAAGGGACATGTTGAAGATTAGTTAGTAAGATTCTTACATTTTAACTTGTAAAAAAGCCTTCACTAGTTCTTTTTTTACATACAATTGGATCTAAATATCCTCTAATTTTAAATTGGTTTAATAATCTAAATAAGCATAACGATTTTAGCAAATACTTTTTATTATTTAAAATTAAATATTTACTTACCGTCATTGACATTTGCGGACGGTGTGGAGACAGCTGTTGGAGGTGTCGTATTAAATATTGTTTCGAGCGAAGAATTCATATCTTTTTCCTTTTCCTCCGTTCGCCCTGTGAAATCAGCAATGTATTACCGATTATGATGATTTGCTGCGTCAATTATTTATACTTGGACATATTTGTAAATATTGATAGCAATGACACCGTCATCTTACGAATTAAAATTATCCCAGGTAATGAATAATTGTAAGAAAATATAATAAATTTCACACGTATAATATTTCCAAAACTGTTTAGTAAAACAACGCACTTTCAAAGTAAAAATGAAGGAAGGATTTATGGGAAAAGTTTTCCAGTAACTTGTTTCGTTGCGCGTTTGCCCGCGTGGTTCAGCCACTTCTCATAATAATTACTAAATATTACCTTCGACATATGGCTCTCCAATGGTAAATTTTTCCTATTAACAGTTATTTAATTATATTTTAGATAACAGCGATATCCTTATAACTAGATCTTTTCAGGAAAAACGTTGAAAATTTAACCGTTAATAAATTTAAAAATAACAGTGTTCTAAAGGTTATTACAATGCTAGCGATTTTCATATTGTAATACCCTCTTGTAATAGAATTCGCTCAAGTTTATATTTATAATATGACATTTATTTCAATCAAAAATAGTCCAACTGAATTTCTTTCCTTGGTTCTTCTTAGGTCGAAGGCGTCCCTTGCCAAAAGGGTATATTAAAAAGATATTTATATTGAAATACGGATTATAATTTTAAGCGTTCAATATTAGTTTTGCATTAACCAACTTTTATTACCGTTAGCCGACGGTGCATAAGTTATTGCACCTAAATATTGTTTCCAGAATAAATTCATATCTTCTTTATCTGCAGTAAATTACCTATTATATTAGCAACATGTGATTAAAAGTTCAACAAAGTAAGATTTTACGATTAACGTGATATACAAACGTACACTTTGAATTGGTTTAAAAACTTAATATTAAGCGTTTTATTTACAAAAACTGATGTAATAAGTTTGAAAACATGAATCAAATTGAAATTTTCTCAATTTTTTTCTCCTTTTTATATTGACATTTTTGGAAATGTGTCGTTAAACATCTGCTTGTTACTAATTATATTTACTTGTAATTTGGTATGATATGGGCAAATATCAACAGTGAATAAATCTGACTAAGCGCCTGTAGGTAAATCAGTCGTGTGAAATGTGAGACATAGATTTTTGTTCCTTTATTTTTTTTTTTTTTGCCTAACAATTGAGAAAGCGGGCAAGCATTAGAGAGGGATGGAGAGAGCTTGTTATTTTCTCTCTTGGATCCTATTAATTTTATACACATCTTTCAACATTCGGCAAAAACTGAGTAATAAAACTTGTATGAAATGACAATATTTTAGGGTATTTAACTTGTACCTGTTATTATGAAAATTTATTAAATTACTAACCACCTTAAAAATGAAAAAAAAAATAACTGTTGAGAATAACGATACTTAATTCTAACTTGATCAAAAGACGATAGAAGTGATGGTAAAAATTGAAGGTAGTGAGTAACGGTATAAAGGTGGGCCTGGTAGATTAGTAGATAAAGAAAAATGAATCAAAGGAGCAAATATAGTGGAGTCTAGAAGAACAAAGTAAGTGGTCCATAAAAATTCTTAAGAAGTATATACAGCAGATCCAAAAGCATAACTCGGATAATGACATTGGAATTGTTGGAATAATAGGTGGGACTTGAAGCCAACATATGCTCAAAATCAAAACCATGCAAATACTAGAATTAAAACCAATATGAAGTGGTAGATTCAGTGAAGAGATCGGTTGATTATGTTACGTAGGATGTTAATGTGTTGTACGATCTTTATGCCACTACTGTTAGTCGCCTCTTTATAACCTACACGAAAGTGATGAGTGTCAACACTGTAAACCTGGTGACACACACAGGACTAAATAGTTAATCAATTGTGGCATGTTGTACTTCTACTTGTATGGTACTTGTAAGGGACATGTTGAAGATTAGTTAGTAAGATTCTTACATTTTAACTTGTAAAAAAGCCTTCACTAACGTCATTATTTTTTACATACACTACATACTTGGATCTAAATATCCTCTAATTTTAAATTGGTTAATAGTATTAGTATAACGATTTTGTAAATGCTGTTATTTAAATTAATATTTAACACCGTCATTGACATTTTGCGGACGGTGGAGACAGCTATTTGGAGGTGTCTCATATTAAATATTTCAAGGCGAAGAATTCATATCTTTTTCCTTTCCTCCGTTCACCCTGTAAATCAACCAATTTATTGCACAGTTATGATGATTGCTGCGTCAATTATTTTGGATACTTGGACATATTTAGCAAATATTGGTGTAGCCAGCTACCACGTCATCTGTACGAATTAAAATGTATCCCAGGTAATGAATAATTATGAGGGAAATATAATAAATTATCCGTACTAATATTTTAAAACTGTTGAAGTGAAACAAGCACTTTAAAAGTAAAAATAGAAGGAAGGATTTAGCAGAAGGATTTTCAGTAACTTGTTCGTTGCGCAGTTTTACTTGCGTGGTCAACCACTTCTCATAATAATTTACTAAATATTACCTTCGTACCAATGCATAGCTCTCCAATGGTAAATTTGTTCCTATTAACGCTTGATTGTTCAATTATATTTTAGATAACCAGCGATATCCTTATAACTAGATCTTTTCAGGAAAAACGTTGAAATTTAGCCGTTAATAGGTACAAAAATAACTTGAGTGTTCTAAAGGGTTATTACCAATACAACGATTTTCAACAATACCCTCTTGTAATAGGTTACGCTCCAAGTTTATATTTATAATATGACATTTATTTCATTCAAACACAGTCCAACTGAATTTCTTTCGCCCGGTTCTTCTTAGGTCAGAAGGCGTCCCTTTTAAAATTATATTAAAAAAAGATATTTATAATGAAATACGGATTATAATTTTAAGCGTTCAATATAGTTTACGTGTAACTTTTATTACCGATAGCCGACAGTGTATCATTGGCTTTTAAATATTGTTTCAAAGATAAATTCATGTCTTCTTTATCTACGGTAAATTACCTATTATATTAGCAACATGTGATTAAGTTCAACAAAGTAAAGATTTACGATTAACGTGATATACAAACGTACACTTTAAATTGGTTTAAAAACTTAATATTAAGCGTTTTTGTTACAAAAACTGATGTAATAAGTTTGAAAACATGAATCAAATTAAATTTCTCAATTTTTTTCTCCTTTTTATATTGACATTTTTTGGGGAAATGTGTCATTAAACATCTACTTGTTACTAAAATTATATTTACTTGTAATTTGGTTGTGATACTAGGCAAATATATCAACAGTGAATAGAAATCTGACTAAGCGCCTGTGGTAAAATCAGTCACGTAATGAAATGTAGAGACATAATTTTTGTTCTCCTTTATTTTCATTTTTTGCCTAATGGTGAAAGCGGGCAAGCATTAGAGAGGATGGAAGGCTTGTTATTTTTCTCTTGGATCCTATTAATTTCTACATCTTTCAACATTCAGCAAAGGCAAGAATAATAAAACTTATGAAATGACAATATTTTAGAATTATTTAACTTGTACCTATTATTATGAAAATTTATTAAATTACTAACCACATAAAATGAAAAAAAATAACTGTTGAGAATAACGATACTTAATTCTAACTTGATCAAAAAGACAGTAAGTGATAGTAAAAAATTGAAGGTAGTGAGTAACCTTGAACAAAAATTGGGACTGAGTAGATTGTAGATAAAGAAAAAATGAATCAAAAGGAGCAAATATGGTGGAGTCTAGAAAGAGAACAAAATGATGGTCCTAAAATTCTTAGAAGTATAACATGGATCAATATAACTCAGATGGCAGCCCCATTGGAATTGTTGGAATAATAAATTGGGACTTAGAGGCAACATATACTCAAAATCAAAACCATGCAAATACTAAATTAAAACCAATATGAGTAGTAGATTCAGTGAAGAATCAGTTGATTATGTACGTAGAGGATGTTAGTAATGTTGGCAGTCTTTATGCCACTACTGTTAGTCGCCTCTTTATAACCTACACAGAAGTGATGAGTGTCAGCTTTTCCTTATCAAACTAGTGACCTCAGGACTAAATAGTTAATCAATTGTGTGTGCTACTACTTGTATATGGTACTTGTAGGGACATGTTGAAGATTAGTTGGTAAGATTCTTACATTTTAACTTGTAAAAATTCATATCTTTTTCTTTTCCTCCGTTCGCCCTGTGAATCAGCAATTTATTACTGATTATGATGATTGCTAAATCAATTGGCTGAATTACTTAGACATATTTGTAAATATTGATACTTAAATGACTACGTCATCTGTACGAATTAAAATATGTCTAGGTAATCAATAATTGTGAAATATAATAAAATTATCACACGTACTAATATTTCAAAACTGTTTCCATCAAAACAGCGCACTTTCAAAGTAAAAATAGAAAAGGAAGGATTTATGGGAAAAGGTTTTCAGTAACTTGATTCGTTGCGCGGTTTGCCACGTGGTGTAACCCTTCTCATAATTACTAAATATTACGCTTCGTACCAATACTAGCTCTCAATGAAATAAATTTGTTCCTATTAACATGATTTATTCTCATCTATGCTTGTAGTTCAATTATATTTTAGATAACCCAGCGATATCCTTATAACTAGATCTTTCAGGAAAAAGCATTTGAAAATTTAACCGTTATTAAATTTTAAAAATAACTTAGTATTTCTAAAGGTTATTACAATGCTAGCGATTTTTCAAATTCATAATACCCTCATATAATGATTTGTCCAAAGTTATAGCATAATATGACATTTATTTCAATCAAAATAAACCAACCAATTTCTTTTCCTTGGTTCTTCAAATTCGAGGCGTCCCTTGCCAAAAGGTATTAAAAAGATATTTATATTGAAATACGGATTATAATTTTAAGCATTCAATGTGGTTGCATTAACATACTTTTATTACCGTTATACGACTTAGTTACATAGTTATTGCAGCACCCCAAATATTGTTTCAAGAATAGAATTCGTGTCTTCTTTATCTGTTAATTACCTATCATATTAGCAACATGTGATTAAAGTTCAATAAGTAAATTTTGCAGTGTGTGATATGACGTACACTGGTGGTTTCAAACTTAATATTAAGCGTTTTATTTCTTAAAAACTAGTCTTAATAAGTTTGAGCATGAATCAAATTAGAACACTGCAATTTTTCCTCTTTATATTGGCTTGTTTTGAAATGTGTCGGTAAACATCTATGACTACTAGTTATATTTACTTGTAATTTGGTATGATATGGGCAAATATCAACAGTGAATAAATCTGACTAAGCGCCTGTGGGTAAATCGGTCGTGTGAAATGTGAGACATAGATTTTTTATTTTAACTTTGTTTTCGTTTTTTTTTGCTAACAATTGAAAGCTGGGCAAGCATTGAGGAGGAGGATGGAGGAAGCAACATTTTCTCTCTTGGATCCTAATTTTTATACATCTTTCCAACATTCGGCAAAAACTGGTAATAAAATTTAGCCAGCAAATGACACAATATTTTAGAGGTATTTAACTTGTACCTGTTATTATGAAAATTTATTCAAATTACTAGCACACCTTAAAAATGAAAAAAAATAACTGTTGAATAACGATACTTAATTCTAACCGATCAAAGACGATAACGTGATGGTAAAAATTGAAGGTAGTAAGGTAACGGTATAAGGTGGGACTGGTAGATTAATAGATAAAGAAAAATAGATCAAAGGAGCAAATGCATAGTGGAGTCTAGAAAGACAAAAAGTAAGTGGTCCATAAAAAAATTCTTGAAAGTATGTAGATCCAAAAAGCATAACTCGGATAATGACATTGGAATTATTTGGAATAATAGTTGGGACTTAGAAGGCAACATATATAAAAATCAAAACCATACAAATACTAAATTAAAACCAATGTGCCAAGTGGTAGATTCGGTGAAGAGATCAGTTGATTGCTGTTGCATGGGATGTTAATATGTTGTACGGTCTTTGTGCCTACTGTTAGTCGCCTCTTTATAACCTACACGAAAGTGATGAGTGCTCCTTTTCAAACCTGGTGACACACACAGGACTAAATAGTTAATCAATTGGCAGCATATTTGTACTTCTACTTCTTATGGTACTTATGAGGACATGTGAAAGGTCAGTTAATAGATTCTTACATTTTAACTTGTAAAAAGCCTTCTAACGTCATTATTTTTATACATAAATACTTGGATCTAAATATCCTCTGTTTCAAATTGGTTTTAATAATCTTAATAAGCACTGCTGATTTAGCAAATACTTTTAATGGCTAAAATTAAATATTTACTTACTGCATCATTGTTGTTTACGGACGGTGTAGAACCAAAGCTGTTGGAAGTGTCGCGTAATAAATATTATTCGAACTTCGAAAAATTCATATCTTTCTTTTCCTCCGTTCACCCACCTTAAGAAATCAGCAATGTATTACTGGTTATGATGATTTGCCATCAATTGGCCAGTTACTTGGACATATTATTTGTAAATATTGTGTAATGACTACGTCATCATAAGATAAAATATCAGTAATGAATAATTGTAGAAAATATAATAAAATTATCACACGTACTAATATTTCCAAAACTGTTTAGGAAAGAAACAATGCACTTTCAAAGTAAAAATAGAAGGAAAGGTTGGGAAGGTTGTTCAGTAGCTTGTTTCATTTGCGCGGTTTTGCCGCGTGATTAATCAGCCACTTCTCATAATAATTACTAAATATTACCTTCATGCCAATATGGCTCTCCAATGGTAGAAATTGTTCCTATGTATGATTATTCAATTATATTTTAGATAACCGTGATATCCTTATAACTAGATCTTTTCAGGAAAAACGTTGAAAATTGTGATTAATAAATTTAAAAATAACCCAGTGATATTCTAAAGGTTATTACAATGCTAGCGATTTTTCATATTGTAATACCTCTTGTAATAAATTCCGCTCCAAGTTTATATTTATAATACATTTTATTTCATTCAACAAGTCCAACTAATTTCTTTCCTTGGTTCTTCCCAGGTCGAAGGCGTCCCTTCAAAAGGGTATATTAAAAGATATTTATATTGAAATACGGATTATAATTTTAAGCGTTCAATAGTTTGCATTAACCAACTTTTATACCGTTAGCCGACGGTGTAAGTTTTGGCACCCCAAATATTGTTTCAAGAATAAATTCAGTCTTCTTTATTGCAATATACCTATTAATAGCAACATGTGATTAAAGTTCAACAAAGTAATTTTGATTAACGTGATATACAAACGTACACTTTAAATTGGTTTAAAAACTTAATAATTAAGCGTTTTTTAAAACTGTTAATTAAGTTTGAAACATGAATCAAATTGAAATTTTCTCAATTTTTCTCCTCTTTATATTGACATTTTTGGAAATGTGTCGTTAAACATCTGCTTTTACTAATTATATTTACTTGTAATTTGGTATGATATGGGCAAATATCAACAGTGAATAAATCTGACTAAGCGCCTTGGGTAAATCAGTCGTGTGAAATGTGAGACATAGATTTTTTGTTCCTTTATTTTGTTTTTTTGCCTAACAATTGGAAAGCGGCAAGCATTAGGAGGGATGGAAGGCTTGTTTTTTCCTCAGTTATAATTTTATACATCTTTCCAACATTCGGCAAAAACTGAGTAATAAAACTTGTTGGAAATGACAATATTTTAGGGTTTACGTACTGTTATAAATTTTAAATTAACCACCTTAAAAGAAAAAAAAATAACTGTTAGAATAACGATGCTTAATTCTAACTTGATCAAAAGAGATAGTGATGGTAAAATTGAAGGTATGAGTAACGGTATAAATGGGACTGGTAGATTAGTAGATAAAGAAAAATGAATCAAAGGAGCAAATATAGTGGAGTCTAAGAAGAACAAAAATAAGTGGTCCATAAAAAATTCT